>JAWNLM010000216.1:2400000-3768324 GCA_035042345.1 Drosophila fungiperda
ATGTTAATGCAATTTTAATCAGCTTAAATTGCTATGTTATTGTTTATGCTTAGCTCACATGCAATCAGTGAATGACAGCAGCAGCACAACAGGCAACACACACACACACATTCAATCAATCGATTAATCAATTAGTGTTAATGGCACATCGCTTAAAGACTATTTTTAAAAAGCCGCTTCGCGTATCATTTTCTTTTCTTGTTTTTTTCTTTTATTTTTTTCTGTTTTTTTTTTCTTTTGAAGTTAAGCAATCAACGCACAACAAACGTTTTGAACTTGAGAGACCTTGACACTGGCGCTGCTCCACAGCAACTGAGGCTAGGCTAAGTTGAAGCCAGGCGGCAACAAGTTGTGGCCAGTTTGAACAGTTCTTTGGACAAGAGGAGCAAAACGGAAATACAGCAGCAAACATGTGGAATTCATTTGGCTGTGGATGCCAAGATCACAAAAGAGAAGACTGACTGAGAAAGAGAGAGTGTGTGTGCGAGAGAGAGAGAGAGAGGGAGAATGAATCTGCCTGTGTGCCTGATAAGCCAGCTGAGTCAAGCGCTTAATTAGCTTATGTTCTGCTGATTATGTTGTTTGATTTGATAATGTTGTTGTTGGTATCAAAACACACTCACAGAGTGACAATGCAGACCCAGTTGGAGTTGGTAGCAAGCAAGACGATGCAACGGAAGTTGCATCATTAGAAATTCTGTGCATGCCGCGTGTTCCTCACCTGTTTGCCTCACTACACTCATCAGTTACGCTTCTGGGAACATCGGCTAGCAGTGTAATCTCCAATGTTTGCCTTCTCTGTGTTAATATTTATCTTTTCTTCTTTTTGAGTCTCATCTCATCTCGTTTGCTTTTGACTGCATTTGGTTTTGTTTGTCTAAATATTTGTTTTGAATCTGCCGCTCAAAAACATTTTAAAGGTGTTTTAGCAGAGATGTCAACTTGCTGGAAAGTGTGCTGCAGCTGAATTGTTTTGCCTGCCTAAAAGTATGCAATGCTTATTTGCGAAATGCTGTTGTGCACTAAATTTTGAACATATTTTCAAACACTTTAAAAAGCTGGTTTGAAAAATAAATGTATAAACTTTTAACGTTTAAAAAAATACATTGTGACAGAACTGTGTTCCTTAAAGGAACCATAACTATTTAATTTAATAATGTAAGCCTCTAATTTCCTTCTAATATAAATAAGCTTAATTATCTACAGCATTTTCGTTATTAGATCTGAAGTTTAGGTCTGGATATCTACAGGTAATAGAACAAGTTACAACTTCTAGCTGGTAAGCCCTACTTATAAGGCATCCACAAAAAAAGACTTTGTTTAGTATTCAAAGCCCAAGATACTTTAAATTTGATATAAAACTATCAACTATTAATTTTATTACCATTAACAAAAACTAAAGAAATAAATGATTTTAAATACATTTATTTTTTATTTATTATTAAATTCTAATTAAAAATAACAGTAAGGTTAGGTTTAATTTAATTTCTATGAAATGAAGATGTAATAAATATGATTATAATTAAAGCTTAAGAGTAGAGCTGAACAGCAATTAAATCAATAAAAAATCGAACTTGAATACAAGTAAAATAAATAGAAAATTTGGAACTTAAATTTAAATACTAGCAACCCCGAGTCGTAGAGGAATCACATGGCCAGGCAGCGGTTAATGCAGCTGCACCGCCGTTGCACGCACTTGTGCCACTTGAGCGGTGACTGCATTTTACCATTTGATTAAGGGATTAAGCCGCGTGTGGCTTCAAAAGTGCGATATTCACGCATTTTTGTCATTGGCCATAACCTTGGTGATCCACGGCACAAAGTGCTGTATGTTTGTATAAACGCCAGGCAGATGCTCCCGCCCACAGCCAATGCCCCAGGACACCAGTCCAATGAGCGTCTTTCGGCCATCCATCGTTAGAGTTAGCGGCCCGCCGCTGTCGCCCTGACACGAATCCCGACCGCCTTCCTTATAGCCAGCGCATAGAAAGACCTGAGAAAAAATATGGAAAGTGTGTGAAATTTAATTTAAATTTATTTAATTCAAAGAAGATGTAAATTTTGATTAATTAAATTTCTGTTTATTTTTATATCATCAATTTCCTATTGTCAAATTATTTTTATATTTTTTAATTCTGAAACAAATTTATGATATGATTTTTATAAAATGGAATTTAACTCACATCGTGTATGGCCTCACGTCGTCCGGCTGCGCGGAACCAGCGCTGGCAGCGATCATTCGAGATGACCTCCACATCCACCTCCTGCAGAACAGAAGGCACCGTGCTCTGGCCATGCCGCGTGCGTCCCCAACCCGCCACTGTGGCCATTTTGCCCGTCAATTTGGTAGCTGGCGGCGGCAGACAGACGGGAATTATGTGCTGTTTGTAGACCACATTGCGATCGAGGCGTATCAGTGCCACATCGTTCTTGAAGTCGGCGGGATTATAGTGTGGATGCACCTCCTTGCGCTCAATACCGTATTCCTCGTGATTGAGACGCTCCTCCTGAGCGCGCACATCCCACTCGCCCAGACGAATCTTCATATTTGAGTTGGTGGTGCTGCAATGCGAGAAAAGTTTACTTTTTGCTGATGTGCAGTCCAATTGAGTGCTACTTACGTGGCCACACAGTGGGCGGCAGTGACCACCCAGCGGTTGGATATCAACGCGCCGCCGCAGCTCAGCTTTCGCGTAAGAAAGCCACTCTTGATGAGCGCCACCTGCCAGGGATGCGATGCAAAGCCGGTGGAATGACCACCCACAATTCGATTGGAGCGAGAATAAACCTCGCCACAGCCTAAGAAAAAGTTGGAAAATAAAAACAATTAGACTGGGTAAATTATAAAAAAAAAATCATAAATTTAAAGTGCACGCAAAAGCGGAAAGTGCAAAACTACGTAAAATTGGAAGTGAGATATTTGTGTGGTGCAAACTAAATTGAACTGGCAGTGGTGCTCGAGAGAGAAGAAGAGAGACTAACAAACAGTAGAGTGGGAAAATAATAAGAGATAAGAGAATTAGAGATTGGTACAGATGAATGTGGTTTTTTAGTACCCGGCACAGGACGAAAGCTGCCATCGTTGTAGCCACCAGACTCGTACTCATCCAACGCCTCGCCGGCATTCAGATCCAGCACATTGCCCACGGCAAAGGGCTGACCTTGCGGCTCGTGTGATGCTGGCGGTCGCGTCGCAGCAGCGCTATCTGGCGGTGCATCCGCATCAAAGAAACTATCCAGATGATTGGTGATGCCCAAAGGACTCGAGTCATGCTCCCAGCTGTTCAAACTGCTGCCACTGGGTCGATGTACGGATGAACTGGAAACGGTGCCGGAGCCGGAACTGGGCTTATAATGATTGCCAGTGTAAAGCGTTGGGCGCTTTGTGCTATAGTAGGCGTGGCTGGGATACACGGGCCGGGAAGCAGATGAAGGTGGAACCGCTGACAACCCATTGTTGTTGTTGTGCTGCGCCTGATGATGATGATGGTGCTGCTGTTGTGGTTGTTGCTGATGATGATGTGCTGGCTTTTTGACAGTTGACGCCAAGTCGGGATAAATGTCATGCAAGTGTATTATGTCACCTGTGTGTGTAAGAATCATGATGATGTTGCAGTTTTTCCTCTATGCACAGCAAGTTGTTTTGGGCTGTGTGTGTGTGTGTGTGTTTGTTTGTGTGGTGAGGGAAGCTCTTAAAACCGTGTTTAACTTTCGCCACAAAATTTTAAGTAGTGAAAGACTTAAACAAGAAGTAATAATAATAATACAAAAAAAAAAAATAACCACTGGGCCAGTCAGCAATGACGGTTAGCCCTGCACGACTTTATTATGTCACTAAAAAACCAATGAAGTTGAAATTAAATTCACAACTAACACACACACAAATACACTCAACTGACCAAGTGTCCATGACAGAAACAAAAGACAAACTGACAGCTATGAGATAATTTTTCGCACGTAATTCAAAAAAGTAAAAGAAAGGCCAAAAAACGAACTGCAGGCGCCACAGAACGACTCAACTTGATTATCACTTTCTGGGGGGGGGGGGGGGGGGAGAGGGAGTTGGCTTTTTCACTTTGAGTTTATGGCCGAGTTTCGGCTTGGACTTGGGGGTATAAGAAATGCCGTAACTCTTGACGCTGTGATACTTCCCACAATTATTGTTTGTGTAAAACAAATAAATAAATAAAAGAAAAAAACTAAAACTAAAAACGAAATAAGAAGGGGCTGGAAATTTCACTTTTCGAATGCAAAAAACGTTCACCTTCGTTTATTTCCGCAACAGTTTTTCGGGGGCCTTTTTTTATTGTCGCGTCTGTGGTTTGGGTTTGCCAGCAGACGAAAAATTTTACACTTGAGCGACACACAGACAAAAACAACAACAATAACAACAACTTGCAACAGAAACTCCCATAAAACGGTACCAAGCATTTTCCCTTAAAGAAAGTGAGTAGGCAAAACAGAACGCGCTTTTTTTTTATGAGCTTCAAGAAAATTAGCCCATGAAAAAGAGAAAAAATAACCAGGCGCATACTAATTTTAGGCTAACTTTGTGCTTAATTTTTATTATTATTTGACGGCTACTTAAAAAGTTTCCAACAAGAATTATTCATAATATGTTGTAATGCGTTTTTTGTGTGAGCATTTTTTGGTTGCTGTAGCTGTTGCTTTGTAGCATTCGCGTTAAAAAGCAAGAAGAAGCCTAGAAAATTAAACAGAGCACAACAAAATGGCAGCAAACTGATTACTAGCTGAGCTGTGTGTGTGTGTGTGATTGTGTGTGTTTGTGATTGTGTTGTCATAATATTGGTTGCTTATAGCTTAGCTCATCGAATTGCTACCTGATATTACGATATAGCGAATGCACTTGATGTTTATTGAATTCGCTCAAATCCAAAATTCAACAAGGAATGTGAAGTGCAAAGCGACCAGTACAAAAAATGAATGGAAGTTTGCATTGATGTATTGTTGTGGAATCAGATATATATAGCAGATATAGTATTAAGATTTATATGAATAAACAATAATCTTTTAACAGCTATAAAATATGTTCTGTCTATCTATTTGGCCAAACATTAAATTTTCAGTTGAAAACCTTTTTTTCACAATGTGTTCATTACTTCGATTTATGTAGAGATATATTGTACTGTGACTTTTTAAATCTTTTTTGCTATGCCAATCTCCATCTATAAAAATATAAGCTACAAATTTAAAATAAATGATATGGTTAAATATTCAAACAAAGCTACAAATTTAAAATTGATGATGTGGTTAAATATTTCAACATATTGCGACTGTTGACAGTTCTTAAAAGCTGATAGAACATAAAAGCAGTCCATCTGTTATTTTTGGTATTATGTCATCTATCTTTTATTTATGATTCACATGAATATTAAAAATATTCTTTAGTTAAAAATGTAAATATTAATTTAAATATTTACTCAGAAAAAAGTAGTTGATTCGCAAATCATCAACCACTTATAGATAAATTCCAAATACCTTATTTATGTTGAAACTATGTAATTTTTTAATATATATTAAGTACACACTGAATTATCCATTTAATGGTATACCATGACACTTCCACTCCAGCGCCCACTGCTCGGGAGGGAGTACGTCGAATGGAATTTAGTAATATCAGTGCAAAGTTTTTGCTTTGCTTGCGGCAAAGTGTGTGTGTGTGTGCGAGTATTTTGTGTGTGTTTAGGCAGAGTCGAGCAATTTGTTGTCATTTTCGAAATGCGAACTAATTTATAGCGCTATTATACAGGGCATTGCATAAGTTGGAGCACAGCAATTTGCAATTTGTGCTCGCCAAGACAAACTAAAAGAGCAGCAGTAAAATGCAACAAAATAACTAAGCATGGCAAATTGTAGCTGGGGGGGGGGGCTGTGGTATTTATGGGAAAGCAGCTGAAAGGGGGGAGAGGTGGGAGAGTTAGAATTTAGTTACTGTTACTCACTTGTGTTGTTAAGCGGCGCCGCTTGTGGACTCTCCTCGGCATCGAGATCTTTGTCCACACAGCATGACCAGATCATGCCGCCGGAGCATAGATCGAGCGGCTTGCCGCCGCCCAAGACGCACGAGATGGACAGGCCGCACTCGAATTTGTGTCCACGGAAGCGGCACGACTGCGGTATCACTGCAAAGACATTTAAATTGAAAGGGCATTAGTTTAGTTAACGCACACACACACACACACCAGCACACACACAGCACCCCAAAACAGAATTTGGGGGTGAGTAAGAGTTAAGAGCGAGTACTTCTCGATAGCATCTCCATGACACTGTTCTCGCCATAGTAGCCGGTGGCGCTGCGTCGCGACAGTGCGTCCAATATAAGCATGTCATGCTCCTGCTGTGCACTGGGATAGCTGACAGCGGCCAAGCTCAGGCTGGGCGTCAGCGAACAGATAAACAGCAGGCTAAGACGCACTCTGTTCCAATTATTCTTTACAAATTGTATGTATGTTCGTGGACGCGACATATTGGACTCCTGGCGGCGGGTAACGCAACCCACAAAAAAAAACGCGTACTTTCACTTTCGGATTTGGACACTTGTTGCTTGCTCTTTTTGGCGTTCACTTTCTTATTGCTTTTTCCCTTTCGGTTTGAGCAGCTATCCTTTGCCACCGAAATATTTGTAGTTTAATTGTATTGGAAACTTTGGCAGGATTTCACTTTTGTTTTCATTCAAACTTTCTTGTCCGAGCTACGCATGCGCAACGACAACTTTTTCACGGCACGCGGCGCACGAAAAGAAAATTTGATTGTTGCCACAAATAATGTTGCCTCTTTGATCGCGTCGAAAGGCGACCGCACGTCGGGAAATTCAGCTCAGAACTAAGCCAATGTTTGGTGTTTGTGCAGCGTTGAAGCTGCCGAAGACAGTTGCTGCTATCATTTCGCCATTTCACTAACAAAACCCGAAGACGGCACAACGCCAAAGAGAAAGAGAGCCACAAACGAGACAAAGAGCGAGCAACTTTGTTGCTAAACCAACTGCGCAGCATGTTGCGAAGAGTTTATGTTTTAGGCTTTGCTTGTAAACATTTCTTTTTTTGGTTTTTTGGTCAAGGTTTCGTTGCCGAGCTGCGGAGCTAGACAAACCCGAGCACAAATAATCTATAATCTATACCACATATAGCAAGTTGTTGTTTAACACTTTCGAATGTCGGTGGCTGCAATTGTCGCTTAATTACAGTTGATTTTCCTGCTCTTGGGTAGAGTTTCAAAGTATCTGTTGACGGCGAAAAACTTTTGCTTTTCTATGGATTACATGGCGAATGCCATTGAACTTGTCTTGCAATTTGCGATCGCTTTATTTGCTGCTGTTGCCACTCAGTATTTAATATTGGTTATTGTTATATTTCTGTTTTATTTCTGTTATTTTTAATATTTGACTAATTGTTTTAATGGAGCATAAAGCGCTTTCATTGGGCCACATGTTAATGTGGGCTCTGAGTGAAAATAATTACAGCTAACTTTAAACTCTGGGCCTGCGTTTCCCGAGGCTAATTGGACTTCATGTTGTTTATTTTTAGCTTTTGTTGTTAATTTTTTGGAAAGTCCAATTAATGCTGTCAGCGCTTACATGATGTATTAAGACTGCACTTTGGTGGTGTGCGACGAGAATACGAAAGTAAACCCTTTCCATAATAATATAATATAAATAATAAAATAACTGTTTACTTAATCCGTATCAAGTTTGGTAGAAAAAGTGGCATGATTCATGTGAACTTGAAATCTAATCGATATTTAAGCTCAAGGTTAGGCAAATTATATAATTGAATCTTGTTTTACATATTTGCGGAATCACAAACGATTTGGGCAACAAAGTTGGTTGGCAAAACACGATGTAAATGATCTAAATGTCAAAACTACTATTTACACTAAACAAAAGACTTTAGCAACAAACTGGCAATTAGGCAATGAACTTGCTTACTTACAATCGAGTTCATCGAAGAATTTGGCCTGCTTGGGCAAGTCCTTGTCAATGGCCTGCTTCAGCTCCGGCGTAATTGCCGCTTTGTAAACGGAATTGTAGCTGCTGCTGCTGCTTTGGGCAGCTTCGGGGCAGCGACACAGGCTTAGACCGAGCAGCAGCGACAGTGGCAGCGACGTTGGCAGCGGCAACAGCCATGCAACTGCGCGCATTTTGCAATACTTTCGTTGTTGTTGTTGTGTTATTGTTGTTATTGCTTGTAATTGTTGTTGTTGTTGTTGTAGCCTTGTTGTTGTTGGTTTTTCTACGATTTTGTGCAATTGTGTGTTTCACTTAATTCACGTAGCGGCGCGAGTTTTTGATTGAATAATCGCTCGTTTGCATAGCAGTCGCGCGGGCAAAGATTGAATTAAATAAAATTCGCAGCCAAAACAATTTGCTTAATCTTTGGCAATAACTCCCCGTGCATATTTCGCGGCCATTTTAAACATAGTTCAACAATTATAAGCACACCAAGCGACGCACTTTTTTTTTTTTTGTATTTTCTTTAATTTGGATTTTATGGACTTTTACAAAATGTTGCTCGTGTTGTTGTTTATATTTCTTCTTTTTTTATTTATTTAATTGTTTGTGTAACGTTTAAACCGAAACAAAATTTGACTGCGATGCGGCGAGTTTTGAGTTTGCGAACAGTTTGCGGTAACGTCAAAACACTTAATAAACAGTTGGCTGACAAATTCAAAATCAAAAAGGCCATCAACACGCTCAACAATACACGCACACATACACAGTGCCACAAGAGACGTCGCAACTTCGACTATTGAGTAATATGCGCCAAAGAGTGTGAAACTGAAACTCTCAGTGAATGGGTGTATGTGCGAGTGTGTGCGTGTGTGTGCGTGTGTGTGTGTGTGGAGAGTTGTATCGAAATCGAAAGTGAAAAGAAAAAGACAACACAGACGTGGCCTGCTAGCAGAGACAACAACTTTTGTCGCTCACTTGACAATTGCATATCGCATGTCATTTGTTGCTGTTGTTGCTGTTGTTGTTGCTGCTGCTGTTGTTGTTGCTGCTGCTGTTGGCATGACTAATGTCAAAATTAGAGCTGTCCGCTCAGGGAGAGAGAAAAAAAGAGGAAGTCAAAGTGTTTCCCTCGCACCTCCCATGTTTGCCACAAATTTTTGCGTGGGCCGTCAAGTAATTTTTAGCCAAAATGGCAAAGAAAAATCAACAATTGAACAAATTGCAACAGGAAAAACCAGCAAAGCAAATGCGGACTGGCAATCAGGCAACCAAGCGAAAGCCAAACGCACACAACATCTTATTTCAAGTTTATCTCAAGCGTAAAAAAATCAGCAACAGTTTTAGCTACAACTTTGAAAATTTAAAAACATCATAATATATAAAGTCTAAATAATTGTTGGCTAAGCTATTGGCTTTTGGGCTCATGGAAAACTATTGGCTGATAATTGTCCGTTGGTTTGATGACATACTTGAAAAACAATCGAAATGTAAACAAAGAAACAATCAAAATGTCAATATTATAGAAGAAAATGAGAATGCTTAACCAGTGGTTACCCTGTAATCTGGGCAAAGCTGTTAAGGCCTTGTGCGACAATAAAAAATTTACTTATTGAATTTAGTAATATTTTTAACTTTTGTGAAGTAATACAGAGATTAACACTTGTCTATATACATGTTACTTTATGTCTTAAACGGGGCAAATGCAGAGAGAAATTTCCAAATTTTTAAAATTTGGTTCTTATTATTTATTTGAAATATTAGTTGGAGTTATCAATAAACAGAGGTACACTTTTAGTAGGCATAGAAAATCAATAGATTAGTTTTTCTAACTTCAGCTCGTTTCTACTCATTTTTAGTTTCTTGTATTTTATAAATTTCTACCTCTTCAATATACCAGCTGACATCAAGTGGATGATTACGTGGTATCTAAGACGAACGCAACACAATTTAAGTACTAACAATTGGGCAATTGCCAGATGAGACTGTTTGAGTCTTTTGACTTGGCCCAGTCTTAATGTGTTTAATGTACAAATTATGATTATTGTGTTTTGCCATTTGTTATTGCAGCTTATTGTTGTTTTAGAGCTGAAAGCAGTTGATTGTGCCACTTATGGCAACAGTACCAACGCTAAATGGGAAATGGGCCACCAAACGGGCCAACGAATGCCAAATGGCTGCTTGGCAAATGACATAACAAACAAGCAAAAAAAATTATTGTACGTGTTGCAAAGTGCGTAATTCAATTGTAAATTCCAAATGCACTGGCAACGTTCAAGGTCGTTCATTGTGACACCAGAAAAGTCCCAACCAGAAAAGACATAGAAGACAACCAGATCCAATTACAATAGCTACATAATAATATTTAATAAATCTAATAAATTGTAATTAGTTTCGTTTTGTTTGTTGTTTGTTTTTTTTTTCATTGCACATGGCCATTGCTTAACGCTAGACGGCATAAATTAATGAGATTGCTTGCCACATCCCCAGGGAGCAGCCAATTCAGTCTGCCGCACTTCTCAGCTGTCTTTTCTTCTGCTGCTTCTCTCTGTAATCGCACCTATAGCTCGTTATGCGCCACCACATCCTCCACCCAGCGCAGACTCTTCTGCAGATTGTGATAGATGCCCGGCTGATGATCCACGCCGCAGCCAAAGCCAGCACTTGTTATGCCCACCAGCACAAAGCGACCTCTTTCCTTGATGACCAACGGACCTCCAGAGTCACCTGCAAGTTAAGCAAAAGCGTTATGGAATTTTCTATGTCATACTGCATTTTAATTTATTTTAGGTCATTCCATAAAAGGCTTTTAACCGACTTAACAAACAACTTCTACGACTTATGTTAAGCCTCTGTTAACAGCTGAACAGAGCACTGTAAACGTGCCGCCTAAAAGTATGCAACGAATAATTTACATTCCTTACCTAAACATGCATCCATATGCCCATCCGAATGGCCGGCACAAAACATTTCCGATTTAATTTCCACATTGATCTGTTTGCTCTCGTGCCAGCGAATGCAGTCCAAGGTTGCTGTGAATGGAGTGAGAGGCTCTCAGTGGTTGGTTGGTTAGTGCTATTGGGTATCTATATGGTGCTCACAGATGATTGGCACGCTGGCCACCTGCAGCATGTTGGTGCCCGCATGACCCATATGTGCCTCCGTCTTGCCCCAGCCGGCGATGAGTCCCTTGCGCCCCACCAGCCGGATGGGATAGTGGGGCAGGCATATGGGCAAGATGTGCTCGCTGAATGCCGTCGGTCGGACGAGCTTGAGCAGTGCCAGATCGTAGCGATCCGGCTGTGTGATGCGAAAGTTGAAGCGCGGATGTATTATCTTTTGCAGCACACTGTGCTTCTCCACGGGCAGCGGCTCGTGTATGTGCCCCAGATTCTGTGTGTCCAGCTCGCCCAGAAACACAGTTATATCTGGCAGTTGCGCCTGCTGTATGCAATGCGCTGCAGTCGCCACCATATTCGACGAGATCAGCACACCGCCACACTGATACTCAGCAATGCGTATGTGCGCCAGCCACGGATACTCAGCAAACTGTGCCGGCCTCCCGCCAATGATGCGCTTCTGCAGCGTATTCTGTGCGGTGCGCGGCACGCCACATTCCGGCTAAGAGCAGAGCAGAAAAGATTAGTCAACGCGCTGCAGCATAATTAATGACATGGCATTGTGACGACTGAGACTTCACATAAAAATTCATCAAATTGTGAAAAACTAGTTTTAACATAGTATCAAATTTTCAATTGTGTTTTTGTTTATCATTTAACATGCTGTGAACTTGATGACTGTTGAAATTGACTTTTGAAATATACAAATATTTGGGATAATAATAATCATAATAATAATAACTGTGTTTTCTAAATATACTTGAAGAATTCTTACACATTCTTACATTTATCTGTACTAGTATTAGTATTTTTTGACTACTTCTTATTTAAATTTTTGATATCTAAAGTTACTAAAAATATATACGTATTTTTTATAAGAATTTTCTATTATTGCTATGAATAAATTTTACAATTCGAAAAGTGTGTTAGAATATTATTTCAGGAAGTAAAATCAATAGCAAAGTAAAACGAAGTTTTCAAGAAATAAATATAATAATAATTAATTTATCTCAAATATTTTATTGGTACTTTGTTATATTCAAATATTTATATTTTTACTAATTTCAGTTACTCCCTTTTGTCTAGTCTAATTGCTCTATTGTGGCCACATTAAATACTTACCTTGGGATTGAGCAGCTCATTATCATCGCGTCGTCGCAACATAATTCGTTTGGGCAAATTATTCAATCCCAACCTGAGTTTGCCATAGTCCACTAGATTCTCCAGCGGCGATTGATGCGGATGCTGATGCTGCAAATGCGGTTCGGCAACACAGCAACTAAATAGCCACTTATTGCTGCCGCAGCCCTTGGCATGCTTGCCACCCTGCAGCCAGCAGGAGAAGCTCAGCTTACATGGCCAAACGCCGCTCTGATGCACACACTCAGCGGGCACGCCTAGCAGTGTATTGAGTATACCTAATTTGGAGGAGGAGTAGCATTAGCTAAACAGGATTAGATGGACAGGCTTTACTCACTGGCCTGCAGCGGAGCCAAATGGGAGAGCAGCAAACAAAGGCTCAGCAGAAGCAGAAATTCCCGCCATTGTCGCCGCATTTTGAGTCACTGTTAACAGCACAGTCACAATCACAGTCACAATCACAATCACAGTCACAGTCACAGTCACAGTCACAGTGACAGTGACAGTGACAGGCAGTCACTGTTTATGTTTGTGGGCGTTTAACACAATTTACTGACAGCTAAATTTGTGTTTTGTTTCTTTGTTGTTGCTGTTAATGAAAGCATGACAATTTTTTATTCACTTTTACACCGTCTACTTTGTGTCTGTTGTTGTTGTTGCTGTTGTTGTTGTTGTTGTTGTTGTTGTTGTTCTTGTTGTTTTCGTTGCTTTTGTTGCTTTTGTTGGTATCTTCTGCTTTACCATTTCCAGCTGATATTTCTACTTAGATTTCTTATTATTGCTGCTCCACTTTTACTGCTCTTTTGTTGTTGTTGCTGTTGTTGTTCGCTGCTTTTGTTGTTCGCTGCTTTTGTTGTTGCTGCTGCTGTTGATATATTTGTTTTTTTTTATGGGCGACTGTTCTTGCTGTCGGCTGGCTTCAAAGATGTTCCGTGTCCTTGATACGCTTTGCAGCCGCAACAAGTTCTTTTGCTAAATATGTTAAGAGACTTCTTCTTTATATTACAACTGTGCCAATGCAGCAGTTGGCACAATTTTCAATTGGAGGCACACGCAGCTCACAGAGTTTCACACATGATTATTTATCTTCTCTTTTTTTTTTAAGAAGACGCCGCTGCCAATTGTGGCATGTCTCGACACAGAGCGCTAAGAGGTAGCTAAAAATGTGGCAGCAGCGACAACCGCACGCATCGCTGGCCAGAATCAAACTGGGTGCCAACTGAAGTTTCTGCCACTGCTTCGGTGCCTCAGTGCCAGTACCAACTTCATCATCATCATCATCATCATCATCATGATCAGCTTCAGCTGTGAACTTCTTCTCACTAACAGGTTGGGCATCTTGATCTTAGGCGCTTGTGTTCTCACTGCATCTACTTGGCTAATTATTACGAAACGCAGGAAATGTTTGCGCCAGCTTGAGTTATAATTATTTTATGCGACATAATTGCAACAACAATAAACAACAACAATAACCTCTGAGTTCTGCATCTCATACACACAATTTGTTGTTCTATGAGAAATGGAAGTTGATCTGGAAAAAGATTTTTATTTCTTTTTTTGGGTTAACTGCGTGCCAAAGTTGGGTAGCTATTCTTTTATGTAACTTTCTAAAAATTTAAACTTTTATTGATGACGCTGCTCTTCTCTACTCTGAGCTAACCCATTAGCATATCAAATATGCTGCTGAAATATTTCAGCTTGCGTTCAAAGCAGGCGTTTCGCTCAGTTGTCAACACACAAAAACTTAATTCCCATACACAAAAACCACAACACACACAACACGACAGAATAAATACTATAAACACTTTTGCTAAATATCCAACAACTTTTACATATAATAAAATACTAAAATATCTAAATATTTCAGAACTGAAATTTAAATTTGGCTAAAGATGACTTGCAACCGAGCAGCAGCAAGAGCTGCCAACCAGGGTATGGCTGCGGCACATGCCAGCAGCATTGCCTATGTGCAATGCCAGAATCTCAAGTATAATGCCATCATTATCGGCTGGCTGGGCGTAATCATATCCAGCGTAATGATCTTTAGCTCCGTGTTGATAATTCATATGCAAACAGATGTGGAAATACTGATTAAACAAGTGCTGCTGCATGAGGCCACCGATAAGGAAGTGCAGCTTCTAATGAATCGTATGTGCTCTGAGAATTCCTATTATATTCCTTAGTATATTCCTCCGGAATCCTTAGTGTTGGCGGCATTTAGCACTGTCGCCTATGGCATGTCCTTGATTAACCTGGGTGTCAGCCTATTGCTGTTGATTGGCGTTGCTCGGGTAAGTCTCAAAAGATTTGCAAGCATTTCTTTTCTCAGCAGTTTTTCACAGGATTTGAGCAGTCTGATGTATCCCTGGCTGATATACCATGGCGTTGTCTTCGGATTTGCTCTGTATTTGGGCATTTTCTATGCCATGACAGGCCTTTTTATAGATCTATCAAAATTCCTAATGTGTTTACTGGTCTTTGCTCTTGTGCTAGGTAAGTTCTATGAACATTCAACTATATACTTTCAATAATTTAAAAACTTTGCACAGTGATCTATTATAAAATTTACCATGAGATCTTCACCCTTTTCCGAGTTGTGCAGGAGAGTTTTCTGCGCAATAAGCAGTTTTGTCAGGATTCGGATTGTGGTTATGCCGCCGGTCTGCCATATTCACCTTTATATTATCCCAGTTTTCCATATAAGCAGTAACAACAGCAATTCGAGGGATATGGTCAAAAATAATATATATATAGCTGAATTCTCAACATTTACATAATTTATTTACACACAATTAGTTCATAAATAGGTTAAAATTACGTAACAGCGCATATGACTAAGTAAATTAATTATTTATATATAATTTAAAGTTTAATTTGAAAATCGCTTAGCTCGCAGATATCCAACAGATATCTTGTGGCTACTAAATTCTAAAATACGCCGTTTTCCTCTTATTCCTTCATTAATATTATCGAAATTTTGTTTTGTTAAGCGCTGTGCGAAAAGGGTTCCAAAATTTGTTTTTAAGGATATGCATAAATAAAGAAAAAGATCGCGGAAATCGATAGAAGCAAAAAGCTTGGTAAAATTAATTATGTACAAAATGTTTTCGCCCATTTAAAGGGCAAGTTGTTAGCTGAATTTCAAGCGTTGGGCTAAGAATAAATAAAATTAGAATTAGCATAGCTTAAATATTGGCTGTCAGACCAACTACATAGGATATCCAGTCCACCGTATATGCCAGGCGATGATAAATGCCCTGAAAAGAATAATTTCAGCATTAAGTTTAAATTGTGAAATATTTTGTGAATCCTATATAAAAATTGGACTTACCGGCTGACCACGCGAGGCACAGGAGTAGCCGGCCGAAACGACGCCTAAAAAGGGTAAACAAAATTTAAAGTTTAGCAAATTAATTTCGTGTGAAAACCAAGTCCAAAAACTTGCCTATCAAATACCAGCGACCATTTTTCTCATGCATCAGCGGACCACCCGAGTCGCCCTGGCACGAATCCTTTCCGCCATTTCGATAGCCGGCGCAGAGCATCTCCTGGTAGATGACCACATTGATGCCATTCTGTCGATGCCAGCGCTCGCAGATGCGATTCTCAATCACTGGCACATCAACGGCCTGCAGTGTCTTGGGTCGCAGTCGGGAGCCAGGATTCAAAGCGCCCCAGCCAGCAGCCCAGCCATACTTTCCTAAGAAGTCCTCGTTCTTTTCCGGCAGACAAATTGGAGCTGTAAACGGATTTTGACCATTATATATTATGAATTATGCTATGGATCACACAATGATGCCTTAAACTTGCAACTGCGGCCTTACCTATATGCGGCATAAAGTGAACTGTGCGCTCCAGCGTTAAGACAGAGACATCAAAGCGATCCGCTTGCGGCGTAAACTTGAAATACGGATGCACATCGATGCGCCGCACTCCGAATGTGTAGGCGGGTAGCGGTTCCACTGCCGAGTTGATGACATAATCGCCCAGCGTGACGTGCACCTGTCGGGGCGTCGCACGTGCCACACAATGACCGGCCGTGACGACGTGACGACGCGAGATCAGAGAGCCACCGCATCTGCAATGATTTTTGTGAGCCGCCAGTGAGGAGGAGCAATGGAGCAGCTGTGCTTACCTGGAGGAGCCGATGCGTATGTAGGCCTGCCAGGGAAACGAGCCAAAGCCGGCATCATCGCCGCCAACAATTCGACGCTGGGCGGTTTGCTTTGCCAGTGAGATGCCGCAACCTAATAAAAAGAGCAACAGAAAGAGAAAGAGGGAGAGAGAGAGAGAGAAGGAGAGAGAAAGATGCAGAGAAAGAAATGGGGGGGTTAGTTAGTTCAAAGGTTCAGAGTTTAATAAAATATAATTTGACAGAGTTAGTAGCAACTAGCAAACAGGTGAAACAAGTGAGGAGGAGCAGCGGTTAAGGTGAGTCGTGGAACTTGCAACCAAAATGAAGCCAAATTAAATGCCGCTTGGAACTGCCCGCAATTCATTGCTCTTCTTGTTGGTGTTGTTGTTGCTGAGACAGGGGGGGGGGAGAAGCGGAGGAGTGCGGGAGTTGTTAAGCGTTAACTTTCTAGTCGCTGTGGTGTCTTTTTCATTTCTTCTTCTTCGTCTTTTGCATTTGGCATTTGGCAGAGGATCACTTGGACATGGAGCTCAATTGTGGCATGCCGTTAAATGTTGCTTAAATGTGGCTTAAATGTGGCTTAATTGTCATTAACTCTGGTTACTTAGCATGCGCATGCTGGGCAGTCAAATGTAATTTTTTTTTTTACTAATTTTTCTTTCCACTGGTTGCCCTCAATGAAAATTTGTGCGAAACCTTTTTTTTAGTAGCGTGTTTTAGAGTTACAATTAATTTTGCAGCTTAAAAAGCATCTCCAAACTAGATAATATAACAACTACAAAAATTGTGCACAAATACAACAAATAATAAAATTAAGTAAACAAAAAATCACAAAATAAAGCAAACAAGTCATATAACAAAAAATATATCTCAGTCACTATAACAAAATTATTTGTTAGGCATGCAAAAATTCATTTAAATTAATACCCTTGCAGAGTTTTCTATAATATATATTATTTTTTTGAATAAACTATGAAATTTGTAGAAAGTTAAATTTTTGTTCGATAACTAAGTTTCTTTATCGTATTAAAATCAGCCTACAATATCCTCTTGCTTATATAGCACTAATCGATCAACTATTCCGGTTTGCTATAAAAAAAAAACATTTCTTATATGAAAAAAGATTTAAATTTTCAAGCAAAAAATTGACCTGACATTTACCTTAAGCATTTTTTTATGAAAAAGGATTTAAATTATCAAGCAATATAGTTATAAGAAAGTTAACCTGACATTAACCTTAAACATTTCTTATATGAACAAATATTTAAATTTTCAAACAATATATATCTATAAGAAAGTTGACCTGATATTAACCTTATACAATTTTATATATAGTTATCAAGCTGTAGCTTTGAATAATTTTTTAAAATAATAAAATCGGAAAATCTGCAAGGATATTAAATCTTCGGAAAACCGAAGTATATAGTATTTTGTTGTGATTATATATCCATAGAGCAAGCTGGACTTTTGGGTTACTAAATAGTTGAAGTTGTTGTTGTTTTTTTAGTGTGCACGTGCATGGACTTGTTTTTGTTGTTGTTGTATTTGGTTGTTGGTTGTTGCAGCCACACTCACTGGGTTCGTTGTTGACCGGTCCGTAGTTCTTTATTGGTAGATCGGTTAGATCGACCGTATTGCCCATATAGTCCGAGCTGCGTAAATTTGCCGATTTGGCGGTGCGATGGCAACAGCCGCGCAGCAATCCATTGCAGGTGCCCTGTATGAGGCCGCCGGATAGCCAACAGCCTAAAAAGAACTCGCAAGTTCCGCCGCGATGCTGACACTCCATGTCCGTTGTGATGTCGACTGTCAAATGGTTTGTGGGAATGGTATATGGTTTGTATAGATGAGCAACATGTGGTGGTGGTGTGTGATTTTTTTTTTGGTTTGGCTTGGGATTGGGTGTATTTTGGGGGCAATTAGGCCTAGTGCAAGCAGTTCCCAGCAGCGAAACTAACTGAAGCTTAACTTAACAAACTTAGGATGTAAATGCATTTCTAATAACTACAGTTCCCGATTCTTACCCTTCTCCTTGAATGTGCTCGCCGATTGTGGACTGCTGGTTGCCTCCGAAGCGCTGTCCAGATCCTGTAGACTATAATCATTGCGTACATCCTGCACGGCAGCCAGTTCATTAATGCCAAAGTTCTGATCTCTGTGGGGGAGAATATCATTGAATATTGAGTTGCGCATATTATATTAAACTAAAATTCTGTATATTTAATGGATAATTTTTAAAAAGAAACATAAATATATAATTTACGAATCTTTATAGTAATAATTGGTAGTACCAATACTATAGCAAATAAACTTTGAAGTTAAGATCTAAGGGAAAACATAGGAATTTATTAATATTACTTTTTTTGGCTATACCAAAATTGAACTGATATATGGCAAAAATTCTCGAAATTCATGGATAATATTTAAGAACTTCAGAACTTACCTAAAAGCAATATTGTCGCTGAAATAGACGCCATTTCCAGAGGGTCCACCGGCTCCACTTGGTCCAGTGGTGCCAACATTATCGTTGCTGGGAAACACAACGCGCGGACTGCGAGATGACTTGTACGGGAAATAGCGACTCTTCCGGGAGCTCTGATAGTCTGTTGGACCCACATACTCATTAAAAGCCTTTTGGGGTCCAAACTGTCGAATGGGGTTCGGTCCCGTGCGGAATTCCGTATCGCCAAAGTAGAGTCCGCGCTGCAGACGCTGCGGCAGCGCTGTGATGGGTCCATTGATGTCTCCAAATTTGGTGACATCATCGCGATAAAGTTTGCCAGCCGCAACAGCTGCATTTAGCGTGTGGGGCTTGGAGTTGGCCACCAGACCAGGAAACTCAAAGCTGGAGCTGGGCGAGACTTCCGAGTCGAAGTACAGCTGGCGCGTATGTCGCGTCTCCTGCTCATATTGGGTGGGAGGCGCATCCTCGCTGTATGATTGCGGCGCGAAGCTACTTTCCTCAAGGATGGGGCTGTCCTCGCGATAGGCTTGCGGGTAGAAGGGATTGGACGGCTTCAGACTGTAGCTGGGAAACTGAAAGCCCACACGGCGACTCGTATTCTCCGGCTCGGCATATTCCAGCTTGTCCGTCGAGCTGGCTGCGGCAACCAGATCGCTGCGCTCAGTGCGTTCCGGTTGCACTTGCTGCTGCAGCTGCCCCACATGCGCCGCCAGCTCAGCGCTGAACTCATGCGCCACTGCGGCAATGCCCTCGGCAGGCGGTCCCAGCGCTGAAAGTGTTGCATTTCGACTCGGTCGCAGTTGCAGCAGCGGTGCAGCACTGCCCGACGCCGGCTCCGTCTGCAGTGGGATGTACATATAATTTCTTTGGCGTCCCTGACGCGTCACATTCTCGGGCAGCGTTGGCACCAGCTGCTTGGGTATCGTTATCAGATCACTCTGTGGCAGCTCCACACTCGGTGCGGGTATGATCTCCACATCGGAGCGACGCTGCGCTGACGATTGTCGCGCTGTGCGATAGGAACCAAAGGATTGCACTAAGGTGCCATCGTGGCGCTGGCGCACATCCTTAAAGCTGATATCGTCCTGCCGGCTGAATGTCTGATATGGCGCATACAGATTACGCGCAGTGGGTGCTGCAGTTGCTCCCGCCAATGGGGCTGTTGTCTGCCACGGTGCCAAATGTTGACCCGATAGCAGCGCAGTGGTTGCCGTCGATGTGGGCGCAGATGCGTGGGCGTGGCCAGCATAATGGAGCAGGCAACTAATGAGCAGGCAGTGTTTCAGGCGTGTCCAGCTGCTGTGCCAACTGTAACTGTTGTTGTTCCTGCTGCAGCTGTTGTTCTTGTTATCGTTGTGCTTGTTGGCCACTAACATTTTACATTGAGCGGGTAGATGAGCCTGTTGTGTGATTGTTGTTGTTGTTGTTGTGGTTGTCGTTGTTATCGTGGTAATGACACTGCTCCCAATTAAGGTGCAGCTGTTCAACTTCCTGCTTGTTGCAGTTGCAGCGTGCAATTGTTGTCGTTGTTGTTGTTGTTGTTGTTGTTATGGCGATTTTGAACTTGAACGTTGCCAAACGATTTGCTGGCACGTTTCGCTTTTCTTATGCTGCTGCTGCTGCTTTTGTTGTTGTTGTTGCTGGCAACTGCTGCGTGCCGCGTTCATTGATCCCCACTCCACTGGTTTTTATATTGTTGTTGTATGTTTTTTTGTTTGGCTTTGGGGATTTTCCGGCGCCCGTTTGCTGCACGCTGCACGCTCCACGCTCGTTGTTACAATTCAGTTGAAGGAGCCGTTTGGATATCGGTTTTGTGCCTGCCGCGAAGAGCTCGTGTGGCGAGTTTTCAGTTGGTGGTGCCGGTGCGGTTATTGGACTCCTTGCCTCCAGCTCTGGGGTGTGTGTATGTGTGTATGTATGTGTGCTGCTGGTGTGTGTGTGTGTGTGTGTGCTTGAGGAGTGTGTGTTTAGTGTATGTTTTGCTGCTCCAATGGCAATTATGGCAATTGCTGTTGACGCTTCAACAGCCGACGTTTCATGTGGTTGCATTCATGACGCTGGTGGCTGATGATCTTGCAACGACGAACAGCAGCAACAACAACAACTTTGGCCACAAATTACTTCCTTAATTGCCTGCAAGCAGCATAAAAATAAAATAGGAAAATATAAATAAAAATAAAAATAAAAGAAAAAGAAAACCAAAACTCAAAATAAATAAAGAAAACTGTTTGGCATTTACAAAAAGCATTTCTTTTGGCCATTAAATGCCCGTCGGCCTGACAATAAATGTGGGTGTGTTTTGGCTTATACATAGATATTACTATGGTGAGTGAGATTATGGGGAGGGAGGCTGTGCGGGCTGTGGGCGTACCACACCATTAGCCAGAGCTAAACGTTCAAATGAGCTTTCATCTGGCAGTTTTAATCAAAGATTTGCGAATTAAATGCACATTAAACCGGCAACAAATTAATTGCAAATTACCAATTTACGCTGCGGCTGCGGCTTTTGCTGCTGCTTGCAGCATCAGTTGCAGCAGCTTTACTTGCAGCAGCAGCAGCATTAGCTGCGTCACGCGTTTCCTCCTCGGTCACAAATCGCAGCAGCAGAAACAGCAGCTGACTTTTGGCAACAACTTGAAAAAACCAGTTACCAAAATAAAAGTCGCTGTGCAACTGGAAAGCTGCATACATTTTTTTACCCTCGTTGCTTTTATTTTTCTGCAATGTTTTTTTTTTAAGTTTTTTACTTTTTGCTTTTGTTGAGTTATTTTTAGGTTTAACGATAGAAGGAAATGAATGACTGCTATGAAAAAAAAGTGGCAATAAAAGCAGAAAATGTGCTTTAATGGAAAGTGCAAGCGATTACCTTCATTTCGGACAGCTTAACTTGATGATCATATCAAGCATTAATAATTGCCGAATTTCAAGCATAGTTTAATTTACAACTATTAACGTCAATTGTAAAACAAAATTAAACATTGCTGTGAAATTAATCCAATTTAGTTCATTTTGTTTGTTAAACAAAAAATTGCATGCGGATGTGCAATTTAACACACTAATTATATATATATATATTCTGTAGTTATTTTTGTAAATTGCAATTCTGTTTTTTGCAATTAATTCACACACAATTTAACTAATTGCGCTGATAAAAATGTTAATGAACTGTTTCGATATGTGTTTGTGGCATACCAAAATAAATTTGTTGCAATTAAAATATCAATATTTTTTATGATAAAACATTAACTTTAGCATTTTAGTAAAGTTAGTGTTGCAAGTGAACATAACTAAATTGATTAATAATTATTACAACATAATAAGTTGTGCAGGCAGAGCATCTCGTAGTCGACTTGTTTTGAGAGCAGCGTTCCTTGTAGCAATTTTTATTTTTGTGGTTAGCGAAGCAGCA
The DNA here is from genome assembly GCA_035042345.1 of Drosophila fungiperda. Classification (NCBI taxonomy): domain Eukaryota; kingdom Metazoa; phylum Arthropoda; class Insecta; order Diptera; family Drosophilidae; genus Drosophila; species Drosophila fungiperda. Next base: position 2,422,234 of record JAWNLM010000216.1, read on the forward strand.
AAGACAACTCAACAACAACAACAACAGAAGCAACAACAGCTGCAACAACAGCAACAACAGCTGCAACAACAGCAACATCAGCAGCTTCGAAAGTAAGAGTTGGCAACTTTTTGCGCTCAGCTGCGCTGCAGTTTGCGGCGACGTCGGCGTCGTCGTCGCCGTCGACGCTGTTGCTGCCAACATATTTTCACTTTCATTTCGAGTTCAAGCACCACTCGGGCAGCTGGAGATGCTAAAGCTGTTGTAGTTGTTTTTCATGTTGCAGTTGCAGTGGCAGTTGCTGTTGTTGTTGCTGCTGTTGTTGCAGTTGCTGCTGCTAAGCTTACGCTTCCTCTGGCGCGGGCGTTACTTTGCCCGCCTCTTGCAACTGCGGCAAACTTGACATTTTGAACTTGATTTGCGCGCATGGAGGAGATCTTGCATACGGTCGTGTCTGTGTCAGAGGATGAAGTGAATAGTGAATAGATATGCATTCATGCAGCAGGGAGCGAGGTCATATCATAAGGAAGCAACATGCGAACGTGACCAGACGCCAAACGGTTGTTACTTCCTGGCCGTAGCTGTAGGTAGAGTGCCATGAAGATCGTTTTGCATAATGGTTAACACATTTGGCAGCTCCGGCTAATAGATTTATTTTTTTCGATTATGAAATCTGTACAAAACTTAAGTATGGCGCCTCCAACTGGTTTTGTCAACATGCAGTGGGATGTTAAGCATATGCTGAAATTGACACAGCAACCTGAGCTGCACGACTTATGCGAATTATGTGTGATGCAATCACGAAAAAAAATAAAAAAAAATTAATACTTGAATAGTGTTGGAAAGCATATGCAAAAAAAAAGTTATGAAAATAAAGCAAAGATACGCTTGAGGAAGGCGAGTTAACAAATTGATTAAAGTTACATAAAAATGTGCTCGAAATGGCCAAAGTGGACAGCTGCTACAACTGCATAATGATCAGCATCATTATCATTATGGCCATGCTGAAGTGCCTCATTATGATGAGCAACTCTGAGCAGTCGTCTCTGCCGCATCGTCAATTAATGCAACGGCCTTGAGAAGGACGCCGGAAACTGGCTTAACATCTTTTTGTTGCTGTTGTTGTTGTTGTTATTGTTGTTTGCCTTTCGCTTCTCTTTCTCTTTCATTTCTTTCATTTCACACTTCTGTTGTACGCATAATTCACATTCATTTTTTAAGTGCCTGACAGTTTATTTGTTTTAATTAACCATTGCTTGCCATTTGGCTGCTCCTCTTTTATTTTATTTTTGGCTTTTTTATTGCACCCTTTCTTTTGTTGTGCTTTTTTATCTGCAGTTGCACTTTGTTTTTTTTTTTTAGTTTTGCCCGCTGTCTAGTGAAAGTTTGACTTTGCTGCTGTTATTTCAGCTGTTTGGAAACAATGCGTTTTATTTCGTTTATTCGTTGTAAACAAGCAATTTTTTTTGGGTTTTTCTTTGTTTCGTTTTTCATAATTGAGATAAATGCATTTTAAATGCTCGAAAGCAACTCCAGCAGCTGCTGCTCTTTTATATGCGGATACAACGCATTGCGTATACGCAGCGTTGTGCGCTGTTTGTTTTTGGTCAATTTTAAGCAAACGAATTTCTTTTGCAATAAAACTAATCAGACAGCAAAAACAATGCCCAATTCACAACTGCATAAAATGATGACAACAATGGCAAATGTTGCACAGCGATGTTGCCTCCTCGTTCGTCGGTCATTTGTCGCCTGTTGTTAGTCGTTGTTTGTTATTGTTGTTGTTGTTGCATCTCGCTTGGGACGCTGACGAGTTGCGCATAAACAAATGTCAGTGTATAATAAATTTAATCCATGCATTTGCACAAATGCTTAAATTACAAATAAACTTGAAAACAAAGAAATAAGCAAAAATTGCCACCAAACTACAATTTTATGCGAAACTTAATCAAGCTGGTTTAATACGGTGTATTTCAATTTACAATTTTCAAAAAGAGATACATACAAAATTTAGCACTTTAAATTAAATATATATTTATAAATATTTAAAACTTCAACTTTCATCTTCATATTTGACGAAAATCCTAAACTTCTTTTGTTGCACTTCAATCCAATTTTCTTTAAAGCAACAATTTAGTTGAATAAAGATATGCCAATTATTTGAATTGCTACCATTTGGTAAATTGCAATTGTTACGGCCTGGCCAATGCAGAAAGGTCAAAACGTTTGACTTTCCCACACACACACACACACACACACAAATTGCTCAAGTGGGTCAGCGTCGCAGCTGCAGCCTAAACTCCAAGCAAAGGCGCACATTATACGAAAATTGGTGTCATGCCATTGGCACATTTAGCCAGGCCAAAAGCAAACAAACACCGTAATGGAAAGCTAGCCAACTTATAGGCACTGGCTATTGGGTAAGGTAAGTGCCGTTGTAATAGCATCGAGCAATACTCAGTCCCAAAATGTTTGTTGCCACACGCCCAGCTACATAATCATCAATATAGACCCGAACAGCCAAAAGCCGGAGTAGGGAACAGTGGCACAAAAGGGGAGGTGGGGGAACGTGTTAATTAATATTCAATACACGCGCTCGCTGCGCAATTGTTACGAATGTGTGAAGTCAACGCCGGCAGCAAAAATGTGTTAAGAAGCGCTGTCCACACACAGCAACAAAATGCACAGCATTGCATGCAAATTTGAAGCAACAACAACAACAACAACAAGATTCACTTTAATAACGATAATGATTATATAATTAGCGTTTGCCCGCACGGAGACTGAATAATATTTTGACTATATACTGCATATTCGATCAACATATCTTCTACGTTCATTAATAAATTTGACTCGTGCTAATGAGTCGTGCAAATTGAATCTGTCTACTTTTCTTAGCCGGTCAGTAACCGCTAAAAGCCGCTAAAAACACATGAACAGCCTGCGCACTCTATTCAAATATATACATATATAAATAACAGTATAACAGTAGCGAATGTGTAATTAACAGTCGAAATGAATGCATAATCGATTGCTCTGCTCAAAGTGGATGCGCATTGAGAAATCATTTACATTTTTCGAATGCTTTACATAAGCCCGACAAAGAAATGGGGGAAAAATAACAAATGATTGAGGCGCCAATCAAAAATAAATATATAAGTGCATAAATTTCCAATTTACAAAAACATTTAAAAATAAAATAAAAAAAAACCTGGCCAGAAATCCATTGCCATGGTCACAATTTAGGGGAACTTGTTTTCGTATGCGCAGTAGCAACAACAACAACAACAACAACAACAATCACAATTTGGGTTTATTACCATGATGATTTTTCGGAAAGGGTTTCGGCCTAAAAAGTTCAACCGGATTTTATGTTTTTTTTTTTTAATTGTAGGCGCCACAAGACCAAAATCAGCTAAGTGTTTGTCTGGTTTTGGTTGCCCAATTGAGAATTTTTCGGTAGATTTATCAATCAAACAACAGTTAATCCAACTAGGAAAATGATAACTTTGATATTTTCTTCAAGAATACAATAAGTTAATAATACATTTCCCCACAAGTGTAAGATAAAAATCAGATAATTTGTGTCAGGCGAGCATTCGACTGCAAAGAAAGTTCTCAAGTTTGTGCCTTAAGTCTTTCGTAATGAACAGCAGCTGCAGCGGAGCAACCAGCAGCAGCCAAAACAAGAGCTTCAACCACAATGCGTCAATCCAATATATAACATGCTCTAAAGAGCATGGAGAGCAATACGAGTTTCTCCGCTTATGCAATAAGCAAAGCCCTAAATAAAAAATACAAAATAAAACCATTTCAGGAAAACAAAAAAAAAAAAGCGAATAAGAAATAAAAGAAAAGAGATGTTACCAAAAAATTAAAAATACAAAAAAAAAACGACTTTGATAGCGTTGGTGGTTTTTGCTGGTAATGAAGTTCATGTCATATATGTTAACTCTGTAACACACACATATACACACACACTACACACACTATATATATATATTTAATGTATTGTGCAGTCACAAATACAAATGCTTCAACCGGGCTATAAAAACGTTGCCAAATAATTTTTTGGACCGACTTGTGGTTAAAACTTAATTTGGGTTACATTTTTTTTTTTGTTGCTTGCTTTTGTTGCTGCGTCTCGTTTGCCCTTTTTTCAACGCACTTTTATTTATGTTTTCCTGTTTGTTTTTGTGCTTCTTTTCTTTTCGTTATTGTTTTTGCATAAATCGTTTTTATAGGCAACTTGACATGGTTTTTTCTTCGACTTTTTGGTAGTCTCTTTTATTGATTATTCAATGATCGTGCTTCTTTCATATATTTATTATATAATAATTAACAAATTGAAGTGCTGTTGAAATATCGTTAATTGAATAAGATTAATGGCTATGGAGCTGTAAGTTTGTTTTACTCGTTTTAAGCATATGTTTTGCAATTAACTAAACACAACACCTACAAGTCTTTAATAGCTCCACTTTTCATATCGATTTATTATTATTTCTTCATATGCATTTATGGATATAGAGTGACTTGTCATAAGATTCAGAAAATGTATACGACGATTTAATAATTTAATTGCTCAAGCAAATTATTTTATATCACTCTGTTAGTAACTCTACGCACCCAGCCAACTATTTCAGCAATTTGCTATTGCTTATTTACTAACGCTTTACACGTATACTTTCCACATGTTGCAAGAGATCGCGCCATGTTTAAGCGTTACATGGGTAAGCAGCTATGCTACACCATGACTATATTGCAAGACTTATTAGATAATGACTCTTTAGTTTATTTTTGCTTTATTCATTATTTCGTTTTGCGGTTCGAGCTCTGTTGCAATTTGAATGTTGTCGCTGGCTTGCTGATTGCAAATAAATATCGATTGAATGTGAAAATCATGAACGTTTTATTAGTGTGCTCGCATTTTTTGGTTTTTATTTTTGTATATGTGTGTGTGTGTTGCAATTTAGTATAATAAACAATTTTGTGTATAGCTTACCCAATGTTGTTAATAGCATTTGCTGAATTAATCCAAAAGGCGTGTTTACTATTTTGGCGTAGTTGTTTTTTTTATGTATTTAGCTATAAGTATTGAAGCACAATATATTAAAAAAATAAAATGCATTCAATTCCAATGAAAAATTGCTCGCAAATTTTGTTTTGTATTAATTTTGAATTGGTTTGGCTTGGCTGAACGTTGTGTTGCGTTTTGCTACGTATTGTTTACTAGTAATATAAATAAATACATAAACAATGTATAATCAAAGCAAAGTGATCAAACTGAGCAAATCAAGCTGCAGTTAAGTTAAAAATATTGTTTAGCCACAGCAGCTATAACTACAGCTATAGATTGCGGATTGCGACTCAGACTTCAATTGCAAAATCAAATTACTTTCACTGTCAGGCGTCGCAGCCGCAACGAAATCGAAATTGCAACTCACAAACAACACACAGCAACAGCAACAGCAGCAGCAGTAAACAACAAAAACAATAACAACAACAACAACAACAACAACAATCCAATCCAATACAATCCAATTCAATCCAATTTCAATCCATAGCACTCGACGCCACTCGATTCCACAATTATTGATAAAAAACACTCAGTTTAGAAATTGTTATTCCTCTCTCCAAAAGCTTTTAATTATATTTATGCTATGCAATATGCAGTTTAACAGCACTACACAGGTCCTTGTGGCTCTTTATCCTATATTTATAAGCACGCACACATACACACACACACACACACACACATACACATAAGCAAAACAGTGGCAAAACACTTACGAATTACGCGCGTGATGCGAAACTCAAAGCACGATGAAACGAGACGAAGCGAAGCGAACCGATCGAACGAGCAAAACGAAACGAGCTTTTTATGAGACGAGCTTTTGACTTTTATATAGTTTTTTCTTAAGGCGAGCGGGCACACGACCTTCTTGAGCGAAGTCTCAAAGAAGTCTGAACGCAAGCGCAGCCGCTAAGGCTGAGCGCAGCTGCCGCTGCCAAAGTTTTTCATGTGACGCCGTCGCGCAGTCGCTGCTGCCTCTTCCGTGCTGAGTATTTTTTTTTGTTTCGGTTTTTTTTGTTTGGCTGTTTGCAAGCTAAAAGCAAAAGCAAAACAGTGAAAAACAGCTGGCGCTGCGTTGGCGATGAGGCAACAATAATATGCACAGACACACACAGCGTCAAAGATATGAAAGGGGACGACGCTGATGATGAGAGTTTGTGTGAGTTTGAGTGTATTGGTGTACATTAAATGCCAGTAACAGCGAGCGCATTGTACAAATACTTACTATAACAAATAACAAAAAATATATATACGTACAAATTATTGCTTAATACATGCCCAGACAGCCGGCGGCGGCTTCACCTCCCCAATTGTTGGTCTTACCGATGCTGCTGCTGCTGCTGCTGCTGTAAACGATAAGAGCCCATTTCGTAAACTGTAATTTTGTTATGAAGTCGTTAGACATGATTGGACGCCATGGTCAATAGTAAGTACACAAACGAATATTCCATACGCATACTACCATTCAGTCAGCGCTTAACTAGGCAGCAGTGCTTTGTATCATTTTCATAGCCAGCACCAACAACTGTCCAGCCATGACAAGCGCCAATTAAATTAAAAAAAATAATAATAAAATAACATCCCGTCAAAGAGAACAACAAAAGCATTGACATATTTAATGCCTTTTGACAGACTGTGACAAGTCTGTGACTCGACTTTGACAGCTAATTGCAGTTATGCTGAGGCGCGTCAATGCGATTGAAATGTAAACGGTTCGCCTTGTCAGCAAAGTAAGCAATCTTCACTTTTAAATGTATCTAGTCACATCAAGTCGGGGGTATTTGGCCACAATGTAACGCTAATAAGTCGGGCTGAGCCCATTGCCAATTAACTAGAGCAAGAAAACAGCAAAGTCCAAGGGCAATTCATATGAATATAAGTTAATTTGCCAAACTATTGAAAATTAACTTAAATGCCAAAAATAAATAAATAACATTTATATTATTAGTTGACAAAAAATATTATTCATAAGCTGAACATTTTAGCATTTAATATAAACCTCGCTTAAAGTCAAAGACATCTCCATGATCCCATACTTAGTAGGTTAACAGCAATTAAAAGTGGTGTATTCCCAACGAGAGATCATCTTTGAACTCAACTCGAGCGTCCAAAAACCAACGCAGAAACAAATGACTTAGGCAACGAACTTGCGCTCAATGCGCATCGATTCAACGTCAAGGCTGTGCTGGAGCCTTGATCTCAACACTCAACGGTCCGCGGGAAACACCCAAAAAAAAAAGCAGTTGACAAAAAAAAGTATCTCTCATCAGTTAACACACAGCTAAGCGTGGAATGGCCTTTGGAAAATCAACGAAAGCGTTTCAGCAGCATCCGCTCTTGTCCAAATTCAGATGAATCATCGAGACAATTTCTTCTATTTGGATGGTTGCTATTTTTTTTGGTACAGCTGAACAGTGCTGCTGCTGTTGTTGTTGTTGTTGTTGTTGTTATTTTTGTGTTATCTGCCTTGTTATTGGCAAGCTAAAGTCCGTTTTGCTCTCATTTCTGCTCAGTGGCGAATTGAAAGTGAAAGGAGCAGCAGCTCATTTCTACAACTGAAGTTGAAGCTGAAACTGTTGTTGTAGCTGTAGTTGTTGCTGTGGCTGTAGCTGTAATTGCAATTGTATTTGTATTTGTGACTCTGACTGGAACAACTCCAACTATATCTGGCGGGCATGGGCATTGGCATTGGCGCGGGTGCTGCTGGCGGATGCTGGCGACAGTTGGAAAGTGTTTTTTCTGCGTGTGTGTGTGTTTGACCTGGCAGCGAGGTCTGCGCAAATATTTGCATAAAGTAGCAAGCAAAAAAAATAAAACTTTAACCGCAAACTCGAGTAGCAATTGCTCTTAATTTCGCTAGTCTGGCACAATTTTTGCAGCTGCTGTGTTTTGTGTTTATTTCTGCACAATTTATGAATATTCATTTGACAGACATTTTATTTAGATTGGTTTTTGTTTGTGTGTGTGCTTTTTTTTTTGTATTTTGTGGCATCATCTTTTGTGCCGATTTCACTGACAAAGACAAAACAGCAATATTTGATGCCGTTGTCAAATGTTTTTTTTTGTTTTTTTGTATTTTTTTTATCTGCTGCTACAAGTGCATAACAGTCAGCGTATGCAATGAGGAAGTTTCCCAGACTGCGCTTCACAACTTCACGTAAAAAGCAAATAAAAATCGATAATTGAAAAAATGGCAACACAAATATTAACATTCACAAGCGGCAGAAATATGCAATAAGCACACACACAGAAGAGAAATAGAGATAGAGACTGAGACTGAGATTAGCATACATTTATTGTACATTTAAACAGGGTGCTCAAACAGCTGAACACTTTGCTATTTGCATTGTATGCAATTTACTGCAATAACACACCCTGTTGCACCGTTGTGTTGACGTCTGTGCTAAGCACCCAAAATTATGGGGCAGGAAAATGTTCGCACATGCTTCATTTACTTGTCTGCCTGTAAGGCTGTGTGTGCGTGTGTGTGTGTGTGTGTGTGCGAATGCCATCATCACTTTCACCCAGAGGTGATATAATAACTACCGGCCTGGCCCGGCCTGTAAGCTAAAACCAACGCGCAAAAACGCATCTCAAGGCACAACAAATTTCAGCAGCTGCCTCAAGATGCCGCACAGTTGTCTTGTTGTTGTTATTGTGGTTGCCCCTTCGTTGTTTTTGTCACACTGATCACTTTACTTGGATTTCAAGACAAACGCGTGATGCCATTTAGCGCCCCGAATTGACAATATTCTTAGAAAGTATTCACAACTTTTAATGTTTTTGTTTTTCAATATCAAGCTTGTTTTCAATTCTATTGTTGTCTGTTGCAATTTGTTAGCATACTAATTAAATTAGCGCTTTTTAACAAATTGCATTTAATTATTATTGGATTATTTGAATGATCAAAAACTGGAAAACAAAAAAATAACAACACTGAAGTCGGTCGTAGTCGACTGCAGAATTCTTTGACACCAGCGAAAAACCTTTGATAAAGGTTTGAAAATTATTCTTGGAGGATGTTTTTTTAAAATATGGTTTTTAAGTTGGAAACACTTTTTCATCTCAAAAATGTACCCACAAAAAGGACGTAAACTAACATCAAAGTTCCAGCTGAATCGAAATTAATACACTCAAATTCTTTCTGTATCAAAGTATAAAAAATACCCATATAAATATTCCAAACACTTGAAAAATTATGTACTTGGAAACTTTCCATGTTATTGGTTAAAAATAAAAACAATCTTAACCACATTTAATAATTAATTAAATCAATCTGCATTCTCAGCAGCCTTTTTACTTTATTATAGAACAAGTTTTTCTGCCAATGTAAAAAAATAAATATTTATTTAATTTCTTTCAGTGTACTTTATCTGAGAGCACGTGCCACAGGTCGAAGTTACCAAGTTACCAATCAATTAGTTGACTTTGGTAAAATACCCACAAAAAAATGTATATATATATGTATATAAGTAGATCGAGATATCTGGAAGCGCATAAGACAGCCATAAATCAGTTTTGGCGCCGGCAGAGAAAAGATGTCAACTATTTTGAGGTCTGAGCTCTAAGCTGGCTGGCTGCTTGTCGGGATTACCAAATGGTAGGCGACTTTGTGGAAATAAATATGTGAAAATATAATGGCTGTTCAGATTTTTGTTACAGCTGTCTTTAAGCCCTTTTTTTGTTTCTGTGTCTGTATTTTTTTCTTTCAGCTAATTACACAATTGAGTGTGCAGCAGCAGCTTCGACTTCGACTCCAACTCCAACTGTGACTGCGACATATTTATGTGTCATGTGTATGGGGGAATTAGGCTTATACAATCCAAAAGACAGCAGATTTAACGGGCCATGCGTAACCGAGGGTGTTTCTTATGTTCAGCGAAACGAGCTTTATGGGCTTCTTTCACAAAGCCCAAAGCCATAAGATGCACAAAGAAAACTATTTCTTTGTGCCCATGTGCAGTGCTCAAGGAGAGGCCCAACACTTTATACCCTTGGAAAGGGCATAATACTTTTTATATGACTTTTGTATCTAGTCGTATATGTCACACATTTTAAGTGAATTTAATTACATAAACAATTGAATAATTAAATTAAATATACATCAAGTACTCAAGTAAAACAACATAGTTGACCAATGACAAAACAATTTTGTCCGTTCATTAACGTCGAACAAATTGGTATTTAATTATTATTTCATAATGAATAAATAAATTAGTAAAAAATGTAAATGTTAAAATTTTGTGTTCTTTCAAAAGTGACTTTATCATTGGCAACTCTTAAGAAATATTAACTGACAGAATTCAATTTATAATTGATGTGATCACATTTACCCCGATCTGCAAGGGCATCTAATCTTCGCTTAACGGTTTTTCTATGATTTTTTTACTGCTATAGGCCTCAGTTGATTACCTTTCAGGTCTTTAGGCATGCGACATGAGTTGCAATTTAAGAAAATTTGATTGTCAAAATGAAAGATGACGCGATTTGAGGCAAGGGGCATAAATAATTTGCACATTAGTGTGCAGTTGCCTTGCAGCAAAAACAGCAGCAGCAACAGTCTTTGGGGTAGTTGGGAAACACATGGAAATTCGTTGGTACATTTATATTTAATTTTATTTAGGCAACTCGCCAGCTGACCTAGAAAATTGGTTAAACAGTTGACAATTGTGCGTTTCATAAGACGTTGCTGGTAAGCAAACAATGAAGTTTGTAGGCAAATTGGCCAGGTTTTTCGTAACTGTGTATGTGTGTAACTGTAACTGTAACTGTGGCTGTGTCTTTTTGCATTGGCACCGAGCCAGGAAATTTACGCTGTGGCCTATTAAGAGCAATTTCAAAGCTTTTGACTTTCATTGTTAGTATTGTGCACTAGGCGCAACAAATCAAATCAAATTGCCCGCTCAACTTTTTATTATGCAGGCAAGTAATAAGATAAAACAGCAAAGATTTCCTCATTGCGATCCGTTCGTCCCAGCAATCAGTCAGTTAGACAACAACAAAAACCTCAATAGCTCAGACAGTTTTAAACCGAAGTGCCAAGAGTTATAATTACAAATACAATATTTGATATACTTCCTGTCCCTATTTATGTATCAGTCCGTCAGTCACTAAATCTCTTTGCTCAGTCTACCATAAAAAAAAAGCAAAGCGATTGCAATTAAATATAATTTATTTTTGCCTTTAATAGTGATTCCCTAAAACAACACTAGCTTTTGCAACATAATCAAAATGCAATCAGATTAAATAACTAACACCCAAAAATAGACAAAAGATGATTTATTTCGTTTTTGTATTAATCGGTTTTGTCCATGAAATAATTTATTAAACCACAGATACAAACGAAAATATCAAAAATAAATGAAATGAGCGCCGCCGAAAATGAAAGTAAAATGAATTTTATTTCGATATTTTTTTACCATATTTTGTTTTGTTGTTTGCTGAAGTTTTGGCTTCTTGGCAAAATTTGTTGCGATGATGTCAACATCATTTCTCCACCTACACAGTGGCCCAGTAGTCAAGCGCCACGGTCCTCCCTCTCTCTCTCTGTTTCCCCGCCCGCTGCCAACTCTGACCCCTTTGGTTGAGTTTAATTTGAGGCGGGCACGCGCTTATATAACTTGCCCCAAGCTGTGCTTAAAATCTTTTAGCGCGTTCGTGTCTTCAGTCTTTTGTTTTTTCCCATTCGTCATGGCAGGAAGCCAAAATTAAACGAAATAAATGCCATGATTTGCATTTAATGCGCATCAAACCACACAAAAGAAGAAAGAAGTAAAAGAATCCGAAGCTCACTTTCCACTTAATTTAAGTGTAAAAGATTTACAGCTAGTAAAAACTTTACACTAAAGCAATGATTTACAAGCCTTATGTGTCATTTGTTGAGGGTAAAACTGAAGACAATGCGACAGCCGAAAGACAGCCTCAAACTACCAAAAAAAAACACACAAACAATAATGAAATGCAACAAATGATAATTATGAATTATGGTCAATGCGGTATCATTGTGCTTGCTGCTAATAATAATCATAAAGAAATGTTAACGCAAAAAAAGCGTCTGCAGTTATTAAGTATATTTTATTATTTATGTGTGGTTTATAAACCAGCATATAACATTTTGGGCTGAGCAGCAGCTGTGCGCTGTCGAGCAGTGCGTATACATAATCCTCCAGCTTAAAAATTTATGTTTCGCATTCACTTATTTTTTTAATAATTATTATTACTTGTTAGCCATCATCACATATAATTGCTTACGGTCAGCCGCGAGTAGACAGATGCGAGCATTTGTAAGCATGTTGCATGTAGCACGGAGAATTTTAACAGTGATTCACTGTCATTTGCACCTACATTTTTTTCACAAAAAGTTGTGGAAATTTTCAGCTTTGCTTGAAATATGATTTGCGAATACGTAAATTGTAGATTAAATTAAGCTTGTTACCAATTGTACAACATTTTAAGCTGCATGCCACAAATACAAATACAATAATTTACTGGAAATATATATGAAATTAGAATATATAATTAAATTTAACTAAAATATACCCGTTAATTATTTACATTGCAAATGAAGTATTTTAACATTTTTTAATGAAATTAGCTCGTTTGTCAACCTATTTCTCACACTCCTAACTTGTCGAGAGATGTTAATCTCTATATGCAATTATCTGTGCCCGCACCGCACCCATTTGTCTGATTGCGATTCATTTAGATTGTTCGGCGCCATTTCGTTTCATCTGGCTTCCTTTGTGCGAAACCAGTGAGAAAATATTTGTTTAAAATGCGCAACTTGAATATGTAAACAAAAATTCGCAAGTGAGTGAGTCGGAGAGAGAGATAGAAAGGTAGAGAGGGAGATATTTGTATACATATGAGATAGTTAAGACGAATTTTGGGGTTAATGTTAATGCATTTGTTGATGGGCATGCGGCAATTTAAAAATGTTAAGCCAAATTGGCTGACAGCCGCATGTAAATTTCATTTAACTTGTTTTCCCTTTTTCGGTATATTTTTTTCTCTTTTTTCTTTTTGTGGATCATTTTAAGTATTTTGCATAAAGAGGCATTCAGTAAGCCGTATGAAGAGATGGCGCTGGCGTGGGTGCCTTTCACTCAACTCCAAATTCCAGCTTCAGCTTCAACTTCAACTTCAACTTGGAAGTTTACGTCCGGCTGGCGCGGCAACCGTGCCATGTCAGAGTTTGGAGTCGAATACATGGTGGCATTGTGAGCAGCAGCTGCTGCAATAGAAACGATTTAATTTCATGGCCATTCAAGCCGTGAAGCGGCCCCTAACTACAATTTGGCGCAATTGGCAGCAGGGCCAGCGGGCCAGCATGGCCAGCGGGGTGCCCGAGACACGCAATGCATTCATTTAACCAAATCATTTATCAAACTATTTACAAAATCACCGCCCACAAAAAACAATTGGAATCCGAATTGGATAGTGAAAGAAAATAGTATTTGCGGCACGCCTCCTGCTTAGTGCAACCGGTTGAATCTTTGGCTGCAGTTCGCCATTCAAATTTGACCAACTTGCAGCACACAGCACAAAATCAGAGTTAATTTCTGGTTTTTATCTTTGTTATTTATTCTCTTAAACATAAATTAAATATAATAATTAAATCCAATTCACTTATATTATTTTTCATAGTTATTTCCAATTATCACTTATTAAGCTGAAGGCAAAACCCATTTAATTTGAATTTTTTAATTGATCAGCCATTCTCGGTTTGAAAGTTCGCACTACAATTGAAAGTTTATCAGGGCCGATTACCAAAATTATCCATTACAACATTCTAACAAAAATCAAGAGTGAATCAAATTATAATTGAAATTAAATAATAAATTAAATAACAAATTTATCAACTCATATTTTAATTTAATTTAACTGTGGTTTTTTTACCTAAGCAAACATATAAAAATTAATTTTACATAATTTAATGTGCATTTCAATTTTATTAAATGTGACTTTTTTTTTTACTGTGCATGGAGCGTTCAGCTGCGACTTGGCTAATGAGCATCTTGACCAGAATCACTGACCTTTCAATAGTTTTCATTGTTTGCTTGTGTTTTATTGCGTGATAAGTGAAGCGTCAAGTTTAAATCCGGCTTGACAGAATGGCCAACATCGTGGGCAGACACGGCCGCGCGGAATGTGCAACGAAAGAGAGATAGAGATAGATAGAGAAAAATATATACAAAAATGTTGCATGTCATGTTGTCTGTTGGTTTGGCAAAAGTTGTCGATGTCTCGGATATGGAATTGAATTCGGATATGGATGTGGATGTGGATGTGGACGTGGCTTTTAGTTGTTGTTGCATGAATGCAATCAAGCGACAAAGCTGCGCTTCGATGGGCTTCAACTGCAACAGCTGCGACTAAGTATTGCGACACTTTACCATTGGGCTAAACGCTCTTAGATCTTAGACTTATCGGCCCAAACTACAGCAGAGGCAGAGCCGAACATTTGTGGCAAGAGCCATGTAGAAGTTAAAGCGCATCGATCGAAGCAAACGCTGTCAAATGGCCGGAACAGATTATTCGGCTGACTGGCAGCCAATTGGGAAATGTAGCTAATTGTCGACAAGTTAACAGCGTTTTTAATGCTGCGGCTAATGCGTTAGTAGAAAACGGGTAAACAAGCCAACCAGTCTTGGGCAAGCATCACGCAGTGGTCCAAGGCTACATTGCGAAAAAAAAAACACCTGGCTAAAGTAATTCATTTCATTTTACAAATATAATCTTACACAATTCTGACTTTTGCTATTAAAATCTGATGTTTTGCGCAAACTTTACACAGCTGCTACTTCTATGGCGAAATTGTATTATTTCAATGCTTTCTATATTTAATTATTTTGATTGATTTTCATTCATAAAACAAATTTAAACAATTATCACATTTTCAATTTAAAGCTTTGCCGCCAAATTGTGACTATAGATTTGTCTCAGCTACTCGCTAACAGAATACGTAGCTTTGCTCAGCCGCACCCATACAACAGAGCGAGCGAGACAAGAGCTGCATGCTGAACTAGTTCCGAGTCGGAGCTGCTGTTTTGTTTTTCAGTGTTGAAAAACTCTAGCAGCAAGACAGTTATAATTCAAAATTCAAATCGAAATATGTATTTAGCAAAGTTGTTTATTGATTTACACAAACAAATGCAAATTTACACAAATATTAGATACAATTGTGAGCAAAGTACTTAAACGATTTCTGCAAAAAAGAGTTTTGTGAGCAAACATTTTATCAATATTATATTGTGATTAAAACTTACTTTTGGTTGTGGAATTCCAGCCAATTTTTACTTTAGTCTGCTTGTTGTGCGCATTGAGCCAGTCCACGATGGGCTGATAGTATTCCAAGAGCGCCAAACTGCTAAGACCTGTAAATTTGGGTATCGCTTTGCTAATTACCTCACGCCAAGGCTTCGAGGAGCCCAAGGACATCATTGCCCTAAATTGTACAACATAAATAATAATAGTAAATATATTTGAATAATAAAATACCCACTTGAGGCTGTTGCCCACAGCGAAATTGCCATAGAAATCACAATTGTTTAGTGGACCACTTTTTCCCAACTGCTGGCAGAATGCGCGATAGAACTGATAGCCAAGTATTTCCGAAATGAATTTTCTGTAAATTATAAAAATGAGTTATAGAATATTTTACAGTTTCTAAAACTAATTTACTTAGTTTGGTAGTTCTGCTCAATGTTCACATAGAATTTGTAGGGGAAATCAATGGCGCCCTCGGTACGATCTGTGGGCGGTTCAATGCCCGCATGCAGCTCCAATAGTCGCCAATAGTGTTTGTTCACTGTATCCATATCCACGGTGCCATTCAGAAGATCGTGCATTACTTTCGTATGTACATAATAAAGTGGTATATTGAGCACAGTGTGAATACTCTAAAAATAGATAAAAGGATCGATTTAAATTTAAACTTTTATTAAGTGGAAAAAAAATAATTTTCACTCCAATTTATATAAAAATATTTGGCAGTCAAACTAAATCAAATTTAGAACTCACCATGCGAAATAGTCGATTCATCAGCGCCTCATCCGTGAAAGCAGTTTTGGCCAGACCACGCCCAGTTAGATGGCTAGGCGCGGAGGCAGACAGCACGACGGCTTCACCCACGGGATACTCCAAGTTATAGGCCTCGAATTGATACGAGGGCAAATTCTTCTTCTGGTCGGCATAGTAGACACGCGCCATGTGGCCATGGTACTGCATCAGTTTCCTGAAGCTGACCTTCTCGCAGTACATCATGAGCACTCGCGGCGTCAGGTCAAAGAGTGAGGGACGACAATCGTCATTGGGTGTGTCCTCGTTCGGTTCCTTCAGCTGATTCTTGTGGAAGTCAGCGCTCAACGGTTCAAAGCCCAGCGATGTGTAAAAGTTCTCGGATTTATTGACGAGCGCCTTGGCACTGAGCTGTTGCACAAAGTCATCGAACTGGGGAAGGCGCTGACGTGGAAAGTATGACTCAATGATGCTGCCCTCCTCCCAGGCCTGCTCGAGGACCTGCTGGAACAGATGATCCGGAATTGGTCCGTTGGGATTCACCACATTACTGCCATATTTCTTGTGCAGCTCATGCCGCACAAAGGCGTGGAGTTGCGTATATGCAGGTTGTAGCTCTGCCATTGCCTGCTCCATCTGCTGGAGCATCTCCTGGCTGTCGTAGCGATACCACAACTGATGCACTGGAATCTCCAAAATATTGGCGGCCTTCTGATACGATTGTATAATGGTATAGAAATTAACTGATGCCCAGATCTGGTTCTTCTCGCGCCACGTCTCCCAGTAGTACTTGAGCTCATTCACATCGCTGCTGCGCTGCACAATCTTTTGGATGTCAGGATAATAGGCCAGTGGACTGTCGTCCTCGTTGGGCATATTGGCACCGCCCAAATACGGCTCAATGTCCTTGTCCGTCGACATCTTCTGCAGTGAAGCCAGATTCATTTGCACCAGCGAAAAGTAATCCTCGCCCAGCACAAATAAATCACCAACACTGCGCAACTCCTCCAGTGCCGATTTGTGCACTCCATTTTTAATCTTGCTTAAATCAAAGCCGCTTGCCTCTCGCGAAATTCCGACTAGCTCCTCAGCAATGCGCTTCACAGTGGTCAGCTTGGAGAAGAGCGCCTCAAAGTCCTCCTCATTGTTGGCCGAATACGTCTCAGAGGCAATCTGATTGTACAGCCTGAAATATCTCTCGCTCGACTGGTCAATGAAAGTCTTCGCCTGCTGATCGTAGCTGGAAGTGGAACCCGAACTGGGTGTGACGCCAGCAGTTGCCACCTAAGGTCAGCCAAATAAAGAAAAAGATCACACGAGTTCTTTAAATAGTTGAATTTTTTTCCCCCCAGATTGAATATTTGCTTTTGCTTACGCCAACAATTGCTATCAGCAGCAGCATTGATTTGCTCAAGCTGCGCATTTTCCTTCCTTTTTATTTGCTAGCACTTTTAGCAGACAACTTTTACTTTGCACCACTTTGCACCACTCGACGGTGTCTCTCAAACTGAGCCACTTGGACGACATCAACTTGATTATAAGCGCCAGCTCAAATACTACCCAGCTGGTGAGCGGAGTGAAGAGCACACCAAAAAAAGTGAGAGTGATCTAGTCGAGAGAAAACCCTGTACTTACATTCTTTCCTATAAACAAACATAACAATTTTTACTACAACTGCATCATTTCATTAAATTGAGAGCATAAACAATGCATATATATAAATAGTTAGTCTTTAAAAAATGTAATTTTTTATTTGCATTTAATTCATTATTAAAAAAATGGTATTTTAATGAATCAAATTAGATTTAAAGTGCCTAGTTCTGAGATGCGTATTATATACTAGAGTTCATATTTCCTATCTCTAAAAGTCTCAAAATCTATTTTAAAATATGCTTTATATATGTACGTAAAAAGAGTCTGCTTTGTTTAAATAAAGCAATTATATTTGAGTTAAAAAAATATGTGATATGTGTATATTTGAATTAAGGAAATATAAACGAAATCTCTTCTCCATTTAGAGCAAAGTTCAAATGCCAGAAATAATATTTTTAAGCTCTCTTTTCTAGCTTTATTAATAATTAGCTAGAGTTCAATAAATATATATTAACTCATCTCTTCATGTTGATTATGAATATGTTTAAATTAGAGATTATATATATATGTATATATGTATATATATATATACTCAACACTTCATGATGATTATGAATATGTTTACATTAGAGATTATATATATTTATATATATATAACAACTCATCTCTTCATGTTGATAATCAATATGATTACTTAAGAGATAATATATGTATATATATATATAATAACATTTGAGATTGTATACCGCTAAATACCTCTGAATTTTAATTTTTACAGGGTATAAAGTGTAATTTTTTCTCTGGGCTATCAATGCTGTTTTTTTGCTGCTTTTTGCTGCTGATAAGCGTAATCAATGATCAAGTTGAAATGCGTCTAAGGCCACAATCTAGTATAAATTGGACGGACTAAATAAAATTCGTGTTGCCTTCATTAAATGCCAAGATGCGTTTATTATAAGCTCAATAAAGATGCAATAAATGCAATATAAAATATGTATGTATGTGCTATTTGCTAGAAGTATGTGAGAAATGCGTGCAGTGTAATCAAGCGAAGGTCGTCACAATTTGTTGTTTGTATTTTAGCGTTGGCGATTGGCCACACGATTCTCGTGGCGTATGTTGACATCCACAATGCTCATGTTGGGCGTCAGGAAGTTGACCAGACGGTCGGCGCCAGTTCTGGGCAGGCGATCGAAAGGATAACCCATCGACTGACGATCGGGATAGAGACGATCCCGAACTCCACAATAGCTGGCAGCATCACTGCAGCGTCCAACCAGCTCCTGATCGATCTGCAAAGGGAAAATATCATTTATTAAAACTAATCAATAAATTATCTATAATTGTTTTTGAACTCACCCTATCATTCTCATAGTTGGAAACCATGACGAAGAGATCGCAGCGCAGACCCTCGGGCAGGCCCTTGGGAATGAGCATATGATTGGGCCAGCCGCAGCCGCAGAAGTTGAACTCGAGCTCCGCGGCTGTGTTAGCTGCCGGACGATTGGCATCCAGATTGCGGAAGGTGCGCTCAAACGGTATGGTCACACTGGACTCCGTGGAGCGGCGGCGTAGCGTGTTCGGTCCGGGATTCAGAGACACCACAAACTTGTCCAGCTCCACCATCATCAGGCGCTGTTCGCGCATCAGCATTGGCTGACCACGCTCATCATTCTTGGGTGCAATGAAGATGCGCACATAAGCGAATCTCTGAGCGCCGCCATCATTGTTCACATTGATTGTGTAGGTGAAGGGCAAATGGGTCAAGTGGGTGAAGCGGGCAAACACATTGCCACGTGGCGTAAAATCGAAGCCACGAGACAAATCCAGATCGGACTGCTGCCAGAAGGTGGTCAGCACATTTGGCTGGCCGCCATTGGCAGCGACCTGGAAGCCTGTAATCGAGATGCCCGCATAGTTCAACTGGGTGTCCGTGTAGGCGGGCAGACGTGTCTTGTGCTCCTGGAAGATGCGATCAACGTACGCATGCCATCTGTAGAAGACGGGATCACGCATCGCCGTCGAAGAGTCACCCATTACGCCAAATGATTCCAAGTGCTTGTTGTTCGTGTCGTGGGCATACGAGATGAACACATGGCCAAAGTTGTGCAGATCACCATACTGAAAAATAAATAGTTAAAATGTAATTATTGTTATGATATTTTGGGCAACCTCATCCAACTTACCAAAGTGCGATTTGGCGATAGGATCGATGACTCGATCACGTTGCCGAGAATATCAATGCCCCTGGCCTCATCCAATGGCACCTGTTGTCCACGTTCCTGTAAGAGAAAGTAAGTGAATTGATATGAAAAGAGCTACAAGTGGAGTGGGTGCAATCGCTACTCACATCCATGACATAGCCCTGGTGGATGGCCTCGAAGATGCGATCGCGCCAGCGCTCCAAGTCGGCAACCTCGACATTGATCTGATCCTGTTCCCGATTCAGATCGTTGATGCGCGTATTGTCGAAACGTGGAGGCCAGGCGCGACTGGCCACGAGCGAGTCCATCTTGGGGAAGTAGCCCTCGGTAATGGGATCACGCAGATTGTTGAATGGCTGCACTCGGGCCAAGTTGTTGCTGAAGCGTTCCATGTTGTAGCGCGCCACGATCTGTTCGTGCATGTAGTAGAAGAGCTCGCCACGGCGATCCTTGGCCACAATGCTGCGATCGGAGGCCTCGAATGGGTAAACCAAATGCCAATGCCAGTGATGCAGATTAACGCCCAGATCCTCGCGGAAATACCACAGGCGATGTTCCGGCTCCAAATCGGAAGCGGTATAATCACGTGGAATAGTTATTGGCATCCGGGAACCGGGCTGCACCACAAAGGACTCCTCACGCAGGTGGCGGAACACCTGCGAGTCAACGAAGCGATCGGGAAAGGTTTGCGCAAACGAGGGCAAATCGAGTCCTTGGGTATCGGGACGATGCAGCAATGCCACAGAGAGTGCATAGTTGAACATAACGGGATTCACACGATCGCGGGCATAGACAGCCACGCTCTGGAGATCATCCACGGTGCGCATGTTCACAAAGATGTCGATGAGGCGACCGGCAATCTTGCGATGCTTGGGTATGAACAGTGAGAACTGCTCCGAGCGGCCCAGAGACATGGGTATGCGCAGATCGGGTATGGAGATCTCACGCACTGGCACCCGCTGCTCAACCTTCTCGCCGACCCGGTTCTGCACCTCCGTGCTGATGGGACGGTAGCGATCGGTCAAGTAGTTGTCGGGCACATCGAATACGGTCACCTTTTTGCCCTTGTCCATGAAGACGGGCTCCGTGGGGTGCTCGAAGAGCAGCAGTAAATTCGACTTGTCGGCCATTTTTAGCAGGATCAAAACTTGCAACACAAGTGAAAAAACAAAAGTGAATTGAGGAAACAAAAGCGCAATTGTGGCAGTCACTTGAGAACTGTGCTAATCCTAGGTTTAACCAGCGCCTTTTATAGCCCACCCGTTTGGATGATAGCAATCGCTATCGTAAACCACAGAATACGCTGGGAAACAACCGAAAATAAATAAATAAAATTTAATTAAAAAATGCTTATTTGGATAGCAGCCTGATAAGGACGCAGCTGTGTAGCATGTGTGGCAAGAGACATGAGAAACCACAAACGTTGTTGTTGTTGTTTTATGGCTTTTATTTTGCATATTTCTAAAATACATTCTTTACTTTATTTTATTATTATTATTAGGTTTACGCTAGTTGGAGTGAAATTTTGGTTATACTTTGTATGCATACAAATTATATGTATATTTTTTTGTGTATTTAATATATGCAACAAATTCTACGCTTTGCGCTCAAGTACATACATCGAATACTAAATAATTATGTAACTACATGCATAATTTTATGATGTAACAACTTGATTAAATTATATATATATATATATTTGCTAGATAAAAGTAACGTTTCCCTGGAATAGCCAAGAATATCATCTGATCTGTACTATTCTCACTCTCTCATTCTCGATAACATCAATTTTGTAGTTTATCAATTATACAATGAGATATTGGAGTTTCGGTGAATATTTTTTATACACACATATGTATATTATAAATGTTAGATATAACTGAATAGACAGCTTTATAGTGTATATACAAGTGTTGTTCAGTTTTCTCGTGTTTGTGTAAAAAGCGTTAGTTCTTGTAAAAAGTTTGTTAGAAATGCCATTTTGGGTATTATGTTCTGGTGCTCCATTTTTGATTTTGGCCATTGTTTTCGAGTCGCATGATATGTTGTGTTATTAAGCTCTTAGGATAGAGAAATCTGGGATTTTCATTATAAGCTTGGTTCTTAGATCAAAAACAGAAATAAAATACAGAATACATTTGGTTCCCATGACTACAGTAAAGAAGTAAGCATAGTGTTCATATATTGAGTAAGTTAGTTTCAATATGTGGTCAAAAATCTCTTTAATCATATCAAAAATTATATACAATATGTATTTACATAATATACATATATATATATCGTGCATTATACAAATATAAACTCAACCAAAATACTTACAAAAATATACCAGTGTGTAAATTCATATAATATATGCAAAATATAATCAGTGCCATTTGTTAAAAAAAAAACAACTTAAAACTGTTGTTTCATTTAAAAAGATTAAAGTTTTAGTTTTTTTTTGTGTCATATTTTTCATGTAGTGTGTTTCAAAAAAGTCACATGTTTTTGGAGCTGAAGCAATTCTTTATAGTTGTATACATATATATAAAACGTTTAAATATGATTCAATTCGATAAGTTTTTTTTTTTTTTTTGTATGCCATAAATAGATAGTTACAAATTTAGTTTAGTATAATACTTTTTTTTTTGTGTGTCTTTGTTTCTTTCATTTTGATCATTTTCAACTTCTTCGCATTAAGTTTTGTTCATTTTTGTTTGTATGTATTGTGTGTATATTGGTGCCCAAATATTTTCAGACTACGCTAATGGCTACATTTAATTACTGTTAACAACTATTCAAAAATTTCATGCATTACACCGACATCTAAAGATCAAGGAACTTTCACTACATATTTCAATCTCTTAAAGCAATAAACTGCACAAAAAATTAAAATTATCTTCCAAGAGCACAAACGAAATAAATTTAATGGGTGCATTAAAATTAAGTACATATTTTATAACAACTTGTCGTTTTGTACTCAGATTCAGGTTTCAAATCGTTCGTATCACTTGCCCCACAACTAGCTAACTCTCAGATTAGACACACACACACTCGCACACACACAACTAGATACACACACTACAACACAGTTTAAGATACTTTGAACTTTGAGAGGCTCAGGTACAAGTATTCGTTTAGCCCCTTTTTCCCCAAATATAACATATTGTTATAAACTTCTGATGGTGCAGTTAACAAAATAAAGTTTAAAAATTTAAATACCAAAACAAAGCTATTTTCGGTTTGCCGAAATTATGAATACCCTTACAGACACATTTATTATAACTGAAAAGTATTTGAATCTTATTAAAAATCAATCACTTTGCCTTAACACAAAATATAAATTTTAGTCAAGATAACTGAAAAAAAATAAGTGTTGTTATAAATAAATATAAATATATGCCTTTCATAATCAAAGATATATTTCTCAAATAAAATAAAATAAGCTACAAGGGCACACACACACTGCACACTCCACTCCTCACACTCCCTTTACACACTCCACAAACTGGAAAACCCACATCAATGCAAATTTGTATAGCCAATACTTATGACTAAAGTAATGGCTTTTGGCTGAGCTTGTGTTTCCGTTTATCCTCCTCCAGCTGCTACTGCTACTGCTCTCAATTGAGCGCCACCTGAGCGGTAGCATTCTGGAACTCCTGCCGGCAATAGCCCATCACAATATCGGAACGGCAATCGCCACCCATTAGGCCAGGCAGCAGCACCGCAGCGCCCAGTATGGTGACTAGCGCACCAAACACAACCAGACCCAAAGCGGGCAGCTTCTCCCGGCTGAACAGCGCATGCGGTTCCATTTGTATGTAGGCCAGACCGGGCAGTATATAGGCCAGTGGTATGGCTGCCAGAAGACCCTAAGTTGTTAAAGAAATTTGCATGAAATACAATGCCAACTGTTATTATTTCTAGATGTGAGTACGAGTGTGTGTGTGTACGAGTGTGTGTGTACAAGTGTGTGTGTACGAGTGTGTATGTGTGTTTCTTTGTTGGTTTATATAAATCGGTATGAAAATCAACCCACATTCAATTCCAACACGGAGCCCAAACAGTCGGTCATGGGCGATATTATGAAGGCGCTGAACACAATTGCCAAGGTAATCGCTTTCGAATACTCATCGATTTGGGCACCCTTCTCCAAACTGGGATCCTTGTCCTGGGTAAACTCACTGATGGGCTCCTTCAGCACAAAGCGATGCACAAGTGCACGAACAATCTATAAAAATGTTGCAGCCAAAATGAAATACTTTATCAAAATGCAACTGTGGCAAGAAAAGCAAACAAATCTAACACAGCTGGCCAAAAAGACCAACCAGCAGTTGGTCAAAATAGAGTGCCATCATTACACAAACTATCTCAAGGTTGCAGTCAAGGAGCAACTGACTGGGTTGTTGATGATGTAAAACAAACATGTAATACTCTCGAAATCTCAGTATGTGGTGAATGTTCATAAGAGATTCTATTTGATATTTCTACATCGATTATCTATTTATTATTACTCGAATTAAATCTTAAATTATTCTACTATTTATTATTAATATAAAAAACATACCTCACGTGAAACGAAGCACTCGATTGGGAACGTCAGCAATATGGATATGGAGAAGAGGACACGCGAGAAATTCATCAAATCGTCATCCCAGCAATAGTTCTCCAGCAAGTCGCCTGTAATTAAATATATAATTAGGCTTGGTTATAAAAAACAGACTGCAAATAACAACAGCTAAGAGCTACAGCTAACAGCTCTTAAAGCCAAAAAAAAAATATGAAAAATGTGCAATTAGTTTACCTTGGGACAGAGCACGGAATGTCGAGTAGCCCGCAATTCCAAAGAGAGCCGCAACTGTCCAGGCGAAACCAATTGAGATGTGGGTGACCTTCTCCCAGCGTTCCATGGTCGCCTCGCGCATCGATTGATAAACGAGAAAAGTGTTATGATGGCACATAAAAGCTGTGACCAAACCAAAAAGTGAAAAAGAATTTTTTTTTAAAATTTCACACAGAAAATGCACTTTAATTGTTTGCTTTTTGATTTTTTATGTAAGCGCTCTTATCCGAATTTTTGTGTTTCTTATCCCTTGAGTTGTGACCTTGCATAAGCAGAAGCACATTTTATGGAGCTACCTACCAAACACCATGATGCCCGTGGCGGGAATTAGGTCCGTGTTCGCAAAGCGCCAGGATTCGGCCGTGTCGGTGCTGCAGACAGCGGAAGTAGCGCAACAGGCAGCATGATAAAAGATTCGTTGGCAGAAAAAATTACACAAAGTTAACACCAAATTAACATTTTTTTTTCCCGGGGCTTCTGCGGTTTGAGAAATGTAAAATATCGCCCACGCAATGAGAACAAAGGTGAGGTTTATATTCTTACGCGTGCAATATATTAACCAAAAGATAAAAGTTAACTGAGAACAGGAAACAGCTAAAAACGTGCAGAGGAGTAACCAAATTGGAAATTTATTTAAATTTGATGGCCAGCACAAACAACAACTGCGAAGGGTCTGAAGCTGAAAAGCTCGAGCACCCGTTGGCCATGAAATAACCATGGCAGAGTGGGTGCGGGGGGGAGGCAGCAGTAACAGTAGTTTAGCGGCCAGTTCGAGTCGTCTAGCAGTCAAGCGCAGCTGCCCAGAGCGCACCCATTGGCAACACTGTGGCAAGCAACTAACGACTCGCCCCCGCAGCTCAGTTGCATATTCAAAATTGCCATAGAATGAGAAAGAGACACAACTAGAGCTGGGGCATAGAGTACGATTGGGGCATGCAACAGTGAGTCTCTTGCTGCTGCACTGTGGCAAACACACAAGTTTTTTTAAACAAAAAGTTTATTTAAAAACTAACTCAAATAAAAAACTGTTTTTCTAGTTTAAAAATAAATAAAAACTTTTAAAAATATTATATTAGAATCTATTTAAAGCTGCCACATTATAAATAAATATGGTTTGTTAATATTGTAATAGTTGTGAACCACAAATTTCTCTTATATATAAATTTTATGAGAAAACCTTATTTTTGGACTAAGCCGCACAAATTTGGCAACATTTGGTAGACGAACGACTATTTAAACTTTGTAGATTAATTTGTTTTGCTGAGTTTGCAGTTTTCAGCTGAGTTTACAGTCAACACTATGAAAATGGAATTTTGTGGAAATGTGTAGCCAAAACTTTACATAAAGTTATGAAACGATTGACGGTCTTAATAGTAATAAAAATTATTGTAATTTTGAAAAAAAAGGAATCCAAAACTAATGCTTATCTTTGAGACATAAATTTATGCCATAAACCAGGTTGCCTTTTCCAATGGTGCACTTTGGCAAAGCCAATGAATTGCCATAAAACCCAAACAAGTTGCATGCTACATTTTATGGCACAGTGGTGCTGTGCTCGGTTCAATGCCGCCGGGTCAAACGCAGCAGATTTAAAGGCACTAAAGCGCCACTTAGCACTAAAGCGACCAGGACTCAACCTCAACTACCCACAAGAATAAAAAAAAAATCAGAAAAAACAAAAGGAAAAAAAAATAACTAACTCTGCTGGAAACTTGCTGTCTGCCAAGGTATGCAAATAAATTCGTTTCCGTTCGCCGCGCACACAAATTGTAATTAAAACGGAAATAAATCTGTACGCGTTATTAGACAGTGTCGACACTTAAAAAACAAAAATGTTTTCTTATAATTTTTATAAATTTCCAAGCGCCAAAACCTGTCAAAGCATCCTTGTAGCGACCTGTGTTTATTTTACACAAACCTGATTTATTTCTTCGAGCATATTTTTGGGCACTTTGAGAAAAAAACATAATAGAGTCAAAGTTTTCTTTTAAAAAAAAATAATAAGAAATTAATTGGACATGGGAATGAATAGCTTGTCAGAAGCTAAATAAAAACACGACCAGAAAAATCCAACTGGCTGCAAAGTTCAAGCGAAAAATTTAAATCTAAAATTTAAGGTGAAAATATATGATTTAAGACTTTAAATTCAACGTACTGTATAAATATACATTGTATATAAAAAAAATATAATAAAGCTGCACGAACGGTTTCTATGACAACCAAAAACAAATACAATTTGCTGACACAAATTTATTTTCAGCTACTCGAAACGAAAAGTGTCAGTTATGCGACTTAAATGTAGCAAGGCTGACAACTGTGCAGCAGACTAAAAGACTTATGTATTGGTAGATATATGTGCCTATATGTATATATGTTTTTGTACTTACACTTTATAATCGCCCGACATCAGTTTCAGTATGACGGCAAACAATATGAAGACAACACACGCCAAGCTAATAAAACTGGCGCGCGCCAAACGGGAAACATTCTTGTAGAGGCAGAGGGGTACAACAACGCCGACGGTGACAAAGAAGACGACGCCCAATCGAACGGCGCCCATCGAGTCGCCCCACGAGGGGAAGAAGCGTACAAGAACTTTGGATAAAGTATCGCCCACAACAACATTGTATGAAATCATTGCTGTAAAATGGCAAAAACTTTGTTAGTTTTATGGGTTTTGTGTGTGTGTGTGTGTGTGTGGACGTGTTTTTGCCCAAAAATTGTTGGCACACGAATGGGATTTAACGATTAGCGCCACTTACCTAGAAATGGGTACATAAATTGCAAAAGCGATAGCAGATAGTAACCATATTTGCCATAGGCAGCCTCCATAATACCCGGATAGCTGAATCTGCCGCAAATGTGTCCGCATCTCACCTGCAAAAATGCCAAAATTTTCCTATTCATATTTTTTGTAAAAGGGTATCATAATTTTGCCTTGCAATATGGGAGGGACTTGAAATACACATCTCTCATCACTTAAGGCTTAAATGATGTTAATGCTTGTCTTGGGATGAGTTGGATGTATTACTATATTTTTTTTTTGGAATTCGCTTAAGTGCAAAAGTTTTTTTTAGCTCTTAAGCAAAATTTATTTAGAATAAATCTTCACTTTGTTTGCGCACGAAACATTTATTTAAAGTTATAATACGAAACCCATCAGGTAAACATCAGACTACAATATTAGTTACCAGATTTAACTATTATATTGAATAACTGGAAGTTAGTTAACTTACAACATCGACTTACTATATAAGTCAGAAGAATCTATTTGCACATTTACTCAATTAATCAAGGGCATGTAATTTATGTCGTATCAAAGATTAGCTATCGTTCTATGCTGGTAATTATGTCGATATTAAATTAGCTGGTTACGGGAAATGCATTTAACTTGCAGCTTGCTGCTAACGAGGCACGCATCGAATTTCCGTTTCCGTTACGAGAACGTTTTTTTTCAATTTGTCGGCCGTTTAATGTGCGTTTGTCCATCCGGCACACATTTTGCACTCACCATCAGTATGAGCGAGTAGTCGGTTATGTAGGCGACCAGGATGAGCAGGGCCAGGCCGAGGCCAAAGCCGGCCCGGTGCAGAGCATAGGGTATGCCAATAACGCCGCTGCCAACGATCGAGTTGATATAGTTGAATGAGGCTTGGGGTAATGAGGACAACGTGTCGCCAGAAATGCCTGCCCCATGTTGTTGTTGTTGTTGTTGTTGTTGTTGTTGCTGATGCGATGATTGCTGCTGCTGCGGATGTTGTTGCTGCTGCTGCTGCTGATGCTGCTGGCCCTGTTGCTGATGTGTCTGTTGGTCGCTCTGTGGATAGAGTAAAGCAGAAAACAAATGCCATAGAGTAATTGTGAGTGTGGATGTTGGGTGAGCTTAATGTGTGGGCTGCGGTTGGTTCTGGTAATACGGACTCGGTTCGTTTTGGATCGGTCTATTATTGTACGTTGATTGGGATAAGAGCGTAAAATTGCCTCGAGTGGCTCTTTACATCAAAAGCAAACTGTCCGCCCTAGACACACACACAAAGAGACTTTGGTGTGGCATGTAGGATGCGACGTGGCCTTATCGTAAATTGTTTCTGCCAGCGACAGTCACCTGGTCATAGTCAAAGTGCTTGTGTGTTTTGTTTGTCATTTTTATGATGGAACGCGGGTGAGTTACCCCCCTAATTCCCCTTCCCAATGACAAGGCAAGGCAACCATAAAAGACAACTTTATGTGAACAGCTAAAGCCGAAACTAAAAAAAAATGTCACAAGTCTAATTTTGACAGCTACACTGAAAGTGTGTGTTTGTGTGTGTGTATGTGTGACCAAATGTGTGTAAATGTTAGCCAAGTTAGAAGCAACTGAAGCGTTTATTGCACTGCAAGTGAAAAGTTTTGCCAGCTGTTTGCAATTAAACAAGTTTTTACTATAAAAAATGTTTATTTTCATCTATTTGCACTCACTTTTTTTTCTAAAAAGGCAAACAACCCAACAGGAACCAGAAACAAAGTTGTGTTTGCACTTGACGAAGCCAACTACAAAGTTAAGGCTAAAAAGCAAATATTTGGGTACAGCGACTTCGAGTGGCAACTTGGCTGGCAGCTGCGTGGGTGTTGGGGCATGCCACTGCTGCGTAATAAAAATTTCCGAAAAGCAAATTACGTGCGAGTTAAGTTCTCAATTCAATTAAGTGGGAACAGGTTGCCAACTTCGTTGCATACTTACAGGGTGGCATGCGGCAAGTGTGGCAAGCGTGGCACGTGGCAAAGTGCCATTAAAAATGCCATTCGATATCAAAGCAAACAGCTAATTATGCCAAAGCTGAACAGCAAAAGTAAACTGCAATTGTTCTATTTTAAGCCAAAGAAAATTGAGTGACAAATGCGCTAAATCAACAAATTAAAGACAAACGAAATTCTCCATAAAGAGAAAACAATTGTTTTAGTGTTTTCAATGACTTTGAGTAACTTTTAAAATTCAACTCATAACATTAAAGATATGTTGCAAAACTTTAAAATTGTACAGAAGATGGATGTATTTCAGGTTCACTGAGTATTCAAAAAGGAACTGTGGATTTCAAAATTTATTATAGTCATTTATCAATAAAGATGTTGCTGCCCATCAGGAATATATATATATATATATATATAAATGTATATTTGTGGTCGAATTTCTGCTTTTTAATGCGTAAGACACTTTTTTGACAAAATGATTTTATTTACTCCTACTCGGAGACCCTACTTTAATTTAATGCAGGTGAAGTAAGAGTTTGTTAAAACAAAAGCAGATAAAACGTAACGTAACGTAGCCTAACGTAACAGTGTATACGTTATACGTAACGTAACCCAAATACCTAAGATGCCAAGACTGGACAAATGAAATGAAAACAAAGCCTTCTTTTGCAGCTGCACAAAAATGAACAAATTGGGCGACAACAGATGAGACAAGAGAGAGAGAGAGAGAGAGAGATAGAGAGAGATGAAAGGGGATTTGAGCGGAAGTAGCATGTTGCTGGTCGTTAATCTTTCAGTACAGAAGTCGAAGGCTGTGTGTCTCGCTGTCAATGTCAAAAATGACAGCCATCTAGCTGATTGTGGTTTATGTTTTATTGCCACTCTGCCACACATGGGCAGTCAAATGGAACATTTAAATGTATCATTTATAACGCACCCGTTTTTATCTCTTTTTATTCTGATAAAATGAGCTGCAATTAGCTTGCTTCAGATCCACATTTTTAAAGAGTTTCGCTTATCATTTGAATGGAAATCAGTTGTCGCACAAATAAAAAAAAAGGATGCCACAAACCGCATAAAAAATGTAAGAGCTGTGACAGGTGCGTTGCCCATTTTGAGTCCCTTGGCGCCTGCCTTCAAATGCTATATATATTCAAAATAAAATAACATTTTTTCCTTTTATACATTTTGTGCGCATTTTGTGAAGAGCTTCCAAAAATGCTGTCAGCCATAAAAGGGGAAAAAAATATGGAAGCGTTGATAAGACGACAAAACCGACGACAACATGAATTCCGCAATATTATTACTCAAGTTTATTCATATTTAATATTTGCTCCCCAGAGATTTTTAAGTATTTATTTCTCAGCTTGCTGTTACATACGGTTTGCAGAATTCAATTTATTCAGTTTTCAGTTAACAAACAAAACTTAATGGTTTTCGCCTTATAAAGATTGTCGTAAGCAAAATCACATGAATAATTTGTTTGTGCCAAACTCCCAGCCAGACAATTAAAGCCTGCCGTCCAATTAATTTCCCAAAGAGCAAGAACAAAAAAAACCAAGCAAAAAAGCCAACAGCGAAAGGAGCAGCCAGCCCAGGTCGAAACTCAATTGAGCCAAAGCGTGTGAAGCGCAAAAAGGCAACAAAAACAGAAATTACATATAAGAGGGCCTGAACCAGTTCAGCTGGCCAAAAGCGACTTTTCTTATGCCCTATACTAAGTATAGAAGTATTAAAAAAATACGCAAGCCAAAGTTAAAATGAAAAATATAAATTTCATATTGTTAGTCATCGTTAAAACAGCAACAGTTAAGGCAAGTTTATTAGTTGTGCTTTGCCATATAAAATTTGACATATTTAATTTATGATATTACTAAATATTCGAAATTTTATGAAACGTTGTCTCATTTTATACAATTTGTCTCATTTTCTTCAATATATTTTTGTAGAAAATGAGTTTCTAGACTTTTTCTAAGTTCAAAACAATACAACCTTTAAAATGAAGTGCCTCTAATGAATCCCTAAACACTGAAAGATTTATAGGGTATTTGGGGCAGGAGAAAAACTTGCTATGGCATTTCCTAGCATTTGGAAACAAACAGGTCTGTGAGCCAGGCACACGTTTCTAATATAAGGCAAACATTGTCCAAGACAAACAAAAATACAAACACACACACACACTCAAATATGAGCAGAAATACACATAAACACACACATACACACAGGTTGGAAAGGGCAATCTGAGGCAATCTGAGGCAATCCAGTGCTTCAGATAGGAAGCAAACAAACCTTTTCATGCATTGCACGATTTTAATTAATAATATTCATGTGCCCAACAAGGACCTCCTCATTTGGCAGCAAGTGGAGCTGCCCAATGGAGCGCACAGCACAGCAAACACACATACACACACACACACACACACACATACACACCCAGAGTAGTGCCTACTTGTACAAAAAAAAGTACAAAATGTGTTTGCTTAATGAAATTAGGCGACACGGGCAAAAATTAAAATAAAACACCAGCAAAAAAAAAAAATAAGTTGGACATTGAAACGTGTTGGTTGCGCAGCGGGTGCAACATTTTAATGTGTGGGCGGGTGGGGAGGGGTAAACGCTTAGGCGCAAATGTCAATACAATGGCAGAGGGTTTGGTTCGTGCCACCAAGGACATTTCCAGAGTTCTGCAATTAACGAGGGCCAACTAAAATGTCCAACCGCAATAATGCACATGCCAAATGTCGAGCGGAAAGACTGCGCTTTTTTTTATGTTGCCCCAAGCAATGTAGACTTGTTTTTATTATTGTTGCACATACATAGATAAACAAACAAAACCATAAAATCACCAACACCCAAGCCACAATACACCCTCTCTGCAAACACAGACATGTCATTCAATTGGCCGGAACAAGAACAAACAACTTTTTTTTGACCTTCTTTTGTAGACGGTTGGCGTTTTGTCTTGTCTTCGACTTTTCTTTTTTGATCTGACTCGTGTTGAATTTTATAACTTATCAAATTAATAATTTACATGTGCTTTCTTAACAAAAGCTTTTGTTCTTTTAATAAAGTGCATAAATTTCCGCACAAAAGTTTTGCTTTGCCTTTCACTTAATGGGAAAGTTTGCTTCTGAGCCAAATAGCCAACAAGGCATTACAATTCTTTTTAAATTTGGCAATTTGCGTTTACACTCTCTTCTCACTCTCTTGGCCCAACTGCCATTAGTTGTGCAAACAATCAGCTACTTTTGGCAGTTTCGTACATGGGCAATAGTTTTTTTTCTACGACTATTAGGCCATGTTCTTGATATCGAGCATGTTTTGTTTTTTTTTGCGTTTTTGGTAAGCCTGGTTAGCCTAATGGCTGTGCCAACACTTTCAGTGTGAACCAATGAAAGCAATTCCTAAAGCAAGATATAAACACACACTTTAATACACACACATTTCACACTTGGAGCGGTTTTTGCTATGCTGATACAAAAACCACACATTAAATTCCACTAGTTTTTCTCGTTGTCAGCTCAACAAAAATTTAACTTTCTGCATACTTTTGCTACGCATATACTGAAAGATTTATTAACTTTTAAACTTATCAACTAAACACCGAGATGCACTAATTATTTATTCGGCAAAAGTTAAGACAAATAAAAAAAATTTACATAATTATTGTGCTTCAAAAACTGATATCTTTGAAGTGATTTTCCTTTGACTTGTCAAGCAGAATAATGAGTATCATAATTTTACGCTTCGGTGGTTGACTCGAATATTTACATATTTATATATGTATGGTATATAAATGTATGTATAGCAATAAGTAGAAGCAGCATTCGTTTAACGCCAAGAAGCAACAAGGAGAAAATAAATTGCATCATCAGTTTGGGTCTTAACTAGACTCTGGGAGTGTCATGGCTTTTAATAAACTTAAATTGAAATTAAATTTAATAAGTCGAGGCGCACACAAGGCAGCAAGCGTAAAATATGAAAATAAAAATAGGGAAATTCTTTGATGATGCCTGAGATCAAAAGCAATTTTCACAGAGTACGTAGAAGGTTGCGGCCAATGCCAGAAATGTTAGCCTCCAACATAACCCTTTCTTTCTCTCTCTTTCTCACTTTCTCTCTCCCTCTCTCTCTCTCTCTCTCTTTTTGTGTGTCTCAGTGTCTAAGTTGCCTGTGGGTGCGCCTGTGAGTAATGTTCTTGGAATTTAATGAATGTGAATGTGAACACGAATGCAGACATGTCGATTTGCACATAGATGGGATGAGACGAGTGGGGGGGGGTTGGGATGACGAAATCTACAAAATGTGGGTCAAACATTACCTTCATTAAATTGTTGAAGTCGTCGAATGCATAAGCCTCAGTAGCGGACACATCGCTGCCCTGAAATGCAGCATCGATTTTGAGTTAAAAAAAAAGAACAGGAAAATCAAATTTGTAGTCATTTAATAAAGTTGTATTTTTTTTGAGGGTACTTCAGTAAAAATTTGTTTGCAATGTGCGATTTATGTGCGAAGGTTGTTAAATAACATGCACTATCAAAATATGCATGGCATACCAATTAAGGGCATATAGTAAAAAATATATATATATATAGGAAAATAGCCATTTATTTCGCATGCCAAATATAGATATAGTTAGATCGAACACGTGTTTTTTGTATACCCTGTACACATTTAAAAGTATCAAACGGGTGGCATCTCCACACACTAAAGGAAGTTTTTTATATAATAATTTCTTGTTACTTTATAAATAAAATATAATATAAATGCCAATAACATAATACTAAAAACATGTATAAATATCAGAAATTGGTTTATAATATTGCCGAGTATTATAAACCAATTGCTGATATTTTCAAATTTTTTTAATATTATATTATATTATTATAAAAATTTATCGATGCCATTCAAATAATATTAAAAAAAAAATTTTAAATATCAGCAATTTGTTTATAATGTTGCCAAGTATTATATACCAATTGCTGATATTTTAAAACTTTTTTAATATTAAATTAATGGCATCGAAAAAACTTTATTATTTTAAAAACATCTGCATTTTTATAACTATTAACATATGCTAAATACCTGACAACATTTGTATATTTGACTTACACTGGGCGCTGGTGTACAGGGTATTTTCCATTCTAGTTATTTATATAAAACACTTACACATGTTTTTTGTAACAGCTCGATGCAGCCCAATGGACATGGAGGTGCCACAACCCACAACTTCGAGTGGGTGGTTTGTGTTCTTTTTTTATTGCTATTATTGTTTTGCGTTGCCGTCAGTTACCAAGATATCCACAAATATCGAGAGCCCAGTGAACTTGGAACAGAGAATTCGCTATAGAGTTGGCCCCGAGCGCATTTGTTTTTATTGTTTTGGCACCACACACAACATACATAGAAAATACACCGAAACACATATACACACACACTGACACACAGATAGAAAAACGTTGAATCCATCAAAGAGGCATAAAATCGGCATGAACATGAAATCGAAACCATTTAAAGCGCCAAAGCAATCCCCAGAGAAAAAAAGCAGTGTGAGGGACAATTGAGTTTAGGGGAAGTGGGGTGGCTCGAGGCACTGAGGCATAGTAATGGCAATGGCAATGGCAATGTCAGCTGGGTTGTACTTGGCACACCTTAGGAATGCTTTAGCTGCCACTCGAACTTTGCCATTTTTTTATGTGCGGCTTGAGATTTTTACTGCTCGTTTTTCCTGATAATGCATAAACATTTTTGACAGCAGCTGTTAAATTCGTTAACACAAGAAAAAAAATAAATACCTTAAAGCCAAACCAACCAGTTTCTGCCATTTCTTACACTGATAAACTTGCTATATGCAACAGTTGCATAATTTGCACTCGGCCACAACTTAACAGTGCTCATTTGATTTCAGATGTGTTCAATTCAGGCTAGTAAGGCACGCCCACACCACACAGAGGCAGCCCCTTGACACACATGCAGTTAGTCACTGTCAATAAAGAGACGATGAGATGGACAGGGATGCCGACATCGACATTGATGTCGACATTGGCGCCGCATTGTCCTTCAAATTGCTTAAATAGGTTTCCTCTTGGATTTGCTGATGTGTCCACGTGCCAGAGATGTGGTTATTCAATTTGGTCAATTTTAGCTGTTGGCCTAATCCCTCCATTGGCTTCACATTGGTCAGCTGGCCAATTTGCATATTTACATCTTCCTTGAGGCGTTCACCAACCATTCTGAAACTGTGACAATGCATGCCGCATGCTAAACAATGGAAACTACATTTGCTTTTTCGGATTGATGGCTTGTGCATAATATATGTATGTGGTTTAGGTTTAAATACTTGAATGAACTGAAAAACTGTGTTCTTTTTGAAATTGGTCTTTCATCTTGGATACGAAGTTAAAAGTTTTCTGAGCTGCTGTGATCTAATCTGTTCATTAAATCAGATCAGCAGCAAAGCAATAGTTAAATTCTAGATAAGAATTTTAGATTAAGATTTGAGACCACAAAAATCGAACTAAACTTTAACTATAACTTCGCTATTTCAGTTATATATACACACTTTGCATACTTTAAAACCTTTACAGAAAAATATGGCTCGTTACCAGTTTTCATAGATGTTTGATGCTTGAGCATAAAAATAACTCTTCAAACTTGCATATATGGCTGTCAAATTGTTGGCTAAGCATAGAAGTGCTTTTGGGAACGGAACAATTCTGAGTTGTATGCGAAAGACCAATATCAACATTGACTTTTCGAGCACGTGTTGCCTGCCACAAGAATTGCACTCACATTTGTATTCTTGTTGAGGCTTCGCTTGCACAAGTTGCTGCAGACGACATTGATTTCTGTTATCGCATCTTGTTGCTGGCGCTGCAGGGGTCGTTGGTAGACAGGGTGAAGATGGGTTGAAAGGATAGGGGGTTGTCTCTCCTGCTCAACAATACAAGTGTGTTGCGGTTAACATTTTTATTTGATATTTAAACAATGTAAATGCCGCGAGGCAGTCAAGAGTCTTGGCTTCGTTTTGTATCCGGGCAAGGCCTGCCTTAAGGTCACACTCCATGCCACATGACACATGCCACACATGCCACATGCCTTGCATATTAAGGGGCGATTAGGTGGCAGCAGGCAGCTATTCCATATGCCACATGTGGCTGCTGCATGGCCATCATAACAATGCTGCAGAACTCATCAGTATGTTCAGAAGTTACGCAGTCGTCATAAATACCGCAAGTATGTGTGGCTCTGGGTTTGTGTTAGTGTTTTCTAATTAAGGCTTAAGACTTATCGATTTTATTATCAAAGTTGCAACCGCAACAGCCGAGGGAGCCACCGTGGCAAAAGCAGATGTGTTCCCAAGGGCACTCGATAAAATTTGCCACGCCTAATTAAATTTTAAGAACAGACATTCCAGATGACAAAACTTCCGACAATGCAAAATCCTTTCGCACCCGAACCGACCGACAATAACCCAAAAGAAGAACTGACAAATTGCGCGTTCGCAGCAAAGCTCACTTTGCACATACAATAAATAACGAATATTGCAGGTTTTTGTTGTTTCAACAACACACACACACAAAAACGCACACACACACACATCGTATACCCACATCTCATTAATCATAACGATGTGTGCAGGAGGTGTGTGTGTGCGTCTGTCGCCGTACATGTAATTTATCAATTTGATATTGGACAGAGGAGCATATGGTAAAGTATTGAGTTATCACTCAATCAAAACGGTATTAGCTGGTGCTATCCAATGTGTCATTGTCTTAATGCCCCAAGCGTGTGTAATTTGCGTGTTGATGTTGTTGCTCCGTCATCGCCATTACGGGGCAACAAAAACAAATTGATTTCATTCATGATTTAACAGTTTGCTCGATTGGGCGCACACGCAAACCAATTGCCAAGATTTTTTCCAGATTGTTTATTAGCCCAGTTTAATGCGCAACACCAGCCCACACAAAAAAAAACAGTAGGTAATGAATCTTTTGTAAGCTAACCGCAACGTTTGCCATTTTGATTACCACCCAACCCAAGAATCGCCCACTTTTTCCCATATATATTTTAACAATCTTATGGGATTATCGGCCTTTCCACACACACCGCCGCACACTTATGCGTCTATATGTAACAATACTTATATATACATAACTTTACTTATTTACGCAAAATCATTCATATAAATGATTAAGCTGTCCTGCTTTCATGGGAACTCATTTTCCATATATGAATCAGAGTTGACCATGTGATGTTTCTGACAGGTAACATTGTGCGAAAAGTATTAATATTAATGCGAAAAATTGTAATTAAAATATAAATAAATATTAACGATGTATATTAACATATTTTAAGGTTTTATAAATGATTTCATATTTGGTTTTTACCTCCTGCAGAATTTACATAAGATTAATGATGTGGCAATAAAGTAAACCCATATACAATTTTCCTTAAAAATACTCAAATAAGGCATGAAAAAAAAAACTATTTGCCACAATGTCTGCCGTCAAAAATAGTCTCTCATTTATATTTTGATAGTTGCAATGATTTTAAATTTTTGTAGTTGTTAATTTTCGTAGAAAAATAATAGTTGAATTTACTGTCATAAATTCTCATGACCGCAATTTTAAAATATTTTATTAAAATCCATTTCTTGTTATATTTTATGGAAAATAGCGGTCAACTCATACCAAAGGGCAAAAACACATAAACCTTGGATTGATAATGTATTTTAATTATTAACATTACATTTGCATGCTGTGAAAATTATAAATACTGCATATGGATAAATATATTGTGTATCAATCTGTGAAAATTAATGTATCTACTTATTGACTCATGCGTAAGGTTTAATAATGAACCCAATTCAAAAGCAATCAATTCCCTGCCAAGTCCATTAAGCATACGCCGTGTGCAGTCAGCAGGAAATGAAAGGCCAACAAAAGCTTGATTAAATCAAAGCAGCTCAGAGAGATCAAAGAAAGTGGGTCTGATTCGACTGGGTAAATTGAGTAATTTTACTCAATTTTGTGGTGAAAAGAACCGACGGCAACTGTCGAGCGAATGTTGCGTGATAGACGATTTCTTGACAAAATAACCAATTAGGCACTCATTGGACATTGGACAGCTTGATTTCCGTGTGATGTGTCTGCAATTAGTTTCTTTGCTGCAGCTGCCGCAAATTAATGAGTACAACTGCCATTAATTAAATAACAACAATAAAAATGTGGCACACACAAAGCACGCGTCAAGAACTCAACGCAAGTTGAAGTTGAAAAAAAAACAATGTGCCTCAAAATGCGTGCAATTAACTTAAGAGTGGGTGCTGCTCTTAACAACATGTGGCAGCCACTCACCTGCCGTTGCAGTATATAACTGAATTCCGTTGCCGTGTTGCGTCGACTATCGTTCATTTTGTTAGCCGCCTTTTTCAACGTCTTGCCAAGTGTTATATAGCCAAAGTTTTAACAGCTGCTGCTTGAATTTAATGTTCAGGCTTAGCTTGGATTTACTTTAGTGTTTTGTTTAATTTAGGTTTAGCTGAGTAAAGTTGGGCTGAGTTCTGTTTAGGTGGGTGCTTGGTCTTGGCTTTGGTTTTGGTTGTAGCTGCTTTACGGCACTTAGTTGCACTCAGTTACCATGTAGAAATGCTGTTTATAAACTCATTAAACAAAACAACAGCCACCTGAAAGTGTTGGAAATAACAATAAAAGAAACCGATAGATCCAATATATAAAAATAATATAAACTTTCTCACTTTTAAATATATATAATTAACATCCTTTAATGTTAAAGGTGTATTATTATTATTAAATTTAATATTGCTTATAATTAATATTTAATTCAATAAAAATGGATTTATATTAAAACTAAAACCAAAACTCTTAAACTAAGTTATTTTTCTTAACATTAGGCTGAAACACTTTCACTTTCAATTGCCGCAGAATTTAAAGCATCCACACAAGAACAACAACATGAATAATTACAATAATATGCTAGGTAAATCACATAAATATTTGTTACACTAACAATATACTTAAATGTTAATGAATAAAACTTCGAAGTTTTATTTATAGTAGAAAGTGTCTTAAAGTTTTTTTTTTTTGATTGGCTTATTGCATTTTCATTTACTTTTCGATAACGTTTCGAGCGTTTTTGATTTGTTGGCGATTTAGTTGCTTCGACGCTTTCGATGAGACTGATGCAATAAAAATATATTGCGAAACTCTCAACAAGGATAACGTTGGCGTCGTCGTCGTCGTTGTCCTGTCGTCTGCCGATGTTGTCCTCGTCTCGTGCTCTGTTTGCCGTTGAAGTTTTCTGCTCAATGTTTCGCAGCTGTTTGCTGCGCATTGTGTTCTTGTTGTTGCCATTTGACTTTGAAACCGACAACAATAATGCACACACAGACACACACACAAGCACACAGTCCCACTAAAACACTGTGCGCTCACAATAACAACAAAATAGCCGGAAACAAAAGCCGAAGATGCCAGACTGTCAAGTTATTATAAAGTGTTGCTGGCTTAGTTCAAATACGCCTTTACACTAAACCAATGTTTAAATAAATATTTTCAAGTTTCATAGATCTTTATGATGCATTTATCACATATTCCTTTAAGCATATAAATAACACTTATCTCTGTGATTGCATAAAACATTAACAGTCTGGCAACTTGAAGCTTTCATTCATAGTTTCAAGGCAAAAAAAACAGCTTCAGAGAGAGCAATGAAAATACTGAGAGAGCCCGCTGACTAGCTTTGCGCACGTGT
This sequence comes from Drosophila fungiperda, assembly GCA_035042345.1. Lineage (NCBI taxonomy): Eukaryota > Metazoa > Arthropoda > Insecta > Diptera > Drosophilidae > Drosophila > Drosophila fungiperda. The sequence goes on from JAWNLM010000216.1 coordinate 2,462,432, forward strand.
TTTGGAGCTGCAAAAAGCTTTTGATAGATGGCGCTAGAGTAGAAACGGTTACTTAAATCGTTAAAAATAGGAAATGCTTGGAATGTTTAGCTTTGAAAATAACATTAATTTAATTACAATTATTTTTGTTTTGTTGCTAAAATTCAGTTGCTCAAAATGTTAATTAGCTCTAGCTACGGGTTGGAGTTCAAAACATTTTACTTTCTAGGCTTTTTACTTGCTTCTCATCTTGTTGCCTGCTTTAAGCTTCATCGCAAGAAAATGTTGCTTCCGTTTTTAGCTTCCTTACACTAAATTGATTTATATATACAATGAGTAATAAAAAAACACATATAATACCCATTTCTAACGCCAAGGAACAATGCGAAAGTCCTGTAGCGCCTCATCGTATGTGTAGCCAATGTCGATCTCCTCCTGCAGAACCACTTTGGCATCCAGCAGTCGTCGCATAATCATTGCAGTGCGTGCATCAAACTGGTTGCCAAACAACTGCAGTCGCTTCATGCGGCACGGCTTCTTGAGTGTCAACAGTATAAGATTTATGGCCTCGGCGCCGATCTTATTGCCATTTAAATACAAATGCTGCAGCATGTAGCAGGAGCTAAAGTACTTGGCCACCCACTCGCCGCCAAGGGACCCAATCGAGTTGCCACTGATGTCAAGCAGCTCCAGCGTGCCACCTTTCGCAATGCCTCGCATGAGATACATTGCACCATCGGCAGATATCAAATTGTAGCCCATATTCAGTTTACGCAACGCACATTTTGGACTGGACAAATATTCAGCTATCGCCTCCATATCCTGGGTCAAAAATTCACATTGCTGCATTGTCAGCTCGACCAGTTTGTTCTGCATTAGCAGCGAGCCCACAATCGATGTAATCTTCTCTGTGTCCAGCGTTAGCTTCTCTCCAATCAGTCGGCTGGCATAGAAGTTGCGCATGCTGCTGGACTTGTGCACCCCATCTGCCACAATGGCGAAATTATACTGGCTCAAACTGCAGCTGGATACGTTAAGAGTGTGCAGCGTTTTGCTGTCTACCAAAAACTTGTTCAGCATGCGTGCAGCCTTAGTGGATAATGGAGTGCCTGCAATGATGGGGAATTATGGTTCAGCTTTGAGTGCACTGAAAACAAATTTGAGTGGAATAAATTATATTTTGTATTCTTGTTTTGTAAGCACACTTCGCCTGAGAGAAATCTGTACAATTCTTAAAAGTACTTGAAATATTTTTAAACAATCTTTGCACTGAAAGTGGCTAATTTAAACCTGCATAAAAACTTAAGTTAGATTTTTTGATAGATTAGAAAATTGTTTAAAATTTCTAGTTTCTTGTTTTCAGTGTAGTAAATGTTAAGTTACATTCACTTACCCTCTAAGCTCAGCTCGGAAAGCTGCATTATGTGTGCTCTTAGGCAAAGCATCACAAAAAACTCGTGTGGAAGACGCATGAGTTTTAGCTCTATCCTTGGCACGTTTTGCAGTGAGCGTGCAAAATCCTGCAGCAGTCGAGCATCCCAATTGCTGACTGCCACGCTCCAAAGGGATACGGAAAGCAAACGGCGTTGCATTAGGAAGTTTACAATGGTGCGAAAATCACGTATGCAGTGGTAATCGCGAATCATGCGCTCCTCAAAGTCCAGACGACGAAACTGAAAGTTTTTATATGGACGCTTATCGTACTCGCGCTGCCAACAGTGGAGCAACAGTATGGTGAACGTGCGCCCCTTTGTAGGCAGCGTGAGCATGCCAGAACACGGATCGTAATTGCAAGGTAAGTCACACATCTTCGATTTATATAAATATGTAGTTTATTGTTTGAGATTTAAGTAAAAACTAAAACTATTCTTGATTCAATGACAGGTTAAGCTTGGACGAAGGCGTGCAAAGTATCATCAAATACTCAAATACTATTGTAGCATATGGTAAAATAAATGCCAATATTGGCAGATGGGTTAATTGAATATAATATTGTAATTTCGAACTTAAAATTAATTTATTTTAGTTTATCGATTATCAATATTGGCAGATGGGTTAATTTTATATAATATTATAGTTTCAAACTTAATAATCATTTATTTTTATTTATCACATTTATAACTTGGCTTAATCTAAAAATTTGACTAACACAAACTTTGTATTAAAATTTCTTGAGAAATTCTTAAGCAATTCACAAACAAATATTGACAAAATACAAACTAATTATTATTATTATTATTGATACGCAAATAAGCGGCTAAATACAAACTAATTATTATTACTATTGATAAGCAAATAATTGTAGCCAATAACTGTATTGCATATAAGCATTTATTTCCCGTAAGCCAAACAACGCAATAAACTTGGGCAGTTGAATAGGAAACGACTTTTAAAAAGCAACTGCCGCAAAGTATGCAAACAAAAAATCATTTAATAAAGGCACTATAAACACCCTGTGTGTGTGCGACTTACTGTACGTGTGTGTGTGTGTGTGTGGAGCTGCAGATAGACCTCAACTGCTGTCGTAATTAGCATAGTTAGCAGAACTTTTTGCACGCATTTAAGGCAAAAATTACCATAAACGATATTTCATTCAGTTTGCCACACTTAACGCTAGACGGGGCAACAGCGACTTACAGGGACAACTGCAGCACAATGAATTAATTCGATTGCAACCACGTGGACTGAGCCAGAGAGAAGCACTCACTGTAAATACTTATTTGTACAATGGTTAAATGCGTGCCGGCACGCGCCGACTGCCCTATAAATAAAGGAGCAGACAGACAGACAGACAGACAGACCGACGGACAGACAGACAGACAGAGAGCGACCTGAAACCTATGGACGTATTTATTTATAATATAGGAACAAAAAGTCGAATCGATGAGAAGAAGACCAAGGAGTATGTAAGGGCAGGAAGGAGCTGGAAGGAGCATCGTTATGCACGTAGCAAGTGGGGAATTTCTTGAGATATTTATGCACCATTTATGGCCTGGTTGCAACTTCATTTATTTGATGGCCTTTTACGCGACGAATGCTTAAAAATAACGTGCTGCGATTTCAATTCCCCACCCCGCCTCCTTCTACCAATCTACCCACTTCACCTACCCTTTTGCCCGAACTCGCTTTTACTGAGTTGGCCAGTAAGTAGTTCAGTTCGGAGTCTGGCCATGGACTGCAACAGGTGCCCTATTCAATAGACAAACTGAAGCTGCAAGCAGCCGAAGCAGCAGTGGGTAATTTAGTTTTTTTTTCTTGAGAAATCAGAATTATATTTCACTTTTACTACTTGGCTGCTCGATTTGGCGATGGCAACCAGCTCCATTTTGTCCAGACTGTAATTATGCATTAATTTATGGCCAAGACAACAACAGACAGCCAGGAGCCACATCGTCGTCGTCGTCGTCGTCGTCGTCGTCGTGTTAACCATGTTTTGCTTAGTCACTGGCCATTAACAGCGGCGACAATTTGGTGGGCGAAATTGAAATTTTAAACTCTGCACATGTGCGATTGTTATCTCGACGCGACGCAAGGCTCGCTTAGAAATCAGATAATTAAAAGAGCGCATACAAAAAAAAAATGTGTAAAACTTATGAAAACCAAAAAAAAAAAAATAAATAAAAAAATAAAGAAGAAAATATGTTGAAAAATATTGTAAGAGGCAGACAGCCAGACGCTTATAATTGCTGGCAGTCTCAGTTTACAGCTAGTGCAGCCAGACAACGACAACAGCAACAACTACAGCAACAGCAAAAACAACAAAAACAACAACAACAGCAACAACAACAACAACAACATTGCATGTGCATATCATTTAAATAACTTTTAGAAATGCAAAGTGTGAAACTGCAAGCAGAGTCTGAGCAAACTATATGCCCCGAGCTGAGAGCAGAGCACAGAGACGACTATGCCCATGCCCGGACAGCAGCCAAGGCGTCTGGGCCGACTACCTTATTCACCTGCCACAGGCAGCAAATGGTCCATATTTGGATGCAACTCTTAAGGACAGCAACAGCAACAGCATTGGCATCAACATGCACATCAACATCAACATCAGCATCGGCAGCGAATGTCTGCGACGGCCTCCAGACAAACGGCAGACATATGTATATATATATATATTTGCACTTGTCCACCTCCCTTGACTGGAGCACACTCCTCTTCGCACAACAACAAATATGTGTATGCACTGTGTGTTTGTGTGCGAGGCGCATTCATTGTCAATTTTGACAATCAACAAGATGCGACTACACGCCTGCTTAAATGCCAACATCAACATTACTTGCCTCTACCTCTGCCTCAACCTCAGCCCCATCTCTGTCTCTGTCTCTGTCATCGGTGTCGTCTACATCTGCATGGCCGTCTGCGACGGGCTGTCTGGCTCGGGGTCTGGTTCTCGGGTCTGCAGACGCTTATTCCGGCTAACTCTGACTGTGGTGGCTCTCGCACTGCCAGTGGCAGTGGCTGTGGCTGTGGCTCTGGCTGATTGGTGCTGGGCAGAAGCCAAACGACGGCACGCGAAAGTCCTAAAAACCAAAAAACCAAAATACACGAAAATTAATAACAACCAGAATTGCATAAAACACATTTGCCTTGCCATCGAATACTGTATACCCTGCCAAATATGTTTTGTATAACATAATCGAAAACTGACATGAATTTCTTTATTTAGAATTAATCGCAAAATCTAAAAATGATTAACTGATTATTGCCTAATACATATTGCATAAATAATTGTTACTCTCAAAAATATGTTTGTATTACCTAAATTAGGTTAATGATGTAGCTATTTTCTTATCAAGTTCACACTTATTGATAATAAAAATAGTTTGTATTTGAAAACGTGATAGTAATAAAAGTATATTTTATAACACTTTTTTTAGTTTACGTTTTTATAATGATTTTGTAATAGCAAACTGATTGCCAAGATTTATTAAAAATATTCTTATTAGGATTAGATAAGTATTAACTTTACATTCAAATGACAAGCACTTTGTCCCAGAATACCAAAAACTCTGTGCAAAGGGTATAATGAAAAAAATGAAGCAGCTGCAGCAGAAGCAGAAGCAGCAGCAGCAGAACGACAGCAACGACGACGAAAACAACAACAACAACCACAGCAGCAACAGCAGCACGCAGTGTCTGCTGCAACGGTAGCAGCCAGCGGGCAACAACACAACGCAACGCAACGCAAAAGCAACAACAATAACAAATTGGCTCCTGGTCTTTGCATTCCACATGCAATCTGAGACAACAATCACGACAACTGCATTCGTCTACTGCACCCGGCACCAGCAACAGCCACCAGCAACCAGCAATCGGCAACCAGCAACCGGCAACCGGCAACACCCAAGTGCGGGGCGCTGTTCGCTCGAGCAGCAACAACAACCGGCTAACTAACCAACTTATTGACTCGGTTTGCGTCTGCTTCTGCTTCTGCTTCTGCTTCTGCTACTGCTACTGCTTCTGGGCCCAAAGTCTGGTCTGGACTTGGGCTGTCTGGCCGAGCCAGGCGAAATATCATGTATATATTTTTAATAGACCTCTGGCGTGCGGCTGCTGACGATGCTACAGCTCTTTGCCTCTCCATACTGCCACATTGCTTATTATTATATTTTCTGATCTCATGCAACGCCTGCCACCCCCCCTTTGCTATCCACTCTGAGTTATATTAATTATGTGTTATATTGATAATTGTTCGAGTACTTCAGTACTAAACACGGCCACCTGTTTGCCTGGTTTAATTAACTACTTTTCATCCATTCAGAGTGATCAACACAATATATATTCCGAATATCGGTTGGCAGATTAGCGAGTGCTTAAGTTCAGTCACCCAATAATAATAATACATCGATAAGGGGTCTGATCCATTAAATACGTAACACATATGCCTTTTGTGTAAGCAACTAATTTCTTTTTTCTGATAACCTAAAATTTAAGTGGTTTATTGACCAAATGTTTTCTACTTGTTCTGTTCCTAATTGTTTGCTACTGTTTTAATTGTTTGAACATGTTAAAGCTAATCAAATAATGTACGCCGAAGTTTAGATACCTTCACAGACCGGAATACAATTAATAAAAACTAATTGAATGATTATAAAGTTATTATGGTATACCCTGAAGCTCATCAAGCAATCCAATAACTCTAAAAAATAAATGGACTTTGTGTTCCTTTTTTACGCTCTTATTTTAATAGGGTATTAAAACAGTTACGCAAAACTATACAGTAGCAAAGTGTTCACAACTCAGCCGATAATGTCCAGCTGAATATAGTTTTATTGTTCACATAAATACTGAGTATGACAGGCATGATCCATGGCACTAAATATATAAATTTAAATTTAGTTTTAGCCAGACGAGATCAAAGGGTAGTTGAACTACCACTTGGCAACGCCAACTGCCAATAATTAATGTCTAATAGCAAGGGACGAGGAGGAGTGGCCGAAGGGGTTGCGTGTGGTCTTGTCTAGCCTTGAAATTAATGGACAATCGAATGCTGCGTTTGGCTTTGACTCATTTCGCATTCCAAATTGTCGTCTACATAATACATAAGTTTTGACTGCCTCTGATTGAATGTTTGTTTTTTTTTTGTTTTTTTTTTTGCTCTTTTGTTGTGTTTTCGTTTATTGTCCACGAAGTGGGGCAAATTCTATGAAAATATGTAAATAAGTCAAATAATAAATAAACATTATTATATAAACGTCTCGACAAATGTCGCGCGCATGTCTTTTTTTCTAAATGCTCTTCTGGGGGTCTGTCGATTGAAATAGCTTGAATCGTTTCTCTTTTTTTTACTAAGTACACCCTATCTGAAAGTATTTTAATTTAGTCGTAAAGTTAGTAACGTATTAATTGGGCGAATATATCTTTTGGCTTTGAAGCAAATTTGATTCAACTTGAAGAAGAAACCAATTGTCAAGGGATTTATAAATGTGCTGATTGAAACATGTAAAAAAAAATTATCAGAAATTCGTATATGTAATTAAATAATGATCATTTTAAATATAATCCACTTAAACTGAAGAAATGTAAAAAATACGACCTTCTGGATTTATGTATTAATTTTCTTAAAATAATATGGTACAGTTGGTGATCTTCTTAAAGATTGGGTCAAAAACACACCAATCGCCACCTATTTTTGAGCGTTTTTAGACCGCGTTCAGCGTGTTAAGATGCCGGTTAGAATACACTTCTTTCCAGCTATGATAATGATCTGTATCTTTGAGCATTTAATGCGATTGCAAGTTTGCATAACAGACGACGTCTGGACGCCCGCTTCCGCACCCGCCACCCATGGCACGAATGAATGTGTAGGTATTTGATTTCAACAACAATGTGTTGATTTATAATACATATCAGCTAACAGCCAGACAGTCAAACAGTCTGACAAACAGCCAGACAGCCCGTTAAGCGGTGTGAAATCCAGACTTTATAAAGTGCTTCAAATTATACAATCATTTTAAAATTCAATTTGGTCCAGACAGCCAAAAAAAAAAAACAAATAAAAAAAAATGAATAAAACACAAAGTTTTAGAAAAAAAATCTAAAAGAATATGCACGATGATGACATATGACAAGAGTGTTTTTTCTTTTTATTTGGATGTACAACCAGAAGAGAGAATAAATAAATAAATCAAGAACGTCCTTGAAGTCACGCATTTGATTTCCGTATCACAAATTGAATCAAATATTATTGAATGCGTTTTTTATGTATGAAGCTCAAATCTGTTTACACGATTTGCACAGTTAATTAAATACTGATCTATATGCATAAATATCGAAAATAGCTTAAAAATGGAGGCCTGAGTGTAAATTACACAAAACAACTCAAAAAGGAGTTATTTATATTACACATTTAGCCAACGAATATGTAAGGGATGAATCTCAATGAATTTAAATTTATCCAGCACAATCTCAAATATAATATTTCTTAAGATCCTTAAAAATTATACGCTTAATTTACGCATATAATTGGCCTTCTTGGGTTAAAACAGTGCCAGGCACCGCCTAACTATACGCATCTTAATAGATTATTTCCGCCGATTTAGTTAGATATGTATATATATATTATGTAAGTTGTCAGAAAAAATGCCTACTATATAACACGCACTTTTTATGCCTATTAATCAGTAGGCACTTTCTAGAGATAAGCAAATATGTCGCTCCATTGACGCTGCCTGTGTGTTGGTACCTATATATAAGTACAATATATCAGTGCTTAAATTTAGGTGCGAACAAATAAAAAATGTCAAACACAATGACAACTCAATCAAGATGACTATGGCATTATAAAAAATGCGTGTTAACTTGCATAAACTAATATTATTATACAAAATTAGCCTAGACGATTTAAGTATCAAAACACTGTGATTAGATTTCATTCACAATTGAATGTCGTATTTAAGTAAGTAAAATGCGAAATGTGATCAAAGTTCAAAATATGCTTAGTAATTAAATGGCCCAAATCGAATTCTAAAAATATAATCAGGAGTCGCACATCACATTTGTGATGGGCAACACCAATACGAATATCACTTTCTTTCGCTGGTTGCGATAAGAAACGAGATTACACACACACACACACATGCAAATACAGAAGCCGGCAGGCACGCACACCGATAAGATAAGCAAACACATAGGCAGGCAGGCAGCAGCACTCTCGACAACGGCGACGCAGAGATCCTCTCGACAGCAGCAGCAGCAGCAACAGCAGCAGCAGCAGCAACCACAACACCAACAACATCGGCAAAGTTTGTTTTGATTGGTCGGCTACGTCGGCTGCACAAAATACGAACTATCAGCCCGAAGCACTGTGGCGTATACACTGCAAAATAAATGTGGTTCGCTTGGAAAATTAAATTGTTTATTTTATTGTATTATTATTATTATTGTTTTTTTATTCATGTTTTATTGAGCAAGCAATATTTTTTACATCTTGCAAGGTAATTATGCGAAAGCAAATTAATAATTATTGAAAGCAAATTAATTATCAAATATATATAAAATTATACTTATTATAAATTATATGAAACCTTTCGTTATATTTGTTAATCCAACGACATCAGTTTGAGATTGTTTAACCATTGTTTGAACCATCTTGAAAGTAAATTGATTATAAAAAGTTGAAGATATGTAAATTAAGCATTGTATTTATTTAAATATACACCATTTGACCAGTTCAGAAATACAACTTTAACAATAGTTTATATATATGCAAATATATAAATATTTTATGCTTGAAAGTATACAGTTTATTAATAACTTTAACAATAGTTTATATGCACCACATAAAAGAATTTAAAATAACTTACTTTTCATCAGAATGTCATTAAAATTCCAAAACCATTCGTAAGCCAGGCTACCACAATATTTCTTTCAGTGTAGCTGCGCAGCGCGTTTGCGACCATAACAAAGTAGATATGCTCCGGCACAACCAAATATTTTCTTATTTAAGACTAAAAAACGACTCGTGCAAATCACTTCATACTTGGTTCTTAGAGTGAACACATCGAGAAGGCAACCACAAAAAAAAAAGTTTTAAATACATGAAAACTAATTCAAATCGGCAAAGAAATTAACGCGTCAAACAACTTTGAAGCTGTCTCAATATAATCAAATAAAGTGCTTTTAAATTAGTGTTAATAAACTATTTGTTAAACAAGTAAATAAACAATGTATACAACAACAATAACTGTGCAAATTGTTGTTGCTTAAGCTAAGAGTGGCCTAAAGTTTTATGTGAAAAGTTTATCAGAAAATTTATCAGATATTTGTGAACTCCACTTGCCGACCAATTGTCCAAAATATTGAACAAATCAAATCTTGTGAAAATGTCAAGTTTTGTGTTTTGCTATTGTGAGGGAAGCGGCCGGCGTTTGCTGTTGCTGCTCCTGGTGTGCATGCTCCTGATGATGTCCTGCCACGCTGGGCGCATTAATCGTGCGGCCTTCATGGACGGCGATGTGCGCTCCGAGGTGGTGGATCCCAATAATCGAACCATTTGGGACATGTTCAATCTGACTGAGGAGCAGGTAAATCGCATACGCAGCGGCAGCAATCCCACTGGCAAAGATGAGACCACACAGGCCTCCAAGCCAAGTTTACTGGATCATTTAGCAATGCAGCGGTAAGTGCCCCTTCCAGTCTAGTATCTTCTCTGGCGCGTGCCGACTATCTAAATTAGTTGCCAACAAAGTGTCAATCATCAGCTGCTTCTATGGTCGCCTCAAATACTTGGAGGCAACTAAGAATAGATCACCACAAAAGAACGATCCGCAAAAAAAATTAAAAGCACTTTTCAACTCGACCCAAAAGAAAATATATAAAAATTTTCAAATTAGAAAAATAAACAATGTGTAAAAATTTCAACGAGTGCACGTTGCAATTAAATTGTTTTTTGGAAATATTTTTACTAAGTATACAAATCGCTTTGCTACTTTATAAATTTTGGCCAATTGAGCGAACATTTTAGCGCCGCTTGAACTGTCCAAAAACAAAAGAAATTCAAGGCCAAAACCATATGCACATCGCAAATGTGGCCAAGAACCGCTGATTGTTTATCTACACTATATATTATATATATGTATATAAGTATTTATATAGCTGATATTGTATTTCGATTTATTTAATATTTACCATGATTTCCCGAGTTGCCAATGGACCAAATTAATAAGCAATAAAAAAACACATGTAGAAACTGAAGCGAAACAAATTTATTTTGCACAAGTGTTGCTACGGTCAATCAATTCCAGATTACTCTCAAATCCTAAGTAGTTGTTGTCTGTTGATTAAGTCAGATAAGATTTGGCCGACGTCTGTTAACACCTGTGCCAATTATCCCAACTTCAGATCAATTCTTCTCAAATGTGAGTAAGACAACAAAGACCCTGCCAATTGAGTATTTGCTCTATCTGTATCTGCATCTTTATCTGTATCTGTGCCTGCCTATCAGTTACTACTTACAGCTAGAGGGCACTGCTGCACAAAGCACACACACACACATTTACATACTGAGACGGTCTGGCTGCAATTGCAATGAATTCCGTCGCCGGCCTCTGCGTATTTGTGACCGGCTGTCTGGCAAATGTCTGGGAATAGTCTGGGCCATGTCTAGCTGGCTCCGTTAATGAACTTTTTGTAGGTCGTTGCTATGCGAGACACATGGGGCCCATGGGTAGACAACACCACTCACACACACACACACACACACACACAAATATACATTATAATATGATATTCTTGCTGCACGTTTAATAAACAAACCGCAGCAACAAAAAGAAAGAAAAAAAAAAACAAAAGAAGCAGCGAATAAAGCATTTGATTAATTCCCATATATACATCAAGATACAACTGATATTCAAAATCGTATTCAAATTGTCTTTATACTCTTCTAAGGGCTATTTCAAGTTGATCCGATAATGTATAAAATACAATAAAAATAATAAACTTCATTTATTATTGATCTCAGTCTGTATTTCTATAAACTGAAGTCTACCTTTTCTTACGCTAAAACTGTCTATAAAACGATCCGTCCTAATTATTTGAACAATACTTAAAGTAACTAAATTATTTGGAATATTTTATAAATTTTATATAGTTTGTTTAACTTAAAATAGTTACGATCTGTAGAAATTTAAAAATTACCTTTTATTCCACATAATATCTTAGCTTAACATTTTCCCTCCACTTGCCTGAGATCATATATATGATATATGCAGTCAAATTATATAGTAGGGTATTCAAACTGCGATATCGCTCAGCTAACTGTTCTTTCATCTTGTTTGATTGCTTTGGCTGGCTGCGCAGACACAAAACGCTCGAAAGTAATAATTATTATGACGTATGAGTAATATTGAGACATGGGACACAGCACATGGTCAAATGTTTGCCCAGACTCGGTCTACAACGCAATGCTCGGGCTGTGAGCTCATAGTTCGGTTAAACCCTCCCCCAATGACCCCCTACACCCCTCCTCCCCCCACCCTTCTCCCAAGGCACTCGTTCTTCTACTTCCCCACAATGCGAGCTGTTGTAGGCGTATATTTGTGGCCAGTAAGCGACGCGGCTTACGGGCTGCCAGTTTGCTGAGAGTTTCGTTGACTGACTGACTGACTGGCCGGACAACAGACTGCAGGCTACAGACTCCGGGCTGTGGACTGCGGACTGCGGACAGCGGACAGCAGACTGCGGACTACTGTTCGTCGACGCATGATAATGAAGTGCAGCCGGCGAGACACCGTCTAGCCGCGCATTGTATATGCGCACACACAGAGTGGCACAAGGCACCAGGCAACAGGCACAGGCTGAGGCTGAGGCTGTGGCAGTGGCAGACAGCCAGACAGATGAGTTGTTGTTTGTTGTTGTTGTTGCTGTTGTCGATGCTGCTGGCAAAGGCAAACAAGAAGAATATCAACGACAAAAGCCAAGGTGCAGTGTTGTTGGCAAGGGGTTAGCGGGTGGCTGCTGTTGCAGCTTAGAGTTGCATGCAAAGAGCAAACAGCTTAAGTAATACTTTTGGGAATGGAGGCCAGAGATTCACCTGCGCCTTGCAGCAACACCGCGGCGCATGCTCAATAAACGCGAGATTTACACAGTGAGAAAGAGCGAGAGAGAGAGAGAGAAATTGATAGAGAGAGAGAGGGAAAGAGCGCAGCTGTTGCAGTTGCAGTTTGGGATGCGTGACTCATGCTAATTGCTAAACTCCTGGCCTGACTGTAGCTGCTGCTGCTCTAGCCTAGCCAATAAAAAAAAAAAAAAAAAAATACCATAACCTCGTACAACAAGGCGTCTAGACAGTCCCCAGACTGAACACTGAACAGCGGAAGTAAACAACAACAACAACAACAACAACAACGAGTTTTCAAGTTCATGCCACAGCAGTTAGCAGACAGTCAAAGCGTACCTTCTCAACGGCAATTTTGTCTGACAGGCATTCCTTGGCCCGATCGCATATGGCATAAACATCAGCATAAATATATATTCATATATACATATATATATATACATTATATACAAGATATAAGTACATTATTAAGCCAAAGGGGTTTATGGCTCTCGTCTTGGTCTTAAGCTGGCTACTACTTCAGATTTGGCTTTGGCTTTGGCTTGGTTCATTTTTGGCGCATGTTCCCATAATTATTTTGGCTAGACGAAATGCGCCTCAGGCAGCAATTATCGAGAGAGCAATAACAAAATTAAAAAAAGGAAAAAAATGTTTTTTATTTGTATTTTTGTTGTTTGGCGGCATGACCAGCAAAAATATTGAACACATTTGATTTTTTTGCATTATCTCCGAGATTATTATGAGTAGTTGTTGTCTTTATGCGCAACATTTTATGCGCTACTTTTGCAAACGTATCTCAATTACAATTCCAGACAGACACAACACACACACACACACACACATGAACAGACGATTGTCCCATTGTGTGGCTGTATTTGTGCCAGATTAGATCATAGCTTCAGTTGGATACGCGCCAACTATTGCTGCTCCATCTCACTCTTGCTCCCTGGAACATTTGTTGGACAGTCTCGATGGCTTTTTAAGTGTACTTCATTTTCGTATATATCTCTCTGCCCCCTCTCACCGACTACTACTAAATAGCACAGTGCTGTGTGAGTTTTTAAGATAGTCAGATATATGCGATTTGTTAATTGAATGGAGATTTAAATCTGGAAATTGAGGAATGTTTGGGAAGAGGGCTAAATACAGCCGGAAAATGCATATTATTAAGAATTTCTTTTAGTTACTTGCCGAATCAATTCAGAAAAATTTTACAAGTTGCAAAACCTTATAGTGTGTGTACTATTTGTGTGTAGTGCACAGCTTTAAGATGTTGTTCTCAAGTCGCAGACAGTTTCTATTGCATGAGAGCTGAGCGTAAAAACTCACAACCCAATTTCCACATCAAAAAATAAACCAAAAGAATTAGCTTATAAAGAAACTAGACGTTCACGTTGATCTTTCTGTCTGTATAAATAAATTGAATCAATGCGCTATAAAGCAGCGCTAAACGGCACATTTTCTTATATGTATCAAAAGTTGTTGTTGTTGTTGGTTGTGCGCCAGTTACGACAACGTTCAAATGTCAATTAAGTGGGCTTTACATAAACACTTGAGCCAAATTAGTTAGTTAGTCGTAGTCAGAACGTAGTTTAAACAAAAAAAAAAAAACACGTTGATTGTACAATTGCAGGACCAACGAGATACGCAATCGCATTGAAAGTGCGGTATCGAAGCCGGATGGCAATGATAGCCAGGCTGGGCATCTGCAAAATAAGTCGACGCACGAGAAGGCCGGCTATCCCATATGCAGTGGGGAGACGACTCCGTTTAACTGGAAGCAGTCCAACAATGTTACGCTTCAGTTTGCCAGCAGCATTTTTCAGCAGTATGGCGATAATCATCTCAATCTGGACAGCGCCATACTGCGTCTCTTCAAAATGAATCCCAATCAACCGGAGCAGCCAACTGTAACAGCAACAGCGTCAGAGGAAACTGCCACCTTGTGCCGTGAATCCTATCTCGAGTCGCAGATACGCATCACGGTGTCCATTGTGCATCAGCAGAAGAAGAAACGTAAGTTAGGTGCGTAAATATTAAATTTAATTCCAGCTCAACTCTCAAATAAAAATCGGCTTTATTCATTCGTTTTTTTTATTTCTCATCTGCAGAACGCAAGAAGCGCACTTGCAACACAATCATGCTGAGTAGCACCAAGACCGGCTGGGTGGACATCGATGTCAAGTGTGCCCTCACCTACTGGTACCAGCAGCAGCAGCAGCAGCAACAACAACAACAACAACAACAACAGCAGCAGCAGCAGCAACAACAACATCAGCATTTACATCCGCCAATTGTTGTTGGGTTGCTTATGATTGAGGTGCACGATGATGAGGAGAATCAACTGCTGCCCGGGCTCTACTTTCAGCCACCCACTTGCGATCAGGCAGGTAAGCGTGTTGTTAGCCAAGCTTTAACTAACTGCCATGTGACATGTGAGGAATACCAACTTCAAACTGAGCACTTAAGACCCGCTCTCTTCATAGTTCGCGATCAGCTGCTGGCCAGGCCCCCAAACTTAATAATTCTTTATGACATAACAGGGTCGCTTTTATTTACATTCCAAAAAAAGGTCAACAATTGAACAAGCTTCCCATATTTTGCGTCTCCCTTTTATTCGCGGGGGGCCGGACACCAAGCAGACACAGACACAACAAAAAACAAAATAAATAAAAAAAAACGTTTTGCTGTGGCGCGCTTAAAACTTTTGGTTGTATAAGGTTTTTGCTAAAAATGTGAAGCGTCGAAGTTCGTCGCAATAAATTTTGACAAGCTAAGCAAATTGCCAGATTCCAAACTGGCGATTTAATTTAATTGCGAAAAATGCTTAAACAAGCGATAAATATATGTTCATACATATATTTACAATATTTAAATAATGCAATTAAGTCAAGCACGTTTTTCGTCTACTGAAAAATTGGTGTAAAGTTCGGTGTCGCTGGCCCCTTTTTGGAAATTCGCCAATCCCTTCTGCCATTCATTTGGATTGGCAACAATTTCTGTAGCGGAAGTATGCAAATTTCGAATTATTCATAGTATTCATGTCGAAAGTTATTTTTTTTTTTGGTAAGATATACAAATACACACACACACATACAAAAACAAACGCAGTTTCGCTCGCTAATGCTAATGCTAATTGCTCATACGCACCGTTGTTCGTGCGTTATTCAGTTGATGCTTTTGCAGCATCCGCTTAATGTATAACAATAGTTTGTTAATGCTCTTGTTGTTGTTATTTTTGCTATTGCTGTTGTTATAATTGATGTTGAGGATTAGTTAAGCTGCTGTTGCTATTTTTGCATGTTTGCCCAATGTTCTCGCCTGATGCTTTTCAACGTGTTTTTCGTTTGTTGTTCGCTTTTTATGCATGCATGTTTCAAATATTTATAATTGGTATTAATGCATTTTTTTAATGTATCTTACAGATATTGCAGTCCCATGGTCCGTCTATGGACCCGGGACGCCTTTGTCTAATATGGAAAACAGCACATTGCCCAGGTAAATAAACTAATTAAGATTTCAACAACATTTTAGTAAGAAAAATATGTTTCAATAAAATTATATTTGTGATGCTGAAAAGTAGGCAATATTTAATATTTTCACTCAATTACTTTATACGAAATGTGTTGCATATCTTCAGGCTGCCATTTAAAATGATATCATGCCGGAAATAAATTTAAATACTAAAATAAATACAAAGAATTGAGGATTTAAAAAAAATTAAAATAGTTAAATATTGATTTTAAATATTTCAACATTTTTCTCATTTTAGTTTTAAAATAATATCAAAATAATTTGTAAGTTATTAAACATAACATTTTCTTTTGCAGTTGCCCAAGATTAGATGTAAAATTTTTTGGTAATGGATTGCTTTTGCACAAGATCTTTGATAACCAAACCAATGGCAAGCTGGAAAGCCTAAAACATCAGGTGCGCAATCCATCGAGAACCAGGGAGCACTTTAACACCGAACCAACCACATTAAATTCACCCACAATTGACAACAATCTGGAGGACAGCGAGATCGATAGCCAGGAGATGGGGCAAATACATCACCATCGCCGGCGTCATCATCATCAAACCGTAGACTGTGTGTCAATAGATGCTGATGAATCCTACCAGCAATCGGAGTCGCAGCATCACTTGCGAGCGCATCATAATCATCATCATCACCATCACCATCAGAATAACCATAATCATCACCACCATCACAAGCATCGCCATGTTGTGCAGAGCGAGGAGTAAATTCTCAGCTCAAACACACACGCACACACACACGAACACGTACTCACACAAAAATTCCATTGCGCATGCATTCACCCATTCATGTCCTACATGCTGGTCTTTAATAGTTTATTGTTTTGTATCTTTAGGGCCAGTTGACTTAATTAGTTTTAGTTCATGTCATGCATATAATTTTTTTTATAATTTTATGTTAGAATATTGTTTTTTTTTAAGTTAAATATTTTGACAAAAATATTCGAAATTAGTATTTACTTTGAGAGTATAAATACTACAAAATATGCAGAATTTTAAATGTACACATATTATTTGTAAATCTCTCTTATATTAGGAGTCTGTGATTTAGATGTGGTTGAATTTTACGAATTTTTTGCTTAAATTATCATAGAATTGTTGGAACCTCAAATTAATTTCAATATGAATATAAAAATATATATGATATACAATACGAGCCTTTCGCCCTCACTAGCAATTAGTTGTAAGAACTAAATTCGAAATTAAAATTCTAAATACAATATAATATATGCACACACACATTCACACACACACACACAAGTTTTGTTATTTAAGTCACTAGGTTAAAAAGTGCCTTCCTTTTATATATGCAGAGCTGCAAGTCGCGCAAGTCCATATTTGTATGTTTGATATCAAAACACTTTTTAATCTCACATAATTATTCAGAGATTTCTGTACATACCTATTGGTGGAACTAAAAGTTCTGCATTTGCATAATCCGCTCAAAAACTCGTAATGTTTATTTTTTACTTAATTAAATTTAACACCTTTTATATTATATACAATAATAAAAAAAAAACGCTAAGCAACTTAGTAAGAGTTGTATCACTTGGCATATTAAATGCGATTACGATTATATTATATATATATATATATATATATATATCTACAGAAATAATAAAACTGAAAGAAACAACAAGTTTTTACAAGAAATAAATATATTTGTTTGATTTACATTTATATAAATGGACACTTGACAACACTTTAGATAAGATAGATTAAGAAATCTTGAAATGAAGACCCCTTGATTATCCCCACTTGGACAAAAGTCATTTCAGATATGGACTATAAATAAATAATATATTATCGTTGCGCTTATCAAAAAAGGCACCACGTTCTATTAAAGATTAACATATAAAGTGTCATACACTTAAATGTACCTCCACGAATAGCTTTTATTCTATTTGTTGGCTTAAATCAATCTTGCTCCCTCACTCTCATACTTTCTGTCTCCTTCACTCTCTCTCTCTCTCTCTCTCTCTCTCTCTCTCTCTACCAAACTTTCACTTTTTCTATCATTATCTCTCCATTTATCGCTGATGAAACAAAAAATATCGCATTATTTTTTGACAGCTCTTACGAATTCCGAAGTTATCTCCTGAAAATATCAAGATTGGCCCTCGTATTCTTAATTTCGCTTTTAACAACCCACTGATAAGCACAAACCCATATAGAAATACACTCAGCAAATACTATGAAATTGGTAGTTAGCTCTCTTATTTTTGAAATGTGATTGTTGTGTCGAATTTTAATTGCAAAAAGCGAAACAAAACCAAAAGGAAAGGAAAGGAAATAACGCCTGACCAGCAGATATCCTAGCGATTAGTTTTAACCTTCCACATTTTTATTTAAATCAGAAATCGAACTTCTATTAAGTAAATATATATATTTTTTTTAACAGGTTGCAATAACTAGCACTTCTTTTTAATATACCCTTTTTGAGTGTCTGATAGGCCCAGGGTATTAGCACTACATGCATATAATAAACGGCATGGGACTGTTACTGGTTTCAGTATTGCCGCGACTGTCGATCAGTTATATAGGAATAATGGAGCCGCAGCAGATGATCCACTAACTAATATATCGTTATATATATATATACGTTTTAGCATACAACTCACAAATCTGACAACAAACAAACGAAGGCTGTAAATTGGCACAGTGACTTTGAAAGCGTGTTTGCTACGCTTCAAATGATTTAAAAACAAAAACAGAAATAACAAAAGTATTTGTAAAAAGGTGAATTACCCCCTTCTTTTGTATACTTACTAAAACAAGAAAATAAAAATTAAAAATAAGTGAACAAATCCAGTTGTATCCAGATACTTTTGAGTGTGCATATGTGTTTATACAAGTGTGTCGAATATGTTTTAATTAGCTACTGAGAATCCCCAAAATACCACTTTTAAATAAATAACCTTAAATTTAAAGGCAGTAAAAAAAAAGACAAACATTCAATTATAAGTAGACGTGTTAATTTTTGAGTTTGACTGTTGGTGTAAATCTTATTTAATGGCAATCAATTATAATGTTAACCTGAAGCCTCATAATTAAAGGGTTTATTTAATGTAATGACCTGTAATCTTTAAAAGTACATTTTTTATTGAATTTATTTCATAGAAGATCAGATTATACTATCTTGCTGTCCAGGAAAAAAAAGGCCAATAGCAAGATTAAACGGTAAATTGGAAATTTATAGCTCTATACCACACTGCCAATGTCGTTTTTGGTCAATTTATGGTAGCACAAATATAATTCATTTTGATTGGGGAAAAAACATTTTGATACTCGCATAATATTGATATACTACTGACTGAACGGTTCACACTTGAAATGAATCCACGTGAGAGATGGTTTATTGCCATAATCTATATACGATATTTTGATTACATATAACACTTTATTCGTACATCCGGGAATGAAGGAGATTAGGAGTGAACTTGAGTGTTCCTGGGATATATATATACTGTTATCAATTGAGTTTGAATCGAATTTATATAATTACAGATGGACAATAAAGGTACCATTAACAATTCGTATGAGCTGGATAATGTATGTATATATATTACAAAATAAATTGAAGAATAAAAAAACAGATTTAATTGTGTCACCCAATTTATTTCAGACGGAACTAGATAGACCAAATCCTGAATTATATAAGGTAAGCGGATGAAAGACTGCTTCAATTTAAATCACTTCAAACTTATCTTTAAATTGCTTACAGACTGATTATGAAGACTATACAAATGATAATGGTTCCATTGACCGGGATCAAACAGAGAAAGAGAACAAGAAATGGCATCGATGGCTGAAAATAGGACTTCAATTGATCCTACACATTGCAGTTGTCGGTTACTTTTCCTATGCCACATATCACTATAATGATCTGCGTACGTATTAAACTCGAGTTCAAAATGTGCAACATAAACTCACTTCAACATTTGTGCATCATCAGAAAATTATGAGTGCACATATAACCCATATAACCAGCTCTGTGGCATACGCTTTTGCACTGGCTATGGAATGCTTGTCCTGCTTTTGGGATTTACATATTTCGGACTGTTCTACTATCTGATATTTAAGCCAAAGCTCGGACGTGCATTATATAGGAACTATCTGCATCCAGCGTTGCGTAAATGGCACCAGTTCAGCAGAACAAAGTACGTTGATTTTTATTACAATTTCATTTAATTATATATTAATTTAAAAAAATACTTTATATTCTCTTTGAACACAGAATCGTTACGTATGCTTTAATTGTAATATTGCTAATACTTTTGGCCATATTTCTATTCTTCGAGACAAGGGAGGAGCCACAAAAGTTGATCTCTTTGACGGCGCCATGTTTCTTCATTCTGTGCGGCTATGTCTTCTCCTCGAAACGCAGCGCCATCAAGTGGCGCATTGTGATCACGGGGATCACCTGTCAATTTCTGTTGGGCATCTTGTGTATACGCTGGGAGATTGGTCGCCAGATCTTCGAGTGTCTGGGCAATAAGGTGGCCACCTTTCTGGACTATGCCACTGACGGAGCGCGCTTTGTCTTTGGCGACTTTCTCATCGACAACGCGGTCTTCGCTTTTGCCGTACTGCCCGTGATATTCTTCTTCAGCTTCTTCATATCGGTGCTCTACTACCTGGGCGCTATGCAATGGGTTGTCATCAAGCTGGGCTGGATATTGCAACAGATACTGGGCACTACGGTCTGCGAGAGTGTTACGTCAGCAGCCAACATCTTTTTGGGCATGTCCGAGAGTCCACTCCTGATACGGCCCTACATCAACAAGCTGACCAAGAGTGAAATACACAGCATTATGGTATCAGGCTTTGCCACAGTCTCCGGCACTGTCCTGGCCGCGTATTTATCATTTGGTGCCAACCCTGCCCACTTGATCACCTCGTCAGTGATGGCGGCGCCTGCCACTCTGGCCATATCCAAGCTGTACTTGCCCGAAACTGAAGTCAGTCAGACCTCAAGCGATACCATACAGTTGGAGAAATCGTAAGTTGATATATAAAATGTATCTATATAATGTATATATATATTTTATTTATTTTTTGAATATATTTATAAATATATATATATATTATTTTTCTCCCTAGCGAGGATTCCTCTTTGCTAGATGCCGCTTCAAGTG
The DNA here is from genome assembly GCA_035042345.1 of Drosophila fungiperda. NCBI lineage: Eukaryota > Metazoa > Arthropoda > Insecta > Diptera > Drosophilidae > Drosophila > Drosophila fungiperda. Next base: position 2,483,648 of record JAWNLM010000216.1, read on the forward strand.
GCGCCTCCAATGCCGTGCCCATTGTTTTGGGCATTATAGCCAACATTGTTGCATTTGTGGCTTTCGTCGCCTTCCTTAATGGCTTTGTCAGTTGGTTAGGATTCTTAATTGGCCATGAGGAGGTCAACTTTGAGTGGATATTCTCCAAGCTGTTCATACCGCTAGCTTGGTCCATGGGCGTGCCCTGGGAGGACTGCGATAATATAGCCAAGGTGGTTGCCACAAAAACTATTATTAATGAGTTTGTCGCCTACCAGCGGTTGGGTGAATTGATCCAAAATAAGGAGATACAAGTGAGTACTCAAATTTGATATGTATAATATATAGAGAAACTGACCTTTATATAATGCACAGGATCGCAGCGCCGGCATTGCCACCTTTGCCATCTGTGGCTTCGCCAATCCCAGCTCCCTGGGCATACTCATTGGGTCGTTAAGCGCGATGGCTCCCCACCGCCGGTCAACCATCACCTCGGTGGCCTTTCGTGCTTTTATTGTGGGCAGCATTGTCTGTTTTATATCTGCCAGTTTTGCAGGTGAGTCCGCTGATAAAACCCTCATTTCCATTTTTACTTATATTTCTCTTTTCTATTTTTCAGGTATTTTAATTCAGGACGATACGAGATATATCAATCAAAGTATTTCCGACAAATTGGCACAACACAACGTGACAACATTTTAGATTTTTAGTCTATAAATCGGAATTTGGTCAATTCTATATATCTGCTCAAATAGTGCGGATTTAGGGGGGTTAATAAATTAAACATACTTAATGTTAACTTAATATGTACAAATGGTTATAATCGTTTTATTTATATTAATAAATAGTGAATCGGACACAAATTGGTTCTGTAACAAATTAACCGACACCCAATTTGCTGATATCAATCTGATGCAAAAAATAACAAAGAAAACGTCTCCAAATTTATTGAATAATATAACAAAAAAGCCTTTAATACTAAGTCTAGTAGCTTCAGCACTAATAAAATTCTAGTTTACATTATTTTTTTTGCTTAAATTACTTCTATAAATATTATTTTTATTATATATAACCCTGGTAAACACGGAAAATGGAGGAGCGCCAGGAAGATGAGCAGTCAAAGGAAAAATCGAGTGCTTTCAAAATTATAAAATTCGTTTTTCATGTGCTTTTCCATCTGGTTTTTATTTCTTATTTTATATGGTCCACAATCGTATATATAAACTATGGTATGCACTTTTTAAACTATACTTATATGCACCTCTTAACCAATTACGCTTTAGATAGGACTACAACGAAATGCGAAAAACCCCCGGACAACCTAACAACAACAACTTTATCTCCCGATACCAATGGCTCTACCGATGCCAATACAAAAGCCGATGCTGATGACAAAGAGGTATTTGTGCCGCATATTCTATGCCAATTCAATTGGTGCCACGGCTATGGTTTCCTTGTCGTCATGCTTGCCATATTTTACACATTTTGGCTGTATTATTGGGTATTTAAGCCGCTTATCGGTAAATGCTTAAATGATACTGTTATCGAACCAGGCGTCGATAAGTGGATTGAGTTTAGCCGCAAAACGTGCGTATTCTAACGGGGGTTTTGATAGTCAGTGTATTTAATAACAAGCACCCACTTTTCCACAGAGTCGTCTCCATTATAATGCTGATTGTTGTCATCATTCTGGTAGTGGTATTTTTGGGTATCGAGTGTTACGATGAACCCCGAAAATTAATTGGGATGAGTGCACCCATATTTTTCATACTTCTAGGCTTTGCCATCTCCGAAAAACGCTCGGCTATTCCATGGCGAATTGTCGTGCATGGCCTGCTGTTTCAATTGATGCTGGGCATTTTCTGCATACACCTGGCCATAGGCAGATCCATCTTCCACTGTGCAGGCGAGAAGGCTGCTCGCTTCTTGAGCTTCACCCGGTATGGCGCACTCTTCGCTTATGGTGAACGCATCTGCAACGACTACGTTTTCGCATTTGCAATCCTAGCTATTATCTTCTTCGTCAGCGTGGTAATCTCTTGCTTATATTATTTCGGTTTAATGCAGAGTTTTTTGGCCACATTTGGCTCTCTTTTGCAAGCCATAGTGGGCACGACAGTCTGTGAGAGCGTTAATGCCGTTGGCAACATCTTTCTCAGCATGTCGGAGAGTCCGCTTATGATTCGACCCTATATCCCATTATTGACCGTTAGTGAATTGCACGCAATTTGCGTGTCTGGCTATGCGACTGCATCGGGATCTGTAATGGGCGCTCTTATATCCTTTGGCGCCTCTCCCGCCTATTTGATCACAGCGAGTGTAATGGCTGCGCCTGGTTCATTGGCATTTGCAAAGCTCTTCTATCCCGAAACTGAGGATTCCCTGACAAAAGCGGAGAACATTGTACTTGAAAAATCGTAAGTTATTTTTCTGTTTACTTAATTATTAATTTAATATCTGCTGTAGTCCAGACGCTTCCATATTGGATGCCGCTGCTGCTGGCGCTGCAGCTGCCTTAATGATTGTGCTGAGCATTGTGGCCAATATTATTGCCTTCCTGGCAATTGTGTACTTCCTCAATGCAGTCGTTGAATGGACTTTTGAATTGAGTGGCTTTGATGGAATAACATTTATTTATCTGCTGGCGAAGATGTTTATACCCCTGGTATACTTAATGGGCGTGATTCCCAAAGATTGCGAGAAGGTCGCAATGATTGTCGCTCAGAAGTCAGTCATCAACGAGTTTTTTGGCTTTAAGCACCTGGGAGAAATGATCAGCAACAATGAAATAGAGGTGAGTTCGGCATGCATACAATATTTGAACACAGAAATTTTTCAAAGAAAAATTTCCATTTACAGCCGCGTAGCGCTGTCATTGCTACCTTTGCAATTTTCAGCTTTGCAAATCCCGGCTCGGTGGGCATTTTGATAGCGTCGCTTAGCGCAATGGCACCAACCCGAAGACCGGATATAGTTAAAGTAGCCGTGAGGGCCATTCTTGCGGGCTGCATTGTAAGCTTTACCTCAGCATCCATTGCGGGTATGTAAAGTATTGTCTGGGTTTAATATAACTATTCAAAATCTGGTTCACAGGCATTCTGATTCACAAAGACCATTTCGACAAACTTGCTAGAATTCCACATGACTCTAATTTTATTTATTAGGAATTTAATGCTGTGACAAAATATGTTTTAGCCTCTCAAAGATGCTCTTCCGCTGCACAATCTCAGCTGACTCCAATTCACTGGTTCACTAGTTCACATTGTGAAGTTTGTTCGGGCTTTGTTTACAAAATGACTCCGGCTGCACTGCGTTTAAATAATTGAGCAAATAGGGGTAAATGTTATAATTTAAAAGCATTTACATAAAGTACCTCCTACTCTTAAAAAAATACACGAATATTTTCTGCAATATTTGGGGGGTAGGGTGATTAATTTCGGCTAGATTATGATGGTCGCAGTTATTAAGTGTTTACAAACCTCGAAGCAATCCACATTTTCCTGTTCGCAATTCGATAGCCTATAAATTAGATGGTATAAGCATCTGTGTGACCTGCAAGCACAAAAAATAAATATACAACATTTCTATTTTGTTACAAATTCTCAATAAAATAAGTATATGAAAGCCTAAAGTCTTTAGTACTTAATCTAGTAGCTTTAGCAGTGATAACCTTCTAGTTCACATTAGTTTTGTGCTTAAAATATGTTGTTTAATACATGTAACACTGTTACACACGGAACAAATCCAGAAAATGGACGAAATCAAGGAAAGCGAGCAGCCAAAGGAAAAATCGCGTGCTTCAAAAATTATAAAAATCGTTTTTCATGTGCTTTTCCATCTGATTTTCATTTGTTATTTCATATGGTGCACAATCGTATATATAAACTATGGTATGCACTTTTAAAACTATAATTATATGCACCTCTAAAACAATTGCGCTTTAGATAGGAACACAGCTAAGTGCGAAAAACCCTCGGAAAACATAACAACAACAACAACTTTATCTCCCGATAACACTGGATCTACCGTTGCCAATGCTGAAGAAGATGCTGATGCCGACGATGATGCCGATGCCGATTACGGTGCCGTTGCCGTTGCCGATGCTGATGCCGTTGCCGATGCTGATGCCAAAGGAATGATAGTGGCACGTAAAGAGGTATTTGTACCGCATATTTTATGCCACTTCAATTGGTGCATCGGCTATGGTTTCCTTGTCGTCATTTTTGCCTTATTTTATATAATTTGGCTGTATTATTGGGTATTTAAGCCGCTTATCGGTAAACGCTTAAATAATACTGTTATCGAACCAGGCGTCGATAAGTGGATTGAGTTTAGCCGCAAAACGTGCGTATTTTGATAGGGTTTTGATAGTCAGTGTATTTAATAACAAACAACCACTTTTCCACAGAGTCGTCTCCATTATAATGCTGATTGTTGTCATCATTCTGGTAGTGGTATTTTTGGGTATCGAGTGTTACGATGAACCCCGAAAATTAATTGGGATGAGTGCACCCATATTTTTCATACTTCTAGGCTTTGCCATCTCCGAAAAACGCTCGGCTATTCCATGGCGAATTGTCGTGCATGGCCTGCTGTTTCAATTGATGCTGGGCATTTTCTGCATACACCTGGCCATAGGCAGATCCATTTTCCACTGTGCCGGCGAGAAGGCTGCACGCTTCTTGAGCTTCGCCCGGTATGGCGCACTCTTCGCTTATGGTGAACGCATCTGCAACGAGTACGTTTTCGCATTTGCAATCTTGGCTGTTGTCTTCTTCGTCAGCGTGGTAATCTCTTGCTTGTACTACCTCGGTTTAATGCAAAGTTTTTTGGCCACCTTTGGCTCTCTTTTGCAAGCCATTGTGGGCACCACAGTCTGTGAGAGCGTTAATGCCGTTGGCAACATCTTTCTCAGCATGTCGGAGAGTCCTCTTATGATTCGACCCTATATCGCATTATTGACCGTCAGTGAATTGCATGCGATTTGCGTGTCAGGCTATGCGACTGCATCGGGATCTGTTTTGGGCGCCCTTATATCCTTTGGTGCCTCACCTGCCTATTTGATTACGGCGAGTGTAATGGCTGCGCCTGGTTCATTGGCATTTGCAAAGCTCTTTTATCCCGAAACTGAGGAGTCCCAGACAAAAGCGGAGAACATTGTACTTGAGAAATCGTAAGTTATTTTTCTGTTTAATTAAATATCAATTTAATATCTGCTGTAGTCCAGACGCTTCTATATTGGATGCCGCTGCTGCTGGCGCTGCAGCTGCATTAATGATTGTGCTGAGCATTGTGGCCAATATTATTGCCTTCCTGGCAATTGTGTACTTCCTAAACGCCCTCGTTGAATGGATTTTTGAGTTAGCTGGCTTTGATGGAATCACATTTATTTTTCTGCTGGCGAAGATGTTTATACCCCTAGTCTACATAATGGGCGTGATTCCCAAAGATTGTGAGAAGGTCGCCAATATTTTCGCTAATAAGATAGTCGTCAACCAGTTTCTTGGCTATAAGCTCCTAGGAAAAGTGATCAGCAACAATGAAATAGAGGTGAGTTCGGCATGCATACAATATTTGAAAAGAGAAGTCTTTCAAAGAAAAATTTCCATTTACAGCCGCGTAGCGCTGTCATTGCTACCTTTGGAATTTTTGGCTTTGCAAATCCCGGTTCGGTTGGAATTTTGATAGCGTCGCTGAGCGCAATGGCACCAACCCGAAGACCGGATATAGTTAAAGTGGCCGTGAGAGCCTTTCTTGCCGGCATTATTGTCAGCTATACCTCAGCATCCATTGCGGGTATGTAAAGTATTCGCTGGCTTCAAGGAACTATAAGTATTTAACATCTCTCTCACAGGAATTTTAGTACACGAAGACGAGTTGACCAATCTTGCCAGAAGTCCAGATACTTCTAATTTTATTTATTAGGTATTTAATGCTGTGACAAAATATGTTTTAGTCTCTCAAAGATGCTCTTCAGGTGCACAATCTCAGCTGCGTCCAATTCCGTGGAGCACTGCAGCAACTGTTGGGAGTTCTGTTCAAGCTGTTGCATCAATTCTTTTTTCTCGATATGTGAACGTTTGCGCTTTAGATTGATCAAATTACACTGATGCATATGTTGCCTTCTACAGCTTAATTTGTAGTTCACATTTTGAAGTTTGTTTGGGCTTTGTTTACAAAATGATTCCGGTTGCACCGCGTCCAAAAGTGGTACCAATTCTTTGTCAATTGCATGCTGCACAGCCAGAGACTTCAGCTGCACATCAGAGTTACGTTTGCAGGCATGCAAAAACTTTTGCACGTACCAGCAGCTGTTGGCTTCAGGCTTTGATAGCACTGCTTCTGCTGTCTGCAATATGTGCAGCTTGGTTGTTGGACTAAATTGCAGAGCCAGTTTAAAGTAAGTGTTAGCCAAGAGCTGGCACTTGTTGCCAAGCATCATTTCCTTCACTTTCGTCCACAAGTGAGACAGTCCTTCTATTTCAGACGTTGGTAGCAGCTCCATAAGCGCCAACTAAACGAATGCGATTTTGATTAATTAAAATTGAATGGTTTAGACTGAGTTTACTCACAATTTCGTAATATTGCTCAATGTCGCTCAGAGGCTCGTTTATTAAACGTTGTAAGCGAAGCAACAAGATTCGCTTCTGTTGCTCCGTTCTGTCCGACACACAATGCAGATAACGATAGTTTCTCATGTTAAAGGTGGGCATCTCATTGTTGCCTAATCTGTGGAAATATTTAAGCATACGCTGTATGTGCAACTGGCTCAAGTTCTGTGAGAACATGGCATAAGAGTTATTGCACTTGATCCAATAGCTTGTTGCCTGCTCGACGTCGGGTTTACTCCAGCTATGATTCGCCTCTTCCAGGCTGTACAACACAAGCTCAATTTATAATTAACTTTATATTAAATCAAAGTATTTGACTAACCGAAAGCAAAGCGTGAGTACATCGGAGCACACTTGAGACTTAATAATATCCTCTTGAAATAGTCCTGTGCAAAAGTAATTGACTAATGAAGCGGAGCAGGCCACGTGCAAGAGACTGCCAAACGCATCCAAAATTCGATTGTACCGTGCGGCATTGGCAAAATGATATGCGTCTATTGTTGAATGCAAAACAGTGGTAAATGTTACAGGTTAAATGCGTTTATAGTAGTACCTCCTACCTTTAAACAAATACTCAAATATTTTCTGCAATGTTTGGCACGTAGGCTGCCTAATTTCTGCCTGATCAATGATGGTCGCAGTTACATAATCCAAACAAAACTCGGAGCAATCCACATCTACCTGTTCGCGCTTCGATAGCCAATCAATTAGATGCTATAAGCAAAGCGTATTAAAAATTAAAAAAAAAAAAACAGAAAATTACTACAGTTTTTAGCTTACGTTTTGAAAATCTTCCAGCTGATATAGCAACTCGAAAATTTGCATGGTAATTGGATGCACATATTTGGCTATAAGCTGAGGTATGTTTTGGCCTAAATTCCGATTTCGCCTGCTATACAGATAAATCGAGATAATCTTTCGTGTGCATAGATCAGAGGCATCTCAAACTTACATATCACCCATGCTCAATACTTGCACTAAGTCGTCCAGAACCTCTGTATTCATATGCTTTACACCACAGCCCAATAGTTTGTGCAACATTATTAAGTACACCTGCGTTACTTTCAAATACTCTTCAATTTTGTCCACCGGAATTGACTGTGTGTCCTGCAAGAGGAAAACAAAATATACAATAAACGACGCGGTTTTGAATACTCTGACTTACCTCCATACAAACAGTCTCCAGGTGTGCGAGAACTATGTCGCAGAGATGCAAAAATGTTTCCTCTAGCCAGCCTGGCATGGTTGTTCCACCATCTTGAGTTAGATCAACACAATTGGCGTAATGGGTGCAAATGTTTGTCATAGTTTTGCTGGTCTTCACAAAGGCATGAAGGTGCATCATATTAGTACTAAGAAAATCAGCAATATCCGCCAGCTGTCGCACCACTAACAACAAGTATAAATAGATTAATATATTAGGATACATTGTTACAAATTCTAAATAAAATAAGTATACATGGTGTAATCCGAGGATGTATTTTGTTGGACGTGGAGGTTATCTGTTTTAGCAGGAATAACACAATCAAATGCAGATCGATTGCTAACGGCTCATGCTCCTTAAACGCCTCCACATTATGTTCGTAGCTGTAGACAAACATTAGTTTGCAGTTGGCTTAATACTCATTGAATCTCAAACTTGCCTCAGCTGGAAGCAGCTATAGACAATGCCTAGTAGAAAAAATGCTGCTGTGTGTACCAAACGTTCGCCAGCCGTCAGCAATTTCTGCTTGGCCCACTCAGCAAAGCTCAGGGCGTCTCCGATGAGCGTAATGTAATCGCTGCTAGCTCCAGCAGACCCAGCACTTACATCGCCCTTCTGCAATGAGCGAGGATTAGCAGAAATTTCATCTTATGATTAAACACTGCACTTACCAGTCGCATAAACCATTCATATAGGCACTTAAAGACATCAATGCAGAAATCTACGTCATTTATGTAGGCTCTTAGCAGTTTCCGCAGCCACAGACTCAATACCTCCACGGTTTTCGCACTCAGATCCTCCAAACTGCTTTTGCAAATCTTCAATGCGGATTGTGTTGAGACGCATGTAGAAATGTCATCACAGTCGAAGCATTGCAACTCGGCAAATGTTATGCTGACTTGCACTTCATGACCCTCTTTCTGTTCCATGTCAATTGCACTTTCCATATAAACAGGATTAAAATTAAATGATAAACATTACAAAATATTGTTTGCTATTTCACAAAAACGCGCGTATCCGTTGGCAAGCAATCGATTGTTAATTTCAATCGACTATTAATGTTGATAATTGCCATTCACTAAATACGCTTACAACTGAATAGTTAAGTTAGTTGTGCATGAAATCGGCCAACCGCCATATAATATGTGGTTGCACTTATCGATTTGAAGTCTTCAACCACACTGCCTCCAACATTTCTTTTCGTCGCAACACAGCTACAGTAAAGTTGACTTGAATGATCAATCCTCAAATAAAATTAAAAGTACCTAGAAAATAGGTTATCAACATTAAATGAAGACGGTAAGTTAATATGCTCGTCAATTAAAACATGTGTAACTTTTCCATGATGTTTACATATATACCGCCCCAGTCTGAAAAGATGTGTTGATTGGTTTTCATTTCTGATAAAAATGTTACACGTGTTTTGCGCTTATACTATTTTTTTTTTTACAACTATATTAATGTGTTTATTATATAATTTACAGATGAAGAGTTATTGGAGAACATAGCTCAAGTAACAATGTCTTGAAGGAAATTGAAAATGTAACGCCGATAGTGGCGGCCCGAAGAGCATTTGTTGCACGTGTTCACTGAGAGAGTGAGGTTAGTTTCGCTAAATTTTACCCGGCAATATGATTTATGTGATGCTTTAATATACCGCCCCAGTCGGAAGAATAATGTCGATTGGTTTTTTAACTGATAATTCTCGAAAAAAAAATGAAATTATATTAGCTTTTGTTTGACTGTACTAAAATATACATTTCGTTTTGTAAATTTCAGAATGGAGTTTCCACGTGTAGAGCCCATCTATGGAGGTTTCCCGTACCTAAGGTAAGTTACGAAGAAATAAATTATAAAACTAGTTTTGTTTCAAACTCGATGATGAACACCTTATTTAAGCCAAAACAGTTATCCCTGTCATAAACAAATAATTGATGATGCAAAAAGCTGATTCGAAATACGAGAACAACCCTTGAAATCCAGTTAAATTTATTTCTATAACTAATGAAAATTATTATTTCAGTTGCGATTGAAGAACACAAGACTTTGATGGACAATAGGCTAGCAATGAATGCGTTAAGGAATTGAACAAAATGTATGTTTCATTTAAATTTAATCTATTCTTTGTTTATTTTGATGATATTACAGTAGACAAGCATATAACTGAATTTTTTATGTTGCTATATAAACTGGTCTGAATAAATTCACTTTTTATGCATGTACGTTAGCATATTTAACAATTGACTCTAATATTGATCTACATTTGCAGATGATGCTTATTGGTCCTTGCAGAGCAATCTACTTTTTCTGCGTTACATGAGGTGAGTCCTGAAGCCAATGTTCAATTTTATAACAACAAATAAATAAATTTACTATGATGAACACCTTATTTAAGCCAATACAGTTATCCCTGTCATAAGAATAATTGATGATAAAATAAGCTGATCTATGATATCAAGTACTATAATTAGTAACTCCAAACATGCATATTAATGTTCAATTCTTTTTTTTAGGTGACTAGAACATCGTGAGAAGTTTTGCAAATAATGACTGGAAAAAACAGCAGGTAACTTTCTATTATAATTACTGAAATCTATGTTAGGCTTCTAAGTGATGCATTAATATACCGCCCCAGTCGGAAATAACAATGTCGATTGGTTTTATATACTGATAAAAGATTCATTTAAAATTTACCTGTTGATTTGCTGAATACCTTTTTAAGTATTATTTATCTTTTTATTACAGGCATGCGAACAAAAAAAAAAACAAAATGTCTTTAGACAAGTCCAACAGGTTTTCGCAATAGGTAAGCTCAATAAAGATAATTTAAGAGTCTGTTGATGAGAGAAATTGATGAACAAACCCTGACAAGCATATAACCGAATATATATGTGGACTACACACGACTGACAAAAATCAACAAGAGATTTAACTGCTTCATTTAAGAAATTATACTTATTCCAATAATTTCTTTATTGCAGGCGGACCAACCCGGTTATTCCAGTCTTTTCATCGCCGTAGGCTAAATATTTATGTACAATCTGAACTTGAATAAAAAAATGCCATTTTTAATTTATAATAACGTGATATATTTTATTTTGTATTTCATATTATAGACATTTACTGTTTCTTCGTGTAGTCGCATTCTGAACCACACGATGCCATTATGCATTTAATATAAGAATAATTATGTTTTGTAAATATTGAAATCAATATGTTTTGTATACGCGTTATGTTTTGGTATTTGTAAATTTACACTCGTAATAGTAGACATATATATATGTATGCATTAATATATATTAATACGCATATGCGTAGTACCCTCAATAGAGCCTGGGACAACAACCGAAAACGAACACAAAACCATTTAGCATTATTCGCAAGCAGGCAATTGGCCTCTTACCACATGCATTTCCCGACATCGACTAGGTTGCTATCGAGCTAATAGAAGCTGCTTCCGTTTCCCATCTACACACACGTATGCCTACCAAGTCGGTGTGTTTGTGTGTGTGCACACACACTGAATCGCTTGATTTGCAAGCATGATAAGAAAATGTTTCTGTTTTTAATTGCTAAACACAGACACTTATCTATATAGATATAGATATAGATATAGATATATATATATATATAAATATGTATAGTATTTGGATAGCGTTATAAAATTTTGTGACTACAAGTGGATAGACAACATTTATAAAGTTTTCTTTTAAATATTAATATTCTCATATTTGATTTATGCTTTAACACACATAGAACTCTACAACTAATTAATAAGTGCAAAAATATGTGAATTGAAATCGTATATACCAAAATAATGTCAATTTACTCTACTGTTTTTTATGTTCTTTTCAAATACGTAAATGTCTGAAAGCGGTTCAGTCATATTTAGAGTGTTTAAGCCTCTGCTAAGGGGAACATAAATAATGATAATTTAATCGAAAATTGAAGATTCATTTTTTAACATCAATGACGATAGATAGAAGAAGTTATACGAAGCTCAAGGAGTTATTCGAATTCAACAAATAGATATCAATTCCGTATTGAAGTCTACATGATATATGGATGTTAGAAGTATACATATATATAAATATATATATATATATATGAACCAATTTACGATGAGTTTGTCTTTGAGAACCAAATTGCTTGCAGCTTCTTGAATTTCATATTATAATTTATTTTATAATTGTTTTATTTGTATATTTTATCGTATAGATGTTTTCAAAAAACAATAAGGAATCAACAATATTCATAAAATGTATCATTATAGAATATATGATAAATGTAAATCTAAAAACTACATATACATATATGTTTCAGTTTTGTTTTTTCTATCTTCTTTTCATAAGTATGTAAGTAATATTTGTTTGTATGTTTATGAATATCATATATTGAAATAATTCTTAAATTGCGGGTATGAAATAAATAGTTTGCATGAGTGTGTGTGTGTGTAGTTGGATTAATGCTTTGCCAACTAGTGTCCAATGTGCTTCTTGATCAGCGCCTGCAACAGTCGCACCTTTGCCTTTTTCTCCTTATACTGCGCATAGGTCTCCGTTTCAAGGGATTTGCGATCGATCTTCAACATCTTGCGTCCGTTCTGATCCTCGAAAATGGACTCGTACTCGCGTATGGTTGACTTGAGCAGTGTCTTCTCATGCCGCACACGATCCAACTGCTCCCACAGCTGATCCACGCTAAGCGCCGCTATATTTTCCGCCTGGGTGTGTGTCTCAGTGGCGGTATTTGTCGTCGTCGTGGTGGTGGTAGACTCATCGGAGGAAGCATTCTGTGTTTGAGCATTTGGCGCCATGGAGTCGCTGGGTGAGTTGGTTGTCTCAGTGCTGTTGTTCGACGAATACTGCAGCGGTGTCGATGTTGCCTCAAAGACCATAGCCTCGTGTTCCAATATGGTGGGCAGCTCGGGCACACCGGTGCCGCCACCAAACATAATGCTGCGCGATACCAAACGCTTTAGCTGACGATAGCGATCGTATAGAGGACGCGCTGCATCGCGCTCCTCCTTGGTAACGGGATGGCCGTAAAAGCCCTCAAAATACAGCAGGCCATGCTGCACGGCGCTCTTCTCCTGCACCAACTGCACGGATGTCAGCTCGTCCAATGGCTGCGGCCGATGATTCTGCGTGCGCTTCTCGCTGAGATTCTGTAAAACAATAAAAGGAAAATCTTAGTTGTGTGTTCTCAAAGTAAAATGTGAAATGAAATGTGAGCAACATTAAATGAGTAGTTTGGTGACCCAACATGTAAACTGGACATTCAAAAGGCTTTCATTTGAAGCCGCAAAAGACAACGACGCAATTCCAATGTCATCAATCATCTTTAAGACAAAATGAAATAGTAATTAACGAAATGTCAATATTTAGCGTGTGGCCACTGAAGCCCAATAAATTCCCAAATACTGATAATAATCGAGAAAGAAAAAAAAAGTAGAGTGGCAAACAAATTGGTAAACAAGTTAATTAATCAGCGACATGCATTAGGCATAGAATATAATGCGCGAAACCAAAATAGAAAATCATTGTACATAATACTTAATGTGACACTGTCATCCCCCCAACACACACACACAACACAACACACACATAAAGACACATTCTACATCCCCATAAAATATTTCAGTTTGTTATTTGCCCGTGTTTTGCTCTTTGGCAGCCTTTCAAGTTGTTTATTTTGGCTTTTGACAGCCAAGTTTTCTGTTTTCATAGCGAGAGGGAGGCCGGTTCGAAAAAAAACATTCACACACACTCAAACACACTCACACACACAAAAAATACATAGTGCATAAAACACATTATATAAACACATGTTTTTCATGCGCCACAATTTGCAATAAAACGGTAAATATAGGTATTTAAATATATATGTACTATATACATAAATGGAATGAATACAACTCAAGCATTCCGTAGACGCTGTCAATTTAACGAAATATATCAATTTTGAGACAATATTTAAGAAATTGCTTTCAAAACAGCTCTAACAAAATGTCGCCACAATATGAACAATCTGAATCATAATATATATTTACTATATGTGTTGTAAAAAAAAGCAGCATATCTTTCATCTTTCGCATATGTAAATATAATGTTGAATTCTGCGTCCTTTAATTTTATTTTATCAGTTAAATTTGCGTCTGATTTTAAGATGTTCTATATTTAAAATTAAAATTAGTCACGTGATAATGAAAAAGAATAATTGGCCCAATTATTGCTGATGATAAACAATGTCTGCAATTGTTATATAATTTAATGTGTGCAATAAATTCGCAATTGTCAAAATATCTTCTTTGTTTTATTGTTGCATATTTTATACACACATATTATTATTATTTTTATTAGACTGCGTCAGACGTATAAAAAGTGTTCACCCTTTGGCAAAGAATTTAATATTTCTGCCACATTATTATTTAAAGTGTTTTTTTTTTTGCTCTGCTGAGGAAACATTTTTCCCCCGTCAAATGAAATTGCTGACGTGTTCAATTTTAGTGCCAAAAAAAAAGATGATGATTGTCTCGTGACAATGTTGATGTTGTGTTGTGTTGTTGCTTAGTTTTTCATTGTTGCTTACCTGTTCGATTTCGCTGAGAGTGCTTTTCATGCGCTCCAATTTCTTGGCCGCTTCCTGGCCGCTGGCTGCAATCCCGCTGCCGCTGCCGCAGCCGATGCCGCAGCCACTGTTGCCCACCTTGTGGCCCAAGGCGGCAATGGGATCAGTCTTAAGCTCGTGTCGCTCCTTGCGCAGCTTACTCAGCTCGGCGAGCGCGTTCTTCATGTACTTATCATTCAAGCGCTCCGCCTGCGATGGCCTATAGCCCAGACGCTGCTCCAGCGAATCCTCTAGCTGAACGAGTTTCTTCTTGAGCGCCGTCACGCGACGAGTGATGGCCTTGACACGGTCTTCGGGCGTCTGGTAGGCCATCATGGCCGGCACCACCTGTTGCATAACATCCCGAGTGCGCATATTCTCCAGTGAGCTAAACGCACGCGCTGCATCCATGGGCTCCATGCAGTCCATGTCCTCGCTGAGCAGCTGCTGCACACTTGCCGCCTGCTTGGGCAGCTGCTGCGGATATGGCATCACCTTGGACAACTTGGCGGCTGTATCGATATTCTCACCAGCATGATGACGCGAGTGGGCATAGCGCCGACTCAGAACTGGCGCCGGCTCATCGCCACGCACCCAAGGCAATGACTCCTGGGCGGAGGTCAAGTTGAGCGTCTGCTGCTGGCGCTGGGGCGGCTTGGCCTTGATTGGTGCGGAATTTGGAGTGCTGTCATCGCTGCCCGCCGAGCTGCACGAACTGCTTGTCGTCGGCGTCGGTGAGATGCTGGTGCTGTGCTTTGACTGAGATTGCTGCTGCTGCTGTTGCTGCTGCTGCAACTGTTGCTGATGGAAGTCAATCAAATTGTTGTCATTGTGATCGGCTGTGCTTTGCTGTTGCTGTTGCTGCTGCTGCTGTTTCTTGCTGCTGATGAAGCCACGTCGCTCATATTTCAATGCAGACAAATCATATTTGTAGACGCTTTGCTCGTCGCGTCGCGTTGGCAAATATTTGCCCGTGGAGGATGTGTTGGGTTTCTTGCTGACCCCCGATTTGCGCACCGGCGGCTGTCGGGATTTGCAGAAGCGTTCGCTGCTGCGTCGACGCTCATGTTCGCATTCGCTGTCATCGCTGGTCTCGCGATTTGCTGGCAGCTGCGACTGCGGCTGTTGCAGATGCTCGGAGCGCGCTGGACTTGTCTCGAAGCGACCTCGATCTTTGTTAGAGTCCGTATTGTGATTGATTGTGGCAACATTGGCGAGTGACGCATTATTCTCCTGCTGCTGCTCCGGCAGATCGGAGTCAGCATCGCGCTCAAATTCACGGCAATAGCTGGCATAGCTTGCGGTCCGCTTGAAGTCCTCCGATGAGACGCGTCTAATCACCTCGCTGTGTTTGTTCAACTGGGCAGCTGCAGTGGTCTCAGCGGCTGTGTCCGGTTCGGTGAGCAGCTCCTCGCTGTTGCTGCGCTGCAATTTGCGATCCTGAATGCTCGCCGAGCAGCTGTCGAGGCGCTCCTTGCGTTTGCGTGACTTTTGCCATTCAAGTGGATTTATGATTTCTGGTAAATAGGTGGAACTAAAGCGAGGCGTTGTCGCCTCCGTATGCGTATGCGTTGCATGCTGCTGCACCACATCGCTAATGTCCTGCGTAGCCTGTGCGGCTGGGGAGGACGACGAAGATGATGATGACGACGAGGAGGCAGAGGAGGGAGTGGAATTGGCGCCAGCTGACGATGATGAAGAGGATGAACCAGTGAGACGACTCAGGTCGTCTTCGTTAAGGCCTGTTGTGGGATGGCGCATGCCGCACTGCAAAGAAAACAACAAAAAGAAGAAAAAAAAACCAATCAGCAACTATTGAAATTGAGACACGAGAATTGAGAAACGAGAATCACGAGTCACAAATTGCAAATTGAATTAAAAATCGCTTTGACACAACAAGCAAAGGCGAGCTAAACGTTGAATTATTAATATTAATTGAACACTAAACATTGCAAATGTCATTTAGTCCATTAAATGGGTTAATATAGATCTGCTGTGAGTAAGTAAAAAAAACATTTGCATTGTCATGTTGCAAATAGTCATTGACTTGAGTAATCGGGGGTTAACAGTTGAACAAATTAAACTCCCCTTTTGCAATTGTGACAAATTAATTGACAATTGTTTTATAAAAAAGAATTATATATTTATATATACACATTTACTCCATGAGTCAACAGTGTGTTTTACAAAACTATGTCACCAAAGTAAACTTAATTGGAAAGATACTAGAAACAAAAAACAATAAGTTTTCTTATCTATGCAAGTTTTCCTATCAAACAACAGACTCTGCTCAATGTTTGCTATAGATTTGTATCAATCATATATATGTAAATATTTGTAGAATATAATTATATCAACAAGCTAGACAAACATATTTCCAAAGTGCTATGCAGCTGTATAAGCTAATTATCTGTTTTCTGCTTTCCAGCATTATGTAAGCAAAACTGCGGAATTTCTAAACTGTTTTCTTAACAATTGTTATCAAGAAAGCGTGTATAGGATTAATATATATTTACCAGAAAATATGTAATAAGTTTGGGCGTCATTTTGAAGTAAACGCTTAAGCGTATCAGTCTGTATTTAATATATATGTATATATATATAAATATGTATCACAATTTTAATAAATTTATCACAAATTGTCTAAGAAATCACTTTTTTAGCTTTTCGACGTCATGCGAATCTGATGCAATTACTTTTAATCAAAATCAATTGAAAAAATTTTGACTTTAGCCAAATTAAGGCAAGTCGAATGATTTTATTTTTAGCTTGATATTTTATTTTTTGCTTCTTTTTTTTTGCGAATTCAAATTGTGTTTAATCACAATTTAATTGCATTACGATTTTCGCATCATTTTTGTACAAGTGTTTTTATATTTTGTTATTTGTTTTGGTGGTTTGTATTTTTATTTTTATTTTTTTTTTGTTAAGCACTAGAATATGAAAACGTTGCTTTCTTTACGCAGGCCGAAAAACGATTAAATACATTTCAGCCGACCTCGCGAATTATATGCGAAAAGTCTCGAGAGACAGTGAAGAGAGAAAGAGAGCATTTGAGATAGCGAGCGAGAAAGAGAGCACGCGTGCGCAGTACACATAAAAAATGGATCATAAGACGAGCGGCATTCCGCAGAGAGAGAGAGAGAGGGAGAGCGAGCGAGAGGGAGAAATGAAGAGTAAGTGAGAGCGACAAGGTGTGAAGAATTATATGACAATAGGCTATTCAAACTTATGACCAGGCCAGGCCAGGCCATGCCACAGACATGCTGACTTGATCGATTTCGCACTCTACTTGGCCTTATCAGCAGACACGGCGTGCGTAAGCCCAAAATACACAATTTGTCTGTCTATTTGTTTGGCTGCTTCTTTTGCTTCTGCCTGGGGGGGGGGTTAGTAGTATTTAAAAATAAATCACGATAATTTTGTGGGTGTTTATGGAGATGTTTATTAATTTATATACTTGTTTATGCCCAACTGAGCAGTGCAGCGCTGCTCGCCATATTCAATACAATTGATGCGTATATGTTTTTGATTTTTATTGAATTTTCTGTCGCTGTTGTTGTTGCTGTCACTGTTATGCATGCGGCGTAGACTCGGAACAACGACACTTCCTCAACAAATTTCAAGTGCAATGTCACAGCAAAAAAAGCAAAACACAAAAAAAAGGTCAAAGCAAACGGAAAACTGTGGCAACAACAATTGGCTAACAAAACGGTTTTGTTGTTGTTTTTGCTGCTGCTGCTGCTCAATTAGCTAATTGGTTATATGGGGCAGCAAATCAGGCGAAGCCAGCTAGCAAAATATGGGGCCCATAGTACCGGGCAGAACTGTGTCAATCACCCTGCGTACAGGTTACATATTTAATTGCTTGTTTGTGCAACGAGAGCAACAATTATACAGCAACACAACAGACACGAGACAGTAACAGGCAAGAGGCAGCACAGAGAGCCTGTCACAATAGCCACAACAACAACAACAACAACAATAGCAGGGGCAGCCAAAATCAATAATAAAGAAACAGCAAAAAAAACGAATCTCAACGAATGACAATTAAAGCCCACGCGCCGCTGACGTCAACGCTCGAATGTGGCATGGGGCAAGAAGCAAGGGGTGGTGGCACATGTGTTCGCATACTTAAACAAAATGGTCAACGTGATCGCCCCAACGTAATGCACAAAAAGGACTTTATCATTCATTATATTAAGACTTGGGCGGGTGCAAAGCATTCCAATTGTGTTTAAAGCCCTGCTAATAATGCTTATCAAATAAATTGGACTTACTTAAGACACCCACAAGGAACGGAAAGTGGGGATTTTTGTTAATTTGCTGCAATTCGCTGACAGCGCAAAATGAATGTGCAAAAGTTATAGCAATTAAATTAAATATTTGTGCAATGTAAACATGACCAAGTCCAAGTGATTTTGATTGTTTAAGCAACACAAATATTTAGCAATAAAATAAAATAAATAAAAGACAAAGATAAGTTCGTGTGTACCATGACAATCGAAATTACTCGTATGTGCTCCGATCAATAATACATTAATTAAACTTAAGTTTATGATAAGATTGTTCATAGTCTAAGCCCATTAGAAAAGGGGAAAATCTAACAAAGTTGTGTGAAAGCATGTGAAATGGCAGAAAAAATCATCTAGGATTCCATAAGTTAATAAATCTAATCCCAACTTTACATTAATAAATAGCTGATACGCCTTTCTACAAAGATATAGCCTGGATATATGATATACATTGACTTAACTGCGATTAATTATAATATTTCATTAAATTCGTATAGGAAACGCAGATTTAATCAATCAAAAAACATTTATATATTGAACAAACTAGTATCAGCAAGCCGAATCTACTTAAACTACCTCATAGACGAGCTCCCCCGACTATAGCTTTCTTTCTTCCTTTCAGCTACATTTGTTACTCATTTCATTATAGGTTGTCTCATAAATAGCCATTCAATTTATACTTAACAATTTGTTCGTCACTTGTTACATAAAATCATTCAGTTAAATGATTTCGCAGATGTATTAGACAATGGATATAATTATAGCAATACACCTAGCTGGGTTATAAATAGTCTCATGATTCTGTTTATGAGTATTTCTTTGAATTTATCAATTGTTTATGTTGTATGAGGGATAAACAGCAGACTTAGCGACTGCTTATGCGCCGAACTGAGGCAGCCGGTGGTGACTCATTGGCTTTAGGGAAATAACTAATTATCTCATATCAATTGCAAGCTCAACAAATGCATTTCATCAATTAGTTAGCAAACCCAGGACGTAGAAAAACCTATTTAAAAAAAATTCAGCTGTGTTCAAATAAATACCAGACTGATAAGAAGAAATGATAAACTGGTAGCCGAAGCATATTCAACGCGAAACAAAGTTGAAATGCAGAAAAAAGGGCAAAATTATTGTTGAATTCTGATAAAATAATTGATAAGCAACCGAAAATTGTGAATCATGCTCTATTTTTAGCTGCTGCCGGGCACATTTTTTTTTCTTCTGTATGCATGTGTGTGTGTGTTTGTGTTTTTTTTTCGTTGTGAGCTGGCTTAAAACATTTTCAAATTGTTTACCCATGTAATGAAAGTAAGGTTGTATCAACAAACGGAACATTCTATTGAAACTTATTAATTAACCAATTCGCAAGAAATATGTGAAATCGTTGAAATGTTCGATGAAATGTTATTAAACTATTGAGTTACGAAGGCTACTCAAAACAAGAACAAAAACAACAACAAGATGAACCGTATTTACGATGGTCTTAATATCTGTAAACGATTTCATTGGATCGACACGCGCCTTAATCAAATTGTTTACCTCGAAACTGGGGAGCATGAAAACAAAGTCATAAGTACAAAAAAGGCATTTGGGTTGTTCGGTGCACGGCAACAGCATCAACCAGCAACACACACATATGCACACACACACACACATACACACATGCGCACACACACACATGGACAATAACCGCACTTACTTGCTAAAATGGTAACAAGTGGCGTATGTGCGATTTGCGCATTTTAACAAATCTGTGTAAATTCAGACTCACAATCACAAAATGATTTTTTATTTTTTTTTATTTGAGCCTCTTTGCGCTCTATGCAAATATTTTTATTATTCGCGGCGCTCAGCAGGGTTTTTTGATAAGATTTGGAGCTAAAGGCTTTGGCTAAATATCTTGCGAAATGGCTAAAATGGCTTAATGGCAGAATAGACTGCCTAACGCCAGCCTGGACCAGATAAAACCGGTAACAAGCAGCAGCGGTGGCTATCTTTAGCAGCCGAGATCATTTGAGCTAAATGTATTTACAATTTGAAGCGCACAGCACCCATAACAACAATTACGTGATAAACGCTTTAAAGCGCTAAATAGCAAAGGAATTTAATTCACTGATACTTTCTACACACTGTAAATGTGCTTAATTAAGTAAGTAGTTTTGAGGTATTTATATTACTCAAAGTAGTTAATTTTAGTGTCCTTATTATCTATTGACAGCGCCTAATTAATGTGCCAGACATAAATAGTCGAAAGCGTGGCAATTCATCAGTTTGATAAACATCGGATTTTGTTGAGCTTTTTATTGTCTATTCCCTTTGATGGAGGAGCATTTGAAGAGGCTGTCAGTTGCGGAAATCGTAAGATATTGATTGTGCTATTGCTATAATTATTGTGTGCTATTTTTATACTTAATATGTGTTTACTTCCACTTCTTTCGTTTGCTTTATCAATGCTCTGACAATTGTGTGGTAACAATCAATTTACTAACTATCGACTAAACAAACAAGCCGTCAAACTTTAATACAATATATACTACATATATATATATATATATACATATATACATATATATATATCATTAGATTTTGTCATAGCATAGTGCAACCGAACAATGCGTTTAATGTAAGACACGTGCACCATGTGGCTTGCGTGATTGTGCAACAATATGCCACAGAGACGAGACAAATGCTTGCTGTTGCCACGTCATGACCTCGTCTGTGTCTACAAATGTCAAGTAAAGAGAGTAAAATGCGAATGCAAAAGTAAAAATAAGGCCAAGCTTATTATGTAAATTTCATATGCAGAATAATTAAACAAAAAGATAATAAAATGTGTGTTTAAAAATAGATGCGATTAGCTTCCATAACTCACAGTTTGTGTATAGTCATAAGACTTTAGAGCAGTCTTATTCAAACATACTAAATCTGAAATTGTATAAGGATTTTCTTTACAGAAAAAAGAATTTGGATGATAAACAGTAGCTGAAAATGCATAGAACTGGTCATGTTCAGTGCACCTGTAAAAAATTTTTCTTATATTATAACTTTTATTATAATTTTTACCTAAGTTTTGAATTTCCTGATTTAGAAATAACTGAAAAAGCTTTGTTTAAGATATTCTCAAAGGTATAGCTTAAATTGCATTGAGCTGGTCATGTTCAGTGCATCTGCATCAATTTTCCTTACATTATATAAGTGTTTACTATAATATATACATACGTTTTGAATTTCCAGATTTATAAATAAAAGCTTTGTTTACGATATTCTTAAAAGTACAGCTTAAATTACATAGAGCTGGTCATGCCTCTGCATCTGCTTAAATTTTTCTTTTACTACATAAATTTTGTTTATAATATATATACGATTTTTATTTTTGTGATTTATAAATAACTGAAAGAGCTTTTTTAAAGATATACTCAAAGGTATAGTGATCCAAAATATGTATAGACTATATAAAGACAATAAAAAATGGAGACAAAATAAAATAAGAAAGAGAATCGAAAAAATGTGCATGTGTCATGCATATAAATGCTTGATGAAATATATATATTTATATACAAGTACATACATATATATTCATTCAAATTCATTCAAATGAAACACAAGTACAAGTGGAAAAGTACTGAAAAAGAACATACAGATATAATCAAGAGCAAATTTAACAGCACTGTTGTCAAACGGAAAAAAACAAAAACAGTAGAAAAGAAAAACAAAAATATTAACATGCATATAAATACATGGTAAACATACAAATCATATGCTTGAAAGTACCGAAACAGAAGGAAACCTAACGGCACAATTGTCAAAAAGCAATCCAAACTAGCTGAAGAAGCAGCTCAACATTTATATTGCAAATACGAGAAGAGAATGAAAAATATAATGGGATAGGTAATGGTGAATTGATGAAATGAAGCGGAGCAAAGTACACACACACACACGTTGACAATTCCGACGCCGATTACGCTTACGCTCAAGTTCTATGCGAAAGCTTTGATTGGCAGCACGTGACGCAATCAGCGGTTGCACTTCATTGATGATTTATATGTTGTCTCTCGACTATTGTTTCTGTTGTTGTTGTTGGCATCTCAATTAATTAACAATTCTTACTCGCATTTCGTTAAAATCAATCAAGTTCAATTGATGCTGGACGGGCAATTTCTTTTTTCAGTCCCCAGTGAACTTTGTATTGAGTAGTATTCGGAAAACAGATCGGAAGAGGGGCACATATATCTATATATGTAAATGAGTGTTGCCTTAATTGATGAGTCTGCATACAGGTTTTTAATTTAAAACAACTTAAATCTGTTTTGTTTTGCTTCTGTTTTTTTTTTTGCATTTTGCTTTAGTCAAACGCATATATAATGGCGATATCGCTATTATTCCTGTCTGGTATTGTCAAACAGATGCTGTCTGAAAATGTGGTGGTGTTGCCTCAACTACGAGCTTAATTTGACCTCGTGGAGAACTCAGAATGAAATGTTAATCATGTTTAACTTGCGTCTTTCTCTTCTTTCTTTCTTATTTTTGCAATATTGAACTTTTTTAGTAATCTAGGTAGTGTGATATGGCCAAAGCAATAATACCAATCTAAACAATGTTTAACAAAACAAAAAATATGTTAATATATACAGATAATTTAACTAGCATAGATCGTTAAGTTTTTATCTTCCATTGCGAGATGATCTTTTTGCTATTTATTTAAAAATATATCGAACAAATTACACTTTATATAAGCAGAATTTGCTCACAGTCAAAATGATTTAATTACTGACGATTATTAGGGTATTATTTGCTATTATAATGTTGTTAATTTTTCTAATTGCAATAGTATTCATATTTACGGCAAACACAACACAAAATTATTCACACTAGATCTCTAAAAATAAATCGGAGATTACTTAAAAATAAATCGCTTGTGATATACAAACAGCGTAACATATTTTTACAGTTGTGCACTCTTTGCACGAACTAAATATAGAAAATTCACACATTCTCCGCGTGTTGGTCTGATATTTGTTAATTGAGCACCCACCTGGCGTGTGAACACCAAATGTATTTCTTGGGAACATATTCTAGAGCCCTTAGAGAGTTGCTCGAGTTGCTCCTGTTGCTGGCGTATAACAGCATTAAAAGAAGTTTATTGACTTCTCTAATCAACAAACGACGAAATCATTATTTAGGTCAACAGTCAACGCTGCAAGCGACAAATAATTGATATTGAGGCCTAAAAGCACGCAACAATATAATAACAATAAGAGTGGCAATCAGTAGCGACAACAGATATAAGAAACACAAATATTTGTATTGTCACCACAAGCAAATGGAAAATTTATAACCAAAAAACAAGAAGTCAAATTTTTCCTATCATTTCCCAGGTCAGAGAGAGAGAGAGAGAGAGAGAGAGTTAGCTAGACGGCGCATAAATACAAGTTTATTCTAGAATCTGGACTCTTCCCTCTTTACTATGATGACTGAATGATAAACAAAAGGGAGAAAATAACATAGAAACACAGAAACAACAAAATTTAATCGATTCAATGGAAAATTTATGGTATGAAAATCTATCGTAAAAACGTAGATATGAATTTCGTTTGTAATAAACAGAATCGGACTTGAGTACAAATGCTCCCTCTGCCAGTCTTTATCTGGCATACGAAATGTTGAAGTATGTTTTGGATATCTATCATGATTGCTGAATTAGCCCTGAATTCCAGTAAAGTGTAAGTTTATTTTTTTCACACACAACAGTCTGGCGTGTGTGGTAGTTATAAAAATAGTAGCTGAAACTCAAGTTATCAATAATTGAACTCGGAATTCTATTTGTACCTGGCAACGCTCAGCTCACCAATGCAAAAGGTGTAAATTTCTTTATAACAATCTCAACAATGAAATTCAATGCGATTAGCAACAAACTGAACAAATGTGTTAAATGGAGTATCAATAATTATGACAGACGGAGTACGTCAGTCCAGAAAATTGAGTTAACAAAACTAGGCTGGGAATGGGAGAGAATGAAACAGTGCGTTGGAATTTTCCCCTTGATTAGAGCTACATAATAAAGAAAAAAAAACTAAAAACCGACCGAATGAAGCTATATGATGGTTTCTTTTTCGAACGTGAAAAGTATAATATGCATATTTTATGTAAGTTTTGATGTCAATTACTTGTTAAACAAACAAGTTTATTATACAATATTTCAGCTTTTCTTAGATCGTTCAGCGATAGCTATATGATATTGCAAACAGATTCGGTTTCAACAAGATAACGTCATAGAAACAGAGACAGACAGACCAACATGCCTATAGTGATGTTGGTCAAGAATATATCTCTTTGAAGGTGATGCAACATTATTGTAAATAGGGGTATAAAATCGAAATAATATTATGCTTTGAGCTATACTTACAATGCAAGCCTTAACGGACTTCCAAATATTTTTCGCAAAGTCTTCAATTTTGCTGATTTTTCCACGTACGTTCGCCAGCTGCACGACGGTTGTAGTTGTATGTGATTAATAAAATTATAATTATTTATTTTTTTTTATTTTTATGATGGCTTTGCAAAAAATTAACTGCGTCACTGCAATCCAGAGTTGAATAAACCACTTTCTGACTCTTTGGTATATTTAAGAGACGAAATGACGCATTTATTTGTTGTTGTTGGTGTTGGTCTTGGATTGATTAAATTAGATGGCTTGCAAATAATAGTCACATTTCACAATTGTACTCTGGCGAGCGAGCACACACACGCACACACATGCAAATTGTAGATCCTTTTTCACGACGTTGTCGCTGTTGTTGTTGTTGGTAATTGATTGATTTGGCTAAATGGCTCATGGGGGGTAGGCTTAAATTGTTAACTTTGGTATTTTAGCTTGGATCGTGTGTAGAAATCCTCGTTGTTGTTGTTGTTGTTGTTGTTGCTTGGTCCAAGGCTCTATTCCTCACGCTCTCGTGCTCTCTCTCTCTCGCTCGCTCTCGCACTCGCTTGCTGTTTGTCTCAGTCTGTGTCTGTTACATTCAGTAGAGCATCGGTTTGTATTTTTTCTTAACCTTATACTGACGATTGCGCTGATCTATGACAAACTCATATCGCGATCTCTGCACATTTTCGCTATCTAAATTAAAACAGCTCAAACCGAGTAGTCGGAGAACGCCTAGCGAATACGTTGTGACTGAATTATAATGCCCGTTCGTTGCAAATTAAATGCCGCTCTGCTGCAAGCTATTTGCAACTGTTGCGGTGGCTCAGGCGTTTAAGGGTTAAGCTTTTTCCTTTAAGTTGTATCAGACCCCCAATGGGCACCGTTTAATCGTTAGACGATAATTCAAGAAATTCGGTCACAGCTCCTCGCGGTGCAACGTTCTGCACGTGAATGGGCACACCCGACGCACCTGACGTACTTTTTATTGCCTTCGCTTGTCGCTCGCCGCTTGTCGTTTGAGTATCCTGCGATCGTTCGGTCGGTCTTCCAGTAACGTTGCGCTCTCAATCGCTCTCTCTGTTTCTCTTTTTTTTGTCTGTGTCACTCTGATTGCTGCTCACTCGTTCTCACACTCGTTCGCTTTAGCTCGCTCTCTCTCTCGCTAGCGTTGCCTGTGGGCTGACTACGGCTGCTTTAGGAAGTGTGTGGATACGAGCCGATATCTAAGCATGTGTCTCTGTGATTTTCGACTGCAGCTGCTTGTGCCGCTCTCTGGAAGTGTCGTGCTACTTTTACGCCTTCTTCTGCCAGCAGCAAAAAGTTTTTCCACTTGTACTCGGTTTGCGGACGCCGTTATAATTTGTGCTTTTGCTAGTTTTGCTTTTAGTTTTGGTTTTGCGTTTGTTGCGTTTTCGTTTGCGTTTGCCTTGTGCGCTTGAGTAATTATGTAAAACGTGGCTCAATTGGATTTGGGCAATTGCGTTTTTGTTTGACGACTCTCTCTCTCTCGCTTTTGCTTTTATACAGTTATCGTAGTCGCTAACGTCGAGGTCATCGACGCGCGTTGCTTTTCAAACTAAAAAATCAATATTTTCCAAGTCGCGTCTGTTGAACTGCAAAGTTTAATTATTGCGCTCGGCTCTTTGTCATCACTGGCTATAAATTATGATGATTTGCTGACTCTGACGTTTAGACAAACACTTTTTGTATTGCCAATTTGTATATATTTGCTGACCGACTTCAGAGGGGGCGGCTCTAATGCGGTTGCTGCTAATGCTGCTCAAGCGAATGAGCAACAAAAAGCAAAGAAAGAAAAACAGAGCAAACTTTGCACACACGCAATAAAAAGTTTCCGCTCGTTTGGACGCACGTTGTGTCACGCGAGAGACTCAATTTCTATCTGGAGCCTACACAGCCAAGCACGAGACTTTGGAGCACCAAAATTTGTTGACGTATGAATCTTTGTGTGTGTGTAGTGTAGTTGTATTTTCGACAAGCGAGTTTGCCGTCTTCTTTATTTGTATGTTTGCGCCCTCTCTCTCAGTGCAGTTGCCTTGCTCTCTTTATGTTTGCGCAAACTCTTTGAGTTTTTTCGGGTACATTTAGTTGCCGCTGCAAGCCGCTTAAATATCGTTTAACTTTGCTGTTGCTATTAGTTGAATTAATTTTTTAATTGATTTATTTCCAAAAGTCTGTCAAATTTTGGGCTTTATATTATATTTTTAGTTTCAAACGTTTATTCGTGGTAAAAATGGGCGTGTAAGCAAAAGCAAAGTGCGCTCGCGCGCTCTCTTTTGTTCGCTCTCTTTTGTTAATGAAGAGTTTACTCTGCCAAAGCGTTGAGTGTGCTTTTATTTTTGCTTTTCTTAAGTGCACAGAAAGCTTAGAGCTTAATTCTTATTTGATGCTTATTGGAATAATTTGGCTTCTAAATATTATGCATTTTACTGGGTTCATTTTTATAAATGGAATCCATGTTGATAATTCTCTTTTCCGTTTCCATAGCTGCGAAAGATAAAGAGAGAACAAGGTGGAGCGTTAATGCATGAGTAAGAAGGAGTGAGTGAGTGAGAGAAAGAGAGATAAGGAGAGTTTGAATTTTTGTTAAATTTTGAATTAGCGCTTATGAAATAAAAAATAAATACGACAGCCCATTTAATTATTGAAAAAAGGCAAGTCCTCATTTCAATCTCAATTTTAATTGCAATTGGTCCACAATCCCATAAATTTTCCAATTGGCAATATCTACAACGGTAGAACGGACTGCACTCAAAAAGGGCGCAAAGAGCGCAGTCAATTTCGTTTGTCATGTTTCAATTTAATTAATTGCTATCTGGAATATTCTAGAACGCAAGTAGAAGCAACAAAAATTCCAAATGCAATGGAAAATAAATAAATAAAAGACTAGAAAATTGCACATCTGTGATACGGCTGCATCTGTGATTTGTGTATAAATTGTTCAATTGAGAAATTTCAATTGTTTCCGCACCACTTATGAAGTATATGCAAATTGTATCTAAAAATGCACCACTTGGCAAGGTACGAGTAAATATGAATTTGTGATTTTGAGGGTGCACTTGGTCAATTGGTAAACAAAATTACATCATACGAGCAATTGAGGAAACAGTAAACAAACCAAAATACCAACAAACTGCGCCGTAAGAACTCATCCCTGTGTGTGCGATTGTGTGTGTACAGGTATGTGTGTGTATATGTTTGTTTGTGTGTGTGTCATGCCTATTCTCACGTGTGAAAAGATTCTAGAAATGATCTCATTTGTCTTTAACCTTGGTGGAAAGTCTTTTAAAATTTGGCAAACATTTTTATTAGAAAATTGATATCTGTTTCATCAGATGAACTATAAAACACCCTAAAAGGGAATCTAAGCTTATTTTTAATTCAACTACAAGTGAATGCATTTTTGTCTTCTTTTATAATTTAACACAACCAATTCATAATTTCATTTTCAATTAGAGAATAAAAGTGCAAAAAGTCACAATTTTAAATTGTTTTAGTTAAACAAATCTAATCATATTTTTAAGATTTTTAAGAGCAAATTAATAATATACAAATGCAAGTTTCAACAATTAATTTTAAGATTCAAATTTTGCATTAATAATAATCTTCAATTTTATAAAGTTAATATTTACAATTGTGAAATATATATCTATATTCTTGAATGACCGATAACAAAATGATTGTCTATTTCTTAATCACCACCGAATCAAATAAACTTGACGTATGATTGTGGCAAATGAGAAACAAATTTTGTACAAAATATATACTCTTTCTGAGGATATACAGGGTATCGCAAATTTTAATTAGTTGCCTAAAAGCAGATGTTTTACGATATTTTATTAGATAAATGGACTTTTCGCGTGTCAACAATGCTCGTTTCTCATAAATATTTATGATCAAAACAAATAAATATGAATTCGTAAGGAATACAATAGCTATATCTATATACGTATATATATAAATATACATATATAAATATGTATATATTCTACACGCATCTAGAAGATAGACACACACATAGAAAATACGAAAAGAAATACAAAAAGAAACAAATTTTTCACTTTTACGTCGCAGACAGTCCGAAAATAATTTGTTTGGGGGCAATAAATGGAAGGAGTCTGAGAAGCTGAGAGTGAAAACAGAAAGCGAAACGTGCAAATAAATAGAATACAAATAAATAGAAAACAAATGTATATAAATATTTACATATATATATATATACATATATATATATATATATATATATATATTATTTATATATATATTTCTAATGGTGTAGAACCGGAAGTGGCGCCATGTAAAGAAGCCCCACACAGCTCTAAACTTTAATAATGTCAAAGCACCTGTGCAATTCTTCTATATTTTTATGTGTAAGCAGCAAATAAAATGGATGCATTTAAAGGGGGAGATTGGGTAGGTTGGGATTTGGGTGATGCAACAATGATTGCAGCAAATATAGCATTATGACTTTAGTTTTTACCTAATTTGAAATGTTGATTTGCCACAGCTTTAACACACAATGCAAACGAATTACTTTTGAAATGCGAACCACGCCGTACGACGAACCAACATCAACTGAACACCGCGCAACGAGAGCGCCGACGAAGACACACTTTGCACGTTGGCGCACGTGCCGAAACTGACGAACACACTGCAATTGAGAAAGAGAGAGAGAGAGAGAGAGCCTTAGAGAAGATAGAGTGTGGGAGCGTGTGTGTGTGTGTATATGAACTCATTGAATGCTGCACACGACAGGAGCAGCAGCAGCAGCAGTTGAGCATCGAACTGTTGGCTGATTTAATTCTGCCAGCTCTCAAGGCCGTGGCTGCATTTTTAAAGGCTGGCTGTTTGGCTGACAGGATGACGATGGACAATATAATTCACACTGGTTATTAAATATTACACAGAGAGTGCATTGTTGTTGCTTTTGATCTGCCTGCCACATTAAATGGCTTATTGCCTCGACAATTGCGGGTGCATGTCCTTGAATATAAATACTTTGTATGTCGCTGCTGTCGTTTTATTGCGTGGGCTTTGTGCCGCTCTACGTGGCATTTATGACTGCGGCTGTTGCCACATCGTCTTGAGTCCACAATTGCCACTTAACAGAATCCTTGCCCGCCCCCCTCTGCCACTCCCACTCAGCTTATGCAATCAGCATTGCCGTCTATAAGCTTGGTTAATATAGATGCCCTCTGGCAATTTAGCTTTTATTTACAGCATTAATTATTCGCATTTTTTTTATATATATAGACGCCATTTTTTCATGTCGATTCATTTTGGCATATTGCCAATTTTTTGTTTGTGCAACACTTTTACATTATTCAATTTTTATCTAGTATTTTGCACATTTTTGAATTTATTTTGATTTTGTTTATGACTATTGCATTTATAGAAACTCTCGTTAAATTTCGCTCGATTCGACTGCAAATGCATTTGACAATAAATCGTGCGAAGCAGTGAAATTTGAATTAAAAAAAATCTAAACATTTGAAATCCATTATGATAAGATCATGTAGAATAATGACTTCAAACCACGACAAATTTGATTTCAAGTGTCTGAAATTATATGCATATATACACAATAATATATTTAATATTTCAATCTTTTTATATTCAAATTAATATTATGAAATTAAGTTTGTGGACTTTTTTCTTTTTGAAAAAACACATTCTTTATTTTAATCTAATGGTTTTTCTCTTAGAATACAAATTCTAGAATAAAGATTTGCCATTTTATTTCTTAGAATTTTTAGCCTGTATGTTTTTAAGCAAACTTTGATATTCTGCATATTCTAATCAATATTTTTGGGTACTCAATAGATTAAATCTGATTTGTTTGAATACATCATGAACGGAATGAATTAAACTTTGATATTATACATATAATATGTACTATAATAGACCAAATCTTGTTTTTTTGATTAAATCTTGAAAGGTTTTGTCAAAGAATTAAATTAACCTGTCATCTAAAATAATGTATATGTATATGGTAACTAAAAAAGTCGTTATTATTAACTCCAATTGTAGCCTTAAAGTTGTCACTTACAAAAAACCAATTTAGCCCAAACATGTATCAAACGACATGGCTATAAATCCTTGAGAAGGTCATTAAAAACTTGGCTGGCACAATTGAATACAATATCGCAGCACGTCCATCAGAATTTAGTGTGGAAAGTTTTTGGGGAAATTGAAATGCCATTCATATGAAAGAGAAGTTTCCCCTCAGCCCCGGCACAAATCGATTGGGCGAACGCTGCATACGCAGGACGAGCTCCTTCTGGTTAAAAAGGGCTTGTATGGAAATGACGATGACTATGACACCCTCCTCCCACATCATGTGTATGTTGTAATTTCAAAATTCATGGAAATGCAACAATGGCACCGACAGTTTTATTACGGCACTTGCGAGCAATTGAATCCCAGCATGACGAGCAGAAAGGTGGGTCGACAGGTCATCGCCAGCTAGCTAGCTGGGGTAGATCCTACCAACTGTTAGCCATAAATAACAGCGCACGGATCCGAAAATAACTGACCCACTTAAGACGATTCGTGGTTCGTGGCTCGTGACTCGAGTTGTTGCAGGAGCTATCTGTCTGCTCCCAAGACGGCGTTGCAAGCTCAAATTTTGGCCAAGCCGAAAAATTTAAGCACACCAGCAGCATCATCATCATCATTAGCATTGAGCATGGTTCATCATCATCCCGTTTGCTCGTTTCATTGTTCAGTTTTTAGTGAATGGTTTTACGTGTGAACGAATGCGCAGACGCCTTTCTATCGATTCCCCCCTCGCTTAAGGAGGAAGCAGCAGCAGAGCGTGTGCTCTCAGCCATTTGAGCTTGGGATAGGCCATGGGATGAGGTCTTTAAGAGGGTGGCGCTGCCAGCCAGGCCAGTGAGTTGGAAGATAGGATGTAGAATCAACTGCGTAGTAAGCAAAAGTCAACAAAGAGACGAAGGGAGAGAAGAGACAAAGAGCTCATTTCTGCCAAGGAGCGAGCAGGGTGGATGGCAGACTGAGTAGGGTTAAAGGAAGGTAAAAGGGAATATGGCTTGCAGCAGAGCAATTGTAATGCGCAGTTTCTTTTTTGGCAATGAAAACGAAACTTGAATATTTAGCGGGGCAATGTGGAGTGTGAACTGGGAACTTTGAATTGGGGACTGGGTTCAACCCTTGGCTGCTGTGTAGGTCAGTTGCTAGTGCTGCGATAACTTTCGCTTGCCTTACCCCCTCGCACACACACACACGCACACTCTAACACCAACCCTTGCAACAATATATATTGAATATGGCATGCAAAACGGCTTTATCCTTGACACCAAAATAGTGCATTGACAGGATGCTGCTGCTGCTAATGATGATTAATAGTAGACTGGTCTGTAAATAATGCAAATGCTGCTCAAGTGCGTCAGCAAGGCTAGCTTAAACGCTTGAGCATTTATTGTAGTCAAATATTAATATATTATATTAATAATTAACTGTTTGCAACACTTTGGCTAACGGGCAAGTGCATTGAACCTGCCTCAAGGCGTGCACTTTTTAAGGTCAAGTCAGTTGCATAAGTGTTCTGCACAGTTCCAGTTCAATAGTTACACGCTTGATGGCACATCAAAACGTTATCTTAATCACGTAGCGGCATATTTAATTTTGATTTATTATAAACATAAATAAAACACAAGCAAAACTAAAATTTGAAAGTTGTGTGGAGGTCGGTCAATTGCGCTAGTTCGATAAATAAACACACCGCGTTCGATAAACGCAAAGATAACAAAATTAATCGAGCGCACCTGGAATGCGCTTTCCAACTTGATTGGAAGCAGGACACAATTAAAACCCAAAAATATCAATAGAAAAAGTGTGGAAAATTAAATATAACTAATCGAAATTAAGCAAACTAAGTGCAATGGCTTTTCTGTGTCCGGTGCGCATGCGGCGCGACAAAAAGAAAGGTGCGTCTGCGCAACAAGCAACAGCAACAAACACAAATAACTTCAACAACAAACTTGTTTTTTTTTCTTTCCACGCAGCGACAAATGCCAACATTGAACGAGACTTGGCCCCTGTTGGCATGGGTCGCATTACGGGCTCCTCCAGCATTGAGACACTGGTGCGCGTGGGCATTGAGAAGGAGCACGGACTGAGGTAAGTGCTTTAAAACATTAGTTAATTTTTATATTTATATAAATGTTTGCTTGCTTCTATAGTCCCGATTCGAAAATGGTTGTCTTACACGATTTTACGCCGTGCGTCGATGATGAGTTGGAAGTGAAGCGCGGCCAGCTCGTAAACATACTTTACAGAGAAAACGATTGGGTATATGTGATTGGACAGGACTCGCGTCAGGAGGGCTTCATTCCCTTCAGCTACTGTGCGCCGTACAACACACAGCTGGCCGAGTTGGCCATTAAAAAGAAGCTGCCACGCGATCAGTGCCCCGAGCAGCCACATGATGAGAACCAGCCGCTGCTGGGCGTTGACAGCAAGCTGGACGTGCTCTGCGATGAGACGGCAATGGCGGTGCTCAACGCCTCCACGGTGAACAGCTTGGAGAGCAATCTGCTGGCGACCATGCCCGAGTGCACGGCCTTCATCAAGGAGCCGTCGGGTCGCTGCATTGTCCTCTACACATTCATTGCCCGCGATGAGAACGATTTGTCTGTGGAACGCGGTGAATTTGTCACCGTGCTGAATCGCGAGGATCCCGACTGGTTCTGGATAATGCGCAGCGATGGCCAGGAGGGCTTTGTTCCCGCCAATTTCATATATCCTGCGGACAGTGTGCGTGTCCTGCAGCAGCAGAAGGCGACGCCGGCAGCCGCTGCGCCCCTAAACGAGACCAACATGCAACATCATGCGAATCTAACGGGTGGCAGCCTCAATGCCATGGAGAGCATTCTCCAACAACAACAGCAACAGGGACAGCAGCAACAACAACAGCAGCAGCAGCAACAGCAGCAGCAGCAACAACAACTTGGCATTGGCACTGATGATTTGCGTTATCATGGCACAGAGCTGGTCATGTTGTACGACTACAAGGCGCAGGCACCCGACGATCTGTCCGTGCGTCGCGGCGACTGGATCTATGCGGATCTCAACAACCAAACAGTCGACGGCTGGCTCTGGGCCTATGCGCCCAAGACACGCAAATATGGATTCATACCCAAGGCATATGCGCGCCCGCCAGCCATGACGAGCCTCTGAGCCGCCGGCCAAGGCTCCATTCAGTTATGCATAAATATATGCAATATTTATATAAATATTAATATTTAAGTAAAATTAGGCATTTTAAGATTTTAGTTTAGTTGATACACAAACTTGCCGAGCTGTAGCTTTTCATCCCAAGACTTCTTAGTATAATAATATATATTTATGATTTATGATCCACTCTATATAGATTCAAACTCGAAAAATGTTTATGAATTTGTGTATAATTGTAGATTTTATTATTGTAAGTTGAGTTGTGCTAATACTAAATTCAAATGTTCAACAAGTTGGAGAACCACATTTGTATATATATATATATTAAAAAATTAATTGTATTTCATTTTGGGCTATCTTATAACCAGCATACTAAAGCACTGTCGGGGTTGAGCCTTGTGGGGGCTTCTGATTTGATGATATGCACTTGGTTGATATTTCGTCGAGTGAACTAAAATTATGCTCAGCATAATATACATTTAATACACGCGCACATTCCTGGACAGGATTGCGTTCCTAGCTACTTTAGTGTCATACTATCGTTTGCCGAGGAGCAATGAGAGCAGTCCAAGTTGATATTTCTGTGGATTGCAATTGAAAATATGTAAATGTATTTTGTATCTTTAATGTTTATCGATTTGTATTGCAAACTTACTTAAACTCCTCGCGTAGCTGCTCCTTTTCGATCATCTCCTCGCGCAGCTTCTGCTGCAAACTGAGGATGAGTTCGTTTTTATGTTGGATCTGCAGTTTAAAGTGCAAAATGGTCTCCT
Organism: Drosophila fungiperda; assembly: GCA_035042345.1. Taxonomy (NCBI): domain Eukaryota; kingdom Metazoa; phylum Arthropoda; class Insecta; order Diptera; family Drosophilidae; genus Drosophila; species Drosophila fungiperda. The sequence goes on from JAWNLM010000216.1 coordinate 2,518,756, forward strand.
CCTGTGCCTCAAATATTGCCTGCAAGAATAGCAATAGCAAATGACTTATTTTAAGATACTTTCTTAGTGAATAACTAATAAATCGGCTAGTGGAATATAGAAAGTAATAAAAGAATATAATATAAATAAATCTGTTAGAATTTTAGCTAAACTTTAGATCAATTAGTCTGCTGCTACAGTAAACGCTGGTATCAGTGAAAAGTAAAAGCGCAATTAACTCAGAAATATGGCAACTAACAAATTTCTTATGGATTAACTAGAATTAAAAAATTACAATAATTGTTTTAGATTTTTGCTTTAAAAATACAGAAGTTACTAGTAAAAAGGAATACCTCAATTAGATATTCAGGTAACTAATAAATCACATTAAATATGCTGCTACAGTAAACATTGGTATTAAAGAAAATCTACAAAACATTATTTATCATGGATCAACTCACAAGTAAGTTAAATTTTATTCTTATTCCTATTGAAAAGTGGAATAGAATTCTGTTCGGGATTCTTCTATAAAAATATGGTGATTATTGGAATTGGATTATTGGAATAATGAAAAATCTCAGCTGCAAAGCTGAAGAATACTGAATAGGTAAACTCTGTTAAGAGACTTACACCATATCGAGCACACACTGTATGCATTACTTACACGACACTCCTCCATGGATTCGGAGTAGGAGGGCGGCTCGTCCAGGCAGAAGAACTCCCGCACCAGTTTGAACTTGCGCAGCTGATCGTTGACCATGATCGAGTTGACAAACATTTGGAGTCCCTGGACGCGATTATCGAGAAAGACGGCATTGAAATTGTTGCCGAATAGCTTCTTGCTGGGCAGCATCAGATTGATGTGGGGAAATGCCTGCTTCAGCTTGCCATTGAGTCGGACAAAGTCCGTGTAGCGACGCATGACCAGCCAGCAATCGTTTGTGTCCGGATTCTCCACGCGCAGCTTGTAAACGGTGAAGCGGGCACGCTCCTCCATCACCTCGTAGCCAACGATGGGCACACGCAGCTGGACATTGGGATCGACGGGTGCCGAGGCAAACATCATTTGGCTGGCTGACATGGAGCTCGTGAACATGGAGCTAGTCCGTCGGCCACTGATAATGCTGCCACTGCACTCGCTCATCCGACGCGCCCCGCGGCCCGCATGCTCCAAATCATCGCCACTCAAGTCGCGCAAGGAGCGCGCTCCGCCCAGCATTTTATCCGGCTTGATGGGCGTCTGTTGTGGCTCGTAGCTGTGCGAACTGATCTGCTGGAGGCACACCTCTGACTTGGCGCTCGCTGCCGCTTGCCGTCCAATTGGTTTGCCAGTTAGATTTACAGTTTTGACATCACCTTCCGATTTGCTCCGCAACAGGTGATTGGCAGTGGTCCTGTGGAATGTCCTTAATTCTGGATTCGAATATGTGGCGCGTCCAAGCAGCTGACGCTGGATTAACAGTTGTTTACTGCTGCTGCTTTTCACAGTTAACGATTTTTTAAATTTCGGTGACGTCGCTGAAATATTGTTGTTATTGTTAATATTATTGTTGTTGCTGCTGCTGTTGGCTTTCTTGAAAAGCGTTGCTTTGGCTTTGCTGGCGGCGCTGCTGGTGCTTAATTGAGTATCTCGTTTTCTCAGTGCACGCAGTGACATTGCTTTATTTGACTGACTCGCGATCGTTCAGCTTGCATTATCTTTGTGTATAGAAATTTGTTTTCCCTTTTTTTTGCGAGTAGCTTTTGTTCTTCTTTGGAGCTAGTTCAGATTTGGAATACACTTTATGTTGGCTGCGCGCATATTGCGCTGACCCAGTTGAAGTTGGCTGCGCTGCTGGTTGTGCCAGTGCTGCCAATTTAAATTACGTTTAATTTAAAACATAAATTTAAATAATAAAATAAAACTATAATTTCAATTAATTACAATTTTATTAATGTGCTTTGTATTTTTGTATTTAATACAAAATATAATACCGTAATAAGATAAAATTAATGGTTGCTTTGCACATTCTAATTGGCGTTTGGCTTATTGACAAAAGCGCCAGCAAAAACAATATTCTTCTTGTTCCAGATGACGTAGAGGAAGGGACGATCGGCGTGGAACTGCAGCGGCAACAACATCATGCGCGTCATCATGATCATTCCAGTGGCAGCAGCTGCCTCGGTGCCCTCCTCGTTCACCTCAATCGTCGCCTTGTGCAAAATCTTCGACACAAAAATTGCCTCAGGCGTCTCCAGCAGATTATCGAATTCAGCGCCATCATTAAACATCTTCTGAATGCCCAGCTGGAAAAGCAGAAAACAATGCATAAATAAACAAATCGTTTAAAAATAAACAATGATTAAACACAACAATAGTGAGTATTATTGATGAGCTCACTTCAAACAGAGGATGCAATGCCAGAGATTAGATAAGATATGCCACCTTATAAATAAAGTTATGTCATTTTGCATTTAAAGTTGTTTTCTGTTAAGAATTACCCTTTTAGTCATTGTATGAAAAGTGTTCTTAAAATGGGAAATTTTGATGAGGGAAAATGTACTTTTTTATATTAAAATTTAGAGAAAATGGATTTTTATAATTATAATATAATTGCAGAACTCTGTAAATAAACAGATTCGCATAAGATGTTTTTTTTTTTTTGTTAGTTTATTCATTGTATCAAAAGTTAACTAAAAAGTTTAACTTTTGATGAACTAATTTTACTCTGCAAAAGCAAATGCTTGAAAGTCAAATTTAAAATGTACTTTTTTGTGGCAACACTTAATTTTTACATTTACATAAAATGGAATTTTATAATTTCAGAGCTCTGTAAATAATTTGTTTATTATTATAAAGCAATTTGGAGATAAGCTGCCAAAATAACTTCTAGCTTAGACCAAAATACTTCACAAAGATAAGCGTCATAAATAATAATTTGAAAATTCCATTGATAAGGCGCGATTAGCGACGTGTCAATAAAAAAATAAGGAAACGAATTTGTTTTCATTATTTGGGAATTGCTCACCTGTTTTAGTTTATCGGCCAAATCGGTGGAATAGTCAACCTTAAACTTGGGAAACTTGACTTGGACCTCTTCGACATTTAGTTTTTCGGCCAAATCGATCAGATTGACACCCTTCAGCTTCTCGGCCAGCTCCTTGAGGCCCTCGCGCTCCTGGGGCAGCAGCACCAGCATGGACAAATCGGAATCCTTGTAGGGCATTTCCAGTGCGGTGCAGTTGAGCTCTTCGAAGTAGGCATGTCCAAATTTGGCCTTTTGATACATATAGGGAAGCTTAATGCTCTGCTCCTCGCCCGTCCAGAATTCATCCTCCTTGGTGTTCGCCTCATCGAACTTCTTTGCCCAGGCACCCTTGAAATGCAGCGCATTGAGCAGCACCACCCGGGTTAGCTCATCGAAGCTGTCGGCGGAGACCAGTTCGTTGATTTTGCCCTCTGTCTTGGCATTGACCCAATTGTTGATAGACTCGGCCGCTGCATCATTGAGTGCAAAGTTAATGGACTCCACCTCTGAGTTGTAATCCTCCTTGATGCTCGTCATGTAGCTGGCCTTCAGCTGGTGACCCTCTTGCACATAGATCTTGTTGGCCACTTTTAGCAGGGGACTATTCCTGTACTTTTGCATCACAAACTGGAATGTTTCGGCCACCTCCGGTGGGAAATTGGACACGTAACGCATTCCCTTGGCAATCTCGTCCGCCGTCTCGCCTTTGGCACCAGCAAAGGCCAGCGCAATGCAGGCCTGAATCGAGAAGGGCGAAAAAACAATGTTTTGCTGAACACCCCCCGCGGCCAGTAGATGGAACAGTTCCGTTGTAAAGGTGGCACCGCCACGCGCAAATTCCAAGTTGAAATCGAACATTATGTTTCGTTTGTTTGATGTGGGTGTGTGAGATATATATATAATATATATTATGTACGTGCAATTGCGTATTTTCTAAAGAGAGATCTCGCCTCGTTGTCGTCCAACACTTTTAGCTGCCTAAATGGGAATGCTTCAAATACATTTTTCAGGTCACAACAAATAGCGAAGCAGCGCTGCTCCCACGCCGGCGTCGCTGTCGATGACTCATCTTTATGAGCTTTGTTTGTTCCCATTTGCTTTATGTACGTGTGCATTTGTGTATGTGTCGTTAGTACTTAAACATTTAACAACTGTCGTAATTTCTTTGTGAGTATTGTTTAATAGTTGTTTGTTTATCTTTGCTATATTAAAGCTGTTTTGTTTAAATTGAACAGCTGATTTTGAAATAATCGATACAAGTTCGATTGCCCGAACTAGATCCTGTTTTTAATAACTTTAATGAAAACAGTTCATAGCTGAACTGCACAAGGATATTTAAAATAATTAGCAGTGCACATTATCATTATTTTCTCAACAAAACTATTCAACTTGGAAAACAAACAACTGTGCTTGACTGGTAGTAAGCAAGATATGCCAATATATGGTAAATTCACAGTTAAGCGTAAATATTAAATTTTCGCTTGAAATTTCCCTCGTGTAGGCCCATTTTAATAGTTCATTTCAAATCAACCGCTTTAAAAACACAGCTGCAATTTACATCGCTATTAGTGTTGGACAACGAACTGGTTTGCTCGGCTGAAAAACATTTGTTGCTGCTGATTGCAACACAAAATTTTGCCGGCTCAGACGAGATTTTATTTTCACAACGAGCAGAACTAAAAGTGCTGAAAGTGCATATATACAAAAAGGGTAAGTGGGGCGTAAACAGGCCAACTCAAATATATCAAACTGATTAAACTTTACACTCCCCTTACGAAGCCAGCAAAGAGCATGTCTCGAACAATGAAAAACGCAATTCATTGCGTGCTTTTAATTATCGGCGTTGCTGCGGCATTTGGTGCTGCTGCTGCACAGCATTCTTATCGCAGCAGCTTTATCAATCCGTATCCGCGCTACAAGTTCTTTGAGGATGGCGTTGACCCAGGACAACCGCTCTTCCTCAGCCCGCTCATCAAAAACAATTCGCTGCCCAAGCAGCAGGTGCAGCAATTGGCTCGAGTTCTTGGCGACCAATTCCAGGGCATCGAGAGTTATTCCGGGTATTTGACTGTGGACTCGGGCTACAATTCGAACATGTTCTTCTGGTATTTCCCCAGTGAAACGGAGCCCGAGTCTGCGCCCGTCGTGCTCTGGCTGCAGGGCGGTCCGGGCGCCTCCTCGCTCTTTGGCCTCTTCGAGGAGAACGGCCCTCTGCAGCTGGACGGGCAGGGCAAGCTGCAAAAGCGCAACTACACCTGGAGCAGGACACACAATCTCATCTATATTGATAATCCGGTGGGCACTGGCTTCAGTTTCACGGATCACGACGGGGGCTATGCGCGCAATGAACAGGATGTGGCACGCAATCTGCACGAGGCTGTAATGCAGCTGTACGAGCTATTCGCATGGAACAGCCACAATGGATTCTGGGTCACAGGTGAATCATACGCCGGAAAATATGTGCCCGCCCTCGCCTATCACATACACCAGGTGCAGAACTCGATTGATACGCGTATCTATGTGCCGCTGAAGGGTGTGGCCATTGGTAACGGTCTGTCCGATCCAGTGCATCAGTTTAAGTACGGCGACTATGTGTACCAGCTGGGCTTGATTGATGACAACGGCTTGGCGCAGTTCCACGCTGCCGAGCAGAAGGGCGTAGATTGCATTGAGAGACGGAACATGACTTGCGCCTTTGACGTCTTTGACTCCCTTATCAATGGCGACATGACCAACGGCTCCATCTTCAGCAATCTGACGGGCTACAATTGGTACTACAACTATCTGATTACGCATCCCGATGCCGACGATGCCAAACTGGGTGACTTTTTGCAGGCGGGCGCAACGCGTCGCGCTATTCATGTGGGCAACATGCCGTTCCATGATCTTGACAAGGAGAACAAGGTGGAGGAGTTTTTGAAGGAGGACGTGATGGACAGTGTGGCACCCTGGATAGCTGAGCTCCTCAGCCACTACACGGTGTGCATCTACAGCGGCCAATTGGACATCATTGTTGCCTATCCGCTGACCCGCAACTATCTGAAGACGCTCAAGTTCCCCGGCTCGGATGTTTATAGGACTGCTCCACGCGAGGTTTGGCGCATTGATGGCGAGGTCGCTGGCTATGTGAAGCATGCCGGGCATCTGGTTGAGATTATGATTCGCAATGCCGGCCACATGGCTCCGCACGATCAGCCCAAGTGGCTCTACGAGATGATCAATCATCTCACCCACTACAAACATTAGAAATTGTTGAGAATTTTAATTGCAGTTTAACATTAAAAGGGCTTTAAATGTTTTTATTCAATTACGGTTAAAGATACGATTTAAAATTAATGGGTTACGCACTAAAATTGTGGTTTCTATGCTATAATAAAAAGAAAAACTGCAATTTGTGTTTTTAACCAGATTGAAATATATTTGGCGCGCATAAAAGTAAACAGGTGTTTACGAGGTGATTATGTGCACACAACAAACAGATGTTTAGGTGACCAGCATGTAGCATTAAAAAAGACATAATTATCTTAAACCTTGGTCACCCTGACACGATTTGTTTACGTTTCGTGGGAATTTTTTATTGGTAATCTGAGAACGCAAACATGTCGGAAGCCGAAATAAAGAAAGGCATCGAGATAATAACCAAGACAGAGGAGCTGGCCGACAAGATACTGGTCAACAAGCAGGAGCTGACTGTAATGGACAGGCGGCGCCAGGAAACCCGGGAAGCTTTGCGACTGATTGAGAAATCGGATGAGCCAAAAGTGTGGATAACAGTTGGTAGCATGTTGGTCAAAATGAAACGGGAACAAGCATTGCAGCTGCTCAAAAAAGGTAAACATATATTGTATATATAATCTGTATATATTCAAATAACTTTTATTTGTAGATCAGGAGCAAATAAATCAGCAAATCAATTTGATATACTCAGAGCAAAAGATTCTCGTCAACAAACACCGCGATGTGGAATTCAAGGCACCATTTTCGGGCACCAATATCAAACCACTGGAACGCAAGGAGTTCGATGCCTTAAAGGCCAGTTTACCTATGCTATAAGTTCGAATCAAATCTGTTTAGTTTAGCTAGAATAAAAAACGCTTTTCTTTCATATGTTCTCGCTTAACTGCGTTTTTCAACACTGTCGGTAAGCTTTTTTGGCGTAAGAAAATACTGATAAGCAGGCAACTCTGGCGTGTTGGCTCTCTCCATGCTCACCATTTGTTGTTGCGCCTCGTAATCGCGGTGTCGTCGTTTTTCGTTGTCTCTGGTTGTTTCTAAATTCTTTAATATTTATTGGCGCTCGGTAAACCAAAAAAATATATATATTCAACTTAACTGAATGCAATTGCGGCGCAAATTGTCAACGAGTCAAGTGAACAAAATTACAGAATATTTTTTTGGGCATCATTTGTAACCGAAACGTGCGCTTACGTCGGGTTGCGCGTGTGTGTGGATTCCACTCTGATTGTATATGTGGTGAATTTGGTTCGCCCCCACACCCGACATTCCTCCAGCAGCCCATCAACAGCAGCGGCGTGCAAAAAGTAAATTTTAGTGCAAATAAATTGTTTTGCTTATCTCGGCGCGAGCTCGCTCGCTTGATATGACCATGCGTGCGTGTGTGCGTCTGTGTGTGTGTGAGTGAGTGTTAATTAATTTACAAAAGCCGCCAGCCTCTGCCTCGAGTGCTGAGTGGAGTCTTGCAAATAATACATACACAGAAACAATACATATTTGTGAATTTGTTAAAGAAACAAAATTTAGCGCGTGTTAAAAACAAGTGCGAGTTCCCCTTTGTTCACCACGCTCACTCGCGACACCCACCCACTCAAAACAAAACTGCCAATAACAATAATAACAAGGAGAAGAACAGCAGAACAGCAGAACAGCAACAGAGCAACAAAACAAAAAGAGTGCAACACTATAAAACAAAAAGGAAAATAAACGCAGAGGAGGCGTACTTGAAAACGAAAGTTCTTTCGCATGCAAACGATTGTAAAAAAAAAAAAAACAGCAAGTACACATACAGATACACCGCAAGCAGACACGCTCGCAAATCGCAAAAAATAAAATAAAGAGAGAGAGAGAGAGAGAAGAGGCACCGTGGCCACTTGGCCTTGAACTTGTGCGGCGCGGGAGCGCAGCGGTAAGTTGAGAATCGCCTTGTTTTTCTTACCTGCCTTTTGGCTAGTTTTAGTTTCCACATTCTTCCTTCCTTCTTCCATTCGCCAGTGTCTATTTTAAAATTGATTGCAGGCGACTTAAAGTTATTTTTATCGAACTCACTATGGTCATATAAAGGCTGAGCCTGTATTTTGTTTTCTACTCAACTAACTCTCTTAACTATTTCTCATCACTCTCTATCTCTCTCTCTCTGTTGTTTACCTCTGTTGTTATGTGCTTGACCAGTGCAAACTACTTTATCAGCACTGAACTAAAACTTGTCCATCCACTTGAATATGTTTGTTTTGCATATTAAAAGAAACCCCAACTTAAATTAGTGTGTGTGTGTGTGTGTGAGTGTGTGTGCGTGTGCTTATATGTGTATACGCTGATTGCAGCATAGTACATCAAATTAAGTGACAAGCTCACAGCAAGCAGTAGCCGGATAGCGTCCACTGATAGCAGAACAAGAACGAGAATCACAAATTGGCCAAACGCAATGGATCAACGACATTTCCCCACACACAACTCAGCTCTGATTCGTTTATAAGAGTGTACTGCAGGCAAGAAGATGTGTGTTTGTATGTGTGTGTGTTCTAAATGTCACTTTGAAGCTACTCTTGTGCAAGCTACGCTTCGTTTGCTCGACTTCGGCAGCCTTCGTGCCTGTTGTTCTTCTCTGCGTAAGCGAAGAACAAACTTTAATTTCCTCTCAGCGATGTCAATTTGCACTCCTGGCACACACATATATATTTGGGTGTTCTCTCAACGTCTAATTTAGATTAAGTAAAAGTTTTGTTGTTATTCATATATTTATATTAGATTTATACTCACTCACATATGCATTACAATAGTTACCTCAAAGAGTGAAAAAAAACCCAACGCAACAATATTATTTAGAATAGATACACACACATACAATCACATATGTAATGACAATGTAACTTAAATTATAACTTTGTGCTGGCAGCTAAGGGTTTTTTTTATTTATATTTATTATGATTATTGTAATTTACTCATTTGCACACAAAAGTATACAAATTTTCCGTTTGATTAGCTTACACTGTACGAAATCTACAAGTGTCAATCAATTCACTTTTAGATTGTATTAATGAGATTTATTGTTTTTTTAGTTGTGTTTTTTTTACAGTTCCCTTTAATAGTTGGCTAATCGATTTTAATGCATTTTTAATTGTGTGTCTGTTAATATTTTTGCTGTGTAGTTGCAAATATGCATAGAATAATGTGATAAAGTCATCAAAGCTGAGCTTTAAAGTAAATATATGTAAGCTTTTGTAAAGACACATTTAGTCATGTTGTTATCGAATAAATTCTATGCTCAGTCGAAGACTTGATGCAACTATCTGTCGATAGTATTACTCACAACTATGGAATGAAGCTGTATTAAAAGTGATAAGCACAAGAGACAATTACTAAGCTTAGCTTATTAATAAAGACATTTATAAAATAAATAAATATAAATATATATTTATTGAATAAATTTATTCAAATCAACAATAAATAAGAATGGTTTTTAATGAGTATTCAAAGTCAAATCTGAATAAATCATTTAGTAAATAAGTTGTAGTATTATTAATAAAAATTACTATGTTAATCTGGTGTCCAACTATTTACTGTTTGCTTTTGGAGTCACAATTGTTAAATAGTCTTACAAGTAAAACTAGTTTTCACAGTACACGAAAACAAAATGCTTGTTCCTCATGTTGTTGTTATTTTTTTTTTGTTATTATTGTTTTTGGTTGTTGTTATTTTTCTGTCTTTATGTATGAGCTTAAATATAATTTGTTAAAATATGCGAATTAAAGTTTGAAAACTTGTTTTCTCACATGTATTTGAACACTTTGTATTTTGTGTGTGTGTGTGTGAAGCTAAATAAATTGTATCTTTTGTTATTTACTCATTTTTTGGGTGAAAAAACTTCGAGTTCTAAAAAATAATCCATAATTAAGTTAGAGTATGATGAGAGTATTAATTGGAAAAGGAAAAAAGATGCAAATTTAATACAACTACTATAAAATGAAAAACATGTTATTGTTGTTGCTGTTGTAAAGGATCTGCTTGGAATTTGCAATTTGTTGGCTGTACATTGCAAATTGTAAATGTTACCTGGCAGTCTGATTAATTATGGGCTGTCTCTTGTGTTCGCCTGTCGTTCAAAACTCAAACTAGACGTTCGTCCGTCCGTTTGTCCGCCTGTCTTTTTGCGCGTTGATCTGAGCCGGTTGTTTGTGGTAGTCAGCAGCAGTTGGAAGCAAGTGCAGCGCCGGTTTTCTGTTCACGGGTTCCGCGTTGATTTGTATTTTATAATTTCAGGCACGTTGCACGATCATTTCTGTTACTGCTGCGTCGGCTGCTGAAGTTTTTTGCATTGATTTTGCTGCATACACTAAATTCCCAATGGTTAACAAAAAAAAAAAAAAAAAAAATTTCCACTTACTACAGGCACACACACGCACATTCATTGTATTGAGTGTACATAAGCAAACGCTTGTTTGCTTATTTGTCATATCAATATTGAACACGAATTTATTAAATAATATTAATTGAATTTGTATTTCTAGCCGATTTCCAGCTGATTGAGAGAGTGGCAATGAGCGAAAGCGCTACAGCAGAAGCGTTTGCTGGGGGTGGGGAGGTGTTCTTAAATGCGTCAGCAGGCGACTTAAGAAATTCAATAATAAAACGCAGAGCACGATAATATGTATGTGCAGTCACATGTATATTACAGTATAATAAGTACAACATGTACAATTGTACAACATTGTACAACAACAACGAGAACGACAGAAAGAAAGAGAAAAAAAACCTCACCACGCGTTGTTGATTAAAGAGCGCGCCACACACAGACACACAAAAACAAATTGAGTAAGGAACAGGAGCAGCAACAGCAGCGGCAGCCACTTGTTGATGCAAAAGAGAGTGATAGTAAGAGTGAGAGAGAGAGAGGGCGCATATGGGGAAACTCACCATGCGCGCGTTCTCTCTTCGGCCATCGATTGTGGTGTGATACTCTCGATTGCCCCACCTCTTTGCGCTCCCCTTTCTTGTAAATCGCAAAAAGCAACAGCAACAACACATAACAACACTAGATGTGTGCTTGCGCGCGGGCCTCTTTATATTGCCCCCTAAGGCTGTTCGTGTGCTCCTTGGCAGCCCTTCCTTATTCGTGGGCTGCTTCTGTGTGTGCGTGAGTGTGCGTTTGTGTGTGAAACTTATCAAGGTCGTCACTTGGCGTTGCTGCCGACGACGCCGTTTTTGCTGCTGTAAGCGGGTTTTTCTACTTACACACACATGCCAAGCACAACTCAGCCCCCTTAGTTTTTTTTTGAGTCACAGTCGCCTTCCATCCTTTTAGCGCAAAAATTCTTTAGCTTTTATGTTATTGGATTTTTTTGCTCTCTTTCTGCATACCGTGGCTTCGCCGTTGTTTCTTTTGCTTGCTCCCATTGCTGGTCTGTTTGAAGTGGCGTTGTTGTTGTTGTATTTGTTATTGTTATTGTGTTCGTTTACCCCCGCACCTTCATCCACCTGCCACCTGTATTATTTGGCTTACTTGGTTTACCATGGCACCCGTTACGAGCTTTGGCATTGTATGATTTCGTTGCCAAACCCCTTTAGCCCCGCATCAACTCTCCCCCGGGTGATCTAAGCATTTTTGTATGCTCGGCTACAAACTGTTTGCCGTGTAAACAAAATTCGAGTGAAATTTAACTTAAATGTTGAAAATTATGCTGAATTTAATTGCTGCGGGCTTCTTGGAGCAAAGATATTTAAAATATTCTTAAAAACAAAATGAGTAACTATGCGAAAATACTTTAAGAAAGATAGAAAGCAAATATTCACCTTCGTACTTGAACAAACTTCTATGTGGGCTTATTTATTTAGAAGAACAAACAATTTGATAATGTTAAGCTCAAGGTTTTGGAAAAGATAACTTAGTATCAACAGTTAACTAAAAACTATACAGTAAGCATACTGTTTCTCTGTACAACAGATTGTTGCAGGCATAATTAAGAGCCTAATGAAATTATATTTAATTTAAAACTAGGTGAATATCGAAGGAGCAACTCAAATTCAAGACGTTTAACTTTCTAATCTTATATATCTATAAAAATATCACACCTATTGTCCACTCATTTTTCTTAAATCGTTTGTGGGACATTATCTAGACTATAACTCAATGTTGTACTATTTACATAATGTTCGCCTTGTCATTAGTGTTTATACTAGACAACTATTTTATAAACTCATTTAAAGTAATATCTTTAATTTAAGCATAACCTACAGTGAAAATAGCCATTAATTCTTCACAAAGGCGTATTAGGTTCACTGTACCCAACCAATGGGTTTGCTTACCTCTAAATTTATTGGTGTCTGGTGCACCAATCACATTATTCGCTGCTTTTCCAGCGTCTCTTTTACTATGATTATTTTTTTTTTAGTTGTATTTGAACAACGCGACGCCGCCGCGCATCAACTTGCAGCTATTTTTAGCCTTTTCTAATAAGCGCTGCCTATTTTTAGAGTCCCGTGCAGCAGGCCCAGCTCTTGTGTGTGAGCGAAAGAGAGCTGAGTGCTATTTATGAGCCCCGCGGCAGCAGCACTTGGCATCAGTTGTTTATCTGAAAACTTGTCCGCTTTGCTGTTACTTTTTTATTTTGCGTGATTTTTTTTCTCTTTTCTAGATCATTATCGTTGGTGTCTCCGCAGCGCTATTGCAGTTTCGTTTTGGGCCGCTTCTCGAACTCAAGGGTAATTGTTGACCAGTTAGCTGGAACGGGTTTTCAAAGTCGTTAATGTAGGGTATGTTATACACTGGCCTGGTTGCCTAGGATATTGCCCATTATGAGAAGCCTTTTGCGTAGAATGTGTCTTCTATTTATCATTTAACTGAACCAGTAGATTTGCAACCTGCAAACTATGAGAAATTTAATGTACTTTTGAAACATTTCAACTTATTTTTTGCTGTTCACGAACTACATAAGATAGGTCATTTATATTTCTAGCTGGCCGAATTTTTGTGAAACCGACAAACATTTGTTCCACTTGTGGCATTGATTGCCATAATATCGCACACATCATAATGATGGCTGTGAAAGTCTCAAATGGTTCATTAAGCTGCTTAACTATAATGCCATGTATTGAGAGATACACAAATACACTTACCACTAAGGGTTTCAAACGGGTATATTACCAAATGGTGTATATGTTGTGAGCAAGTAAATAATTCATTGCAAATCATTTTTAGAATTTTTGCTTTTATAAATGTTTAAGGCTTTAAGTTGTTTGTAGAGAACATGCATATGTTTGTTGAATAATTCATAATTATTTACTATAAGCACAGTGGAATTGTCCGGAATGAATGAAGCATAATTAAAAAACTTTTTCTTTGGGTACAAACAATTTTTAAATGCCACATAGATCGGCAAGTCAAACTTTAAAGCATCCAAAACGATTTGTATATGCCTAAACATAACGTTATAATTTTTATAAAACACAATTTACTTAATTTGAAATTATAGCCTGCTGACGAGACTGTGTGGGAGTGCGGCACCTGCGTGGATGTTTTTGAGACCCCACAAAGTGTCTGAATACGCCTTTTTCCTGTACTCACACCCGGCACCGCACCGCCTTACATCGCCCCACTTTGAAAGCCTTTAGCGTCTTTTTTACTCGCATTGCTCATACGCAACGTGGGCCTGCGCATGACTTTTAAATACATTTAATGAGCAGCTTGTTGGTTGGCTTTCCTTTTGTTATAACAGCATTTTCTCTTTTATTTTTCGAATTTTTTTTTATAAGGTATGGCTTGCAGTCCTTTGAAGTTGACGCGACAAAAGTTTGTGCTCTTTGGCGCTGCCGGCTAATTAAATTTATAGAGTACAACAACCACAATAGGAAGTTCTCTAATCCGAACTGCAGCACAACTTTTTTTTAATTTTAATTAGTTGAAGCTATGCGCAAATTCAGAAATTGATTCAAGTGTAGTAATTGCGATTTAATTGAATCGCAAATCAGTTTATTGTTTACTTTGTTGTTGTTCCTTTTTTTTTTACTTTTTGTTCTCTATTTTTTCTGTTTAATTCTTGAGCCTTTTGTGGCACAAACACTTGACCAAAACAGAACAATCATCCAGCCAAATGAATTCAATAGTCTTATGCTTGATAATTATTTTGTACAACGCCATTTGTGAAATAAATATTAGATAATTTAATCTGGTTGACTGCAAGACACTCTGTATTCGACTGTAGGCAAAAATAATAAAATTTGTGTATCGAAATTTAGTTTGGAACAATTGCTTAACAAAAATATTCTCAAAGTTCGAGGCGACAAATCGATTAAACAAAATGATTTTAATAATTAATAATATTTAATAAATATTTAAGCTGCAGTTTCTCCCACTTACGTAAACAAAAAAGGCTGGGTATAACAATAGGCAAGCAGAATATTTATTTAGCTTGTATAATATAAATAATTTTAATTAAATAAATATTTAACGTGCCAAATTGTGTGTTAACATGCATGATTTTTCATAATATTTCTACAAAAATATATATACATATACATACATATATATATGTATATATAAATATGTGAATAAATTATTAATCAGCACGAGCAACAACTATGCGTTGAATTTGCCTTGAGATCATTAGCCTGGCTTGTAGACGCTGGAGACTGAAATCTTTTGCTCTACCGATTTCCAGACTTTGGCCACTTTGGGGCCTCTTGATTTAATTGCTTTCATTGAGCAAATCAACAAGCAGAGACCAATCAAGCACTTCGACCTGGTAGGTCCATTGTGCCCCCTGTTGAGTCAATAGCATTTCCATTAACCATAATTATATTTTGTATGCTTAAAACATGTTTTCCAAGTATTCTAAATTTTAAGCAGACTTTAGTTGTTAAGGACTCTTTCTCATTACCATTAAATTGGCAAATAATAAATATACCTCTTTTTTGGTGTGAATTCTTCGTATTTAATGAGATGTGAAGAAACTTGTAAAAAAGTGTGGTTTCCTTTTGCTATTCAGTTGCCTAAGCTTTTTTTGATTATAGCCATATAGTCTGCGAACTGGTAACCAGCCTAATTGCTGCCATCGTATAAATATAGGTGAATTGATGCCGAAATGTATTTACCAAAAGTGCATTGACACCAGCAGATATCAACCGAATTATATAATTTGGTGTGTTGCGTAAAATTTTATGTTTATTTTTTATTCTTATGATGATTAACAGCTGTATAAATAAAGACTGCTTACTGTTTTAGTGCGTGATTAATGTTCAAATATATTTTAGTTTAAACAATTCAATTATGTATACGCAAATAAAAATCAGCTAAGTATGCCCAAGGTTTGAAATTTTCTGTTGGAGAAGTTCTCGTATTTACCTTGAAAATAATAAAATTGCTGTGCACCTTAATACTCAAGTCTAAGATATGTTGCCAAGTTGGAAACTATTCCATTGTTTAGCTCCAATCGATGACTATATACAACAGCAAAAACAACAAATTTATGACGAATCTGAAACAGCCTGGGGCAGTAATAGATGTATGTTATATGAATGCTCATCTACAGAGATCATTATTTAAGCGAATTCAGTTGTCTACTTCAAATGCGGCCAGGTGATTAAGGTGTCAAATTTGGAAAATCCAAAGTCAAAGCAGAAAACACACTACAAAAATAAAAAAAAATTAATACAAAATGAAAAATAAAATATGTATTTTGAAATTCTTTCGAAAGTTGTTTACAACACAACTTAATGGACTACAAGCAAATTTTAGGCACCCAAAAAAATAATGAAACCGAAGAAAACAAAACAACAATGATGTGTGAAAAAAAACACAAAAAAATATATTAAAAAAATATATTAAAAAAATATGAGATTTGATAAAGCAGCTAAGGAAATAAATCAATAAAGAAAAAATGATTATGCTTAACCAAAGCGCTGTGTATATGTGTGTGCGTGTGTGTTGTGCATGATTTGCGCTTTGGTTTTGCCTTTTTTTCCTGTCTTTTTGGCCAGTCAAACATTGGTTCAAGCAACCGGTTCTCAAGAGATTTCACGCGTTTCCAGCCACCAAATGAAGCGTCAATTAATGTTTAATAAGTGATGCTGCTTCTGGTGCTGCTCTTGGTGTTGCTGGTAATGGTTGGGTGCGCACAGAGGAGTTAACTACAAACGTTAAATAAATATCTAAGTCATTCCATGTTTGGGCACGTGGTCATAAAAAATCATAATATAAATAATAAAAGCAGTGTTAATAAGCATCAAATAAAAGTAAACAAAAGCGAAAAGCCAAAACAGAAACACGAGAATAAATCACAAACCAATCAAAGAGACACCAGCCGCAAACACTGAAGCAGCCCCAAAATTGTTTCTTAAGTATTTCCGAGCATGCCAGCCGCTACCTCACACTACCCACCCCCCCGCTGTTGACGAGCCAAATGATCGTGCGATTAACTGTTAACAAATCGTGCACACGCTGATGTCATACACGACTCGTGCGCTCTCTCGCTGTCTCTCTCTCGTTTTGCTTCTCTGTCAGCACGTCGTTCGTTGTTCTCATGCGCTGTTATCGCACTGCGCACCGTTTGGCTTGTTGTTGTTGCTGTTGTGATGTCATTTATGCAACCAGCATTGTAGATAACTGCTCGTTTTCGCGCTCTCTTTGCTTCTGCTTTTTGCTCGTTGAGAAAGCAGCAAGCTTTATTCTAATTGGATTCCGGATCGCACATGCAAACAAATCTTTGCGTGTGTGTTTTTGTATGCATATTTGTTGTTGCTTCTTGTTGTTCAGTTGAACTCGCAATTTGTTGACTTTTCGTCGTTTATCACATTTTTTTAATTTCGGTTGACTTTCAATGTGTGTGTGTGTGTGTGTGCACAGTTTCGTCTTGTATCTTTATCTCTGCTCGATGCCTCACATGCAATAAATACCAATTTACGGCATATTGAATGTTTACACGTGACTTTAGTTCATTTGTTGATTCTGCCACGAACATGTGCAGCATAAAGAGCCAACAACAACAACAATAACACAAAAAAGCTGCCAATATGGGTGACATTTGTCTGCGCGATTTTTCTATTTGCTGATCTGATTAAACAATTTTGCGCCTTTTGTTGCTTGTTTATTTGGTTGTTTGTGTAACACTTGTGATTATTACAGTTTTGTAAATATGTATTTACGTATTTACCTGCATACAGAGTTATCAAGCTAAGGGTTTTTTTCTTAGCTGTTTTGCATGTGATGCCAATTAAATTGCTAATTGGTCTCTCTTAATAAAATATTACGCATACAACAAGTTGTACTTATACTTTATAAATTGTATATAAATTGATCAATCATTCTGCGGTATATATTATGAAGTTATATATATATTGAAAAAATATATTGAATAAAATTGATTTGTCAACGACTCAATTAAAAATATTTGAATATATTTATTAATTAAATGTTTATTTTTACATCATTTTGTATTACGTAAATCGTTAACTGTTGAATAAACAAATTGAAGAGAGATTTGTATATTTTTTAATAGGTAAATTTGTAAATCATATATAAAGTTAAGAAAAAAGTGAATTATTTATCATTTATATACGGCATGTTTGATTTGACTGTTTCTTTTTACCTCTGCCACAGGTGCATTCAAACAAATAATCGCATTGTCTAGTGCAAAACGTAAACTAATTAAACAACAAACAAACCAATGTGACACGGGCTAAACGGTTTAGTTTATTTCTTATTCAATTGCATGCATGTGAAAAGCACAGACAAAAAACGGCTGTCAAATTGTCTATAGATGGCAGGTGGATATTATAATTCAAATATACTAAATGTTGAAGCCTGATTTATAACGTTATGCATGATTTTTATTTAAATGTAAAATTTATAAAGAAAATTATAGAATTATAATTAAATTGTATACCAATATTCACTAGGTTTTCACACAATTTTAAATTGTTTGTCCAAAACATAGGCATTTGTTTCTTTTTCTGTTTATTACAGAGCATTTAGCAATCATACACTTTTCTTACCGCAATTCCCACTATTCTGTTTACCTTTACGGATTATTCAAGCAATCGCTTTGCATGCTAAAAAAATGCGAAACATACACACAAATACATACGCACACACAGTCACGCACACAGTTACGCACACACACATGCAAACTCTCACCTCACACCTTGCTATGTGGTGGGTGCTGACCATTGCGCCCACATGACACGCCCCCATTACGCAAAAGCGATAGCCAGTATTGCTACATTTATCGGAGCTTGTCACACGATTCGCATTTGCAGCGCCGTCGATGTCGACGTCAAGGACAGCGTCGCTGTCCTCTTTATGTATTGCATTGAACTTGAACGGGGGTTGGATTGGGGCTTGTTCGCTGCTGACTTGCAATTGCTGACGCCAGGGGGCGTGCCTAGCACATGTACATGTACGCTCATAAAGCTCTTCCGATGCGACTGCAACTCACTCAAAGCTCTCCGCTCGCTGGCAACTCACTCACATTTTCGAGTTAAGTTTTATGCGCCTGTGAGTTATGCAGCGGAATTTTCAATTAGCTGTCGTGGGAATTTTTAGGTATTTTCTGCATAAATTAAATTTCCCCAGCA
The DNA here is from genome assembly GCA_035042345.1 of Drosophila fungiperda. Taxonomy (NCBI): domain Eukaryota; kingdom Metazoa; phylum Arthropoda; class Insecta; order Diptera; family Drosophilidae; genus Drosophila; species Drosophila fungiperda. The sequence continues at coordinate 2,537,544 of JAWNLM010000216.1, forward strand.
TTTGAATATTGCAGTGACGTCAGTAGGAACAACATGCAATGCGGAAATGCTTTCAACTTTAAACTTTCCATCTAAAATTAGCGAGCAACTATAAAAAGCAGCAGGGAAAACAAATATTTATATATAAATCGAGACTTGTTGTTGCTGTTGTTCTCTGTTTGACTTTTGACTTTGCTGCAAAGAGTGCTGCATACCTTGTGGCGTTTGTTGTGTGTGTTTTGTATTCGCTTCGAAAGTCAAAACGCCTGCTGCTAATCAAAGTACAAGCAAACCAAATGCAACTGTCGCCATTCCCAGTTGTATTTGTTGGGTTTTGCTTGGTTTTATGTTTGCGACCATTTCCGGCGACATTTTCAACTCGATTAGAAATTCAAATGGCATTCACCAGCATTCGCTTGACAGCCAAGCAAGGGGGCGTCCTCGGGGGTGGCATGGTTTATCAATTACAGGCACAGTGCCAAAGTCGCAGACGGGTTCACAGTCAAACGCCACACTTGCCACAAGTCGTTGCGGCCGTTCATTTCAAGGACATGTACATGAAAATGCTTATGAATTTATGCAATTTATTCACTTGGCATTTTAAATGCAACAGCGAGAGTCGCCTGAAACAATTTTAGATTCTGCGACTAATAATACTCACACAACTCAAGTTAAATGTGAAACTACAAGATTGGTTACATGTATAAATGGATAATATATTTAATTGGCAATAGGTTAAGGCAAATCGTAATAAATCTTACTCAAACTTAGCTTACTATATTTAGCTTTAATAACTATATAGCTATAAATTTATGAGGAAGTTAATTTAATATATATATTATTAGTCACAATAAACAGTCGAGTCGATTTAGCCGTTTGCGTGCGACTTCTGTAAGAAGGTAATAATTTTAAATATTAAAAGTTTAAAAGACTTCTAATTTTGGAAAGTATGTTCTCGTAAAACCATACGCATAACAAATTAAGGTTTTAGAATTGATTTTTATGAAAATTCTACAATTAATTAATATTAGTTCAAGGTATATTCAAAAATCTTGTCATAAACCTTGACATAGTATTTATTATATGTAGAAATTCATAAAGACTGTTACACAGAATTTCTTAACAAAAATGTAGTTGTTATTAAATAATTAATTGTCGTAAGTTTGATTTAATTTAATTTAATTTCGAGATTTTTTCAATTTAATTTTTAATTTTCAGGGTAGAAAAACATATGCTCCCTTTGATTTTTTTTATATAAGCTGCTGACAATTAAATGTGTAAATTATTTATGAACAATTTAGTCTATAGGAGATATGCTTTAAATTATTCATTCAGGTGTATGTTCTGATAGCTGCAGTACCTATAATATATAACCTGTATTTTAATCGATTTTATTAAATATATTAAACAGCACTGTCGAACTGTCTTGACCTGTAATTTAGATTTAGTGCTCCAAATGGGTTAGTAAGTCGTTATAAATCTTGGTCTAATTTCTTTTTAAATGGTTTCACTTAATTGTTAATTTAGCTCTCGCTTATTATATTTTTTTATTATAACAAAAAACAATTAAGTAAATACAAATTACAATTCACAAAAAACCATTTATCTATTTACACAACTCTTTGAATGCACCTCGCCAACAGAAGTAGCCAAAGACAAAGACAAAGCAAAAGCGAAAGCGAAACTAAAGTTGGCCATTTGGTGGCGCGACACAACTGACCAGAGTCACGAAGTGAATGTGCCTTGGGTTGGGCCACTTAGAACCCGGTTGGCAACTTGGCTGCTTGTATTTGCATACCAACTTCTGATTGCTATTGTTATTGCAATTGTTGTTGTTGTTGTTATCTGTCGCAGCGGAAATGCAATGCGGCGCTGTTTGTTGACTGTTGACTATGTGGTAACTTGCCACATTGCCACTTGCAACTTGTGTCTTGGGCCAACTGGCAAACGTGTAGCTTCTCGAGTGATTGACACCGCTTTGCACGCAGCTTGCATTTTTGATAGCTAATCTCCACTACACCCACAGCCCCCACCACCACCCGCAGTCCCCAACTCTCTACTGAATACCCCTTTTCACATTCCATATTCGAAATGGCAAACAAATTGGTATCTATCATAATATTTATTTGGCTTTTTTTTTAGTTGGGCTCATAAACCTAAATTGCATTTTCTTTGATTTTGATTTTCGTCCATTTTGCATAAATGTGAGCGTGTGTGTGTGTGTGTAGCTGAGTGTGTGTGCAAAGAGAATTCTTTGGCGTACCCGGCACTACCTGGCACCTGGTTTGGTGCGACTTTGGGATTCCGTTTCGATTTAGCTCTTGGTGCTAATGGCTTGTTATAGCATAAAATCGCGTTATCCTCTAGCTCAGTGTGAGCATGTGTGTGTGTGTGTCTGTGTGCGTGTGTGTGTGAGTGTGTGTCTGTGTATGTTTGACAGGCTGTGTAAGTTATTGGTTTTTGATAGCGCGTGTCGTGCGCATGGAAATCATTTCGATGGCATATCATCAATACCAGGCGGCGGCAAAGAACTCGAAAAAAATTAAAAAAAAAAAAAACTAACACACATATAGTTATTTGTTAAATTATGCAAATATAAGAGCATATAGTGCATATATATAAACACATCTACATCTTATACATATGATTTTTGTATAATCTGAGTAGAGATTATTTTTATCTACAGACCCAACTAAAATACTGCATAACTCTGACAAGAGATTATATTTTTATTAGTTTTAGTTTTAGATTAATTTTCTATTTTTAGATTTTTCTCAACACATTGTTAACATAATCTTCAGGTGTGTATTTGTTAATCATTGTAGTCCATAAGGCAACTGTTTTACATTAAGTTTTTTGGGCTGAACTTTATTTTCAAATAACAACAGAGAATTTACAATAAATAATTGTTCGATTGTTGTTGATTTTTTGCACTAATGTTTGTAGCATTTTACACATCTAAAAAACTATTGAGTTTAAGAACAATAACAAATAAGATTTGTATTCATTAACTAATAAACTACGAAATATATTAATTCAGTTTCTATGAATATAGTTTTGCATTTGCAGAAAATAGTATTCTGCATATTGATATATTTTGGCTTTCGTATTTTTTTAATAAAAAAATATGTTCGTAGTATATATGCCAATATTCAGTAAGATAACTTTCAAACTGAACAAATACTTTGTACAAAAACATACACATCGCTGACAGACAGATCGACTCGACTAGTGATGCTGATCAAGAGTTTATATACTTTAAAGGTCGAAGAAGCCCCTTGAATGAACCACGAACCACACGAAAAAAATATGCTATCTTTTGTAAGACTATAAAAAATGTATTGGAAACCTTAAAAAAAAAACAATTTGCAGAGTGTCTTTTAAATGGTTTCCTGAATGAGCATTTGTCCGAATCTGAATTCCTCTGCCAATTAAATGATAACATTATTATGCTAATATTATATAATGGAATTATTGTAAGAGCTTAGAAAGTGTTAAAAATGATCACTTTAATCTACACAAAAGTAAAAAAATCCTTCAAATTCGTTTTGACTTTAAATATCTGGAAATATCATCTGCATCAAAAGATGATTTTAAGAATATTTTTTAAGTCAAAAATATATTTTCATAAATCTCTAGACAATTTAGACAATTTTTAAATTATAAAGTGCAATCCCCAAATCATTTTAATCACCCATTCTATATATAAATTTTTCTTTTACAAATTGTAAATAATATTAGAATTGCATATATTTAATGCTAAATCACAAATCTGTATTTTTGCCTCTTGCAGATTGGACATTTTTGAACAGGGAATTCCATGGACGGCAGCCATAATTTAAAGGTAAGTTTTTGTCACAATTTAATTACAACTATATAAATTTCTATCACATTAAGCTGATAAACAATTAAATCCGGCACGTGACAAAATACGCAAATCCCAAGATGAGGACACAAATTCAACAATACTCCTAAACTCAATTTAAATAATTATGTTAGTTTCACAGTGCGAGGGGGTGACGGGGAGGTTGGCGTGAGGGGGTAGAGCTGTACAGTTACTGAGTGTTTGAGGGTTTTACGCCATTTTTGTCGTCGTTGTTGTTGTTGTTGTTGTTGGGGTAACTTCCGGTTCAATAGGGCGGCAAGAGAACACACATTTATTCATTTAACGCCTCATTAATTCATCACTTTCAATAAAATTTACGCTTACATACACACAAGAGGTGTGTCTAAGTATGTGTTGTTGTGTGCGTGCTTGTGTGTGTGTTTGTGTGTGTGTATGTTAGTGAGTGTGTATTTGTGTGTGTGCTGCTGCGTTAGATGTAAACCACAAGTAGTAACAAACTGTAGAGCTGTCAGTCGCTCCATTAGAGGGACGGTAATGCTTCTCTACCTGAATCCTTGCGCCTTTAATTAAGCGTGCAATGTGTATATGCGTGTGTGTGTATCTGTGAGTGTGTGTGTTTGCTTGTGTAAAGCTCATTGAATTTCGCGTTAATGTATTAACTTTTATTCGCGGCCGAGTGTAGCATACGTTCAGGCGCCAAAGTTGCAACTGACTTTCACAAAGCCATGCAAAAGGCATGAATTGTAATGCATGATGCACATGACCAACGCCTAATTGGATCTATCTAATTTTTTAAAATGGAAATTGTGGCTTTAGCATGTACTAATTGCCTGGTTAATTATGTTAAATTATATCTTGTGTTTTGCGCTGCTGTTTTCCATTTTGTACAGTTTTCTGTGTATACAATAAAGCTAATTTTACGCAGCAAATCACTTGACGCTGTTAAAAGGATTTTGATCATAAGCAGACGCATCTTTTTTGTTGTTGTTGTTGGTCTGTTTGCCACATTCCACCAACACACGCAACACACAGCGGCAACGTTTAAAAATAACTCCTTGTTGAAATTTCCATGGAAATCGTGTATATTAAATATGTATGTACAAATATTGATATTTTTACTAGTGTGCTAATTTTAAAAATTATTCACTCAAACGCATGTAAATTTGGCAAAGAAAGTCTAAACAGAGACTCGCCTTGACTAAGTACATGAAATTGTTTTGTTTTGTTTTGTTTTGATTTGTGTTGATTTCAATGCAACTTGTCTACACTTATTTTTGCGGGTGTTGCATGTAAATATAAGTGATATAATTTATTTTGAAAATCATGCGCACATCTCCGCGCCGCGCACTTCCATTTCCAAATGCAACATTACCAAAATAACTGTAACAGCAGCAATAGCAACAGCAGCAGCAGCAACAGCAGCAGCAGCAGCAGCAACAGAAGCAGATGCTCAGGCATCAGCAGCCGATTTCCTTTCTTTTAGTTGAAGGAGATCAGTAGTCAAAGCAACAACACACACACACACACCGACACACACACTTTGACTGCGGCACGAAAATACTTGTACAATAACAAAAACAAAGAAAACCAAAAATAATACGTAAAATTGCTTTAATTTTAAAATATATTTCACTGTTTGTGCGCGCGCCTTTCTCGCTCGGCCTTTCGATTTATTTCGAGCGATCGGCCAGAATTAAGAGCTTTAATAGCGCATCGGTCGAGCAATCAAACGCGTCGCAACGTTCGATTAAAACGCAGTTAAACCAATCGATACAGGTTTAATCGGTTCCAAGCTTCGATTAATTGTTGTGCACTCCACGTTCGATAGACGCGTTTTTTTTTGTTGCTGTTGCAAGTCGAGTGTTGTTATTTGATTGAAGAATGTTTCGAGCTGAGAATTGCACTTGTATTCCAATTGATACATATAGTTGTTATCGGTGGCAAACATAAGCCTAACTATCGATAGTTTTCAGCTTACTACATCCTTTTTAAATAAGAGAAAACATAGATATATTTTGAGTAGTTAATATGGTAATTGCTTTTTAGGTCGATTGATAATTGAACAATTTGATTCGCTTGAATAAGCACTTACCTATATAAATATATATATATATATATATAAAGTAAATAATAGGAAATTGTTTGATGCCCGTTATAAAGTCATTAGGCGATGATAAAATTACACTTGTACAAATTGACGATTTCAAGGCTCATTTGGCCTTTCGTCTTCTGGCTGCCTCACCTGCCACTTTCATCTGTCGTTTCCATCATTGTGTTTTCGCTTTGGGACTTTGAGACGCAGAGTGAAAGTTGAAGCCAAGCGGCAAATCCTTGTGGCAAAACACGGTCGCAATACGCATGAAAATCCCATTAAAACGCTTAACTCGAAAAGCTTATCAGACACATTCAAGTATAAAGGCATATTAATAATATATTGAAGGGAAAAAAAAGTTGGGCGGGAGGGCGTGGCTTTGGAGCTTTGCCACCTGCAATTTCAAGCAGTATTTTCAATTGTATGGTAGGATTTTATTTTTGTATCTTCTATTCTGTTTTACTTTTCTCTTTTTTTTTTTTGTTGAAAAGGTGCTTCTGGCCGCGTTCTGCGGAATGGTTGGTTATTTATTTTGGGTTACCTCTAAAATTAAAATGGCTCAAAACACAAGACCAACAGACACAGACACATAAACACACACATACAAATTCACACACACGACGCCAACAACAACAACAACAACAATAACAACAACAACAAACAAGAGCGAAACAAACGAACAAAAAAACGTTTTTTATAGAACATTTATTTATAATTATACATTCTCGATGTATATGCGATTTTCTGCGCCAGTAAAGTGAAGTGTAGGAAATATCGTGCACAGACATATTTTCATTTCGATCCGATTCAATCCAATCCCCAGCCGATCCTCCACAATACTCAATAATATCGCTCGTGTGCATTCAATTAAAATACAAATCAATTATTATAAATATTCGTAATAAATGAATTCATATCGTAATGCAAATTTAAATGTGAAGACGCATATTTCCGGCTGTGTTCAATCGTCGCCTAATTAAATTAGCAACAATGTGCTAAAAAAAAAAAAGTGAATGAAATTACAAATTTCTTGTTTTATTTTCAAAGTGCTCTTAAGTGGGGTCAACCAAAAAATAAAAAAAAGTAAAAAAGAAAAGAGAAGGCGAAAAATTGCCAATGTTGAAAAGTGAAATTCTGTCAAACCAATTAAATTTCCCAAAATAAAGTCGAAACATCTGTTCTTTGTTGTTTGTTTCCTACGAAAATCGCGCAAAGTGTATTGGCAACAACAACAGCAACCACAACAAAGTTGTGAATAACAGAATGTTAAGCGTACGCAAAATGGAAATGTTTTTGTGTGCAGCTAAAATGTTGCCAACGCATGTTGCTGACCGCCAGATGGCGCACGCCATTATCACTGCCCATAGGTGGCGGCAACAGCAGCACGATCGCCTACATTTAGATGCGCACAGATGGCGCCACTCGAACTGCAGCGCCATTTTGTAAGCAATCAATAAATTAGTTATTATTATTTAAGCAATAAATTAAGAATTAAAGTTAAAATGCAAGCACTGTTTGACATTTGTGTTGATAGTAAAAACTTTTAAGATTTGTACAACCTGCATTATTTAAGCCACTTGCACTGTCATCACAAGCTGAAAAGCTTCTTAGTTTGATGCCAACTAATCCTTTGACTAATCCTTTGTGATATCGCAGCTGGCGGCTATTACGCTGTGTGTTAAGTGCTTCCTTCCACATTTTGAAAGCTCTGACAACTCTTGAGTGTTTTCCTACACTAACACACACTCAAGTGTGGATAGAAAATACTCGGTTGTTTGTTTGCCATGTTGAGTGTTGAACAACTGTTGCTGTGAAAATATCAGCATTAAATTCGTTTCAGAAAGTAGCTGCAAATATTTGATTTCTGTTTTAAAAGCTACAAAAAACCAACACAAAATATTTGCCTTTATTAATTTATATGAAATTAGTTAACTTTGCTTGCATGATTGTTGAATTAATTATATAGAAAAGTAAATTAAATATTGTAAAAAAAATTTTAATTCATTAAAGAATGTAAGGTATGTAAATGATTGATTCAACAACAAAATTAAAAGTTTTTTTTTTTTTTTAAATACTACGACAATACAATACCAAGTGAAAGTAGGTTAAGAAAAATTAAATTTGTTTAAAGTATTTTTTAATTAAGAAACCAATTTTTGGCAGCCAAGGGCCATGTTTTGATCTGTGCTGCTTAGAGAGCGAGAGACGGAGATTAGCTAAGGGGGTAGGTGCTGGAGCGGATGAAGTGAGTGGGTGAATGCATGGTTGGGAGCAAGTAGGGTTAGCGACATGTCTGTCATTCCAAAGCAGAGGCGACAAACGTTTCCGTTTCCGCTGAAATTTAATACGCACACGCCACAACTCCAAAACGACGTCAGGCACATGTGCTCCACTCTTAGGCACATCTCTATAAATCTATACGTATATGTTTATATATATATATATATTTTTTAGACTTTTCTACGAGTACGAGTGGTGTCCCCTTTTTTTTGGCACTCGCCTCGCAGCGCATATTTTGCAGCAAACTTCGTGCAATGTTTTCGACTTGTTGTGTTTATTTTTTTGGTTGTTTTTGTTGCTATTCGCAACTGAAAGAACCAGCTAGAAGCATTAACGACTCTTTCTAAATTGCAACAAAATGTTGTTGTTTATTTACGCAAATTTGTGTAGACTTTGGCTGGCTGCCAGGCATTACGAATAGCCGCGACGCCATTTTCGAATGAATCTCAAAATGCCAGCCAAAAAAAAAACACAAACCAACCAACGAGAACCACAAAATTCGAGCACCAGTTTATTATGGAAGATATTTAGAAGAATATTTGGTAACTTATTTATTAATTGTGGCCCACATGATTTATGGACGGGGGGGGGGGGGGCGAGGTGGAGGAAGGGTAGCCATGCTTTGTCACCCCATTGAATTCAACAATTTTTCACATTTTCATTTTCGTTTTATTTTTCATAGGTGGGCGTTTTGTGTGTCGTTATTGTCGTTGCTGTTGTTTTTGTTGTTGTTTTTGTTGTTGTTTGGCTGTGTGCGACGTATAGGGCATGTCATAAAAATCAAGTGAAAAGCGCCACAAGAAGACACACAAAAATGTCGAAAATCATGACAAAGACCAGAAAAAGTCTTCGTCGAGCACATCAAATAAAAAAAAAAAACATGAAAACGAAAACGAAAAAGAAAAAAAAGATACAATTTATTATAGACAACTGCTTTTGCCAGAATTCAGTTTGTCCACTTTTTTTTGTTTGCCCTGCTCTGTCTCCCACCCCTCTCTCTCTATCTCTCTATTTCGCTCTCGCTCTCTGTGCCTCTCTTTTTGTCTTTGTTTCTTTTTTTCACTCGCACATAACAAAAAAAGGAAATGCTGCAGACAATTTGGACCCGCTGGAAAAGCTCCTCTTCTGAGGTGACATGGCAACGCACACACACACACACAATACATAATCACACAGACACACACACATAAATATATACACAGACAGAGCTGTGAATTACAATAATGCACAGATACAGTTACAGTTACCATGCATGCCCCTAGATACAGATACAGATAGAATGAACGACCAACACTGATCAATGTTAGCAACGCACAAGTCTTGTCTGTGTGTGTGTGTTAGTGTATGTGTGTGTGTGTTTGATGTGTGTGCGTATGTAGGTGTATGTGTTTGTGGCTGTGGTTGACTGCGCTTGCTGTCGCTGCTGCTGTTGAAGCATTTCATTAGCCACCCACACATAACACTAGGCGCACACTCACACACACACACAGACAGACAAACACTCACAAGCTTACACACACTCACACACACATACTCACACAGACAACCGCAGAGCACTCGTGCACACTCAATACAAGCAAGATTAATGCCTGGCATGTGGGCGATGAGGCCAGCACGCGCACTTTTCGCTCATGCATACCCTGTACACATGCTTTTATCTATAGGGTATACACACACAAATGCTTACCTAAGCTTTTTGTGCAGTCAAAGGAATTAAAGACAAATAAATATTCGAGAAAAAGTCATACAAATTATTCGGCTACCCCTTTTTTAGAACTTAATACTATATTTATCTATTTTTAAAAAATAATTTTATATTTTTATTGTCTGACAAATCTACCAATTTTTACGCAAAGAACTTATGAATTAAGATCAAGAAAATTAAAGTTTTATGCAGATTTATGTTAACAAATGCTGCTAGTACAAATTTATATTAGATTAATAACTAAAAACTGAAGAAATTAAATAGATTTTGTATCTAATTGAACAATAGCTGAATAGAGGGTATTTTACTGCTAAACATTGTCAAAATTTGTGAATATTTGTGCATAAAACCGCAGGCACAAAATTGTCAAATGCTGCAAAGTTTCTGGTCCTTGGTTTCTAACTCAGACTTGTTGCATGTGAAAGGCTTCCCAGACATGGACTCGAGGCAGAGTCGATGGGTTACCATTCTGCATTTGCATGACGCAAATAAGGACATTCTTTTTCTATATTTAGTCATGTAGGTAGAGTCTGTTGTGTTGTGTCGGTCGAGTAACACTTGTGTTTGTCATTTTGTCTGATTTCAGTTGCACAACTCGGTCACATAAGCGACGCAGGTGGAGATAGAGCCGGAGTCGAGGCATCTCAGCTGAGACAAGCGCAACAACAATTATTCAACATTAGGATATAAAATACATCTTAAAGTGCACAGAAATCCAGTGGCTTAATAGCATTCATATTGCCATATACAAATATATATATATATTTATCTATGTTTATATATATATATATATATAGTGATTATGTTAACTAGTTGCCATTGAGAATTTTAGATCGGCACTAGAAACATTGAACTTTTTTTTGGACACTTTATGGTTGCTCAACAGTGACATTTCGAAGGTAAGCATTTTGATCTTTCTATATAGCAATCAAATTCGCATTGCAATCACTTTGAATTACTTAAGTAATTGAACAATATTTATTTTTCAATATATTTAACTAATGCAAATGTGCTTATAGCAATCATTACTGTATTACAATTACTTTTAACTACTTAAGTAATTGAACTATATGTATTTCAATTTATTTTACTAAAAACCAATTACTTATTTTCAATTAATTTTGTCAATTACTATAGTAATTAGCCTCATTGAATTAAGTAATGTAACGTTTTTAATTACTGATTCAAATAAATATTTAATAAATGCGACACAAAATATAAATTTAGAGCCTCAGATTAAAGAAAGTTTGGATGAGCAGAAATACTTGATATGTGCTGAGGGGGTACATAATGTGGTTTTTATAGTCAGAGTCTCAATGGTCAAGTGTTCACTGTACAGCCCCCCCACATGCCGTGCATAAGTATCTGCGCCAAGCAGCTGGCGAGACCTATAACAACAGCTGAGCATGTATTGTGCATGAATTGTATACATATCTTCAATATGTACATATTCTTATATATATATATATGTATACATATATATATTATATGACTTATATGTATGTATATAGTTCGACAAACACACGCACATCAAAAAATTGGCGTTGGTATTTCTTGGCGTTCAATTAACGTAAAACATTTGCCAAGAATTTTCTTGAGTCGTTTTTTTGGCTCGCCCCTATTTCATTGGTAGCTTCGTTAGCAACACACCAAAAAGATAAGAAAAAAAAAGAAGAAAAACAAAAAATAAATATATGCTTGTATTACACTAATAAATAAACTAATTAACTTTTGGAGCCAAACTTTGTAGAGTGGCTCGGGGTCAACGGCTTCAGTTTGGAAAAGTTTCCACATTTTTCTGCCTGGCATTCAAAAGCATTTCCGTAACTTTCCAGTTGAAATTATATAAATCGTACTTATATATTTGTTTTCCCCAAGACAAAAAGAAGGCCGAGCAAAGTGCGTCATATATAAATATTTTGTACAATAATCAAATATATCTTCTTTCGATAAAAAAAATTATTAAATATTCTGGCATGTGTGCGAACATCATCAGAAATTCAAACACGCGTCCTTTGCAGGCCACGAAACCCACACAACATACTGCTTCGTGTGTGTGTGTGTGTGTGTGTGTGTGTGTGGCGCCACACGCATTTTGCCTGCCAGCTTCACTGTACTTGTGTGTGCACCTGTAGCCGGAATTTCATCACATTAAGAGTCGCTTTTTGAGCTGTCTCTTTTTTTTTTTATTCTTTGCCTGCTGTTCACGCGCAATTATTGCACGCGACGACCGCAATAAAAGAAAATTAAAGTTGTTTTTTATCTTTTTCCTTTTGATTCTTGCAATTTTGCTTGCCGCCAGTCGGTGCCGCATCTTTTTGGCTCGGTTTTTATGTTGCAATCTCGCCCCTTGCCGCGCGCTCACTCCTCAGCGTCTCATTCATTCATTTTGTGGCTGACATTTTGTGCATTTTGCATTTGCTCAACGTTCTGCCATTTCATTTGCAGCGTCAAGTATTTTGGCCATGTTCCAAAATGTTTGTGTCTTGTGCCTCGCCACAGACGTTGCCGACATCCAATGGGGCTGCTGCTGCTCATGGGGACAGTTAGTGATTAAGCGTGAAAATATCAGACTCATCATCATCGGCCGTGCAACCAACAACTCGACTCGCAAAACACCCAGCCAAAGTAGCACCGAGTACTGAACACCACTAAAGACCAGGCGAAATCTTTGGCTGATCAAAATGGCGACACTTTTCGCTTGTTTTTCTTTCTTTCGGATGTTGTGTTTTGATTTTGCTCATTTTTGTTGTTTTTGCTTCTTGTGCACAAGAAATGGTTTTCCTCAGTTCGTTGTTGCCATTGCCAGATTTGCACACTTAAATTGTTGTGTGCAAATTAAAATACTTGTTTCATGTTTGCGAACTGTACTGTACCCAATAATCTTAACAAGTTTATTCTGGCTTATTGACAGATCAGATTTGGGCAGTTAAGAGCAAGATTAAGCGATACAATATAGATTCTTAGCTAGTACGTCAGCAAATGAGTTGTCCTACATCTGTTGTGGTTTTAATTTTTATCGTAAAGTTCAGTAACGTATATATTATATATATATTCTTTATCAGCATTACTAACCTATTTGATATAGGCATGTTCCTCTGTTCCTTGTCCGTCTGTTTCCCACAGTTTGCAATTTATCTTGATGAAGCGAATGTTGAGTTATTGAATAAAAGACTTTAGTTTAATATGATTTCAAAACTAAACTTACTCATTATGCGTATTATTCTTTACCCGTTTCAACTAAAAATAATGCAAATCGAACTATATCATATAGCTCTCAAAAGGCTTAATCGGTTGAAGGATAAGTTTTTGTATGAAAAACTTTTTTCTTTACAAATGCATTCAAGACAAACTTAATATATACAAGTTGTAATATGCTCTTAATAAAACCAAATTATTAACAAAGGACTTCTATAAATTAGAGCTTATATTTATATATATACAATATATCGGAACCAAACTCAACAGTTAAGAGTTTTAGTATGCTTATTGTGCTTTACTATATTATTTTATTATTACAGGTTTGTGTTTTCTTCTTTCTTGTGTTTTACACAATTCTGTTAGCTTTTGGCATCTTTTTTTGTATATATTTTTTAAATTCTAAACAGCTATTAGATGTTAACATTCTTATCAACTTTTTAACAAGTGAAAGTTTGGTTCCTTTCGCAGTACAATATTATTTGCAAAAGCTGTAAGAAATTAAAACTAATTTATATATTATATAAGTGGGGTTTTAGCATCAACCGTAATTTGCGTCATTTGTGAGGCGGCAATCTTATTTATTAGCAGCTGATCAAGAAATTTATTTGAATGTGTGTCGAACTTTGAGTGCATACGTTTGCATATGAATAATGCGCATATTCAGGAATATAAATTACAGCATTCACATTTTATACTTGTTAATGCATTTGTATAACCAAGATCATGTAGCATTCATCCAATTTCTGTGTATATTTGCTGTATTCGCCCATGTGTTTCACAAATTCTACAATTCACTGTATACAGAAATTTGTATACGAAATGTCAGTACAACAAAACAAAACTTCTGCTGTATGAGTAACATGTAAATGCATGTGTTTGTATATATATATATATATATATGTGTGGTTGTGTGTGTGTGTTTATGAGTGTGTGCTTACCGCAGGCAGCTGCGCAAATGGCGACGACAGACATCAGATGCAACATGGCAAGGGTCAAAGGGTGGAGCGGGGTATGGCAGCGATCGAGATCATGCATCATTTTGCAACTGTACATACGATGTTTTCGTAACGTATATTTCGGCAGCACCTGTCTTGGAGGCCAGCCAGCCAGCCAAAACAACCGAAACATAGCCGAACACCCCAAAAAATCCGAACAAGCTGCAAAATTGCTCGAAGAGAAACGTTTGAAAATTTCGAAACGACAAGAAAATGTTGTTTTTCAGTAAAAAAAAAAAGAAGAAGAATATACTGTAATTTAATCAGCAAGCAGAGCGCTGTGGGGCACAGGAGGGGGCCACACACACACACAGACGCACACATACACAATGCATGCAAAGCAGGCAGGCAAATGAGTGACGTATACGGGCGCGACCAAAGCAGCGCCACGTAACGTGAGCAACTCTTCACAAACACCGACACACACACAACACACACACATAAACATGCAATCGCTCTTTCGTTTACCTATGAGGCGATCCACACACAACAAAAGCAGCGACCACAGCAGCAGCCTCCGTCTTTGTCTATATTTAGACAGAAAATGCAAATGGCGGCAAACACACACAAATGAAATGCCCGCTGCAGACAAGGAGAAGGTGAGTAATAGAGAGAGAGAGAGAGACAGAGAGTGCAAGCGTCAGTGAGTGAGTGAGTGAGTGAGTGAGTAAGTGAATGAGCCACGCAGGCATAGACAAAGCTTGACAGCATTTTGCGCAGGCGCTTTTGCCAATGATATTGTGCTCTCTATTTCTCTCTCTCTCTCTATCTCTCCCTCTCTCTCGTTTTTTTTGTGTGTACGTTTGTGATCACTTGGCCGCCATTTTGAAGAACTATCGCTCGTGACTTTTGTAGCATTTCGTTTTTGGCACGCGGCTTCCGATCAATTTGTTTGGTGGTTCGTTGTACGTTTTGTTTGCTTTATAAATAAAAAGGATAATTTTTATAGATTTCGCTGACTGTGTGTTTTTTCTCTGCTAGTTGTTGTCTGTGTGTGTTGTGTGTGAGTTTGTGTGCAATACAAAAATATCCATAACTAAATTTAACATTTGTTTTTGTTTTATATTTAACTTTGCCCGTGTTATTTTGGCCAACTTGTTGTTGTTTCTGCTCGCGCTGAATGAATGGCAGACAACAGGTCGCAACTTATAAATACTTACAGCCACCGACTCCCCTTTCCTGCATACCCTCCTCCGCTCCTCCCGTCCTCCCCAGTTCCTGTTCCTGTTCCGCCCACTCGCTTTGTTAGCAAACAAATAATATATTATCAATTTGTTGGATTTTCGCTCTTGCATTTTTCAATTGAAGTAAACAATTGATATTAGACAATACACGTGTTAATTGGCCAGCGTTTATTTTTACACTAATCTTATTTTTGAATTTTAGCAGACATATATTTATATAGATATTTATATGAGCGATATATATTTTGGCACGTGCCGCAGCTAAATCAGAACTTTTATTTATGCAGCGCCACAGACACTCATGCAGAAATGTATAAACAGAAAGTGAGACAGACAAACAGATAGTTAGACAGTTTTATACATAGGATAGTCAATGGATGTTTGCATTAGCCATTCAATGTTTTGCATTTTAAATGTTTATTTTCATTGGCTTATACTATCCATGTTTTCATATTTTTCTCTCTCTTTATTTTCCTTTTGTTGCAACCAACAGATGGGTGGTCCGAATTATCCAGACTATATGAAAAAAGGGGGGACAGGGGAGATGTAAGTATAGAAGGGGCGCGTCTGGCATTAATGCTGAATTCAACATTTCGATGAGTAGTGACTGTTTTGTTGTATTTATAATTCTGTTGCGCCAATCTGTCTAGAATATTATTTTGCCATGCTGCAAACCCATTCAAAACATAATGGGTATCAATTTGAAAAATATGTTTATATTTGATAAAAAAACATAGAAAAAAGTAAGCATTCACTGCAAAGATTTTTTTAAGTAAAAATATCGGTTTCTGATCGTAAATACCTTTTTATCTTACTGATTTCGCACTGCAGTTTTGCATTATGAGCTTAAGGGCAGATTTTTACTTACTGAACATAAATTTATATAAAATATAAATAAAACGTGAAAACATATTTCTGTTTAATAAATTTTTTTCTAAAATGTTTAGTTTCCTTTCGATAACAGTTTACACCAGTTGAAAATGTTTCGAAAGCTTAAGTAGTATTTAAATATGCCGAATATAGTTCTTGTATTCCATCATAAATCTTCGTCTATCTTCACAGATGAAATGGAGCTCATCGTTTAGGGAACATTGGACTTATAATTACATTGTCTTCACATTGACAACACATCATTTAGCACTTATATTTGTGATTTTCTAACTAGACTTGTCCCCTTTTTGGAAAAATGTGAATTAGGATCAATATTAAGTAAAATCTATTTCTAGTCTTTTGCCCCATTATTGTCGTATTACAGGGAATTCAATATGCGACATCAACAAATTATTAAATTATGAACACAAATGTGTCTCGCAGGGCGTAACGAATACAAAGGGAGAGGAATGGGGACAAAGGTTGATATGGAGTTGGAGGAAGACCCTGTCGAAAGGATTGCATGTGCGCCACCACAAATTAAACGTGTTCCGTTTTGCCTAAAGCCAAAAGAGGGTCCCCAAGCAGATCGAAACGATGCTACCGACAGACAGCTACTATAAGTACATATATATTGTATGTATGTATGAACAAGCTTACATATATATATATATATATGTATATTATGTATTTGCTTAAGTGCATCTCCCCAATGCAGCCTACCTACAAGAACGGCTGGCATCAGACGCACAAATGCCACGTAGAGCACGCGTGAGTCGGCCAGAGATTTGCTATGGGATTATATATGAAGACTGCTCAGTTTACTAATTGCTTCCGCTACTGCATCTCTGAGGCTACGGCTACGGCAAAGGCAATGGCTACGGCTACGGCTACGGCTGCTGCTGCTTGAAGTTTTTAGGGGTCTAGAGATTCATTTTAATTGCATTTCTTTTAACGGTAACATCAGCCAGCAAAAACAGCCCCAGCCCCCAGAGTGCGTACAGTGTTCGCTGGGTAATTAGAACTTTTTCAAATGAGATTTGTTTGTGAAAATTATTGAATACTCAACTTTGAATGTCAAATGTCAATTGTTTTGCAAGTAGCAAAGTGATTTTGACTAACAAAAACATTAACATTTATTTTACGTTGTTACTATCAAATTTTTATGTTTTGTATGTTTAAAAAAAAAAAAAAACAATTATACAAAGACAAAGCAGTAATAAATCTATTTAAAATATCAACAATTTTAATCATTTATATTGTATAATTGACGTCAAAAGAATTATTTTATACTATTTATATTTTAAATATTCACTAACAGCGGTCAACCTCGATAAATATGATAAGCGCTAAATATATAAAATTACAAATATAATTTTATATTTATAAAGGAGAAATATTATATATATATAATTTTATATATACAAATTAGTATTTAGCTAAAATCAACAGCAGCAAGAAAAAAATTATGGAAAATACAGAGAGATAATAGAAAATAGTTAGAATTAGTTAATTAAATGAAAATTGGTTTCGAAATGCGTTCTCATTGGCGAGCGACTACTGTACCCAGATCGCAGATCCCAGGTCCCAGTACTCGCTGCCATTCCCTGAGTCAACTTATGTTCTTTGGCTGCTGCTTGCTACACGCCTCTGTCCGTCCGTCGCAGTGCTGTGCCTGACGGTGCCCGGACGGCGACGTCAATAACATTTGTGTCTGCACACACACACACAAACACACTCTGTTATTTATGTGTGTGTGTGTTTTTTTTTTGTAGTTGCGCCCAATAACAAAAATCAAAGGAAACACATGTATATAAGAACTATATACATGCATATGTACAATCATATATATTGCTGCTGCTCAAGAAATGATCGCAATGGAGATTCTCTGGCGCTGCTAGGTGAGAAATACAAACACACACACGCACACATAGACACACACACACTCGCATACACAGCAGCTCTCGGTGCGGGTCATAAAAATATTTAAACGTAGCAGGGGTTTGAGGCCACTTGAATTGCATTTCAGCTATGCGTTTGCTACTCTCTCTCTGCCCCGCTCCCGCTCTTGCCGAGCATGTTAAATGCCAGCCAAAGGAAGCGGCTAAAGGATGTGCACACTTGAGCCCCGGGAAATGTGCTTGCTTGAAAAACAAATACTATTCGTGATCATAATCTGTGTGTGTGTGCGTTTTGACTTTTTGGCACATATACGGTTCATTTCACGAGCTGAATCTGAGATGCCATGTGCTGCTGTACGCCAACAATAACAACTTTAACAACAACAGTAACATCAGCAACATCAGCAACAACAACAAATTGTGCACACATGTTGCGTGTGTTTTCTTTTTTGGGTGTTTTGGCTGGCCTCTCAAGCAGTCGCCAGTTTTTCTTCTTCTTTCTTTCCTTTCTTTACTTAAGTAATTTTTTTTTTTTTTAGTTTTTGGTACGACATAATACCAACAGCTGATTGAGCATACACAATTAGGCATCAATATATAAATATATATGCATATATATATTAAGAGTGTGCAGGATTTCGCTCTTCGAGCTGCCTAATTGTGTACAAAATTATCCATCAACAGCTGAGCCAATGACGTCACAATGTTGCAGACTGTGAAACAGCAGTTGAGAATTGATTTCTCAGCACGTAGCACATATATATATATATATATATATATATATATAAAGACTGTCTGATGTCAGAGAATATGCTGAATGATGTGCATTTCCTTTGTTACATGAATTTCTTAAAATGAGTATTTTATTATACTTTTATTAAACTAGAAATGGGAATGAAAGTATTTTCTTTTCTTGTGAGGACCTTTTATGATTCTTTAAATCTGAATTTTGTGTCTTACACATTTAAAGCATATATTTTATTGTTTAATAAATCATAATGAATTAGTTTTATATAAATAAATATAATAAATGTTAAGCAGTTACGGGGATAACCGCACTCCTATATTTAATATTCCTTTTAACTTTTATAATAAGTTTTATAAATGACTTAGAAATTTTTAAAAATTGGTTCCTAGGTAAATTTTATCTTAGTGTAGAACTTTTGCATATAGGAATTTCATTTAAGAATTGGATTTACATCTGTAACTGTTAAAGAAATGCCACAAAAGACAAATGTAAAAATGTGTAATATTTTTCTTCAGCTGGGGATAAATAACTTGACATAAATGCTAATTCAAATTCAGGTCGGAATATGTTTTGAACTTTTTCATTCACATGCATAAAGCTTATAAATATTTCATTCACAATTTGATAAGCAAAGAGACCCCCTAAAGAAGCTGTTGCAATAACTCCCTAATGCCACATCAGTCTTAATACAAGGAAATGCTGTTCAGTTTTTATTTATGCTGAACAAAAGTCGTGAGGAAGACTCATCCGCTTGACTCTGTGACTGGTTGCCTGGTTGGTTGCCTGGTTGGCTTTAGCAAATGCGACAAGCTAAACCCAATGCTGCCAAGCGCGTCTCTCGTCATACGGATTGAGGAGTGTGTGTGTGGAGTGCGGAGTGAGCAGTGCAAGTACTGCTAAGATTTATGGTATCCTTTCAACTTTAAACTCGCTTTGGTCTGGTTGCTGGCTGCATCAGACGACAAATGCCCCTCACCAAGCTGAACGCATGCAAAGTGATTGTTTTTCAGTGTGTGAGTGTGTGTGTGTGTGTGTGTGTGTGCGTGTGTGTTTTTGCTGTGTGAAGCTAAGTCAACTCAGGGGGCAACATTGTTTTTCTTATTTCTTTATTGGCTTTTGGGCATACCCCTTTGCAGGAGGTTACAGCCAAAGCGTGTGCATTGAACTGATCGTCATAAATTGCCAGTTTCTGCTGCTCTTCTTGCGACTCCATTTACAGTTTTTGGGGGGTTGCCAAACGCTTCGACAGTTAAGATTAATTGTGTGCCAGTGTTTTGTCATGTACTCCACGCACTCATTGTATTCATTTGATTCACTTGATTCACTTTATTCACACTGTGTTTTTTTTGTTGTATTACTAACCGTTTTTACTTTCTTTCCATTTCTATTGCAGCAAAACTTTTTGTACCTGTTGTTTTGCGCACGCAAATGTAAACTTTAATAAGGTGAGTCTCTCAGTTAAGTTTGTTTGTTTCCTTCATCTTGTTTTTTTTTTTTGTAACTGCCTCATGGCTTAAGTTGAAACGATGAGCACGTGCCACGCATTAAGAGGCAGCCTCCGTCTGTGTGTGTTGTGTTTGTGCACAAGGCAAATATTTACACTCAATGGAACATAATAAAGACATTAAAAATATATATCATATTATGTGTGGCTGGGAAACTGAAATGCGATTGCAGGTATTACCTGTGTGTGTGGGTGTATGTATGTGTGTGTATCGCACACCCACATGCTGTCAATATTCAGTGTGAGCCTAGTCCCCGCCTCGCCTATCTCTTTGTCTACATGTTATTCTTTAACTGCCCAGTGAACCGTTTGCTGCTCAGCTCTCCTCTCCAGCTTACAGTAACAGTTAAAGTTTTCTCTGAGCTTTCCTTACCGCATCCAGGTGTGTAGTCACTTGCGGAATACTTATTTCTCTACTTCCTTCTCTCTCTCTCACTCTCTCTCTCTCTCTGTCGCTCTGTCGCTCTTTTGTGACAGGCAGGTAAGCAAAATAGCATTGTCACAATGATTGATAGGACGGCGTTGGAAATATGAAGTTGATTTCAAAATGATTACCAGATGTCTCTGAATTGCCACAGATCCATATTCAATAAATAAATAAATAAATTCAATTAATATAAGGTCGATTGCTTGCTGCTTTCATTTCTATGCAAAGGCTAACATAAATTATGAATTACAGTTTAGAAAATGATGCAAAAAGACTAGATGAAGAGCACTCCTCAATTTAATACTTTATAGTGCTTACTCAAAAATTAATTAGATTTTGAAAAACCATGTTTTGCATTCTATATAAACCCTACAAAATTAGACCACCAAAAAGAGAAGGGTCAAAACTGGGCAATTCCAAAGAGACCACAATTTCAAAACCAATGTGTTTTTAACATCGCTTGAACACTCGATAAACTCTATACTCAAAGTGAAAAATTAAAGTTTTGGTTAAAAATTCGCAGAAGTTGCAGTTGGGCAACATTCAATTTACAATTGGATTAATTTGAATAATTGAAATCCATTTGTGCTAAATTTGTTTGTATGCAATTATGGTAAAATATTTGATAATGTCCTTGAACTAACTAGGCAAACATGAATATGCTCTTACTGTCATTCATTATTTGTGCATAGGCATTTACTTAGTTTCAGATTTTATTTGCATTGAATTTTGCATGATGAAATGCCTGTAAATAAATACAGAAAGAAACTATTTTATTCGCGTGTCCAATTCAATTAATGTCTATTCACGCCTACAACCAAAAATGTGCACATCTATATAAATATATATATATATATATATATATATATATGTATATATATATCTATGTGTGAACCTGTCTATTAAAGAGCATCCATTTCAAATTATAATTTGCTGCAGACTGTGGACACATAAAACCTTTTACTGCCCTGCCTGGTGTCCTTGACAAATCATTTGCATTTGAGATATTTGTCGTGGGGCAGGTTCGCCGAATTTTCATTTGCCATTTGCGCGTTGTCAGCAGAGCCGTTTGGACATATGGCTAATATGGGTTAAATGCGAAAAATAATTCAAATGTGTCAGTTTGACTTTAGTTACACTTAACATAGGGATAAAAAAAAAAAAAAACAATGAACAACTCAAATTTGATTTCACAAAACTTGTGCTATGTAATTTGAATAGTTAGAAATTGTAAATTTGTAGCTGCAATGCAGCAGACAGTCGAGAATAATGTTAAAAAAGTAGATAGGGTTGTGGGTTGTGTATGTAATTCAAGCGGGATGAGGTGGTACAAGCTGTCACAGCCACGTTTTCTGGCCACTTTAACAGTGGCAGCAAGGAACAGCAAAAGCAACAACAATAACAAATTTAGCCGTGTCGCTCTTTAGCTGCTCATCATTGATGCAAACAGTGAAATGCTTTCACCGCCCGCTCAGTTGGCGCGCTTCGCATCACAACTCCCACTTCCCCTTCCCTCCCCCACTCGCTGCCCCCAATATGCAGCCTTCTGGCACACATGTTAACGTAGCCTTATTGAAGCTGACAGGCTGCTTGGCATTGCCTCATGTTGCTTGGCTGCTGCTGCCGCTGCTTCTGCTGCTGTTGCTCCGACTGCTCCTGGCGCTGCGTGGGCGTCCAACAAGCATTGAGCAAAATTGATTAGATTAGGCAACTCCGAGGTAAGGCGGAACAAACCATGAAGTATTTATACACTTTCAGTAGCAGCACTTGAAGGGGGCGGGATCAGGGATCAGTGGCAGCAGTGAGTTGGATTTTCGAGTGTTTCTCCTTGTTGCACGTTTACCAACGCTTCGGTTGACAAACAGTAAAAAAAAAACAACACAAACAACAAACGACACTTTCTTTGTTTAACTTTGTCTACTTTTGTGTATCCTGTATCCCATCAAGTGGGTGTAACAGAAATGTGTGTTTTAGATAACAGCAGGCATTTTGGGGCATAGGATTATCTATTTGACCTTTACATTTCAGAGTTTTTAAGAACAATGCTGTAGGCATCAAGTTTATTAAATTTGAGGAATTAATATTGCTTTATTTGTCAACATTTTTAATATTAAATTTTATATATATATCTGTCATTTTTTATATGCCAAATATTTAATAATTATTGTAAAATAATGACAGCAGTATTTAATTTAATTCACATGCCTACAATAAATTACATAATAAATTATAATATTTATTGAGGAGAGATAATTTAATACAGGGAATCTGCTGGACGAGCACTGCGAACATTTTAAGCTGGCTTTCTTTGTTTTTTATTTTTTGTTTTTCATATGACGAGTGGCATTGTCCTTAAACCAGTATCTAATCACATTTAAATTGCACTCAAAGCACACCAAAGCGACGCACATACACACATACACACTCAGGTTACACACCCTCGCACAACTATGTCGTAAAAATTGTGTACTCATATTTTGATGAACGATTGAGAGTTTAAGCGCCTTTTAAGTCAGGCGTATTGAAATGTAATTAGGCAATGCTAATGCCCCGATCCTTTGGGGCTGTCTTTACCTAACAGCTTCAGGCTTTTTATTCAATTTGACACACACAGCCAAGTAATTACTGGCCTAATTGCTTTTGTCGCGCTGCCTCTTTAGTATTGTTTGCACATACAAATTGCCCAGCATTTTGAGATATTGAAATTAAGCTCTGTCTTAATATGGTATTATGTAAATTTTGGAGACTTTGTTCAGCCTAATAAGCCAAATTGTTTACGAAGCGGAAGCCACAACAACTGTGAAACCCACAATAATTTCTGTTTAAGTTTGTGGTTATTTTTTTACATTTTGAATTCATTTTTTTTCCATAGAAATTTAATGAAATATAAAAGCTTATCTTGTTGTTAAGATTGTCATAGTTTTGATTTTATTTACTCCAAATTTTGGTTTGGTTTTTAAGATGACTGTTGTAAAATTAAAGCATTTTCTTTTAATGTATTAGGCAAGTCTCTCCTTCAAGTAATATACGAGATCTCCAGCAAATGCCAAAAGTCGAATATAAATTATTAGAACTGAGATTCATTGGAAGTAAAAGAAGAACAACAAAGTCATTAAATGAAAATGCTCTTGAAAGCAAAGCCATTTGAATGAAATTTATGAAAAACTACCTACGCAGTGTTTACAACAAAAACAACCACAAGAAGAAGCAGAAGCAGAAGAAGAAGAAGAACAGACACAGATACTACAAGAACTTCACGTGGCTTGTAGTTTTCAATCTTATTACTTTTGTTGTTGTCTGCCGTTGTTGATCTTGGTTGGGGTGCCCCTCTGCGTGGTGGCAAAAGACAGCAGCATAAAAATCGAGTGTACTGTGAGTAAAAATGGTTAAGTGCCGCCTTGCAGCATCCTCCCAAAGTCGGACTCAGCGCGCACATTTGCCGCAAAAGTGCGCATGTGTCGCCGCATGTTGCACATGTGTGTGCAGCAACGTTACGCCGAACTGATTCTGACTCTGAGTCTGGACTTGGGCATGGCCTCACATGGCACCCCCGACGTGGACGTGGACATGCGCGAAATGCGAACGGCGTTTATTGAATTAACTGCAACAGCAACATCAACAACAACAACAACTGTAACTGCAACAGCAGGCAGAAGGGCAACTGAGTGGCAGTTGTCGCCATAAGTTCGAGCTGGCGGCAGAGTGTTAAAAGTCACAAGGACACACACGCACACGTTGCCACACATATGCAGATGCCTGCTAATGCAACTGCGGCCGCATCGAGGTCAAATGCAACAATCTCATTACTGTTGCCATATGCAAATGCTACTGCAACTGCTGCGCTGCTTCTGCTGATGTTGCTGTTGCTGCGAGCAATGCTTGCAACAATGTGGCGCCGTTAAAGTCGTAAACTTGTAACATGCTTCGCACACTTCAGAGAGACGATGCGTGATTTTTACACAAATTCCATAAACACATTTTATGCTAAGTCGCATGATCAGGCAGGTACAGAGTCGAGTGAAGTCCGAAGACGAAATGACAAATGTTGCATGCTTCTTATTATACCCTAAACGAATTAAATATGGGTAAAAGGGTATTATGAATCTGTGCAAAAGCATATAACAGGCTGAACTACAAAGGAAACATATATTCGAATGGGACTTATTTGGCGTTAGAGACTTCATATTTTGGAATATAGGTATTTGTATCAAGTTCTTTTTATTTGACCAATAACACAGCCTGTTTCCCGAGAATCTCTCTCAACTAGAATATTCTTTTAACTTCGATATTTTATATACAAAAATACATATGATAAATACTTATTTAGCTATATGAATGAATAGAATTGGAATTCTCCGCCTTTAATTGCTTAAGTCAAGTTACAATATTTGTATAATTAAAGCGCTTTGTCTCATTAACATAAAACTATAGTGTTAACCTTAGCAAGGACATAAATAAAGGCGTTACAACTATGACAGACATGCAACTAGCATAGATTCAATCCATTTCAGAAGGTAAAATGAGGGGAGTTACTAAAATATATTTGGATCCGTCGTTGGTGTTTACTAAAATATATTAAAATTAGTAATATAATTTGTGCGTATCCGCATAGGTACAAAATCAATAATTATTCTTCGGTGAGTCAATTAAAAATTATAGGATTGATGTACCTTGTCAGTTTCGTAAACGCTTTGCGTGTCATTAAATCAAATCGATATGTATAATATAAATTGACAGCTTTAACTGTAGCAATGATGTAGTTTGCAACCCAATCCATTGTCAATCATTTAGAAAACGTTTAAGTATCGAACTTAATTTGTTGATTTAAATGTGACGAAAGGACGCTTTTATAATTATTGTGTTGCCCCTGATGCCAAACGCAGGCTAACAAAGTTTGTCTCAACCAACACCAGGAAGCAGCCTAAAGCACTCAAACAAGGACAATGTATGGCTTGACATGATGAAATACAATGGGAAAAAGGCAAGTCGAAAAAATCTAGAGCCGAATAAATAAACAGATAGGCATCCACTCAATAAGTGGGCAACCGGGAGAGATGGGAGAGGCTGACAGGCAGCGGCACTTCAATAAAAGATACGGAAAAAAACCAAGGCGACGCGTTAGAAACATTTTTGGTTTTTCCGGTTGGGTGTGAGAGGGGAGAGAGGAGCGAGGTGTGTGTGTGTTGTGGGAAGGCAGCTGTACAGCAAAACGGATAATTAACATTTATGAGCAGGCAACAGAGCGAGCACAGCGTCCAAAAGCTTAACGAATGATAGCTAAGAGGGGGCAGGTGTGCAACAATCGAAGTGAGCCGCAAAGGAATTTGGGAATAAATAACTGTTGCTCCCACAAAACGGACAACAAAAACAACAACAACAGCAGCAGCAACAGCAACAAACGGCTGTTTTGCTACTGTGTGTGGGTGTCTGCGTCTCTGTGTGGGCATGAGTGAGCGCAAACAAAAACCATATGTTTCTTGTTTGCGATTGCTCCTCGTTCTGACGGAGGCTTTTGCTTTCGTTGCGAGTTTAAACTTAATATATGCTCAGAAATCACTCAAAGGCAGAGCGCCTGCGCGCTCCTGAGCGCAAACAGATTGAGCGCAGATTGAGTGAGTAAGCGAGAGCGAGAGTAAAGGCGCGAGCGATAGCGTGACAGTGCGAGAAGGACAGAGAGAGAGAGTGTGAGCGCACTGGCGAGTTGTGTGAATGTATGAGTGGGATATTTTGTTACACAAAACACAGATCTGTTGTACACATACACACACATAAACCGTTAGAATGACACCGTGCGGTGCATGTGTGTGTGTATGGGTAAGCTTTTGTCCACTCAGTGCGCTCTTTATGACTGTGTGAGTGAGTAATATTATTATGTGCTTCGAGCATACAACGAATATTACGAGATTCATTCGACATCCTCAGTGCATTCGCGAGGCTACGGCAAAACGCGTACCCGTGCGACTCACACACACATACACTCGCAGGCAGAGCGATACCGATACCGATAGATACCCGTCGCTGTCGTCGTCGTCGTCGTCGGCACCGTGTGTATCCGTGTGTGTCTGTGCGCCGTGCGACTACGTCAACGGCTCTGCGTATCCGTCAGTACGTTCGTACGCGTTCGCAGCGCCGCTTCTTTGAGTTTCAGGTCTCCGCGTTCCGTTCGCGGCTGTTCCGCGTTTTCTTGCGCGATTGTTTCGTTCACTTGGGGACATAATAACATAAAATAACAAAAACCAAACTAAAAACAAAAAGAAAAATAAATTTATAAATAAATATATATTTCTAATAATATTAAAAGGTGCAAACCAATTATGCCGCCGCGCGCACTAATTTATTTTTACTCCAATCTATAAACAATTTGACGTCTATTTCCAAAAATAAATCTTTTGAAAACAAGCATAAATAAATAAAACAAAACAATGCGTTTGCCACTTATAACATTTTATTTTTAACTTTTATTTCGCGAGGCGCTTGCCGCCCGTCGCCGTCCACTCCCGCTTGTGTTTGGCAATTCTAATTCTGTTTATAAATATTTACAATCATAACAATTAAAATTTGTATTACAAATCAAAACAAAACAAACACTCATCGACTTCAAGCCATTTGTGTTTGTTTGCTAAAGAAACACAAAATATATATAAAAAATAAAATTAAACAAATACTTGAAAGTTTAACAAACAAAAAAAAAAAAAAAACCAAATGTTCAAATACAGATACCATTTTGTGTACAAAAATTGTGAAAGTTTTGAGAGACACATTTATTAAACCGTATTTTATATGCAAATAAAGCGCACGCTTTTGAGACATTTACATTACAAGCAAACAAAAATAATAAACAATACAAAAACTTAATAGCAACATTTTTGCTCACTAAAGGAGGAATTTTTGAGAATTCTGTAAATCATGTAAGTTTAAAGAATATCATAATAGTAACCATGCAATGCTAAAGTTTAAATACCTTTAAATTTTATAGATAATTACCAGATATTAAATCTGAATATGCTTAACGATTTTAGTGCTGAAATAACGCTTTAGCAAAATGAGTTACTTAATTTATTAGCCGCACTCTGACGCCATTTCCACCTATCAGTTAGGTAGCATTGCAATCAAATTTTTTATAGACGCACAAATTTATGTGGGACCTTTTAATTTTCTTATTAATTTTTTTTGTTATTATTGCATTTAATGCTCAAATTTTTCAAATCTCAGATACGCACACAAACATTTGTTCAATTCCAGCGTGTGTGTGCGTTTCTGTGTGTGTGTGTGTGTGTTTGTGTCGACTTTTGCCAAAACTGATAAGCAGCCAATACAATACAGATTCATATAGACACATGTGCATATGTATATTATTTTCATGTTTGTATGTATGAATATATATAGTTAAATGTATATGCATATAGAATTGACGCTTTCAGCGAAGTTCAAATCCATTTCCACTGCTTCACACACGTTATCAGTGCTTCTTGCATATAGTTCTTATTGCTACTTATATGGATGGATTGACAAACTGTATAAATTGATGAGTGATTGACCAATTGAGGGACTGCCTGCCTCTGATAACTGCCCGACTGTTTGTTTGCTGCATTTTGCAGGGCTTTAATATGCAATGCAAAATTCTGCCAACTGACTTCATTCGCCTTATCATCCAGCCGGGACATGAGACATTGCACTTCCAAGTAGTGTCCAGCAGTTGGAACACCTAGAAAAAGGAATGACTCCTAAATTTAATATACTCAAAAAAAGTACTTGATATTATTTCTAATCCATTAATAAGCTAAGAAAACTTAAAAAATAAATTTGATAATAATCAAAGCTAAATTTCTTACTTCTTAAATGTTTCCATGAGATAATATTTTGATATTTGATATGCTTAGTTAAAGTTCCCATTGCTTAACATTTAGACAGTTGCGCTTTAATTAAATAAAAAAGAAAACGTACATAAAAGATTTTAGTTTTCCACTTAATAAACTGAAATAAAAAATTTGTTAAATAAAAATGTCAAATTTAGTTAAAAGCCATGTTATTCCCCGTACTTATGACTTAGCTAGATTTTTCTATTTACATAAAATAATTCTTTAGTTAAACATAAACTAAACTTGAACCAATAATCATCTTCTCTCAGTGCAGCACTTGGGCAGCATTTTTACATTTTTATCCCCATCTAAGAATTTTCAAATGTTATTCAACTACATAATTGACATCTGATAGAAGAGAAAAAATGTGCGACGGTCGTGCCCAGTCCGACGGGCTTCAAGGGCAAAAACTTTACACCAGACCGGAAACAATAGGCACGTAAAAAAGTAAAATATTTAAGAATGAGCACAACGAAATGTTTGTTAACAATCAATTATATGCCAAAAGTTTCGCTCAGAATGAATTTAGTAAGAAAAAAACATTTTTTGCTTTACAAATTATTTAGATAAGGATTTGTTGTAGTTTTGTTGTTGTCGCCATATCTCAAATGAGAGTGAGAGTTTTTCGTTATCAATCAATAATTTGGCAAAAGTTTTGAAGTACGGTTGCGTTTGGACTCTTTTTCTTTTTGTTTTCTGATAACAACAAAATTTGCAATCGAATTTAATTTTTTTTTTTTTCATTTTGTCGCTCTACAAATTATTATGATAAGGTTTGGTATGTGTTGTTGTTGTTGCCAGAGTTTGTAGAGAGAGTTTTACGGCCTTATCAAAAACACCGAAAAGGTACTCGCACAAATACGTATGCCTATATGTATAGTTATATGTATGTATTAATATATACATATTTGCCAATTGTTTTTGTTGCTGCTCTTCAGTTTATGATATTGTTGTTGATATTGTGTCACATTTTAATGATTATAATTATTATATTTTAACTTGTTGTTGTTGCTATTGTTTTTACTTTTGTGTTTGTATTTGGATTTTTTTTTTTTTGTTATGTTTGTCGTTGAACGCTCTTCCGTCTCGCCCCCTCGTGTTTGCCATCGACATCGGCAACTCTCACTCTCTTTCAGCCCATGTGTCTCTGTGTGCATTGTTATATTGTCTACAGATAAGATATCAGAACATAGAACAGTCCGAAGCAGTTCAATATGCTTGTCACCTTCCGTGTAGGTGCTACGGGGTACGTACGGGCTCCGGTTGAGCATAGAACGCGTGCTGGGCAAAATAACCTTGACTCTGCTCAGGTGTCATCTGGTTATCGAATATTTCTAATGCAATTGAAATATGTTTGCAGTTGCAAACGCGATAAGACTAGAATAGAAAGTATGTAGTTTTGATTTTGGTACAAGTACCGAAAAATAAATAACATCTTTTAGAATTTAACCAGCTAGAAAAATAGACCAAGTGAGGAATAAGACTATATTAACTCTTTTGTAAGATAAGTAATTCAAAAAGAGGTCTTCAAAAAAAGCAAAGAAATGCTATTCGATATCTTTTCAATATCAAGCGTTAGAAATTCAAATCTTGAACTAATGGTCTCCAATTTCGGCTCAGCTTCTGTTTCGACTATTCAAGAAGTGTCATCGAACAGCGGAACTAAATGAAATGTGTTGTATGCGGCTCAGTGGCAGTGGCAACGACGCGTTCCAGACGCGTTTTAAAACGCTGTGCTGCGCGTGGCGCTAATTAAGTTAAGATTTACGATTATAACAATCGGCAGATGCGTTGATTGGATCACATTAACACTAACCAGACACAGGGCCCAGACACGACCCGAACCGAACCGAACAGAACTGATCAAAACAGTTGATTAATCTCTGACAGAGCGAAAGTGAAATGCGGCAGATTTGGACGGGAATTCCATTTCAAATACGACTCCCAGGACTGAACTCTCCATCTCCACATAAAACACAAGCTGAACATTCTTAAAAGAGTTTTTAAAATAATTGCATTTTGCAGCAAACGTGTTCATAAATTTGATTTTATTATATGATTTTTTATTATTATTATTATTTGCATTTCGGACTGAATTAAAATTGCAATTTATGAGAGCTAACTGGTTGTGTGTGTGTGTGTGTGTGTTACTGACAAATTATATACGTGAGATTAGCAACAGCATCTTCAACAACTGGTTTTCCGACTTGTTAAAAAGTTCATTCATCCAAAATACGGAAAAGTTTAAAATTTGCATAAATTACTTGCAGTTAATCGTAACAAATACAACAACAAGAACAACAATCAATTGTTGCTAATTGCAATGAGCGTATACATTTAGTGATATTCATTTAAGATGC
This sequence comes from Drosophila fungiperda, assembly GCA_035042345.1. Classification (NCBI taxonomy): domain Eukaryota; kingdom Metazoa; phylum Arthropoda; class Insecta; order Diptera; family Drosophilidae; genus Drosophila; species Drosophila fungiperda. The sequence goes on from JAWNLM010000216.1 coordinate 2,568,496, forward strand.
CTCATCGCAAGAAAACCACGAAACCAAAACAACAACAATAATAAATGAATCAACATATTTGCGCAAACTCTTAAAACCAAACTTTACTGGTTGATGAGGCATAAAGGTTGCTTGTACTTAAATAAATTGTAAATAAATATTTATTCAAGAGAGCACAGTTAAAGAAAGAGAGAAAAAATCTAAAATAAATGTACGTAGTAAAAGATAAAGTTTGGAAACTGATTTAATTAGAGGAATGAGCTGAGTTTGTACAAGTGAAGTTCAGAAAGAGTGCACGTCAAAAGCAGAAAGTCAATTTATTATATTATAGAATTGCTGTCTTAAATTCATTTTCATTAATTATGAACATTTAATAGATATTTAATATTAAATAGAGAGCAAAAAATCTCTTTGTTATTGTTATTATTATTATCTTATTTATACTCTCACAATCATCATTTCCACAGAAAACAGAAATCTAAATAAATATATTTTTTGGGAACGGAAGTAAATGTAGCTTAAGTGAAACTATTTGTTTACAATTAAATTTGATAAAAAATATTTGGTAGTTGGTTGCTTAATTGTAACAATCGAGTTTTGGTGTGACTTAAATGCGTAAGATAGAATCAAAAAAGGTAGCTGATTTTAACAAAATAAATAAGTAAATTTTGATTTTTCATGATATCAAAATGACTTGATAAGCAGCTAAACGTAGCTTTAGTTAAATATCAAATCGAAAGGCAGCTTTCACAGGAACTTTCATTTTTGTTTTTTAGTTTTTTGCCTAATGATCTGTGTGTGCTGCTAGCCATGTCTTTTGGGCCAATTAAAATGTCGCAAATGTTTGGCCAGCTTCTAATTGCCAGCAACAACAGCAATAAAAACAAGAAACGCCATTCTTGACACACATGCAACACAGAGTAAACCACATCCTTTTGCTGTCTGAAGACAGAAGATCTTTCACTAATTTCCTTCCTTCCTTTTGTTTGATACTTGGCTGTGCTCAAGTGATGCTCCCGCTGCTGTTGCTGCAACTGACCCAGTCAGGCTGCCACATACCGCAACTGTTTAATTGTTGCAGCAACAAACTGTGTTAAGTTTTGACCCCAGGGCAACACTTTTTCGCACTTGCTGCAACCACGTGTGGCAAGTGCAGCCCTATGTCCGGGTTGATTAGCTCATGTGCCGCGTCTGCTTGCAATTAGTCACTCTGGCCACTTGTGCAACTGCCTAACTATTATGCTTTTGGTAACAATACATACACAAACACAGACACACACACACACACACAGTCACACAGCTATCTAAAAGGCTTAATCCAGTGACGTGTCATTTTGATTTATTGTTTCTTTGTTATTAACTTTTAAATTTTGACCATCTAATGCGTGAGTATTGCTATCTAATCACTTGACCAATGACCAACAGCAAAGTGGCAAGTGGCAACGTCAGCTCGAGCAGCAGCAGAAGCAGCAGCAATTCTAGATATTGATAATACTTTGATAAGTATGCTTGATTAAATAAAATAATAATATAAAATATATGATAAGAAAATATAAATAAAATACCCAGTTACCGCTCAGCTTAAATATTTTATAATTTAATTAATAATTAATTTCCAACACATATTTGAATTATTTAGTTGTTATTATTATATGAATATAATTAAAGCATTTTAGTGGCATTTTATATATGCATGCATTTATTTGAAATCAAATTCTAGTGAAATATAAGACTGATTTAATTTGAACATATTTCTATAGAAAAAAATCCTGTAGGCTTCAGTCGCATTCCCTTTATGGGCCCCAATAAGTATGCTATAGATTCGTAATTCAAGCAGATAATTTGCGCTTTTGCTGCTGCCATTGTTGTGTGTGGATGTGGGTGTGTGTGGGTGTGTGTGGGTGTGTGTATCTTTGATGTTGCCTCTGTCAACTAGGCTCGTATTGCATTCGCGCATTGTTGATTAAATTCCACGTATTGCATTGAATCAAATCGAATATTTTAATTAGTGCTTACACACTTAATAAGCTGCTTATTTGATACACACGCGTTCAATGCTTTAATTGACAGATGCCTGGCGACACTTCAGCACCACAGCCGGTGACCCATCCCTGCTCTTGACTACTCTCCCTTGGCCTGACCCCAAGCACTAAGCAGCCTCAATTATTCATGTTCCGTGCCGAGTTCTGTGACGCATTTGTCACATTTATTATTGTTGTGGTTGTTGCTTGAACTTATTGCGATTGCTTATCGCTTATCGGGTTTGGAGGTTGAGTTTCGATTTGTTGCGTTTAGTTTTTATTTATCGTCGGACTTTCACTAAAAATACTGAACTGAGTAACATATATTCACTTGGGTCTTCGGTCTTGGGTCTGACTATGGTCAGCGGTTAATGATTTTTATAAATATTTATTTACCCATATCAGTGCTGCTTTGTTTGCGGTAAAAGATCAGCAGGAGGAATTCAATAAATTTCCTGGTTATTTTCAATATATTTGTTGAAAATCCTTTGTTTGTTGACCCCAAATTCGGATTAGATGTGGATGATGCTTGGGTTCAACTTTTAATTACAAAGAACTTTGATTGTTTGCTTTAACTATTTAAGCTATTATCTTTATTAAGGGAGTTGCTTGATACCTAGGATATTAATCCCATTGTTGTATCTGCTGACGCACGAATGGCTTTTCTAATTGGGTGTTTTCATTTGCTTCGATTGGGTCAATTTTCATCCCAACTTGTCATGCATTGTGTGCAACGCTGCGTATGCGTAATGTGCCCTACAATTAATACAACTTTTGTGGCTCAAGGCAATGACTAACTTGAGACTTTTGTTTTGTTCTCAAGTGAGTAACTATTATTTAATACCTCTGATCGTCGCGTCCCCCTCCCGCACATTATAGATACAGTATTGATTCATTGCCATGAAACTGTTTGAGCTTCCGCCTCTGTGTTTTTTGTGTTTTTGTGTTTTTCTTCTATGCATATCTGTTATTTCATTTATGTCATATACAAAACGCACGCACGCTCCACATAATCATTTGGGTATCGAGTTTTCGATTGCCCTGTGTCCTTATTTGGTTGTACGTCAAGGTTGCCGCACGTGGACTCTCCGACCCCAACCCAAACCCCAAACCCCAAATCCATTCCCAATTCCAACCCGAAAGCAAGCCAGTTTTTGCCCAGCTGGCAGGCCAGGGTTGAAAGCTGAAACATATTGCGTAGGTCGTTGTTGTTGCTGCATGAGGCGGCTCACTCATTTCTAAGCAAACGTTGCCTTGGCAGCGTCGTTGTCCCGGCCGTAGGACAAACAAGCAGCTCGCTTGGCGACAAAAGGACAAAACGACAGACGAGACGAGTCGAGGCGAGGCGTGGTGAGGCGTGGCGACGAGAGCCGTGCTGAGCTGAGCAATTGAAATTCATCTGCCTCGATTTCCGGCACTCGCACTCGGAAATTTGTGCTTTCCCGCCGTGACAGCTCCTGCGTGGCGAGCAACAAGAATTGCCATGTTTACACAGCCAGACGCACAAAACCCAGCACAGACACACACAGATACACACGCACACACATATATATACAGCCGGCTACTAAATGTTGCTCTGAGATGTTGCTCGCGTTTTGTGCCACGTGCCTTGACAGTAGCCGCCAGCGTCTGTTTTATTTTATATCCCACATTAAATGGATATATTAAAGCGCCAAGCAAGATACAAATTTAAGAGAGAAATATCAATATCAGAATATCAAAATACAATTGACTATAACAAGTCGTAATTAAAATATTAAATTAATAATAGAGTAAACACAGCTTGGCGTAAATAAAATTCAATTTTGTTGGCATTCAAGCAGCTTTTTGACTGTATTAAATTAACCCAATTTATGAAGGGGAAAACGCTTGGCTTATCTCTGACTACAGATTCCATAGTATTTGTGGCAATTGATAATCAGCTTTAAGGGGTGAACTTTTGTTTTGCAGCAATTAAAGCGAATTTTTCTTCACTTAAAACTGTTCGATGTGCACTTTTAATATAAGTTTCTTGTTTGTGCCTGGCTTTGATGAATAATCAATTCGCATGCTCTTATTAGAGGTGTGTGTGTGTGTTGGATTGTTGTTGTTGTGCGTGTGTGCGTGTGTGCGTTGGCTGATGGACACCTGAAGGACATCAAAGCGTGTGCAGGCAAACGGTGCTAATCACGCGTGAGAGCCTGTCCACCGAGCAGCGCTCAATGAAGAGCGAAGGCTATTCCAATATATATATTAGAATGAACAAAAAAATATAAAAAAAAGCCACATAAATTAATCCAAGTAACGTCCTTAATGGGAACAGTAGGCACAACAAACGACACAAATTACACACACACACACACACACACACCAATATAGCTGGCCTAAATGGGTCAGCGCCTGGCCTGGACCCACAATTATGTGTGTGTTGAGGTGCATTGAACTTTCGGCACGTGTCCAATGAAGCGTCAACAAGTTGCCCAGCTTAGGCTATCCTTTTGAAGTCAGTGGGCATGTGGGTTAAGCCATCTCTCCAGTTGGTGGTTGCGGCAACTGTGGGAATTGCTTGTTATTCACCTGTCACCCATCAAAGTATTAATTTTCTCACCTTTTCCTTTTTTTTTTCATTGCAGATACCTGAGAATACACTTTATATTGCAACATACATATATACATATATTTATTTAACATACAAAACAAAAACAAAAACACAAAAAGAGATAACAATCACAAGAGCAAACAATAAATAATAACAAAGAAAAACACAAAAAAACAAATAAGACAAACAATTTTTGCCGTTTTGAGAAGCCGTCCAGCAACTAAATACATAGAGCAATATATATGTATGTATTTATTAAATATGCCCAACGTCTGCCACAGCAACAACAACAACAACAACAAAAAGCTGTAGGGCAACTACATCCTTACAAATAAGGAGGAAGAAGTACAACAACAACAACAACAACAACAACAACAACAACAGTAACTGGATATTATTATTATAATTGTCATTTGGGATTTGGGTGTATCAAATCGGAATCTGTTGCCATGGGTCGCAAAAAAATTCAAATTTCACGCATCACCGACGAACGCAATCGACAGGTGAGTCAAACATAATATTTAACATGCCACTTGCAACATCGGATTAGTCTGTTGGTGAGTCGTCGAGTCGTTTCCATGGAAATGCTTTAACTTGAATAGTTAACAAATTCTTTTAGCTGTTGCAACTTTAAAGTTTTGTATTTAATTCAACACATGCCAAGTGCAATTAATTTAATCAGCAGCCAAGTTCAATATTATTTTTTTTTTCAAGTATTTTTTGCTTAACTGAAAACTTTCTTCGTTAAGTGTTAATTTAACTGTTGCTTTGGTTCAATTAAAGTTGTGCGTGACTTATAGTTGGCTAAGTACCAACCCGGATATTTGTGGCAACGTAAAGGTTAATGCCTAACCAAGTCGTAAACGCGTCATAACTGGCAACAGCAACAATAACAACAATTGCTGTTGCCACTGCCCTTGAGTTGGGCCATAATCGATTCATTACCAATCGCAGTTAGTGGCAAGCAATCGTGGCGCAAGCGTCTAATTACAGTTGGCCACCGTTGCATAAATATTTAAACAAGCAGTTGACAAACTTACCTTATAACTTCCCTAATCCTCTTCCTCCTCCTCATCATCCTTCTGCTGCAGGTGACCTTCAACAAGCGGAAGTTCGGCGTCATGAAGAAGGCCTACGAGCTGTCCGTGCTCTGTGACTGCGAAATAGCTCTGATCATCTTCTCGTCCAGCAACAAGCTCTATCAATATGCCAGCACTGATATGGATCGTGTGCTGCTCAAATACACCGAATACAATGAGCCACACGAGTCGCTGACCAACAAAAATATCATTGAGGTAAGTTCAGTTTTGGTTCCACAATTCTAAAGTTCAATAATAATTCGATGTTTAGTTGAGCGGCAGCTTAACAAAGCAAAAAATGGGCCCTTAAATCGCTATCGATATTTATCGGTGTTGGCACTTGGCGTGTTGCATAAAATTATGAAAAGTCAAGTGAGCTGTGAAAAGCGCAGCAGCCACGCGGAAAACAAACAAAGCAAATAACAATAACAACAACAACAACAGCAACAACAACAACAACAACAACAGCTATGCAACTGTGCAACAAAACAAAACAAACGTTTTCATTTCGTTTACGTTTTGGCCCTAACAACAAAGACATTATGAGGCATGAGGGCCAGGCGGGTGGAGGCACGTTTGGAGACGCCACAGTATTTTGCATTTCTAATGCGGACATTGTCGTAGTTGTTGTTGTTGTTGTTTGCTGTTGTTGTTGTTGTTGTTGTTTGCTGTTGTTGTTGTTGTTGTTGTTGCCTGTCTTTGTTTGGTGTCTTTTAAATTGTTTTGTAATGTTAATGCCATGCAGAGCGTAGACAAGATTTACATAATTTAGCACATCAACAGAGCGGCGACATGTCAAGTGCCAAGTGCGCAAGCACCCACTTTCCCCCTTACTCCCCTACAACCATTTTGTGCCTGGCTAGGCTCGTAGCCCCTCCTCACATTCGTGCCCGATGCGTTTAGCTCTCTCGAGCCTTCCGCGTCACGGCCAATTACGAGTATTTGCCTCCACAAACATTTACACACATTTCTCCCCACTCTTACTCTGTCTCTCTCTCTCTCTCTCTGTCTCTGTCTCACACTTTTTGTATCTCTCTCTCACTATGTGTTGTTGTCGTTTACAGAAGGAGAACAAAAACGGCGTCATGTCACCGGATTCACCCGAAGCGGAGGCCGACTACACGCTCACCCCGCGCACCGAAGCCAAATACAATAAGATCGACGAGGAATTTCAGAATATGATGCAGCGCACCATGGCCATTGGCAGTGTTACGGGTGGTGGCGGTGGTAACGGCGGCGGTGGCGGCGGCGGAGGTGGTGGTGGTGGTGGTGGTAATGGTGCGCCCAATCGGCCCATGCCAAATACGAGTTATACGCTGCCAGTATCGGTGCCAGTGCCCGGCTCCTACGGTGAGAATCTGTTGCAGGCCAGCCCACAAATGTCCCACACAAACATCAGTCCACGTCCATCGAGTTCGGAGACGGATTCAGGTGGGATGTCCTTAATAAGTTAGTACAGTGACGCGGGTGCACAATTTTCATTTAATTTCAACTTCTGTTTGTTAATTTTTGCATTCACGTTTTATGTTGCTAGTTAGTCGTTTTACTCGCTACTAGTTACTCGCTACTCGTTACTCGTTACTCGTTACTTTTGCTACTTAATGAGTTTTTCTTTGTGATTGTCTTTTATTAGTTTATTTATATTATTTTAACCCTCCAACCCCCCTCCCCTCTAATTAGAGTATTTAATCATTTAACTTTTTAATTGTTTGCATGCACACCACAAATTTAGGCAGCTAATTTCGATTAATTAACAGTTTTTTATCCAACTATTTGGGAGTTTCGCTATCTAATCTTTAACATTGCCTGCAAATTAGCTGTTGTTGCTATTGTTTCAATATTTCTTTCATAGATCTTAGTGATAAACTGATTCTCTATATTATATATATTTCATTCATCAGTCTATCCATCGGGTACCATGTTGGAGATGTCAAACGGTTATCCACATTCACATTCGCCGCTTGTGGGATCACCCAGTCCAGGCCCCAGTCCTGGCATAGGTGGGCATAATCACAATATTCATATTACACATAAGAGCCAACCTTAATGCACACACACTCACACACACACACACACACACACACTCACACACATTCTCACATAATTCACATAAAATTAGTTCAGTATTAGCAAAGTGTGATTTAAATGTCAGACACACACACACACACAGACACACACGTCCCTCTACACCCTAACCATAGATACACAAATTATAATCAGAGAGTCACTTGAACCCGTGTTCAACTCCAGCCAAAATGTATTAAACAATTAAATTCCCATTTTTGCAGCGCATCATTTGCCCATTAAGCAGCAATCGCCGGGCAGCCAGAATGGAAGGGCTTCCAATTTGCGTGTCGTCATACCGCCCACAATTGCGCCCAACATGTCTGCGACAGCGGACGATGTCGCCTATGCAGATGTAAGTCGTCACTTTGGAATAAGCTTTAGGATTGAAAAAGGTTTTTGCAGATGTCCATTTAGTTAAAAAAAATTAAATCAATCTGGCAAACACTTTAAATCAAATAAAGATATTTTTTTTTTGTAATATTGAGTTTAAAAAGAGATTTATTGAAATTTGATTCCATTTAGTTTTTCTAAAAACCTTAAATAATTTAATAAACTTGTTGAATTAGTGCACAAGAATCTTATCATTAAAAAGTGTTATTTTTGAATATTTAACTTTTGACAGCTGCAAACTGTAATTAGTTTTTCCAATGACAATTAAGATTATTAATTTGTAGAACTGAGCAATCTTAGTTGATGAAAGTTATTTAAAATTTTAAATGAATTATGGAAATAATTGCAGCCGCGCCAGAGCCAAACGTCACTGAATACGCCGGTGGTGACGCTGCAGACGCCGATGCCGCCGCTGACTAGCTACGCGTTTGGGGCACAGGACTTTTCGCAGTCGGGTGCGATGAGCGCGGACATAATGAGCCTGCCGCAGTGGCATCAGGGTCTCGTGCAGCACACTAGGTGGGTAGTCCAGGCCCCGAGCCCGGCGAATAGCAGCAGCAGCAGCCCCAGCAGGCACTTAACACTTAACGGCGAACAACATCATAATCTGCCTTGCAGTCTATCGCATCTGGCTGTCTCGAATAGCACACCGCCGCCCGCCAGCTCACCCGTCTCCATCAAGGTCAAGGCGGAGCCGCAATCACCGCCACGCGATCTCTCCGCCAGTGGTGGCGGCGGTGGTGGTGGCCATCAGCATAATAGCAACGGCTCGACGGGCAGCGGCTCCAGCACCAGCAGCACCAGCAGCAATATCTCCACAGCCGGCGGCGTTTTGACTGCCATCAATGCACAGTTGGGCAGCGGAAGCGTGTTAACGGGAACACCTGGCGGAGGTGGGACTAACGGCAGCGCCGAGCAGGCCACCAATCTGAGCGTTCTAAGTCATTCGCAACAGCATCTGGTCATGCCCAATTCACGGCCCTCATCCACCGGCCATATAACACCCACTCCAGGTATGTCCAACTTCTCAATTTAATGTACAAATTATATAAATCCAAAAAATTCGCTTGCAAAATGTAATAAATTTTTGTTTTTCTACTAATTTTGAGATCTTTTTGATATTTGATTTCTCTGTTAAAAGTGTTTTCTTTTTTTGCGGCATGTCTCTTAATGCTATCTAAAACAAAAATGAAAGATTTCAATTTAGTGACAGCCCACGCAGCGTATGTGCAATATTAAATTACGCATACGGCGCCTGTGCCGCTACTTAGGACTGCAGCCGATGTTGAAAGCAAAAAAACAAAAAAAAACTTAACGCTGCCACAAATCTATTATTTATTTTGTTCGTTTGATTAACCAACAATTAACAACAAAAACTATATATGACAATTTTTAGGGCATGATAAGTATGAAGGATATCCGTACCGCGCGCTTATGGGACATAATTCTAGATGGAATTTTGCCGGTAAATTGGCCAAAAGCACAAGCAAAACCATACAAAAAACATTTCAAAACACACTTACATAAAACATTATCAAACCAATTCTACATGCATAATTCAAACAAAGAAACACACACACTAAAAAACACACTTGAAGACATGCAAGAGCTGATTAACAATCGATAACAGATTGTTTTTGGTTGATTATTTTATAGCATTTAAAGAATGCATTGAAAATGAAACCAACACTTTAACAGCAGCTATAATAAACTAAAAATAAATGTGCATATTAACTAAGAGATTAAATCTTAGAACAGCTGCAATCGGTATTTATCGATTCTTGTGTGCTATCGATAGCTAATCAGCTCTTATTTTTTATATACACTTCCATCAAAATTTTATAACTCTTTTATGATTTTCTCCAGACTGCATTGAAAATTGAAATATCAACGTTTTTGGTTTTTTTAGTCAAACAAAATATTTAATAATTGCCTGAATTGTGTTTTTTGATTTCTTCACTAATCCAACACTAGCAATGCCAGTTAACCTGAGCGAATACTCGTGCTCACTTAACACACACACACACATATATACACCACATATACACACCAACACACACACACATAAACTGAACGTTTGCCAGACGTTGAATGCCATTGCGTCTGGCCCTAAAAAAGCCCCCCGCGCCTGTTGCCACACACATTTGCCTTTTGTACATCTCAAACTAATAGTTTAACAGATTTTATTATCTTAAACGCAGGTGCGCCTAGTAGCGAACAGGATGTGCGCCTAGCAGCTGTTGCCGTGCAACAGCAGCAACAGCAGCAACAACAGCAGCATCAACAACAACAACATCAGCAACAACAGCAGCAGCAGCAGCAGCAGCAGCAACAACAACAACAACAGCAACAACAACATCAGCAACAACAGCAACAGTTGAGTGATTACGATGCGCCCAATCACAAAAGGCCAAGAATATCTGGCGGATGGGGCACATAGCCGGCACGTGGCCCTGCTTCAAGCAACTATAAGCTGCAGCCGCAACAACAACAACAACAACAGCAACATCAACAAGAACAGCAACATCACAACATCAACAACAAAAAGCCAGTCAGCAACAGCGATGATCTGGTAATGATGCCGCCGCCACAGCGCAAAGAGACATCTGCAAATCGTTCATTTCTAAGCACGCCCAATTATGGTCGAGGCAGCGGCTATGATTGCTATGGGCAACATCTGGCTGTTAACTATGGCATGCAGCAGCATGAGGCGCAGTAGCGAGCGATAACCAACCACATCAGCAACATCATCATCATCAGCAACAACAGCAAGAACAGAGCACAGAACCGTTTCCAGACCAGTGCAATAGTTTTGATTAGTCAGCTGGAAGCGAAATGTTTTGTTATTGTTTTTCTTAGATTAAGCAACAAACAAGTGACAGTGTCATATCTACAATTATTGTCTAATATATAATTTATAATACTATATGTAGTACATATATATATATGTATGTATATGTATGGTAATAGTTATAATTTTAAATTATATAGTATATACCTACAACACATACACACCCTTATAAATCTTGATGTGTAAGTTTTGTGTGCCGTTTTGAAGTGGCCCCCCAAACTGAGAGCCGTTTTGAAAGCCGTAGTTAGTTAATTACCAATATAATTAAGATGCAAACAAAACAAAAACTGATGTTTTAAGTTAAGCGCAAGTGAAAGAGTAATGTTTTCAACAAAGTGCGACAGTTAGTTGTAAAGTGCGAGTTGAGCTGATTTAGTTTAATTCAATATAATGTTAACTTTAAGTCAACAACAACATCAACAAGCAAACACACACACAAAACATTGTACATAAGCACTCGAAATTCAATAAGTTTTAAACCAACAAAATCACTACAATTAAAATTACAAGATACGTAATACATGCAAGTCATACTATATGATATATAAATAAAAAAAAAAAACAAATGTAATTATGAGATGGTCAAGTTTTACAAACTAAGCACACAGTTGTAAAATCTCCCCTGAAAAAAAAACACACACACCCCCACATAAACACACACACACACCCACATGAAAATGTATTCTAAAACATTATGCAATAACATCAAGTTTTGTTTGCTTAAATATATATTTTCCTAATTAATTGAAGTGCAATTTATGAATATGGTTTATGAGGTTTGTGCACAACAAATTGCAATACAAATTATAAATATATATTTTATTTTATCCAACGACTCAGTTTAATATTAATTTAACTATTAATTTATAATTTAATACAATAGATCTAAGATTTAGTTGTGTTTGTGAGAGTGAGTCGGAAGGGACAGTAATAGATCGGAAGCGAGAAAGAGAGAAAGAAAGAGAGGAAGGGAGAGAGAAAGCGTGGTATTTGCAAAGAAAGAAAAACTTGATTTAATTATTATTATAATTTTCTTAAGCGCCCCCCTTATTTTATAGACTTTATTCTCTTTTTCTCTAAGCAAAACGAAGTCATAATTTGTAATTAACTTAAAAGTGAATTTCTGTTCGATTTGAAGCGTTTTTTCAAATGTTGCGCCTTAAGTTTTGTATTTTTTACATTTACCATTTACGATTTACAATTTTAAATGCAGTTTGTAAAACAAAACAAAAAAAAAAAAATACAAAAAAACAACTCAAAACACAAAATATAATTTAAATAAAATGATTATAAACAATTTCAGTTGCGGTCACAACTTCTTTTATTTTCTTATATATTTTTTCTAATTCATATCATTTCATATTTATTTCTGAAGAAGTAAACGTGTACCTTTAATCATACATACTTATCTAGGTGGGTGGGCCTGTGTGCATGTCAATTGCCCATAATATTTATTTAACTGAAATAAAGTTCATAAAAAATATATATTTAGAAATTTTAAGAGGTAAATGCGCTCAGTAAATATTTGCGCCAGCACAATATGACCTGCTGCACTTTATAAAGCCAATTGTAAAAATCGAAAACAAATAAGCAAAATATTGAAAAACATATGGATTTGCATATATATTTAATTCAACAATACGTATACTTTATTTATGCTGTGGACTGTAACAGCTGTGCATACCTTTATAGCGCAAAATTACCGATCCGAGTGCACAACATATAAGCAAAAACAATAAACAATAAACTTATACACTTTACAGGTTTCCCAGAGATGAACAACAAACAAGCTTTACACATATATATATATATATTATATACATGAAATAAACTGAGCTGTTTGCATACATGCAGAAATATAAAAATATATATTATTAATATAAAGTAGCCAAAGCTACATATTTTCTAGCAATATACTGAAAATTCTAAGGAATTTATACTAAGATACATATTAACAAAGAAAAAGAACATAATAATTTAAGCAGAACCCGATTACACGTTTAAATTAATTTAAACCAATTTGTCAGAGTGCTTTTCATAAAACTTTGAAATCCATTTTTGAAATTTCGGATAGACAATTTGGATACAATTTTGAACAGAAGAAATTTTTAATAAAACACACAAAGGACTCTGGCAAACAAAGATACACAAATGCTGCTTATAAGCAAAGTATAAAAATACTTAAATCAACTATACCAAATATATTGAGTGTTGAATGTAATGTTACAATTGTTATATGTACGTTGTGTTAAACCAAAATGATTTTTCATATAATTTGCAAATGAACTTTTCCATATTTCCCGTAAAATCGGTTTTCCTACTATTTTTTTTTTTTGTTAATTGTAAATAAATCCTGGTAATTGAAACTTCACTCTGTAGTGTTGCCTTAAAAACAGTGCCTCTTGAATAAAAAAAAAAAAAACAAAAAACAGATAAACATAAATGTTAAACAGCGATCAATTGCTGAATACTGAATGTATAACAATATGAAAATTAAAACTTGATGGTGAAAAATATTTCAATACAGGTGTTATTTGTGCTATTTAAATAAATGTAGTTAATGCAACCATACACAAATGTAATTAAACTAAGCTTTAAAACTAATATTAAATTAATAAAACTTGGACAAAATGGATAAGTAACTCAAGTAGAGCAGCACATCATGTACAAAGCGATCATTGAGCAGGCTAAATTCTAATTGGCATATGAAGAAATGAATACTTTAAGAAATCTCACATATACACATACATTTATATATATACATATATATATATATATATATATGATAGATATACGATGAGTTTGGAGCAGTGAACTGTATAGCTGGTCTACAAGGCGATTTTATGGTCACAGGGACCACAAAATAATATAAATGATACAAAGATATGCGAAAGGTATTCGTCTAATGGTTTCCAGCCGATGTTCGAGTTTGTAAATGCATAAAAGTAACTATATTTGTATTTTAGAAAAAAATGTTGAAACAATGCACAGTTGTAAGGCGATTTATGTGGCACCTGAACAAGATATAAAAATCTAGTTGAAATTTAAGCAAACCGTGTTAAAAGGTAAAAGACTTTATGCATAAAACATACTTATATATATATATATATATATATATATATATATATATATACAAGATGACATTGCGCACCTAAAAAAATGTAGAATCAATTGAGTCTTTTAATGAAACTAATATAAATTTAATATATGTATTGTTTAGATTTCGGCTTAGCAAATTAAATGTTGTTAATGTTATGTATATGCTAACAAATCACAAATTTTATAAATATTTACTTATGTTACCAACAAAAGATATTGTGGTCCCATTTGCAATTCATTTGTCCAGATAATCATAATAAATAAAAAAAACACCCCGCATAGCACAAACTAACAAGTTAATCGTATAGATCCATTTAGATAAGAGACATGAAATTAAGCTATGATTGGGTACCAGAAAATGGCGTTTAAAAGTTTATAAAACCTTTAGAGCGCTCTTAAAAAAATAATAACATGTTTAAAAAATATACAAATTAAGTGATATGCATCTAGCTAAGTAATCAATGTAAAGTGCGCTCCAAATCGATATTACGTAATATTCATACATATATATTGTAATAACCATCGATGTATTTCTGTTCAAATAATTTACAGTAAAATTAGTTACAATCTTGGTGAAAAACATTAAAACATTATAAAAAAAAAGAGCAGCTAAATATAAATGATGTATAATTATGATATGTACTATGTAAACAAGTTTTATCCGTGCACTGAATATGAAAGGTTTTGACAAATTGATTGTGGAAAAAGAAATATTTACCAAATAAGTTGATGTTTTAAACATAAAAGTAGAAACTTTTAAATAAAAACCTTTTTGGCAACTGAATTTCACAAATATTTCACTCTTCTTTTATTGCAACTTCGATATCAGACTTACATAATTACAATTAATTGCAATTTTTAAAATAAATTCCTAGCAATTTTGACACATGTATTTTTAGCCTTATTGCTTTTTTCAATTACAAACTAATCAAATGCAATCGTGGCATAAATCAAAAATATTGCATTACATGCCATTGTAGGCGGGGCCACCGCCTCCCTCAGGCACCACCCAATTGATATTCTGCTTGGGATCCTTGATATCACAGGTTTTGCAATGTATGCAGTTTTGTGCATTGATTTGTAGCTTCATATTGCCGCCCTCCTCATTGGGCACATACTCATAGACGCCAGCAGGACAGAAACGCTGCTCGGGTCCCTCATATATGGCCAGATTGTGATCCACGGGAATGCGATCGTCTTTGAGCGTCAAATGTGCTGGCTGATCGCCCTCGTGGTTGGTGCCCGTTAGCGCCACCGAGGACAGCAAATCAAAGGATATTTTACCATCTGGCTTGGGATATACAATTCGCTCGCTAACATTCGCCGGCTTCAGCGACTCGTGATCCTGTGGGCCGTGACTCAGCGTCCAGGGCTCGCGGCCACCCATGAAAATGGAGAAACCACTGAGCACAAGTCCGCCATAGAGGCCCAGGGGATTGTGGAAGGACGGATGCACATTGCGCACCTTGTACAGGTCCTTCCAAATGAAGGACTCCTTAATTCTAAAAAAGAATTACATCCAAAATTAGTTTAGGTGCGTAGATAGTTAAATTCAACTCACTTTTCCGCATAGCTGATGGGCTCAATGCCCGCTGAGGTTTGTGTTCCCTCAGCAATGGCCTCCAGGGCGCTCTCTGCGGCCAGCATGCCACTCTTCATGGCATAGTGGGAGCCCTTGATGCGTGGCACATTAAGAAAGCCGGCGCTGCAACCAACCAGGCAGCCGCCCGGAAAGGATAGCTTCTTCGGTATACTCTGGAAGCCACCCTCGTTGATAGCACGTGCGCCATAGCCAATGCGCGTTGCACCCTCGAAGACGGAGCGCACTTTGGGATGCGTCTTGAAGCGCTGGAATTCCTGGAAGGGACTGATCCAAGGATTTCTATAGTTCAAGCCAACAACGAATCCCACAGCGATGGTAGGCGTGGGCTCGTCAAGATGGTAAAGAAATGAGCCACCGTAGGTAAAGCGATCCAGAGGCCAGCCAATCGAATGCTCCACCAGACCAGGTCTAAGAAAGAATGTATTAATAGTCGTGATTTTCTTTGTTAGTCCAATATTGAAACTTACTGGTGAAGCTCGGGAGCGATCTCCCACACCTCTTTTAGTCCTATGCCATATGCTTGCGGTTCGCTGCCCACATTGAGGCCGAATTTGTCCATTATCTGCTTGGACAGATGGCCACGGCAGCCCTCGGCAAAGATCGTTGTCTTCGCATGCAATTCCATGCCGCGTGCAAAGGTTTCTTTTGGTGCTCCACTCTTGGCAATGCCGACATCGTTCGTGGCAATACCCTTAACGCTACCGTCCTCATGGAACAGCACCTCCGAGGCCGCACAGCCGGGATAAATCTCAACGCCCAACGCCTCTGCCTGATCACCCAGCCATTTGACCAAGTGACCCAGACGCACGACATAATTGCCATGATTATCCATGGGCCAGTTCTTGAAAATGGGTATCGAGAGGCGACCCGTGGGCGTTAGATATGAGAAGGTGTCCTTTGACACGGGCGTGTTCAATGGCGCACCCTGCTCCTTCCAGTCGGGTATCAGTTCGTTTATGGAAATCGGATCGATGACAGCGCCAGAGAGTATGTGACCACCAGCCTCGGCGGATTTCTCCACAATGCACACGCGAATCTCCTAAAAAATGCAGATGAAGAAGGTTCGACACCTTATTTGGAATAACTCTAGATAAGAAACTCACCTGATTCTTTTCAGCAGCCAGCTGCTTAGCACGTATGGCAGCTGACATGCCAGCTGGTCCACCACCAACAATAACCAAGTCGACCTCCTCGATGCATCGCTCCATGTCCACCTCCTTCCATCTCTCGTCCTTTTCGCGCGGATTCAAGGTGTAGTGGGTGGTTATCCTTGGATATTTTGCTACATCCGAAACGCTGCGCACGAAGGCGGGCGTGAAGAGCTTGTGAACTAAGCGTAGTAAATAATATTCGATAGATAATCAATTTATGCAAACATAATTTAAGAAAGGACATTGATTGATAAGAAATCATAAGAGAGATGTTCTCATTACAACCTGTTGTCAATTTGCTAATGATTTGCTAATATTATATTAATTGTCCCAGGGCCTTATCTCTGTTTTCTGTCTCACATCCCAAAACATTTAAATTATGTAATCATTAAATTGTTTGTTGTTGTTTTTAATTGCTTGGCACACTTAATTTTAAACTTACCTCTGTGTATTTTCAGCAGTGCCGACATTTTAGATATTATGGACAGCCAACTATTTCACTAATCAGTGTACCTAAAATGTATACACCTCATTTATTATATTTTTATTTATATAGATAACAAACAAAAACAATCAGTGTTGACGCCAGCAGTGCAACAAGTTGGACTTTAGACTCGACCAGCAAGGCGCAATTATTTGCTGCTACGGGTTTAGTTGAAATTATTGAATAATATTCGTATTGTTATTTACCTATTGGTTGATTGTTACTTCGCAGTTAATAAATGAGGGCCGAAATAAGCGTTTGTCGACCGAATTGAAAATAAAACAAATGCGAAATGGAAGCCACCCGCAACATACAGCTGTTAAAGCTAGAGCGGAGCGCGTGTCGTGATTGCGCACGAATTCACAGTGTGTTTGCCGGCTTTGCGGTTCTTTGCTATTAAATCATCTCAAATATTCTTAATTTAGACACATTTTCCAATTATTGCATTATTGTAAAAGTGAAAAGCAAATGACAAATTATTTTGCAATATGCGCAAGCAAATACATTCGTTTCGTATGTACGCTATGCGAGCAAAACTTCGGCGTTGCCACATCTACAGCTTAAGATATAATTTGCTGACAGCAGTTTGTCGTTGTAGCCGCTTACCCACAGATGGCGCCAGCTGATCATGAATCTGAATTTGCTATTTGGATTTGGTTTAAATTTGAATTTTTTATAGTTAAGGTCAATCCCAAGGACAGTTTAAAATGTTTTAGAAAAAATTAACAGCCAAACTATAGTTAGCGAGTGGTCTTTATTCAAAAGATTGTTCACAACATTTCAATGCATTTAGTGGAAGTACATTTAAGTTTCAAATTTTGTATCTTTTTATTAATATATAATAAATAAAATTAAATATATTTATGTGCATTTTTATGTGTTTGTGTATACTTTCAAGCCTTGCACATCATTTGGATAATGATTATTTTTTTTTAGTTTTCTCTTTTAAACAGTTTAAAGCATGGTGAATTTTTAATCCAGCCCTAATTAAAAATTCAAATAAATTAAAATTGCAATAACTTTCATTCGTTATAAATCATATGAGGAAATTTATCATAATGTTTCGATTTGTTCAGTTAATATTTACAGTGTGCATTGTGTGGGAAAACTCTATGGTTCAAAAAACTGCTCGGAGCTGCCCTCATCCAAGTTGCTCTGCTCGCTGCTCTTCAGTTGCTGCTCCTCCTGTGGCTGTCTTTGTTGGTGCTGCTGTTCTGGTTGTTGATGGTGTTTGTCGAAAAGCATAGTTATGGTTTTATCAACGGTGCTGCTATCATCACTTGTCTGCTGCTTGTTCCCATCACCTGTAATCTTGTCTTGCTGCAACTGCGCTTTGGTTTGATTCGATTCCGTGCCGGCAATTACATCTCCAAGAGAACGCTTTCCAAAACGCATGAAATTTGTATCCATTTTGCCATAGCGCTCAAACTCTGTGGGTGGTGAGCGGCCAAAGCGCATAAAATTATCAGGTCGACCGAAACGCATAAAATCCGGCTTGGCACTGCGCTGCTCCTCATGATAGTTCACATTCCTGCCAAATCGCATAAAGTTATCGGCGCGCCCAAATCGCATGAAATCCTGATTAGGATCACGTCCAAATCGCATGAAATCCTGATTGGGATCCCGTCCAAATCGCATGAAGTCCTGCTTAGGATCGCGTCCAAAGCGCATGAAATCCTGCTTGGGATCACGTCCAAAGCGCATGAAATCCTGTTTGGGATCACGGCCAAAGCGCATGAAATCTTGCTTGGGATCACGTCCAAAGCGCATGAAGTCCTGTTTGGGATCACGGCCAAAGCGCATAAAATCCTGCTTGGGATCACGGCCAAAGCGCATGAAATCCGAAGATGCACGACCGAAGCGCATAAAGTCCTGCTTGGGATCGCGTCCATAGCGATCCATGGCCGAGCGTTTGGTCATCTCAAAATAGCCGGGTCCAGTTGCCTGCGGTAACTGTTCCGCCTGCCGTTTCCCAAAGTGCATGAAGTTGTCCCGCAATGAATTCCGCTTCTGCTCATAATCCGGATCGAATTTGAAATGCGGCTTGCGTGCGTTTTTCTGTAAACGCAACACCATCGAATTCTTGCCATAGTCAAAGCCAATGTTCGAAATTGGAAGCCGCAACTCCACTTCAGTTTGGTCCGGCTTCTCGTTCATCATCATCATCGCATCCAACAGGTCATTCTCAACCGCTGGAAGCGACTCAGTGCCTAAATCCTCAAGTTCGTAAGGTGCATTATCAATGTTGTTGGGCGTCTCAATGATCTCGCTGTAGATGGCCGACTGCATTTGGTACAGAGCCAGCAGAAACATCAATGCAATACCCATGGCTGGAGTATTATTATCTGCAAGACAGAGCGGGGGGAGACGGGAAAGGGTTATTACAACATAATTATGAGGTGTTGGCTAAATCAATTACCAGTTTTAATCACATTAACGCCCTCAGCTGACAACACAACTAATACCATTCATTTTACTTAACAGCTAACAAGAGCAACAACAACAACAATAAAAACAGCGAGAGGACAACGAGGCAACTTCTCCGGTGGCAGCATCTTAACGCCATTTCTTTCAGCTCTGTGCAGACAAAGTGCCCCGCTAATTAACCATAACAATATTTATGCGATAATCCGCCTGGCCAAGAGCGAAATATGAATGTGCGCGTAAAAAGTTAACCAAGCGCATTAATGGCAACAGCAGCAGTACCACAAGCAACATGAGTTGGCACTTGCTAACCAGAGGCGTCAAATCCACTGCCCAACAATCCCCCCTATACCACAAGAGAAACGCCCATCAACAGCCTTTCGTGGAACTGGTTAAAGGCGCTAAACTGCTGGCTTACATGTGAAGCAGGCGGTGTTGAATGGTTGACGTATGAACGTCCGGGCTCCGTCAGAGTCAGGCCATTAGAGATGCAAATGATTATGGCTTTTGGATGTGGTGATGCTACCGTTCAAGTACTCAACTGGCAGACAAAGCGGTTGCTTATGCATTGCATCAGCAGCAGCAGCAGGAGGAGCAGTATAAGATAGGTAAGTTAAGTAGATAAGCAGCTAATGAATTGGGCCATTGAAATAAGATAAAAGTGTAAGCCAGCAAGATACAAGTATTGGCGCTATAAATAGTTTTCAGGTTTTTTTTACAGAACTAATTGGAGAAAATACTTCTTCCACTTTTGACATATTAAGTACATCACGGATTTGATTAAGAAACTCACAAATGGATATGAAAATGTTGTTTTTGTATGAAACTCTATGAAACTCCTCTAAAACCGAAAAGATGGTTGAATATTTTTGTAAAATTGCATATATTACAATTATTACTGGGCTTGTAAATTATTTAACCCAATAAAAAAAAACAGCTAAAAATAACTCGGAGGTTGTTAAGAAATAACGCTTTGAGTTCATAGACATGATTAAAATGAATGTTTGGCAACATAGTCCAAATGAATGCAATTCGATTAAACAATCCACACATTTTTTTTAAATCTACAAGGTTTTTTTTTTACATTTTATTCAAATAAATGAAGTCACTAGACTTATATGATTAGTTGAACTAGATATAACTACAGCTATTCATTCGAGTTTTTGGTTTTAAATATGGCTTAATCGGATTTCATCAGACGAAGAATAGTTGCTAATGTACTTTTTTCTTCATCATTCACAGACAGATTTTTTGATGAATAAAACCCATTAAAAATTGATCAATCGTGTATACAATTTAAATTTGCTAATTATCAAATCGATCAAAAAATAATCTCAAGTAAAATTGCATACCAGTTCTATATTTTACAAGCCCCATTTTTGTTTTCTTTTAGCTTGCTGAAAATGTGCACATTTTGCATATAGATGTATAACTGGACTTCGCCGCTTGTTTAACTTGACATTAATCTCGGAAAAGTTGGTCAACTTATTGTTCAGTTTAAAGGTAACGCTGCTGTGCGACCCGGCCAGCTAGATAACCGTTAAAAACTTGTTTAGTCTACGCGGTAGACGCACAACAATAACAACATCAACTTGACCCCGTCTGATGAGCTGGCCAACGCTTTACATTAACATACATTTGATGTACCTGCAAATTAATGTGCAATTTCACAAACTTTTATACAAATAAAAAAAGTAATTCATTTTTTTAGTTTGTCTTGCAAACGCAATCAGACGCAATTCATTTTTAGGCAATAAGTGTCAAACGAAATGCACACAAAACTGTTGACGCGTGGAGTGGCAAAGGTTTTGGCCCTGCGATTTTGGCGAATGCCAATTTGTTAGCCAAATTAACTGGCTGCCTGCTGGTCGAAAAACAAATGCTTGCAGTGTGCTACCAGTCAAAGTGACACTTGCAACATGACAACATTTGGTGGCAGCAAATTGTGTTGCCGTCAATTTGTCATTCAATTTTTGAGTTTACCGAAAGCATTATTGTGGGAGATGTTGCAGCATTAACATTTGCTGCAGCTTTGATACAAAAATTCACAAAAATTCGCAGTTTTTAACAATTGTTTGCTGTGCAGGTGTATATTATTTATGTTGACTGGAATTTCGCATACGTCCTTTTGTTTTATGTCTGTCTTGCTTTTTTGGTAGTCGTATCAATAACACACTCGTTAATTCGTTTAGGCTCAGAGTCAATATGAAAGGCGACACTTCTCACTTTTTTTTTGGAACGGTGAACTTTGTTTAACGAACACTTTCTAATCAGATTTTCATATCTTACGAATGAGCCGCAATGCGATACATTTGAAGTGTCATCTTCTCAATCAGAAATATGTATCCGGACATTATGATTATCACAGCGAATATCATGTGCTAAATTTAAATATTCAAATAATTTATCAGCAGAGAGCTCAACTCCTCATCGGCACGCAAAAAAAAAATAAAAGAAAATGACAAATGATTGTCGTATGTGGCACAGTGAGACATTTGCAACACGGTTAAGTTGCTGGAACGAACATAGAACAACAACTATGTTGTTGTCCTTGCCTGTGATAAATCAAAAATTTACCACGCTTCGCTGAAAGTTCTTGAGCTGCACATACCACCTGGCCAACTGGTGAACAATTTTAACTTAACACGAATGAAAACTGTGCAACATGCGGAAGCTGCATTGGCCAAATGAATATCTACTGACGCTTTGTTGCGACTGCTTCTCTCCAAAGTGCAGTCGTAAATATTTCAATTTACTTTCAATAGCCAAAAATGAGCGTGTTTCAGTGTATTTTTTAACTGGATTTGTTTACTTTGCCACATGAATTTTTTTTTTTTCATCCCAATGTTTTTTCTCCATATTTACCAATTTCTAAGAATAAACGAAATTTGATATTCTAGTTTCCATCAGAGTTTTTAAGCGAAATGAAATAAAAATGGAAACCATTAACCAAAAATGTAAATGTAAAAACAAAAACTAAATTGGGCCTATTAAGTGTTTTGAATACTTTTTTATTTCCTTTTATCATTTCAATTATATTATACAATTTTATCCATTGCAAATTTAATTAACGAAGCTTCAGCATTAAATGAACAATATTAAATAGACAAATTGTGTCGTATATTTGGCTTAGACCTAAACTAATTAGTATATTCAGTAGGTCTATAAAGATTAAATAGCTATTAAAAATAATATAATTTGGAATTAATTATGCGGGAAAATCGAACTTTTATATTAATAGCTCAACTCAAAAAAAAACTATATCGAAAGAAACAGCAACATTAGTAATTTAAAGTTGTTCATATTAGAAAAGCCAAAATAAAAATACAACTTGATTGTTGAAATAAAATTGTTACCATCTTGAAACAAAAAACATGATTCAGTGCATTTTATCTTAACGAAAAAATAAATCTTAGACTTATTTTTATACCTATAAAAAAATCAAATCAATCTTGGTTTAAGAAATGTGGGCTTTAATCACATTCGACACTTGAATTTAAATCATGAATGTATTTTTTGATTTTCTCTGTGTTTTTTTTGTTGGTCTTTTCTATGTGTCAATAAAACTTAAAAATATGTATTTATGAGTTAAACAAAGCTTTTCTTTGTTTATTTCGCAAGGTTTATTATGAATATTCAGTTAATAAAAAAAGTATAGCTTACCTTGAGCAATATTAATGTAAAATTATTAAATTAATTGGGCATTCCGTAGACGAAACTAATTAGGAATGCAAAACACTTTCACACTTTGCCGTTGAGGATGTTCGTGTACGGCGTATTTTTAAGTACAGGACACTTGTTGACCGTGGAAATGTGAAGCACTTCTGTGGCAATCTTTGTCGAAACATCCGGTTTTATATGGATACAGTCGACAGCCGACAACCGACAACCGACAAACGACGGAAAACCGACGATGTTGTTCTTTGTTAAGGATTATAGGCAGGCATAAGCCCAAAGCCCGTGTGGCATGTGGGTGTTTGTTGAAGCAGCAGCAGCATCCGTAGCAGCAGCATCCGTAGCAGCAGCAACAAGTGTTGCTGCAAAATGTCTATGCAACATTTATGTGTGTTGTTTGGCAACAGTTGCTGCCTTGCGGATGCCCTCGAGTTGCACACGAATACAAAAAGGAATATTTGAATTTAAGATCTTTTTTCTTTTTGAATTTTGTGTCTATTCATTTATAGTTCGTCGTTTAACTGCAAACCGGAGATAGGCTGCAACAGCCGCTGCATCAGCCTTGACAATGTCTGCTTGCCTCTGATTTGTTTGTTGTCAGACACGACTGTCAGCCCAACAATGGCCAACGGGCAGTTGCATTGTGTTGCCCATTTTTATTTGTATCTTTATTAACTGTATGCATGTATACCAATGCCATGAATGCATGTGTGTGTGTGTTATCATCATCAGCACAATGACGCAGCAACATTTTGTCGCCGCTTTGCTGGTAATTCAAGCGCCAAATTGTATGCAAATCGCCCACAATTGTTTTGTTCCGCCTACTTTTAAGTTAAGACTGCCACAACCATTCCCCCCTCCCCAATATATATATATTTATCCCCATACCCCACAAACACCCCATCAAGAGCGGCCCGCGTCCAATTAGCCTTGTCTACAACTTGGACGGGGGGGTGTACGTGTGCGTATGCGGTATAATTTAGCCTTGTTGGCAGTCGCTTTGGAGTTTTATGGTTCTGTAACGGGATACATTGTGGCGCCTTCAGCATCCCCTGTCGGGTGTTGCCTGTCGCAGCCGCACCGCCTCCTTGGCACTGGCCACTGTCTGCATTTTGGCCTCAATGTTTAGCACTTCTTGGCCCGTTGATGGGTGGGCACTACTATTTCGTGAGCGGAAGTCTGTAATTACGGCCTTAAAAGCCAAGCTCTTTTTTGTCTTTTCTCTTTGACGTGTGTGAATTCGACGAACTCTCCCAGCCCTGAGCAAAGAGACGGGCATTGTTGACTGGTCACAAATATACCACTATTTATTGACAGCTTGTTCGCGTTTTTAGCGATCACCTAAAATCAATAGCAGCGTATTTACATTGATAAATATGCATGACGATGATAATTTGATTTGCATAAGTGTCTAACTCAGCGAACCCCAGCAACCACATTCAAGTTCAAAGTGTTTTTATTGACCAACACAACGGACCCCGTCGCGTGGCTCGGTCTAGCCAATCTAATTGTTGGTAACACTTAATATTGAAAATCATGATTAGTAATTTCGTAATTTCGGCTAATTTTGTATACTCTTTCCAAAGGAGGCACCTTAGAAATAAAATTACAATTAAAATATATATGTATTAAAATAATTAAGTGTACATTAACAGCTACAGACTAGATAATAGGGATTCAAATATGAATACAATTAAATCAAATATATTAAAAATACAGTTTTTACTATATTATGTACTTACAAAAACTATATATTTAAGTAATTAAGAAAACGGTGTTTAATTTATTTATATCATTTATTTTATTTTGAAAATAATGAATATATTATTAGTATGTCTGACTTTGCCGGTAGCCAAAATGTTTTTTTAGAGTATCGCTTGACAACAAGTTGAACCAAGTAGCAAGAATAAAAGACTCGTTTTTAATGGTGATCAACACAAGTGAGTTGGCTACCCTTTGATTGGCTAAGTTTTAGTTTTCGCTCTCGTTGGCAGCTCAGTCAAACGAATTTGATGTCAATGCCATTGGCAAATTTTCATTTCGGCTTTAATGTTTTTTCTCTTCAGTTTGTTTGGTGTGCTGAAGTCAGCAACTGTAACTAACAAGTAATGATTAGATTACAGGTGAGTTTTATCATGGCCAATTCCGTTTAATTAATGGGCGCACAATTGAAATTTATTAATGTGTGTGTGTACGCGCTTTAAAGTTTTACATAAGCATTCGTAATACATAACAACATTTCGGCCATAAACATAAATTCAAAACTGCAGCTGGAGTTGCGTCACATTCTAGCCCCAAACTATGTAGCAATAACGGTTGTTGTTGTCATTGGAAGAAGTATTTTTTTTCCGGGCAACACCAGCAGCAGCCGCAGCAGCAGCAGCCGCAGCAGCAGCAGCCGATGCGATCGTTCAGTTAGAGCACACGTAGCCAATTATAAATAACGAAAACTAAATAAAAACGGCTCTAAAAGCGTCGCATGGCAAGCAGCTCAGACCTATGACCGGCCGACCGGGAGAGAGACTTGAATGCCCCGCCAAGCTTGGTCGGTGGGCGACGACTGAGGCGTCGACGTCGATGTCGGCAGCGACTGAGCTGCATTTGGCGCTCGCGTGCTTTTGCATACACGAATATCGATATATTTATCAGGCTGTGCTCTCTCTCAGTGAGTGTGTGTGTGTGCAGGCAGCTAGTTTTCAGATGTGGGTCTTACAAACAAGCCGATCCGATGCGAAACGATGCTCAATATTAGCATTTGTTTATTCATCGTAGTGGTTTAGCTGTATTTTGTTTCGAATAGGTTTATTTGTGCTGCTGTTTTCGAGTGCGAGGCTGTTTTTCCAAATCAGAAACGGAGTTTGTTCAGTTGGTGTTTAGCATTCAATGTGCGCGTACAATAATCGGAATTCGTGTCGCTGACTTACGCGAATCCTGAGACACTAAAACCAGAGCCTTCTCGAGAAGGAAGTGTTAATAACAAACTACAGTTTTTTACAAATCGTACTGCAAGCGATACTTGTTACTAAAGTGCTTTCAGTGATTTTGGCCAATAAAAAAAAGGTGCACTTAATTTATGAGTTGAATTTGAAGAATGAACAATATAATTCGCATATGTGTTTGTATCATTTATTAAGCTACAAATCAACCCTATTTTTAATAGTTGTTAAACTGTCTAAACGTGTTTGATTTAATCATATTTACTGGACTGTGTTTACGATTTTAATGTATTCTATTATTATTATTCTTGGATTGGCCGACAGACGTTTACGAGATTAATGTTTTAAGTTATTTTATTATCGTTTTTTTATTATTATTATTATTACTTCTATTGACATCCCTGGCTTGGTTTAAACTGGTTGCTCAACTCTTGGCCAAATAGCCATAAACGCAATTGAACAACTTCGCAGTGACCAGATTTTTTTCGGCAATCGTCAACACTTAACTTAAAGTTGTCGCTGTCCCCTGTGCTTTCAGTTATCGCGCGACAGTGTTGGGCTCCATAAGAAAAATAAAAACATATACTTAAATAAAATACCTAATAGTCAAACTTACACAGCAAATAAAAATGAGTAGCCTGAATAAACGATTAATAACACCTTAAGTTAGCTGGTCATAAATTATCTATTTAGCTTATCGATTTGAAAGTAATGGTAATAAATTTCCCAGATACATTTATAACAAATTGGTATTTAAAACAAAGCTCGTCTAATTTAATTAGTAACATAACAAATTTGCGAATTGCAGTGTGAATCAGTGTATCAGTAGCAACGACTGTGACCAAATAGCTTTAGGCCAGTTCGCCTTTGCTTATTGTGTTTGGGTTTTATCTGGGAAACGTGCTCATGCACATCTAGCGGCGAGAAGGCTTGTAGCGGCAATCAAAACAACAACAACAATTGCTAGGGAAATCGCTTGGAATGACAGTTAACACAGACAGACACACACATACATATACACATAAGTTAAACCGTAAATAGCAGAGTAGCAAATATGTGAGTCCCCCTTCGTCAACGAAGCGTATTTGATCGCTGTGAACCTATGGCTTTGCCTGACCCCACAGAGCTTGGGCCGGTTGTCTAAATGGCGGGCCGAAAGTATAAGTTAATCACATCGTCTGGGGATTTCTGGAAAATCCAAAACGATTCGAAGTCAGATATTTTTTCGTTTTCTTTTCACACGAAATTTTCACAATTAAGTACCATTTTATTGCAACAGCTTGCCCTTTTTAGATCGTACTAAGAGTCTGTATGAGAAACACTACATTAGACAGGTCAATTGCTAGTTGAAATCCAACTTAAAGATTGGTTATACCTGGCAGCTGTACTGTACTGGACAGCTATAAACACGCCTGTTTCAGTGTTGCGCAGTGTCTAATTTCACTTGCAATATCGGGTTTGTTTCCTAAATCTTTGGTTTCTTGGGTGATACGAAATAAAATGATTTAATTTTTAACATATTAATCGAAAGACTTTATTAATGATTTTGATTTTGGCCTGCATATTGCCATATTTGTTGGCCAATGTCAAAACTATTAACACTCTATTAATTTGTACACAACAAACTTAATGACTTGGAAATCTCATAAACGTTTTGAGAGGTCATATAAAAAACTACTACTTGGGAGAGACAGGTAGCTAGTTAATCTTGAATGGCAGCTTAATTCAAAGTTCAGCCATATTAATTCATAATTGTATCTAGCCTTGTGGACTCTGGATTTTGTTGTTAAGCCTATGAAAAAACCTATTCACTTTTACCAACTGGTGGTGAAGGACTTATTATTAAGCAATTGGCTAACGCCCATTTTTGTTTTGTCGGAATCGCTTGACTGCAGTTACAAGCTCACTATCATGGCACACAAACTGACCATAAGCAGCCAACCAAGCTGCTTACGTGTTGCAATCGCTAACTTAATTGGTCCAAATGTGCTACACGTCACAGACGCAATTCGAGTATTGATGTCCATTCCAAACTTGCCGACTCTGCCATGCTCATAAAGTGTGGCCGCGTAGCCAGCAACTTGGCACTTAACATTGGGAACAGCAGTGTTGTCGTATAAAATGTTGACAGACTTTAAAACCAGTACAGAAAACCAGTTAATCACTCAGCCAAGATCAAATAAAATCATAGTGCATTTTATAAACACCATTTAAACCAGCAAAGAGTGCCTATAATTTACACCACTATTAACCATATATTACAGCAAAAGGCATTTCGCACTTAAAATGACGTCTAAGCCAAAATTTGATTTCGAGAAGGAGGGCTCGCTCACCATTGGGCATGTGGATGAGGATGAGGTTGATCGCGTCGCGGAAAGCTTCAAGGGGCGTAGTCTGTTCATAACGGGCGGCACTGGTTTTCTTGGAAAAGTGCTGGTGGAGAAGCTGCTGCGGTAAGTGGTGGGAACTGAGATAAAAAAAAAATAATTATAATTTATATATAGTAATTAAAACCTGTGTTAATAATTAACTAACGCATTCATAACCAATTAAAATTATGTTGCAAATCTACTGCCTGGTAATTAAAAAATAAAATATAAAATATATAAAAAAAAGTTTTATTTTGTTTGCAAAGCAAATTGCGCTAATTGTAAATTATGCAAATTGTATCCAAAAAGATTTGTAGTTATAATCAGACTATTTATGCAATTAGTTCTCAATATTAACGCATGCCTTAACAAAACTGAGGAAGTACAGGTAACAAGCTCCAAGTGGGCGGGTGGGTTGCTTGGCTGACTCGCTGATTGTGTTGGCCAACAGCTGCTGCCGGCAAACGTGACCTCAATAATTCTCAATGAATTAAGTTTATGCGTTATTAATGTTGCAGCTCGTGTGGCGAACTGAAGCGCATTTATTTGCTGATACGACCCAAGAAGGGCAAGGATCCACAGGAGCGCATTAAGGATATATTTCATAATGTGGTAGGCAACCTGCAAAAAGAATTAATTATAATAATTGCTCAGCTTATTAGCCAAATACACGTTACTAACCACGCCAACAAAATGCCGTTTACAGTTGTTCGACCAGGTTAAAAAGCAACGCGGCGAGGAGCACATACTGAAACAGGTGGTTGCCATTGCCGGAGATGTGATGTTGCCGGGCTTGGGCATCTCTGAACAGGACTTGGACACGCTGCGCAATGAGGTTTCCATTGTATATCACTGTGCCGCCACAGTCCGGTGAGTTGCACTCAAATATATTTTGTTATTAATAATGCTCATCTCCTTTTAAAATAATAACTAAATAAATAGTTTCGATGAGCCACTGCGCAATGCTGTCTTTATGAATACACGTGGAACCAAGTATATGTTGGAGCTGGCTGCCACATTGAAGCAATTGGATTTCTTTGCCTACTGCTCGACGGCCTACTGTCATTTGCACGTGAAGACACTGTATGAGAAGCCGTATGATCCGCCCGCAGATCCGCATAAGGTGATTCAGACCTGCGAGTGGCTTTCGGATGAGGAGGTGGCACTAATTGAGAAGAAGGTTCTGGGCGATATACCTAATACCTATGCCTATACCAAGTCCCTGGCTGAGGCATTGGTTGTGGAGAAGTTCAATGAGTTGCCCGCTGTCATACTGCGACCGTCGATTGTCATACCCATTTGGAAGGAACCGATGCCGGGATGGACGGATAATATTAATGGACCCACGGGTCTGCTTATCGGTGCTGGCAAGGGTGTCATTCGCACCATGTACTGCAATTCGTCCGGCTATGGTGACTTTCTGCCTGTCGATGTGGCAGTTAATGGTATTTTGGTCGCCAGTTGGCGGAGTATTACAGCTGGCACGGACAATGCGAATCGTGTGGCACATATGACGTCGTCGAATGACATTAAGGTTTCCTGGGCGGAGATAATTGAGCTGGGCCGTTGGGTGATTGAGAACAAGGTGCCTCTTAACGGTGTGGCCTGGTATCCGGGTGGTTCCATGAAGTCCAACTATTGGGTACACTTCATGTGCATGATATTCTTCCAATGGATACCAGCCTTGTTTGTGGACGCTCTGCTTATTCTATTCCGATATCCACCCGTGTAAGTATCCAAATCCGTGGAGTGGATCGAAGCGAGAAATTTAACTATGTTTAATTTGATACATCCATAGACTCTGTCGCGTTCAGAATCGCATTACCAAGGGCTTCGAGGTCTTTGAGTACTATGCGAATAATGTTTGGAGTTTTGACAACTCAGAAGCAGTTAAATTACGCAAGTTGATGAACAATAAGGAACGAAGAACTTATGTAATTGAGAAGATTGATCTAGATCTTATCGATTACTTCACCAACTGTGTGTTGTGCGCCCGTCGTTTAATTCTCAAGGAATCAGATGAGTCGATTCCGGCAGCGAGACGACACATGAAAGTGTAAGATAACAACCTAGATAATCAGCTATGCATACAGTTATGTTAATATTTTAATATATATTTGCAGAATGTGGGTCGTGGACAAGGTGTACAAGGGCATGTGGCTCTGCGGCATTATATATATGATCTACACATGTTTCTTCGCTAGCTAAACTAATCGTATATTTAAGTTTAGTTAAGTGCTCGAAACCAAAATTTTTCAACAGCCGCTCGCTATGCCGTATTTCATTCGTTTTATTATGCGTTTAAGTTTTAGTTTTAGTTGGTGCTGATTAGCTGTCAAAAATATGTTCATTTTAAGTATTAAGTTTTCTAATGCAGCAAATAAAACATTACTATTTTAAACTCAAATTATATTACTTAGCGCCTTATTCGATTTTAATTGCGCAACGCATTTATGCCCTCAGCTTTCTATCGATTGCTGTTATCAATACCATTTTGGGTATACGATGTATCGATAGCACCAGCTGCTTTAGTTATCGCAGACACTCATTTTTTTGTTGGTACACACTTTTTCGCCAGCCGACCAACAAATTCCTCGTTTACCGTTTACATAAAACATACATAAAATTAACAAATATGTTGGGCCGCAGCAGTGTTATTGCACGTAATTTCTCTCAGTCGATGGTCCGCTTCAGCGGCCATGGTGGCGTTCCCGGCGAGGTAAGCAGATATCGATCGAGCTGCAGTAGTCTGATTACATAATTTGTGTTTTGCACTTGTGAATAAAATCCTGGGGGTAAATCGATGATATCATTGCAATTCACTCTTAAATTACAGAACCTGCCCTTTGGCCTTGCTAACAAGTATAGGATCACGGCATTATTCACCGTCGGCTGTGTCCTGGGCTTTGGCGCCCCCTTCCTAATCGTCCGCCACCAGCTGCTGAAGAAGTAAGTGGCCCCAACAGGCCCGACGGGAGTAGCACCAACAACAACAACTCACAAAATGTAAGGTTAGTTATTTTGAATGATTACTTTTCGCAGATTGTTAACTGCATATTGCCACTTTTTCTTTGCAGATTTCGTTGTTTGTTGTAGGAGCCATCATGTCGTGTATTGTGTTATAGCTAAACATTAAGTCAAAAGTTTAAATGTAATAAAGTTACTCAGAAGCTAAAGACCGAAAATTCTTTAATGTTCTTGTTGTTTCCCTTAACATTAAGTAGGCATTGAACAAATTCAGTTGCTACATCTGGTTTCATTCAAAAACAGTTATTATTAGTCACTAGAAATATTTCGTCTTGTTTGGTGAGTATTTTAAATCGTCCTACGACTTGAAAAATAAAAAATCTTATTGAAAAATGTTCGCCCTACTCGCTGAGGCACGCAAAATGTTCGCCCCGCTTATGCGTCGTATGTCCGGTTATCCCGGCGGCATTCCCGGCATGGTAAGTAACTGAAATAGATAATTTTGTATGGATAATGCGTCTCATATGGGAACCAAACAGAACTTGCCCTTTCGCAAAGGAATCGAGAGCCCAATACGTTTTACACTGTTCTATTTTGTACTTGGTTCGCTTGGATTCGGTGCTCCATTTCTGGTTGTGCGCCATCAAATGCTACGCAGTGTTGAGGATAAGCCGTAAGCAATAAGCTCTTAAACGTGGCCTAAAACATAAGTCTAATATATTAATCCTTGCAGTAAAGAAGAATAGAAATTGGAAGTTAAATCAAAACATGGCGATTTCTACATAAAATATATAATAACTGATTCAGATGTACATTACAACAATAAAAAAAGAGCTTGTTAATATTCCTTCTATATTTTATTGTCATTATTAAGTCGCTAGAATTGGACGCATATCAAATTTATAATGTACAAATTACGTTCGTAAGCTCAGTACAAATTGGTGCCTGTTGCAGGCACCATATAACAATGATGATCATAAAAATTCGTTAATTAAAAGGACTATGGTATCACAATTCCTCTTTGCCATCGAAGTCGTATTCGTCCTGTACAGGCGCCTCATCGCAGTATTTGGCCTGCTCAGAACAGATTTTAATATCTAAATCATTGCCAAGTGTTTCGGCTTGGAATGCTTTCAGGAAAGTCTCTTCGTTATCTTCGAGCACCTCGAGACAAAAATGCGCCAGGCTCTTGTTGAGATCACCATCCTGCACAAAATCAACAAGTGACGACTCTGAATTCATTTTGCCATCGACTATCATCTTGAGCAATGTAAATTTGCCATTGCTCTTGTAGGTCGCCTTAAGGTAATCGTCCATTTTTTCACCTGCGGGTCGAGAGCATTATACAGATTGTCCATTGGGTGCATATAATTTTTGTTAGACATTAACTTACAAATCTTTTCCATGAGCTCCGTCAAATACATCTCTGATTTGATTAGAAGTACGCGCTTGCTTATGGAATTGCCTTGTGCATCCAGTCTGAAGCCGCTAACATCGACCTTTTTATTGGCATCCTCCTTAGCAATGGCATCCTCCAGCTCCTGCACCGTCGCCTTGCACACTAAAGATTTATTTTTTTAAACAGTTAATTAGCTTTTAATGTGAAAAGATTGGCCATAGTTTCACTCACCATGGCATTTAACTTCTTTTGATGTGAAACTGTAGCCTTGCACTTGCGTGATGGCCAGCAGCATAAGGCAGCAGATTAACAAATTCATTTTGGACATAATTTAAGGGTATTTAACAATAATTTAATTGATTGGATTTAAATTCACCGGGTACACCTTTTACAACCACGTCAGCACAACGCTTCTTGCGTTTAAAATGAATATGATTATTTATGATAGTTGAAACACTGGGACTAATTGATGCGACAGCTAACGCTCGGCAATAAGGCAAAATACTCTCCGTAAGTACTTTAACGCTTTTCTGTCCGAATGAACTTAAAAGATAAGAATAAAGTGTTTTCTGCCTCTCTTGTCACAACATAAAATAACAAAAAAGTTGTACCAGTTGCGTTTTCTGTACAGTGATTAATCGCAACAGATTGCTGACCTGTTATTAACAGTGGCCATTTTCTGCTAATCAGACTTACAGCAAATACAAATTATATATATTTTTTTTTTATAAATTTACACTAAATAAAAATTTGAATTTACCTTTGAGGGTTAAAGCAAAGTGGTCTTAAGGCATATAGTATATATTGCGGTGGTAACTCGGTAAAAAAAATCGGTGAATGAGCACTTAATTTAAAAATAACAGCTGTTGACAGTTACAGTGTGTTCAGCTAAATTGAGTTGTTTTAACATTATCGTAAATCGATTTATTTTGGTATTTTAGTGGTATTATTACGCGCACATTTAAATTGTGCTTTTTTCTTTTGTTGAATTAATTGTTACTATTGCTCCATTCTTTTGAACAATGCGTCTTTCTACTACATTGGTATGTTTGAAATGCGCAATACTGATAACTAGTCTCAGTGTAAATAAAGAGACTCTCGCGTGCGGTTCTGTGAGACGCTGCCAGAGCAAATACAATTTGCGCGACCACAATTACAATACAAATAAAATAAACAATCAGCAGTTGGTTTTGTTGCTATTGTTATTGTTGTTTGTCAGGCCGGTTTCGCTTATTGGTGTAACATAACTTTTAACGCATTTGTAAATTAAAGCCCACGACTCTCGCAATTCAGTATTAATTCCTATAAGTTTTCATTAACAATTTCATTTCGAGATCATGTATAATTGGCGTTAATTGAGCGTGTGCCTCCTTTGCTGTATTTGTATCTGTATCTGTGTCTGCTGCAGACTGTGCAACAAGCATCGCATCCGTACATTCCACGCTCTTCCCTCCTGTTCATGTGTTTATTTATTTAATTGATAAGAATACGAATATAGTGCTTAGTGACAATACACAAAGTTGAGCTGTTGCATGTATGTAACTTGTTGGGCTCTCATTATGATTAGTAAATTTGCAAATATTATTTGAATTTCTAAGAATGAATTTAACTTTTACTATCAGTTCATTCCGTTCCTGATCTACAGCCGACCTGCTTTGACCCACAAAGGCTAAATGGAATCTGCTCGTGCCGCTTGGGCATATATGTATGTATGCGATAAGCTTGCTCATTCGATCATTATATGTAAATTCTCATAAATAACAAAAAATTGCGCCAAAAGTAAAAAGTAAACATTTCTCAATAAATTCACATTTCAGGTATATTTATATTCTGTTCATAATTACCAAATATGCATATCTTTTAGCGGCAATCGCAAACAATCATCGACTCAATATATTCCACATCCTCTTATTCCTCCTGGTGTATGAATTGGGCAACAGCTTGCTTTATGTCTGTTGGTCCATCGGATTCAATCACTGCCTGGTCAAGTGACTGAAGCTCTTGGGGCTCATGGGTAACAGGTTGTGTCAGAGACAAGGACAACAGCACGGCAAGAACACAGAAATAGTCAATGTTCTTCATTAGTGTGTGTTGTGGATGAGTTTCGCTAAGTTTTGATAAGACCTTAGAGCAGCTGCTGGGCTACACTTTTTACACTTTTATATGCCCAACCTAACCAGTATAAATACTTAATAAAAGATAAGACAGAGGACTTTTGGAGCTGAAATTTTTATGGTTTATATCAGATTTAAATGCATTTATCACAATTGCCCGTAATAAAGCAGAGTGTACAAATTTTTATTTGAACTTTATTGCATGTGTAATTTACATTCTACATACAACTTTACGATGATGCGAAAATTACCAGCTTCCTTTTTTTATTTTTCGTTTTACAGATTTTATAGAAGTTTGGTTTTAGTTTAACAATGATCTGCTCCAGTTGATTTTAAAAGCCTTTAGCTTGAATTTTAATGCTTCTTCATAAAGGAATCCATTTTTGTATTTTCGATGCAATAATGAAACTAAATGTTCTTCAATCTTCAGGTTATACTCTGACTAAATTTAGTTTCCTAAATTAATTTGCATTCTCTGCTAATGACAAACTGTAAGTAGAATCGATCATTTAAATAATTAGCTTTTTAGTTTTTGTAGTAATGGTTTTTAACTGCAAATTTTGATCTATTGGTTTTCTATAAAAAGCACTTAACTCTAGAAAACATTATTTTTGCTGAAGGGTTCAAAATAGCTTGGCACAGTTTATTTTGATTTGTTTATAAATTCTCTCTTTTATAAACCCAAACAATTTTATTTCGGCGAATGTCTTTAATTGTTGTGCAGCTGCGAAGTTTCGATGTATAATTTATTTGTATAGATGCAGATAGATATTTTATATGTATATACATACTCGTCTTATTTTGATTTGAATTGTTATTGTGGTTTTTGTTTCTTTTTGTTTAATGTAGATAGCAAATAGTCTTCATACTACCTACTTATACAGTGGGAAAATATTTTAACATGATTTTGCAGATAGTTTGATTAATTTATTAGCTTTGCAGTCGTTTACTGAATTTCTTTGAACTTTAAAAGTGATTCAGTGGAATTCTTTATTATTCCTTAACTTCTGGAGAATATTACTCTTTTGGGTAAAGAAAATATTATTCTCTTTGGCCCAGAGTTTATTTTGATTAGTTCAATAATTTTCGGCTCTGCAAGCCCAAACAATTCGATTTCGGCGTAAGGGTTAAATTATTTTGCAAATGCGCAAATGCGATACAGATTCATTTTGAACAGATGCAGATTTGTATCTGCATTTGTAAACACATAGATACAGATACAAAAACAAGTGCCCAACTACAACAAATAGTTTCAAACGAAAATATATGTTCACAAAATGAAAATTAGAGAAGAATCACAAAATGATTAGTTAAATATACAAGTGTCTGTGCGTGTGTGTGTTTGTGTGTGCATATTTGTATTTGTATAAGCATGTTGTGTCTGCTGTAGCTGTATCGGTTTTGTTCTTAGCACACACAAACACACATACACACACACGCACAACAACGGGGCTACCAAAAGTGTCTTCATCCATGGCCATTCGACTGTGGCTATTATTATTGACACTCTTCGAGTGGTTTCTTCTTGTAATGTCCCCCTCAACCCCCACCCTCCTCCTGCCCACCACTGTCTGCAGGGGCTGTCGAGCTGTTTACCTTTGTTATCGACGATGTTGTATTGAATTTGGCGTCATACTGTCTGCCACCAGTCGGAGTCTCGTAATATCTATAGCATGTTCGGCCATAAAAGAAGACCACAAAAATACGGTGTCGAACAAGCGACCGAAAACAATGGACAACAAGGGCCAGTCCGGGGGCTGGGAGTAGACACACACATACACACATGCAGAGAATACACAGACAGTGGCTTGGGATGCTATCGTTACTTGCCGTCACACTGTCTGGCAGGTTTCACACCTGGCCATCGGTGTATTTCTTATACTCCCATACTGATACACGTTACCGGCATCGGCATGGGCATCCGCCACCGTCAGAGCTGCAGCTCTATAAATCACAGACGTTCGACTGCCTGGCGAGCGGCAGGAGCTGTCTCAGTCCCAGTCCCAGTTCCAGTCTCTGTCTGAGTCTGAGTCTCAGTTGTAGTCCCAGCAAGTTCATAGCTCACGTTTTCCTTTTCTTCTCCTTTTTGCTGGCCTTTTTTGCCTCTGCCTTTGCATTTGCCTTTACCTTTTGGGTTGAGTGCCACAGCTGGCCGGTGGTGGCCAAAGATCGCGGTGTCGAATCCAGCAAATGCCTGGCACAAGCACAGTGGCTTGTTTTGTTTTAGCTGCTTCGTGTTTGTGTTGGTGGGGCAACCTCTTGAAATATACAAAGGAAGATAAATTTCACACTCAAAACGCTCAACAGTTTTTCGTTATATACACAAATATATATATATGTATATATGTGTGTGTGTGTGTTTGTGTGTGGAGTTGCGTCTTAGGCGACGTCGTCGTCGTCGTTGCTTTTGGGCCTTTATGCTAACCGCTGTCCAGGCCCAGACCTCTGTCTTGGTTTAAGAAGAAGGAGGCAAAGAATAAAAAAATGAAAAAGATAAGATATGGCTGGCAGTAGACACTGCCAGACATAGTGGCGACAACGACAATGTCGATTCCCAATGCTGACCAACTGTTTGTTGTGTGCGCTGCACGATCATGCACACCATGCACTCGCTTGCTCTCTCTGTCTCTCTGTCTCTCGATCTCTTTCTTACGCGCTCGCTTGCCACTCTTTCCACTTATGCTCGTTGCCCGTCGCACACACACACACACGCAAAACAAACAGGCACACACACACACACTCTCTCGCTGTCCACTTTAGGCCACTCTCGGCCGCAATATTTTTCTTCCCGACTACTCCTATTGAACTGCTTGCTTCTCAGTCGTATTTGAAACTTGGCGACGCACGGTTTGGTTTTTCAGTTAAACAGTTTGTCGGGTTTTCAATCGCCCTCAGTTTGCCTGTGTGCTTAATATTTTTGCGCAAAAATATACAAACAAAACAGCAGCAACAACAACAACAACAACAACAATAGCATTCATAAGTTCGTATAAAGCAGAAATCCATTATACTTATAAACAAATTGTATACTCGCATGCATATACTATATAGAGTATACATATGTGTAGTATCCATCTTTATACTCGAAGTGGCCAAATTTGCTATAAATAGACAAGCGTAAATCGATCAATAAATAACGAAGACTACAATTTTCCACCACACCCACCGAAAAACGAATTTTTTAATTGCGACTTCGTGCAAAAAACAAAACTTTTAAATTAGTAAAAAATAAAAAAAAAGCAAGTTAAAATTTTTTTTATTATTGACATAGATTTATAAGATATACACCACATAAATAATGCAATAAAACGTTTGATGCCAACAATAACAATTTAATTGACAATCTTGAAAATGCTTGTGAGATGTTTCCTAATTACACCGTGTGTGCTGTTGCTTCTGCAACTGGCCACGGGCAGCAGGAGTCCAAAACAGCAGGAGCCACAACATGAAGTGTCGGTAAGTTCTTGATATACTATTAATAATAGTGCATAAGGGTTTTATGTTGTGCCAAGCGTACTATACCAAGGCAAATTGAGCCCAGATCAGCGTGTAAATCCAAATACCAAGAAAACACTTGAATATTCCTGGTATTAAGAAAAACACAAAAAAATAAAGAATGAGCAATAAGTGATTGGTCAGTCCCATTGCTCGCCTGCCTGAACGATACAAATTGTCTGCAGGCAAACAAGAAACGCTTCGTTTTTTCAACTCCAACTCCAACTCCATCTCGAACTCGGACTGTGACTTTAACTCTCACTTCAGTTCAACCCCACCTTTGTCTGGTCTTGTGTCTTTTATTTGAAGAGCTGCCTTGCCGGCCGTGTTGGCTGCCGCCGCGCTGTCTGCGATTTTTCACTTGCCGGCAAAGATCGCAACTACCTTTTACCAATACACATATCCATACCCCAACCCATACCCTTAGCAATAGCCAGGCCCAATCTCCTGTTGCCTGTTGGCATTGTTTTTGTTTCATCTGCCCGACGAACGGGTTTCTTTTTGCTGCCTTTTCTTTTTAAAGAACTCGCGAAAAGGAGAAGCGACGCACAAAGAGCTAAGATGTAAAATATACATATATAAAAAATGGTCACAAGTCAAAAGCGTTTTGGCCTTTTGTTCACGTGGGCAGGTACTAGGCTCACAGAACATAGAGGAGCAAAAGAGAAAGAGAGACGTAGAGATGGCCAGTTCCCTTGCCATTGCCACTAAGCTGCCTGATAATGACAAAGTGTAAAGCCGTATTTCAAGTGTGGCTCATTTTTTGTATTTTTTATTGCTTCTTCAAGTCCCAAACCCCTAATCCCTGCGAGCGTGAGAATCGTCAGTCAATTATTTCGCTGTTATCGATCTTAACAATCCTTGAACTGTCGCCATATATAAATATATATAAATATATATATAAGTATATATATAAATATAAGTATTTATATCTGTGTGCTCACACACTCTGACTCTGGTTGGTTATAAATATAGAATTCTCTGTTTAGCATATGAAATACGATGCATCGTATATCATATTATGGCTGGCCCTACTTTGTACACCGAATGGCATTTGCATTGCCAATTAGATATTCCGTGAGTTATTGGCGTCGCTTTTGGTTAAGTCGATCGCCATTCGAAACATTATTACAGATGCCCCCCTAATGATTGTCAGGTGTCATTCCTGGAACTCTGTTTACAATTGCAGACATAATGCATCTGCTGATGTAGCAATATCTGCATATATGTACACATCATATGAATATTCTGCTGTTTTTCATGTTTACCCATGATGTGTTGAATGTGTCAACAATCAACACACCTATTCGCCGTCCCGATCCGATTACCGTTCAGCGCGTGCTCCAAAAACCGACCAGCCCTCGGTGCCATACAAAATGGCTACCCGCACCTTCCAGTGAAAGCGAATTTTGGGAACTTTATTTACCTGTAGACACATTGATGTATGTGGCTTTATAGCAACTTGATAAGAGACAGAGGTAGACACATTAAGCATATATTTGTTGTACAATTGTCAAACATTACTTTTGGGGCTACTGGTTTTAAGTTTCCTTATGTGTGCTATATTCAAGCCACCTGTCGCTTTATGCCACTGATAAAATAATAACATTAAAATAATAAATTTAATTTTGCGACAACATAACATATTTGACTTATAACTGTAATAAGTTATAATCGGATTTAAATATGTTATTTTTAACTTATTTGTGCTAAATTTGTAGTAAGCTATAATCGGATAAGGGAATTTAAGTATATTGTATGACATATTTTTTGAGCCGATACAATTTAGTTAATCTTAACTTTAAATTCAAAAAGGTTCATCTACCTTGAGGCTTAGCACTAAAATTATTAAATAAAACAAAGTTTTTTTTTATGTTACAAGCCAATTTTTATGAGCACATAAAAATGCCAAGAAAATCAAAATCTTGTCAGTGTCAGAATTTAATTTTGAGCAAATTTCAATTCACATTGCATTTTACAACTTTATTTTGCATATTTTTCAATAATATCTTGCGCTGCTCTAAACTAATTAATGTCAACAAATTTTGTAGTTTATCTAAAGAGCAGCCAACCGGCGACAAAAGCTGATGCAACGGCAAAACTAAAACGCTGCGCAATTTAAAAAACAAGAAAAATCGATGTTTTTTTTACTTGACTTGAGAATAAGCGGAGTCAGCAGCAGCCAGTTAGTCTGGCCATTTGACCATAATATTTTTGGCCAGTTTTACTGAGGCTTTTGGTTGGGAACTGCCAGACATTCAAATGGATAGCAAACGCATACCTGAGTGCACAATTTGCTAGTACGCGATGCCATTCAAGTTATGGCCTGACCACATTAGCCACGTCTGTTATAGCCCCAAACCCCATCCCCATCCCCATCCCCAGCTCCATCTGAATGCGTTGGATGCCAATCGCATTGGCAGCGAAATACTAATTCGTATTCAAGTCAAGTATTAAGACGACTACGACTTGAATTTGGTGACCATAAATGTAATAAATCATTTAACGCGTGATTGATATTATTTGCGATTTTGGTCTGTAATCGCAAAGTGCTTCGAATATTTCTCATATATATGTTATATGTGAATGCCTACATCACACCTTCCTTCCAGCTGTCGCCGTCGCAGTCACAGTCGCTGTCCAGGTGTGCCGCCAAGCAGGGCGAGTGCGACGAGACCGAGGGACCCGTCTGTGGCACCGACGATCAGACCTATCCCACGCGCTGTCACCTGCAGCGGGTGCAGTGCAGCGGCCATCAAGTCAGCCTCAAGCATCGCGGCAACTGCAAGGGTAAGCGCATTAAACATTTAAAAATATATGTCATAATTACTGATGTTAACTATGGATTTATTTAATTAAGCTATGCATTTATTAATGTATTAAGCTGTCTGGTGAAGCTGTATATATTAAAAACGATAGTTTGTAGAAGTGTTCCTCAAAAATGATAATAACAAAATAAAAATAAAAAAAACAAGATCTTAAGCACGAATCAAATAACCTAAATTATACTATGAATCTAAAAACCCACTTATTAATTCAATGGAAACTAAAAAATATATTAGTCCGATCTTCTTGATTATTTCAAATTGTACAAGTATCTTGTATATCATAAAAGTTTTTTAAATAAGAGAAATCATGATATTTTTAAAAACGTTTTTGAACTATGCCCAACCCAAGTATAATCCTTCAGCACTTAAAGAAATAACTTAAGTCTATTATATATTTTAGGCTGCTTGGAGGCGCTTCAGTATGCGAATCGTGAGAGTGCGCGCAATCCGAAGATATTCATTCCTCGGTGCCGCAAAGATGGCAACTATGCGGCTGTGCAGTGCTTAGGGGACACGGGCTGCTGGTGCAGCGACAGCAGTGGTAATCCCATCAAGAATACATCGACACGGCGCAGACGACCCAAGTGCGCTGCATACAGGCGCAGCGATCGACGTAGGTCGCCGATGCGTCCGTTCAGCTTGGATGCGGAGGCGGCCAATAGCAGCGATGGTGGCGTCAATGGTGGACATCGTCCTTGCAGCCGGGCAGATCGTCTGGCATTTAACAATCATCTGATCGAGGTCTTTCGCAGTGAACAGGTGCGTTCGGGTCAGCCACATGCAGCTGGTGCTAGCGATGAATCTGTCCTGGATTGGAAGTTTGCCCAATTGGATGCGAATGCCAATCATGTGCTTGAGAGACAAGAAGTGCGTGCGCTCAAGAAGCTTGTCAAGCGGGTGAGTTGTTGTTGTTGTTGCTGCCACGTCTCTCAGTTCCAAAATACAATATACAATACTGCAACAACTACTCCCCCGTTTCTACTCCTATTTGGTATGCACACGATATAACCAACAGGCGGTAAAGCCCAGACGATGTGGACGTGCCTTTGGCAAGTACTGTGATGACAACAGAGACGATAACCTGTCCCGGTCTGAATGGAGCATTTGCCTGGCCAAAGATACCAACCATCGTAAGTAGCGGTCTATGTATGTATATATATAATTATATATATATAATACAATATTATATATATTTTGAAATGCATGCAAAGTCTGTTTAAGATATGTATAGGAGAAGCGCAAAGAGAGGCGTTGGAAAATATTAAAAAAAGGGATAACAACACTATTTATTCTCTTAAAACTAATTAAATTATTCATAATTATAGTTTCCAAAAATCCAATAAAAAAAAACCCATGATTCTGTAGCAGCGCATTTTAATTTGCATGATTTTTATTTCTAAGCATTGAGTACACAAAAATTTAAATATTTAATTCTATAGCATGCAAAGATTAAAGTCAGACTTTAAAAAATCAGCTTTAAATTAAAAGTTTGGGTTAAACGTAATTGTTTTCCAGTACTTTGACTTGCCTTATGCTAAGTGGCTTGGGGTATGTTTGTGTGTGTACTTGTATCGATATATGTGTATAATTCCCATGCAGGTAAAGCGGGCCTTAATATCCTGAACAGCAGCCCAACGAGCAGCTCCATTCTACATACCACATCAACAACAATACCTCGCCGCCCTCACTATTCAAATCTGCATAATATTCACCACTCAAATACCCACCATGATCATACAAATACAAACATTATCGGAACGAGCAGCAGCAGCAACATTGACAGCAGCATCGGTTCTCGTGTTGACTTTGGCAATGAGAGCGAGGAGCACGAGGATGATTATGTTGGCGAGGATGAGGACGATAGCATGTCACATTCACGCACATCCCCGTTGTCGCCTTCGTCATTTAATTGTACGTACTTGTCGGGCAATATATGAACTAACCAGCAATTTGAGTAATACCCAAGTAACATCCAATAGCACTTGGCATGCTTCCAAAGGGCAGTATCGAGTCTATTCTAATGGGCCTTTCGTTCACAGTTCTGAATGCCAAGCCAGAGGAGACGACCAACAACGAGAGCGAAGGCGACGCCAACTGCTGGACGGATAGGGAGGTAGCTCGAGAGGAGCAGCGTGTAAGTGCGTCTGCGTGTGTTTGCGTGTGTGAAATGGAATCCAATTCAAAACGAACTAAAAAGCTACCTTTATTAACCTTTGCACTAACTAATTGCAGCATGGCGGCAACAGATCATTCTATGTGCCTGAGTGTATGTCCGATGGTCGCTATAAGCGCGTCCAATGCTACAGCTCCATTTGCTGGTGTGTGCACGAGGAGACGGGCAAGAATATCCCGGGTACATTTAGCCAAAAACGACCCCAATGCGATGAGGTCAGCGCTGCAGTCAGACCGATGAAGGGCTGCACAGAGCCACGAAAAACCCAGTTCCTTAAGGAGCTCAAGGAGTTTCTTAACACACACATACTGCCGAGCAGTAACACGGGGTAAGGTTTACAAATTCAATTTCAAATTTAAAATATAATTAAAGTTGTCATCTATGATTTGTTTTAGTAGAAACTCGACCATGTGGAAGTCGGAGGATGAGCGCATTGCCACGCTGAGTTTCGTGTTTTTGGACAAGAACAAAAACAAGTCGTGGGAGCGCAAAGAATGGAAGGTCTTTCGTGATCTTGTTACGAGCGCCAGGTACTAAATTTGTTATTAATAATAAAAGTGGAGTTGCGATTATTTTATTTTAAATTCTATACTGCAGCAACTTGAGCAAATGTGGCAAGAAAATGCCGAGATACTGTGATGCGAATGGCGATAAGAAGATCTCGTTGTCCGAGTGGGTGAACTGTCTGCAATCGCATCGGATGGAGAGCACCACCACAGCAAAGCCGGCACAGTCAAGTGAGTTTCTAGTTATGACTATCAAAAGGAAGCCCAATTTAAATGCCAGCTAATTAATTATCTTCCTCATTCAGACGAGACGGCCACATCGCGGCTCCTGGGATCAAATCCGCTGGAGCAATATCTTAAAGATTATTAGCGATGATAAAATGCTTGTTTTGAGCTCCTACTCATTAGATGTCGTGCCATGTTGCGTGGAAGAGCTTGACTAAATCCACCCACTCATACATACATATATACACTTACTCACCCACACACACACT
This sequence comes from Drosophila fungiperda, assembly GCA_035042345.1. NCBI lineage: Eukaryota > Metazoa > Arthropoda > Insecta > Diptera > Drosophilidae > Drosophila > Drosophila fungiperda. The sequence goes on from JAWNLM010000216.1 coordinate 2,613,178, forward strand.
CACATTCCTAGCATATAGATTCTACGATTTACATGTATATGAAGTTAGCGTTGTAAATATTTCTGGATATAAATGTTTAGGTTAATTGTAGAATTCACTGCATTTGATTTACAATCAGTTCAGTTGTTGAACAGGAGTATTGTGGAAAATCCATTTAATTGCAAATTTATTTATGGAGGGCATTTCAAATGAATTCGCAGCTAACTTCATGTGACGCAAAAAAGCGATAGAAGACTTCGTTCGCAATAGACTGCTCCGCTTAAATGGCGTTGCTGTTTTCATGTGACGCAAATATGCGTTAACAGACTTCTGTTAAGATGGCGCCATATATTAACCTTACTAGAGACTGCTGCAAGCACCGTACACTTATCGACAACACATAATTTCAATTTAAAATCGCATGGTTTTCTTTATTTAGTAATACTTAAAATTATCATATATTCGTAGAGTTATTAATAAAACTGGCAATGGGTATTATGTACAAAATTTCACAGTATACTAAATGCAACTTTTGTTAAGAAAACACTGTTCACAGAACAGTAGTTAATCACAACTTATGTAGTTTTTGGTTTACGCAACAGCAAACTGGACAAGTTGCTGTATGGCAGCTCAAATGCTATTGAAAACACAATGGACATTAAATAAACAATTATAGTAAATCCACAGGAGACAACACACTGAAATTATTAAAATTGTTAGATAAAATCGCTGTTGTCTAATTGTATTACGTACCAGCATGAGGGGATCTGCATGTGTGCTGGCTGTTGTAAGGCCATAAATAAACGAAATAACCAGCGGATTAAGCAGATAAACAGCATAGGACACTCGACTCAAATGCTGAAAGCAGCGAGCCTCCAATAAGCGAGACCACCATACGCCACGCCCCATCGCGCTGCCCACAATCATCCAGCAAACACAAGCCGAAAATAGCAATCTTCCCAGCACATATAGGGAGACGGTGATCAGATTGCTAAGATCACGCTTGAACGTCGAATAGATGCAGATGAAGAAGAGTAGCAGAGAGAAATGCCAGAAGTTGCGAGAGTTCCGTTCACATAGTTCGTATTGAAATCGACGCTCCAAAAGACACCACGCGGCAATGCAGCCAACAATGTACGGCATTACCCGAACAAAGGGACTTATGTACATCTGAGTGGTTGTTGCTTGGATCGTGTCAAATGAGAACTCATACTTGTAGTAGAGGCCAATGCCATAGGACCAAGTAATAGTTCCCAATAGGCTAGCAACAGCCACAAACTGAGCCCACTTAGGATGCCTGAAAAATAATTATTCAGTATTTTATTTCACCTCACTTTAAATCAAACTTACTTGGCATAGAGAAATAATATTAAGTTGGCCAACAAAAAGAATTGCATGTCACAGGCAATACTCCACGACCAGTTGAGGCACATATCTTCGAAAGGAAATAGGTTCTGTATGAAGAGCAGATTGCGCCACCAATGCTGTGTGCACAGCTCATCGAAGCGCTCATTGATGTGGTAAACCGAGGTATCTTCAACGTAGGCAAACACCAAATCCACGCTCCCAATGATAATCAGATAAAGCGGGACCAGTCGCAAATAGCGATGAAAGAGCAGCTTGCCAAAGAGCTTTACATTTGCCACGAGACCATTTTGACGCACTGCCTCCATTTGTTTGATGTTGCGCATAAAATTGTAGGTCTGTAGAAAACCACTGCAAATTGTCAAGTATTAGAATATACTTATTATTTAAATATGTATTTATATTCACCTGATTGTAAAGAAGACATCCACTAGCAGTGGCGCAGTAGAAACGTACTGGAAAAATATCTGCTCCGCGTAGCTAAGCAGCACCGTTTTATTGTGCACCGTAAAATACATAAACCATATCACATGGAATACCAATATAAAGACTGCACACACCGAGCGAAGTCCATTCAGCAAGGGTATCTCTGAGGATTTGCACTCCCGCGTGGCAAAGATGCGGCGCCAATTGCTGGCCACATCGTAGCAGCTGACGAAACTCTGCAACGGATGCCACTTAAGCATGGAGTGTATTGCTCGCCATATTTCCGATTCAACCGGAGCGAATCCAGCCGCATTCTCGTTCTCCTCCGACGGCAGCTGCTTGGCCACGCTGAGCTGCTGGGCGCACAGCATAAAGGCGCACGTGGCCAACACGGAGGCTATAACAAGCTTGAAGCTTAGTCGATCGAAGAACACATCTCGCAGCTTCAGATCCTTCATGTACAGCACTTCTGGCTGCATCTCAAAGAAGTCGTTGTCCATGAAACTGCCCGCCACATAGTCCCTAGCCAGCTGCTTGATCTCGCTGGACTGGCACGAGGTCGGCAGGCACAGGCCAATGTGTATGATCTGCTCGGACATCAGCTTAATTTCCACCTGCCAGGGCGAATTGTGGCGCAAATATACGACTCGATAGTCCATGTCGAAGGGCGACTGCTGCGTGATGAGTCCATGGTTCATAATCCGCTCGAAGTTCTTGGATAGTGTTATGGCCACCGGCTGCTGCACCATGTTGCATGCCTCGCGACTGCCTAGCCAGTAGTTTTGCCCAAATACAAAACCCGATGACTTGGAACCAGAGGCATCGAGCACTGCAAACGGGAAAGGTTAGCTCATTGATCGTAATCTCAAAGCACATCAGCATTGCTGGGGCATGTTAACTTCTTGCCCCTTGCAACTGTGACTGCTGTAGTTGATCACTCACCTTTAATAGCCCAAGGCTGTTTGCTGAGGATGCCTCGCTGCACGTGCTTCAATTGCGCCAGACAGATCGGATTCGTGTTGCTCGCATTGGCCACCTCTGCTAGGCCATAGATGACTGAGCTGCGGGCCAGCATTGCAGCATGTCTGTCATTAGTCTTGAGAACATCAGAAGCAGATGCAGCAGCATTTGTGGCTGCAGCAGCAGCCGCGACTGTCAACTCAAACTCCTTCTCTGGATGCGAAGAAGGCCACAGATTGCTGCTGCTGCTGCTGCTGCTGCTGCTGCTGCTAATGCTATTGTTGAGTAATTGATGGCTATATTGATGGAACTGCAAAGTCGATTCATTCAGTTCAGCTTTGCAGTTGGGCAGATGGCTCAAGAGTACAGCTATAGCTAAACATAATCCAAATCCGTATCGGTGCATGACGCCGCGTTCAAGCCGCTGCGGCGGTCAAACTAAAAGCTGTCAATGAATGAGAGCATTGTCAACGCAATTGTTGGGTGTAATGAGTATATTTGAGTGTTTGCTAAGGTGTTATTAAAGGCATTAACAGTTATTTCAGGCTATGCAAATACACTTAGTGGATTGGAGTTACGAGAGCAGCCATAGACGTATTCGGACTTCCCACCGGAACCGTGTTCATTAATAGCTAAATAGAGTGGCTTTTGTGTGCAACTATAATAATAATAGACTGACTGAAATAGTGGGACAAGTTAAGAGACGCTCACTAAAAGGCTTGAACGTTTCACACCCGAATTCGTTCGTGACAATGGCCTAGGGCCCAAATCGATCGAACAGGTTTTGGGGTCTCAAACAAATCAAGTTCAAACATCAATTACCCCTTACCAAGTTTTTTTCATTTCTTTTTGGTATAAGTGCATTTCAATGTCAACTCATAGCGTTTATATACAAATATGTTTATATGTTTATACATATATACATATTTATATACTGCATCGCCAAACGAAAAAGCAATACACATAATATAGTAAACATTATTTGTTTGTCAAATTTGAAACTTGGCAATGTGTATTACCAGATGTGAGTAAGCCTCAATGCGCTGCCTGATATACGTCTACCAAATATTATTCAACTACTCACCGTTCAGCTCAACAGTTAAAGGTCTTTCAAAAGAAAAAAAAGTTCATTACTTACTTAAAAAGTCTGGTTGTCTTTCTAACTCGAATAGTTGCTGAATTTTTGGTAAAAGTTATTAATAGACATATGATCTTAAGTTTTAATTGCAGATGCTGTATGCCTCCTATGCATAAATTAGATTTTCATCAATTGTTATTGGCAAATATGGGTAATTGCTGAATATTTGCACAGTTGTTGAATAACAAAACTTCTTATAATGCCGGGGGAATTTGGGACCAATTGAAAAACCCTAAGGTGCAAAGACCAAAGAAAGAAATATATGTATGTACATATATGTAAATTTAGTTATAAATACCACTGCGAGCTTTACTTATGTTGTCTGACACGGTTTGGCCGTAAGCTTTAGCCAGGCCCGTTTCGATAGCTGGTTAGTTAATTGCTCTTCGATGAAACCATTTCAAGGGCAAACTGCGTTCGGGTCTTGCATCTCGATTTGTTGTTTTTTTACCATGTATGTAAATGAGCCGGCGGTGACGACCACGAACATATTGTGGCGATCCGTTTCAATAATGCCCATTTTCGGCAAGTTTATTAACATCAAAATCACAGGATTTTGTAATCATATTTGGCAGTTCGATTGATTTCACGATTGATTTTTGAACATGTTGCGTTCGACTTGTGCATTATTAATGGATTCGGTATTGATGGCTTTGTCTCTGACGATTATGCAAGATAATTTGCATATAACGAAATAATTTTACATTTTTAATCATATTGAGTAGAAAATGCTGTTTTACATTTTAAATCAAATGAGTACGCTTGGCGCTTAAGCAAAAGCTAGTAAACTTACTTTGTGAGGGAACAGATAAATCTTGTTTAGTGTTAAATCAAAAAAATATACAAATTTAAATTGAACTCCACTTTCGTTTTGCAATTTATTTATTTATAACAGTTCGCTGGTATTTATTATGTCTTCACTTTTGTTTGTTTTATTTATGATTCGCTTATAACAAATTATAACACCAGTCAGAAAAAACCAACACTAAAACTTAATCTAAATTCGTTTTATTTTTGTTTGGGTTGAGCACGTCTGAGGTTTACCGAGAAACTGCTGCGCCCTGCGTCTCGTCTTCAACATTTATAAACTCGGCGACCTAGCTGCAGCACGTGAACAGGTAGCAGCAGCAACAGCAGCAGCAGCAGCAGAAACAACAGCATCAACAGCAGCATCAGCTGCCGCTGCTCGGTCGCCGCCAGAGATTGAGGGACAAAAGCAATAATAACAACAACAACCAGAGTAATACTTCATAATTAGCGCGACATCAACGAAACCAACCAAAGGTGATTGCAAGCAAAAAGACTTTTGCGTAACTACCAATGGTGCTATGACTGAATCTCTTATGTTATTTTATTATTACAATTATTATTATTATTATTATTCATATGTCTGGCAGTTACCAGCATGCATTTTCAATCAAGCGCATGTTGGACTCGTGCTCACCTTGTGGCAATCCTGCAGTTCTTGTTTATCATTGAGAGAGATCCACTCGTTCATTGCACCACTGCCTTGATAATGATAATGGTAGATCGCTGTTTCCGCACGTTGGAAGGCGTGGCCTTAATAAGCGCCGACACGCACTTTACTAAATGATGACACTTACTGTGTTCGTTTAGTAATTTATTGAATCTCACTTCAAACTTGTATATAACATCTTAATGGGGCGCACCCTTCGTAGTGAAGAAGTTATTTTATTTTATTATTTTTTATCTCCCTTAAAGATCTTATTTTGAAAAGAGATCGTTTTACTGACATGCCAGTTACCACTTTTCTTCCGGCAGTTTTGAAATATGTGTTTTACGTCTTAAATAGTTTTTCAATTAAGCTCTGAAATTGAAATGATTTTTCAATGAAGCTCTGTAGATTTAACTGGTTTTAGTTAATGGTCGATAAAAGACGTTATGCAACGCATCTTTGCTTTGTCATAGTAAGTAGCTCATGTTTTAATCAATCTCATTCTCTTCGACTCACTCTGAATTTTACTCTCTTTCCTATCTCTCTCTCTCTCTCTCTCTCTCTCTCAATTCTCTCTTACTCTCTGAGACTCTCTTTTTCTTTTTAAATATCATCCTTTCATTTGATTTTCGTTTATGTAAAAATGCATTTAAATATGTTATATCGATGATAATGTTAACCATAATTTTAAAATTAAAGAAGAAGCGCGCGCCAAAATTGCAGGAAGTTGGCAACGCTAAAATTTTTTAAATGAAACATAGCTGGTCACACTCAACAAAGTGGCCAGGGTTGCGTGGAATCGCAACCATGTCAATCGTTATCGGCAGTCATAGCAGGTCGTGAAACCATTATAAAATAGCAAAAATTAAAGTGAAACGACGCGAAAAACAAAATCGCAGAAAAATATTAAAAAGTGATGTAAAAATACACGCAAACGATAACGAAAAGGTGCAATTGCTTAATAATACACAGCCAAACGAATACGAAAACTGCGCAGCATAAAATTCCAGCTTCAGAAAAAAGAGCCATAAAAATCGATTCTCCAACGAAGTCACAGTCATACGGGCCAAGAGAGAGACACTTTTCGCGCGGGCGTCGGTGGAGCGCCCAGTGCTGCTTACATTTCATTTTTTTTTGCCTACTTACTTGCCAAAAGTCCAGCCAAGATTCTGTGCGTGCTTCTCTGTGTGTACGTTTGTCTCAGGTTACATTAATAATTTAACGTATGTGTGTCCGCTATTGTTATTTATTTGCAAAACCTAATTAAATCATACTGGACAAACTATAATTGTAATTAGTCAGCTAAAGCAATGACACTAATTTAATACAAATATTTGAACGTCTGCCCAAATAATAACGCGAGCAAATCAACTAAATTCCAGAACAATAACAATAACAAACACTGTGTGTACATTACAATACATAATACATGTGTGTGTAATAACAATAACAACAACAGCAACAACAACAACAACAACAACAACGAGCAGCGCAAGTCAAGAATGAAGTGGAAATACATTCCCTCCCATCGCAATTCGCCCCACATGACGTATTATTAGGCGTGTGCGTGGCGCTAATTGAAACTCTCACAAAATTCTAAGCTTACTTTAGCTCAATTCTTTCCCCTTTTGTGAGTCACCTGCGCGACGCTAAACCGTATAAAAATTGCGTGCCACAGCTACACACACAATTCTCGGCGGGCAAAAGTAAAATTGAATATCACACAACGCAACAAGAAGAAGAACATCAGGAATACCGTCCCAGCTATATCCATTTTATTCAGTAAGGAGTGCATGAATCACTCGTACACCCACTCCTATACAAACACACGCACAGGCGTCGATTGTATTTAAAAGTGAGAGTGCGTCCAAGGCGGCCCACACGATGTCAAGTGATAAGATCAAAGTTGCTGTACGGGTGCGACCCTTCAATCGGCGCGGTAAGTAAACCCAAAACTTTTTCTGTCTCTCTATCCCTCTGTCGCGTTGTATAATCGAGTATATATTATTTTGCATAGCCTCAATATATTTTTTTGGTTTTAGTTCTCCTTTATTTTACTGACGCTGTACTCATGGGCTTTGTTTTCGAGTAGCAGTTCAATCAATAATGCACAAGTCAGCTGAATACAACGTGTATGTTGCTTGTGCTTCTACTTTGTTTTCGGGATAACGAGATTTGCATAGTCAGCGCTTTCTTTTGCCTGTTCGATCCTATGTTCGTTCTGGCTTAGTTAATGTAAAAAGAAATACGTTTTCCAAACCGGAAGTTAGCATTTCCATGCATTCAACTCCATCAATTTAAATGCATGTGCAATCTATAATAACATGTCATTATCCAAATCAAATAAACTTTTTTAATTAATGTGTGGCTTAGTTTATATCAGCAAGAGTATTTACTCTTTAAAGTCGCGGTAAACAACGATTCATTGTTTCTTGTTTTTTATGCAAATGTTATTTCCTTTGCTTTGTGCTTGCAAAGGTCGCATCGTTTTTCAATGCATCGCCAGCAACTTTTTCCGCTGACGCCTTGGAGACCATCTAACTGACTGGCTGACTGACTGACTGACTTACTGACTGAATGACTAGCGTAACAAACGATTTACATTTCCAGCTAATTTTTCGTTTCTATTTGTGGCTCACACGAGGTGAAATCCAGCGACGTTGTCTTGTCTGTCGAGTGTTGCAACCTGCAAGTGCAGCAGAGCAAAAGCAAAAGCAAACACACTTGGCTTCCATTTCCCAATGTCAACGGCGATCATTCATTTGGCTTATCCATGACTCACACACCAACAAACACACACACACACACAGAGCAAAGTGCAGCGGAAATGTGGTGTGTGTGTGGGGAGCGGGTGGTGCGAACACAGTCAATTTGAGCCCCTCGCTCGCCATCGGCGTCAAGTGGAAGTCACTTGCCATTTGCCATTTACTTTTTGCATGTGTGTTTTAGTCGTGTTTTATATCGCACATTCCTTTTTGTTCTGTTGTGCTCCCATCATCTGCCGCTGATGTTTCAACGCATTACCAAATCAATGCTTTATTTGGGGCTGGTTTGTGTCATGTTCTCTCTTTTTACGCCTGTGATTCGTTTGTTTGAAGCGCTTGATTCACTCGCAAGTCGGTGTGCGTGTGAGTGTAGTGTATGTGTGGGTGTTTATGACTATTAATGTCCGAATGATAAGCGGAACAAGTTATATACGTAGTCTGTTATCACAGCGCTGATAATGCCAAACATTCCTCCTATACAGGGACAACTCATGAATTTCGGAAAGACCTAAACATTTTAGCAAACATAAAAAATTCCATGATTATAGTAATAATACTACATAGTGCTAAAGAGTTTTTTGATAATTCGATATTCAAAACCATCTGAATGGACGAAGCACTCGACAAAAGTAACATTTTTATTTCATAAATGTTCAAAGTTAAGAGCGAGTACTGTATTGCCCTATGAGCGTCTGTTATCAGAGCATTGATAATGATTGTATTATTACTAATACTAATACTATGTATTGTATGTATTATTTTGTTGTATTTCCACGTAATCGCATAGGTAAGCCAATTTCCTCATCAATTTTTTGTGACATCTTACGCATCGCTCCGCATTTGGGCCACATTTGCTGTCGACCTCTTCGAGTCACAAAGCGTAAAATGAAAACTACAGAAGCAACAGCAACAACAAAAGCAGTAAACACACAAGATACAAACAAATAAGCTAACGGCCGCTCGAAATGAAGTCACAGCTCGAAACCAACCAAAAAGCTTAACCTGTTTTCCCTGCCAGCTGGCCAAGCGTCTATCTATCTAACTCTATATATAAAATGTAAATTATTGTGTTTGTGGTTGTATGGTAATTTCAAAATTGAACAATGGCAAACGCGTAACCGTAAGACTTTAAGGTTATGGCGGAGATATGACCAAATCAACTGAACTCAACAGCTCAGCACAGCTCTAGTTCCAGCTGGAGGTGACCAACTGACCAAAACTTATTCACATTTGGGGGCAAACTCATCACATTATTTATGACACGCCTTTGTTACTCACACACACACACAACAAACTGATGATGACCTGTGTTGATGTGCGTCCTCTGTGTTTTCTCAACATTCCTGATTTCTCGACTTTGCTGCTGTCCTTTTAGCCATGTCCATGTCATTTTGGCTTTATTTTTGCAACGGAAGTGAGTGGCGAGTGCCACAAAACAGACCGCAGTATACAAACATCTGCATGTGTGCCCAAAAAGACTGCAAAAAGCCTGAGTTACACACTTTTGGGAGTTTTTAGTTCGAATTTCTAAATAGCCTTTTTTTAATTTATTTTTTCTATACATATTTCATACAAAATCGATTGGTTTGCGCTGAAGAAATTTATTTATTTAAAGATTCATAAAGAAATGTGTATAGGAAACTTATAGCAGCATTTGAAAAGTCTGATTAGTTTGGAATTAACGAGATTGCTTGCAAGTAATTTAATAAATAATGTCATTAATTTCCCATCGATTTGAGTGGAAGTTGAATAGCATTTAAAAGAGCCTTGTGAATATGTATGTTTAACCTAAAAGAACTTATATACTAAAGTCAGGACAGTTACTTGATGGATGTGTTATGGATTCAATGAGGTCAGACAGACAAACATGGCATTAATGACTAATTTTATCAGCTCTTGAAAACTCCTGAGATTCGTAAACTTCTTCGGCTTCACTGTAATTTGAGGTTGTTTTTGTCTGTTCTCCTCTGACCTCGCCTGCCTGCCTGTCTGCCGGTTTGCTATCCTGCTGGCCTGGCCTTGGTACTTTGCCATTTTTTATACGTGTACAGGACAATGGCCGGAGGTCTTTGAAAATATTTCAGCAATTTTTCCAGCTAGAACATTCTGCATTTTCGACTTCTTTTTATTGCGGTGCAATGTCCGTGCTTAGCTGTAAGTAGTAAATGTTTTTCAGGCCACAATATTTATTGCGCTGAACATTTTGTTTGCTTTTCGTTTCGGAAACTACAATTATTTGAAAGGTTTGCGTGTATATTTATGTACATTAAGATTGCGCTATAGCATTGGACTTGCCACATACTAAATATACCCATGTACTTGTAGTCATCTATCGCCTTGATGAATGTGAATACATCTGTATATATATATATATTATTTTTTAGCACATATATACGAAATCAGCTGTCGAGCGAGTGTACGTACATATCTATTATATATGTGAATATATAATATAAGCACATATTTTTTGCCATTGCTATTCTGAACTTGTTATCAACCTTCTACTGAAAATAACTTAAATCCTACTTATCACATATATTAATATATTTAAAAAATTTGTCTCTCCTCACAGAAATTGAGTTGGGTACAAAATGCATCGTCGAAATGGAGAAACAGCAAACGATATTGCAAAATCCACTGGAAAAAATGGAAAGGTGAGTGAACTTTAAGTTAGTAATTTATATATTTATAATTACATATTTACTCTGATTCATTCAGAAAACAACCAAAGACATTTGCATTCGATCATTGCTTCTACTCGCTAAACGCCGAAGATGATAGCTTTGCGTCACAGGAGACCGTCTTCGACTGCGTGGGACGTGATATACTGGATAATGCATTTCAGGGCTATAATGCATGCATCTTCGCCTACGGGCAGACAGGTAAGCGAGCATCTCATAGAAACGCACGTACAATAGTGTGACTCAATTGTTAATTACAGGCTCAGGCAAATCGTATACGATGATGGGTTCGCAGGAGAGCAAGGGCATTATTCCCCGTCTCTGCGACAAGCTCTTCTCGGCGATTGCGAACAAATCGACACCGGAGCTACTGTACAAAGTGGAGGTCTCCTACATGGAGATCTACAATGAGAAAGTGCACGATCTGCTCGATCCCAAGCCCAACAAGCAGTCGCTCAAAGTGCGAGAACACAATGTACTCGGCCCCTATGTCGATGGACTCTCTCAGTTGGCCGTCGCATCCTATCAGGATATCGATAACCTCATGACCGAAGGCAACAAATCACGTACTGTGGCTGCCACCAATATGAATGCCGAATCGTCGCGCTCCCATGCTGTATTCTCGGTAGTCCTAACACAGATACTCACCGATCAGGCAACTGGAGTCAGCGGAGAGAAAGTCTCTCGCATGTCCCTCGTTGATTTGGCTGGCTCCGAGCGTGCCGTGAAAACGGGCGCAGTTGGTGATCGGCTTAAGGAGGGCTCCAATATTAACAAGTAGGTGACATTCCTATTCAAATAAAACAAACAAATAAAACATAGACAAATATTATATAAAGTATTTTTAATTATATTATAATTCTAATAACCTTAGAAACTTGTGTGATCTATTTTTTTTAAAAGGTCTAATATGTTACTTTTTTTTATCTTGTGGTTACTTATTATTTTATGATTATTTTTAGATCCCTGACCACACTTGGACTGGTCATCTCAAAGCTAGCAGATCAAACAAATGGCAAAAAGGGCGGAAACGATAAATTTGTGCCCTATCGAGATTCCGTGCTCACTTGGCTGTTGAAGGACAATCTCGGCGGCAACTCCAGGACGGTTATGGTGGCTACCATTTCACCATCAGCAGATAACTATGAGGAGACTCTGTCCACGCTGCGTTATGCGGATCGTGCCAAGCGCATTGTCAATCATGCCGTGGTCAATGAAGATCCAAATGCGCGTATCATCCGCGAACTGCGCCATGAGGTGGAAACGCTGCGCAGCATGCTGAAACATGCCACCGGCTCCCCAGTGGGTGATGTCCAAGACAAGTTGGCAGAGAGTGAGAATTTAATGAAGCAAATTTCGCAAACCTGGGAAGAGAAACTGGTGAAAACAGAGCGCATACAAAACGAGCGACAGCAGGCGCTGGAGCAGATGGGCATCAGTGTTCAGGCCAGTGGCATCAAGGTGGAGAAGAACAAGTACTACCTGGTCAATTTAAATGCAGATCCGTCCCTGAATGAGCTCTTGGTTTACTACCTCAAGGTAATATCCCTTTTGTTAATTAAGGCAAAACATTCAAATAATGTCACAATTATTTTCCAGGAACGTACGCTAATTGGAGGGCGCAGCATTAGTGGACAGCAACCGGATATTCAGCTCTCTGGTCTGGGAATACAGCCAGAACACTGCGTTATAACTATTGAGGATAGCGGTTTGTTTATGGAGCCCGTGCAGGGTGCAAGATGTTTTGTCAATGGTTCAGCTGCGCTGGAGAAGACTCCGCTGCAGAATGGTGATCGTATACTCTGGGGCAATCATCACTTTTTCCGCGTAAATTCGCCCAGGGTGGGAATGAATGCCAGTATGTGTGCGTCCGAGCCGCAAACACCCGCACAGCTTATCGACTACAATTTTGCCCGCGATGAGATTATGCAAAATGAGCTGAGCAATGATCCCATACAGACGGCAATTGCTCGACTCGAGCGTCAGCATGAAGAGGACAAGCAAGTGGCACTGGAGAAGCAGCGGCAAGAGTACGAGCGACAGTTTCAGCAGCTGCGCAACATTCTCTCCCCAAGCACACCATATGCTCCATATGCCCCCTACGATCCGCTCCGCATGGGCAAGGTAACGCCTAACACACCCACCTCGCAAATGCGGGTGGAAAAGTGGGCACAGGTAAGAAACGATACAGCTTCCAAAATGTTGCCATGTTCCACTCTACTCATTGGGTATGTCGTTGTAGGAACGTGATGAGATGTTCAGACGTTCACTGGGACAGCTAAAGACGGACATTATGCGCGCCAATTCGCTGGTGCAGGAGGCCAACTTTCTAGCCGAGGAAATGGAGAAGAAAACCAAATTCTCAGTCACTTTGCAAATACCGCCAGCGAATTTGAGTCCAAATCGACGGCGAGGCGCCTTTGTCAGTGAGCCGGCGATTCTGGTGAAGCGCACAAATTCAGGCAGCCAAATCTGGAGCATGGAGAAGCTAGAGAACAAACTGATCGATATGCGAGAGATGTATCAGGAGCACAAGGAGCGCATTCTCAATGGACTGGTGCGTGGCAATTCATTTACTCGATTACTCCTTCCATTTTTGTCTCTTGTACTAACCATAATACTTTATGTGTACTCGTTATAATTCGCACATGCATTCAATTAACCCTTGATACAGCCTCTTATTGAGACATTCTCAGACGATGAATTCGACGACAAGGTAATTAATAAGTCCCATCTTCCCTGAAATCACACTAATATTTAGAATAACATCACACACATCGTTTGAGTTGTACAAGTAGATTAACACTTTGCTGTCTTGCAGGACGAGGACAGTAACAAGCCGCAGGATCCGTTCTATGAGTCGCAGGAGAACCACAACCTGATTGGCGTGGCCAATGTCTATTTGGAGGTGCTGTTCCACGATGTCAAGCTGGACTATCACACGCCGATCATTAGTCAGCAAGGCGAAGTAGCGGGTCGCTTGCAGGTGGAGATTCAGCGTGTCGCTGGACAAATGCCGCAGGATCGCATGTGCGAGTCGGTGTCGGAAACCTCATCCGCGGACTCGCGTGATGAGTACGATGATCCTGTTGATCCAATGGCCAATCAGATCACTTGCCGCGTCACCATCAAATATGCCTCCGGTCTGCCACTGACGCTGTCGAACTTTGTATTTTGCCAGTATACATTCTGGGGCCACCAGGAAATGGTAGTGCCGGTCACTAATGCTGAATCCACGGCACTCGATCAGAATATGGTCTTCAAATTCGAGCACACCCAAGATTTTACGGTCAATATGAATGAGGAGTTTCTGGAGCACTGCCTCGAAGGAGCGCTCTCCATTGAAGTGTGGGGCCATCGCAGCGCCGGCTTCTCCAAGTCCAAGGGCTGGGAGGTGGAGCAGCAGCAGGCCAAGGCTCGCTCCCTCGTCGATCGCTGGGCGGAACTGTCGCGCAAAATTGAATTGTGGGTGGAAATTCACGAGCTAAACGATAACGGCGAATACTCGCCGGTCGAGGTAACCAATCGCACCGAGGTGCCCACTGGAGGCATCTACCAGCTACGTCAGGGTCAGCAGCGTCGCGTCAATGTGCGCGTCAAGCCGGTGCAGAACTCAGGCACATTGCCCATCATCTGCCAGTCGATCGTCAATGTGGCCATTGGCAGTGTTACGGTTCGGTCGCGGTTGCAGCGACCGCTGGACTCCTACCAGGAGGAGGATCTCACTGTGCTGCGTGAAAAGTGGAGCGAGGCGCTGGGTCGCCGTCGCCAGTACTTAGACCAGCAGATACAAATGATTATCAAGAAGGAGGAGAAAAACGAACAAGAGCGTGAACGTGAGCTGAGCCTGGTGCATCAGTGGGTCTCCCTCACCGAGGAGCGCAATGCGGTGTTGGTGCCGGCACCGGGATCAGGCATACCGGGTGCACCGGCCTCTTGGGATCCGCCAGCCGGCATGGAGCCACATGTGCCCGTGCTGTTTCTCAATTTAAATGGCGATGATCTCTCTGCGCAGAATACAAACGATGAGCTATCCATAGCAGGCATCAATTCCATATTATCCAAGGAACATGGCCACAAGTTCTACACGCTGCAAATACTTCAACATCTGGATAAGGATGTGTGCTGCGTGGCCAGCTGGGACTCGTCCATGCATGACAGCCAGGCACTGAATCGCGTGACCGAGGCAAACGAGCGCATCTATTTAATACTGCGCACAACTGTGCGCCTCTCGCATCCAGCGCCCATGGATCTGGTGCTGCGCAAGCGTCTCATCATTAACATCAAGAAGGGGCAAACGTTGACAGATCGGCTGAAAAAGTTCCGCCTGGTGCGCGGCGAAAATGCCATTTGGCAGAGCGGTGTCACTTACGAGGTCGTTTCCAACATACCCAAGGCTTCCGAGGAACTGGAGGATCGTGAATCGCTCGCCCAGCTGGCAGCCAGCGGAGATGATTGCTCTGCCTGCGATGGTGAGACCTATATAGGTGAGTTAAGAAATCAGATATACAAGAATTAATATCAAATCTAATTATTGACAATTATTTTACACAGAGAAATACACGCGTGGTGTTTCGGCCGTGGAGAGCATATTGATATTGGATCGCTTGCGTCAGAGTGTGGCCGTCAAGGAGCTGGAGACGGCACATGGCCAGCCGCTGTCGATGCGCAAGACCGTCAGTGTGCCGAACTTCTCTCAGGTATGTGTCGCTGATCATTGTGCGATCAGCGAGCTGAGCTTCCTTGTGCCTTTTGTGCTTTCACTTTGCTATATCCCACCAGCGAGCAAAATTAAACTTGTACAATTCAAATATTTGACTAAAACGCAATTCTTTCTCTTTTCACATTTTCTATGCGCTTTCACCAAAACTATAATCTAACCCAACAAAAATTATGTTGTTCACACCGCACACAAAAACTAACAAACCAAAAATCTGATAACCAAATTTGGCGCGCCTATTAATCTGCAATTATAAATATATATATATATTGGCATTAACTATATTTACGTGTGTGTGTGTGCGTATGCGTGTATATATTTATCTGCCCTGTGTTGTATACACAAAAAAAAAAACCAAATTAAAAACGCTTTTCACTGCACACACAGGCGGTCAAAGAAACCACCAACACCGGCAGTGTAAGTAATCTGTGTGCAATGTACTCGAAACACTTTGTAAACTATGCTTTCTAAAGATACTTGCAAATTTTGTACTCTTACTTCTAAGTGTGTGCTTAATTTGCTTTTGTTATTTTCCTGTTCCCCCGATGTCTTTGTGAGCGTTTGAGTTTGCCAGTTTGGTTTTCGTTTTATCTTTTTCATTTATTTTCATTTTCATTTAAATTTATTATTTTCAATTATCTTTTCATTCATGTTAAAAATAACATTGTTTTTAAATATGTAAAACGCAAGAAACGCAAGAAACTCATGAATAAACTTTGGCAGATCATGCGCTTCGATGCCTCCATGGAGTCGCTGCTTAATGTGGGTCGCTCCGAGTCCTTTGCGGATCTGAACAACACGGCGTTGGGCAACAAGTTTACGCCAGGTATGTAATTTTATATGATTATCGTGTTTACCTTACTAATGGACTACGCCCTTAATTGCAGCACTCAGTGGTATAGGAGGCGGTGGCGGCGTCATCAGGAGTCGCCACAGCTTTGGTGGCAAGGGCAGTGGCGACGACTCCCCGGGCAAAGCCTTTGGCATTGGTGTGTATACCTCTAGGGAATTCGCAACGCGTTCTAACCACTTTTATTTGATACTCACCCTTAATTTTGAGCAACTATTTCCATTCGTTCCTAACGTACGAAAATATAACCAAAGTTTTTGTATCACAACAAACATATATCTAACTTAACTAACTATATATATTTTCTATAAAATTTGTATGCTTTTGCGCAGCAACTTAAAATGTATTGTTGCTGCCATGCCTTAGAGCAAGGGATTTATCTTTGTTTACGTATATATATATATATATATATGTATATATATCATATAATTATATTTAAATACGAAATTAATATTTAGAGCTGATTTATAACGAGTATATAGCAAAACTTAAAAACATATATATTCGCATACTTAACATGTAGCATTCGCGTTAACTTTGACACATTCTTTCGCAGTCGGCTTTAACAAGATAAATCCTTTTACAAACTGTGAAAGCACTCATAATTTGCCAATGCTTATGCTTCCCCCAGACAAAAACAAAAAAAAAAAGCAAGCGAACATTTACTAAGATTAATTGCAAATGCTGCTTCAATTCGTTTCTAAACTTTACTTTCTTGGCTTTTGCTTCAATGCAACACATTAGCAAAAACTCAACAGCAACTATAATAAGCACAAAAGCAACACAACACTCGACTCGGGTCAAAGTGCACATACCAGTTCACCGAAGCTCCATGCTATTCACCAGAGCTTATCATATAAATTGACATGCATAGAAATCATAACAACAAGATCAACAAAAACTACATACATATATCATATGAAACACACATGAATTCAGATTTCTTTATATTATATTTATCGTATGTATGTCTGGTTCTTTTCACGTGTCATAATGTACTCTTTTTTCTGTGCTTACTCAACAACTCGAAACAATTTCAAATATGAAATTTTAAACGCCATAAGCAGGCTCTGTATTACTGTCAGGTAAAGGCTGGCCCCTGTAAAGTGCATAATATAAAATTGATTGAAAATTCATTAAATGTTAGTTGGCGTTTCAGTTTGACTGTTGTTTACTCACACTCACAATCCCACCCACACACACTAACTCGAATCAGTCATGTGCCACAGACACAGCCACAGCAAGCCAAACATAAATGTTGAAATCATCAATGTACAAATACTTTAAAACCATTTAACTACATTTATTGTGTCATATTAGAGGGTGGGCAGTATTATTAGTAGTAGTTTTCCTTTATTTCTGTTTGCTAGTAAATAGATAGCCATCATATTCATCCACAAATCGTGCTCTATCAAAACTCAAAAGTTTCGTGTACACTAAACAACAGATTCGTATTGATCAATATCATTTATTATTAAACATTCTGGTTTCAATGGTTGTAATTAGTCAATCTGTACAAATGTTTATCACTTCATTCATTGTACACCGCACACGATGCAACAACACCCACCACCCACTCTGTTTCTAATTCCAATTTGGCGCACCATTCACAGCAGACAGCACGTCCAGCACGAGTTCCAAGCACGAGCAGCGTATCAAGTTAATCAATTGTTGACCTAGTTCTTAACTCTTAGTACTTTTGCTCATGTTTTTGTGTGTTTGTTTATTGTTGGCGAACTAGTCGCCATTTGCAACTAGAGAGTTACTATTATTATTGAATCGCTCACCAAATGTTGTATAAAATCATTGTAACTAAACATAACACATAACTATTGTCTTCCCTTGAACCCACTGGAATGCAGCGCGCCCAACATTTTTGAATCTCAATTTAAACTTGAACACATTGAGAATTACGCCAACAAAACGTATGTGGTTTGTGTAGCTCTAAGCCGATTAAACTAAGCTGTGTTCATTTCAATCTTTAATTGGTAACAATAACTAAAACGATTTGATTTTGTTTACGCAGCTTCGCCGGCCACCAGCAAACTGATGGGCATGCGCATGACAACGCTACACGAGGAGCCACTGGGCGGGCACCGTTCGCTGGATGAGGAGCCCGAGGACAGCTATAGCGACTCGGAGTATGCTGCCGAGTACGAGCAAGAGCGGCAGCAAAACAAAAGCCTGGCCTCACGCTCACGGTTGACCTCCTCAAAGACCATGGACTCGTTCATGGACGTAAGCAGTCATTCGAATCAAAGCCACTTGAGCTACACATCCAGCGCCAATGCGAACATGAAGCATCTAACTGGGCTGGCAACACTCAGCATGAGCTCGTCTACCAGCAGCGGCTACGGCTCCCAGGCTGTATCCTGCAATAATCTAAGCAATGAGGATATTACCTCAATGCGTTCCATGAGCATTGATGAGACACCAGGTGAGCTCGCAAATATAACTATGCCATAGAATCTAATACTCACAAGTTGTTTGTTGTAGATTTCGATCGCATCAATTCAAATTCGCCGCCAAATCGCCAAGCGCGCGTCAATCCCTTCCTCAAGGACATGCCAAAAGCTAAAGCTCAAGAAGCAGAAGCGAAGAAGCTACACCAAACAATAACACATCCATTGCAGCTACCAGAGCCCGAGTCCGAGTTCAAGGATGAGGAATGCGACCAGCTGCAGAGTAATAACAACAACAATGTCAGCGACCAACTTGCAGTGCCAGATCAAACTCACGAGTTGCAGGAGGAACAGGCAGAGCAACAGGCGCCCTTCCAGGCACCAGATCATGTCACAGACAATCAAAATGGCAATAAATCGCTAGAGCACATTCCCAATGCTTCCGAGACAAACGAATCTGTTAAACAGCAGCTGGAGGGTGATGGTATTGTTAAAGAGCAACTGCCCGCTGGCAAAGTGATTCGCCGCAAGAAGTCCACAACGCATTCGACCAACAACGGCGACAGCAGCAACAATAACAACAGTCACAATGCGAGCCAAATGACACGCAGCAATCAACGTGCCTCTGTGGCCAAAATGGAGGGCTTGAGCGCCTATTTGGATACCAGCATCATGTCCAGCAGCACAGAGGTGGATGGTGAGTATACAACAAGCAATCAGTGGAACATTTTAATTAAGTATATTTGTTTATAAACAGACGAAGGCAAGGAGCTGGACTTGGCGCTGCCCGATTGGATTGTGGTAGGCGAGTCGGTGCTCATACGTCCGTCTAACAAGAGCGGCGTTATTAGCTTCGTGGGCACCACACACTTTCAGCCGGGCACCTGGATAGGCGTTGAGCTAGACACACCCACAGGCAAGAACGGTGGCACCGTTCAAGGTATCCAGTATTTCCAGTGCAAGCCCACACACGGTATCTTTGTGCGCGCCGATAAACTGCTGCTGGACAAACGAGGCAAGGCAATGCGCGCCTATAAAGCAGCCGAGAAGAGCAACAGCTTCAGCAAAGGTATGCACAACTTCCCAAAAGAATGCCCAAGTTTCTACTTAACTTATAACATCTTGCAGAGATGAGCAACTCGATGACACGATCGAAGAGCCGTGGTGAATCGCTAAATGTGTCGGCGCGAAAATGATTATACCCAAAGTGTTCGCATCAGTTGCAGCGTTGGACTAATTGCAGGCAATCGACGTTGGTCAGCAGTGGAGTTGCGACAACGACAGCGACTCCAACGACCTGCCACAGATTGCGTGCAACCAGTGGCGCTGCGGATGCGAACAGTCATGGCAAAAAGTGCTATGCCAATCGACGCTCGACGGCCTTCTAAGGTCGCCAGCGATGCTCATCGTCCAGCAACGAACAATGCGGAGCATTAACCAATTACACGCTAGCTTAACTTTCTCTCACGCACTGCATGCCGCAATTACACACAATTACAGCACACACAAAAAACACACACACGAACACACACTCAAAAACTTATAACCAGACGCTTCTAAACGTAGTTGTATGGCGGTGTCTGCAGCAGCACTAACTAGCAATTAGCAATTAACTTACTAAACGGGCCTACCCTTTACCAGCTGCTCGCGCTCTTAGTGGATAAACTAAGAGAATCGTTTGCGTAGTTGCATTAACCAAGTGCAATACCCCAGACACTCTGATGCACTTAGTATATATATAGTAGTTCTTAATTAATTATTATCGTTTCAATGTGTAGTATCTGTGTATGTTTCTTAATGATTTGTCGATTCCAATTTATTGAGTTCTTGTAGTTAATTAATGTTTGTTGCTTTTTGATAAAGCACATTGGATTATATTTTATATAAATATATATATATATTTTTGTACCGGTTGATTAATTAATTTCCTAGTTTAGTTAAATTGTTTTTTATATGTACAAAAATTTTCTTTATGTGTATCTCAATCTATATTAATGTGACTTGGTTATTACAACTATGAGCTTATTTTTTATTGTTATGAACTATATCAAATATATGAAATCAGTTGTATATAAATGTTTATGCTGTAAGATCTACCAGAAATGCAATATATTTTCTATACTTTTATCTTCCTTATTGAGCTCACGTTCTGTTTAGCGCATTTATACATATACCAACAAGAAATCCAATACAATATTAGTATAACATATATATATATATAACTTTATGTATGTATATATATATTCCAAATAACTGCGTCCATGCTATTAAAGCGAATCAAGTTGAATCTTGAATCTTGTATTAAGAACAAGAAGCTTGCATATGCGTGGTATATATGTAAATTGTATTATTTGATGTGATGTATTTATAATTTCTCCATTTATATGTATACTTAAATAAACTTCATTTTGCTATATATATATATGTTTTTATTTATTATTTCCTATTCGATGTGCAATATCAACTTTAGTATTTATGAATATATAATTTTTTATAATACGTATATCTATTAACGTTAAAGGTTGTGCGACTATGTTTGTGAACCATTCACCGAACACTGATTATAGAATGAAAGGCTTGCGTTAGTCCAAGATGTGAACTGCGTGAAAAGTAAATGAAGCAATAAATGCGATTAATATTCAATTTTATGTTTAAGATAATCTATGACATATGATATGGAAGATAGGCAGACGATATTACCAGCAAACCGGCTGAAGAACGTTTGTACGTAAACGTATCCATCCATCCAACTACCAAGACATCCAAGACACTCCAAACTGAGTCTGAGATAAATTGCAATTTACAAACAATAAAAAATAACAAAAATAAAAAAAAAACAAAATACAGAATATAACAACAAAAAAAAACAAGCGATTTACACTTAGAAACCAAAATTCAAGCATGAGTTAGAAAGTTAATTTAAAAACAAGATGATGAAAATACCCAACTGGATGAACTACAGCCAGTCAACCAGTAAATACTTACATGCATACATAAATATATATTATATATTAGGTATACATATGTATATTTTCGAACTGTGTTTTCTACTTGCATCAACTACCAAAAACAAAGACAAAAAAACACTTGATAAATACGTCCAAAATTGAAAAATTCAAAGCAAGCTAAAACTACAATATATACAATTACATAACAATTATATATATATATATACATATATAAATACATAACTATTTATTTACCAAACGATAAACATAACATAAACTGAAACCTTAGAGGATTCATACTTCGGCCAGCCGAAGCTGAAATGCTCCTTGAGAATATAATCTGAAAAAATGATTGTGAGATAGAAATATCATTTGCCATGAAATGCTCAAAGAGCATTACAAATAATAGTTGATCAGATTTGATTACCAAACTTCTCTCATTATTCAATTGCTGCACCTTGCCCAGCACAAATAAATAACTAAAATGTATTACAAAAAACAAATAATAAAAATAAAACATTACTGAAATTTAATGCATTTAATAAGCGTAAATAACATTCAAATAGAGCTTGATATTATGAGAGAAATTCGAAAACAAAATGACAATTTAATTAAATGCACGCATAATGCGCTTTCGATGTATTGTAAAATAGTTGAGTAAAGTGAAAAGTTATAGAAATTGGCATAAATTCAAAAAGCGCTTGCTTGCATCTTATTGAAATTATAGACAAACACACATGTAATTAGTTATAGAATAGATCAGCAGAATGCAGAGTAGAAATCGATTGAGAAAGCATGCAAAATAAATGGGTACCTTAAAGCAAGAATGCACAGAATGCAGCATATATACCAATATTGGGTAACACATTTTAGGAGCTATTGCCCAACAAACAGTTAAATGTAGATACAATATGATTTTTAAATTATATATACACACACACACACTCAAACACACTCCCTACCACTCACACAGACACACACACACATCCAAAGGTAAATATTATATTTAATACTTAATAATTATAAGTTAATATGGATAGATGTTACCTTAAGCATGGGCTTTGCATAGACGAGCAGCATATACATTTTATGTGGATAATCATCAGAAATACTCGTACATATACATATATATATATATATGTATAAAGGATAATCGTAAATTTGAGCACTTTAGAGCTTTTAGCACAGTCAACGAAATAATGTTATTAAATACAAATACATCAAGTAAAAATTGTAGGTCACAAAAACCAAACCCTTAACAAACCATTTGCCGATAAGCTGCTATATAAATAAACAAATTGAATTAGCAAAGCAAATGCTTTAATTGTGCAAATAATATAAACAATTACATAAACACAACTTAAACTCTTAAATAAATACAGTTGTTCATTTTACTCTAAATCTCACTTCGCTATTGTAGTCGTAATTTTGTGTCTTGTATTAACAATTGTCAGACTACAACAACAAAAAACAGCCATAAAAAACGAAAGATAAAGAAAAATCGAAAACAGGCATTAAATAAATATTTCTGTAATTTATACTTACTTATTTTACTCCACCTTTAGTAATTTAATGAGCGTCAGCAAAAATACAACAACAAAACACGTATTCAACCAATTTGATTAAATTTAAACAAAAACAACAAAAATGATTGTATTTAAATCAATAAATATACAAAAGTGCAATGGTCGGTATGTTTGTCTTTATTTACCAACTTACACATTTTCTTCTAGACAAGCTGTCCAAATACCTCGACCTGAAAAAACGGGGAAAAATATGTTTTAACCTTGTTCATGGCTACATTCACAATGACCATGAACTAGACCTGTTTAAAAGGTAAGTATAATTGCCATGGACGTTAGTGACCCACCCAAAAAATATCGTAGTATGTCATGTTTTGATTTTTATATTCTTCCGTTTGGAAGTACTATTATTTATTTTCAAAAAACAAATGGCAAAAAAGTTTTGTTAGTTAATAAATGCTTACAACGCTTTTTTTGTGGTTTAACGCATTGCATTTAAGACATAGATGGATTATTCGAGACTCTGCAAGTAGTTAGACTGCATTGGAATTTCTTTATGGATTTATCATTTGATGATCACATAGCAATTATAATTATTATTCAAGCATTTACATAGGAATATTATGCACATAAACCGTTACATATATATATATATATATATATATATATAGTATATTATATCTATACAACTTTTTCTAGTTTTGATTTATACACAACAAATGCACAACACATACATATTGTATTTTTTATAGCTTATTGTTTTGACTGTTTTTGTTTGTTTGTTTTTTTTTTTAATTTGTGTTGATTTCCCTTTCTGGTATTAACTAACTACGACTTACACGTTCTATGTAGTGTATATGTATATTTTTTTATAAAATATATAATTATATTTTATATATAAATATATAATTAGACTTCTAGCGTTTTTTTTAAATTGGTATTTACACAAGTTGTTGCGTTAATTTGAGTCTGTAGTTAAAAGCGCTCTGCTGCGCTTAGTCAGTTTCTCTCAGTTACAATTGGCTTGGTCCGTCCGCTGGTGCTGGCCGCATCCATGCGGCTTAGTCGGGTCCAATGGTCCAACGCTGGGTGTCACTGGATAAATCACATGGAGCCACCTGTGCATCGTCCATGCTTTTGAGGCCGTTGTGATCAAGGCACATGCCTGTGTTGCTGTGCTTCAGCTGCTGGTTCTCGTATTTCCACTGCTCGTTGTAGTCATCGTTTTCCAGGCAAGGCACCATCACAATACGATATGGCGGCGAGCTGCTATGCTGCACTGTTGCACAGCTCAGCTCATTGCGTAGCACTTGACTATTGGTAAAGGAGAAGAGCTGCGAATGTTGCAGCGTCTTGCCACAGGGATATAGGCCCAAATTGTAGGGTTTCTCGTTGTTATTTAGCAGATCGTCGACGCACAGGTTGTCGTGCACGGATCTCACTCTGCCCCAGGCCATCACATTCTTGTTGGGCACAAACTTCTCGGGATAGATGTTCTGCAGATACCAGTCAAAACTTTTGCAGCGCAATTTCTTGCGCAGCACAACGCGATGCGTAACATCGCCAATATCGGGATGGAACTTCAGATCGGGTCTATTGAGGAAGAATACGTTAATGTACTCATCCATCCATACCAGAGCCATGCGAGCAGTGTTTATGCCATGCGTGTCACGATCGTTGGGGAATCTGCAATAAACAATTTTAGTTAAATCTATCAGTTTACTATCAAACATATTTTGAACTCACTTGTAAGGATGAAAGTCACGGAATATGTGGCCAACGCGGGAGCAGGGTATTGTCTCAATAGTACCGCCACACTGCCAGATTCTAAAGGACATCTCCAGATTCTCACCACCCCAGCCGTCCATCTGCAAAGATTAAACATTTATATATTCAAGTATTTGACGAGTAAGCATTCCAAATTGATGCTCACCTGCTCATCGTAGCTGCCCACATCCCAGAAATAGCGTCTGTCCATGGCAAATAGGCCGCCCGCCATGGTAGGACTGTAGGCGGGACAGATTTCGCGTGGCTGATTGCATTCTCTGCTTTGGCGCAGCTTCTCGCGTTCGGGCAGATTCACCCAATCGAAGTGGCCGTTCCATTGGAAGCCGCCCACCTGGAAGGACTTGTAGCCATTGGTGCTGTACTGAAAGTCAACCGAATCGATGACATCGATGATGGGCACCAGGACACTGGTGCGCGACTCCTTGATCCGTTGCAGCAGCGGCTCACACCAGCCCTCATTCGCCTCGCAATGGGCGTCCAGAAAGATGAGCACATCGCCTGTGGCGATGCGAGCGCCGGCCAAACGGGCACGTATCAGACCCAAGCTGTAGGCAAAAAACCGAAAGAAATTAAAACTTTCCTTTAGCAAAATGGTACAAAAAAAATGTGATTTTTTTTTTTGGCTTTTGTAACAAAAAAGAGAATTAAATTATTGGGTCAGCGAACAGAGAAGCGCGCCAAGCGAATAGTGCACGTCGAGATACGAAAGATATACAGAATAAAAGTCAAAAACATAATCGTGAGTTGACGAACAGGTTTTACGGTTTCATTGTATGCCCTGTGTGCTAATGTGGCACGTAGGCTGCAACGACTTGAGGCAGAGACTTGAAGCGAACTTGAATCAAGATTTCTAATTAAAAACGAAAAAACACTTCACTTTTAGATATGAGTAGTTTTCTTAATATTGCTAAGTGGTTGTCATAAGATATGTTCTAAATATACCGTTAAATTTAAACAAAAATTCTGTTTTAAAATCAATTAACCCCAGATGAGGAGTTTTAGATTGAAGCCTAATTATATTTGCAAAACCACTTTAATTTCCAAATGCAATAACTGCAATATTTTACTTTGCTTTTTCAAAATAAATTCTCAGCTCCAGAACTAAGCACAATTTGTGTACAATGTATTTTCTGCTTAGTTGTTATGGCTAAAGGGGTATTTTATAGCCGGTTTTTTAACGTGTAAGACTGTTTGACTTTTGAAATTTTGAACGTTTTTTCAGTTTTTCAGCTTAAAGCTGTGAAGAAGACGCTCCACGACATCGGTCTGTCCGTCCGGTATGTCGGCGTGTCTCATCAATTGTGAGTCTGTGCCACAAAACCAGTTATTCAAATGAACGACAACCAAAACGATATCCATTCCAAAGTGTTTGTGTTTGTATGAATTTCACAGACAGCGCTGAATGTACATTCGATTAGCTGAATGAATCTTTTCCTAGCCAGTAAATTGGTAAAGTGTGCCAGCTGTATATGTACAGATTACAGCTGCCCATTGGACACTCACCGATTGTTGAGGCGCAGCACTGTCACCTTGCCGATGGGAAAACGGGTCTTCACATAGTGATCCAGTTTGCCGGCCAGCTCCGCATTGTCGCTGCCATCGTCCACCAGGATGATCTCCTTTAGCGCCTGCTTATTGCATGTGTTCAGTGTGCTGTGCACGGTGCGTAACAGCACAGAATACGGTTCGTTGTAGAATATAACGATGACACTGGCGGTGGGCAACGTTGCCGGATCATCGTAACGCTGGGTTAGGCACAGCGGATTGCGATGATCGCCAACGGTGCGATTGTAGGAGAGCTGCTCGCTCAGCTCCTCATTCAAGGCGATCTTCTTGTAGATCTTATCGCCACGTGCCTTTGCCGCACCCTTAAGATTTGTCGCCGCACCCTTGTTGCCCAGAGTACGATCCTGTTTCTGTATATCCAGCTGAATGCTCTGCTCGTACGGTGATATTGTGACGGGATGTATTTCATTTTCAGCCTCATCGACATACTTGTCATGCGCACGGACTATGGCTGCGTTTCTGGGCCTCAGCCTAACGGGCAGTGGAAAGTCATCACTAGCTGGCTGCACCTTCAGATAAAGTATGAAGCACAGCGCCACGAGCACAAATATGATTATTTTGCCATATAAGGAACGAAACCGAGGCAGCATGTTGGTTGCTTGTTTGTTTTGCTTTTCACTTGTGTTGAGGTAACTCGCTTTTTACTTTCAATTAATAATCCGGTGATTGCGGACGTGGCCCGTTGACTGCTAATGCTAATAGCTACTGGCTACTGGCTACTGGCTGATTCTGGTTTAATTTGTCACCGCCACCGCTGGCAATATGTAATAATTGCAAATATCGCACATAGTAATAATTACAAGACACGATTAGCTTTACATTTACATACATACATGCATATGTTTGTGTTGCTTTTGCGTATATATTTTTATTTAATTTTTTATTAGTCAGCAGCAGCTCGCGCGCTTTGTGATGTAGCGGCTGTGGCTTAAACTAGACTAAACGTTGATTCTAGTCGCTGCGGTCGCCTTCGCTGTCCGCTGCTCCGCGCCGCCCGCCCATTGCTAGCACCTACCTATCTCTCTGCTCTGTACTATGTATGTATCTGCGAATGTTTATTTGTGTGTGTGTGTTTTGTATTTGGTTTAACTGTTGCTTCTTCTTCTGTTGCTCTTTTCACGGCCTGTACTTGTGCAGCAGCAACGCTGCTCTGCATCTTTGCAAATATTTACACCACTTCAACTATTGCCCCCGTTTAATAGCTTATTGTAATGTGCTTGCTTAACGTGTCTGTTTTATTATATTGTTGTAAATATTGTGTTGCGAAAAGAATAACACTTATGCACAACTAGCAGGTGAGTTGGCGTTGCCACCTATTTCCCCACTGTGTAGGCAATGGATGCGTTCAGCATTGTCCAGTGACTGCTGTTAATGTTAACAATTTGCTAAATGGAACATGACAAATAAATTAAGGGTTTATACTTCTCAAATCTCAAATTGCATAATGTATTTGTTAAATAAATAAAGTCAATGTTCCTTTTTAAAGCTGTGACAACAGTGACTGGGATTTTATGAGCTTGTTATATTTTTTTAGCAGTCTGGCAAGCTCATTTTTAAAGTGTGCTGAAGTGCGCGTAGTGTTGTAAAATGTAACCAGCGCGCACAGTTTTGAATATCAAATAATCAATAAGTGCAAGCTGCCTAAGCCATTTTTGCTGCGTACTGAGCATAAAAAGAAAAGTAAATGACATTTTAAGATGCACGTAAAGTAAATGTATCTCGCAAATATACTAATTTGTAATTATTTATAAGTAATAATATATTAAAAAAGTACTCAATTAATTTGTTTTTCAACCTATTTCAGAAGGTATTTCCTTGTCTAAGGAAACCGGCTTAACTTCATCGTAATCAAAGAGAGTCAACGCACCCACTTGTGCAATGTCCATTCAAAAGCTGATTAAAAATGAGGTTGAAATTGAAAGGGAACTACCGAATAATTCCCAAAGGGCTGAGGTATTCAGCTCAAAACTGTCACACTTGACACCTTTGTTGTCACTTAATGTACAAATTGCATGTTCACTTGTTGTTAAAATCAAAACAAAATAAATTTCCATTCAACAAATTTTTTGTCTGAGTTTTTTTTTATCCATTATTTTTTAGACACGCGATGATACGTTGTTGTTGGTGTTGTTTCTGCTGTGCATAATTGAAATATTGTTTTAACTTTTGACTTTCATTTATTTAAACATATTTTTAGGGCCAACTAATTTATCTCATATTTGGCCCTATTGCTTTTTTGATTAATTTTACTAATTAACTTGAGTATTTCATTTCTGTCGCGAATTGTTTTTCGCTTTTCGCTTGTTTTCCCATAATTAATACGTTACGTGTACGCAAGCTTGTCGCTGCGGGGGCCGCCCCTGGTAAGCGGCGAAAAAGCGTTAAAAAACAATCCCTAGCATTGGTAATTGGAGTTGTAGAAGTTGGAGGGGATAGCTGGCCCGCAACGGTGGTGGGAATCTATATAAAAAGACGTTGTAAAGTAAGATGCATGTGGCGCATTTTAGAGATCGGCGCAAACGCTCTTTAGCTTGCAGCGACAAATACTAGGAAGGAAATAAATTACTGTGGTAGTCACACACCGTTTGCCAAAGTTTTTCATTTCTTTCACCTGTTTTGTCTTTGTTTTAGTTTTCTTGTTGTTCGTATTTGATTTGTGGCGACCTCAAAACGATGCCTAGCAAATAATTTAAATGCAACAGCGCCGACATTGAGAAAATTACGTTTGTATTGTACAAATTTACACCTTAGATTTCATAAGTGCAAGAAACGAAATTTAATTAATTTTTTTTGTAGATCATTTAAGGTCGAATTTGTACAGCTTTATGAGGCGCATCATGTTGAAAAGCCTATACTTTCAAGGTATATATTTTTACGACTTGCTTCTTTAATTGCAGCTTAAATGATACGCATATATATTTTGAGATGATTTATAAAAAAAATATATAATATAATATAAGTGTTTATTATTGACTTTTAGACCGAGGACTCATTCAAAATAAGTAAACAGCAGCAAAAACAAATAGCAAACAGTTTTGGGCATTGTTGAAGAGCTGGCCATTATGACATAAGCCACAAAACCTATTTAATTTAAACGACCCTGAGTATTCGGGTCTACTTTGCCTTCTGCTCTGGTTACCTTTAGGTATTAGGGCTAAGCTGTCAGTTATGCGGATAATCATCGGCGTTAGCTCCGGCTCCAGCCTCATCTTCATCTCTGTGGCTTTCATCAACCGACAACCAATAATAATAGAATTTGAAAAGCGATTGCAATTGAAAAATTGTTACCACAATTTACTTTGCTTTAGCTTTATCCCGCTATTTCACTTCGTTACGTTGTTTTTTTCTTCGAATGAAAGCCATACAATGGGATGCTCTGCAAGATGTCAAGAGATTGGGTAACTAAAATGATTGCTTTTTATTATTGGATAGACAAAAGGAGATGAGTTGCTAGGAGTTGCGATGTTGATGTTGAATTGTTTATCAATTGGCTATGGGAATATTAAATTTCTACCGAACTAATAAACTGTTGTAATATTTCTGTTGGCTTAAATTATACTTTTTAAACAACACTTTAATTTTTGTGTCTTAATAACAACATAATTTGCAATACCGAATCCATTAATCCGGTATTGAACATATTTTTTGTTTTTAATAGTTTTTAGGCCTCGGGTAAATGTGTTTTCAATCGATTATTTGCCTGGATTATCCACTCTCAACTTAAGCTATTGTTAATCCGCCTTGAACCCGATTTACTGACTTGCAATTTGCCAAATGATGCTTTTTGAATTGCCTTCCACACACGGGTAAAACATATATTTTGTAAGTTTTTTTTATAGCCTACTGATATACATATACTTATACGGAATATTCAGCTATGCTTTATATTTTCCAAATACACAATGGTGCTTGTAAAATTGTAAATTGACACCTTTTTTATGACATGTCCATAATCAGATCTGATCAGTGCACAGCTATTGTGTGCCAACATATCTGTAACAAAATCACCCACTGGTCAGCAACAACCATCCGGCCCAAGTCAAGGTCGTCCTAAAGCCAATTTAATGGTAAGCGACGTAAGAAACGGCGCCAAAATGCCGCTCGAAATGTGTGATAACAATATAAAAAATGTGCATAAGTCGCTAATATGGTTTTATCGTTTTATTTTGGTATTATTTTTATTTTTTTTTGGGTTTACTAATGTATTTGCATAAGCGTCACAGACACCCGCATTGTTTTGCATTTTATGGGCAGCACCGTGCTGAGGCATTGATGAAATATCCGTCTTCCAATTTGCAGTTATGATTTTAGCTTAAAAAAAAAACCATCACTTTTGACTTTGGCTAAATCAGATTAATTCAGTGTGCTGTCATCGTGTGTGGAATGCGCACATTTCTGCACAATATTTCCAATTGGATTTTCACAATCATCAGCAAATTGATTCATCGATAATATTGAATGCCCTTTAAAATCGCATATTGATTTAAATCAAAAACAACAACAACTAAAATATAAATAAATATTTAATAAAATCGAACAGCTTTGTGCAGACGTTGGCAACATTTAGTCGTTTTTTTTTGTACAATGCCATTCAAATTTAAATAGAAACAGAAATGCTCGGTAACATGACTACTATATATATATATATATATATATATATATATATATGTGTTTGTGTACAATCGTATCCGCCAGCATTTATGGAGTGGAGG
The DNA here is from genome assembly GCA_035042345.1 of Drosophila fungiperda. NCBI lineage: Eukaryota > Metazoa > Arthropoda > Insecta > Diptera > Drosophilidae > Drosophila > Drosophila fungiperda. Next base: position 2,644,457 of record JAWNLM010000216.1, read on the forward strand.
CGGCTGCCTCACTAAGTATGTTAATGGAGTTTAGAGTTCAGCGCTCGGTTCACATTATAAGAAATGACTACAGCATTTGTGGCTTACATAATTTGGACTTCCCTCCAAACATTCGATGACAAGGCAAAAACACACGTACTGACAGCCACGTAGAGCTTCTTAATTTTGGGCAGCTTGTGATTAGTTGTTTATGCCATAGTCAGCTGAGTAATAGGAATTTTATAAAACTCAATAACAACTTGGAAATATTTTCGATTTGTGATAGTTTTTAATATTTTGAATTTCATATTGAGTTATTTTAATTGAGAGATATAGAGGGTAACATTATCTATTATCGCAAGCTGCAATTATCAAGTTGACGTTAAACTAAAACTTCAAGTTTTTTGCGTTTAAGAAAATTTTAATCGTGTATCTCGAGATAAACACTATTTACTAATAATAAGAAAAAAAAAACGAATTTTATTATCAAATATTCAAAACTTTATGAGTACTCATCAATTCCTAATTGCAGCTGCTCGTCGAGATCTGCCCCAAAAGCGTTCAAAAATAAAACAAATGCAGGCAAGTAAATTGAAAGCCAAATAGAACTCAAATATGTAGGATAGATCCCGTAGAAAAACCGCACTTTGATGTGGCAAAGGATTACTGTGGTCCTTCAGCTCGGTCATATTCAAGTGCACCATATCATAGAAGCATCGACTAATCCAGAACTTCACCATCCCAAAGGCATGCATTAAATGCAAGTGGTGATCAAAATGTTGGCGATAAGGCAAATGTCGTCGCATTGGGAAAGCAAATGCGATAAAGCGACTGAAGCAGACATCATTGGAATAATAAAACACATTCTTCTTGAAGGATTTTTGCTGTTCAGCGTAGGTGAGCCACCGTATCTTTGTCACGGCATATATGTAAGAGACATTAAAGGTATCCCGGATTTGTATAAAGTCACTCCATTGCTCCATGATGTAAGCATTGCGTACATATTCCAAGTTTAGATTATAGAAACGCTGTAGGTTATTCAGCTCATAGCGAACTATGGCTATTTTGTAACGGGAATTTTCAAAATCGTCAAGGCTGCGTAACATCTTCTCGGACGGTGGACTCGTGTAGAGGCTCTGCAGATACGTGTTGTACATTGTGGTGATCATCAGACTGGCAAAGAAGAGAACAAGGCAAATGGCTTTCAAATATCGACTGGAATTATTTGGAAATGGGAAAGATTGACCCAACAGTCCACGCAAACAGCGATCATTGAGTAGAACATTCACAAGGCTCAGTTGGTGCCAGGACAGCTTCTGGCTGTAGATGAGCAGCAGCGATAAAATCACAAATAATACTATTATAGTGATCAAAACAGGTAAATCGACAATCATTGTGTATATTTGCATATAGGGCAACTTTTCCGGCAAAGGCACCATAAAGCAGAACGAAGTGAAGAAGTAGGGAAAACTGAGATGATCCAGATTTTCGACATTCGTATTGCGTTCTATCGTTGCAGCTATATCAAGTTGGTTTTCGTGCATCTTGTGCCATATTTTGCCGTACAAGCTAACTTGGCCAACTTGTAAATCTTCCGGCAACTGCAGCGTCGCATTTACTCTTTCCGCAAACGTATTCACCAAATTAGCCACAAAACCACCCATTTTGATTTTTCCCGACTTGGGATCGCTGTAAATAAAAGAAAACGGTGCCAATTGATCTGGTTCGCTTCTAATCACTGCTCCTTGCATGTTCCGAAATTGCTGCACATAAATGGAGTCGGAATTTGAGTTTGAGTCTGAGTCTATATCCAGTTGCACGTGATTAATTTTTTGAAAAAGACGACAGCTGAATAAGTCGCCTTCTGCATTTATCATGGCCACATTGTGTTGCTCCCTCTCAAAGTAATCCTCGCAGAGCCACTGCGGCTGGAATCCGGATTCCAGATAGACCAACCGTCGTGCCTGCTGCAGTCTTAGTAAGCTGCGCGTATTTTGCTCCTGTTCCGCTTTGGAATCCCAGCACAGCAGCAGCGAATCACTGCTAAAGCTCCAATCGCTAAGGCTGCTTCCTTTGGTGAGCAGCACTGTGGGCAACTTTAGTTTGGGGAGCAGCTCATGAAACAAACAGGACTCTCCCCCACTCTGTCCATATATGACAATCGTATCATAATTCTGCTCCAGACGAATTTTCTCCAATATTTTGAGCAGCTTTTGGTGCAGTTGCAAATCTCTATGATCTGGTTGGTAGCCCAATTGGATGCAGTGCAGTCCCTGGCACAGGACACATACCAGGACAAATATTATATAGATGATTAACTGCATGACTACACTGTTGTCCCACAGCCATCAGGCAACTGTGAACCAGTTTTACATTGTTGTGTGTCCCATGCGAAATGCAACATGCAGCTTGAATATTATGAACCTTGTTAAGTGCACAATTACACAGTTATGGACAGATTTCTGGCATGAACAAAACATGTCATTAAAGCAACTACAGAAATTCATTCCTGTTAATTAAATGGATTTTGGACAATGTGCATTGTATACGTCCAACAATTAAAGTAGTTTTCGTACCTATTTATTTATATTAGTGGTTACTAATATTATTAATAATATTAATATTTTTTTTTGTTGTAATTATTAATGATTATTATTTCATTATTATTATTTAGCTAAGAGAGGCTTAGTCTGCCTTTTGCTAGCCGTTCCACAATGTTGAAAATTATGTTATTTTAAATTCAATGCAACCGTACGTCAATACATATGTTAATTCTCTTATTAATCGATATTTATAATGTTAATTGACAGTCTTGAATAAACTTTGATTGGGTACACAACGCTGGAGGGACTCAGTTATATTTTCTTATCCAGGCATGTCCTGACGCGGGAAAGGTTTTCGCTCCAACACTCCACAATATGATCTGCAATGCAAAAATGTACAGAATACTTTTATATCGCATCTTCTTATAAATTAATCATAAAAACGCATACAGTCAAATGGTGTGTTTGGGGTATCTTTTAGTCAATCCCTCGTCGACTAAAGCATTGTTACTAAATAATAATAACTTTTCCTTTATGGTAAGAATTTCACGTATTTAATATATTATTTGTCAATAATCGTGAAACAAATGTTGTTCATGTTGTTCTAAATATCGAGCTATTTTTTGATAATAATAAGTAAATGATTTACAAATAAAATTTTGACGTAGCAATTATTTCTTACATTTATAATTTACATAGCCCTTTGAGATTTACCCCTAAAGCATTCGACAGCAAAGCAAAAGCAGGAGATCAGATGGAAAGCCAAATAGAATTCGAATATGTATAATAGATCGCTTATATAAACTGCTTCATCACCATCCGACCTGGGATTACTGTAGTCCTTCATCTCTGTCATATTCAAGTTCACCATGTCATAGAAACTTCGACTAATCCAGAACTTCATCATCCCAAAAGCCTGCATGTATAGCAAGTGCTGCTCAAACTGTTGGCGATAAGGCAAATTCAGTCGTAGTGGGAAACCATGCATATCGAAGCGGCTAAGGCAGACTTCATCGGAGTAGTAAAACGCCTGCTCCTTGAAGGATTTCTGTTGCTCCGCATAGGTGAGCCAGCGTAGCTCTGTCACGGTATATAAATAAGTGGCATTGAAAGTATCGCGGATACTTAAATATTCAGTAAAGTTATCAAAAATTTCAATATTGCGTGCATTGGACAAGCTAACATTAAAGATTCGCTCCAGCTCAGTCATCTCATAGCGGTTCAGGCCAATTTTGTAATGGGAATTTTGAGTTGCGCAATATCTTTTCTGCCGGTGGACTTGTGTAGAAGGTCTGCAGAAATGCTTGGTACATGGTGGGGATCATCCGGCTGTATAAGTATAGGATCAAGCAAATCGCTTTCAAATACCCATTGGTATTCTCTTGGATAGGAAAAGATTGCCCCAGCATTCCCCGCAGACTGCGATCATTGAGCAAAACATTCGCAAGGCTTAACTGTCGCCAGGACAATTCCTGGCTGTAGATGAGCAATAGCGAGAATATCACAAATAACACCATTATTATGCCCATAACGGGAAGATCCACAATATTTGTATAGATATCCTTATAGGGCAGCATTGCCGGCACTGGCAACATAAAGCAATTTGAATTGGACACGTAAGGAATACTTAAATGATCCAGATTATCCACGTCATAGGCGCTGTACAGTGTTGCAGGTATATCCAGTTGATTCTGGACAGTTCTGAGCCATATGTCTTCGTACTGGCAAATCTGTCCAAATTCCAAATCGTCGCTCAACCACAGCGTTGCATTGACACGTTCAACAAACGTATTCACCAAATTGGCAACATAACCACCCATTTTGATTTTGCCCGTGACAGGGTCATGATACAGCATGGAACGAGGCACCAACTGATCTGGTTCGCTTCTAATCACTGCTCCGTGCATATTCCGAAATTGCTGCACATAAATGGAGTCGGAATTGTCTAAGTTGATATCCAGTTGCACGTGATTAATCTGTTGAAATAGGCGACAGCTGAATAAGTCGCCTTCTGCATTTATCATGGCCACATTGTGTTGCTCCCTCTCAAAGTAATCCTCGCAGAGCCACTGCGGCTGCATCCCGAATTCCAGATAGACCAAGCGTCGTGCCTGCTGCAGTCTTAGTAAGCTGCGCGTATTTTGCTCCTGTTCCGCCTTGGAATCCCAGCACAGCAGCAGCGAATCACTGCTAAAGCTCCAATCGCTAAGGCTGCTTCCTTTGGTGAGCAGCACTGTGGGCAATTTCAGTTTGGGGAGCAGCTCATGAAACAAACAGGACTCTCCCCCACTCTGTCCATATATGACAATCGTATCATAATCCTGCTCCATACGAATTTTCTCCAATATTTTGAGCAGCTTTTGGTGCAGCTGCAAATATCTATGATCTGTTTGGTAGCCCAATTGGATGCAAGGCAGCCACAGACCGCTGACCAGGACAAAGATGATTAATAGCTGCATGATTAAACTGCTGTGGCACAGCCATCAGGCAACTGTGAAGTGGACATAATTTTTGCCGAGTTATTCTTCTTCTTTGTAGTGTGCCTCATGCGAAATGCAACATGCAGCTTGAATGTTTTGTACCTTGTTAACATGGCTAAGTGCACAATTGCACATTTATGGACAGAATTCGGGCGTGAACCAAACAGCGAAAAGTATTTAAACTTTCTCCATTGTACACTGCAATCAGTTTAGGTGTAGTATAATAGGAAATAGGGTTTTAGGGTTCACACCCTTTTTTCATAATATTATTGTTATTGTTAATTTTTTTCATTAGTATTATTATTTTTATTATTATTCATAATTAGCATCAAAAGTCGAATTGATTCTAGTACACGCAGCTCAATTTTTTATCAATAATTTGATCAGATTCCCAGATAAAGACTAAACACAATTTCTTATACCAAGAAACTACATTATTTAATAGACATATTTCTGTAAATCCTTTTATTTGTATACTCCAAGAGCGCAAGATGTTCTTCGATGTTTAAAATGCTGTCTGTCAGAAGGGGCGAAAACAAAGTGCTGAGATTGGGGTGCTATGTTCACTGGGGAGCTTTAAAATCGATTAAACAGATAACACCAAATCAATTAAGCCACATATTTCTCACAGTTTCAAAGCTACATTCACCAATATGTCTTCTGCAGTTTTTTGAATAAGGACACTCAGCAAACATGTGTTGTTTGGAAGGTATGTTATCGATAACCGATGTTCCTGCTAATTCCCTTTAAGAATTGGCAAAGGAAAAATGGATGGTGTCACCCACTCAGCCTTCCTAAACCGATATACATGATGGTGTATATCGATAAAATCATATAACTCGCGCAATTTGAAAACTAGAGACACAAATTTGAAAGCTATATTGTAAGTAAATTATTTCTAATTTAAAAAAACAACACTTGATGCAGAACATCACATATATCTTTCGCCATTTTAGAAATAAAGTTAGCAATCTGGGAAAGTATATTACTAGGAACCTCCTTCAAACATCAGTATTCCAATTTTGCCACACATACTTTGTTCTGTGGCATCTATTATTATCACAGTGTTTCGCATTCGATTAGGCTCGACTGCAATTTTTAATTGTCTTATTTAACAAATAGTTTTTTTTTACAGATATGGATAGTTAGTAGCTTTAATATGGTACACGGGAAAGTTAAAAACATAGTATCTCTCTCAATTAGAGAATTTTAAATTGTTCATAGCCAGTTGTATTCAATAATAAAAAGTCTTTCTGCAGGTAAAATTTATTTGTCAATAATTGTGCTACAAAATATAAGCAGTATAATTTGAGATAATATCTTATAATAAAGAGATAACTATGATTTTATAATGAATTTTTCAAAAATTGAAGAGCATTCATCAATCTTTAATTGCAGCAGTCCGTCGAAATCTGCCCCAAAAGCATTCAAAACCAAAACAAATGCAGGCAAGTAAATGGAAAGCCAAATAGAACTCAAATATGTAGGATAGATCCCGTAGATAAACTGCATTTTCCAATTCAAAAGGTTTACTGTAGTCCTTCAGCTCCGTCATATTCCAGTGCACCATATCATAGAAGCCTCGACTAAACCAGAACTGCTGAAACCCAAAGGCCTGCATGAAAAGCATGTGCTGCTCAAACTGTTGACGATAAGGCAAATGTCGCCGTAGTGGGAAAGCAAATATCATAAATTGTCTGAAGCAGACATCGTTGGAGTAATAGAAAGCTTGCGTCTCAAAGGATTTCTGTTGCTCCGCATAGGTGAACCAGTGTAGTTTTGACACGGGATACACGTAACTGGCATTGAAGGTAGCGCGGAGTGCTAAAAAATCATTCCAGTTATCCAAAACATATGCTTTTCGAGCTATGTCAATGTTCATTTTTTTGACATTATGTAGCTTGTCCAGCTCATGCTGGACTACTGCTACTTTGTAACGGGATTTTTGAAAATCGTCAAGGCTGCGTAACATCTTCTCGGACGGTGGACTCGTGTAGAGGCTCTGCAGATACGTGTTGTACATTGTGGTGATCATCAGACTGGCAAAGAAGAGAATCAGGCAAATGGCTTTCAAATATCGACTGGAATTATTTGGGAAAGGGAAACATTGTCCCAACAGTCCACGCAGACAGCGATCATTGAGCAAAACATTCACAAGGCTCAACTGTCGCCAGGACAACTCTTGGCTGTAGATGAGTAACAGCGAGAATACCACAAATAAAATTATTATAATGACCAGAACTGGAGGATCCACAATAATTGTATAGATTTGCATATAGGGCATCTGTGCTGGCACTGGCAACATTAAGCAATACGAAGTGGACACAAACGGATAGCTAAGATGGTCCAAGTTTGGTAAAATGGTGGTGGTGCTGTACAGGGATGTGGCTATATCAAGTTGGTTTTGGGTCGCCTTGAGATATATGTCGGTAGTTCTGCTAACACGGCCAATTTCCAAATCGTCGGGCAACTGCAGCGTTGCATTTACTCTTTCCACAAACGTATTCACCAAATTGGCCGCAATACCAACCATTTTGATTTTGCCCGTGATGACATCGCTATAAACAATCGATAATGGAGGCAACTGATCTGGTTCGCTTCTAATCACTGCTCCGCGCATGTTCCGAAATTGCTGCACATAAATGGCGTTGGAATTGTCTAAGTTGATATCCAGTTGCACGTGATTCATCTGTTGAAAGAGGCGACAGCTGAATAAGTCGCCTTCTGAATTTATCATGGCCACATTGTGTTGCTCCCTCTCAAAGTAATCCTCGCAGAGCCACTGCGGCTGCATCCCGGATTCCAGATAGACCAATCGTCGAGCCTGCTGCAGTCTTAGTAAACTGTGCGTGTTCTGCTCCTGTTCCGCCTTGGAATCACAACACAGCAGCAGCGAATCACTGCTAAAGTTCCAATCGCTAAGGCTGCTTCCTTTGGTGAGCAGCACTGTGGGTAAGTGAAGTTTGGGGAGCAGCTCATGAAATAAACAGGACTCTCCCCCACTCTGTCCATATATGACAATCGTATCATAATTCAGCTCCAGACGAATTTTCTCCAATATTTTGAGCAGCTTTTGGTGCAGCTGCAAATCTCTATGATCTGGTTGGTAGCCCAATTGGATGCAGTGCAGTCCCTGGCACAGGACACATGCCAGGACAAATATTATATAAATGATTAACTGCATGACTACACTGTTGTCCCACCGCCATCAGGCAACTGTGAACCAGTTTTACTTTGTTGTGTGCCTCATGCGAAATGCAACATGCAGCTTGAATATTTTGGGCCTTGTTAACATGGCTAAGTGCGCAATTATACATTTATGAACGAAATTCATGAAAAGTGTTTAGACATTGTCCATTGTACACTGCAATCAGTTTAAGTGTGGTTTAATAGGAAATACAAATATATTATTTTAAGGACCATCTCTTCATTTAATTTTTAATGTTATTAATATGATTGATAATATGTATATATATATATATATATATATATATATATATATTGCATTAGACTGGGTAGACCAAGTAGCAAGCTTTGATATATTATTCAATCTCTCTCTTTAATACAATTCACGTAGTTCTTTAGTTGGAATGGAAGTAGAAGTTCGACGACATTAAGTATTCGTCGTCAGCATGAAAAGAGAAATTGATTTAAAGACTTCAAGTACAAGTTATCGTACACGTACACGTTATTAAATTTCATCGATAATTTCGTCAGACTTCTAGTAATAAACTAAAATCGATTTTCGATAGCATGGAAAGTCATACTTTTTAACACATAGCATTTTTATTAGGTATGAATATGCCTTTAAAAACTATTGTAATTAATTTAATTTCCATATTTGGTATAGTTGAGAGAGAGGAAGAGGAATAAAAGAAATAAATAGAAACAGATAGACAGACATATACAGAGAGAAAGAGAGGGAAAGTGAGAGAGAGCGAGGATAGTGTACTTATGCTGCCTTTGTATGTGTGGACAGTTGCAGCAGCCAGTGCGAAGTATGCGAGCACAATTATACATACACTCCACGAAATTCGTTCAAAAACACTCGTGTTTATGATACTAAAAACTGTACCAAGCCTAACGGAATCTTGTTTACGCATTTTATAACGGTGCTTCTTATTTTACTTACACGCGTATGATGCATTGGAATGACGGTTCCGTTAGTTGTTACGATGCTTTTTGCATATTTGTGTTCTTTGAGTTAATTTTGGTGCGAAATTCGAGTAAAGGCAGTCACTTTATGGCGTTCGGAGAAGTAAGTGGTGCGTTATTTGGTATTTCTTAGAATCGGATAATTAAATATACACATTTACTTAGTATTATATAGGTATAAATAGATTAGTTGCTTACATAAATTTGAAATGTGAACGGAAAAACTATCTCTCTTTTTCCCAGGAATGTCAAAATGCAAACATTTTAAACTATTACTACCATCATTTTAAAAAGTCTCGGAGGTTTTTTTCTACTCCAAGCTTAGAGGGTGCATTACTCATGATCTTACAGAAATTTGTAATAATTTAACTCGTATAAACTCGTATAAACATATTGGACGCAGTTTTGTTGAACTTTATGGAGCATCAACCAGACTTAAATGTCTTATTCCAGCATTATAATGCTCCAAAACAAGTATCACGGGCCTTTTTTTCGGGATAAGAATTTTAGTCTCTTAGAGGAATGTTCAAAATTCCCACTATTATGGTTTTTTATGGAAATTAAATTGAGTTTTTTTTTAGTTATAAAGAAAGGTGGATGCTGAAGAAAATAATGAATTTCTTATTTTATACATATTATTTTAATTTTATTTTCACACATTCATTTCACTTAATAAAAAACTATTTATCAAACATTTTATGGAAATGTTACCAATTTACTTCCGTTTTATTTGACGTATATTCAAGTTATGCCGAACAAAATAAAATATTAAAAATGTTATTTTCAATTGTGTCTTTAATTGAATTTCGCAGAGAATGTGTACATACAGTATATAGTGTTGGCTCAAATGCCATATATTTGCACGGTAAAGCTAAAGCTAATGACTTGGAATAGAGTATTTTTATTTATTAATAACAAGTTAAGTTTAAAAATTATCTCGAGATAATATTAACAAAAGAGATACCAATGATTTCATTATACAATTTTCAAAACTTGAAGATCGTTTATCAAATTTTAATTTCTGTAGCCCGTCGAAATCTGCCCCAAAAGCATTCAAAACCAAAACAAATGCAGGCAAGTAAATGGAAAGCCAAATAGAACTCAAGTATGTAGGATAAATCCTGTAGATAAACTGCATTTTCCAATTCAAAGGGTTTACTGTAGTCCTTCAGCTTCGTCATATTCCAGTGCACCATATCATAGAAGCTTCGACTAAACCAGAACTGCTGAAACCCAAAGGCCTGCATGAAAAGCATGTGCTGCTCAAACTGTTGACGATAAGGCAAATGCAGTCGTAGTGGGAAACCAAACAGCATAAATTGTCTGAAGCAGATATCGTTGGAGTAATAGAAAGCTTTCGTCTCAAAGTATTTCTGTTGCTCCGCATAGGTGAACCAGTGTAGTTTTGACACGGGATACACGTAACTGGCATTGAAGGTATCGCGGAGTGCTAAAAAATCATTCCAGTTATCCAAAACATATGCTTTTCGAGCTATGTCAATGTTCATTTTTTTGACATTATGTAGCTTGTCCAGATCACGTTGGACTACCGCTACTTTGTAACGGGATTTTTGAAAATCGTCAAGGCTGCGTAACATCTTCTCGGACGGTGGACTCGTGTAGAGGCTCTGCAGATACGTGTTGTACATTGTAGTGATCATCAGACTGGCAAAGAAGAGAATCAGGCAAATGGCTTTCAAATATCGACTGGAATTATTTGGGAAAGGGAAACATTGTCCCAACAGTCCACGCAAACAGCGATCATTGAGCAAAACATTCACAAGGCTTAATTGTCGCCAGGACAACTCCTGGCTGTAAATGAGCAGCAGCGAGATTACAACAAATAAAATTATTATAATGACCAGAACTGGAGGATCCACAATAATTGTATAGATTTGCATATAGGGCATCTGTGCTGGCACTGGCAGCATTAAGCAATGCGAAGTAGACACAAACGGATAGCTAAGATGGTCCAAATTTGGTAAAATGGTGGTGGTGCTGTACAGGGATGTGGCTATATCAAGTTGGTTTTGGGTCGCCTTGAGATATATGTCGGTAGTTCTGCTAACACGGCCAATTTCTAAATCGTCGGGAAACTGCAGCGTTGCATTTACTCTTTCCACAAACGTATTCATCAAATTGGCCACAAAACCAACCATTTTCATTTTGCCCGTGATGACATCGCTATAAACAATCGATAATGGAGGCAACTGATCTGGTTCGCTTCTAATCACTGCTCCTTGCATGTTCCGAAATTGCTGCACATAAATGGCGTTGGAATTGTCTAAGTTGATATCCAGTTGCACGTGATTCATCTGTTGAAAGAGGCGACAGCTGAATAAGTCGCCTTCTGAATTTATCATGGCCACATTGTGTTGCTCCCTCTCAAAGTAATCCTCGCAGAGCCACTGCGGCTGCATCCCGGATTCCAGATAGACCAATCGTCGAGCCTGCTGCAGTCTTAGTAAACTGTGCGTGTTCTGCTCCTGTTCCGCCTTGGAATCACAACACAGCAGCAGCGAATCACTGCTAAAGTTCCAATCGCTAAGGCTGCTTCCTTTGGTGAGCAGCACTGTGGGTAAGTGAAGTTTGGGGAGCAGCTCATGAAATAAACAGGACTCTCCCCCACTCTGTCCATATATGACAATCGTATCATAATTCAGCTCCAGACGAATTTTCTCCAATATTTTGAGCAGCTTTTGGTGCAGCTGCAAATCTCTATGATCTGGTTGGTAGCCCAATTGGATGCAGTGCAGTCCCTGGCACAGGACACATGCCAGGACAAATATTATATAAATGATTAACTGCATGACTACACTGTTGTCCCACAGCCATCAGGCAACTGTGAACCAGTTTTACATTGTTGTGTGTCCCATGCGAAATGCAACATGCAGCTTAAATCTTTTGGGCCTTGTTAATATGGCTAAGTGCGCCATTATACATTTATGAACGGAGTTCATGAAAAGTGTTTAGACATTGTCCATTGTACACTGCAATCAGTTTAAGTGTGGTTTAATAGGAAATACAAATATATTATTTTAGGGACCATCTCTTCATTTAATTTTTAATGTTATTATTAATATGATTGATAATATTTATATATATATATATATATATATATATATTGCATTAGACTGGGTAGACCAAGTAGCAAGCTTTGATATATTATTCAATCTCTCTCTTTAATACAATTCACGTAGTTCTTTAGTTGGAATGGAAGTAGAAGTTCGACGACATTAAGTATTTGTCGTCAGCATCAAAAGGGGAATTGATTTAAAGACTTCAAGTACAAGTTATCGTAAACGATGCTGGAGATTATTAAATTTCATCGATAATTTGCTCAGACTCCTAGTAATTAACTAAAATCGATTTTCGATAGCATGGAAAGTCATACTTTTTAACACATAGCATTTTTATTAGGTATGAATATGCCTTTAAAAACTATTGTAATTAATTTAATTTCCATATTTGGTATAGTTGAGAGAGAGGAAGAGGAATAAAAGAAATAAAGAGAAACAGATAGACAGCCATATACAGAGAGAAAGAGAGAGGGAAAGTGAGAGAGAGCGAGGATAGTGTACTCATGCTGCCTTTGTATGTGTGGACAGTTGCAGCAGCCAGTGAGAAGTATGCGAGCACATTCATACATACACTCCACGAAATTCGTTCAAAAACACTCGTGTTTATGATACCTAAAACTGTACCAAACCTAACGGAATCTTGTTTACGCATTTTATAACGGTGCTTCTTATTTTACTTACACGCGTATGATGCATTGGAATGACGGTTCCGTTAGTTGTTACGATGCTTTTTGCATATTTGTGTTCTTTGAGTTAATTTTGGTGCGAAATTCGAGTAAAGGCAGTCACTTTATGGCGTTCGGAGAAGTAAGTGGTGCGTTATTTGGTATTTCTTAGAATCGGATAATTAAATATACATATTTATTCAGTATTATAGTAGTAATAAATAGATTAGGTATAAATAGATTAGTTGCTTACATAAATTTGTAATGTGAACGGAAAAAATATCTCTCTTTTTCCCAGGAATGTCAAAATGCAAACATTTTAAACTATTACTACCATAATTTTAAAAAGTCTCGGAGGTTTTTATCTACTCCAAGCTTAGAGGGTGCATTACTCATGATCTTACAGAAATTTGTAAAAATTTAACTCGTATAAACTCGTACAGTGTTGGCTCAAATACCATACATTTCCACGCCTTATAACAGCTAAAGACTTGGCATATAGTATTATTTCTTTTTAATAAAAAGTTAAGTTTAAAAACAAAAAGATCTTTTTATTTATTTGTCCACAATTGTGCTATAAATTATAAGCAACGTTCCCGAGATAATAATAACAAAAATGATTTCATAATAAAATTTCAATACTTGCAGATCGTTTATCAAGTTTTAACTTCTGGAGCCCTTTATCATCTGCCCCAAAAGCATTCGATAGCAAAGCAAAAAATGGCAAGTAGATGGAAAGCCATATAGAACACAAATATGTAGAACAGATCTCGTAGAAAAATCGGTTCCTCCGGTTTCTTCGGATTACTGTAGTCTTTTAGCGTTGTTTTATTGAAGTTAACCATATCAAAGGAGCTTCTACTAATCCAGAACTGCTGAAACCCAAAGGCCTGCATGAAAAGCATGTGCTGCTCAAACTGTTGGCGATAAGGCAAATGTCGCCGTAGTGGGAAACCAAACATCACAAAGCGTCTGAAGCAGACATCGTTGGAGTAATAGAAAGCTTGCGCCTCAAAGGATTTCTGTTGCTCCGCATAGGTTAACCAGCGTAGTTCTGTCACAGGATACACGTAACTGGCATTGAAGGTATCGCGGAGTGCTATAAAGTCATTCCAGTCATCCAAAGTATAAACATTGCGGGCTTTGTCAATTTTTAGATTATGGATATTATGTAGCTTATCCAGTTCATGCTGGACTACTGCTACTTTGTAACGGGAATTTCGAAAATCGTCAAGGTTGCGTAACATCTTCTCGGACGGTGGACTCGTGTATAGGCTCTGCAGATACGTGTCGTACATTGTGGTGATCATCAGACTGGCAAAGAAGAGAATCAGGCAAATGGCTTTCAAATATCGACTGGAATTATTTGGGAAAGGGAAACATTGTCCCAACAGTCCACGCAAACAGCGATCATTGAGCAAAACATTCACAAGGCTTAATTGTCGCCAGGACAACTCTTGGCTGTAAATGAGCAGCAGCGAGATTACAACAAATAAAATTATTATAATGACCAGAACTGGAGGATCCACAATAATTGTATAGATTTGCATATAGGGCATTTGTGCTGGCACTGGCAACATTAAGCAATACGAAGTGGACACAAACGGATAGCTAAGATGGTCTAAGTTTGGTAAAATGGTGGTGGTGCTGTACAGCGATGTGGCTATATCAAGTTGGTTTTGGAGCGTCCTGAGATATATGTCGGTAGTTCTGCTAACCCGGCCAATTTCCAAATCGTCGGGCAACTGCAGCGTTGCATTTACTCTTTCCACAAACGTATTCACCAAATTGGCCGCAATACCAACCATTTTGATTTTGCCCGTGATGACATCGCTATAAACAATCGATAATGGAGCCAACTGATCTGGTTCGCTTCTAATCACTGCTCCGTGCATGTTCCGAAATTGCTGCACATAAATGGAGTCGGAATTGTCTAAGTTGATATCCAGTTGCACGTGATTCATCTGTTGAAAGAGGCGACAGCTGAATAAGTCGCCTTCTGAATTTATCATGGCCACATTGTGTTGCTCCCTCTCAAAGTAATCCTCGCAGAGCCACTGCGGCTGCATCCCGAATTCCAAATAGACCAATCGTCGTGCCTGCTGCAGTCTTAGTAAGCTGTGCGTGTTCTGCTCCTGTTCCGCCTTGGAATCACAGCACAGCAGCAGCGAATCACTGCTAAAGCTCCAATCGCTAAGGCTGCTTCCTTTGGTGAGCAGCACTGTGGGCAACTGCAGTTTGGGGAGCAGCTCATGAAACATACAAGACTCTTTCCCACTCTGTCCATATATGACAATGGTATCATAATTCCGCTCCAGACGAATTACCTCCAAAATTTTCAGCAGCTCTTCGTGCAGCTGCAAATCTGTATGGCCTTTTGGTGGTTCCAACTGTATGCACTGCAGATTGTGGCACAGGCCACTTACCAGGATAAATATAATGTATAACTGCATGACTACACTTCAATCAGGCAACTGTGTTTGGCGAGTTTTACTTTGTTGTGTGCCTCATGCGAATGCAACATGCAGCTTGAATCTTTTGGGCCTTGTTAACATGGCTAAGTGCGCAATTATACATTTATGAACAGAATTGTCCAATGTACACTGCAATCAGATGAAGTGTAGTATATTAGGAAATACAGATATATTCGTATTAAGTTTGAATATGCCTTCAAATTCCATTGTAATGAATTTAATTTATGTATTTGACAAATAAAAAACTGTGTCTATCTCCCAGGAGATTTAAATTTCTTCTACTATTTTAGTTTTATTAGCATTGCCTTTAATCGATTTTCACACCTTCACCTCACTTACACTTTTGGAAAATATCAAGTGCCTTTAATCGAATTTCTCGGAGTGTATGCACATCCAGTAACAGTACAGGGAGCAGCTCATGAAACAAACAGGACTCTCCTCCACTCCATCCATATATGACAATAATATCATAACTCCGCTCCAGACGAATTCTCTGATATATCTTCGGTACATTTTACTGCTGCAAATCTGATTTATCTGTTGGATGGCCCAACTGGACGTAGGGCAGCCACAGACCATATACCAGGATAAATATGATGTATAGCCGCATGACTACATTACTGTCCCACAGCGATCAGTAAACTGTGAATGAAAATAACGTTTTCCGAGTTTTTCTTCGTGAAGTGTCTCATGGGAAATGCGGCACGCAGCGTGCATGTTTTATGCCCCATTAGGTGCACAATTGGACTTTTATGAGTAGATTTCTGCCATATACAAAGCATGTCATTAAAAAAGACACCGAGCAGTACTTCTTCGACGAATAAAAGGTATTTAGACCTCGTGCACTATACACTGAGAATAATGCAAACATTGGTTAAGAAGAAAATGCATTTATTTATTTTTGCGTTGTGATTCTATGTTTTTGGTTTAAGGCAATCTTGAAAAGTCACTTAAGAGAGAAATATTATATTGTGTTACCGTTATAAAGACAGAAATTGAAAAACTCACCTTTTCCAGAAAACTGTCGTAACTTTTATGAATGCCATGGAAAAATTATATAGCAGCTTTTCTTGATATTAAGGGTGCTAATATCCTCTAATTAAACATTATTGTTATTGGACGATTGAATAATTCTTTCATGGATTTATTTATATGTATTTTCTTTTATTTGCTTATGTACTTTCCGATAAAAAAAATGTATATGATATTAAAGCTAATTAAAATGAATTTCGTAAAAGTTGATATTTGTCTGTGTATATTAACCCTGTAAATTACTACTAAATGAGAACAGGTAAATTTTCACATTAAGTGTGGATTGTGATTGAAAGCTAAAAGCAAGTTGACTTGGTTTGATTTCTTTGTTATATGGGAAAACATTAATATTAATTAAGTCCCACATTGACATAATTAATAAAATAGCAATTCAACACAACGATAAACTTACTTGATTGCAAGTTTAAGTTTTCACCCAAACCAACACATTTGAGATAACTGTAATTATTAATAATAAAATTAACACAACATTTTTTTACACAATTTTCAATACTGGACGAGCATTTATAAATGTTTAATTGCTACTTTCCGACGTCTGCCAAAAAAACATTCAAAAGCAAAGCAAAGGCAAGCAAGTAAATGGAAAGCCACATAAAACTGAAATATATATGACAGATCCCGCATAATAACCGGCTCATCGTTAATCCTGGTATTACTGTGGTCCCTTAGGGTTGTAATATTGAAGTTCACCATGTCATAGAAACTTCGACTAATCCAGAACTGCATAAATCCATAAGCCTGCATGGAAAGGATATGCTGCTCAAACTGTTGGCGATAAGGCAAACTTGGTCGCAGTGGGAAAGCAAACAACAAGGAGCGACTAAAGCACACGTCTTCGGAGTAATAAAACACCTGCTTCTTGAAGGATTTCTGCTGCTCGGCATAGGTGCGCCAGCGTAGTTCTGTAACGGTATATAAGTAACTGGCATTGAAAGTATCGCGGATACTTAAATATTCAGTTATGTTATCAAAAATTTCAATATTGCGTGCATTGGACAAGCTAAGATTAAAGACGCGATCCAGATCTTCTATCTCATAGTGGACCAGGGCAATTTTGTAACGGGAATTCCGAAAATCCTCAAAGCTGCGCAATATCTCTTCAGGTGGTGGATTAGTGTAGAAAGTCTGCAAGTATGCTTGGTACATGGTAGTTATCATCAGGCCGGCAAAGAACAGAATCAGGCAAATCGCTTTCAAATGCCTAGTGGGATTCTCTGGAAATGGGAAAGATTGACCCAACAGTCCACGCAAACAGCGATCATTGAGTAGAACATTCGCAAGGCTCAACTGTCGCCAGGAGAACTTCTTGCTGTAGATGAGCAACATCGAGAATATCACAAATAACACCATTATTATGCCCAGAACTGGAGGATCCACAATAATTGTATAGATTTTCATATATGGCAACTTTGCCGGCACTGGTAACATAAAGCAGTATGAAGTTGAGAAATACGGATAGCTAAGTTGGTCCAGATCTTTTGCCGACACGATTCCGAATAGCACTGCAGGTATATCAAGTTGATTTTGGTACGTTTTGCGTAATATGTCAGCTAAGTCGTCAATTTTTTTAATTGGACCAAATTCCAAATTGTCGGGCAACCACAGCGTTGCATTCACACGTTCAATAAATGTATTCACCAAATTGCCAACATAGCCACCCATTTTGATTTTGCCCGTGACAGGGTCATGATACAGCATGGAACGAGGCACCAACTGATCTGGTACGCTTCTAATCACTGCTCCTTGCATGTTCCGAAATTGCTGCACATAAATGGAGTCGGAATTGTCTAAGTTGATATCCAGTTGCACGTGATTAATCTTTTGAAAGAGGCGACAGCTGAATAAGTCGCCTTCTGCATTTATCATGGCCACATTGTGTTGCTCCCTCTCAAAGTAATCCTCGCAGAGCCACTGCGGCTGCATCCCGGATTCCAAATAGACCAAGCGTCGTGCCTGCTGCAGTCTTAGTAAGCTGCGCGTATTTTGCTCCTGTTCCGCCTTGGAATCACAACACAGCAGCAGCGAATCACTGCTAAAGTTCCAATCGCTAAGGCTGCTTCCTTTGGTGAGCAGCACTGTGGGTAAGTGAAGTTTGGGGAGCAGCTCATGAAATAAACAGGACTCTCCCCCACTCTGTCCATATATGACAATCGTATCATAATTCAGCTCCAGACGAATTTTCTCCAATATTTTGAGCAGCTTTTGGTGCAGTTGCAAATCTCTATGATCTGGTTGGTAGCCCAATTGGATGCAGTGCAGTCCCTGGCACAGGACACATACCAGGACAAATATTATATAGATGATTAACTGCATGACTACACTGTTGTCCCACAGCCATCAGGCAACTGTGAACCAGTTTTACATTGTTGTGTGTCCCATGCGAAATGCAACATGCAGCTTGAATATTATGAACCTTGTTAAGTGCACAATTACACAGTTATGGACAGATTTCTGGCATGAACAAAACATGTCATTAAAGCAACTACAAAAATTCATTCCTGTTAATTAAATGGATTTTGGACAATGTGCATTGTATACGTCCAACAATTAAAGTAGTTTTCGAACCTATTTATTTATATTAGTGGTTAATAATATTATTAATAATATTAATATTATTTGTATTACTAATATTTTATTATCAATATTAATATTTCTGTTTTGTTATAATTATTTATGATTATTATTTCATTATTATTATTTAGCTAAGAGAGGCTTAGTCTGCCTTTTGCTAGCCGTTCCACAATGTTGATAATTATGTTATTTTACATTCAATGCAACCGTGCATCAATACATATGTTAAGTCTCTTATTAATCGATATTTATAATGTTAATTGACAGTCTTGAACAAATTTTGATTGAGTACACAACGCTGGTGGGACTCAGTTATATTTTCTTATCCAGGCATTCCCTGACACGGGGAAAGGTTTTCCACAATATGATCTGCAATACAAAAATGTACAGAATACTTTTATATCGCATCTTCTTATAAATTAATAAAAATGTATCATAAATCCCTCGTCGACTTAAGCATTGTTACTGGATAATAATAATTGTACCTCTATGGTAAGAATTTAACAAGTAATTCTGATATTTTATTTGTCAATAATCGTGTTACAAATGTTGTTTATGTTGCTATAAAACTCGAGCTATTTTGTGACGATAATAAGCTAAAAAATTGCTTTAAAAAAGAATTCGAATTAACAAGGATTTTCTAAATTTTTTATATATGTATTCCTTTGAGATTTACGCCAAAAGCATTCGATAGCAAAGCAAAAGCAGGCAAGCAGATGGAAAACCAAGTAGAATTCAAATATGTATGATAGATCGCGAACATAAACTGGCTCATCTTCCGTCTTGGGATTACTGTAGTCCTTCAGCTCTGTCATATTCAAGTTCACCATATCATAGAAACTTCGACTAATCCAGAACTTCACCAACCCAAAAGCCTGCATATAAAGCAAGTGCTGCTCAAACTGTTGGCGATAAGGCAAATTCAGTCGTAGTGGGAAACCATGCATATCGAAGCGGCTGAGGCAGACTTCTTCGGAGTAGTAAAACGCCTGCTCCTTGAAGGATTTCTGTTGTTCCGCATAGGTGAGCCAGCGTAGCTCTGTCACGGTATATAAATAAGTGGCATTGAAAGTATCGCGGATGTTTAAAAATTCAGTAAAGTTATCAAAAATGTCAGCATTGCGTGATTTGGACAAGCTAACATTAAAGATTCGCTCCAGCTCAGTCATCTCATAGCGGTTTACGGCAATTTTGTAATGGGAATTTTGAAAATCTTCCAAGCTGCGCAATATCTTCTCTGGCGGTGGACTCGTGTAGAAGGTCTGCAGAAATGCTTGGTACATGGTGGGGATCATCAAGCTGTATAAGTATAGGATCAAGCAAATCGCTTTCAAATACCCATTGGTACTCTCTTGGATAGGGAAAGATTGCCCCAGCATTCCCCGCAGACTGCGATCATTGAGCAAAACATTCGCAAGGCTCAACTGTCGCCAGGACAATTCCTGGCTGTAGATGAGCAATAGCGAGAATATCACAAATAACACCATTATTATGCCCATAACGGGAAGATCCACAATAATTGAATAGATTTCCATATAGGGCAACTTTGCAGGCACTGGCAACATAAAGCAATTTGAATTGGACACGTAAGGAATACTTAAATGATCCAGATTATCCACGTCATAGGCGCTGTACAGTGTTGCAGGTATATCCAGTTGATTCTGGACAGTTCTGAGCCATATGTCTTCGTACTGGCAAATCTGTCCAAATTCTAAATCGTCGCTCAACCACAGCGTTGCATTGACACGTTCAACAAACGTATTCACCAAATTGGCAACATAGCCACCCATTTTGATTTTGCCCGTGACAGGGTCATGATACAGCATGGAACGAGGCACCAACTGATCTGGTTCGCTTCTAATCACTGCTCCTTGCATGTTCCGAAATTGCTGCACATAAATGGAATTGTCTAAGTTGATATCCAGTTGCACGTGATTAATCTTTTGAAAAAGACGACAGCTGAATAAGTCGCCTTCTGCATTTATCATGGCCACATTGTGTTGCTCCCTCTCAAAGTTATCCTCGCAGAGCCACTGCGGCTGCATCCCGGATTCCAGATAGACCAAGCGTCGTGCCTGCTGCAACCTTATTAAACTGCGCGTATTTTGCTCCTGTTCCGCCTTGGAATCACAGCACAGCAGCAGCGAATCACTGCTAAAGCTCCAATCGCTAAGGCTGCTTCCTTTGGTGAGCAGCACTGTGGGCAACTTTAGTTTGGGGAGCAGCTCATGAAACAAACAGGACTCTCCCCCACTCTGTCCATATATGACAATAATATCATAACTCCGCTCCAGACGAATTCTCTGAAGAATTTTCAGAGCCGTTTGCTGCTGCAAATCTGTATGGTCTGTTGGATGGACCAACTGGACGCAGGGCAGCCAATGCCACAGCCCACATACCAGAATAAAGATGGTTTTTAACTGCATAACTGCTGTTCTACAGCCATCAGGCAACTGTAAAGTGGCCATAATGTTTGCCGAGTTTTTCTTTGCTGTTCTGCCCAAGGGAAATGTGGCAATCAGCGTGCATGTTTTGTGCCCTGTGAACATGGCTAAGTGCAGGATTATGTATTTATGAGCAGATCTATGGTATGTACAAAAAATGTCTCTAAAGCACTTATTAAAATGAAATTTATTTAATTAAATGCATCTACATTGAAAACGTGATATTAGGTCGAAACCTTAGCTAAAGTTCTACATTAAAATTCAGCATATATCGGGCATATGTCAAGACTTCAAATTGTCATTGCTTTGTCAGATCATAAATTAAAAATAAAAAAGTTGCAAATGGGATTTTAGGTCGGATCATTAGCCAATAGTCTAGTTAAAAAATCAGACAATAAGTAAAAAAAATATAGCCTGAAAATCGGCATAGGCGAGCCGAAAATCATAATTTCTCATTGCTAGGGATTCCCCAATAATGTTTTCTGAATGCAAAAAAAAATTAAGGATGTAAAATAATATTTTTAAAGTTTATAATAATTGTACAGTATAGTATATAATAAAACAAAAGGAACCTAATAATATAGAAGTATATATTTTTAATACATTATTAGTTTTTTATATATATTTTTTATTTTGAATTTTTTATGAATGAAGCCGAACTTTTGCGATGCTTCTCGCTGTCTTATAGTGAACATAGCCCAGATTTGCGTGTTGACAAAATTAACTTTTGCTTTTGCTCAGAATATTGTGGTCTCAACATGTGTGTGTCTGCATGATAATGGGCGTGAGTATGCTCCAATTGGGGATTTGGGTTTTTATTTTCACTGCGCAGCTGGCCAGCTCACATGGCATGTTTTTAACAATTTCCGGTCCACAGTGTGTGTGTGTGTGTGTGTGTGTGTATGACTGTGTAGCGTGTCTATTGCAAAGTCATTTGCAGCAGCGACAGCAAACAATTCCAAAAGTTGAAGTTGGTGCTGGTGCTGGTGCTGGGAATTGAGATGGAGATGGAGTTGGAGTTGGAGATGGTGCTTGGGTCTGTTTGTGTGCGTGTATAGCGAAATTTTCCGGCAATTTAAGCTAGTGCAATCAATTGAATGACTTTGAAACGTGTAGAAATCAAACATTTCATTTTATGCTCTTAATTGCAGTGCAAGTGGTTTTCAATTATTCAAATGAGTCTCTTCCAGCTGCCAGCGCCACTCGAAAGTCTTCCGAATATTTACCTACAAGTTGCTGTTTTATTACGCTGCTCTCTGCTCGTGCGCAAGCTTGAAATGGAGCTGGAGCTGGAGCTGCTGCTGCTGTTGCTGCTCCTGCTCTGGTTGCTGCCAAAACTGGTCTAGACTTGCGTTAATGGCCAAGCAAGGCACCGACGACGATGGCAAAAGTCGAAGGCGAAGGCGACACTAAAATTGAATTTCTTCTGCTTCATCATTGGTATTGGCTTTGGTGATGCTATCGTTGCTTTATCTGCTGCCTTTTCCCATTTTAAGTTGTATTTGTTACTGTTGAATTGTTGCTGTTGTTGTGAATGACGTTTCAGCGAAAGTTGTTACGTTACATCGACATCGACAGCGACAGCGGCAAGCAAATACAACGGCAGAGACAGCGGCACCGACACTGGAAGCCTATGCAAAACCGGTCGGTCATTGATTTTTGGCGACTTGGCAAAAATTACCTGGCCATGGTCATTGCGAGCGCCAGTCAGTCACCCAGCAATCCAGCCAAATATCCCGCCATTCCGCCAGACATTCAGACCAAAAAAAAGACAATCAGTGCTCATCTGCCCAGTTTCGCATGCATCGCTAATCTTGGCAATTGTCGCACACACTGCGTATGCTTGATATTTATGAAGGTACACAAAGAGCTTCACTTGTCAGCGGGCAGTCAGCTAATTGCTACAATATAAACAACAACAATTTCGACACAGCCATAAATACTATAAAAGAAGCCGCAATGTTGGTGGCTGACAAATTAACGGTGCTTACAGAAGAAGCCTAAAAGGGTCCACAGTAAATGGCCTAATGATGAAACTTTTTATGTTGCTGATAAAGAATCAGCTTGTAACAAATCTGTCTGCAAAATCTAATAAAAAAATTGACAAATCTTAAAGTTAATTATGAATGGATTTTTTATTTTATCTTCAGGAATCGTCACATCAGACAATGCATTATTCATTATGGTTCCGCTCGAATTCGAACAATTTTTAAAACCAACAAAAAGAAATTTGATTTTTCATTTGTAATAGTTAATAACAAAAAAGGTATTATCCAGTTTTGGGGCAATTTTGTTTTCGTAAGCTACATTTATGTATATAGACTTATATCTTATGTTGATTATTTATATTGGTATTGATGACATTTTTTTTGAGATTGGCTTCGTTTATTTGTTTATGTTTTAGTAACCTGAAGTAAACAATTTCCATTGCAATTATTGCCGTATTTCCGGTTTAAAATGGAAAAATATAAATAAAATATTTTATTGAAAGTTTAAATAAAAAAAAATTTACCATTAATATAAAAAAGAAACCAATTCAATTGGAAGTTCAATTTACATTTTGCAATAATGGAAAATATTTAAGCCATTGTTTCTTAATTCGCAAACGTAATTACAATGATAACTGTGTGCAAAAAAGTCTAAACTGATTATTGCTATTTTTAACCCACAAACTTCAAAAACATATGCCATTAGTGGGTTCAGCAAATGGCATGAAATCAATCATTCATCAATTTTTCAAATTTAATTTGATTTTTGTTTGGCCAACTGCCACTTTGAGTGCCCCTTTACTTGTTGGCGGCTATTTGCCGCTCATTTGCCAACTGTTCAAGCCAAAACGTTTACGATTTTGTGATCGACAATGTAACAAACCGCCTTTCGATAACCGCTCATTATAAACGCTATTGTGATCTTTGGCCTTTTGGGGCTTTTGGCGCACACTTCGCATTTGTTTGCCAGACATTTCGTTTGCGGATTTTCTATAAGCTAAAATCGGCGTGCTATTAAATACATATACAGTTTTGTTTCTTTTCTTGATTATTTCGAATCTGTTTCCTTTCTGCTATTACCGGCAATTTGTGCACACGCATTTAGCTATTGTTGGCTTGAGGAGCAATTCGAGCTACTCTCTAATCATTTTCAATGCTCGTAATTGTAATCATGATTAAGTAGTTTTCTG
This sequence comes from Drosophila fungiperda, assembly GCA_035042345.1. Classification (NCBI taxonomy): domain Eukaryota; kingdom Metazoa; phylum Arthropoda; class Insecta; order Diptera; family Drosophilidae; genus Drosophila; species Drosophila fungiperda. The sequence continues at coordinate 2,669,079 of JAWNLM010000216.1, forward strand.
CTTAAAACCAAATGAGCTGTAATGCGTGAGTGTGAATGAGTGTATTAACGCGTGTGTGTGTGCGTGTGTGTGTGTATTCAGATTCACTTTCAGTATGATTTGATTGAGAATGCGCAGATCACAGTTTCAAAGCAGACTCGTGCAAACAAACTCACCACGAGGTGAGCTGACACAACACTTCAGCTGGTGTCTTCTTCACTCTCTTTTGCGCTCATTCGGCACAACTTGGCGACTTGGCAACTGTTGCTTGTGGCCCGCGTTTTGCATCAAGTTTCAGTTATAATACGGCCGCGTTTCGCTTTGGACGCGCTTCTCTCTCTCTTTGAATCGGCATACTGCGTCGGGATTTGTTTGTTGTGACGGGCGACAAGTGACAGGATAACGGAAAGGGGTATCCTCTATATATACACAAGCAGATATCGGTGTCTATGCTGTGCAGTGTGTAGTGTTGTGCTTTATTTTTTATAATTCAACTTGAGTCAGCTAAAGGCAGCAGCTGTGCAGCGGATTAACAACCTTTAAACTTGTTGTCCTGCAAGATGCGCTTGCAACTTTTATCATTGCTGGTAAGTCATTTTATATAAGCGACAATTTCGGTTTTTCGTCTTGTTTGTTTAATTTTTTTTTTTGGCCAGATGCCTGCAGCTTGACCCGCTCAGCTGCAACGTTGACACCTGGCTGTATGCGCCCATTGACATTGATAAATTATGTCACTAATGTGGCAGAAACCGTTAACAACAGCAGCAGGCAACAAGTGAGGTGTAAAACATCTTCCGGTTGCCTCTGCACAGTGCTCACTGTAAAGTGGAGGAGTTTGAGAGTTGCACTTGTTACGGCTGCGACTTTTAATTGTCTACCCATTGGGGCTTGGCTCATTGTTATTGTTGCATGCAACTACAACTAGTTAGTGCTGACTACCTGTTTGCCATTACACCTATACTTGTCATACAGTTTGGTCTGTCTGCACAACACGCTGCAATCAGTCGAATTTGATCTTGTGTAATCCCGAGCATCAAATTTGCATTGTCAGCCTGGTCATAAAGGCAGTAATGACCAAGTGGAGCCACCTGCTGTAGAATTGTCTGTTGCAGCTGGCTTTTGTGCACTTAACAACTTCATCTTCAACTTTATCTGCAACTCCATCGGTAGCAAATTGAAGAAGTGCAATTGCAAGAGTAATCAAAATCAAAATGCAACTCGAGTAAATCGAATACGTGTCCTCCTTTCGCTTCTGTGGCAGCATCTGCAACAGCAGCAGCAGCAGCCTTTCAAATTGAGGCACCGAATAACCAATGACTTTAATGCCAAAAATCAATAGCCATCATTAATGGCTATTGGCAATTTGGTTCATGGCAACGTTTTTGTAACCTTTACAAACGTTTGGCCAGTTTGTACTTTTGTGTGTAATTTCTCGTTTGGCAGACGTTCGACCCAGAAAGTGTTTAAGCGTCTGCTTTTTGTCAACACATATGCCCCAAATGCGTTTCATGGCTAATTGCAATTGTTGTCAAAGCAAACAAGCAGAAAAAAAAAACCGACAATAAGTCGATTGTCATTGCAAACTGGCAAAACTAAGCTTGTAGAATTGGTTAACTAATTGTATACAACAAATTGCCAATATGGCCCGCTTTCTGTTCAACATTAGGCCGCAGGGCTGACCACGAACACAATAGCACTTCAGCACCTGTCTACAGGTGTGTGTGTGTGTAAGTGTGTGTGTATGTCTCTCGAATAGGCAGAGTCATTTTTTTAATATGCTGCACGCATGCAAACGAACAATTTGTATGTGAATTTGGAGTGTAGAAAGTTGATTTATTTATAATATTTACGTTTCCTTATTTATGTATTTGGAGTGCTCCGAAAGTTGAGCTACCAATTTTGACAAGTTCATCCAGCTAAGTGATATATATTTATATATATATATATATATATATCTGTATATATGTCACTTAAATATATAGCTCCTGGCCGTTAGCCCCAGTCAGAAATGCCTTTCACTTGCAGATGCAATTATTTGGCGCCGCTGGACATGATTGACCAAAAAAAAAAATACACCAATAAATAAATACATCGTCTGCCGAAAGGAAAAGGAAACTTTGGCAACTGAAGACGAGTTGGTAACAGGCAGACTACAGGTTTTTCTAGCCAATCGAGTGAATGGCGACACACGAAATATGCATTTCACACACACACACACACACATACATTTATACAGTAAATACATAAAATTGGAATGTGGTTTTTTCTGACCACAAACATATTTTTGGCCTGCAATTACAACTGCAAGAGTTTTGGCTGCACATTTACTAACTGCTCATCATTCTCATCATCAGCATCGTCATCATTAGCAACAACAACATCATTATCATCATCTATAAACATCAGCGTGACCGCCATAAATTTTAATTAAAAGTTACTTAATTGCTACCGCTTCTGGGGCAGCTCCTTTCAGACAATATTATCAATATGCATGATATATTAATGAGCCTAATGCGTCGATTAGGTTGAACTCTAATTTGTGGCTCTTCAGCAACTACCTGATTCATTTTTGTTGTTAACACTTAACATTTTCGCTGGAATTTAAATTAGTCTGACCGCATTCGGCAGGCGTCTTTAATATGGACTGCACATATTGCATAATCTCCACAGAGTTCAGTTCAATGCGTCATATGCAAATACGGTACAACAGATACGCAGTTAAAGACCTCAGGAGGGTGGAGAGGGGGTTGCTGTTAGCATCATTTGTGGCTGGTTCCGGCTGTAGCCCGACTCTCACTCTCACTCTTCAGTTGTGGTATTATTATTATTTTTTTTTCTTTTGTTTCTTATTAAGTTTTTAATTTATGCTTGTTTTTGAGTGTTTTCGTTTCATGCTTTTATTTATATGAATTTTATGTATTTTATGCAACGACCTTGCGCATCGTTTAGCTCATCAGCTTAACCAGGCACCTGCAGTATATATTTAACTAATTAATCCAATGCTTGATTATTAATTTAAAACGGGGCGGGCAGGCATACGACGTATGGCTTAAGGCTCAAGGCACACGTTGCTTAAGAGACACTTGTATGCAAGTTTGTTGCCTAAGTCTTTTGTTACCACATGCTTAAATTCCACCCGCTCAGCGATCGCTACTCTTTCTATCTGGCTATCTTTTGTGTAATTGTCACCATGTGCAACGCTCCATCGCTGGTCAGTCAATTGTGTTTGTTTGTTGTGGGTTTCCATTTTAGCTTTGGGCTGGTTTTTTGCATAACCCGTTGCTGCAACATTTCGTTCAATTGCATTTCAATTGACTTGGCAATTTGCTGCAGACAATTGTGTGTCTCTATGCAAAACTGCAACGGCGACAAACTTGCCCAATGCCCGAGGTAATAATTAGAGAAGGAGCTACCGAACTGACTTGTCAGTCAGTGAGAGCTCAACAGGTGTTAATTATTGTTGCTATATATATATATATATATATATCTATGTTTGATGTGCTATTAAATTGCAGCCAAGAATGGTGTAATTCCAAATTCACAACTTGTAGTTAATGAATCAACGTGAAATGGCAATTTGAATAATATATGAAAATTAGATGATTATGAAAGATTTAAACTAGACTTGATTTGTCACAAATTTTTAAAGTTTTTTATTTATTTTACTGAAAACAGTCAAACAATAAAAAATAAATATATAATATTTTAAAGTCACAAAATCAAAAGGAAAAAGTAGAATTACAAATTCAGACCTAAATAAAAACAGATAAAATAAAGTCTATAAAATTGTCCATCATTTATGGCAATGATTTGACAAACCCAGAAATAAAAAACTGACTACTAATTAGTAAGCGATAGCTTAGTAATAAGGAAAGTAAAGACGTTAAGAAGGCAGAAATATATATAAATATATATATATATATATATATATATAAATAGAAAGAGAGCTCAAGAGTGACACGCAAAATATAGAAAAGATAGGCAAATCTCTGCAGATAAGTGAAGTTTTTCACGGAGCTAAATTGCCTAATGACCTTTAATTAATGTTTAATGAAAAGTGGATTTACTCGACAATTAGGGACAGCAAAGCCCTCAAATTAACGCATCTTCAAGATTTTCTGCCCTATTCATATAAATATTAAACAATAAAATAATTATAGACTTATCTTAATTGTAACAATTGTTAAATTTATAATGCAATGAGTAGTCTTTAAATCTGTCTAAATGTTGACACAATGCGGTATCTTTCTAACTGACCAGGCCATAAATATTTGTACAACAAATCATTTGCATTTGATGAAAATTGTTTTGGGTTAATTTCAATAGCATTCTTTGACTGGTTGAACAACTTTTACATTTCTGGCTGTGGGAACAAGCGTGCCGAGTTTTGTTTCTTTTATTTATTTATTTATTATTATTTGATTTGTATGGTCTTATAAATGTTGATAGCAACTTGGCAGCAGCCGCAGCAGCAGCTGCAGCGTCATCTTCTTTGGTTTATTATGCATATATAGGATTGAAGCTATGACTCTGTGTGACTGTGTCCAAGATTGGGATGCAGTTTGTGATTAAGAGTGAGGCGTCTTCACCTACAGGGAGAGTTGTGTCTGGGGGGGGGGGGGGGGGGTTACAGTTGCAAGTTGTTGGCACGTTGCCGCCAATGTTGTCTTCAGCCTCAACTTGGTCTTGAAGTTCGCTTTCTCATCGTACTACCTGTCTGCTGGGCCTATAGATATACTTGAGCCTGTCTCTGTATTTGTGTATTTCTGACTGTGTCCAATTCATGTCACGTTGAGGTAGATTCAGCTGACGTCCGGCCCAGCAGCAGCAGCAGCAACATCATTCGTTTGACTGCCACAAAAACACTTTCATTTTTCATTTCATTTAATAATTCATAAATTATTTTTTTCTTTCTTCTGCTTTTGTTTATTTTTTTTTTTTGTTTCTCAGCTGCTTGAGTTGTTGTCATCGTCAATATGGTTGTTGTTGTTGTTGTTTGTTTGTTTTGTTGTCTGCTCGCCAAGTGTTTATAGTGGTCTAAAATTTGCCGCTTGGCGCGTTGCCTACTTCCGTTTGGGTGTCGGGCTGTGCAGCTTCTAAGCCAAGCAGCAGCAACAAAAAAGACACAAAAAAAAATCGATTAATGCTTTGCGTATTTTTACGCCATTTAGTTTGCTGTGGCGACTCGCACGCCACGTTTGTCGCATAAGTCTTTCGTTTGTTTTCGCCAGACACAAATCATATGTTTTTGCACGCCTCCGTTTAACACAAGCACAAAACTCACTTCCTTTTGATATGGTTATTGTTGTTGTTGCTATTTAAAATTGGCGCTGTTATATAACTCGCTCGGGTGGTCTTTAATTATAAGGATTATTATACGCAATTTCGCATCATGCACATCCGCAACGCTTTCATGTCTTTCCAAAAGTCTGCGAAATTTATATATAGTCTGTGACTCACATATGTGCATCAATTTAATATATTACTCATTAATTTTAACACGGTTTAAACATGTTTTTCAAACTGAAACGCCTTGGAAATATACAATTTCCATGAGATTTTTATTTCTATTAGCGGCTTTCATGGCCACCAACTAAAACGCTTCTTTTTCTATTTATTTATATATTTTTTTTTTACTTGTTTGTCTCGATATGACAGCAGTTAGTGGTTGGCTATTAAAAATTGATAGTTTAATAATTAATTCAGTTTTTTATTAAGCTTCTCATTTTTAAAGGTGACGTCCTTTAAATTATTTGATGTCTTGAAAATGTCATTAGCTAAGTCAAGCGATTATCTTGTTAGCCTCAAAATTCAGTAACATCCATTAGCATGAGAAGCAGATATAAATACCAAATCTAAACTTCTTTTGCAATCTGTTGGCAAGAAGTGATTATCTGTATTATTTGCGTGCAAGATCTGGGACAGATCCACCTGAGAACTATCTGAGCCATCTGCTTGCTAGTTCTCGACTGATATTATATGAAACACAAATCTTGCTTCATTGTTTCAATTGTTTTATTAACAACAAAATTAATTGTATCCAAGTTGCAAGTCTAAGTTTCAAATACGCTAAAATAACAAGTTCTCAAGCTCACCTCAAAGTTACTATTAGTTAACATCAAATTAAATTGCACATATTGCTATTTTTCTCACACTGCTGTAACTTTAAAATTCTTTCAAAAGCTACAAAGGTCTAAACTTAATTTTGTTTTAGTTCCCTCTAGATTTAATGTATTTATAACAAAAGACCCTAAAATGCTATAAATTCAGAGTACTTAATTTCAATCATTAAAATATTCGGTGTTAAACCATGTCGAACGCATTTGTGATTGAGCATCTTTTCTAATTCGTAATAAATATTTTCATTATTATATTATATTTTTCCTGGCGTTTCACAATAAAATAAATAATTCACAATTTTAGCAACTTATCCTTATTCATTTTCTTTTTTAAGTCTAACTTGTTTTGAACTTTATATGTTTTTCTGTGTACTAAGATTAGATATTATTTTTTTAATGTTTTCTTATTTTTTCTAGTAAACATAATTGCCGATTATTTGCATGTTAAAGTAGCCTTTAATGTTAATGTAATTGAAGACATGACTATAAACATAAATTTGTAAATCATTTATTAAAGCTATTGCCAAATGCAAAACTCATTTGCACAATTTGCCTTTCTAGTTTTTCGCTAACCGCTCAACTATCTAATTTACTGTGACTGAAACACACACACACACTCATACACACACACACACACACACACACCCTTAGAGAAGTCTGATGACGTTCTGAGTTGACTTTAAGACCGTGTCTGATGGAGTGGGAAAACAGTTCACATGGCCAACAATGGCAGATCATCTTGCATATATCATAACTGTTCATCATCAAGTGCATGATGGCAACGGTTTTAGGCCATTGGTTTGGGCCAACTGTGTCTCATGACGCAGCAGCAGCAGCAGTAGCTGCAGTTGTTATTGCTGTGGGGCGTTGTTGTAAGATTGCCATCAGTTAATCATAGCTGTGACAACAGCAGTAGCAAAAGGCACTAAAAAAAGCTAATTGCAAATTGGCAACAACATGAGAATCCATGCTGGCCATTTGTCATCAGTTTACAGCCTTGATATGCTAACTAATACAGTTTTACAGTATGCAATCTGCAATCTGCAATTGTTACTTGTTGCCGTCTCAACTTGTCTACAGATTTCACTACACTGAGAAAAATATATTTAAATTCACTGACTTTTGGTGACAAATGCATTTTGTAGAAAATAGATTTCTAAAAGGGAAAATTTTGTCTGTGTAGTCTATTAAAAAAATGTATCCACTTAATAAAATATTTAATATTTTCTGTCAAAGTGGCTTTTCCGTGTTTTGAGGAAAAAAAAAAATGTACATTTTTTTTGGGATTTGCCAATAATGTCAAGCGATTCTTATTTAATTCATTATTATTTTTTACTTTGCTAGCGACAAAATTCTTTGATTCATTCTACACATTTAAACTTATTTTTTTGTAGTTTCTACCTTATAAAATTTTTTAATAAAACTGAACGAACTGAAAAACGTTTTCTGAAATTTTTATGGAATTGCCATTCAAAGCAATCATTTCTAGTTTAAAGAAATTTTTATTATTTTTTGTAATTATTTCTGTGATTTAGAAAGAGTTATTGTTAAAGGTGATTTTCAAAATACCAGGGCCATATTTTTCTGGGTGTCTAATAGAGGCTTGTAAACACCAAACACCAAAGCGACACAAAAGCTGCTGACTAACAATTTGCTGTCAGCAGCCAGCTGCCACAAGCCACAAGTGGTTAAGTTGTTGAGATGCTCTGCAGAGCTGAGATGTTGGCTGTAAAGCAGTTAGCGCTTTGACTGCCCAAATAAAAAAAGAAAAAAAAAAATACTGCAGTTGCTCTTCAGAGGCTGCAGCATCTGTATAATTTTGCCAGGCCTCTTACATTTTGGCCACAATTTAGCATCGACTTGCATTACACAATCGTGAGTCGAAGTCGAAGTCGAAGTGGAAGTCGAAGTCAAAGCAAAAGTTGCGCTTTTGGCAATTAAATTCGTTTGCTTAAAAGAAGATGCGATGGCGTTAAAAACTTTGATTTACACTTGCACACTAAATGCTAGTCAAAGTTTTTATTTTTATTGTTTCTATGCATTGCATAATTGTGTGCAAAATGTTAATTTTTATGTTGTTTTTTATTTATTGTTGTTACTGTTGTTGTTAAGGGGGGAGCTGCTGTTTTGCAGCTGCTGGTCAACAAAATTTATTAGCTTGTAAACAAATTTGCTGCTAGACTGATGCGTATTTTGTATATATTTATATAGTTGTACTTTTGTGAGTGTGCGTGTGTGTGTGAGTGTGTGTGTGCTGTGTGTTAACTTTCTCCCATTGTTAGCATCTTTCTTTTTGATTATGCGCCAGTTTCTTTTATGTTGTGTGCCATCAATGGCATTTGTTTTGGCTTTGTTTTGGCCAAATCTTTGCTGCTTGGCTTACATTTAACTTGACATTTGGCCCATTGTTTACGCTCGGCTCTTTTGCGCTTCGATTGTCCGCTGGTCAGCAAGAGGGCGAGGCGAGGCGAGGCGAGGTGAAGCGTGAAGAGGCCGGACTTTCATGTGTTAATAAATCCATCTATTGCCCAGCTGCGGAGCTGCGGAGCTACCGCACACTGGCCCCAGGTGTGGGTCAATTCATTATGCTAATCCACGCTTGACCAATTCGCAATAATTTCTTTGAGCTTTTGGTCATGTTAAATAATCGTTGCTTTTTGTTGTATTTGATGCGCCCATTCGATCTGTGACAATGTGGCCATAATTAGCATAAGATGTCGTAATATTTAACAAAACATATGTTTTGGCCAATTTGAAGTGCGTACAACTACTGCCATTTGCCAATTTATACAAAGTTGAGGCTGAATTTAATAGTTGCAATTAATGACGAGGCGACGTCGTCTGTCAAAATGTGTTTCAGCAAGTGCTGTGCCCCCCAATTTCACACAGCAGCAACAACAATAGCGACAGTAGCAATAAAAAAACAAAAGCTGTAAATAATAAACAAAAACAATAAAAAACAAAAAGTGTAGTTAAAACAAAAGCAAAGACTTGGCACAGCTTCCGTTTTAGACATTTGACGAATCAGCTCGTTTGACAGCTCCAACGATGTGACAACGATGCCATAATGATTATCATCTCAACACTCACACACACACACACACACACTACTTGGCCTGTGTGTAGATGTGACAATTTGATCTGTGCAATCTCACATTGCGCATTTGCCATTTGGTCTACTTTCAGCAACATTGCCGGATTTTTGTTGCTTTGGTTTATGTGTGCGAGTTTCACTTTATATGCGATTATTGCTCAATTTTAATAAATTAAACGTTGGCGCCCACAATGCTGACATTTGCAGTCAATAAAAGTTTGCTAGAAATACATTTTCTCCCGCACCTTTTTTTTTTTGAGAAAGTAAAGCACATTTTTTCATCTTTATTTTTATGTTTATGGCAATGCCAAATGTCAAATGCCAGCGCCCGAGTCGCAGTGGGGCATGTGGATAGTAACCGAAAATGAATTTCACTTCCACATTCAGTTGGCAGTTGCATTGGCAGTTGGCAGTTGGCCGAGACAGCTGAGTGGGCGTTGCTGCAGCTGTCTTAGACACAACTTGTTGTGGCTCTTTTGTTGTAGTCCCATCATCCATTGTCATAAAGTACTTATTTTGTTACATAGGAGTTGCACTGCTCCACGTGTTGCTCTCTCTTTGCACTCTCTCTCTTTCTCTCTCTCTCTTTATCTCTATCTCTATCCTTCTCTATCTCTCACAACATAACCATTAATATCTCAATCTCAAAAGTGGGTTTAATTTTTACTAGATAAAATCTACTTGTCCAGCAGTTTCCCCTTTATTATCAGACTTGCGTTTTCACTCTTGTCTAATTCTTTAAAAGTGAAGTTTTTATTCAAATCCAGCGTATAAAGTATATTACTTAATTCGAATTGTTGATCCAAAAGCTAGATTTAAATGTGATTAAAATGGTTTCTTGATTAACAATTCAAAATATGGTTCAAATTACAAAATAAGCAACTCCCATTTGAGCTGCATTTTGACTGTGCATAACTTACTGATATTTTTATATGATAAACATTGCTATTAATATTAAAAAAATTGAAATTTCAATGTTTTAGACACGTTTTTAAATGTATTCTTTTATTTCTTGTAAACAAGACTAGCCAACATATTAATAATAAATTAGCCACAATTAGTAAACCAATTAGAATTTATGAGCACCAGTTAAATATTCGGCCTTTCGTCGTTTCTAGATTTATTCATTATACACATTTTTAAATTAAAAAAAAGAACTAAAATAATAATCAGCAATTGACAAAAGTTCACAACTATCCAATATAATTAACATTATTCTATCTACAATTATTCAGTGCACCTAAAAGAGTTCACATTTCATTTAATGAGAGTTTGAGTCATAAACACAACTATATCAATAGATTCAAAATTAATTCGAATATTATTAAAAGTTGCGTTTGATAATGCACTTTATTCAATTTGCGGTTTCACAAGGTTTTTCAAGGTTTGCGATTATTTATTTAGATATGGTTAACAATAAATGCTTTATTTTTAATTTATTTAATTGCTGTTTAACAAAAAGAAATGAAACGAAAAGTTGCAAAATTAAAACACAAAAATCTTTTAAAATTTTATACAAAATGTTGCTAAGCTCTTTTGATTGATGATTGTTGTGATTGGTGTGATTAATATTGTATTGTAAAAACTGTTGATAATTATTTAAATATATTAATATATTATTATTATAGTTTAGTTAACCAATATCAATCATTATTAATATTATTATAGTATAAAATACTGTGTAATTTCTGAATAAAATATACATTAATTTTATATCGTATATATTGTATTTTTAAGTATTGTTTTCAGCCGCCTATATAATAAATGTTTACTGTACAGTGTGTACACAATTCGTTGGCCCATCTGCATTGTTCCACGTTTATTGTTGAAATGCAAATTGCGACTGTTGAAATTGAAATTCAAGTCTGCACCCCAAAAGCAACTTTCACGGTTAAATACGTGTTGCAAATAGTCGACCGGATCACTGTGGCGATTAGTCGGATTTGACTGACACAGATAAATTCGATTAAGCCACAAAACTAAGAGCAGCAAAATTGAAAATATTAATGGGACGACTCGACTCGAGATGTGGTGTGTTGGCTCCCATGGAGCGAGTGAGTGCCTTGCCTTTAACCCGTCAAGTTGAGCGGAACGAGATGTGGTCGAGTAATCTAATTGACATTGACCCAATGCCAAACACGGATTCAAGACACGTCCACATTTAGCTCCGTTCAATTTTTGCCCATCCGAAAACACTTTTCGGATCTTGATGTTGATATTTGTTTTCATTGCCTTTTTAATTGACCATTTTTGGGCATTCACCAAAATTACTTGCCGGATTTCTTTTATTTGTCTGTGGTAAAAATATTTACTTAATTTTTTATTTAACCACAAATGATATATATATTTTTTTTTTTTGTGGCACTCGACCTTGCCACCATAGCAAAATTTAATTGAATCAGCAACTGTAAATAAAAATGAGCTAAAACAAATAAAAAACGGCCTTTTTTTTCCTTTGCAGTTGGCGCTGTTTGCAGTTGGAGCAGCTGCCGGCGCAGCAACAACAACAAAGCCAAAAAGTGAATCCAAGCCCAAACATGAGCCGGCAAACAGCACCACTAAGAAGACCACGCCCACAACCGCAGCCAGCAGCAAGTCAACGACATCGACAACAACAACGCGTCAATCGAAGGCTCTGAAGTCTGTGCCCGGCGAGAATCGGGGCAAGCGAACCCTCTACGACTTTGGCAATGCGGGCTATCTGTATCCGGAGGTGGCCAGTCGCCGTGCCGGCTACGTGGACAACTACTATCCACAGTCGGGCTACTACAATGGACAGCAGGCGTTAGGTAAAAGCCACTTGGCTGCACTTACTCCATTTTGCAATAAGCTCATCCCATTTTCAATTTAGCAGCACAATATCCGGGTGGTTATGGCGGCGGGTATGGGCCATATCCGCAGTATCTGGAGGCACCGGAGCCCATCATTGAGATCATCATCAAGGATGCGAATGAAACGCTGACCGAGGAGCCACTGCAGCCACTGGTGACGAAGAAGAAGCGCAAGAAGGAGAAGGTGCACGTGTTCTATGTGAACTACAAGAAGGATCAGAACAACAAGCTGCATCTGGAGTCACCCATTGCCTCGCTCAACAACGACGACGACGAGCCCGAGGAGGAGGAAGAGGAGGAGGTCATACAATATCCCGTCACACCACTGCCACCACTCAAGGCAACCACATTGCGCACCATCATCCATCCCGACTCGGAGAAGTACCACAGCAACAGTGGCATCCACGTCTCCTTTGGCGAAGAGAGCAAACACCAAACTGGCCACACTCTGGAGGAGCACAACGCGGAGAGCATCCAGCGACAGGTGGTTGCACTGCCTCTAACCAATACACGCGCTGATTATGGACGGGAAAGCAACTTTGCACGCAGCGGACCCAATTCCAATCAGCTCTTTGCCAGCAGCAGCAGCAGCAACTATCAGCAACAGCAGCAGCAGCAACAACATCATCAGCAGCAGCAACAACAATCGTCGTTGCATTTTGCTAGCCAGCAACAGTTGCCCAGTCAGCACAGCAGCAACTACTTTAGGCCACCCACTGCACCAATCAAACAACAGCAACAACAACAACAACAGCAGCAGCAACAGCAGTCATCGCAGCAACACTTCTATCAGAAGCAGCAACAGTTGACCAGGCCCAGCATAACACAGCAACAGTTGCCCGCAACATCCTCGCAGACCATATTCAACAAGCTGGTGCAGCAATCCCAATTCTATATTAATCACAATCAGCAATATCAGCCGCAGCAACAGCCGCAGCCACAGCAACAGCAGCAACAGCAACAGCAACAACAACAATATCAGAAGCCACCACATAAGCTTGTCCAGGTGCCATTTTTCCCAACACCTGTTCCGTCCCAGAAAACACACGAGTTGCCATCGCGTGCCAGCCCAGCGCCATATCAGCCCATAAAATTCCGTCCAACGCCCGCACCGGCGGCACAGGTTAAGCCATTGCAGTTGCCACTCAAGCTGGAAAATGTCAACTATCAGCAACAGCAACAACAGCAACCGCAACAACAGCAACCACAGCAGCAGCAACAGCAATATCAAACGCAGACAAAACCGCAACCATATCAGTTTGTCAGACAGCCGCAGTTTGTGCAGCAGCCACAATTTATTGTGCACTCGCCCACAGCAGCACCCGACTACTATCAGCAACATCATCAACAGCAGACACAACAGCAGACACAACAACAACAACAGCAACAACAGCAACAGGAGCAGAAATATTCCTCGCATGCTTTGAACTATTTTGATATTAAACCATCCAAGGAAACGGAGCTGCTCAAGTCGATACCCAAATTCGAGCAGCACATTACGGAAACGGTGCAAAATCCACTGGTGGCCAGTCAGCAACTGTCTCATCAATCATTTGGCTACAGCAATCGCAATGAGGTTATTCACGATATACCCGCACCCAATCTGGCACCAGTCGCCTCCACTTCTGCTCAGTCAGTTGCTGGTCATTACATCACAGCCAGCTCCACGCAGCTTGGACAGCAGCAGCAGCAACACCAACAGCAGCAACAGCAGCAACAGCAACAGCAACAACAGCAACAGCAGCAGCATTACAGCAACTTTGTCAGTGCAACATCCAAGCCTGTTTATGCCGAGTCCACACATGGTCAGAAGGTGATGGTGGTGACACCTGTGCCGCCCACCAGCAGCAACTATGCCAACTACAATCAGTATACAAAATCCAACAGCGATCAGGTGATTCAGGTGCATCCACAGAGCAGCGGTTATGCAGCGCAGCAGCCCAGGCAAGCAGCCCAGGTGGCAGCTGTTGACAACTCACCCTTCAGTGTGTCCACCTTTCACTCGGATGTGTTCAAGGAGCTGCAGCAGCGACAGCAGCAAGAAAAGCAACAGCAACAACCTCAAAATCAACAGCAACAGCAACAGCAATCTTCTTATGGCAAACAGAGCAAACCCGCAGTTGCAGCTGCTGCTGCTCCTAGCATACCCTCTGCAGCTCCAACTCCGGCAACAGTGCCCAATGGAAAGGCATCGCAGACGCTGCTGCAGCTGCCCGACGAGGTGCCCGATGATCTGCGCCAGCAACTTTTCTCCTCCGGCATCCTGAACAACGCGGACATCTCCGTGTTGGATTATGACAAGCAAGGTGACATTGCACTGGAGAATCTGCCGGCAGAGCATCTGCAGCATTTCTATGGAAATGGCGGCGGTGCCCAGCTGGCCGAGACAAACAAGGTGCTCACCGTGGTGAAGCCCAATGGCGACAAGGTTTTACTCAGCGAGAAGCAAATCGATCGCGTCAAGCAGACCAACTCGCTGCCCCAGAAACAGAATCTGGACGTGAAGGTGGTGCGCTACGATGCGGATCAAGGCCAGCGAGTCAGTGAAAAATATGTGCGACCGGATGCCACTGTGGTGACACCCGTGGAACTAACTGGTGATCGTCAGCAATACAATCGCTATTTACCGCTAAAGATCAACGGAGCACAGTTTCCCATACCCGAAAGCGAGGAGCTGCTGGGCAAGAAGATTGTCAGCGTTGTGGTGCTGGCTCCAGTTGAGGCCCAGTCGAATGAGGCACGCAGCAGCAGCAGCAGCAGTGTGGATAGCAAAGAGGTCAAGTTTTTGGGTGGTGATCTGGTCAAGACGCTGGTCAAGAAACCGACCAAGGAAAACTTTAAACGCTGGCTGGAAAAGGAATCGCGCACAGATATCGAACTGCAGTCGGTGGTGCTGCTGGTGGCCAAGTAAGTCAATCGATTGAGCCATATACAAAATTTAACTGATGCACTTTTCCAACTCTTTGACAGATCGAGTGAGTCGGCGGAGCAGGAGATCTTTATGTATGACATTGCCACCGGCAGCGTGAACAAGCTGAATGGCGAACTCTCGAGCACGTTCGTCAATGTGGCCGAGGAGAATGCCAGCAGCGAGGATTTGGAGCATGCGGCCACACTGGACCCCAGCTCGCTGGAGACCATGATGCATCTGCGTCGCAGATAAAAAGTAAAACAAATCGCCGCAAATCACACACAACATGCCATTTAGATACTCGACTCGACCTAGAAATGTACCCAAGATAAATAGGTTTTCCCGATGCAGTTCTTCTAGATCTACATTCGTTTCTTTCCCACATTATTTTCACAGAAGCAAATGAAATTCACATAAAATGGTTTTATTTATCGCGGGTCATTCACAGTGCATGCATATTCCTTCTTGTAGTATTTCAATGTTGTACATATTCTGATGATTATTTTTTAATTTAAGCTAATTTACGTGAATAATAAAAAATAAAAACAATGTTTAAATTTTTACTGTGAAATTGTCATATTTAAAAAGTCGAAAGCTCATTAACATTGCGTTAACAGTGCCCTTGACAGGGTTTGTGTCTTTGCTACGTTAAGCTTTAAGCTTTGCGGCTGCTACTTTGTTCAAGCTCTATAGAGCTTTAGACCAAATACTGTCTCAAGCGTCTCTTAATCTGTCTACAAGGTAAGCATGCTGGACACTCCACAATTAGGCCAAGGTTAGCAGCTAGTACCATGACACAAGAAGATTATTACACACACACACATACAGCAGGGCAAGATATTAACATTAATCGTATGCGCATACGTGACCTATCAGACGACGTGACCAAAGGCAAGCAAAGTGCACGCAGAAGTATCTAGCTTAAGCAGTGTGCGCTCTTTCCAGACTCTATCTCTTTAGCTCTCTCTTTAGCTCTGTTTTGGGTGCGTGTTCTCTTTGGCAGTTGTTTTTCTGGTTGGCTTGCTACTTTTGGGCATGTCTATTTACACGTGTGTGTGTGTGTATACTTATGTTGGAAGTGTAAGTGCAACAAGTCGCAGCCAACGGCTATAATTATGTGCCGTTTATTTTTAGCACGCATGCTGCACAACAGTACCAGTTTGGCCAGACAACCAAATAAAATAAATAGATAAAAACAAAATCAACAATAAATAGCCACAAATGACGATACCAAACAACTAAAATACAAATGCAGCGGGTAAATGTCGCTTGGTTTGTTAGTGCACTACTCAAAACCGAATATACCGGCTTTAATGTTGTTGTTATTGTTATTGCCGGATCAATTCAACAGAAAACAACTACAAAAAAAACACACCCATGTATGTGTATGTGTATGTGAGTAGTATAAACAGTGTGAAGCAGCTGTGAGTGAGGTCTTCTTCTTCTTCCCTTACGCAATGAACGATCGCTGTGGCGTTTTTTGAATTTCGATTTTCAGCTGTTGCCAAGCGATAATTGTTTAATTGAAATGCAAGATTTTATCTCAGATTAAAAACAAGATTAATTTCTTATTTAACATATGTTTGACCGATCTATTGAAAGCTTTACGCATAACAATTAGTATATTCTGCAAGTTGATCACAAATTTTACGGTTATTTGTGGAAATATTAATTCGAAACTCGTTTTTCAACATTCAGTTGACATTTTTAAAGTTCAATTAGCGTCGAAATCATATTCCCAAATTATCACATTTTTGTTTATTTATAGTTCGGACAAGACGACAAATCAATTTGGCATTTCCCATATTATTTACTATTTATATTATTTATCTCTTGGTCTGCTGAAATTTAAAACTGAGTTTATTTTTATTTTTAGCAAGTTTATTAAACATTAAATTGCTGACTGAGTTCAATATAAATGTTTATTTGTTTACGTTATAAAATCCGAAATAAAGTTTTCGTGTGAATAGAACTGATTCAATTGCAGTTTTATTCCTGCTCATCACTCAAGGCTTACACACACACAACACACGCGTATATGTATGTGTTGGTGTACAGAGTCGCACGCACGTGCATATGTGCGCGGAGATGTTTTCGATTTCTGACAACGCCTTTTGCTGTAATTTTCGTATTCTGCTTCCCATGCATGTGCCTTATTTTTGTTTATTTTTTCACAGAGCTTTTTTGCCGACTCGTTTTAAAATTGGGTTACAGAGAGCCCAAAGACCAAAGCCTCTAACCAGCGAACCGCCTGGAAATACAAAGAAAGCAACGTAAATAAAAATGCAAAAATCCGTTTGACGCCGTAAGCTGCATGAGTCAGAACTGTTGCACTGATTGCTAAAGCAGCAGCAGCAAAAGCAGCAAGGGGTGTAGGTTGGATTGAGCTTCGATTTAATTTGTGTGCAAAATATTTCGATTTCTCCTCTTTTTGTTTTGCTTCTTTAAGCGTGTCTGCTTTGTTTGCTGATTTGTAACTTTACCGTCTGCCGTAGAAGTTTGTTTTTTTTTTTTATTTCAGTTACATGCGAGCTGTTTACGAGCATCTTCGTCAAGTTAAAGAGAGTCTGAATTTGACTAAAGAGAATGTCGTAGAGAGAGCTTAAGATTTTGTTGCTCTAAATAGCGGATCGCAGAAATAGTGATATTTCTAAAAAACGTTTACTCAAATTGGTTTAAATGTGATTATAACTAGCAATTAAATAAAAATATACAACACTTAAATTAATGTAGTGATTGCAGCTGTTTTTGAATCATCAAATAAATTTAATCAAATTAATATTATGAATTCTTAATTGCAGTGATCAACTAAACAAACTGTCCCACCTGCTGGTAATGAACCTAGTGTTAGCGGAAAAAAGCCAAAGGGGCAACTCTATTACCCATGCCTGAGTCGTGAAGCATCGTTGTCGGGCATCGCTCAGAGCTGCGCTCAGTTCGGTTCGATCATTCGTCGCAGCAAGTCTAACTCGCGTCGTGGTCGAGAGTCGAGGGTGGCGCAGAGCTTGGCCCAGTCTAAGTCTCCTTACCTCTCTCTGTAAAGAAATAAGAAAAAAGGGCGCGCGAGTGCGTTAACATAAGTTTCTAAATATATTTGTGTGTTAATACCAATCTGTGCCTGCGTTAATTAATGTCGTTAAGTCGAACGAATTGTGCAATTGGCCTTTTTGCCGAGTTCAAATTCAAATCAAACTGTTTTTTGTAATGCGAGAATACAAAGAAAAGTGAAGCTGACGCAAAGCTACAAAGGCTACAGCAACAACAGCCGAACAACAATCAACGGGACTAAATAAAAGCCGTTTTAAAACAAACACAAATACTAACATAAAGTGTAATAACTGCAACTTAAGACGTCCACAGCCAAGCAGACTGAAAATGGCGCCTGCAGCGATTGCGAACATTTGCGTCAGCTGCGCACGCCAACGCCAAAGTCGGCGCTGCGTCAGCGCCGGCGCAGCAGCAGTAGCCGCAACGGCAGCCGTTGGCAACAATGCCATATTGCAAATATATTGCGCCTGGGCGCTGTTTACACTGCTTACAGCCAGTGTTGCCATTGTGCAGAGTGCATCGGTTTCCTTTGGTTAGTTATAAAGTATAAGATCATGTCTACTTTTAGATCGTCTCATTCGAAAATAATTATTTGTCTTAATAATTCAGTTCTTCCCCTACCAAAAATAAAAACATGTCTCATGTCTAACTCGCAAACTAATCTTTAATTTACCAGTCATATATTCTGTCATATTTTTTTGCTATTTTTTTCCGTATTCTTAAGTCACTGCAGTTATTTCTTCGCATGCTCGTTTACACAATATAATTGTAAATGATGTGAACCACTGTCATTTTTTGAGAGCGCCTTGTACTCTGTTTGTTTTTGCTGCGACAATTTGTGAACGTGAACCGTAAACCGGTTCGCTGGTAGGTCCCCCTGTCTGAGTCCAGTCTCTTGATCTTTTGGTTTTTTGTTGTTCACATGGCGTTTTATTACTTATTTATGTGTTTATTCATCTTTTCGTGGGTTAAGCGTGTTATTGATATTCTTGCTGTTTGGTCATTTATTATTGTAACTACAGAGCTATAAACACCGTACATGAACTTCTTAATTGTTTTTTGTCTTTCCCTTGGCGGCCCTTTTATTTCTAGACGCAATTACAATAAAATTCATTTCAAAAAACACG
Source organism: Drosophila fungiperda (assembly GCA_035042345.1). NCBI lineage: Eukaryota > Metazoa > Arthropoda > Insecta > Diptera > Drosophilidae > Drosophila > Drosophila fungiperda. The sequence continues at coordinate 2,688,188 of JAWNLM010000216.1, forward strand.
GAAGCAACACTATTTAAGCAAACTGCACATGTGAAAGTAAATTCAAAAACAAAAGAAAAATTATATTAAAATTATAAGACCTAAAAAGAAAATAAAAATAAATAAAGTAAAAGCTGGGCGAGCACAAAAAAAATATATAAGGAGCGCTGGCAGACGACGACCCCATTGTCATTGAAATACAGTTATGGCAATGGCGAGAGCGCAAAGAACAAAGCCAGCATTGGAGTTCAACAGTTCAGCAGTTGCCATTTACCGTTACCCCAGTGCCATTCCACTTCTACACTCTTCCCCTTTGTCCAGGTTAATGTTTAACAGGCGCCGCATTTAACCCAGTTCCGTTAAAATTTAAACATTAATTTGACTTTACTTTCTGGAAATCTGCCAATTGCAGTTGTTGACAAAGAGTATATTTGAGTGAATGAATGAATGAATCTTAATCATTTGATGTCGCACAAGAAGAAGAAGGTGGCGAGGACGGGGAATGCATTTACGCTATGCATATTTAGTAAAAGGAAAAAAACAGTACCCCTTAAAAGCAATTGCGAGAAACAAGAAGAACTGCTCAATAAACATATGAACACATACCGTCCATATGGATATATATATATATATATATATATATGTATCCATATGTGAACATTTGAAATATGCATGTGTGTATGCGAACCGGTTACTGAATTAATTTGCATATACAGAAACAAAACACAACAACAAAATCAGAATAAAAGAATAAAGCAACAAATAACAAACACACGTTTCGATTTGAATCTCATACATCAATATGCTGCCATACTACTAGATTTCTGTTTATTTGTTTCGTTTTTTTTTTGGGTACGTCATTCAGCAAGAACTAGAAGTCGTCACTGGCTTTTAGCTGTTGATGTCATAAGAGTTCAATGTTCAATTAGGTGCAACACCCACCCACCGGTTAGCCTCTCTTCAAGTTGTTCAACTTTTTGCCCACAAAATGCAAATAAAAGAGGGACAACCGACAAAAAATAAAAATGATGCAGTGCAAAAAAGCAGACAAAAACCAATGGAAGAGTGAGGGGTGAGCGCGTTGGTTGTATTTGTAGAGGCAAAGGCTTTCTCTGCGTGCTGTGTGCTTGGCTGTGTGTGTGTGTGTGTCGAGAGATGTGCATAGCGTCAACAAGCGCTCAATTAAAATGCAAATTGACCGTTATTTGAGCTGGTTGTTGCCCATGCTCTCTCCTCGCTCTCACGCGCTCTCTCACGCTCTCACACCTAAAATGGCGACACTTGAAGGTTGTTGTTCTTGCTTTACTTTGGTTTTTCCTGTTTTAATTTTTTTGGTTTATGTTCAGTTGCAACGTTTTACGGCAAACGCCCACCACACCAATCAGACTGTCTAAAGTGGTGCAAACTATTTTGGCCAGCAGCTTCCAGGCTAGCAACACACACAAACACACACATGCATACAGCTAGCACTTATTTTGTTGGTAATTTTTTGCTAATTGCTAAAATGGCCGACTTGATTTATGTATGTGACCGTTAGAAGGCAGCATGCGACTTGTGTGTGTGTGTGAGAAGTGTGTGCGTTTGAGAAGTGTGTGTATGTTTGGAGTCATGTTGAACCGGCTTCAAGAATGGGCAATGCTCGGTCACGCTGCTGTTAGCAAAACTGTGGCAGCAACAGTTGCCGTTAGCCTGCATGCAATAATGTTTTTGCTGCTGCTGCCGTTGCACGCAAAGCCAAGCAACAAAACAACAACAACTGGATACAGTTAAAGCTGAATGCATGTCAAGTTCTTAACTGTTGCTATGTTCTGTGTGGCGGCTCTTCAAGTTGTTGTCTTGTTTATACTACAATTTATTTTATTTAGTTGGTTGCTGCTGTACAAACAGACGAGCAGACTAACGACATCAACGACTACAGCAGCAATAACATCAACAAGAGCAACAACAAAGGCACATTCGCTTGACCTATAAGCGAGATTGGCCAACAGGAATTGTAGAGCTGTCCACTCATTCGTTTATTTGTATGAGTTTGTGTGTGTGTTGTGTGTGTGTGCGGGTCAGTGGTGTGTGCTTGTTATGCGATTCTAGTTTGAGAAGAGGAGATGGGAGGGGAATGCACTTAACCCTTTCAGCTCTGACTTTGATAGTTGACCCAATTTTCAGTTAGCAAATAAAAATAAACAAAATTACAAACATTGCTTTTTGTGCAGCTTTTTTCTGCGTCAAGTGCATGCTTCTTCCCCTCTCTCACCTCTCTCACTACGGTCACATCTGTCGCTCTCTTCTGCTCCCTCTGTTTCAGTGTCTTCATGTTGCGTAATTTTTGAACAACAACTTTTTTTATTTCAAGTACTTTGCCGCACTCGAGCAGTGCTTGTGCCCTGTGCGTAGTTTTTTTTATGCAACTGTATGCAACAGTGCGTAATTATGATGAGTGAGCGTGCAGCATGCCACAACGCCACATGGCCACATTGCCACATGGCCACATGAATTTGCAATGCCCAGGCGTGGCCACTCCAAACCAAACCCGATGCTTGACAATCTACACCCCAAGTGCTGCGCTTAACACATGACCGAACAGGCCCAAAACAAAGTCCAAACAAAACAGCTGCTCGCCTCACTGGCATCAACGAGGCCAGAATTACACAAACACATTTATATATATGTGCGTGTGTGTGTGTGTCTGTTTGCGTGTATTTGTGTGTAAGTGGTGTGTGCGCACTCATTATTGTAGGCACCTGTGGATCAACATTGACTGCCCTTCAGCCAAGTTTAGGCCCTGTTCAAGTGCCACCACAGAGCTTCTCAATTATGGCCAGAATACAACACACACACAATCACGTAATTTGTTTAACTATTTTCAAGCTGCTGCTACAAACAGTTTAAGACGCAAACACAATTCAAATATGTTTGTACTATTGGCCAACATTTGTCATGTGCAAATATAAAATGTATTATTACCCCGAACTGAAAAGTAAATTGCAATTTTCAACTTTCCAAATTGAAAATAATGTGGAGAAAACTGGGAATTATCTGAAAAGTCATTCATGTTCTGCTCTAAAAATTGAGACAAATTATGAACGGCACAATTTATGGCAAAAAATCATGTGAAATTATAGCCCTTTCTTTGCATTGGTTCGCTGAGCTCTCACCTGGCTGGATGGCTGCCTGACTGGCTGTCTTTGTAGTTTTTGCTTTTGTTCGCCACATCTAACCTCTACTGTCAAAACTACCCATTCCCAAAACCAACTCCTCTCCCCCACATTACAGCCAAGCTTAATGCGGCACTATGGTTTCTGTTGCACCCAAGCACAACATTCATTTAACTTGTTGTACATGTGTATGTGTATGTGTGTTTGTGTGTGTGCATGCGTGCTTTTAACCCAATTAGCTAAAGCTGTAACTGAAGCTGTGGAGTTCAGTGGCAAAAGCCTCGACTTTTATGCTGCCAGTCATTGGTCAAGACAAAACCCAACAACAACACACCACACACATCGTGCACACTTAATGCAACCTCATTGTTTTGTAGTGCTTATGGGCTAAAAGCATTACTAAGGGCTTTAGTTTATTAATCCGTAGATCTATGTACGAGCCAAGTGTTATTTCTAACGCCTAAATGACTTTGAAATGCGTCAATTTCACAACTCGTACATTTAGCAAAGTGTGCAATTTGACGGAATCAATAGCATATATATTTAACCAATTAATAGATTTCAAGAGCAGGCACAATTTATATTTATGTACTTTTTTATACATAATTTAATTGATTTTCTAAAAGTTTAATCAACTTTTTAGTAGAGCAAAAACAAACAATTTGATAAATGTTAAAATTAATTTCAAATTTGGATTCTAGAGTTGATGATAATTTAAAATATGCTTTGCATACACCATGATTTGTACTAAATATATATTTAGAAATATAATTTAGAAAAATGCTAATACAACTTTAATTAAAAGTTAACAGTTCTAATCATCTTTTTATGTAAAGATTTAAAAACGTATAATGTGAAAAGATTTTGTATGTCAAAATTTAAATGTATACCGTGTAAAAATTACAATCGAAAATATCCATTACTATTTTTAACGTTTAAAAATTCAAAGTCTTCAATTCATAAGCTATGCTTTTACACTATGATTAAGAAATAACCATAAAATTTTAAAACATTTGCAAATTTTAAAACTGTGCAATTTGGATCACACAAACTAAGCGCTAAAATGTATTTAACTCCGATGCAAATCAAACTCCAAAAAGGGAATTGCAAAAGAAACAACAAAATGATTGTTATTATTATTAATATTAATCGAGTTGTGTGATAAACAATTACGAATCATAAATGCAATTTTAAGTGCACTTTTGTGGCGCCTGGCCGGGGCATTTAAATAATTTATTAAAGTGCAGCACGTGTGCAGTGGCTGGCCACTTGGCCATTTATGTCAAGTTCGCAATGTGAATTAGCTGGCCGAGTGCACACAGTAAAAGCGACACATACAGACGAACACACACAGAAAATCATATGTGTGTGCTTAAAAAACGAATGCAAATTGTTTCTGCGAATGAAATTTTTAATAGCCCAAATGTGAGTTTCAATTGCACAACAAGACGACGTACGAGAGAGCCAATAATAATAAAAAATAATGTTGCAACAAGTAAAAAGCGCCTATATTATGCAGCTGCGTGTGTGAGTTTGTGTGTGTGTGTGTGTGAGTCAGTGACCCAGAATATAATGCAAAAGTAGTTTTGCTAGGACAAATGAATCGACAGCCAACTGGCGGGCGGCATCATTGTAAATACATATTTTATATTTAACACATATCAACAACAGTTATTGCCACAGTGTGTTCGCTGGTGTGTGCTTTATTAATTTAACTAGTGAGTTGTGTGTGTGTGTGTATGTGTGTATGTAGGTGCAACTGTGTGTATCTTGTATCTTTAACCTCTGCCGCGCAAAGTTCGAGTGCGAGTGCAAAATAATTGAGCCGCAACTCTTGACGAGCTGAGGCTGTGGCTGCTGCTGCTGTTTTTACAGCTAGCTGCATGTTATTCAATTATACAATATATCAAATTAATTGAATATCAACCTATTTAGCCATACTATACTATACTGTACTATATATAGCATACACCATGCTATATAGTGCCACTTAATTACTGGAATTTCTTCATCTCTTCTCTCTCTTACAAGTTTTATTTTTAATGCGTTGTTTAAACTTTGATTGTTACTCAACCCTGAACCAATTAAAAATGAAAAAAAAGGTTATGCAATATATTATAAATATATTCCTAAACACGTCGATTTGAAATAACCATGTCTGTATGTATTAACATTCTGAAACTAGAAAAGCTGGAGAATTCAAATTTGGAATTTAAGTTCTCGTATATCACGGACAGATTTTGTTTACTTTATTTGATCAATAACTGCCCACGTTTCACAAACATCGATAGCCACAAAATCCATAATTTTAAAGGCAGAACATTCTTATGAATATATTATATATACAAAAATATTGTGGATTAACAAATTTGATTAAGATTAGATAAGAAAATTCTTAGTTATATTCCAAAACGTATTCTCATATTGATCTCATTGCTATCAGCATGCTTTTTTTGTTATCCAGCCTTGTGTCAGCTATAAGAATTGAGTATATGTTTAACAGTTTGATTTTGGGTAACTTGTAATCGAGCTCACATCACTTTATCATTTTACTTGTTTTTCTCATCTGCCGCATGAAGATTGGGCATGACTCTGTTGCTTATCACTTAATTATATATCTATATATAGCTCGTATATGTTACGAATTAGCGGTCTTTTGTAAATTTGTGAACAATTCAAAAGGCCTGAGCGCATGTGCTCCATTTTTATGTGAGTTCAACTTTTACCCAACTCTAATGCAAGTTTATTTTGTTTTTTTCTTTTGTTGCAGGTGGTCTGCTGTCGCATCCCACATTTAAGCCATTGTGCAGCGCGCAACATGAGCATTTCATCGAGAGCGATGGCAAAGAATCTAGTCTCATCATTGAACTGAAACCGGGTACCTATGGCGCCCAGCATGCTACATGTTCCCGCATATTGAGCGCACCGCCCAGCTACGGTTTCATAGTGCGCCTCATTTTGCCCAAGCTGCGACACGCCCAGCACACGGACAGTCCAGCCTTTGGTTCCAGTTCCACATCCACATTGACATCGACATCCGCATCCAGCATTATGCCCGCAAAGCCACAGTCCCATGTCGGACAGACGTCCAACGCCGGCTCAGCGGCTCTGACGGGCATGTCCACGCTGATTGAGAGACTCAATGCAACTGCAGCAGCTGCGACCTCATCTGCCGCCGTTGTGGGACGCACCTGTCCCCTGAATATTGTAAGTGGTGAATCACATTGATTGAATGAGGGCATGACCTCTTAATATAAATTGATTAGCTGGTAGCCAAGTAAGTTTAAAAGTTGATGCAAACGATTGTCAGATAGTTGCTTATGGGTAAAATTAATTGGCTAATACAGTTTGCGTGCGTAGAGCGCAGTCAATCATTGAAATTTCGATATTTTTGTGAAAATGCATGAAAATTTCAATATATTATTTGCAAATTGTACACAATAATGAAATGTTTTTACTCTGCAGGTGGAGCAAATAAATTCCCATAATAAATACAATTGAGTATAGAAGTCAATAAATTCCAATCAATTATTATTACCAATACGTTATTTAAATTTAATTAAATTTATTATTAATAACGTTCACAAAATAGTTTTTATTTGCTTTTTATTTAAATTGATTCACACGTCTGCAATTCCAATGATTTTATCGAATATGTTAAATTATTAAAATTTTGATAGTTTTTCATTTTTGTTATACACTGAAAACGTATTTAAATGTGAGAAGAAATAACCACACATTAAGTATACATATTCTGGTTCAGTGATAATTATTCTACAAAATGTGTTCTGAATATAAATCTTCATAAATTTGAATCTATTTAAAGAGAAATTTGGCAATAAAACTGCTGTAATTCATTTAACAGCTGCGTGTTCGGGTTAACTCGTAGGTGACTAAATCATTTTTAATTGTTTTAGTTTAGTTTAGCAATTTACATTTATTAGCTAAAAGCAAAACATGCAATCAAAATACAATAATTCAATTTGGCTCACACTTGTTAAATTCCTAATAGCTTTTTGTCAATAACTTAAAATGATATTTTAATTTGTTGTGTTCTGCCTCATTGGTATTCCAAGAGCAATTTTTAATCATTACTTTATAGATATGTATAGATAAGCAGGTGGCGATGTAATTGCTCGTGTTTGTGGGGCCAAGTTCAACAACAGGTGAAAGAACGCAATTCAGATTACTGCAAGTAATCAACAATTAATCAAACCAGTTAGTTGTTTGCTGCAACTAAGGTAAACAATGATCGGCAGTTATTTGTCATTAATATTGTGATATTCGATCACCCTTTGTCACTCATTAGGAACAAAGCACTTAATTGTGACGAAGTATTCACATTATTTTTGTTATTACTTTTTATTTAGAAACTCAAGAAACAATAACAATAATAATAACAACATTTGCATATGCATTTCTCGAAAACAGAAGCGAACAAAGGAAACATTTATACACATCAACAGTTGTCTATATATATATATAGCTATATACCTGTGCAGATATAGATACAGATGCAGATACAGATAGAACAACAGTAACAAGAAGCCGCACCCGCAACTACAGATTGAAATCCTCACATTTGCGACTCGCAGCTAGATTTTATGGCTTGGACACTGTCCACGTTTCACAGCTGCCAATCTGCCTGTCAGCCATTCTGTGCGCTCTTCTGACCAGCTATCTGTCTGACTGTCTGTCTGTCCGTTTGTCGCCATTATATTTATGGCATCGCATCGTCACATAGCCATCAGCAGCCGCAGCAGCAGCAGCCGCAGCAGCAGCAGCCACAGCAGCAACTGATAGTGTTGTCTATTTGTACATTTTGCATGTTGTATTCCGCCTCGACTCGTTTTAATACGTTTCGTTCTTCCTGGCCAAATGAGACAAACGTGCTTCACATACACAAAAACCTTCAGAACAACTGGAATGGCTCAAATCGGGAGCGCTTATGCAAATTGCACGCGATTGGATTATATATATATATATCTAAATAAATAAATATATATGTGGCGTCGTCAGTTTGACCAGTCCAAATCTACCCACAGCTAAGCGTGGCTCTGAATATGAGTTGTTGGTGTGTGAGTGTGTATGAATGTGTGTGTGCATCTGTGTGTGAGTGTGTGTGCTACCAGAAAGAATAACCGCACATGCGGGCGTGCTAACAAAGCCTGGGGGCCCCATTGCCGACCAATGCGGCAAAAAAGTTATGTATAATTCAGTTTGGCTCAATGTCAGCAGTGGTGAGTATCTGGGAGTGTGTGTGTATGTGTGTGTGGAGTCTATTAAAGGCCATAAAGAATAGTTTTAAATTGACAGCGAAATTAACTGTAATTGGAGACAATTTCAAATGTCAAAATGGCTAGGGAAAACCACAAAATATGTGCAACATTGCAAACACACACACTTACTCACACATACACACACACACACTCACATACACACAATGTCAACCCAGCCGCAAACACATTAGCTAAAAGTAATTGCACGAAAACCCAATCAAACAATTACTGGCAATAGGCGAAAGTACTCGATACTCGACCATGGCATGCCGATGCACAACAATTAAATCAAGTTGCGAATAACTTGAAAACCTTCCAAATCCAGTCATAGGCTTGACAGTATCTACAATTTAAGCTCGCTGAACAATAACTTAAAAGTTGACATCAACTTTTTGTCAATTTATGTAGCTCACAGCACAGCACAGAAAAATCTCACACATTTTATGTTGGTCACGGATGCGCAGCCAACAGGCAACAGCCAACCGCCAACGGTAATAAAAAGTACAAATAACACAACACACCCATCCGCCCAGAACATGCATTCAGTCGAAATCAAAGTCCAAAAAACTACAGTTTTCGAATTGAATTTAATCTGATAGTTGGCCAAAAGCAAACGGAAGGTGCAGAAATTGGCAGACTAACTCTAATTGCGTTGGCCAAAAGTAAAAGCCTTGAAATCGAACTTGTGCTGCTTGTGGCTTAGCAAAATTAGAGCTATGCTATTAATTATTATAAAATTATGTATTAATAAGATCAACTAAATAATAAATGGCAGCGATTAATTCAATATTCACTTGTATATTCCAATTAAAAATGCAATTTAAATATTTAAATACAAATTGTTTCGAGGAAACTGATTTATAAAAAGTACAACTGTGCAGCAAGTAAAATTAATTGTTGAAAACCTTTTCATTTAAAATGTTTTTTCTTTTATTATTTATTAACAAAACGTTTCTGTTAGCATTGCAAATTATATCCATATATCATTAAACAGTCTGCACTCGTGATTCGCAGGTTCTGTCTAAAATTAACAATTTGATATTCTTTCGTTCATATTTGTTATGCGTAAATATTTAATTTGCCTTTCTTGTGGTTTCTTATGCCAAATAGCATCTAAAATGCTGATGGTTTATTGTGCACGTTTTTTTTTTTATTTTTTTTTATTATTTTTGTTTGCCTAAATAATTTATATCACGTTGAGTCGAGGCGTTGAGTGCCTTTTATTATGCTATTTATTTGTGCCTCTATTTCTTATTTGTAATTTATTATAATTTAGCTGAATTAAATTGTTTTGCGCATATGCAAGCATATGTTGGAGCTATTTGTATTTTTAATGTTTTGTTTCTTTTTTGTTGTTGCAGTTTAGCTCGCTGGATCCGCATACGGCTCAGTGGCGTGTTGATCCTTGCCAGCTGGAGGATACCGCTCCCGAGATGGAGGATCCGGTGCGTTTGTTTCACGGACGTGTGCGCCTCGTTTGGGAGCATGGACAGCATTCGCTCAAGTCCAAGCTGATGATCACGGTGCTGGGTAAAGGGGAGCAGTGCAACAACGAGAACAGGCATCAATGCTTGAAGATTGGGTAAGCGAAATGCAGACGCCATATTTCATGCAACTAATTTGTTTTTCTGCAGCGATGAGCCCATTCTGTGCATTTCCAAGGAACTGGCATGCGATGGCATACGCCATTGTCCGTATAGCAATGAGTACGACAGCGACGAGGACTATGAGCTGTGCTATAAGCAGCGTCGTCCTGGCTCCGGCTCATTGCCCTCGGCACTTGAATCCGATCTGTTCGAGCAGTTTGCCCTTGAAGTCTTTCGCAATCTGTTTGCCTATGATGCACCCACTGCACCCGAGGATTTGCCACGCAATGCCAGCAACGGCGACGGCGAGTCAACTGCTCCCAATAACAACAACAACTCGACAACGCAGCTACGCAAAGTCCACACCAAAGACATGAAGAAGTCGAGTGTTGGCAGTGGCGATGGTTCGCCCAATGCCATCGGTGCGGAGCAATCGCCGGAGTCGGATGCCAAGGCACACGATAATGCCACCGCAGATAACAATGTGAACGGCAGTGGCAGCGGCTTCACGCGGCGCAACTCAACGCGCACGGGCCTCCACTCGGATCTATCCAAATACGGGCCGTGGGGCTATCTAATGCTCGGCATGCTGCTCTGCGGCGGCGCGCTGCTCATCTGCGGTCTTTGGGGTACGTTTAAATGCACACTTTTCTAGCATCCATGTGAGACATATATATAAATTTATATATTTATGTGAGTTTCTTGTTTGTTTCGCATGTCATCCAATTTTGTATCTTTATTCGCATCGCTTTCTCTACTTGTATCTGTATCTGTATCTGTATCTGTATCTTTATCTTTATCTGTATCTGTGTTCTTCCGAATTCACATTTCGACCATTTTTTAATTAACTATTTATTGCTAATCCTCAGTTTCCTGTTGTCGCTTGAGCTCTCACATTCAATCCATACGTATACTTGCAGCATCCGCGTCGCAGCACGCGGTTAACAATGAGCGCGAGGCGGCGCTGGCCGCCGCCAATGGAGCTGGCATTGACGCTAGCAGCGCCACATCGCCACCCAACTATGAGGAGCTCGATCCGCCGCCGGCCTATTCGGTGCTATTTCCCAATCAGAAGGCCGCCAGCAGTAATACGCTGCATGCGCTAGATGGTGTTGTTGCAAGCACAACCGCCGCAGCAGCAGCAGCGGCAGCAGCGGCAGCAGCAGCAACAGTTGCAGCTACACTTGCGTCCTCAGTTACAGCAACACCATCACCATCACCAACAACTACAACAATAACAACAGTCACAGCAATACCCGAACACCAGCAGCAACACCAGGATATAGGAGACGAGCGAACAAACTAGGTGTAAGCTTGACAATTAGGTCGCCACAGTGGCGCATCTGGCAAAGTAGCTTAGGTTTAGGTTCCAACTTCTTTGACTGACTCTGATGCAATTAGTTTAGCAAATACATTTTTAGTTGTAGCACTTAAGCGTAGTTCTATGTTAAATGTTTAATTATATGCATACAATTATATTATTAACTGGTCAATCCGATTTATCCCAAATACGTCCCAATGTCTGTCGCATGCCAAGCATACGCCGGACAGACAAATCCTACAAACAACGTCCATCATATAATAATCTAATCCAAACGAATTGTTCAATTGCTTGCAACGTGAAAAATAATACTTTTACCCACTAAATAAACGATTGTAAAAAAATTAATCGACTTATTTTAACTACAACAACAACAACAACGACAAGTCGAATAATTTTTGTATCTTTGTTAATGTAAAATTTAATGTGATATAAATTTAAAACTTAATAAAAAAAAATAAAAACTCAAGAAATGTCTATGAAATTTATTTTCTACTTTGCTTCGGCTACAAAGACGCAGTTTAAATTTTACTCGTTTTTTTTTCCAGCAGCCTAAAAGTATGCTATAAAATTGGTTTTTATTTTAAAGTCAATATTGATTTTATTTCTCAGCATAAAAATAGACTTAACGTGCCATTTAAGATTGCCTGAAAGCTGAAATTAGCTGCACATTTATTGCAATACAAAACAATTTAAATTAATTTCTTTTCGCTTATTAAAAAATATTTTTCCCAACTACTTGCGCTAAATTGCTTGCTGACCTGTTGGCTCACAGTTTTAATTAGTTTTCCTAATACTTACCACATATGTTCTGAAATGTTGTAATTGATGTTGCATCCAGCAACAAAAGAGTTGTGCTCAAAACAGTAAACAAGTCAATAATATTGTTTACATCGAATTTTAACATCATTGTTTTTATTCTGATAAATTAAAGTATGTGTGAAATCGTTTGGATAGTTTAGCCACAACAGCTGGGATGGGGGCATCAATAGTGAAAGTAGGAAGTAGCAGGAGGGGTAGGGGGTCTGTTGCAAGGGCGATTTTCACATTTAAATTGCATTTAGTGCTAAATGAGTTAAGTTTTGCCATTGTTTCATTTTCATTTTTCTTATTTGCTTGATCTAAGTTTATTTACGCATTCGTCGATCTAGATGTGAGTTTTAATTGTTTTATTTTGTTTTGTTGTTCTTGTTGATATATGTAAGTTGCACTGATATCTTTGCCGGGTTCTCTTAAGTATACATATGTTTTGTATATGTATCGATGTATTTCATATTTTAGTTGGATATTTTGCTACAATCGTTCTATGTTTGCATTTTAGGTATGTCCCTCCAAGTCTCTGTATGGGTCCGAATACTCTACACTGCATTATGGTAAGCAATAACATTCATTCTCAATTAATGGTAACTATAACAGTATTATACACTAAACAAAATGAAGCTTTAAGTTTGTCAGCCCAGCACATTCATCAATTGCCTATACTCAATTTAAAAGCTGACCTTAACTATTTTGTTAGCTGCTGTCCAGTGACTTGGGCTGCACTTTGATTACCATCTATAATTATATTTAAAGTTTCGATTTAGTTTAGTCATTGTTATTTCTACTTTACTTAACTGCCAATTTCAGCATTTTTCACTTAACTCAGAGCAAACATTCTGTTTGTCTTTTAGTATAGTTTTCATTTGCTTTTTGGTTTTTGGTTTTTTTGGTTTTGTTTTTTTTTTTTTCATTAAATTACATACTCATAAGATTTGGGCGTTTTCATGTTCATCGACTTCATTCATTTTACATTTGTCTTAACTATTCAAATATTCATATTTAATATAATATATACTAAATATTTTATATAGATCGTATAATTAAATGGGTGCTCGATGTGTTTAGTGTTTGGTGCAGCAAATTTCATGTATCTTCTGTTGTAGTTGTAGTTGTTCTTGTTATTGTGTTGGTATAGAAAAACCGCTTACTTATTGACTAATAGGCCATAGGGGTACACTTAGAATAATATACACACACGTTCGTACAATACAATGTACGCGAGTGTAAGTAGTTCAACAACAATGTGGATAGAAAACGATGTCTAATAAAATTTGTCTAGTTATCTGTTTTTTTTTTTGTTTCTTCTGTTCTTGTTTATTTTGTGTTTTATTCAAAAGTCATTAAAAATAAATTCAAATTCAAAATTGATTGCACAATTGTAAGTGCTAAAACTGTTTGGTTTGCTTTCCTTATAGACTACAAAAAACGTATCTCGTTATTTGGTTGTTCAATAATCGTTATAGCTTGCGCGCTACTCGTTACTTGTTACTCGTTACTCGTTACACGTTACTCGTTACTCGTTACTCGTTACTCGTTACTCGTTACACGTTACTCGCGACTTTCTCTAGCGCCTCTACACTAAATGTATTTATGTATATATTTAATACTTATGCTCATGTAAAATTGGACGCCAAAAACAATTAACAAAAGTAACGAAAAGCCTTAAAAGTACTTTGAATAAGTGTAATTAATTCTCAAGTGCGCTCAAAAGTTGTACGCAAATAAATTCACATATTAAGTGCAAGTGGATGTGTCTGTGTGTGTGTGTTTGTGTGTGTGTGTGTGAGATTTAGCTCGTTTATTAATGTGGTTTGTTTTTGCTCCTTTTGTTTTTCATCAATAAATAAGGCCAGTGGATACGCATACATCATAAAAGTACAATCATAATATTCATATATATATATATATATATATATTAGTACTAAGTAGTATTCATCTTATATACATACAATTTCTAGTGGTTGTTTCTTGTTGTTGTTGTTGTTGTGTATGTCTTTTGTATAAGATTAAGTTCTGTAATGCTTAGAAGCCGCAACTTATAGATTCAAGCCTTATAATTGTTCCACTATAGATCGTATCGCTTCTAAGTAGGTTTTTTTTGCTCTTAAACGTTTTGTTTCAGTTTGCATTGTTTTTTTTTTAAAGTTGTTTGGTATAAAAAATAGAAAAAATTTTGTGGCAATAAAAACATTTTGTCTCAAATCATCATCAACGTTTTATCAAGTTATTCTCAAATAGTTTTGTAGTAATAAAATCTGCTTAGCTGCTACAGGGGATATTACAGGGTATACAATATGCGTTCGCCTTCAACACTAAATACAATGTGAAACACGGATATGAATGACTTAAACTCCTATCATTTATATATATATATATGCACATATATATATATATATGTATGTATATAGAGTACGCTGCTGATTGCTTAAAAGTTTGCTCGAAAAATTAGTGTTACACACGTATATATTTACTATGTACTATGCAACTAGGTATATTAACTATATGCGGCATTTTCTCTCAAGCGATTTTAAAAGCACATTTTGTGTTACATGTGTTTCTGTGTCTCTGTGTGTGTGTGTGTTTGTAACTGTGTGCATGTGTGTGTTTCTGCGTATGTCAAAGTCAAAGCTGAGCTGTGATTGCTCTTTCCGTGTCCGGTTTCACAACTAAGAAGAAACTACTCGTTACGCGTTATTCGTTACTTTTTACTCGTTACTCCTTCGTTTTTACTCGTTTTTCCTAAAGCTTACATTTTCAATTTTCTACTTGAATAAGACGTCTCGCTTCTGGTGCTGTCTCTCTCCTTGTTTTTGTTGTTGTTGTTTCCAATGGTATGGCGCAGTTGTTGTTGTTGGTTGTGGTTGTTGTGGTGTTTTGTTGTTGTTGTTCTTGTTGTTTGTTGTCGCTTGTGATGCTCTTTCCCTCAGACTAAATGGGAATTCGGTTTGGTGACGAAAAAAGCGAAGACGATGTGTTCAATTCTCCACTACAACATTATTTAGAGCCCCAGTCAAAAATTGGACTCCATCGGGCCAAAATTTGTGCGTTTTTTTTTTTTGGGTTTTGTTCATATTTTTTGTTTGGAATTTATTTGGTTTGCTATTCGAGCGAGTCTTTTGGTTTTGCTGTTAGCTGGCTGTGTCTCTCTAACTAACAATAATTACCATTACCATTACCATACCACGGAAAGGTCCAGCACCATCAGTGCGGAAGCATCAACGGTCGCGCCGTGCTGCTCAGTCTGTGATGGTGGTTCTGGTGCGACTTGTCAACACCATCGCCACCATAATCATTGTAGGTGAGCAGCGGCGATATCTTCAGCCCGGTCTTCTCGGGTATGATCTTAAAGTGCGGCTGATCGGCGCTGACCATCAATGGTCGCTTCATCGACGAGTGGAGATACTCGTGTCCATGGCCCACATTACTGGATACCGCCGCTCCGAGTGGTCGTCGCGTGCTGGGCACATTCATCTTTTTGCAGGGCTCCGGCTTACTCTCGTAGTTCAGCTGACAGTTCTCCGGCGAGTATTTGTTGGGCTTGTAGATTGAGAAGATGTTGTTGATCAGGCTCAGCGCCGAATGGCCTCCAGCAGAGGCATGATGGACGCCCGCAGTTGGCTGCTGGGTCAGCACACTGCCCAGCGTCGTGTGCTCCGGATAAAAGTTGTTGTACTGATAGGAGGGCAGTGTGTCCACGGTCGGATACACCTTATGCCCATAGCCATAGGCTGGCGGCGGAGGCACAGCACTGCCCAGATGTCGCTGCTGATGTTGATGATGTTGCTGTAGTAGTTGTTGTTGTTGTAGCTGTTGTTGTTGTTGCTGGTGTAGGTGATGTTGGTGGTGCAGCGGACCAGCAGTGTTCTCAAAAAAAGGGTACCCAGCCGCATTGTTAGAGGAGCCGTTCGAATCGAGCTGCGGCGGCGATGGCATCCCCTCCATCAGCGACTTCTTGATCATGATCCGCTCGTGCTCCCGATCATGCATATCGATGGGCTGTCCATTGTTGTAGCAACGCACATTGACGTTCTTCACCTTGAGATTGCTGTGCATGTTGCGGCGCATGTCCATGTTGATGGGACTGGGCGGTTTGTCCAGCTGCTCCCAGTACTTCTCCAGATCAATATTGAAATCCTGCAGATCAATCTCAGTCGTGTCGCTGCAGCTGTCCTCATCGAACATGCTCGGCGGCTGCACCTCCAACAGCGACTTGCTGCGCGTCGGTCGCTGGTATTGAGCCTGATAGCGTCGATGTCCTGGACTGGGCAGGTGTCCCTGCGCCAGATAGCGTTCATCCTCATCCAGAAATTTATCCTGCAGCTGCAAGCGTTCACGTTCGGCGCGTATAAACTGCTCCAAGTCGGTGTCGTAGCGGCAATGCATGTGCTCCTCCTCCTCAGCGGCCGGATGATGGCCGGGACAGTGGGTCCGCCTCGACGCCCGATGCTGCGGCTGCTGGCGATGGCAGCAATAGTCATCTGTCGCACAGCAGCAGATCACCGTTGGCGGTGCTCTGCTGGCCAAACGCTGGCCGCGTCCCAGTCTATGTTCGGACTCAGCACGCTCTGCCTCAAAGAGCCAACTACGATTCAGATTCCTGTTGCTGCCAGCGCTGGCATCGGCAACGGCACCGGCACCGGCGCCGACTCCATACACGTCCAGCCGCCGCCTCGATCCCGCATAGATATCGTCCAGCAGGCACTTGGCACTGGTGCACTGCTCCCTGGCACAGCAGGTGTGCGCCAGGGTGCGCTCATCCAAGCTGCTACTATAAAGCATATTCATGCTGCGCCTGTACGCCTCCCGTTTCTCCCGGCGTGTGTTCGAGGCGGGCGGCAGCTCGTAGTCGATTATATCGAAGGGCATTGTCTTGGTCGAGGCACTAAACGAATAGGACTTCGGTACCCCGGCGCGATTCTTCAGTATGGATGTGGTGGTCGTTGCACCCGTTCCGCCTGCTTCAAACACATTGCTCTCGAAGCAGCAGCTCTGCGATTTTGGGTAATGGAACTCCTTGCAGCTCTTCGAGCGGTGCAGCCCATAGCCGGGCGAGCCCTCGCCCTCGCCACGGCGCTCCCGCATGGGCAGTGCATCATCGGCATATTTCTCATCCTGTTCGCGTATGTCGCGCAGGATGCGATTGCTGTAGCTGCCATACTTGAGGCAGTCGGGCACATAATCCTCGTCCAGATCATCGGAGCGATTCGAGTATATGTTATCCGTATACCAAGTGGAGTCCAGCTGCTTTGGCTTCGGCTTGGCCAGCAGCAACTTATCGCGCTTCGACTGGCGATAGCTCTCAAAGCAAATGTTCTTCATCTTCTCCAGCTTCTGTTCGCGTATGCGCTCCCAGTTCTCCCAGTTCTTGTCGTTCTTGTTGCGTCCGGAAAGTATGAGCACATCCCTGTCCTTGTCCCAAACGAGACCACCATCGGCATCGCTATACTCGATGTTCAGGTGCTTCGTCTCATGGCTGGGCGATTGAGACTGTTGCTGTGACTGTGATTGGGATTGGGATTGGCTGTGGGTTTGGGCCTGGGTATGGCCAATGGGTATGGAGCTGCAGCTAGCTAAATTATTATTATCAGTAACTACTATTCTAATTCTACGTTTGGTCTTGTCGCCTGCTCCTCGCGACGAATGCATTGATGATTTAGCAGGCGGCTCTTCCTCTTCTGGCTGTCACACCTCCTGCAGATACTTGATGGGACAATAGCCCTGACGATTGTCCGCCGAACGCACCATTACCATCCCATTTACTTCATCGCCAGTCTATGAAAAAATATGCGAAATGGGAACGTATAGAAAAAGAGAGATTTATAAATATTTGCTTATATTTGTGTACACATCTAGTTTATGGCAGGAATATAAACATAAAACATAAAAATAAACATAAACTTTACATAAAATCACCAATAAATTATTATTTATTAAAATTTCTCAGTTTGCTCATAAAATCTTATCTATTTTGAAGATTGAACTTCTTTGTTTACACAACATTTATTTCCTGTGAGAAAAAAATTAAATAAAAATAAATTCTAACATGGCTCTGACCATATTTTATCACTCAGAAAATAACTTAAATTAATCACAATTTATGGTCCCATTTTTGTTAAAGTTTTTTCCTACCTGGATGACAATTTGGTCTCTGAGCAGCGTCATGTTCTCGCCACGTTCTCCATCGGAAACCTGAAGATTATGGGTGACCTGTAGCGGTTTCTCGTTGGCATTGAGGCGCACACAGTACTTGGATGGGAAGAAGCCAACGCGTCCCAGCACCTTGCCCTTCCACCAGTCCGGATCGGAGGTATCGATGACTGTCACCTGCGGTGTGCGCGTAGCAAATGGATGAGGAGTGAAAGGAGTTAAGTAATAACAATGGTTGCCATTAGAACCAACAATTGCGTGTCCTTGCAAGGACAAAGGGAAACCATAAGTTGCAGCCTAGTTGCTAATGCATATGTAAATAACGCGCACCATTTACAAGCAGCCGCGGGGCGTATACGCAATCGCAATGCCAATCAGCATATGTATACAATCCCCCCCCTCACTCTTCCCTGTTTCGACTATTATTATTTCTTCGATTTTTTTTCTAGCTCTGATTTCCCATTTGTTTTGCTCTGTGTACATAATGAAAATGCGCTGTGTATATTATAAATGAACCAATTGTTTTTTTTTCTTTTCTTTTTTTCCATTGTGTGGGGATTGTTTTTGCTGTCATTTTATACATATGTACACCGTTGCATACACATACATATGCATACATGTTTGTCTATAGAAATGTGTTTGTGTGTGTTGATTTTGTCCAAGCAATTTCCTGGGCTGCCATTATCCTGCTTTTTGTGCGTGTGAATGTGTGTGTGTGTGTTAAACTCACAGATTAGCGGATTAAATAAAGTGTTTTACCTATTTAATACCCTGCAAGCCAACATCACTGAGTGTATACGTAATGGTATCAAAAATTGTTTGATCTATATATTTACAATCGGATTTTTGATGTCAACTAAATTATAATTAATGCTTTTGGAAAATTTTAATCAAAATTCAGTTTCATTTATTGAAATGTCTTTTAAACGAACAATGCTTAAACAGATGTAAATAGAATTTCAGCATTTCTATGAGTTAAACGAAACCAAAGCAACTTTCTCAAAGTTGCCCCATACATAAGACTATCGAGAAGTTTTTACTGTATACCATTTCAGATCTAATGGAAATCAATAATCTCAAATGGTGCTCACCTTGTAGCCGGCTTTCAGGTCCAGTTCGTCGGCATGCCTCGCCTTAAAGTTGTAGAGAATGACGTACAAATTGGTGGGCAGCAGACGATGCGATTTCTTGAAATTGAAAACACATTAGAGTCGTCTAATAAACTACTTGCCTCAAGCAAACAAGAGTGATAGAGAGAGAGAGAGAGAGAGAAAAAGAGGCAGCCACAAAAACAAAAAAAAAACAAATAATATATGGGATCTCAATTGAATGGGGGGAATACCTGGGCATGTCTTACTGGTGATAGGCAAGGCGATGTGCTGGCCGAGGACTGCGACTTCTCCATTTCATCGGGCAAATCGACGCTGCCGCCCCGCATGCCACGTGTGGCATAGAGAAGCTTGCGGCCCGGATGCGAGGGGCTCGACGGTGCTGTAATGGATATGGATGCGAAAAGGCGTCGTGTTAATGGGCAACTGTGATGGCAGCAAGGACATGCAACACACACACGCTCTCAGTGCGGTTGTCAGTTAATTGAATGCACGCATGATAGAAAATAACAAGATATACATATACAAAAAGTTACAAATTACAATTAAACAGATACAGATATATAGATATAGATACAGATACAGATAGCAGTAAAGTAAAATGTATTAAGGCCATTTTGTGCTTAAACATATAAGCGAGCCAATAGCCGTGACTTATTCAGCGAGCTGGTCTAATCCAAATGAAGCCTTAAGTTGAAAATAGTGTCTGGAGAGAAATGATGTTTTGGATGACTGACTGTAAGATGAGTGGAACTTTTTTTATTGTTTTTTTTTTTACTTTTCTTCAACTTTAACACTTTAAACTACATTTAGCTAGTACTACATAAAATGAACGAAAATGATTAATAAGTACAAGTTACAAAGAGTATTAAGCATTTAACTACTTTAAATTTTAAGCGTTTTGTACAAAAATTAAAGCAATTGTTAATTGTTGGTACTAAAAAGTCAGAGAATATTTATGTTCCATCTTTGTGCTTGGCTCTTTCGTAGTACTAGAAGATCATTTATGATAGGCTTTCGAGTCAAGAATTAGAATCAGAGTAGGAGATCAGAGTTAAGAGTTCTGAATGAAGCCGGAAAAAACGTATTATCCATTTAGAGTGGGTATTTTTTTTTTATTAAATTTGCTGGACTTGGTTTTTAGGTTTTAGGTGCAATTCCTGTCGGTCGGTGTGGAGACGGTGGTGACGGGAGCGGGAATGTGGTTAGCTACTTACAGTGCAGCCGGCTGTTGTTCGACGGCGGAGTACTGTGCTCCAGATGGCCTCCCGAGCCGCCGTGGTAGTAGCCGCTGGATGTGGAAGCTGCCGTTGCCGGCAGATGCTGGCGCCGCCTAAACTGACCGTGCAGCTCCGAGGATTCGGGTGAGTCCAAACTCAATGATTTCATGCGTAAGTTCAACTTTTGGCGGCGCGGTGAGTGCGGTGCTGTTGTTGTTGTTGATGTTGTTGTATGGTGTTTTTTTTTTTTTTTTTTTTTTTTGGATCAAGTGTTGTTTTTGGTTGTTATTGGTTTTTTGACAATAACGCGACAGATACAAGATGAATTTGGTTTGGTTTACGGTTTCGTACGAAATAGCAATAAAATGTATACAAAAAATTGTCAATTTAATTTCGGTTTGTTCAGAATTTCGTTAACTATATAGTATCTATGTATGCATCTACAGCTCTAAGAAAAGGAAAATAAAAAACTAAAAATGTGAAATTAAATTATAAAACAGCATCAGTATTTTTATTTTTACTAATATTTTTTTAAGCCATAACTGAAACGGAAAATAAAAACACAATAGGACACTGAATATTGAAAGTTATGTACGAGTATATTTTGGCAACAGAGCAACATTTAACACGTTTGTGGAGACAGCTAGTGTATATCAGGTGTATATATCAGGTGTAATTGGAGGCGCCCCGTGCCAGCTGCCTTCAAAAAGAACGTAGAGCAGTGCGTGTAGTTCAGTGTACATCTTTGGATTGATTTAAAAAATTCAAAAAAAAAGAGGAGACATTGGACGAGTCGAAGAGACAAATTTTTGGAGCATTCTTGATTAATAGGAATTTGTGAAAGATTCTCTTGACTGACTCAAATAAATTCTGCAAACTTTCCATCATATTTTTTTATTGATGTTTCTCATAATTGTTTTTATCGTATTTACAACAATCATACAAGCATACAGAGAGATGTGCATTAATAAATTACTAAAATACTTTAAAATACATTTAAGTTGTAGCTCATTCCCATGCCACTTGATCTACGTATATATAGAATTGAGTTGAGAACTAATGTATATAATAATAGAGTATTTTATTTTAATGAATAGTATTAGTTGAGTATTTTATAATAATTACTGTGATGCATGTTTTAAGAATCGTTTACAAACTACATTTAATATTACATTTAATAAGGCTTTCTGTGCTAAGAGAAATGAAAGAGGTGTTTTGTAGGTACAACTTAAAATATGAAATTAAAATAAATTCAATTAATAATCGAAGAGTAGATTTAGGTGTTGTTGATGCAATTGCTGTTGCTGTTGCTGTTGTAGTTGTGGTTCAGTACGGATTAATTTGTGCAATTGAATATTAATTCAGGCGCACTCGTCGCTTGGTCTTGGACTCATCGTGACTGGGCTCAGGACTCTTGACGATGGTTCTGGTTAGCATCAGGGGTTCGCCGAAGGGACGCGAAATGTCGGTTTTCGTATTCGTTGCTGCTGTTACAGATATACAGATATATATAAATATTATCCGGAATAATCTATGAATAAATGCCTTGCGACGATTGTTAGTTATTAGCGTTGAATTATCGCAGAGCTTCTTAGCTGATTATTCTGATTTGGCTTTCGCATGCTGAAGCGTATTTAAATTAATTAAGTTTAACGTAGACAAAGCATAAGTAATAAACATTAAGACGCCAGCGAATCGTGCATAAAACAGCTGAACAGACCCACATACATCCGAGCACAGACTCTGTCCGGGGCAATATGTAATAGGGCACAAAAACAAAAATAATCCGAAAAAAAATAAGTGCACACAGCTTGTAGCTTCCAAATTGCCAGATCTAGCTTTGCTTCAAGCAAACTGACGACCAGGCCAAAAGAAAAACATGCAAATGTACACAAAAATAACTAAAGAAAAACGAAAAACCCCCGTCGCAAGTTCCAGTCTAAAAAGCAAGGGGAAAGAATACATTAAAAAAAAAAATACGAAAAAGAAATTGTGCGCCACAACAAATTTTAGCATAATTATGTTGCAGGAACCTTGGACTGTATTGTAGAGGAGAGCGGAGTGGGTGCTTAGTTGCCCAAAGACAAAAGCTCAGAAATAAGTTTCTTAGCTTCCTTTCTCGCTCTCCGGGACTATCTGCGTCGGAAAAATGGCACTGAAGTGCGCCAAAGATTGGGAATGCGGCAGATATTAAGCATAAATGAACTCGGCTTAAACTTGGGCACAACTTTAATTTTGTGCATTACCACAAACGACAAAGAACAGCAAACAGCAACTTGCAACAGGCAGCAAGCAAACTTACAACACTTGTGTGCAGCAGCCGGTCTACACTAAAAATGTGTATATCCTGTGAGCATAAAAAAATATTCTATAACATAAATGATATAATAAAGCTGCTCAAGACCAACATTTTTTAATATCCTGTAAGCACTAAAAATTGTTATAAACCCAAAGGATATAATAAAGCTGTGCTGTGCTGTGCAAAAGTATATTTCCATTTAATGTACATCTTCCTGATTAGCAGTCATTGTGGCTTCCAGTTGACTTGGTTTGTCTCTCTTTGACAAATTTAGAGACTATAATTAAAGTTTAGTCTTTGCTTATACAGCAATTTATTTATTTAACTTTGCGGACTTCTGTAAACTGAAAATTGTCATTGACTCAAATTTCAAGTTTGTCGTTGGCATTGGCGAAGTTAGTTAATTTTAAAATTGATCAGTTAATTTTACAAAAGTCTCTTTTTCAATTTCTTGTGATTATAAAATCTGAAGAAGCTATATGAATTGCTTGTATATACCCTAAACAGATTTTATCGAATTGTCTACAGGGTATAATCTAGTCAACATATTAAGGACAAGTTTTCGCTTTATTTTTTTTCTGTTGCACACAAAGCTGACAATGGCTAGCAATTTTCACGGCACAGCCGCTGCAAGTTGTTTCTTTAGCTGCAGACTGCTCCGGTCTTTATACTCGCCCCTTCAACAAACTGAGTCCTGTTGCAAAAGGCAGCAACTCGGCCATGTATACAAATTATGCCAATGTGCCTTGGCTTGTAATTGTTGTTGCTGTTGCTGTTGTTGTTGCTGTTGCTGCTGCCGGAAATGAGCCGTTTGCCTGAAGTGTATACTGGGTTAAGACTAATTGGCGTGTTGGGCCATTGTTTAAGAGAAGTTTGCATTGCGACGCGTCTCTAACTGGAAATTAAAGTAAATGAAATGCAGTTCGTGGTGCACTTAACTAAGGTTTAACATTTAACACACACACACACACACACACACTAGCACTCTCGCTACAATACAAGGCACAACACTTATATATTGAGAGAGAGAGAGAGATATAGTGGGTGGGTTGGTGTAGAGAGAGAGAGAGAGGTACAACAACAATAAACAGTTGCTAAATGCGACACTAAAGAAAAACACTAATTAAACATCCAATTGGAATAAAATGCAGTACTATTCCAAAAAGAACGGTTGCTTTTTGTTGTAGTTGTTGTTGGAGTTGAAATTGTAGTTGATGTTGTTGTTGTTGTAGTTGTTGTTGTGCTGATTGATGATGTTATAATTGTTGTTGCGGTTGCTGATGTCGTTTTGGTTGTTGCTGTTGCTGTTGCTGTCGCAAAACTGATTGCAGCACTCTCAAACGAATAGTTGCCACACAAATCGATGACTGAATGAGTTGCACGTTTTGTACGGAAGCAAGGATTTTGTGTTTCAAGGTAGTAGTAGTTGTTGTATTTGTTGTGTGAATTGGGTTTGTAAAAGTGATGGTTGTGGTGCTGTTTTTCTTGTTCTTGTTGTTGTTGTTGCTGTTGTTGATGTTGTTGATGTTGTTGGCTGTATGTGACGTAATTACTTTCTGGCAATGAGATGGAGCGATGCTGCTGCTGCTGCGACGACCGATGTTGTCTTAGGCGTCCAAAGCCCGACAATGGCCGAAATCCGGCAAACAATCGACGTCTCACTCCGGGATCATTTTGCAGATAGCTGCACGACGGTAATTGTTGTGCTTGTTGCAGTTGCTGTTGTTGTTGTTGATATGCTGCAGATGCTGCCTGTTGCAACGGCTGCTGCTGATATGAGCTGGTTGCTGCTGTGGCCTGTTGCTGTTGTTGTTGTTGCTGCAGTGCGCTGGTCGTGTAGTAGTTAATGCCAAAGCCGCTGCTGATGTAAGCCGAGGTGGACATATTGCTGACGGGCGCATATTGCATGCCACAGCGTTGATCTTTGTCGTAGTCGTCGTCGTCGTTGTTGTTGTTGTGGTGGTGTTTTTGATATATATATAATTTTTTTTTTTAATTTTGTGGTTTAGTAGTTATTTTTTTTTTAAGGCAGGGAGCAACAAATGACACGAGAAAACAGTTTGGTGTGTGTTAATTTCGAATTGTTGCACAATCAATAAATTAGAAGTCGTTTGTCAGCTTATCATTATTTATGTTTATTACCTATTCAGACCCGCACAGACTTAATCTCAGTTAAATTGGCCAAGCCAGCCCATTAGCCAATTAACGAGACTATTGCAATAAGCCATAAAATATTGTTCGGGCGCACAAAGAGCAAATAGACTTTGCCAGGCAATTTGGCAACCGGAATGACAAAGATTACACTGGCAACAAGCAACACTAATAAACACATACGCACACACACGCACACACACACACGCAGACACACTTTTACTAATTGGAAATATGTTGTTGCAGTTGCGGTCGCAAGGGAAATGCAGTTTCAACTGACGCTAATTATAAGGCCAAATGCTTTTGGCCTGGCCAATGCTCTCGAGTGCGACTAAGTGTGCGACAGATTGCAAATAGTCAACGCCATTTAAACTGATCGCCCTCAGCGGATGCAGGGTGTCGGTGTGTTTGAATGTATCGCACTGTGTGTGAGTGTGTGTGTGTGTGTGAAAATTGTTTTGCCATCTCGCTGCGCCAATTTTCAATTGAAAATCATTCTTGCATGGTTGCTTTTTGATATTGTAACGGTTCATATATATGTATATGCCACATTCAGTACGAGTAGAGCTAATATGAATACCCTACAAAATGTATCGGTTGCATGCAGCAATTATTTAAATAAAAATAATAATAGTTAAGACAGTTTATATTAGCATATTAATGAATGATATACAAATTCCATTTAATATATATATATCTGATTTAAATTTAATTTATTGGTATATATCACGCTCAGCACTATTCAATTGTTATTTGGGTCACCATAATAGATACAAGGAGTTAATTTGTTCCACACATATAACCACACACACACTCCCACACACACACACACACTTATACTGAGATAAATTTGCAAAAGATGTCTAAAAGTCAAATACATATTTAATCAGTGACCTATTTTATACTCAAGCAATTGTGTTTTAAGTTAACACATTACGCTTTTATCGATATTATTTAATTGTGTTTGTTTAAATTTGTGGGTGTGTGTGTGTGTGCGTGTGTGTGTGTTATTAAATGAAGATATATATCATATGAGTAGCATAAACAAACACATTAAACTAAGTACGGAATATTAGTTAAGCATTAGGATATGTTGCTAATTAAATGCTGTTTGCTAATCGCTAGTTAAAAGAAACTAAGCCAAAAAACTACGATTTGGCAATTAGCTAAAGAAAAGCAGAAATTGCATTTAATTTATTTCATATTTGCAATAAAATGTATCTAAAAGTTATACACAAAATGCATAGCTACGTTGCGCAAGTGTATGAGATTATATAAATGTATGTGTACGGGTGTATGGGTGTGTGTGTGTGTGGGTCATTGTGTCTATTGGCCAAAATTGAAATTCAAAGGCGAAGCAACGGGGCGTATGCTCAATATATCTTAGGTAACACAAGGAGAATTCAATGTAGTAAATATGTAGCTAAATGTATGTGTCGTATAAGTATCTATGTGTGTGTGTGTGTAAAGGTTATTTGGATGCGCTACTTTGGCTTTTATACAAGTGCAGTAACAGCATTTAGCAGATTTGTAGGTGATTAAGTTGTATTTAATGGCTTACGCTCACATTATTAATGTGTACATGTGTGTGTTAGGTGTGTGTGTGTGTGTGTGATTGAGATGAAGAATATCAAATATGTATTGGTAACTGCTAAGAACACAGAGGTGTGTGTGTGTGTGTGTGTGGATGTTTGTGAGTGTGTCAGTGTATTGATTTACAATACTTTCAACTTTGCTTTGGAGATTGATTTACTTGGGGTTTTTTTTTTCAACGAAATGAAATGATGAAATGTGGGTTGATTTGATTGGTGAACTCTTAGTAACAAAAAAGAGGAGAAGACAGATGACAGACGAAGACAGAGAGCAAAGGGTAATTGAGATAAAATCAATGCTACAAACCATAAAAATGTTAAAAGTAACTGCACACAAATTAAAAATATGAAACAAATACAGAAAACAAGAGGAAAAGAATGCAGAAAACAGAATTTATGAAATTATGAGCAGATTTTTATAGAGAGAGAGAGAGAAATAGAGAGAGAGAGACAACAAGCTACTTTGTTGTAATTATTTTGTTCTGTTTCATTTGCGGACCTGAACTACTAGAAATATCTTGTGGGGGCACCGGCAGACCGCCGCGCTGTTGCTGCAGCTCCTGTTGTTGCAGCTGCACGCCCAAAATGGGCATGGCCACCGGTGGGGGACGCACACCGCGGCCGGCACGCACCGCAGCCGCCTGCGCCACCGATGCCAGGCTGCGCTGGTGCTGTGATTGCTGCTGCTGCTGCTGCTGCTGATGTTGTTGCTGCTGCTGCTGCTGCTGATGCGTTGGCTCCTGCACAACAGGCTCCGGCACATTGACGATGGGTATGTCGGGGGCAAGGGGCAGCCGTTCGATGGTGATGGCCATCGGTTGCTGTGGCAATGCTGTGCTCGGAGCGCTCGCTCCAATTCCAGCTCCAAGCGCCGCTCCAGCGCTGGCGTCCAACGTTTTGCTCGGCACGTGAACGGCTTTGTCGACGGCTGGAATATGCCCGGATTTGAGTTCGCCGGCTTGTTTCAGCACTCGATAAATTTGATCGATTTCGGTAATTTCTTTTTTTTATGGTGCCGTAATTTTTAATTTGATATGTTGCCGGTTTAATTTTATTTTGATTTTTTTTTTTTTTGGTTGTGGTTGTGGACGTGGGCGTGGTGGTGGCCAGTTGTGGTTCGGTTCAATTTCGATACAATTTTATTCGATTTTGATGATGTGCATTCAAGTGCATTAGTTAAATTTTGGCAAATGGATCGATATTTGATGGGCTTTAATACTTTTTCAAGGAATTTAAAGGGGGGAACTTTGATTGGTTTTGTTTCTTTTTTTTTGGGGTTTATGAATGCAATATTCTATTATTCTTCAGGGCTATGTGTATGTGTTGGTGCGAAAGTGAGTTGCTTCGCTAATATATTTAATAAAACACTTTGAGTTGAGTTTTAATTAACTTCGCTTAATTACATTGATCGTCTCTAAGAGCGTCCAAGTAGAGGTTTATCATGTTTGAATGTGTTTGTTTATTTGTGTGTGTGTGTGTGTGTGTGTGTGTGTGTATGAGAAAAGAGTTAACGACATCATTTTGGTTTTACACTAGTTGAGCGACATTTAAATGGTTCCAAACTCTAAATGTGTGTCGACAGTTTACCCAAATTCTTACAAAAACCCAAAAAACGATTGATGTTCATGTGTACGATATGTGAAACAATAACTAATGAAATATTTGATTTTGGGGTTTTTCTGACCAATGATAATTTGTTTGTTGTTATGGCAATAAGATATACTTAATGACAGCTCTATAACATGCTCCACTACGCAATCTTATTGTTGTTGTATTTTGCAATTAGTCAAATGTTCAAATAAATCGATATTTCAATATGTGATATTTTTGCATAATTTGATTAGTCGATTTTTAATATTTTTTATTGTCAATATTTGTACCCTGAATAACATGTGACTCGCTGTTTTGTGTATGTTGAACTGGAGTGTGGTTTTCTTTTGCTGAGCTTGGTTTGATATTATATATAGATATATATGTAAATTTAGTTTTGTCATTCTTGTCTCGCTATTTAGGTGAATTAAAGCGCAACAATCAATCATTGCATTAACCGATTAAGAAACTATAAAATCGAAACAACAAATCATTTTCAACAAAATAAATCTGAAAACATAATTTCAAATCAAGATTTAATTGAAGCGCATGGCAATTGAGTATCTTTTGCGCATACAATATAAGTATGATATATACTATATAGAGCAATACATTTGGTACCTAGTTGCGCAATGCGATTGATGAAGGGCGTCTTTTGACGGAATTTCGAATTGGGCACATTCAACAGATTTGCGCTTTGATATTGTTCATCGGCTGTGGTTTGCCCACATTGGGGGCTAACGGACTCCTGTGGCGATGCTACATGGGTTTATATATTTTGTTTTTTTTTTTTGTGGGGGAAGAGGATTTTTAAGTTGATATTTATTGAGTGGTTTTTGTTGTCAAACTACAATTTGTTTTGTTTTTATTCAGATGGCCAGTTACACAGTTTGAGATACTTGCAGGCAATGATATAAATAGCATATGTAAATTATATTAAATATTTTTATAGAAATATAAGGGATTTTCAATAAGAATTACTCTAGAGATACCAGGTAATGCAGTGTCTTTATATCTATATAGTTTTGTTTTACACTTATTGCTTGGTATTTCTTTCCAAGTAGGTATTTTTGCCTATGTTAAGTTATTTAAAATATGCTGATTGTCACT
The DNA here is from genome assembly GCA_035042345.1 of Drosophila fungiperda. Classification (NCBI taxonomy): domain Eukaryota; kingdom Metazoa; phylum Arthropoda; class Insecta; order Diptera; family Drosophilidae; genus Drosophila; species Drosophila fungiperda. The sequence continues at coordinate 2,717,542 of JAWNLM010000216.1, forward strand.
TAGATTTATTTAATTTCAAAATATATACGCATATCTCGAGCTGTGTGTTTGCCCCAATCATTTAATATATATAAACATCGCAATAACTATAACTGTCACCCCAAAAATGCATACTTTTTTCAATATTTAATACTTGTTACAATTGAATGAATGAACAAGGAAAAGTCCTCGTTGCAAACACAAATTTTGAAGTTCATATAAATTTTATAAAACGAAATATTTGACAACCAAAGTGTAAACCAGGAAAATGCAACAAAAATTGGAAGTAGTAAAGAATTTTATTGAAATTTTTTTTTTTGGCGGATTGTAAAAAAAAATTTGAAATGATGCAATCAGTTTGTCCCACGAGTGACATAAATCCATTGTGATATCAAATGGTTGCCCACAAGCCAACAAAACAATCAATTCAATACGCACACTGGACAAGGATGCGCTGCTGGACAATTTGACAACATTTGCTTGCTGATTTTTACTGAACATGCGAAATGGTCGTCTTCTGGCAGTGGATATGGTTCTGGTTCTGTAACTGGTCTCTGGACGTGGTCGTGCAATCGGTTGAAAATAGCCAGGTAATGGACTACCTAACACTGGTGTGGGTGGGTCACAAAATGCACAATACGTTGTCCGGTTGACAGGAACCATTCTGACTTTGGTATTGGGCAAACAACATTGACCAGGCCATGCGAATGCATAGTCGACAAATTGCAGTTCAGACTAATCAAAATCAAACACTTAACAAAAGCACAAACAAGCACAACTAAGGTAAATGAAAAGACAAAGAAAACAGAAACGGAAAAATAAAAAATAGAAGCCAGAAACAAGAAACGAGAAAATCAATTCAATTTTGAGCATATAAACCCAAGGATTGGCTGGCTCCTGCTTGTTATCTTGTGTGTAGTTAGGAGGTACTAAAAGCCCATGATGCCTATGGGGCAAGTCGTTAATATACAAGACTGGCTGGGCTGTTGCACGTGGCAAGCATATTGCAGAGCGTGTTATTATTGTTAATGGGTAACAGAGGGGGGGCGGGCGGGCGAGCGGCGGGAAGTTTTGTTTAGTTGGCGCGTGATGAGCTCGACAAAGAGAGATTCAGACAGCGGTTTGCAGTCATGCGTGGAAAATACTCACTTTCTTCCTCGATATCAACACGATTCTCCAGCTCCGAGGTGCTCTTCTGTCGACGCAAAAGCTTCTGTTTGGGCTGGCAGCGTGGCAAATTTGGAGCACAGTCTCCATGGGCGTTCAGCTTGCAAATGCGACAACGCAGGCCCTGACGTGTGTGGCCTGCAAAAAATAAACAAAAAAAAAAAAAGAGATTTAAGGACAACATTCCCAGAAGGCAGGCAATATGAATACGCGCCTCTCAATATTTGCGAGCAGACATCACAAGCCGTTATCTTCTTATAGGTGTACTCCTGCAGATGATGGCTGCCATCCAGATTTGGGCGCAGCGACTCCGATGGGGCATTCGAGGCACCATTACGCCTGTGAAGAGTTCAATTGACATTGTATCAGTATAAGTAATTACACTCTAACCAATCTAACACACACACACAGACAGACACACACACACACAGACACACACACACACACACACATAATCAAATGATATGCATTTCAAATACAACTCAATTTAATAAAAGTCTAATCAAATCGAATCCACAAATCTGTGTTAAATATTGCGCTTTTGCCTTGACTAGACAAGTAAATGTAATTATTGTGTCAACCGCAAAATGCAAATATTATTATAAATAAACATATTTACATATTTACACAGCTGAAACATATTGAAGTGTAAATTTGCATTTTGTAGATAAATTGTGTGGCCACAACAACTGTGGCTCTGCTCGTGCTTTTGTTACATTATTATTCCAAAAAAATATGTACAATGACAGTGCCAAACAATGGCAACGCACAATGCCAAATGAACATTAATCACAGTTCCTTGTTCGAGGACACATAAAGTGTCCTGTTCGCACAAAACAAGCATGTTTGGAAATGTTATTAAACATTTAGCTACTCAGCAAACAAACAAAATAAATTTTTGTATAGCCCATGCCATGTCAGCACCATCATTTGAAAGGTATTAAAGAAAACATTTTTAACCAAAAATTGGAATTTTAAATAGCGTTCGCTTAACAGTAGGAAATTAAATTCCATTATGGCTGACAACTTAATTATGTTTATTTTTAGCTCTGCTTTGTCGCATCAGTAATAGAAATATAGGAAATACTCAAATAAATAATATATTTGAATTTTCGTAGGAAAAACATTTGGAGTCCCTCAATAATTTAATGTCATTTTTATATGCATAGCAAACGAATATAACCAATTTGTTGTTTTTATGCTGCTGGGTTGTGCCTTTCTGGCCTTGTTTTATTTACCAGAAAAACATACAGCAAAATGGCTGAACAGAAAGAAAGACATTCAGACATACACTGGAACATATATATATATATATATATATATATATATGAATACATATACAAAGAGACAATACGCCAGACAATGGTGCAATTGTTCACAGTGGGCGGTCGAGAGGGCTATTTGAAGAGACCAGGCTGAGTACCCCAGCCAGCAAGCAAGCCAGGCACTGAGCCAACTGTGGCAGGACGAGTGGCAATGGATGTGGGCCAACTCTCGACGCTGATTGTTTGTAAGTGGCTTATATTGTGCACAAACAAACAAACAATTCAGTTCAGTTCAGCACGTTGGCTTATAAAGTTGAAACAAACGTGTAAAATATACAAATTTCTGTATGGTTGTTTATCCTATCAACTTAATTTAAGTAATTACCAATTAAGTGTGTTTTTTTTAGTGTGCTTTTAAGCAGAAGCGCAACATTTTTTTAATTAACACTTGAAATTGTATTTTTTTTTAAATTAATATAGCTATTGTCTCTGGTAATTATATAAAGTTATTACTTGTTAGTCTAGCTAAAAATAATTATCATCTTAAGCAATCCGATGAAAAACAATTGTTTTTTATTGTTTTCGCAAGCAAACAGAAAAGTATTGATAAATTCCGATATCTACAAATAATATGGTATATACTCGTATATTTATGCTATATCAATTCAGTTTATTTGCACAGTTTGCCCATTCAAAATGCAAATCAATTTTATTAAAATTAAACATTCACATTTGGAAGATCATTACTAAGACAGTTTAGCGAAAAGTCTAAATAAATACAAATTTAAGACTGTGGCAAGCCGTAAAATAATATTAGTATTCCCTCTACTCAAATAAAATAACGTGTCTAAGTTATAAACTTAACTTAACTTTCACTCCATTACCTATCAATCATTTTCTAAAACGCTAAATACTTGATTAAGTCTAAAAATTGTTCCCTAAACTCAATTATAAATCCTATAAAATAAGATGATGTTTGGCAATTTGACAGACATAGAACCATAAATATTATATTTAAGTAGGTAATAAACAACTAAATTCGGGATCATGATTTGTAAGACTATTATACTTTAATATACATACATAAATAATTAGTTTTATACATTTACAGGGTACACTATTAACTAAATGTGTGTTTTTAGAGTTATGCATCGATTTTTAATGAAAGTGGAATGATTCTATTTAATTGAATTTACGAATTGTACTTTGGTGAATTAGCAAAATGCATGTTGACTGTGGCTGTAGATGTAAAAACATAAAAAATGAAGCATAAAATTAATTAAACGTTTTTCATTAATGCACAACGAAAAGTTTCGTGAAACCCCAAAACAACAAGAACAACAACGAAATATATTTTGTGGCTTCACAAAAACGAGCTGGCCAACAGCATTTCCTGTTGGCCATTTGGGCGTGGGCTTAACTGGGCGTATAAGTAATTTGGAGCGCAATGCGAAAACTTTGGCAATATAACAAAAGTTGAACTGTGATTTTCTTGTCACGCTTGTAAATGTTTATATTAATACTACTTTTTTGCCATTGCACTTATGAATAAGCGGAAATATTGTTTAAATATATATGTTTCTCTGAGGTTGCAATGAATATTGTAAAATGTGTCGCAGCCGCTTTTGGTCATAATTCCCTTCAAGCTGACGGGTTATCACAAAGCTAGCTACATCTCTCTCTGTCTCTCTCCCTCTCTTTCTGTATACCACACAATTGCAGTCTTCTCTATCTTCTCGCTCTCTAAGCCGAAAAGATTTTCGATTTATCATCGTTTGCAGCACAAGCTGTCGGCACGGAATTAAGTATTTTTGTCGAATGCTATCGAACAACAACAACTACAACAAAAACAGAAAAAATTGTTGGAAAAAAAAAGTAGGCAATGGGCCAATGGGAATGCCATAAACGGCAACCAATTCGAATGCGAATATGGGATGCGGATGCGGATTAAAGTGCCCAGTGCATTGCCAATGCCAATGCAATTTTTCTGCAAACATTTCTATGGATCTACGTATTTTTGTGTGTTTGTGTGGATATCTATGGCGATTCTCAAAAATTTATAGCCTGCAATTTTTCGCATATTTTCCAATGCTTCAACTGGCTCCAAGTTGAATTTACTGGCCCAAAGTGAAAGTTCTGCAGACACATGTGCACCAACTGCGAGAACTAACAGCGTGTTGCAAAAAGAGCCAAGTTATTTTCGGCCCTTATTGTGTTGCCATACTTGCAGAGAATATTCGGATTTTCTCACAAAAATGTCTGACGCATTGATCCAGAATTGCTGTACATATTCTTAAGTCGATATTACAAGTATACATTTTTTATATTTATTGGAAACTTATGCAAAGAAGTCAATAAGGGAGTATTAAATGCATGTATAAAATGACAGAATTTTGATAAGTTACTCAACGTTGTTTGGGGCATTAGTTGATAACTCGAATTTTAGAGTGTTGTTGCTAACGATATCTATCTATAGTATTTATAGTGCGTTATGTTGTTTTATTGTTATTTTTCAATTTTAATTGATTTTTGACTGCTGTGATTGATGGTCAGACCATCAGGCCCAGGCGCAGGTGCAATTTATGGTTTATGCTCGAAATATAATATTAAATAAATGATAAATATGTATACAAAAAATAACAATAACAGAAATACTCTTGTAAAAGCATTTGTGCAGTTTTTCCTTATTTTCATTATGATTTTGGAATTTTTAATTATTTTTTTTTTAGTTTGTAAAGACGTATTGTATATTTTTATGATTTTTTCGGGTAGCTGCTAATTCTACGTTTGCGTGCAACATTTACAGCAGTATTATTATTTTTTTTATTAAGCGCTAATAAAGCAAAATATTTAATTTAATTAAATTTGTAATATAAATTAATTTTTTTGGTGTACCATTTTATTAGAAACATAAAAATGTTGCTTGATTAATTTTGGTTACCTCAAGGTCAGAACGGTTGATACAGCGTGGTACATTTGATTTTGTCGGGGTTGTTGGCTGATTGTTACGATTTGAATATATCATATATGCAGAATTTTTGATTGAGTATTTGGTGAACGAATTTTGGTTTGCGATATTCGTTAATTCGTATTTTCGGCCGTAAATGAAAAATTTATCAAAATGTTTTGAACGAAATGGTATAAATTGTTATATAGAGAAAAGTGTAGAGAATATTAGTAAATGCAGCATGTTAACTAGGCTAACTTAAATAATATGCCACAAGGGTTGCTTAAATTTATCTTATTTACGTACTTAGACTTGGGATGAGGGGCTTAAGGGGGTGGGGTTATGTGGCTGTTTAGATACAGTTGAGAAGAACAAAATGCAACATAGAGAAAAAGTTGCAGCAAAGCTGAGTTTTTTTTTATTCCAACATGATTAAATTACTTAACATAAATAGGAGAGAATGCGGCAGATGCAGAAATCGCACAATTTGAATTGTTGCATAAATGGCGAGAATATTTCAAAAAGATTTTTCGCTATTTCATTTTGCCAGACATTTTGGCAAATTTTTGCGGCTTTTAGCCATATTAAAGTGCGGGGCTTGTGGGGCTGTTTTGTGGGTTAAGGTTTTTTTTGGAATGTGGATACTTTGCCGAGCTTCATTTTGTATCTATGCAGTTAGAACATTTTCCGGCGATTTTCTGCCTATTTTCCGTGCATTTGTTTTACTTGTTTATTTTGTTGGTCTCGAACTGTAACTGTAACTGTAACTGTTTATACTAGGAATTCACATTTTGACTTACGTATAATACACAGACTTAGGTATATATATATACAAATACATGCTATGATTGTTGTTGTTGTTGTTGTTGTAGGGGGAAGTGGCAACTTACCTATCTGCTTGTGTTGCTGAACCAGAACCCACCGGCTTTAGGCTCTTAAATGCTTTGAGCCACTTTGTTTTCATCGATGGCGCTGTGGCAGCCGAGAATTTGCGTTCGTTGCGCGGCGAAGTTGGCTCAACTTTGCTAACGAATAACTCCTTCTGCGTATTAGAACGAGATAGAACGAAATAGAGAGAGAGAGAGAGAGAGAGAAAGAGAGAAAGCTTGATTAGTGATATGGCAAATACAATATAACCAAAGTCAAAGTTGCCAACTGGCAAGCAATCTGCACTTAAACATCTCACGTTGCAGTTTAATTATAGCCATTAGCAATAACAACCACACTCATACATACATATTGACTAAGCACTTACACACACACACACACACAGAATGAGACACACAAGCTCGTTATGGCATAATTACATCCATACGAGTTGTATTTAGGCGTAAATGTTAAATATTTAACTGAATTGCTGATGTTTGGTTATTTTAAAAGGCGCTCTTTGAACTCCAAAGCTGGTTTTGCTGTGGTTTCATGCCAAATAAAGCTATTTTAATTAATAATCAACACTTTGCAAAATACCACAAAATGTAATTATGTCACATATAGACACAGACAGACACACACACACACACACACACACAGACACACACAGATAGTGCTTTGTGAATTTTGTGATAATTAAAACCACGTGCGACATTTGGTTACAGTTTTGTTGTTTTTGTTTTTTCCATCTGCCAAATAATCGTTATAATCACAGTCTGCACTACTTAAGTGGTCTACCAATAAAAATGCATAAATTTACCCATTATGCGGTGCTTTTAATGCCATATGAAATTTTGCATAAGTGCATTATAGTAATTTAATGCTGACCAACTTTAAAGGCAGGCTAAAAGCGTGAGCAGAGATAGCCAACTTGTGTCATAACTAATGCAAACATTTATGAGTTGAGTGCATCTGAACTTTTTAGTATATCCATTAGAAAATTAAATATGAAAATCCATAAGGCTTACTTGAATTCATAAGAATGTTGTTTAAAATAGTCGCCTATTAAATCATTAAATATGCGAAATATTTAACGAAAATATTACATTCCATTTTACTTTATCGTTTAAAATTGAGATATTTATTTATAATAATTTGTCAATTTTACTATTGATTAAGCGAGACACCAGGAAAAGCGATAAGCAGTGTAATTTATCCTAATTAATGTTTAATAATTAACACATTGAATATGTACAAATATTTATTTAAGGCATTTTCACAGCTCAAAAATTATTGATATTAAATCTATTTACTTTAATCTGAGCTGACTATAAACATTTCAAATCAAATGCATTCCAAAGAGAATAAAAGTTTTAGCTGTCAGCTTGAACCTTGAACCAGCAGCAGCTGTGCTGGTCTGTGTTGAATCAAATGATATTGACTTGTGTTTCCAGTTTGGAGACAGGCGGATAGGAAAGCCCAACGAATCCATAGCCCTGTCACAACAATAACACGAAAAGAGCCAAAAAAAAGAAACGATTTTGGCACTCTCGCAATTGCTGCATTTATAATGCAACGAGGCGCGTACACTTTTTGTTGCCAGTCGCTTGACTTTTTGTTATTGTTGTTGTTGTTGGTGTTGGCTTTTGACGAGCGGTGCAAGCACTATTTTCGACATGGTTGAGCGAGGAGGAGGAGGAGTCGAGACAGGCCTGACAGTGGATTGGCATATTGGCATGAGTGCGTCCTCGTACCTGACAGCAGGATATTAAGGCTGTCACGTGTCCATATGCGACTGGTATATATATTTATATATATATATATATATATATACAAATATTTTATGTATATAGCCCATTCATCAATATCAATGCAATCAATGCAATTAATGCAATCAATGCGCGCCGCTATTAGCTACCAGTTTAATGGCAATGACAGCAACGGAAAGAGCATATTTAATTCATTTAATTCGATTAATCGACTTACGGTAATTTAATACTCAATTCATTTATGCAAAGTAAAGTGAGGATTAAATGATGGAAAAGCCGAAAATTAAAGATGGTCTTTTAAGGACACAAACAAACACACACAGACAGGAATAAAGACAAATGGGAGACTTATGACAGGCCAAGATAAGAAGTTGCTTTGCCTGATTTTGAGAGCCAGCATCACTGGCAGCAGCAGCAGCAAGTGTGTGTGTGTGTGTGTTTGGCTCCTTGTAATGGACATGTGCCTGTCATGTTGCCTTTGTCAGTGCCGTTGGGCGTGTCCTGTGCCATAAATTTATGCATGCAGTGCATAAAATTCAAATTAAAAGGAAGACGTCGCGCATCCTGCCAGCGACAAGTACACGTTTCGACACTTTACAACACTGGTAGGCTGGCCTGATGTCGCCAACGACGTCAACTTTCCCAGCCAGCCAGCCAGCCAAACTGATACCCGCAGTCTCAAACGTGTCCGTCTGTTAAAACGCCCGCTTGCTGCCCAAGGAATGTCAGAGAGAGAGCGCCACAGAGGAGCAGGATGGAATCGCTCCTGATGTGGGTGTTCACGTCAACGTCAACGGCTCAGCAATCAGTGGCCATGTGTTTGAGGGTCCTTTGGCGAGCACAATGAATGGAATCAAATGTTGTCTTTGGCCTGGCCCGTTGTCTTGAGTGCTTTCGAGCTCAACTTCAGCTGCATATTATGCGCTCTAATTGATTTCCCCGGAAACGCTTGGCCAGTCCAGTCCAGTGGCCCACTAACCGGACCAACCAGGCAGGCAGGCAGGCAGGCACTTGGATATCTGTAAACCTTTTTCGCTGATTTTCCATTATGAGAACAACTGCTATCTGCGTCCACTGGGAACACTCTTTCTCTCTCAATCTTTCGCGCTGAATATGCCAACGTAAAATTTATGGCTGTCACAATTTTTAATTATGTTGCCTATACGCTTGGCATTGCGATATTGAAACCACAAAGGTATCATAAATTGCCCGTACTGACTGAAAACCCACAGGGAAAACAAGAGATAAGTAAAAATAGAAGGCAAATGAACAACAACAAAAGGTGGCCCGGAAAGTGGAGAATGCAATGTCGCAAATGCCAGCCGGGTATTGGCCAACAGCTCAAGTTGTTGGTCGAAACTAATAATTTGCTCATTAAGACCGCAACAAAAGAAACTGTTACTTTTTTTCCTTTTATCACCAATGTAACAAAGCCAAATGTGCTCAGTTTACCATGTTGTTTGCTGCGCTTCATTTGTTGCCATTCCATTTGCTACCCTTGCCGATGAACTGATAGCGGTTGCAACAAATTGCGGTTTGCTTATTATGAGTTCCAAATGCAATAGAGTTGATGGGTATACAAAGGGGAGGGGGTGTGTGTGTGTGTGCAGCACTTGTAATGAGCTATTCGAGCGCGTGAGTCTGCTGCGCGTATATTTTATTGCCACTTTGATGAGCAGCTGCCAACAATTTTAACCTATATTTTCCCAAATGCCGCCGTTGCACATTTTGTTGCGCCTTTGTAATTTGCAACAAAAAAAGAGGGGTTGGCTGCCAGCTGTGTTGTTACTGTTACTGTTGCAGTTAGCAAGTTGCAGCTGAAAGTTGCATGCACTCAGTCATTAGTGAGCAAATGTGGCACGATATGTGCAGCGCTTACTTTATGGCTTTTAGAGCACCAACTAATTGCAGTCGGGCAGCAACCAAAGCAAAAGTAGAAGCAAAAGCAAAAGCAGATGCAGCAGGAGCAGGAGCAGAAGATGCAGCAGGAGCAGCAGCCAGCTCCATGCTCCATGCTTCATGTGCGACATGGTGAGTGCCGTGCAAATACGCTTAAGACAATTTAGCAAATATGAAAGTCTAGGCAGAGACGGAAAGAGGGGGTGGGGTTGGTTGCTGCCCAAACAAACATTTCCGTAAATTACACGCATTTGTCAAAACGAAACAATGCGCAAAGTGTTTATTTGTTTTAGTGAGTGCTTTTGAGCGCAAAAATGACTCAACACAAAAACTGCAGTTAGAACGCAGACAGAGACAATCACCCCCCCCCAACCCACTCCCTTTGTGGATGTGTGTGTGTGCTTTGTGAAAATGTAGCAACTTCTAATGGGTTTGCTTGTTGTTGAGATCATTGTTGCTGTTGTTGTTGTTGTTGCAGTCATGCGCGAAATGTAGAGCAGCGATTATGCAACCACATGCAATGACAATGCAGCATCGATCCGGGCTATAACCACAATACACATCCACACACACACACACACACACTCGCACACACACACACATACAGGGGTACACATTGCGCGCTCCACGTGGCGTATGTGCAATTTGTTATTTTCATTAACGCCTAAGAGCAGCAATTAATTTTTTTCTTTCCACTTCGTATTTAGATTTTTTTTTGCTACTCTTTTGGTGGCTTGTGCTGTGCATTGAATTAAATAGCACTTTTTGCACCACACACAAAACAAAGGCCATGCGAAATGTACCAAATGGCACGGGATTAATTTTTACCAACTTCAAAGTTAATAAAGATGGCCAACAGCCATAAAAAGCTATTATTATATTAGTGCGAGTAGTGCGGAAGTTTTATGAACTTAAGCTCTTAAGCGACTTTGGCTTAAAGTCCTCACTCAGGGCTTAAATGTAATTGACAAGAACTGTAAAAGTTTTTACCGTAATATTTTCATAAGCTGTGTTCAAGTAGAATATTCTAAATTTACATGATAGATTCAGAAATATTTTGTGCACTTAATTATAGATTGCATATGCATAGTTTAAATCCTACAAATTAATCTGGCTTATAAAGTTACCTGCTGGCTGTAAAATTGATATGCAAGTTGCAATATTTAAAAGCACAGACAGTTGCACAAATATTCTAACGTATTGAATTACAAATAAAATGCAATTGGGCTTATGGGTTTTTTTTTTATTATTATTAAGTATTGCATTTATTGTAGTATCATTTTTGTTTTAGCAATTATTTGTATTGCACATGGCTTAAATTGTCTTTCAAAACTTAATTAAATATTCAAGTGCTGTTTTTTGCTTTGAATCGTATACTGAAAAGATATAGCTGGTGCATTCAAGGACCACTTTTACTTAATACTGGTAAATATGAAGTGTGGCACATAAGAGGCTTGGACTAAAACCCATGTACAAATTTATGGCCAGCAATTAAAGCTGCAGCAGCAGCAAGCCAACAGCAATGGGTGTGGGTGCGGAGCAAAGTAAGTAGTAAAAGAAGCAAAAGCAGCAACAGTAGCAACAACATTGGCAGCAGCATTTGTAGTAGGAATAGCAACAGTAGCTGGAGTCCCAGTTGCCTGGCAGCCCGATGCTGATAAGTGCGCGTAATCGGCTCACGCTTAACGCCTTACGATGGCAGCAGGCGAATGCGAATGCGAATGCGAATGTGAATGCGACTGCCAAAGGCAACGGGAATAGCAACTGTAACGGTACCGGGCTCGACAGCCGGATACGGATGCGGATGCGGATGCGTAGCGGCGCCATTTGCATGGCTTGTTGGGGCTTTTATTTATTATTTGGCGCAGCTTTTTGGCGTAAACGTGGGCGGCGCGTATTTTACTGTTGCGTGCCACAATTTCATGTCCATATGAAGCCGCCTTTTATTGTCCTTGTTAGGCGGGTTTGGGCAAAAGCAACTAACTGGCAGCCGCGCTAATGCACAGTTATGGTTTTCATTAGGCAGCATCAGTTGTGGCAGACAACTCCACAAAACTGCCCCCCGCATTTCCCTGGGGCAAGTTGGTTAAACTGCGTAAAAGGGAGCAAAGATAAGGACAAAAAACACATTCTTGTAACGAGAAGTTGACTGTTTCTTTGCATCTTTGCATTCATGTGAATCGCTTCTATCTTTGCTCTGCTTTTTGGTCACCTGACCAAGTTGCGTGCTTTCAATTTTTGTCTTTTGCTTCTATTTTTGCAATTTGCAATTCGGTTTTTTTTTTTTTTTTTGGTGTGTGTTCTTTCGTTTACATGCTTGCTTTTTATTTTTATCGCATACAAAAATAATGGTGGGTGTGCTGAGAGTGTGGTGCATATGCTGCCCCTCAAGTTTTTACTTGTGTTTTATGGATTTTCTTCTTGCTGCCTGACATTCTACGTGACTGCCATCAATTTTCAGTGGCATTGCCGCTTCATTTTGCATACAGGTGAATGGTTGTCAGCCAGCAATTTGTATGGCAGTGTGTGTGTGTGTGTGTGTGTGAAAGGTCTGTCCTTGTGCCCTTAACTCGATTTGGAATTGGTTTAAAAAGCAACGAGTGCGAGAACTGCTGATCAGCATACCTCAAATGGCATTGCATTTTCCAACAAAAATTTTACACTCAGCTGCTACTTTTTATGTGGCTGGCACATTAAAATTCTCTAGTGGGTATGTATGTGAGATTTTGTTTAATTTTTATAATACATATTTATATAAATATCTAATCTGGCTAGTGTAAATATCGAATTTAGTTTTTTATAAGTATTGATATTTCTATATTAATAATTTACTAAGGAATCGAATTTTTAATGCAAGTCTCCTATTGATATATTTATATATATATATACTCATTTATCAATTTGATGGCTTTCTCTATATTTAAACTATATAATCCCTCAGCTTGTGCCAAATATCTTGAGGTATCTTCTAGTCGAGCAAACCCAACTCATCTTTTAACGTTTTGCTTATTTTTTTGTCGGTTTTTATGTCGCTTTATTATTATTGCAAGTGTAAATGTGGAAAATTGTGTGCGTGTCCAACTTTATGTGGTCTTGGACTTTTCTGAGTGTATGTGTGTGTGGGGGTGTGTGTGGGGGCGTGTGTGCGTATGTGAATATTTATTGTCCTATTTCTTCCACAGACTGAGTCCGTCCGTCTGTCTTTTTGTCTGCATGGCAGGTGTTCTTTAACTGCTCTGCTCTGCTCTGCTCTATGGTTCAGTTGGGAACTGGCTCAGCAGTTGCAGCTGCAAATTGATTTTCAATAGCTGAGTGGTTTTTGATTCAATAAAATGACATACTCAGTTGACTCTCAACGAAGTAGAAGGGCACCCAGCTACGTGCCACACACGTGTGTGTGTGTGTTTGTGTGTGTTTATGTGTGTGTGCTTTTGTATGTTGGTGTGTTTCTATGAATGTCTTCAAAGTTTGTGGCATTTCTTATGGCTGCCTGCTGTTGTATGAAATTTGTTTTTTTTTTTTTTAATTGCGCACGCAACTCAGTTCATACGCATCTAATTCAGCATGTTTGCCTTGCTATTTTTATGCACTGCAAAAAAAAAAAATGAAGAGGAAGGCGCATACCATAATTGATGGGCCTATAAATATAGACATACATCGATTGGTTTTGCAACTGACTTTCTCAATTGGCTGACTGGTCACTGGTCACTGGCTCTGTGATAAATGGTCGATACTTGTGTTTAGCCCGTGTGACAGCTTAAAAGTAATTTATCAAACCTGTTATTTTCTTTTTATTACTGAGCGGCCTAATCGAATTTCTGACTAACTGACTTATCAATCAACTGGCTGCAGCAGGCGCCAATAAGTAGCCAGCCACAAAATGTAAATATGCAAAAAAAAAAACTTTGAAGTGTATTTCGAGCTTTGGCAGAGGCTTAGCCGGCTAAACGCATGAATTTCTAATTAAAATGGAAGACTCACACTCACACACACAGTTATAAATACTCATTAAAACCAAATACACACACACACACAGAAGCACTCACACACACATGTTTAGAGTAGTTGCTATCTACTTAATTACTTGAGCCTGCATACGGGCGGCTTAGCTGTATATATATAATTTAAAGTGCATATGTGCCACACGGCCAGGCCACAAGCTCCCTGCTGATTAAGTCGACAACAGGCCAAACTCTGACAGTCGACCTGGTGTTGCCTGCGCTTCACATGCCCCATTCCCCCCTGCTGCCCTTCACTGCGTACTTCATTCTGCCTCAGCCCGGCGGCATTTCACACGCAAACTTTTATTGCACTGACAAAATGCTTGGCGCAGTTTTTTCTACTTTGCCTCACTTTGTGCAAATAAAATATATATGTGTGCATATATAAACGCTTGCATATGCAGCTGATGGTCAGGGAAATGGAGCGGAAAATATGCTTTAGTGCTAGTGCTTGAGCGCTTGAGCGGCTACCACACCCACAACCAACAACAACCAAAACAACAACAACAACAACGGTAAATCATCTCGCAACCTGAAAGGAAATCCCAATATTTCCGCAACTTAAATTGAAAACTGTCAATTGGCTGTGTAAGTCGAGGTGCCATATAAAAAAAATATATATTTAGCCGCTTTCATGTTACCTGCCTGTCCAGTTGCTTGGCCTAATAAAAAATCAATTAAGTTGGTCCCTTTCGTGCCTGGCACATAGCTTCACTCTCCAAAATCGATGCCACCCCCCCCGCCCGAGACCCATCGAAGGTTGCACGAGGCGCGATAATTGATGTGAAATGCGAGCGCGACGTGTGCGCAGTCAGTGGAGTCGTTAATCATGTAGGCCCAGGTATGAGCACGGCTCAAACCGAAGCCAATACCAACTTTATAGACATAAACACACTCACACGAAAACGTGCATAATTATCGAGACTCAACAACAACAAAATATAAAGAAAGAAACTCAGCTGCTGTCGGGGCAAGCGCGTGCTCTGATTGAGTGCCGCAGATTAACAAATTTTTAGCCCCAAAGGCAATAACAACAATAACAATAACAAAAACAAAAATAACAATAACAAAAATAAGAACTGTTCACATTCATAGTTGTTTGTGCGGCAAAGCACAAAATACACTCGAGGCGAACAATTTAATTCGTTTGGTAAACAGCACACGAAACAGAAACGTGCTGAGTTGAAAAAAAAGGAGAGACCGAAAAAAAAACCATATATCTTCGGTATGCAGAGTAAAACATACCCTTACATTTCTTATTCAAATATAACAACAGTAAAGAAGAAAATCCTCGAAACTGGACTTTGGTTAAGTCGATAAAAAATGTATTTAAACGCGAAATCATATTTCTAGCCATTGTTTCTACAATAAATATAAATACTACTAACTGAATGCAGCAGAACTAGTAATGCAATGCTGATCTGGATTATATATAATTTATGGGTTACATATTTCATGGAAAAATGGTAATACCTGCTGCGAGAAAATAAAAATGGGGTGAATTACAGGCACAGCAGACTAAAGCCAAAGAGTCTGCATAAATACTTACAAGAGACTAAGAGAGAGAGAGAGACATGAGCAGAGAAGGGGGAGAAGGGGGGAAGTGAGATTCAGGCAGTCAGACAGGACATGACTGCACAGCATGGCAAAGACCACTTCCTGTCAGGGGCCTAGGCCACGTGCGCAGCGACGCTCGACTGCCAGGCACAACTAACAGTCAAAGTAAGGCACACACACACAAACACACACACACACGCATGCACACTAACCGAATCGCACACTTAGTTAGTGAGCCTGGGTAACCTGGTAGGATCGTTGACACCGTCACATAGACCTGCTCGAGGTGTCACTTTTGCTAACACGAAACTTTTAATGCCGCTGCGGGTCGCGGCCATAAAAGAATTCATTTGTCATTGTCAGCAGCCTGCGTCTGCTTGCAGACAAGAACAAAAAAAAAAAAATCAAAAAGAATAAAAATAAAATAGCGAAATTGTAATAAAAAAATAAAACACGCTTTAACCGACAAAATCGTTTAAGTGCTGCATTCTGCGTGCTGCCAAAGTAAGTAAGCAATTTTCAAGATAGTGCCCTGAAAACTGCTGACTGCCAATTCTCGTAGGCGCTCATTAATATGCAATTGTATAGAAGAATACCAGAATATCAGAATATCAGCGCAGCATTCGAGCCAAGTGTCGTGCCGTACAGTTGCCAGCTGGCAGCAGCCACTTTTGCCACCTGGCCATATCCACCAACTCGTCGACGCATTCAATTATTTAAATTTTCATTAAAATTCTAGCAAGCAACAAAAAAAAAAAAAATGCCTGCGAAATTTCATAAAGTGTTAAGCAAAAATACTGTAACCCAGTAAAATGGCAAGAATAAAAATGTGAAACAAATACATTCACACTCAGCTTAAAACAAAAAAACTTGGTCAAGACTGCTGAAAATGCAAAGCTATGCGGAATTTATTAAAACGCCGAGCTCGAGGTTAAGAAATTGCTTTTGGCACACAAAAATAAAAAGAAAGTGAGAAATATAAAGAAAAACATCTGGCAAACAGTGCAGAACTCAAAGTTGAAATACTCTTGCTGATAAATATATATAATATTATCTCTCCATGACTGAAAATTCAATTTTTTTAATAAGTTCATACGCCAAAAATTTGTTTGTAGTTTTGCATTAGCTGAAAAACAGAAATACAATTTAAATGTTTCAATGCAAATAATTTAATTAAATAGTAACTTAAAAGTTAAAGGATACCCAAGTCATTCCAATATGTATAGAATATACAAAATATGTATTTTTGCTGTCATAGGGAATAAGGATAATAAAGAAAATTATATAACCCTTGGTATTGGGTATAAAAAGAAAGAGATTCATGTGAACATATTTATGTAAAGCCGCCAGCTGCTAAATGGTTATATTTTGTGGTCAGCACAATTGCTGAGCTGTCAAAGCATAAAATTGTATAAATGTGGATTGTTGTTGTTTCTTTTTTTTTTTTTTTGATATCAAAAGATTTCAGTTTTTGATGGGCATGTTAAGGGTTCAGTCACTCAATATCGTGATATAAGAAGCACCAATCCAAGTCATAAAATGCTCGCGGCAAGCAAACAAAACTTTAGCAGACAGGACACAGCACTTAAGCTGGAGGAGCTACGCAGGCACGCTACGTATACGTAATAATTTATATGATGCTACATGAATACATATATGGCACAATGGAGCTGTAAAGTCGGTCGGCTGCCTGGCAGCCACTGCCAATAAGTCAGTTATAAATTTGATATAAAATTAAGCAAGTTGCGGCGCCACTGCAAGTCTACCAAGTCTACAAATTGCACAACTCGCCAGGAGGCAGGCAGCATGCTTTGCTGGCTCTTTGCTCCTAGTAATGGGGCAGGCTTTGGAGCAGCGACTGCAGCTTGTTGGTGTCATGAAGCATCCTCTGAGAACTCTGGCACATATTCGGTTCGTCTGACAATCTCGGAAGATGCATAAAACTTTCTGAGTGTGTCTGTGCAAATAAGTCCTTGTAATGCTCATATTTTCGGCATCGTTACGTTATGTAACATATATATATATATATAGCAGCTAATATATCGATTCAAGTTAAGAACAAATAAAACAAAACTAAAGGAAGCACCTTGACTTCCTACTTTTAGATATTGGACAGGCGAGTGTGTAGATTGTGGACACAAGTTGCCTTTGAATAGTGAAACCAAAAAGCTGACAAATAGTTTTCTGAGATTTTTATAATGTGAGGCTTGTCAAAGTTTGAGCTTAAATTATCGATTCAAGTTGAAAAAGTCACTGTGCAGTCTTTCAATTATAAATGTAATAGTTGAAAAAAAAGTTATTGGTAAACTAAAATGTTAAAATTTAATGTGTGCCCAAAAGCTGTAACAGTTCAACTTTTGTTAGCACTAGAAACTACAAAGTCGAACTTAAAACAACATCAAATTTTATTGACCCAAAACTGGTTTCACATGAAAAACAATATTTAAAATTGACTGGTAAAGTTTGTTATTGGAAACTGTTGTTTTGAGATGTTGCGCAATGTTTGACACATGTTTTCCAGCAAGTCATTAATTAATGTTTATTCTGCGTAAGTTCTTAATGTGATGCTTTGTGAGTGACTTTGAGCGGCAACAAGATAGATAGAAATGTATCCAATTGGCACTTTGTTAGTTGGTTGCCATGAAAACATCAATTGGTAATCAAATAGTTTTTGCCATCACAACGAAATTTGTCTGGCTGCCTTAATTGCATATCTTAGCTGCGATGGTTGGCTTAGAAGACTACATAATTGACTGCCAGCCATGCCATTAAAAAGTAAGCTGATATTACGCGCAATGGCTGCAGGGGAAGAGTCGAGGAAAACAAGCGACGAGCCACGAGAAACGAGCAACGAGAAGCTAGCAAAACCAGCTCGAACATTCAACTCCCAGACCAGAGCCACCCACACAGAGCAGTCAATTTGGTAAGTGAATGTGAGAATGAGAGTGTCAAATTTCCGCTTCCAGCAGCCATTTAGCAACTGGCAGTCAACAGCAACACCCTCATCCCTCCCTCATTCCCTGCTCCCTTTCCCATTCCCATTCAGCAAGCAAACACTCTCAACTACGCAAACAGTTGTCAATTTCTAGCAGCGCAAATATTTTTTCGCCTTCGCCTTTTTCACTTGTGTCGGGGCTCGGCACTTGTGTTGACTTCTGTTCCTTTCTTTTGCTAATACAGCTGCCTATTGTGTTTAGTGTTGTTGTTAATTTTGCGACTGATATTAGAATTGCAATGTGCAGTGTGCCTCACAAAGACATTGCAAGCGAGTGGCGCACACAAAGCAGAACGCGAATATGCAACTTAGAATTCAACCAAAAAAAAAAAGTCCAGCAACGTGGTCAGCATTTATGCTGGCTTTAACCCCTAGGAGGACAAAGAGAATAAGGTAGTATGTGGTTGGGAAAGAGAGAGGGGAAGAGGGAGAAAGTAGAGATAGTCATATGTGTTCTGGTATGCTATACAAATTACATTTTGTTTCATGCAAATTGCGGTCTGCATATTTTGAGCGCAGCCACCCAAAAAAGTATGCTACAATTTCTCCTCAAGCGTTGTCCACGAGTTAGCAGGTGAGTTGAGAGGAGGCAGAGAGAGGAAGAGGGAGAGAGTGCAGGTAATAGGTGTGTTAGAGGACGAGTCACTCAGGTATTGGTATTCAAAAGGCAAAAGGCACAGCTTCAAAAATGTTCTAGCAACAATGACACTTGGCCGCCCACTCGACTGCATGTTTGTAAACGTTGCTCAGGCACAAGGACCTCTTGCAAGAAAGCCAACAAAAATGGCAACTGTGCTGTGTCCCCAGACACGCATACACACATACACCCACACTTGCACATATGTGTGTGTACTCAGCAGTAGCTAGAGATAAGCGCATATAAAACAAGCTGAGTGGCTTGAGCCGCAAAACAAAAGCTACAAAATTCTGTGCAACGCACTCGACACGAAGCTCGCTCGTTGTGCCTATTCCCCAGTGTGTGTGTGGGTGTGTGTGTGTGTGTGTAGGTGTGTGGCTGTTTGCGTGTCATTTAGCAGAGCCTGCTCGGAAGCGCTGAGGTGCAACAAACAAGCTGAGGTCGAGCAGTGCACCACGATTGGCATCCAGTTACTGTGCAAGAGAGAAAGCACCTTTTGCGACACTCTTTCCTACAGGGTATTCTAATTATGTTATGTGATGTGTAACGGTGAGATATATTCTGAAATTAAAATTATAAATCCCTCATTGTAGGCTTAAAGCTGTCTTAGGAATTGTAGCTTCTAATTAAAGATTTTTTGCGAATTTCTTTCATTCACATTTAGAATTTGTGTTGCAACATTTTGTTAAAAATGTAATGTAAGAAATTGTTTATATTTTATGGAATTAAATAACAATAATTATTTAATTTATATCATCACACAGCTGCAAGAAGAGTATCTCAAATGCGGTATCCAACAAAATAAAGGGGTTTATCTGCGATATCCGGTTTGGAGGATGTTTGCACTGATGCTTCGGTAGCTGCTCTTGCTGTCATTGTGGCAAGCATGTTAAGTTGCGATTATAGGCTGTTAGTGGAAATGGCGATGACAGGCTGGCGCCAGGACGAAGCCCAGAATCAGGCTAACTGATGAGCAAGAACGACAGATTTGCATTCTCAATTGGTCTAATGAAGGACACATGATAGACTGCCGCCAGCTGTCTATTGTTGGCTCTGGCTCTGGGTAAGGAGCAGATTGAACAAGGCTCTGTAGCGAGTGAGATTTGCTTAACGACCTGATTTTCTGATAGCTAAAAATCGATGCAATACAAAGCAAGCTCAACGCCAGATGGCAAAATTAATTAGCAGCTTATTATCTTGGCCCACAAAAAGCGGCTTATTCCCAATGCCAATCACAAAGCCAACTCATTTGCTGTGCATCATTTGACGCTGCTGTTTGATTTCGAATTTTCGATTAATTTTTCAATTTATTTACAGCCTTATTTGAGTCTGAATTTCATTTGCTTTGGCTGATGTTTGTGGCTGGCATTGTTGCTGCAGTTGTCAACATAATCGCATTGAGCCGTAATTAGTGTGACATTAATTAAGTTAATCGCCTACGTTGTCAACTGTTCACATGTCCAATTGTTGCACTTGTTGTTGTTCATTTCGGTGCGTGTCACAAGTACAAAATCGCAATCCAATTAAGTGCTGCCCTCTTAGCCCTAGGCCAACCAGTTGTAGCATGCCACCAAACAGCCCTATCCCTACATTCGTCCATGCATAATTCAACGCCAAGTACAAACAAATTACGCGTCGCGCTTTCACTCGATGTTTGGCCTGATCCATTGAGATGACGCCAAATATGTGAGTCAGCAGGTCTGTCCTAGTGCCGGGCTTATGATTAAGCAACCAACCAGCCAAATTCATCATTAATGCAAATGCTATTAGGCATGCAAACATCATTGGGGCGCGGGGGAGGCACTCCAAAGAAATGGGCCAACTTCTTGGCTTAAGTACAGTTTATGACTCAGTTGCGGGTGGGCGGTCGTGCTACTTGACAATTTAGTGGAGACAAACATATCACACTCAAGGTCTTAAGTAATTAGACACATAATGTATGCCCAAACCTCAGAACTTGGAATTTATGAGACTAGCATAACATATTTGAAGAGCACTTTAGTGAAATGCGTCTGGAACTAATGGATTTGAAGGCCAGATTATTTGTATGTGCAGATCTGAGTTTTGTGCAGGTCTTGACAACTAAACAACAAATATATTTAGGAAAGACACTTAATTATATTACAGGTGTCAAACGTATCAATTAAAATCAGCTGGTTTGTATATCGCAAAAAAAGAGACAAACATTTAAATTTCAGATAAAATTTGGAATAAATTTCTGTTTAATCACTCGAAACATTAAGGAAACTTCGGATAGAAAATATGCACCAAAGTTAGTCAAGAATTTGTGGACAGCAGTGGAGAGATTTGAGAATTGATTTGCTTAATTTTGTATTTGCAACTTGCAAATACATTTTGCTATTATGTTAATTCAGTTAAATCAACCTCAATTTTGTATGCCCAGCACAAGGTCAGTGATAAATTGATTGCCTTGGGCTAGCTGTGATTTATGTTCCATGCATAATATGTGAAACGCATATTGCTGCAATAAACTATTCTATTCAGTTGGTGTATTTGCAATTATTTTCCAGTCAATTGGTTTTGCTTTTCTTGGCGTGAGCAGCGATAGAAAATCAATTGTGCGTAGAGGGAAAGTAATTGCATTTGCTGCTTTATGGCCTCCATTTTGGCCTGACTGACCGCATCACGTATACGCACCGTATGCCGTATACCGTATGCATATAGCATTTCGTAATAATATTTAAAAGTCACACTCATTATGAATACCTGAGCAGTCATGAAAGAAGCTGTCATCACAGAAGCCAAAGAAATGTATCCTTTTGTGGTTACATTCAATTATGGCCAGGTGCAACTGAATGCTTTCATATTTTATATACACTGAATGCTGTCACAGTAACTCAAGTGCTGTGCATAGAAATTAAATCAATATTTGCACTTCTGCAGATGTAGATACAGATACAGATACAAATACAGATACATATACAGATACAAATACAGATATAGATACAGATACGGATACGGATACAGATACGGATGCAGCTGCAGTAAACTGTAGTTGTTGCTGTCAGTTGCTTGTTGCCACTGCATTCAAAATAAGACGACTTGTACAACGGAGGGTCCAAGTCAAGGTGCTATGTGCCACATCTACACATCCCAAACAGGCAGTAAAATTAATTATTTAATATATGCGAGTGTGGCAAGACTGTAAATATGTCAAAATATTATATTTAATATGTGAGGGAGGGGAGGCAGTCACAAGTTGAAAACTATGAAATTCCCAAGATGACTTAAAGCGGCAACAACACTAAAAAAAGGGGGAAAGGATAAAAAAGTCAGAAGACAGTCGACAACTGAAGGCAAAGACAGCATCATGAATAAATTCGCTCATACATATGCATATTAAGAAGCGAGTGTATGGGTGTGTGTGCGTGTGTGCACACAAAAGCATGCTACAAAAAAATTAAGAAGAAGAAGAATATAGAGAAGAAGAAGAAGAGATGACAAGGCGTCGTCGTCTTTTTGCTGTCGCCAACGCTTAAGCGCAAACAAATCATGCGCCAGAAGACAATTGAAATTGCTAGTGTGTGTGTGTGTGTATTAGTGTGTGTGTGTTTTAGTGTGTGTACTGTCTGTGTGTGTGTCTATGTATGAATCTGTGCTTTTAGCCAAGCCACAACGTTGTCGTTTGCTTGCTCTCCAAAGTGCACTCGAGCGTTAAGAAATGAAAATACTATTTAAGCCATTTTATCAACATAATCGTAAATCATTTTGTACTTTTCGCATAAAAGTTGTTGGGCAATAAAGGACCCAATTGTCTTCTGCATATAATTTGTTATTGGATTGCTCTTCCCCCCTCCTGTGTAAAGCCGCTGTCTGCCATCGCCGCATTGCCAGAGGGGTTAAAAAGTATTGCGACGGGCAGCTGCTTTGCTTTTAGTGTTGATTTTCTCGGGTTTTTCGCTGTCATGTATATTTTTAGCTCACACACACAACTTGCCACCGCTGCCACACCGCCAACCCCAAATCTAGTTACAGCTACAGCTCCCGCTTCTGCTCGCTTTGTCATACATTTCACGCCTGAGAGCACAGAATGGCCAAGCGAGTGGAGACCACATCATTATATATGAGCTATGCTGCACACGTACGCAATGGCTACACTGCGAAAAATCAACAATTTCACAACTGGCTGTAAGCCCCCTCCCCCGCCACCTATCATTTTCACATATTTCCAGCCAGTTTAAGCAACCAAAACATTTATATTAAATTTTGCATTTGCAAGTGAAATTTTAAAACTTGCACTAAGCTATTCTATGTGAGAAGTTGCACAGTTGAGCTCAGCATTAAATTCAATGTTTTTGTTTGCTATCATAGCTTTTGGCCACAATTATATACAAATTTATTTCATTTAATTAAATATTATACTATTAAAAAGATTGTCTAAGTTGGTCAGGCTTTTATCAAAATTGGTTATTGTTTACTCAGCTCTTTCTATAGTATTATTACTTATTACTTGTTGGCTCAGATGTATTTGGAAACACGTCTTGATTTTTCTTCAAATATTTCAGATACTTCTAACGTATTTTATGCAGGGTCTGTTTGCACTGTGTATAAAGTGACAGAGCTGCTGGAAGGAAGGAGAGCAGCAGAAAGAGTCAGCAGTAACAACTGGAGCTGAAGCTGTAGCCATAATGGCAGTCAATGTGAGAGTTGTTGTTCTTGTTGCTTTGTTGTTGCTTTGTTGTTGCTTTGTTGTTGCCTTGTTGTTGCTTTGTTGTGTGCTGTGCTGGTTGTGCCTGCAGACATATCGCCCACGCTAACACTTGGTGGCTTATCTATGACTCTACAGTATCTTGGGGCAATATTGAAATATTTGTCTATGGCTCACAAATTGCAATTAAGGCCAAAAACACAACTTGGGGCACAAAATGCCAATAGTTCTGTCGTTGAATTCATAATAACATGCCATCAAATTTGCACATGGCCTGCACCACATAATCATCCAATTAAAATTCCATGCCAATAAATTTAACGCACGAGCTATTGAAAACCCCAACCCGACAACGACATCAAAGCAGAGCGAGAGGGAAATGGGATAGAGAAGAGGCCAGTTGCCGCATGAATAGTGAAATGTTTTCTTTGAAAATATTTGTGTTAACACCACCCACCTAATGAAAGCAGCTGGAAGTTATTGGCCATAATCATGGCAAAATCTATGTAAAGGTAGTTTTTAGTTGGCAAACAATGCGAGTTCGCTGAGGCATGCAACAATCAGCATTGATTGCAAATGTTTAACCATATTCAGAGGGTTGCAGCCCTGCTTAAAGAAACGCAATTAAGCAAAATGCAAAGAGAGAGCTGTCTGCAGGCCAGCAAAGGTTTCAACGTGTGGCATAAACCAAGCTAAAGTCATGAAAACCAATTAATGCAACTGTCGCCAGCAGAAAAGCAGACAAGCTGGCAAATTGGACAAAATGAACGACTTGAAGATAACCTTTCAAGCTGAGCTATAGAAAACCAAAACTTATTTAAACGAATTATTTGTGATCTTTGTGATCAATAAGAATCAAGTCAATGAATAAAATAAAAATAAATAATTAAATAAAATAAATACCATTTAATATAGAAGCATTTTATATAAAAGTTAAATCAATATATGCCAAACTGTGGATCTATTTAATCTGTAACTAGGACAAATGGTATATTGCATATGCATCTGCAGTTGGTTAGCACATTTAAGACAATAAGCCAATGTTCAATCCAGCCAATGTTAAACAGCTGTTTTTGTGCTAAGCTGCAGGGTATTCGATAAAAAAAATAGAAAAAAATACTATAGAAAAAATTGCAAGATATTCCTTTGGCATTAAAAGCGATTTTCCGCTCGCTTTCCATTAAAGTCAGCCACGTACTTGGCCGTAAGATGGTTTACCCCAAGGCGCATTTGAGGCTTAAATGCGACACGCCCACGCACAAATACACACACACACACACACCGACAAACTAACGCACATAGAAAAACACACACACACACACATATATATATTCATGGGGATATGTAAGCGGGTAAAACCTGCAAATATATAAAAGAAAACGCCACGTGCTGCGCGTTTTGTGCCAATGCTGCAAAACTTCTGGCCTTGTAACACTTGCACTTGTGCACACTCATACACCCACACACACACACACACACACATATAGAAAGAGACCAGCACACTCAAAGCACACATATAGAGACACACATTTATTGTATTTTCAACATGTGCTTCTTGTGCATTCGAAAATTGCGACTCGAAGTGGTACGCTCAATTCAGTTGCAGTTTCAGTTCTTCATCTAACCAATACTCCACTTCAGTTGCTGCTTATTCGGTTGCCAACTTTGCCGAATTTGCGGGCTTGTAACGATGGTTTAATTGAAACCGAGACGTGCCTTGCAGCTGCAGCAGTTCTACGTGCCAAGCGATACATTCGCAACAAACAAAATGAGGAAACTCTTAGTTTTCCACACCCCAAGACTGCATATAGAGTCCCGTTTTGTATACCTGCTAACAACAATCACCTGCCCGCAGCAGTGGCAGTGGCAGTGGCAGCTGACAGCAATTGAGTTGTGTGGCTAAATTTGCAATCAAGTTTTCCCAGCAACTGGCAGACAGCTGCAAAGATTAAATGACACGAAATCATTTTCGAATTGATGCATTGCAAATTGATGTTGTTGCATTTGGCAAAATGTTAAATTGCTTGTCAATGTGCTGCACGTGGCACCATTTAGCCAGTTACCCACCACCGACCCGCCATCAACCCTAGTAATGAGCGTATCAGAACTTGTACCTGACCTGTGGTTTTTGGCGTAATTTCATGCCATTCGCCGAAGATAACAACATGGACCTGGACATGTTGAGTAATTAATGGAAATACTATGCCAAAATCCAAATTCAAATTCATGGAGCTGGGAGATTTTGGGCAACGTTTTTGGTGAGAGCTCTGTGCGTCTGATTTGGTCGTCTAATGTGCGCTGTGTGCTGCATATGGAAATGGTGCTCGTTGACTTTCGAGTGGTTTCGTGTTGATTGCTTTGCATATGCATGGCGTTTGTGGTGTACGTGCGGCGCACATGGCGAATGCGTGATTTCTTTATGAAAAACTTTGTGCGCCGCGAAGTATGCAATAGTTATTGACCACACAAATGGGTGTGGAGCAGCTGCGGCAGCTGCGGTTTTTTGCATGATTTTCGCTGCATCGAAAGAAGAAAACATAGTTGAAAAGCCACAAAAAATAAAATGGGAGAGCCAACTGGTTGTGTTGTGTACGTAGTTGTGTGTGTATGTTTGTGTGTGCACATAAATAATAAAAAAAAAAGAAACTATGCAGACTGAAAGTTTTTTGTAGATTTCAAACAGTGCACCCGTTTGCTCTGTGGCTGGCAACATGAAAGACCACACACACACACACACACGCACACATACAAGGCCCACATACCGTGCAAACATAGTGATAATTAAAGTTTCGACAACAGCAACACAAAAGTCACTCGAGCTTTATTACTTTGTGTCCTGCTGGGGCCAAACTGGCTGCGCTTTCTTTTACTACATATTCAAACAACGCTGCTGGCAACACTTGTGTCTCCTGTGCAGCCAGACAACATGTATATTCTTGTCCATTTCCCAACAACAGCATCAGCAACAGCAACAACAGCAACAACATTTGTAAAAGTTGGAACAACATCCTTATGCGATAACAAGGCAACATCAGCAGGAGCAGCAGCAGGAGCAGGAGCAGGAGCATCAGCGGCAGCGGCACCCCAGCAACAACGGCGACGCTGGCTGGGAGGCAGTGTAAAACTTATTTACATAAATACAAATTGAAAAAAGTGGTGAATAAAAACTATATGCAACAGCAGCCACAGCAGCAACCATGTAGTTAAGTGTAGGGAAAAATAAAAGACAAGTGCCCAGCCAAATAGTCAAAGTTTCGCCTTTGACGGCAAACAAACACTAGAATACAACGCAACTGAAACTGAGAGAAATGGAGATTTTAAGTGGGAAGCTGCCGGCAAACAAAAGTGCCGAGTGGCAAGTTTCAGGGCGTTGCATAGATTATGCGGCCTATAAATGTTATTATTCTTTCTTCTCTTTTTATATGCCGCACTTTAATTGTTTAGTGGGCATATTAAGCAATTAGTTAAACGAATACTAAAAATTAACCGCAACCATTTCTATTTAATTATGTCATTTAAAGCAAATACGACAAATACGATTTGAGGCACGCACAAATTTATTCGAATTTATATCTATTTATCTCTATTTATTTATTGATGTCAGCCAAAATGTTTACACACAAAATAGTGTCAAAATATACGTGGTAAATGTGTGAAAGTCAATTTCGAGGCTTATTTTTGCTACTGCCTGCGGAAAGCAAATGGAAATCAGAGAAATAGTTACATTTTATGATGTAAAGGAAGACACCAAATATAATAATAATTAATAAAATATTAGTTTTGGCATTTTATATTACATGTCTAACTGCTTCTGTTTCGTTTGCTTTTCCAAGCGATTTAGATTTATGTTTTTATTTAAAAAAGTTTTTTTTGCTGCCTAAATTTGAATAATTTAAGCACAGGGTAGTTGTTAGTCAATCTGCGTTATTTATAGACACTTGTCAATTTCTTTTTCCGGCTTTTTTGAAATTTTTATTTTTGTTTTCGTTTGTTGATGCAATAAGTTTGACATTTGAAGTAACGCCTGGCCTGCTTATTGGATATGCAATGGAAAAATGAAATTATATTTCCTTCGCGTTGACTGCTGTGGGCTTAACTTTGCCACAACATTTTGTAAAACGAGTCAACTGCACAGAAGTGCGGCAAAGTGCGGCAAGTGAGAAGTGAGCAAAAAAAGGAAGCCAATGTCAGGCCGCAAATATGTGTGTGGGTGGTGTAAAATACATTCAACTCCCTTTATACATATGTAGGCAAGCGCTTGTGTAAATATGTAAATAAGTATGAAACTTGGCATGGAGCGATGCCATTAAGCGACACCCGCTCATTAAATATACAACGAATGAAATGTCAACGTGAAAATTAATTGACTAAATTGCGCAGCTTTGACTTTCAGTAGATAAGTGCTTGGCTGATTGGTTGGGAGGGGGTGAGTGGTGGGGAGCTGTTGGTGTCGTTGCGGTTGTGTTCGGCGGTCGCAGCAAATGTCTGCCTCATATTTCAATCAAGAACGGCGACAGCTGCGTGCCAGCAGCATAAGCTGCAACATCATTTTGGCAAGAGTCCATCAAGTGATGCTAGCTGCTATCTGCTGCTGCTGCTGCTGCTGCTGCTGGTCCTTGCTCAAGCTTCTTGAAGCCTCATCAATATTTACAAGCGGCGTGCCACAAAATTTGGCACAGCCAAAACGAGAGGCGTGTTTATGAGCTAATCGAGAGAGGGAGAAAGGCGCAAAGTTAATTGCTAAATGACAAAAACAAACGAAGAGGCGGGGCAGCTAGCCACTCGAGAGAGACAACCACAGACACACACATACACACACACAAACAGTCATAGAGCGATGGAGACAATTGACAGAAGGAAGAAAGGCTCCACATTTTGGGGGCTATAGCTGGCTCAAGATTAATGTACGGCAATTAAACGTTTAAGTGTTGATTAATGTGACTTGCCGTATTTAAGACTGAAAACGCTGCCAGCTGTCTGTCAATCAGAGAGAGAGAGAGAGAGAGAGAGCTAAAGATGGGGAAGGAGCAACAAAATTAAAAATAGAATAAAAAAAAAAAACAATCAAAGGGGCTAAACTGAGCAAAGAAAAAGAAAATATGGAAAATGTAGCTGGCCTAATTCGGGTCAGTGGCATCAACATAAATTCAGGTTCCTCTAACTAAAGGGGCTAGATGCAAGCAGCAGAACTCAAATTGAAAGACATTCGCATTTATCATCTTTACGGTTTAACTGCCAAACTGCTTTGAAGGGATAACCAGCCAAGTGTAAACCAGAACAGAACAGAACCAAACAGAACCAAGAGCAGAGCCGAGCAGAGCAGAGTGGCGCAAACAACAAGAAAGATAAGTAAGTTGAAGGGGGGAGGGAATTGATGCGGTTCCACGGTATCCACAAAGTCAAACAATGTTTTACGCCTTACTACGATTTTTATTCTCTTCGAAACCTTTTCTGAGTTGGCTTGCTGTGTGTTTATCTTGACAGCGTTAAGGAAGAAAAAAAAGGTG
Organism: Drosophila fungiperda; assembly: GCA_035042345.1. NCBI lineage: Eukaryota > Metazoa > Arthropoda > Insecta > Diptera > Drosophilidae > Drosophila > Drosophila fungiperda. Next base: position 2,746,804 of record JAWNLM010000216.1, read on the forward strand.
GCAAAAACATGAAGTATGAACTATGAACGTCAAATAAAACGCACTTGGGTAAGGCGAACTGAAATTAAATGTGTGAAATATGACATTGCTATCTCGAAAGTCAAAAATTCCCAAGCCCCAAAGCTATTGTATGTTTATATAGATGTTGTATATATAAATTTTGCACCACAACATCCTTGCACTCTACTCAAACAACTACAAATCTTTGTTTTGCTGACAGGCGCACTTGTTCAAGTGCCAGTGCTCTGGCGCCAAGACAATGGCAGTGGCAGAACAAAGAGTTAGCAAGGATTATGGCAGCATTTTGGTTGATTTTCAAATAAAATTTTAATGAATCAAAATAGCCAACAAACTTTACCAACAACCTCAAAACCCAGCGCACCACCTCCCCCCGGCCACCAATCAGCCAGCAATCAGTCGGAAAAATAAAAACCTAAGGCGTACCACTTATCGTACGTCAAGGAAACTACGAGGAGCAGCTAGCCAGCGAAACCAAGCTGCTTAAGTCTGTCTGCCAAGTGCTGTGGATGCAAAAGCAGCAACAACATTGTATTAAACATCAAAGCAGCTGCTTTACACAGAACGTTGCACAGATTTGCGCTAAAATATTTATCAAAATCGAGCAGCAGCCGCAAGAGAAACGAAACACACAAGGACTGCAGAAAAGAATAAATATATATATAAATATATAATAGATATAATATATAAGACAAAATATAGTTGAGAAATTTATTCAATTCTAAATTAGTGTTAAGGACATCGAATTTAAAAATGAATTTTGATTTAGGGGTATGTCGAAAATGTATCTGCACTTTTATTAGCTTATTTCAGGAAATAAAGTAGGTATATAATAATAATAATAATAATATATATAATTAAATGCATAAGGTACATAATTTTTATTTTTAATGATTATAAATTTATGTAGAATTTTATCAAAAATACCTTAGCATTTTTATAGATTTTACTCTGATGCCTGCAACATAAACAGCAAATTGCAACAAAGTTTTATCAACTTTAATTAAATGCCATAGAAATTATTTGAATTTATGCATTGCATTTGGCTTTTATATGTTTCTTCGGAAAGGACAACAGGAAATTCAGTCATATAATTATTTACATGCCGCAAAATTCAACAAATTAATTGAGGCAAACATCCTGCTGATAAAAATGTGGCGTTGCAAAAGACTGTCTGATTAATTGATACAACAACAGATGCCAGTGGCCGGGTTGGGCAGAGAAGATGAAGAGGGGAGCGAGGGGAGCAGCAAAGAGCAGTGAAGAGCAACTGAAATCAGGGCTACCATTGGGGCATGACGATTTTAATTAAATTTTCTTAGCTGGCAACAATCCTTTTATATGGCGCCATTTTCCTGGCATTCACATTGTTAACAGCCTTCCTTACAAGCCGCTGTGTATGTGTGTGTGTGTGTGTGTATCTGTGCATCTGTGTGCGAGCGTGCAATTGTGTTTGTGCGTCGGCTAATGAAAATCAAACGTTGCAACTGTCCCACTGGCTAAGCAAAATGAATGGCGCTGACTTTACTGTTGCTTCCACAGTTGCTGTTGATACTCCTGCTGCTGCTGCTGCTGTTGTTGCGACCTTGATGCGGCAGCATCTTGTGATTTATTATTAAACACGTATATGAATTTTGTAAGACAGCGTGCGGCATTTACAGCGAATTGCGAAGACAAAACACAGCGGAACACAATACGAGTGGAACCTGTAGCATTTTCATGCGTATTTTTATGATTAATTAAAATTTATGCTGGCAACAGCAAAGATGAATGACATAAATGATCTTTGCTTGTGTGGCAACCTATTTAGCAGCGCCCAATTAAGTTTGAGCCTAAGATTGAGTGCTGTCATCCGCCCCACTCCTGTGTCTCCGTACCACGCAACACGCAGCTAATTGCAAGAAACTATGCCGTTAACTGTGCACAGTTACTGAAGCGTAAATAAAAGTGAAATCCGGAGAAAGAAAGACATTGTGAGATAAAAAAGAAAGCGCAACGCATTTTATATTTATTAAAGCAATAAAATAAAGTACAACCTGGCTACAACCGCGCAAAACCCTCGCCCAGTCACCCAGTCGCCCAGATAACGTGTCCAGGCGGCAGCAGAAAGAAATATCGCCTTGTCATAGCCATCATGCAGGTCCCTCCCAGAGGACTCTGCCCACGTTACATAAATTTGGGCAGTGTATGTGTGTGTGCGTGTTGTGGGGTACGTGTAAATTGCTGTTGTTTCCCCATTTTGGACTATGACTATGGCAATTTCAATGGCAACGCCTACGCCTTATGTTAACTGGTTTGCCTTGGTGTCCCTCTGCATGGATTTGGGGGCATATGTAACAAGGGCGTTGCAATAAATTTAAAATTAACCCTTTTCGGAGCACATCATCTCTGACCTTAGACCCCTTTTTCAGACACTGGACCACAACACGTGCTTCAATCTATTTAAGAATGAGACGACACAAAATCAGAATAGTTTTCGACACGAAGCCTGCTGCAAATATGTAGTTCTTAACTATTTTCAATTTCTTGTATTTTTCTGCTCAACATATTCTGTGCAAGCTCCAAAAAGTTTTGTAGAAAAGAATGCGACAAAATGTTGGCAATTTACATATCTTGGCAACATAAGACATGCTCACAACTTGATTGCCATAAAAGTAATCAAATAATAGTTATTTTATGACTTTATTAAGTTATATATTGCTAATACAAATTCCAACTCGACGTTTGCCAAATCTAAAGGAATACAAATGTAATTTGTGTAACGAACTTAAATGAAATTATATAATAAAATAAATCAATCGAAGTGATTTAAAATAACTTTTACACTTAATGTGAAATACATATTTTTCCACTTATTGTCGTAAAATGACTTGGACAATATAAATGCTATTTCAACGTTGCTTGGGGCAGAAAGAAGTAAGTAATCATTATAGGTACAACAACAACAAGAAAAAGCGATAAATAAAATGTAGCAATTCCAATACACACAAACACACACACACACACACACCCAACCACAATATCATGCTGACCAAAATACTGGTGCACGAGGCGGCAATTGGCTTAAAGAGAAAACCGTTAAGGAGAGAGGGGATGGGGTGACTGGGCAATGGATTGGGCAATGGATTGGGCAATGGACATAAAGTTCAAGTGGTCAAGCCAAGACAAAAAATACTTTTAAAAGGAAATCAGTAGAATTTCGCTTATGGGCAACTGATTGTGCCAATGCCAAAAAGGAAAGGAAAGAAAGGAGAAATTAGAAATTATAAAGTAGAAAGTGGCAAAAGGCAGCTCCAGCTGAAAGAGTCAGAAGAGAACTAAGAACTGAGAGCTGAGAACTGGAAAATGGGAGTTGGGAGTTGTTGAAGGCTGCCTCACGTTTGGCGCTTGGAAAATTGAATTGTTTTAGATTTTCTTCACATTTTTCGGCGTTTCGCTTTCGCTGCGCCAAACAAATAAATCAAATTGGATTTTCTTGTGCACTTAATTTCGTATAGGAAATTGCGCAAAATGGCACATCGCAAAAAAGTTAATCAAAATCAAATCAGTAGAAAACAATCAAAATAGGAACAGCCAAGTAGGCTTTGCAGTGAGAAAGGGGGAAGGGAAGCCAACAAAGTAGACAATCACATTTGCCAGTTGAAAACAATTTCATTAACAGATTTTTTTTGTGAATAAAAAATAAATTCGTTAATAATGTCTTTTCCAGAATTTATGCAAAATGCCAATAGACGCATGGAGAATTCCGCTCTGATGACTGGCATAATGCGACAAATGGAGATTTTTAAGAGTTGCTGCTACTTCTTCGATCTGAAGACGGGTTGCAAGCTTATTGTTTTATTTGAGGCATTTTGGGGACTGTGGCAGATATGCTACAACGGCAAGGAGCTCTACGACAAAAAGGATGCCCAGCTAGCACCTGAGTGGCTTGATGCGAGGATAACGAAACACGATTGGCAACTCGACTTCTTCATGGGCCTCATTGGCTTCTTCAGTTCCCAGCTGCTGCTGGCGGGCGTTATATTTGTAAGAATTACTAAAACGTTGCTCTCTTATTTGAATTGATTTTCTATACAAAGATCTTTCATACAGGAACGCAAGGTGTGCATTTTGCTTTGGGTCTTTGTGACAGCGCTGTGCCAACTGGCTTTTATGTTTAACACTTTAATCATCGCCTGCATACCCGATCTTTTGATATTCGATGTCGCAACAATTGGTAGGCTGCTTCAATTATTATAACTAAACTTTCATTCAGATTAGCTTATTTTTGAACAAGCAAGTGGCAGATCTATTAAGTGTTTCCAGTAGTGTTGCAAAGCGCATAACTAAGATCTTCTGTTCAGTGTTAGATAGTAGGCACACATTATTTCCCACAATTTATCGCATTTTTGAAAAGGGTAATGTTTCCAACATCTCTTGCATTCAAAGTTATTTTGCAAACAATCCAGTGAGATATCTCTTAAGTATTTTCAGTGTTCTAAAACGCATCACAGAAAACATTTGATATGTGTTGAGTAATCATTTAAATCCTTTTTAAGCAAAACAAAAAAAAAATGAGAATAGATAATTTGAAAAGTTCTAAAAGTGTTTCCAAATTTTTAAATTTATATTTTCAGCTCTGCAAGCATATTTCATAATGATCGCTTTGGCATATTATATGCAAATGCGACGAGCCGCAATCTTCGAAGAAGAACCAGAAGACTTTGTGGTTCTATTTACGGCAAGTGAGGTATAAAGATTGACTAGCTTACATATTATATAGTTGTTAATTAGACAATGGATAATTGGCAATTTCATTCGATAATATGATTTTAATAAAAATATCATTGATGCAAAATCTCAAGCATTTTTCTTACTACGCTAGCGTTGCTGATATATATAAAAATACTAATTGCTATTGCTTAATTGCTAATTAATTGGTAAAATGCTTATTTTGATTGTATTATTTGGATAATCATGCCACAACTCCGACCACTACAACCAATTTTTGAGCTATTCAAATGCGTTATTCTTTTATCTAAAACTATGTACAAATGCAGTATTATTATTTAAATTGTACTATTTAAACATGCTGTTATGATTATGGTTGCGAGTACAATTGAAATTCGCGAAAATCGTTACAAAAATGTAAACAATTGAATTTCTGCTATTTTAGTTCCTCAAAAATTGATTGCATTGGCAAATTTGGACAGGAAAATAGCAAGAATAAAAAAATAATAATGCAAAATAAATAAACTCTTCGCTATGGCGAAGCTTGAATACTCTTTCCGTAACTATTATATTTAGTGATATTCTGTCTTTTATTGAGGAAAGAGCATATTAAAAATGAAGAAAGTAAGCAATATAAAAATAACCAATTGAAATTTGAAAAATGCATCTAGAAATACGAATTTCTTACTTTTGCGAACGATTTTTTTGGCGGCTCTCGCGAGGATGTTGCCGTGGGCGTGCCGCGTTTATTGGGGCGATTCTTTTTGAGTACGATAACGCGCATGGTGCACTGTTTAGGTTAGTGTATACGACTCGTTGGTATGTTGGTGTATGTAAATTCGATGAGAATTTGTTAGCGATGCGCTTAACACGACGCACTACAACAATTATTACTCTGAAACTCTGTTTTTGTTTTTTTTTTTTGGCAATGTTTTTGCTTTTGGCTCTCGAGTCCTTCAAATGAATTGCCGTTTGTAAACGGAGTTGCACATTCGGGACGCAGCACGTAATGACCAATGCGATGCTTTACATTACATAGTATTGATTAGGTTAACTACTTTCTATATAGTAGATTATAGCAAAATTGTCTAGTTGTTATTTACAGTACAGATACGAGAGTAAGTAGCAATATATCTATTTTTTTTTTTTTTGTATGTATTTATTTCTATTTGTTGCGAGTAATTGCTTAGTTAGTTTGGTGTTGCTAGATATGTAGGCAAGTGTTTAGTAAGTGGTGAGAGTGTGATAGAGATAGATGTGTGTCTATAGCTATTGTTATTGTTATTTGTATTAGTTGTAGGACAAGCGTGTGTTTTTAGCCAAGTTGTGAGCTCGATTTTTTGTTTTTTTGTTTTGCCAACCTGACTTTGTGGCCATCTATTTGTAGAATGCACTAATTACGAAATTACGAAAAGCAAGCAAAACGATTCGAAGAAAACTGACAGTGCTACATAGTAAATTGTTTGTATTTATTCAATTATGTGTAATTAATTAATTAATTAATTCCTTTAGATATTGCATTTTTATTTTGCATTTTAAGCAGCAATTACGTTCTGGCGCACGGTGCGAATGCGTGTTGTATTTTTTTATTGCTAATTTAAAGAAAGCTTATAGAATATTTTACAGATGCTGCCTACACGTATTTGCTGAATTGTTGTTGATGCTTGGATCAACGAGACAATTGTTGTGCTTTACTTACGGTCAAGTCAAGTTTTATTATTAGTTTATATTTTTGGTTACGATTTATTGAGCAAACGCCTCAAGAAATTGAACACAAAAGCCTGCCTGTTCTGCGCTCTACCAAAAAGGATATTGTCTGTGCTCTGTGATTAACAAAATCTTTGTTATTATTTCTGTCGGTTGTTGGTGTTCTTGTTATTATTCAATTTTTGTTCTTTTTGTTTTTGTTGCTCTGAGACAACGCCTTAGACTAAAAAAAAATGCCAGCGCATTTCTCTTCGATAGTTCGTTTATTTTTGCCAGCCAGCCAATCGAAGCTTTTGGGACGCGAGCGAGCCTTGGCGACGTTTTCAATTGTCGTACGGATTGCGGATGCGGATCACTCAGCAGCAGTGGGCAGGCCAACAGCAGGCAGCAGAATGCGCGACGCGCGTTATTCAAATGCAGGCACGTGACTGAGTCGAAGCGAAACTTGCACGTTGCTTTTATAAACAGCCAACAGCTAAAGGCAAAAGGCATACGAGCCTGCAACGACAACGACGACGATCTGGCAACGCTGCGCATGCACTTGTGCTCCCAACACGAGCTCTCACTTGCTCTTACTTTGTCTATTGTCTAGCGTCTCTCTCGTGTGTGCCCGACTCAAACAGCTGTTTTCAAAAACGGCAGTCAGCTCGAGATAGAAAGTTATTTGCCTTGGCGCTTTTTCCCACCAAACACCAAACACAAACAAACAAATCGCACGCCTGCTAATCCAAACAGGCTGTGGCCGGAATAAAACGCACACACACACACTGATAATATTTATCGAGTCTAGCACAAGCTTATAGTTTAGTTGGCATCTGTTATCGTCTTTGTTTTAGTTTCTATTCATATTCGGAACCGTCGCCATGCACTGACCAAACGCTAGCTCCTCAACCGCAGAACTAAGCGAAGCACGAAGCACTTCCGGAGTTGTGCTCCGCTGTTCGCGTTCAGGGAATTACATATTTGGTCACATGCGCAGTTGGACGAAACTGACTCGGACTGAGTCACAGCTGTTTGACCTACATACGAGAGTGCTCAGTGCACGTGTACTCTGAAGCGTGCACACACTTTTATGGAACAGTGTCATTGTCAAAAACATCACAGCTAAGCCAACGAGTCGAGTACATATCGAAAGCTCACCAAAAAACTTCGTTAGGACAAAAAGCTCACTCAGACATCAACAGGTGCGCAGCTTGTTGTTAAAAGCTGTGCTAAAAATCTGCAAATTTCGCATTGCCTTCGCTTGGTGTGTGTCCACGCTAAGACTGGTTTTTCACCACAGCACAGAGCTTTTTAACTCACCTGCGCACGTATGGCAGCCAGGTGAATTTGCTTGGCGCGCAAATCAAACTTCTTCATGGACAAGTCTTCTTGCAGCTCGTTAACCTTGTTGTATAACTGGCCCTCAATGCCTCGTGTCTGTGTGCGATTCAGTGCATCAATGGCGTCCTACAAGAGATACAAAAAAAAAAAAAAAAAAAAAACATATGTAGGTACACACATTGAGATGTGTTCAACGAATGCTGAATGGATTATGCACAAAAGTTGTAATCTTTGTAACACACACACCTGCAGCTGGCGAATTTGCAATTCCAATTCGATGGCCTCACGCTTAAGCGACTCCAGCGCCGAACGCTGCGACAGCGTCGAGTGGCGGTCAAAGACGAGCTCGTTGCGCAAAAGGGGCGTCATCTCCTGCAAGAAGTACACAGTAAAAACAAATTGGTTAACTTACTAAAAATATTAATAATAATAATTTATATTATTTGCTTCTTCATTTTTATCATGGATTTCAATTAAAAATGCTTAAAAATAAATTAATTTCTTTGATATTCGATTTTGTTACACTTGTAAACTTAAAAATTGATAATACTATTTTTTAGAATACAAAGATTTAAAATTAAATTTCTGAAATCCTTTTGTTTTAATGTTTTGTACTGCTTTCCCTTGAAATAAATTAATTCAAACTGCACAACTGATTGAACGAATTTTGTGAATCTATCCCTGAAGACGAATCCCGTCTGTATTCGAATTATATTGGATTAATAAAAATAGACTTGTTCAAAAAGCATAACAAAAATAATAATAGAAAATATTTTTAGACACGAATAAATTTATATTATTCAAACATAAATAGTAGGAATATTGTAGAATATTTTTTGTAGTGCATAGTTGGGTGTGTGGGGATTTGTGTGTGTTAAGCTGCTATTTGATGGTTGTGTGTGTATGCATATATCATGTGTTACTTACACTATAATCGCCCGACTCCTCGGCCGCCTCGCCCGGCTGCTGTGCCTGAGGTGGGGCAAAGGCGCGTCTGGGCACCTTCTGTGCCTGCGATGGCTGTGCGAGGAGTCGCACAAAATTGGCCAGATCCTGTTGCGGGGACACGGCGCCACATTGGCTGGCCAGGCAGCCGTATCGTCTCGCCTGCTCCGTGGCCTATAATTATATATACAAATGCCATTTATGTGTGTGGGTATAATAAAAACACATCAAAATAAAAGAAGAAACCAAACATTAAATAGTCAGCCACATTTGCTGTGCAGTTGTTTGATGTCGGAGCGCACGCATTTGTCATTACATAAATTACCAGAGCAATTTGGGCAATTATGAGCAATTATTATAATGTTGATGAAATTGTATTCAAATGGTAGTAACAAAAAATGAAATGGAAGAACTCAAAAAGGGGGCGCACAGTTGAAACAGTAAACCACCTGCTGCGGTGCGGTGCGGTGCTGCAACAAATTGTTGCAGACAGGCAGGCAGTGTCATAAATCACAGATAATCACCTTGTTGGCAATTACATCGGCGCCCTGCTGCAGCGAATCGGACACAATGTTGCATAGGTCGTTGTGTATTTCCTCCAGTTCCTGCATCAGTTGGGGCAGCGTGTCGCCGTGATATGCCTCCAGCATGCCATTGGTGGCATGCAACTGCTGCACGTACGCATTGTGCGCATCAATATATTCGGTGAGCGAGTGCTGGCTGGGATTCTGGCGATGTGCCACATGGCATTGTTTGTAGTCCAGGCGACACTAAAGCGGAACGAAAGCCAACAATGAAAACAATCAAGATGCGCCATTGTCAGGAGGCATGCAACATCGTATTGCGTATGCGTGATATAAGTAGACAAGGGCTTTGTGAGTGTCTCCTTTGTGTGTGTGTGTGTGTGTGTGTGTTACTTTAAGTCATATGCTGCTTGAAAGCACACACATACACACACACACACACACACACACACTCTGGGCCACTTGATAGGCCAACAATAAGTGCAGCTCATTGGAAAAAAGCCATTGGCGTGCCACTTAATTATGTTGCAAATTGTTGTTGCTGTTGTTGTTGTTGATGCGTACCTTTGACAGCTTCTCTTCAGTCTTTGCGATTATAGTCTCAAAAGACTCCCTGTGTGTAAAGATTTTGCGACTTTGAACTTTTCGATGAAAGGACTTATCCAACATTGGTCGTGACACCTGCAAAAGAAAAAACGAAGAAAACAATAAATTATAGCAAAGTACATATTTATTATTAATATTATTATTATTACTTCAGATATGTCAGTCTTGCATTCCAACACTTTCTGAAATTAATACTGGCAATTCCACTGGGACCTCACATCTCGCTTACTAAATGTAACCTTTATTTTTCGGGTCTTTAATAATATATCTTGGCAACATGTTTCACATCGTTGGCCTTTTGTTCTTTGCCAACACGAATATGCAAATCATTGTGTAAATTGTAATTTAAATACACAAATAGCAGCAAAAAGGAAAACAAGTAAGAAAAAGGCTGTAGTCGAGTGAGCTCGACTAGCAGATTCCCTAAGCATAGCTGTTGCCTGAGTTGGGTTGTCTGTGAAACACTCACATCGATCCACTTGAGACACCTTTGGCTTATAGATCAAAACCCCTTCATTTTATACACATTTCATAATATAAATAATTTATTTAAGGAACAGTGCTTGCATGTCTATAAGAAGAGTAGGTGTGCAGTGGAAGATGAAATGCAGATTCGATTGCTCCATTCCTAAAGTATATCTTATAAACACCTTTTCATTTTTTATTTTAAATTTGAATTTAGCTTACTTTACTTAAAAGCGTTCAGAGCAAGCGTTATTACATTTGTATTCATAAAATTCCACATTAAAAAAAAGAGGGTACATATATAAAAAATTATATTTTACGTCGCTTCCATTACATATGCGAGTTCCCAGGCCTACCAAAAACCCGCGTATGCAACCACACAAAGGTATCCACATTAACCTTAATTGGTAATTAGAATGTATAACCATATATCCTGTAAATATATGCATTTTAATTGTGAGGTTGGCCACTGGTTGATGCGCCATTATTCAATTAATGCGTTAATCTGACGGTCAAAGCAACTCAGCACTCAGATTGAATGTGTATCCGTGGACAACACAAATTATCCATTTAACAAAGTGCCACACACTCACACACACATACACACACACACATGCTTACACATGTCAGTTCTTACCTGGCGAGAGAGGACACTGGCCACCTCGTTGCAGGCCTGTGAGTCGGTTTCCGCTTCTTGCAGGAATGTTTCCCATGCCTGGAAGATGGCCAGGTGGCAGGCGGGTCTGTTTAAATGAAATGACAAAAGCAAGTTTATATCATGGAGCCCCTTATATATATTATTAAAACCGATTACCTCTCCTTGCGCAGCTCAGCATTCTTCTTGCGGTAATTGGACACTAGAGTTTGAACGGCAGTTGCATGTTCCTCATACAATTGGGAAAGTGTTTCGTTGAAATCGGATACTGCAATGGGAAGACAGAAGAAATTCTGTATAGAAAAGACTCTAAAAGTTTTCTAAAAGTTAAATTTAAAACTTAATTGATTACATTTTAACAATATAAAAAGAAGAAATAAATAAAAATAAAATTAGAATTCCCCGATAACCTCATTTACAATCCTATCAATCAACTCTATTTAGCTTCTACTCGCAATATTTAGAAAAAACCAATTTTTCAATTAATCTTGCAACAATATTATCTACTAAAGAACTTCAAAAGACGAATGTGCTGATAACGCCGCAAAACTGGTCAAAGAAGAAAATTCAAAGTGAACCTCAATTTGCATGCAACCGAAGCAAATTTCGATTGCATGTTTTTTCTCTTTCTATTTTGGGTTTTTTCTTGTTAAATTTTAGTTTGCACAGAGCTAGCCAAGCAGAACTTCGGGTAACAGTTTGCATACCTAATGTTTGTCGAGTTCCCTGGGCACTTTCCTTTGCCATCAGTTAAGTAACCCAAACTGCACTTGCAATTCTTTTAAATACTTCATATCAAAGTGAACGAAAAACAAAGTATATTGTACATGGAATAATTAAAATCCGTTGACAAATTTAAGTTTATTACTAAAATTCTTGATTTACATTACTTAATTTAAAACAGTATCTCATCTAGTCAATTGTTAGTTATTCTAATTAAATTGTATAGTTTTCTAAAAATTTGCCAAATATATTTTTATAACAAAGTAACTAAACTATCTAAAAATCCCTTTATGTTGAGAGAGCGACTTAAGCAAAAATGCACAAGCTTCTAAAACCCAAGTTAACTGCATTAGTGTCGACAGGCGAATTCACACACTCGCACACATTAACACACACATACTCACACACACACACACACACACACACACACTTGCCGCAGAATGCTAAGCAGGAAAGTAAAGTGTTTTCAAAGCTATTCTCAAGGTTTTTGCCTTGCTTTCGGCTTAAATGCACTCAATTTTTTTTTATTTGAAATACCAGCTTAAAGCTTAAAGTGCAATAAGCCAAGGATATTTAACTGATATTAACATCCTAAGGTGTTTTATCAACTGATGATGCCATCTCAATGTGCGTACTTAATGTAAAAAGGCTGCTCGTTAAATGAGTAATCGCTGTCCTATATCAGAAAACTGTCTGTCATCGCCACGTAATCCATCAAGTTTACGACAATTTAAATATGTATGAATCGGCCATGGCTTTTAACCTTTAGCCCCGCTGCGCAGTAACCTGTCAGCTTAAGAGCAATAAATATTTTTATGTGCACTGCAATGCAACAAGTAGCTTTGGCCTGCACTTCAATTCCGACTTAGATCATTCAAATGCCAGCAAAAATATTATGGTTTGCTGCAGTTCTTGTTCAACTGAGACAAATGAGAAACTGTTCCTTCGCGTTTGTACACAGGAAATGTTATTAAAAAGTTTTTGTAACTCGCACTGAGAGTTGAAATTACACGAGTACGCCCCAAATGCAATTTGTGTACAGTTTTGTGCGTTGCCCTTGGCAGGCACTGTAACTTTTTGTGACACAAGTCAAAGTTATGTTCGTGCTTTGAAATGTTGTGCGTCCATCCAAAGCAGTTGCTGAAACACACATTTTATAGACACTCAACTGATAGATACCATAGATACCCTATATACCCTATAAGCTGTCTACTTGTAAATATATTTTTGTTCTTGTGAAACTAAGAAACTTATTTTTAAAATCAATAACGAAGTCTTCCTGTCACTGTGAATTTCAATTTGAAAGCTACTTTTATTTACTTAATTTTGCAATTTGTATATCGCTTTGTTCTTTATTTTTTTGTTATTATTTCTTCATTATTTTTTTCTGTTGTGTGCGGCAGGTGGCAAGTTGTGATTGCCCAAAAGAATTGTCAAATCAAATGTGTATTATGTTCAACTAATGTATTGCTTTTGATTTTGTTGTTTTTCATTTTCATGTTCGCGCAGTTTCGAAATTGACAAAACAAGTTGAAAAAGTCAAGGCAGCAGATGTGTGTCGTCGAAATAAACTTCAAAGTAAACAAATAATATAGCAGCTCAGCTAGTTGAGAGGACCTTAAAGCTGCACAGTAGTAAATCTGACATATTGCCATGACTGCCAGATGTGAAAATGCTTTATTTCTAATGTTTATTAGAAACATGGTCACATAACTTGAATAGATTTATGGCACAATCACAAGGTATCAGATTGAGAAGCGCTGCGATTGAAATCAATAAGACATAAAGTGAAGATGGCACACACAAAGCACACATAAAAACAAACACAAGATTACACACACACACACTCGAACACACAGACACATAGCCAAAAACAAACGGAAAACTTGTCCCTTATGTCCAACAAATAAATTGTTTACTTGAGCATGAAACAAAGCCCAATGCTAAAAGAAAAGTTATGTATTTTTGTCTATCTGTTTATGTGTGACTTGTACAGCTATATATATATATATATATAGATATATATCTATAGACATATAGACGAACAGAGACTCACCTGTTTTAATTAGCTTAAAGTTGACATTGTTTTGGGATTTGAAAGCCTCATTCAAACTGCTGTGACTGTAATCCTTGAGTATACCATTATAGGACGCCATGCTGCCCTGTGGGCTAAGGGAACCACCCCGTGGCCCCCTCCACCCGAAGAAACTACGATTTTTTGGACCACTTGAAGATTTTGCCAAAGAATCTGCATGAACGAAAAACATTTATATTAATTCAAGAAACATCGTAGTTTAATAACAAAATTGTAACAGAATAATGCAATTAAATTAATTCAGGCAAACAAAAGATCAAATTGAACTAACAAAATAAATAACAAATAAAATACAAATACTTATTTGTTTGTTTATAATATATATATATATATTTATAAACAATCAATTTAATCGAAGCAATTAAAGTAAAAGTAATTACTAGAAAATTCGTAAACACAAACAAACGAAACCAAAACGAATGCAAACAAATTCAATTTAATATCAATTTAATCAAATCTCAGCCGCATCAAATCCGAATCTTATTGAATCGATTTAAACGGCATTCAAATAGCTTTAAGAAAACAAGTAAATAAGTAAATAGGTAAATAAATAATATCAAATTAAACAGCTGTCCGTCTGAGGTATGCGTTCGGTTTCAGTACAGCCATTTACTTCATATAATGGCAGGCAAGGAATTTTTGAATTTTCCGCTTTTCCACTTTTTGTTTACTCGCATTGTGATAAACACTTAAATGTATTGGACTGACATGCCAGACAACCTGTCCATGTCGTCTTCTCTCCTCCATCCCCCCCCTATTCTAAAATCACTGCCTCTCATATTTATGCATAAATAATGAGTCGAGGTGTGTTTTGCTTGGCTTCTGCCTTTTCCATTTCTTGGGGTATTCTGAGTGGAGCCAACGGAAATTTCGAGTGCTTGGGCGCCCATTAGAAGAGTCAACAGAGCTGTGCTGGTATCGTCTATCCAGGCATTGTCGAGGCAGTCCAAATCTTACTCATTTAAAATACAATCGATAAATGAAACGTAAATATTTATGTTCTCCTTTTAAAAAAAAACTCCTACTGGACGCTTTTTTGTATAACTGGTCGACCGCACAGCACAAATATACAGAGATATATCTAAGTAATCAAAAATGACTGACAAAATACAAAAAAAAATTTATAACAGTCAAAAACAGATGCTATTTCTGTTTAAACTAACAATTGGACTTTGCTTGATAGACATAAATACATTTCTCAATCGAACTCTAACATTTTGTGGCAATTTAAAAATGTAGAATTACAAAATATTGAAATTCCCGAGAATGATTACTAAAGCAAAAGTACATTTTCAATTCAGATTATTATTCTCCCATGCGAAATGAACACACTTTGTTAAATTGTTTTGCTTTTTGAAGCAGTCTACTTTTAAATTGTTGTTTTAACTTGCTCAAAATTTAGCAGTATTCAAGTTTCTCTCACAAAAACTTTAAACATTTATTTCTGCTTAACATTATTAAATAAAAAACTTAATAGTTTTGTCTGTGCATTTAATATGTGCACTGTGTGAGCTGGCAAATTTCGCAACTGCAGGTTATAAATTGGTTATTCATAGACGAGGGAGTTGGCACCAGGCACACATGCCTCTGTTGCCATCGGGATTAGAGTATAAATAGCAGCAGGATGTCCCATTGCTGCTTTTCGGCGGGGGGGTGAGGAGTACACGTGGCGTATGAATGTGTTTTTGTAGCGCGCACGAAAATATGCTATAGAAATTATTTAGCGATAGTAAATGACGCAGCAGAGCATTGGCAGCACGGCATGTGTCATGTCTTTGGTCTTTTCTATCTGCCACATGCACAGTTGAGGCGTGCTTCTGCCACTGTCAGCTGGCAGATATCCTGCAGCTTCGCAATGATCACGTCTGGCAATGCTGTTGATTTAGTTGCATTTATGCGGTCATCAAATGTGCCGCCATGTTAACTTATAAAATGAATGTCAAAGTGTGCGACAACTCGGCAACTTGGGGCGTGGCAACCTTACGTGCCTCATTTCTTGGTGGCAGCATGAGTGCCGTGCAGGACTGCCGCTGTTGATTACACTTCGCACGCAGCGAAACGCGGGCGCATTCATTGTGAAGGCGTTCATCATTGCACAGCAGGATGTGCAGCATGCTCCTTGACTGCTTGGCTGCTTGGCTCCTTGCTTTCTTGCTTTCCGGCTTCCTTGCCTGTTTGCCCTTTGCAATGCAAAGCGCGTCTGCTTTTCACAGGAATTATGTGCGTGCCCATTTCGCGCACTCGCTTCTAAAAAAAACCCCCTGCAGTGTTAGGTTAAGCCCCTACAGCCAGTTTGTGTGTGTGTGTGTGCGTGTGTGTGTCCAGAGCATATGCAAGCATGCACATAATCCACTTTGCATGCGAGCAACTCAACTAGGAACGGTTGATGGGGGGGACGGGGGGGAACGGAAATCATTGCATGTGTGATAAGAATTAGGATAAGCCGGCAAGGCAGGCAGTCAGCTGGGATTCTCGTTAAAGTCAAGCAGCTTGGGTACTCGACTCATGCCATTCTTACTGTAAATTCCACTATTATTTTTTTTCTCCATTATTTTATGAGAGTAAATATGCAAGTCATAGCGTGTAAGAAAAACTCAGTTTTGGCATGCAAAAGCTTGCATTTCCTTGCAGGAATTACATATGAGCAGCTCGCTCTGTGTGCACTCCAGTTACAAAGGACTAAAAATGTGAGAAACTGTTAATAAATGTGTGCTGTCTATATATATAGTTTTTATAGCACTGTAATAAGAAAAAAAGAGACCTATTCACTTCGATAAAATATTTAGGAAAAAATATTAAAAATGATAATATATCCTTGAATCTTTTACTAAATTTGTATAAATAACAAACTCGTCAAAAAATATATAAGAAACCTAATGCACAAAATTTTTTAAAATTTATACGTTTATAAAATTATTTCTTATGAACTTTTTTCAATTATAATTTCCACTTTTATATGTGGTTTTAGCTCTATTATTCTTTGCTTCCTTTCTAGGTGTATATTTCATGATATTGAATTTGATTTACCCACATTTAAAGACTAAAATGGAACAATTTGTTCAAACCCTTTATGTGATTTAAGCCCCAAACATTTTCTCATTTTCATCTGTGCAACAAAGTGGCCAAAACAACTCCTGCAAGGACATAACAAGCCAAAGCCGTAAACGAAAATCATGTGAACAATAGCAGTTAAGAACTTGCAGCACTTTGTGCTTGCTTGTGCAGTACTCAATCATTCATTCAGTCCATCAAGAAATCAGTCAATCAATCAATTCAACCAAAACAACAAATTTATAGACATATATTTTGTTGGCAGCTTGCGCAACAGCAGCAGCAGCGGCAGCGGCAGCTAAACTACTAACTGTAAACAATTTGATTAGCTTGTGAAAAAATAGTTTTTGGGGGCACCTGTCACCTTTGGAGTGCGCACCGCCACCAGCGCTCGCTGGAGCCCCTGCAGCCGCACCCGCCGACCCGCTCGCCCCCAACTCATCCCCATGATCTGCACTGCGGGACCTGGCAATAAGCGCTCGCTCGCGCTCCTCCCGCGGGGAACGTGCAAACAGACCGCCTCCCGTGCTGCCGGCGGGACTGCGTGTCCGCGGAGAATCATAGACACCGGCATATTTTTCCAGCGGTGGTGAGTAGCCGCGTCCGTCAGGCGACGTCGTGTTGGGTGTGAGAGGATGCAGTTTGATGACCGGTTCGCGTGCCTCAAAGAATGCATCGAAGTTGTTCTGGCGCAGGTTCTCGCTGCTAAACACTGGATTCTCCACATGCACATGGACATCCTCACGCAACCGATGGCTCTCGCGCGTATCCGAGGAGATGGAGCGTCCCAGTCGACCCAGCGGTATGTGAAGCTTTGGACGCAGGCGTGATTTGGTGGTGGTGGGTGATTTATTGCCGCCACTGCTGGTGGAACGCTCTGGGGGCAGATCCATGGGAGACATGGGCCTACCCCAGCCGGGTCCAAAGTGAGCATGTGTCGGATCTGGCGAGGGCGGCTCCAAAAATATGCTCGGGCTTCTCGAACGTGCAACGACCAGCGCCGAGCCCGAGCCCGCGCCCGCGCCCGATGCACCAGCTCCAGCTCCATAGTCATCTAAACGCTCCTCGTCGTAGGCGCTACTGCGCTGGAATGGTGCGCGTCCTGCTGCAGAATTGCTGCCGCCTTGCATGCTGGTGTCATTATTATACATGGACGTGCTCAGCGGACGCTGATGTGGCAGCTGTGGCGACAACGGCGCCCTCGACCGATTGCTCCGAACGCTACTCCGCTTGCTGCCCCCGGAGTTGTGGTTGGAGTGTGTCAAGGAGGCGCGCGAGGTGCGTCTTGTGGGTGTTGGTGGCAAGCTCTGAGACTGAACAGCAAATGGCGGGGATTGCTCAAAGTTGAAAAAGTTGTTGTTGATGTTGTTGTTGTTGTTGTTGTAGTTGTAGTCGCAGTTGCTGTTGATGTTGTGCGGCGAGCTGGGCGGAGGTGGTGCGGTAAATGTGGCGGGAATGCGGATCGGTATGGGCTGCGGTGGTGCAGTAGCAACAGCTGTGTAGCTGTCGCTTGGATAGCTAGTGGCGGCAGCGCCAGTAAAGTTGTTGCTGCTGTAGTTGTTGTAGTTGATGTTGCTGCTGGAGATGGCGTTGGCGTTGGCGCTGTTAGCGGATCTAGTTGGATACTCGAGTGGTATCAGTGGCTCGGGCAGACAATCGAGTGAGGGTCGCGGTTTCACACGTGGTGCAAAGAAACCATAGGTCATCAAGATGAGCTCATCGGCGGGATATATTACGTACATTCCTCAAGCTCGCCATGTGACATGGTTGGCAGTTTGCTATTTAATTGTGCAGACAGCTCTCGGGCTAATCCCTAATTGATAAGGCTAACAAATTTCATAAGCTCTAACTAAATGTTTAACTAACTAGAATCGTTAAAGGTGAGTGTCTTTTTTTTTTTGTTTTGTTTTTTGTAGGGATCAATGTGTATTACAGTTGCAGTTGCAGTTACAGTTAAAGTTTGTTGCAGTGTCAAGTTGTCTTTTATAATGTTGTTGTTCGGTCTCAGAGTCTCACTAACTGAATTTTCAATAATAACTAAAGAGAGTTACTTTTAAAAAATTATAAATTAAATACATGTATATATATATATAAACATAAGTATCAACTATTTGGCGCGTACTTTATTCAACTTGGGTTTATCACAAATCGAGTTCGAATCTTTTGGGATCGTTTTGTCATTTAGTGCGCTGCATGCTGGCAATAACTGCAAAATAAAGAGAAAAACATTAGTTAAAACTCTGAAATCAAAAGTATTTAATAAGCTGTATAAATTTTCTTAAATTGTTGCTTCAAAAAATGTTTCAAAGATCTAACATTCTTTTAGAAAATAAGCTCTTAAAGTTGTGATATATTAAATCTTAATAAGCAAACTACAATTAATGATCATAATAATAAATTAAAGCATAGGCAGCAACATTATTTATACTGAATATAAATTAAAATTTATTTATATTACGCGCAATTTTTACTATTTAATTATAAACAAAATAAATAACGGATATATTAGAGTCCGTATATCAATATACATTTTTTAAAGTTAATCGATTTTTATTAAGAGAACCATGTTAGTTATAGCAAATTTTTTGGGTAAATTTAGGGAGCATAATAGCAATTTTTATCTGACTACCTAATCAGAAAAACCCTATATAATCCACATTCAATAGCTATACCTCAAAAACTGAGGGATAGACAGATAGGAATGGCTTGGAATTCGAATACCCTCTGCCAGTGTATACAAATAACACTAATTCAATTTTAATTATAAATCGTATGCCGTTTCCAATAAAAGTGAATAAAAACAAACTTTGGCCGCAGACAACAGAGCATCATTAAATTATTTAGAATTACGCATACGAGAAAATTTGTTTCTCATTTTATTGTTTACCATTTCAATTTATTGCGAGAGAAGTTTTATGTTCAAAAGTTGGAGTGAAATGTTCTTTGGCCGGGATTCGGCATAGGTTGCACGGTCGGACAGCAGCTGGAAAAACTTTGTGGCAGTTGGCAAAACAAAGTTGCGTAACTTTACCACATGGCTACACAGCTATGGGAAAAATGCCTAAGCTTCTGAGTGGTAATGGGCAGGGGGCACAGGAATAGACGAGCTTAGCCAAATTGGTTTAGACATGTTGTGGGTTCAGGACAAAGATAGCTCATAATGGGGCATTTAATGGATCTGAACTTCACACAAAATTAACAGAATTTATGTACTTAACTCTCGCAAACAGGGCATCAAATTACGCACATTACAAAGGATTAATATTAAAACAACACTCGGTTGGGGAAATTAATGAGCCATATTAATTGTTATGATCGATGATGGACTAAATGAATGCAAATTGATTGTAAAATATGTCAGTTAGGGATTGCGAAACGAAGTTGAAAGCTGTTGTAATAATAGAATATTAATTGGTATTCACATAAAACGTAAGCAAAATTAAATACTATTCAAAAATATGCTCTGGAAATCATTAAAAACGCCTATGCTTTCAATAGTTTTTGTCCAAATGAAATTGAACGGAAAATGTATTCAAAACTATTATTAATTAAGACCAAAGTCCATTAATACAACTGTTTGGCTGATAGATTTATGGCTAAAGGCCTGCTAACCTGCTAAAGAGTAGATAAACTAAACAAACCTGAAAGCTTAAGTAATATTGAGATTCCTTGGCCATGAGCCAGCTGAAATCTACACGGCATTGAAATCGCATTACGCAGACAGCGAAACAAAGGCGAACGATTAAAATTGTATTGTCATAAGCTTACAGGCCTTGTACCTATCAAAATAAATAAAAGAAAGAAATACCCACGGCAAATGCATCGATAAATGAATTAATAATTAAATCATGAAAACCATTTGAAGGCAATTCGAATTAAAAGCAAATCACAGAATTTTATAAAAACTGAATTACATATAAGCTGCAAAGTTGGAATGCCTGGCAGCTGGTGTGTGTGTGTGTGTGTGTGTGTGTGTGTGTGTGTGTGTGTGTGGCAGTGTTTGCAGGTCAGCGTGCACATAAATAATTACCCACATTTAAATGCCAACGATGCAACTTAACGTTGGAAAAATGGTTAGGGGAAATGGCAACTTGGATGTTGGTAATGATGATGAAGATGATGATGATGATGATGATGATGATGATGAAAATGATTGGGTGCTGCTGATGTTGGTGTTGATGCTTTGCGATGGTTATGAATTGCGTGGAAAACCGTTTGCATATATGCAAATATTTTCTTTCCATTTACGTCGCAGCCAAAAACGCACACACTTTCATTCAAATAATTGAATTTTTTTGGCAGCACTTTACCAGCTCGTTAAATCTGTCAACACTGATCAATCATCCAAATTGTGGGGGAAGTTAGACGCGTTTACATCGTCAAAAGGTTAAGCGAAATGTTCACTACATTAAAGCCAGTTCGAAAATTTTGGGGTGTCGAACGGATGCGTTTTGCCACGAAAAAGGAAATTATTTAGCAATTACAAGCCACCCACATTGAAAATCACTAAAGTGTTGCGCTCAAATTACCAATTACCAGCAATCTCGTAAGGCAAAAACACAAAGTGAATGCAATTTTGTAAAATGCACAAACATGCTCAGAATAATGAAAGTCAAAGCAACATTAACGGCAACACCAACGCCAACAGTTATGACAAACAGCAAAAGAGAAACTTTCAGGCATTTGTTGTGCCACATCAGTGCAACAGTAAATAGGTATACAAAATTAATTAGCAGCAAAAACATTGCAACAATCTGAAACTGTCTGCCAATGACAGCACTGACACCGTTATTGAGTGGACGGCGAACGGTTGCACAGTGTAAGGGGGTGGAGGGGTGCGGCGGATGCTTGGGCGCCTGCCGGTCGCTACATTAAAGTACTTGCTCTTATCATTGATGGCTGCACAGGAAAACTTAACGATACTTGTATACACTACAACACAACTTGGAAAAGAAATTACTGTTTATTAAATACAATTTGAATTCGCGACATAAACTTGACATAGTTGTAACTAACAAAATTATTAAATGTTGTTTTTATCGTACTTTGACGCGGCTTGCTTTCGATATTCATCACGACCCACAGCTGTTCGATCTCCAACATATCGATCGACCAACCACCACACTCGACTTGCATTCTAAACATACATTTATTTACTATCAAAAATTTAATTATTAATTAAATAACTTAATGCTCAATAAGATTTTAAATTTTTCTAATATTCTACATACTGTCGATCTACAATTCTTTGCCTGTTTTGGGGAAAACACATTCACATGTAAATATAAAAATAGTTGCTATTTTATTTATTCCCCGCAGAAGCACATCTTGCTCACCCAAAGATTTTTAATCATATTTATCATTCTAATTTGACAGTTAGCAGTGGCTTATTAATGTAATTCTATTTACACAGGACTGGTTAAATTGCACTTGTGCAACAACAGAATTCACCTAAGCATGAATATACTAAATCCAATTAAAATTAACTCAAATATAGTAAGTGTGGAAAGTCAATGTGCCTCGACATACTCTGCATATTCACATCGCTTTGAATAAACAGGCAACATTTGAAAATAATTCGAGCTATTTCTGGGTTTTCGCTTATTCACAAAAAGAATTCACCTATGATTCAAGATACTAAATCAGTGTCGTTGCAAGCATTCCGTTAATTTGTGTTAGTTTGAATTGAATGAATGTATTTAATTTACATTCACTCAAATGCTGTTTCTTCAAAATACTTTGTGCTAAGCAGAACGATTCTTTTATAAATGATATATTTTGTGGTTGAATAGGACGCATAGAATGTGTCTGCTGTAGGCTGACAGACAGTTCGACAGGTTAATAAATAGGGTGCTGTGTTGTAGGATGACAAAGCCAATATACCCCAGGCTGTTCAGTGCGTATATCATAATCAGGAAACGCGACGGCAAACAGCAGGCGTCGAACAGCGAGCAGCAAACAAAATGTTATAAATAAATGAACAGCAGCTGCTTTCTGCTCTCACTGCTCATATCATGCTCGGCCCTCCTACACCTCCGCCCTCCCCTAACACTTCCGTCCTACCCCAAACTGTCGCCCAATGCAATTTTGGCAACCTTTACATTGGCAACGAAGCATCTCGACGACTTCACGACATGGCCGCGATATGCCCAACAGCGCCGAGGCAGCAAACTTGGCTCAAGTGCATTGTCAAGGTACGGGGCCCGGTGAAGAATTCCCAGATACATAGATACATAAATACATGAAAAACATATGTGTAAATACAATTTCATTGGCAGTGCGATCTGAAACTGTTGTTACAATGTTTTTGCCATGTGTATTATTTTATTTTAATTTCGTTTGATATTTATTTGTGCGCACACATAAATTAACAAAGTTTTTCTATTCTGTTTTGTATTTCTGCTATGAAACAAAATTCTTGAGATTCTTTGCGGGAAGATCGTTACTATGGCTACTTCTGCAATAGCATAAAATTATCTATGATTAATCAATTGCGTAAGCTGCCTTGAAGCGTATAAATGTTATCCTGCATAACAATGAGGAAAGGCCAACCCAAAAACCCAATTACTCTGTATAAATATATAATTTTTTCTGGCCTGCAATTTGAGTCTAATACCTCATAATTCCCTTATTGAAATTTGTTGGCTTTGAAACTCTTGCGAGCACTGCTGACGGCAACAGACACAAAAGTCGCAACGCAATGAATAATGACAGGTAGTATGTATATATGTGCGTGTGTGTGTGTGTGTCTATGCGTGTGTAACAAGGTATGGAGGGAATGTGAGAGGGAGGGACGACTGTCGGTGTCAACCCTCACAAAACGAGCTGTCGAAAAAAGCAATCTCAATTTATGAAAACATTCATGCAGCTAAAACATACGCACACAAATTGCGTATGCGCTGCGTGAACCCATTTTGAATCAACGTAGGCTTTCCTTACTTTCCTCTCTAACCCGCTTACCACTCCACCCACACTCATTTCGATGGAAGTGCCTATTATAGGAGTAGTCTTTGTGCTGTCATATAATATACACACCAAAGTGAACAAGTCGTGAGTCCTTTCCCTGGGAAATTGGACAATTTTTTAGAGTGAGCATGAAAGGCAATCGCATTAAGCTAATTAGATATAATTCACCAGGTCAACTAACTGATTGATGTGCCCATTTAAAATGTTGTCATATTGCTTAGTTTCATTGTGTTGTCCTTAACAAGGGTAATTTAAATATTGACAGGACTTTTTAATGCATACAAATTAATGTTTACAAGCATATAGGGAAATCAATCATATCAACTTGAACAGTCATCGCACTTTAGACATCTTAAACAAACTTAAGTTAAATAAAGAGAAATTATTTATTAAGGGAAAAATATCTTAGCATCCGCTGTTTGGTGAGATCAGCTTGCTATATCATAATAAATCAATTGCCTACAAGGGATAATAAATCTGAATAACACTTAAGATAACTGTGCTATCTTGTCTTATTTGGTTAACACTCACCGTTTAGAGCAGCTGCAATTGTGTTAAATGAAATCCTTTGCTTAAATTTATTGCTGACATTTTAAGTTGGAAACGGATTTAGCACAAAATGTTTATTATGATTTATGACACGTAATTATTGTGAATTGTGTGTTTGCACACAAAAATCAATTTGTTGTTTTCTGTTTTCTTTCTTTTTTTAAATTTGTTTATTTCATGTATAGTTTTCCTCTGTTTTTGTTACAAAGTTGTTGATATTTTTGGTTTTACTCGGAGCTCGTTAAAGTCCATTTAGCAAAACTTAAGAGGCAGCCACTTTTCCACTTTTCCACTTTTTACGCTCATATAAAATATATATGTGTATATATTACCCATGCAGCGATAAACCGCTGACAGGCAGACAAACGCAAGACACGGCACGACACGATACGGCACGACAGGGCACGACAAACACTGAAAAGCACACACGCACGCCTGCACACACACACACACACAGGCAAGCACGCACGCACACACACACAGGCAAAGAAATAGACGCCCGGCAGCAGCGCGAGGCAGTCAACGACGCCGATCGACGATGAATTTAGACTGAGGCTCAGCAGCTTGTAAGCAATTCAGTTGCTATTTTGACAATATTTGTTTTTGTTCCGCTTTTCTTGCTGCCTTTTTTCTTGCTGTGCTTTCGTGCGATTCTCATGGCTCTTCGTGTGTTTACTCTTCGCATATTGTTATTATATTCATACGATATATATATATATATATTGTTTTTTTGTGTATATGTGTTAATGCTATATTGGCGTTTGCTCCTGATCTTATCAGTTCGCTTTTAATAGCCACTTTCTGGTTGGGCCCACACACACTAGTGCTTTCATAATTGATAATGTGTATATTTATTGGCCTGGCCAAAATACGCGACGAATACAAAATGATGTACAATATTTACTTTAATGACGTCGCCAGCACCAATCGAGCTATCCAGTCAATGACGTCACCGTTTGTCACAGCTGTCACGCGCATACAGTGCCTACTATTTATAGATGGCACGGCCAACGACGCCGCTGCAGCATCGGGCAAAGTTGCCTGCTAATTTTCGCAAGTGTTTTTATTTTGTTATTTTGCTTTGCGCTTTTCTTGGATCGGCCACGTCTGAAAATAGAAAGCAAAGCACAAATTGTGTGTGAAACTCATTGAAATGTTTGCGCGTACTCAATTTTAATATACGCAAATAAAACTGGCAACACTAGCCTAGCTGCGACAACATTACCAACAGTAGCAGTTGATTACTCATACGCCCCGTTTGCGCGTCAGTAATCACTACGAATTAAATTGCATTGAAATTATAAATTGCATCACGCGCAACACAAGCAAAAACATCGCCAGATGCGTAAGTGTCAACGCACATTTCCACCAGGTGAATGCATCTCACCACTTGAAGGCTTCGCTAGCCCAATTTTCAATTATTATTTATGATACCTATCAGCAGGGATACGGAGACGTTAACAACTAAGATAGGCAAATAATAAACGCAATCAAATTTGAATATTATTTAATACTACTACTACACAATAATTATTGCGAACGCTTTTCAACATAGTTCTTAGCCAGAGTTTAATAACAACATTCTGGGTAAAATCAGATGGATAACAAACTACACAACAGAAATTAATTAGGAAATGAAATGTTGTCCTCATCCAAATATGATGTTTGGTAAACATTTCTGGTTGTTATTCGCTTGATTTCCTCTTTGAATAAACAGCATTTAACATTAAAATAATTGTTTTTAAATCTATAGCTTAATTTAATTTCAACACAATTTGTTGCCAAATTATGATATATGTTGTTTTTAATGTATTCTGTGATGCGGACAAACTTTTGAGTTGTGTGACCTACATGAAAACAGGAAGTGATGTGAAATAATATTGTGTAAATAGTGTTTTAAGCCAGAGCACAGATAGTGGCACGAGTTGGGAAGTCAGTATTCCAAGGAATGGTATTTATGGAACGCGTTAAGGATGTGTTTTGTGCAAATGTACGACCCTTGGGTATACACTTTTGGGGTGTACTTGATACTAACAAATTACGTGTAGTGGGTGTGTTTGTGCGTGTGTGTTGGGTGGGTTGGGTGTAAGAGAATGTGCTCTCTTTTTGATGCCACCTGTGAATTACAGATGCCATAACTGCCATTGGCGGGTGGCATTGTGTCATTCAATTTCAGTCCGTAATACAACATTATTCTCCACCAGCAACACGAATATCTGCATAAATATGCCCAAATCAATGGCGGTCTGGATCTGTGCCTGATTGCCATCCGTAATACTGCCAACAATCCAAGCAGCCATCTCGACTATATGCTGATTTGAGTGTTCCAAAAGCCGGCCAAATGCTTGCATATTTCCAGCTTCAATGACCGCATTGGTCAGTTGATTGGTGCCTGCAGCAATATGGCCAATGCAACGCAATGCTGGATTTAAAATTCGAGTCTCGACCGTTTTCAATAGATTAACCACGCGTGGCACTGTTTTCGAACCAATTTCAGCTTGTATCAATATCATGCGCCACAAAGTACAGAGCCCAGCAACCATTAGACTGAAGTCTGAAATTCGGAGAGCACTGGCAACAGGCGCTTCCCATGCTTCAAGGGTGGCAATGGGTTGTAGAGCAATGAGGGGGGCGTTTCATGCTCAATGTCGATGTCGCGTGCCGCAGGTCCAACGCCGGCAATAGTGCCCACCTGCCGCGCTAGATGAATGTAATCAGTTTTTAGATGATTTATTAAAAGCAGCACCGCATTCTCGTAGTTGATGGAGTGCGTCCGCTCGCAATGTTGGTCAAAGTCCAGACTACTTCAAGCTTAAGCAAATCGATGCTGTCGCTTTGAAATTGTACGCAGATTGGCACAATTCCATAGCCAATCAGAAATGATTAAATGATTGGATTAGTCGAGAATGTGCGTGCCTGCTGCATGCCCACAATTTGTCGCTATGGATCCTCATTGTTCATGGCAGGCACAAGCCCTGCGACGAACTTCGTCAAGGAAAATTCCCCAAGCAGTTGCTGCTTGGTCACGGCTAGATCGATGTCCATACTAATTCACAATTAACTAACAGTGGCTTCAATAAAATCTACTACGAGTAAAAGCAGCAGTACAAACAAATTTGATAAAATTGAGTGACTTATTTTTCAACTGGTTGCCCTGTGACAAATTTCAATAAATCTTAAAATGAACAAGTTTCATGCTTCGTACATATCTCTTTTCTTTTCAAAATGAGGGATCTTCTAATTGCAGATTTCGACTTGTCTGCCAATCATGCCAGCTTGGATTTTCAACCATATTCACTCACAATTTGATAGCACACTTTTTAAACTGATTTGCTTAAATTAAGCAGTTGATAAAACAAAACTTTTGTTACAATTGGAATTTCGCTTGGCAGAACTTTCTATCAGGACTTATAATTAACCGAGTTTGCATTATGGTTGCTTTGTTAGTAGTCAGGCGATGACTGCTAAATTTTTGTGTGGTAAGAATTTAAATTGTGACTTGCCACTTTTTTGCAGCCATATTTAGTAATTGGTTGCCTTGGCAAAAAAGAACGAAGAAGAATGAAATTACACGCAAGCCTTTGATGTTCCGTTTGATTATAATTTCATTAAATTAAACAATGTATTAACAGCATCAGCACACCAATCTATGCCGTCCATCCACCACCTCGTGGATTCGGATTGTACGGCGATGGTCGGGTATCAAAGGGTCCGCCCACGCGGCGACTCGCCTCACTGAGCCCGACTCCAAGAAGCAGCAACAAAGGCAGCAGCAGTGGCAGCAGTTTACTTGGATTGAGTTGCATCTTGTCTGAAATCCTCTCGTTTGTTGATTGATGGCACATCGTCCAAAGAAACAGCTTTTTTATATAGCCCAGAGCCCGGCAATTGTTCGGGGGATTTCCGATGATAAGCTCGAACAAATGCCAGCGGGGTTAGATAAGCAATTTGGAAAAGGGGATGCACAAACGCGAGAAGCAAAAAATCACCAAAAAAAAAAAACTGAGACAGTGAAATGAATGTAAAAAGCCGCTGCTGAATATTTAAGTTTTTGCTTGAAGGTCGTTGCCAAGTCAGCCACTTTATGTTGTTTTTTGCATTGCAAATTTACAAGCAACAACAACGATGTGATTCAACAGCAACTTCAACATGCGTCAACACAACGAATGCGCTACGTCCACACAACCAGCACTTGCCCCAGTGTCATGGCTGCTGTTGCACTAGAGGAAAAAGCTGCATTTTTTTTAGGTAAATAGTTAGTTTGACACAGACTTGTTATAGAGAAATGATTACCTCAAAGTGTTGTGGTATATTCCAAAAACTTAAATTTAGCCACATTTTATAAACTAATGTTGAGCCTAATCTGGCCAAGCAATAATTACTTACAACTTGTGTTTTGATAGAACTCAATATCTATATTTTATTTTTTATATTATACTGTTTTTGTTTTAGTGTATTTTGTAAAAAACTTTTCCAATAAATAACAAATTTTAATTAAGGTCTTATTCACTTTGTTTATTTATGAATTTCAAGTTCAAACCTTATCAGCCAAGTGGCTTATATATTATATTTATATGTATTTGCACATGTTTAATATAAAAATATTTGAAATAAGGGCATTTTTTTGTAAACAATGTTTTTTTTTAATTCTATATATATAGTAAATAACTTGATAAGCTGTAGACTTATCTGCTCAGTCTAGACTTTGTTGTTGATTTTACAATTTATGCTGGAAAAATGTGATTTTTTTCTATAGTGCTGCTGGAGCTGTTGTTGTGGTTGGTTTTGGTGCCACTGTCAGTTGCACTGCCTTAGCCTCTTTGGCCCTATTCGAGCACTTTGTTAGTTTGCTTGCAGCTTCAGTTACCACCCGAAAAAAAGGGAATTGTTGCGGGTTTGTATGGGAGGCGGCCAACTGACATTTTGAGCATTTTCCCCATGCACTTTAGCATTTGTGCGGTTACTTTATATTTGGACATGGCAGGGGTCATTAGGTTAAGAAAATTTGCACTTTGGGGCAACAAAAATCAATAAAACGCAAAACTTTGCTCATCAATGTGCTGAAACTAGAAGTGAAATTTATCGGGTAATCAAATATACAAAGCGTACGTCTGCGAACATACACAAAAAACATTAATCGAATAGGCCAAAGCCACAAAATCAACCAGCTAAAACAAAAACAAAAGCAGCTAACAAAATGAAGGCGAAAATTAAACAGAAAACGAATAACTTTGATGCACCTAAACAAACACTGAAATGTTTACTTAAGAATCGATGGTTTTGGTTTAGCTGCTGTTGCCTATTGTTCTATATTGCCCTTTATTTTCCTATAACCATAAATCAAAACCAATGTGTTGGCCAGTCGAACATTAATCGATTTTCATTGCGAACGCATAAAAAAATACACTGAACTATTGTTTACATACAACTGTGGAGATAAACAGTTTGCTGAACATTATAAACAACACAGTAGCCAGTACATTTTTTTTTGGGTAATTTGTCAATATTATTGCGTCAATTGTTACCATTACATAACCACAACTGAATGGGGGCAACGAGTTAGGGGCAAACAGCAAGTCTGCCGCAGCAACTTAAATTCTCTGACATTTCTCATATTTCATGGCATTTTCATCATTGCTGCCGCTGACATTTTGAATTATTTCCTGCAAATTCTTGGGCTCGCGTCTCAAAGTGAAAAGTTAGCGACCCGTGGCAACGTAAACATACCAGTTGGAACCGCTCCCGACAGCCCACTCAAGCCGAAAACCAACTCCATCCACAGTCCTAGTCCCACAATGCCAGTCAAATTTAATGGCTCAAAATCACAGCAGTGAAATGTTGAAGTTGCCGCGATTGGCAAGAAAACGATAGCATTCAATTGATGTCAAAATGCTGGCATTTTAATGCGGCCCGCATTTAATAAACTCTGGCAACAACTGAATAGATCCATAAAGTTCGATTTGTATATGCTATATATATACAGGAAAATGTTATTAGTATTGATAATGAATCAATTCACGTCTGATTCGTATTCAATTTCAATTCAGTCTGTTTATTTACGCCATGAATTTGCCCGTTTTGAAATGAATTCATTGAAACATTTGTTAATATTTTATATAGACTTAAGATTATATTCAACAAATTTGTTATAGCATTTATTATTTGTTATTTTATTTTTCAATCGATTTTTATTTCAAATTAAATTTGCGTTTATTATCAAAGAAAATTCCATAATTTTCAAATTCTCTATAAACCAATTAATGTGCCAAAACAAATCTAATAATCGCTCAATCAAATCAAATCAAAACATACGTCAATCAATTTGCTTATGCATGAAAAATCGCAATTGACAGATGAGCTTTGTACAACTTTACCTTAATTTGATTAATATATATGCCACACTATTGTTCTTGCATCCAAACTTTAACGATAGACGACTGAATAACATATTAAAGGTGAGTGTTGCACAAGCGGCACGTGCCAAAAGCCTCTCAAAAATCTCCAATTCTCAGGTGGCATAAAACTAATTTACAAGTTTTCGCGCGAACGAGTTTGAAGTTTGAGCGTCAAGTTTCAGGGATGTGAGTCGAATACTTATATATAAATTTACATATATATGCGATATATGCTAAAAATATGAAGTGGAGTGCAAGAACAATAAAAATGCCAGCCAAAGTAAAAAAAAATACAATTGCCTAAACAGCAGGCAGTTTAGGCATAAATATGCATTTTTTCTAGATGCTTTCATAAAATAAAAGCTATATGAGAATTGTGAACTGTTTTGTAGGTTAACAGAGAGGGGAGTTTTGTTAGTTTTGGGGCCTTGTATCCATTTTGTTGCTTGAAAGCCAAGTCAGAGTTCATTAGGTATGTATGTGAAGTCTACTCTGCCCGGGGGATGCAGAAAGAGAGCACGTGGTGGATGGGGAGGTTGCTTTAATGCCATGTTCCCCCCACAATGTCTGTCATAAATGTGCCAGCTCATTTTGTATGTTTTACGAGGCGTACAGGGTGAGGGGGGCTGTGAGGTGCACATGGAGGCGTGCCATGTTGCCTGCCTCTAATTTTATTCAGACAAGATGAAGCACTTAAGAATGCGTTATGCGATGTCAGCGGTTGGGGTCACGCTGTGTGGCAATCGTCTATATGTCAGTATCTTTGGGTACATCTAATATCAGATGACTGGCTGTTCCGTACTCCCCTCCAAGCACTCCACGTGCGCACCTCACGGGCAGGTGATAATGAGCATACTTTGGAACGAACAACGAGAACTTAGAGGCAGCGAGGCAGCAACATCGAGATGGGAGCTTTGGGCTGAAGCTGGAGCATGACACACATGTTGCCATTTAAGCAGCTAATGGCGTGTTTAAAGCTAATTGCCGCTGCCTACTGCCAACTGTTGGCCAGGGCCCAAACACACACACACACACACACAAGCAGCCACAAATGGCTTGGCTACTTGTTTGTTAACTTTACTATTTATTTTATGAACTTTCTGTGTCGCCTCCGGTAACCACAACGGCACTGCCACCGCCAAAGGTAAATCCTAAATAATGCAGAATATTTACTGTTGCCTCCTTTCCTTACCCAACATACCCTGCAACAGGATAAAACATAAACAGACCGCACATATGAATTGTTTGTTGGCTTGATAAACATTAAAAGCTTGATTTGAATATGATGTTTAAATAATTATATATAAAGTCAGTACTTTTAGTTATACTAAATATATATTTATGAATTCATGTATTCATAGATATAGATTTAATATAACCATATTTGCATGTTAAATATTATCTTTTCAAATGTGTTTATATATTTTATACCATATTTAGAAACGATGAAAAATATAGCAATTAAATTAAAACACATTTCAAATGAAATCGTGACAATAGAATACAGAAACATAGAAATGAAATATGAAACCATCCATACAAAAATAAACATTAATAGATTTTAATACCAAAACAATAGTTAATTAAAAATTAATCCTAATAACAAAAACTAATCTCTAAAAATACTTAAATATCACACAAAATATGAAGTAATCAAGAAAAATGTTTAACTAATGCTTTAAATGTATGAAATAAATGAATGAATAATGATAATAAAAATATATACAAATAAAAAAAATAACTCTCAAAATATATATTAATGGAACATTTAATAAAATTTGTTATCATAGACCAGTCACATTTTAAAGGACATCCTCAAGTCGTGTTTTGTGGTCTGTGTAATTGTTGTTTTGGTTAACGTAACCACAGGGAATATCTCATTTGGCTGGGCTTTGTTGTCACAGTGGCTTTGGAAATGTTATTGTTTGTAATAAGCTCACCAAAATGGAGCGGACAGCAACGACCAAAAATTCCGTGGCACTGCCTCAACTGCCCCACATGCCGCACCTGACAGTTAATCAACGTGCCGAACAACAAGATGGCAGGCAAAGGTTCTGAAATCTTTGCTTCCTGCCTGAACTTAAAACACGTTAGAACCTCAGCAAATAGTTTGCCGTTTATTGAGCCGCCAGTGATTGGCTACAAACTACGTGCTTCCAGTTTTTGGATAGATAGATTGACCAGCACCGAGACACGTCCCACCGGGTCTCTCAAATTGGCTCGTTTTTAAGTGCTTTGTGTGCTGGCAACATTGCGTATAAGCAACGTAAATCTAATTTCGCACACTTCAAAGCTTACTTAACGCCCTGGCCATTGTGTTAGGGGCAGCCAATGGACACCGATAGGCATCCGTGTGATGCCACAACAGATTAGGGCAGCAGATTGATGTTTGCGGCGATTTTTTTTTATGCGGACATGATGTGAAAATAGCAGCTGTGCTTAAATGCTTAACAAGTCCAACTGCTCGCGATTTTATGGTCATTGTTTTGCTTGGCTTTGCGATGCTCCTGCGGCGAAAGGTGGGCGTGGCTGTCGTTATTAGAATGAAGACGGGCCCCAGCAATTTATGCAAAACGTGCTTAAGTGCCTCACATCGCGTGAGTGGCCCCAACTAACGCGCCAACTACCAAACAAACCACTCCGTAATCCAACTCTTCCCTCCTCCACTCAGTCGCTAACGGCTCATTATCAACAGCATGAAAACAATGTCTGAATTAAATATATAAATATATATATATAATTATGTGTGTAAAAAAAAATGTATTCAGCTTTAAAGGTTTCGAATTCAGGTCAGCTAGTTGAAAGACTCTTATGGCCAAGAGTCGAAATAAATGTTAAGGTCAACATGACAGCGAAATAAAAGAAAACCAAGTCTCAAATATTCACTTTTGTAATTGGACGATGTCGTCTGAGACTGTGGCCTCTCTGCTTTCCACTACCGCATACCTTTAGATTCCCATTGAAAAACCTTCCACTCCAAATTCCAAAGCCAGCGGCACTCACCGAAAAAAAAAGTATATATATATATATATATATCTATATATAAAGACCATAAAAAGTAAAAACTCAAATTGTATATGTGAATGTGCCAACAACAGGCACCGCACCCAACTGTTGGTGTTGTTACTTCTGATGTTGTTGCCATAAAATATGTGTGTGGGTCTCCTTTTTTTCTGGTGGATTCCTCCTCCTCACAATTCAGGCGCATTGTATTCTGTTTGTTTTATAGTTATTGCTTTTGTTTCTCTGCCATATAAACCACCCCCCCCCCCCCCCTGCACTTTATGCACATTTAATCTTATGACAAGCAAAATGTTGTAAAATTGTTTATGGCACTTTGTGACATGGTCAGTTTTCCATTTTTCAGGGCACTAAATATTTTTATACCTATATGAGAGAACAATAAGAAGATTAACATGAAACTGACAGATTATCGGAAAAGTGGTCACAAAAACATCTTTTCAAATAAGTAATCAAAACTAAATAAAATTTCGAATCTTAAAATATATAAAAACAATTTCGTCTTTCTCCATTAAATATTAGCTATTAAGTAAGTAAAAATGTATACAATTTGTATATTTTCTTCAACAAATAAGAATGCTCTTTTGTATATATTTATATAATAACTTTTAATGTACTCGCTCATATAAATATTTAATTTAAATGTTGAAAGCCACTAGATTTTATTTTGTTTATAGCTTGCAAATGTTGCCTCAGAGCTGTTTGATAAAATCAAAGCTGGTGTAAATGGAGAAAATAATATGTTTACTGTAAAACAGAATAGTTTTCATTTAAAAACTTTAAGAAAATAAATGGAAATTTTTGAGATCAAAGGCAAACTGTATTTGTGTATGTGTAGCACACATAAGATATTTATATATTCTCTTGCAAATAGCAGTAGTTTAATTGCAACCCCCACGGCCATAACTCACCTGGTAATTGTCGTTAGTTGCTTGCTGCTGCCCCTGGTTGTTGCAGGCAACCTGTTGGTTGCAGAAGCAGCTGCTCTGTGTTGTATTTCTAAGTGTTGTCGTTGCTGCTGTTGTTGTTGTTGTTTATGTTGCCCGTTGTCATCTGGTATTGGCAGACAATACAAATTTCCACTGAAACACTTGGCACGCTATTTGGTTTTTGTGTCAGTTGTTGTGTCCAGTTAAATTTCATTTATATTTTAATCGAAATATATTTGGCTAAGCTGTCTGCTCATTTGGTAGCTGATGTTTCGCATAGATACTCGTAAATATGTATAGATGTTTTCGTATAAATTTGAAAATTATTATTAGTTATTTGTTGTTCGCTTTGTGCTTTGGTCTGCAGTCACATTTCGTTTATAATTATTATTCTTCTAATTTTTTCCATTTCTTTTCTGCTCGTGTGGGTTTCGATTTTCGGCAAAATTCGGCAGAAAGTCAAGCGGCGCAATTTTTATTACATTAATTTATGATTGGAATTTGTTGCTAGTTAGCGCTAGGTTTATCAGCAAATATGTGCAAATGTTTCTTCTTCTCTATACATATATATATTTAAATGTATGTATTTGTTGTAAGTAGTTTCAATTAGGTACTACTAAGCTGCATCGAAAAATATATATAGTTCTAGTTTAGTATGCCCTTTAAGGTAAGTTTCCTGTTTCAATTTGGTCTGCTTTTGCGTTAGATATAGTTTTAAAGTTGAGTTGCATTGAGTTCAGTTGAGTGGAGTTTTGCGGCCGAGTTTCCAAAAAAAATCCAAGACAAAGCCAAAATATATATATGGGCATTAAGCTTGTCGCTGATGTCGTTTTGCTTAGGTCGTATCACTCCTTATTGCCACATTGAAACCGAGCGCGCACTCGAGTCTAAAACGGGTTCAAATTACTTGATTGCATTAATTATTCAGCTCGTAAAGGTAAGTACAAATATATGTGTTATGCATATAATTACACATCCAACTTTGCATGTATGCCTATATATATATATGTATGTGTGTATATATAGGTATGTATGGTGGGGTCACGGAAGCCGCGTCAAAACTTCACAAGTTGCGAGTTGGCCGAAACGAAACGAAGCGAAACGAAAGCGACACGTCAACTTTTAACGTTGCGCGCGCGATAATTATAATCTAAAGCATACTTTCTAGGTATGTTGCACTTTGATAGCCATCTAAAACATTGCACTCGCCTTCGCATACACACACACACACACGCTTACGCTTACGCACACGTACACACGCACACTAGCACTCACAGATACACGCTAACGGACACACGCACACATACACTGAGAACTGTTAGGTACTTGTTGTTTCAGCGGCAATGAGCTGCCTTCAGGCATTTGGCTTCTCCTGTTTTGTTTGTCTCTTGTTTATGCCGTGGCGCCCTTGCGGCCAACATCACGTCCAGCTAGCGACTGAGACATCGCTGCGTATACGCAACGCCGTTGACTGGCAATGTCGGGCTATTTTCGGAGTAACTCCACAGCGGCTGCGCAGTGAGCAAAAGAGAAGAAAAACAGCAGCAGTCGAATGGAAGAGCGCAGCCAAACAGAATCAAGCAAGTGGTTTGCATTTGGGCCATTGGCCCTAAACAAAACATGGCTAACAGCACGCATATATGTATGTATGACTAGGTCAAATTATGAGCCTGTCCAAATGAATTGTTGCACTAATCTGCACAAATTGTTTGCGGCCACACACAGAAAACCCTCTCGGAACTCAGTCCATCAATAATCAAAATATATAAGTCAGCTTTTAAGATAATAAGCTAACTAAATGAACAGCTAACAACAGCCAGTAGCAGGTTTGTGGTAGCATAAGTTAATGCATGAGCATTTAATTACATGGCAACTCGGCGGCGTGCGGCATGCGGCGTGTGGCACAATGAAATACAAACACGCATCTAGCAGTGAAAGCAATATCAATTGACCTGGCTGCCTGTGGCGGCAATCTAATGTTTTGCTAACTAATAGCTACTATATATAAATGAAATCCAAATGAAAAGCAACTTGTCAGCATTGTGCAAGCATCTTAAGTTGCTGAGCAGGAAAATCGATGCAATCGAAGCAGCTGCAGAGCAAAATAAAAAGTGAACATCAACAGCAACAGCAGGAAACAAAATCTGTTTTAGGATCGGTTAAGGGGTCGGGTCGATGCGATTATCTTGCTAGGGTGGTAAGTCTGAAAAAACTTTTTAATTAAAATTCACACGCAATATGTTGCGCATACGCAACGTAGTACCTAAAAACCACCCACCTTGTCTGTCATCCTGGCCGCCAGTCCTTGCTCATTAGCGTTTAAATTGTGCGCGTATCATGTAAATTAGATAATGTGGAATTGAAAATGTAAAGCAATTGCGGTTTTTTTTTTTTATTTTGTTTAACAAACAATCTTCTACATCCTGCTCAACGCGAATGTGGCACTTTTTGCACCCCCAACTCATTCCTGACAAAAGTTTGTATTACTTGCAGCACACAGAACACTGACCAAACAATTTGCAAACTCATCTCAAGCGTTAAAATTTAGCGACTCAGGCAAGGAGGCCTCAACCCCAAAGCTGGCATTATAAAAGTTGTTAAATACCTAACGATTAAATTATTATGTATAAAAAGTTCAGACTTTTGTTTATCAACGGCTGCCGTTGCAAATATTAATGAAGGCAAAGTGTCCAAGTAAATGAATTCAATGACACGCCTCCCAACTATAATTTGTACATTCATCAAGTAAATTAAGTTTGTGCGCAAACAAAATATAAAAACAAGTAAGATTGCTCTAGTACAGGGAACTCGATTATTAGATACCCTAAACCAAAATGTTAAACATATTAAATTGATTAAAGGACAGGTTCCAGTTATATTACCAAAATTAAATTTTAAAGCCCGAACAACTGAAAAGTTCTTATCCAATTATTATATAGCAGAAGAAACAGACAGTCGTCTGTTAATCCCGACAAATATTATATATACTTTATGTATTTATGTATTCCCATCTTCAACCTATTAAATACCTATATACGCATTTTAATGGGTTCAGTGTATAAAATGAAAGAAAATGAAAAAAAAAGGAGTACTATATTATACGTCCTTTATTATAGTAACTTGCTCTCTGGGGACTGTGGGCGTGCTGACGCTTTTGTCATGGAGTGAGCCATGAAATTTTTATACTAGCTACTTGCGTCATTTTTACTTGTAACTCACTTAGTGCATGCACTTTCTATGTAACTCTGTGGCAGGTTGACATCCTGTGTTTGGCTGCCAAGCAGAGAAGTAGTAAAACATTTTAACCTTTTATTATTTATCATGTGAGCATTGCTTTTAATATCCTTAACACATAAAAAAAAAATCGATAGAAAGGGAATATTCAAGTCTCGCAAAATGAAAACAAAAATATTCTTATTCAGAATCAAAAGTCTGTATGAACAATGGGATAACACAGATTATAAGGCAGAGCACAAATATTGAATTTATGTTCTCGCAATCCAAGTCTAGACTAAGTATATTTATTTTTTCGATAATTTCCACAGTTTGGCGAAAATCAATATTTACCGATGTCCGTTTGCATTGAAGTTAAGTTCTTTCGAGTGATATAAAATATATATATTTGGCATAAACATTAATTTTTTTAGAAATTGCTGAACAATGCAAAGAAATATGAGAAGCTGTTCGAAATAGAGATATACATAAAACATATATACAAATTGCCCAACAATTTCAAATTTTAATCGTAGACTGTGTTCCATGCCATATTTGATTTTTGTTAAATAGGTCGTAAAATTGATTGTGGCGTTTCTCGTAGACATGTACAATTCATATGTATTGGATTACACATTTCTTAATAAAATCATTTTATAAAGCAGTTGTTCAAACAGTTTCTTTGATGTCTAGCAAAAGTTAATTTCAGTTTTTGCTGAAATACTAAAGTCAATTCTTGAGAAATGATTTTACGCATTGCGGACTTGTTGCTCATTGTTGCAATGTGTTGTTGCAAATTGCAAAACCATGCCATTTCGAGAGATAAAAGAGAAGTGAATGCCTCAACTGTTTGTTGATGCAGGACACATACGTATAATGCTATGAGCACCTATAAAGACTAATCTCTGATAGTCAATAATTGAAGAGTTAAGATTTCAATGTGGTCGTAACTTTTACCAAAGCATAAAAGTTACAATTGCTGCAGTGGCTAAGAGGAGCTTTTCAACTTTGAAGAGTCTCTTTTACTTTTACCTTAGAGGAGCCGGCATCGTGTTCTGGTATTTTATGGCTGACTTTGAGTTGATGTTGCCTTAAAAGAATAACAAAATTAACATTGTCCCGGCGGCAAAAATTCAAGCGAACTTTGCTGGCATAACTTTTGGCCACATAAATTGTCTTTTAATTGCTGGCATGTACGGCAAAGTAATAAAGTAGGTGGATGCAGCGAGCAGCCATTATGGCCAAGTTAAAAAGCGAGTGAAAGCATTTCGCACAGTAAATGAATTGCATGGGCGATAATTTGCCAACAACTGCAGTGTTGGCCACTTCAAAGAGAAGATACTTAAATTACAGCCTGTTAGCCAAAGTATAGACGCGATTTGGTAATGTTTAATTAAGCAGCCAATTAGGGTTGTCAGGGCCAACGAAATTTTGTGAAGCGAAGAGGGCCACGCGTCCTTTTCTAAGCGCTTTCTGATGAGTTATGAAAACCGTTAAGACCTTCAATTAAAAGGCCATTTGCCGAGATGTTTTACCTTCATTTCTGTCGGCCAAACAGGTAGACCATCAATCAATGTGTGTGTAGCGTTCTTTATTAGTCAAATTAAGGCAGTTGGTAACTGGGATTTATTTTTGGTATCAACTTTTCGATTTGTAATGCCAACAAATGATACGACTCTAATTACGGGCCAAATTCAACTGGCTGGAAAAATGGTAAGCCAACATTAAAACCAAGACAACTGACGTGCTAAGCCCTCGTTATATATGTACATATTGATTTTGAACTCACAACCGGCAACACAATGCCACATTGCCCCAGGAAACAGAGCAGCAGCAATTCAAGAGGCAGGCGGTAATTTTGAATGACAATTTCTATTTAGCAATTTCCATACTAATGCCATTCGGCTAACTTGCCACTGCCCCCATTTAGCTTAAAATACACACAATTGGACACAAGCACAAAAATACACACAACTGAATTAGGTATTATTTGTTATTTGACAAATGTGTTGTCCTCAAGCGTTTGAGTTGGATTCGTGAGCATCACAATTGTAATGATTTTTATAAATAAAATCAATGTTAGACAAATCTGGAGTAAATGTGAATCGAGTAATTGAAATTGAACAACTTGCAGAATTGTTGTGAATATTAACTTGTTGAATATATAAGACCAACTTACTTAGAATGAAAAAAGAGAAACATAAGAAATTTGTTGCGATATTTAGGAATAAGTAGTTGTTGTAAAACATATTTAAACATATTTCAACAATTTTAATTATTATTAATTGGTTAAAACGTCATTAGTTCTATCTAGATTAAAAACTTAGTTTTATTATAATTGATGGGGCAATCTATGCATTTATTAGATGCTATCTATTTGAGTCCATAGCTCTTTCATCAGGACAATTTCTTTCACGAATCTATATCTGGTTGATAGCTTCTCAAAATTTATATATATTATAGCTTTTGCTAACAAAAATCTTTTATTACAGCTTTTGTATAATTTTTGTGAGTTCATCTGCAGGGAGAAAAAAGTAGTTATGGAATATGAAAAAGAATATACGCAAAAAAAAACAATCAATTAGTTTTGTTGTATTTTAATGTTTTTGACTTGTAATAAATAATTTTTTAGGGTTAGCGATAAAAAATCGGCATGCTATTAGGATGCATACATATTAGGACTAAATAAACTTACCGTAACAAAGTCTAAACACGCGCACAACACTAATGAACCCACACACACACACATACACACACAGCTAAAGGTTCAGCCCTTGCGTGTTTTGTGTGTCTTTCTAGTTTTAACGCCTGTGGCACTGAATATTCGATTATACCTAGATAAGGCTACCATTACCCCTACCATCAAAGTGGATATCTATACGAACCCATGTTATATTTGCATTAACTGATAAAGATATAAACCAAAGCTAACAAAAGCCATAAGCTTTGTTATCCTCTAATTAAGTTTTCATTAACTGAATCCTGCTTTTGTTCCCATCTTATTTACATCTTAAATTTTATGATTAATTATTTAATCAAACAAAAATATCCCTTTACCTTTGTCACAAATTATCCAAATTAAATAAAATTAAGCTTACAACTTATGAATATCATTGGTGATAATGACAAGCCGGAACATGTGACAATATTCTATATTATTTGACATTGTTAACAATAAAATTAATAATACTAATAACATTTGTGCTAATTGACAACTAGTGCCGAAGAAATAAGTCTGTAACTTAATAGATTAACATTAAATTGGTTCGATATAAATCGATATTAATACTGTGATTTGGAATAATAAGAAGAAATTAATTGTGAATTAGGCCAAGTAAGCAGAAATGTTGGAGAAATAAATATAATTTACTTTTGACTGCTACACTTTGTTGATTATAATGGTATTGATATCATTTGACATAATTAACAGTAGTAATAATAATAACAATTATTGTGTTGATGTTATTTCTTGTGTTCCTAATGATAATCCTAATTCTAATGCTCTTTTATATGTTTCTCTTTCACGTTTAGTGCTTTCTGATTTCGATTATACAAGCATACTTAATAGGAAAATCTACTTCAATTGAAATGATTAAAGTTTTAGTAATTTCCAGAAAGTTGATAGACTTCAAGTTTAAAAACAAATAGTTTCCGACAACTAAAGAAAACACAACAGAAGCTGAACTAATTGCAGTACGTGGAACAACGCGAGTTTGACTTGTGCTCATTGCCACTTCTCAAAAGTTAAATTGCGATGAATCTCACACATGGCTGTCGGCAAATCCTTGAATTGTGTCCCGCAATGTTGCAGCAGATGTCGCCTATTGCGTACGTGTTGCCCCATCCTAACATACAACATACCTACAACAAATATATATATATATATATGTTGTGTAAACTTAAGGTACAAAATCATGTTACTCTTGCCAGTCGGAGTATTAAAACTTTGTAGCGATAGGTGTAATTATATATCAAAATTTATTTATGTTTATGTGTTTAGAACAAAATAGAAATATTTAACTTATTTATTAAATGTAATTTAATAAAATTTTATTTATTATGTCATTAATATATCAAGAAAAGCGTATTCAAACAGCGCCGTGACAATTTGACTTGTTATTCATTATACTCGGAGGAGTCTTCAATCCTACTGATGACAGCTGCAGTCAATTGTGAATTTCAAGCTCGCGAAAAGTAAGTAAATCCTTGAAGAGTAAGCAGCAGGAGGTGACGTATATAATAATAATGTGCTGAAAATCCCGTTTAATGAACTGAAAAGCGAGGCATCCCATTACGCGCTCCAAGTGTACACAAATATATATATATGTATAGATATGTATGTGTGTGTAGCATGTGGCAGGTTCAAGGTTAGAGTTAACTTGAGCAGTGAAAATTGAATACAGGACTTCCAAACGAACGTAAAAGTATAAAGTTTCTAAAGCATGTCGCACAAAATAAAAAAAAAGAACGAAAGAAAACCCCAACAAAAAAAAAATACAAAATAAATAAAACAAAGGCATAAAACACGCGAATTCGTGTTAAAAAGAAAAACTGAAAATGGCGCCTGAAAACTTATAAAGCGAGGAGCGAAGCACGCAAAGGCAGCAAAAAAAACGACCAACAAACTGGCTGACTGACTGTGAGTAAACTGTAGCAGTAGCTGGAGATGGGGGGCGTGGCAAATGAAGTTAACTTTTTGGACATTTGCGCTCCTGGGCACAACAAGGAAATCCTTAAAGGTAGTGCGAGCAGCTTACAAAAGGGCAAATCACAGCATCAACTCGAAACCTGCATCCCATTGAAATTTAATTAACGAAAAGCCTGCAGCGACGACTGCCAAATTAAATTGACCTGATTAAAGTGTGTACTATATTTGTTCACATTTACATATATA
This sequence comes from Drosophila fungiperda, assembly GCA_035042345.1. NCBI lineage: Eukaryota > Metazoa > Arthropoda > Insecta > Diptera > Drosophilidae > Drosophila > Drosophila fungiperda. The sequence goes on from JAWNLM010000216.1 coordinate 2,789,593, forward strand.
TTTCAGCAATATATACACATTTTGTGGCATGCCACAATTCATGCCAATTTGCATGCAAATAACTTGAACATAATTATGTTTATCACAATTGGCCATGCGAACAACTGATGATTTCGTATGCCACACATATTGCAATTCCCAATCATCAAAATTCAATATATATGACTACAGGTATGGTAACTATAGTATGGTATATATATAGAATATAAAACCGGGAATTTATAACAAACATATGAGCAGTCAAAGAATTCATCCCCTTGACCTTTCTAGAGAATTCCCCATTCCAAAGTCACTCAAAGAGTTGAAGAGTTTTCAGCTTGTGATGCACAACATTTTTGTTTCCTTCATTCTGACATTTACTTGCTAACGTATTTTATGTGCCTCTGTTCATTTTCACTTTTGGCATTTGACCATTTGCCATTTTGGACCCTTGGGGGCCAATTAAGTGAATTATTCAATGTACAACTGGCGTATCTAAATCATATTGCCCCACGCTGAGCAACATCGAAAATGTTGAAGCTGCATTGCAGCAGCTGTTAGCTAAGCGCTTATCGCCAAGAAAGTAATACCCAGCACGACCAGATTCTGTGGCTAGACCACAAAACAACAAAAGCCAAAAGAAAGCCAAAAAAAAATACTCCATGGAGCAACGCAAATATCCTGTAAAATTACTATTACTATACTTTTATTTAATATTTGAATGATTGCAGGTTGTTCTATTCAATCAATGCTATAAATATTCTGTAGTTTTTCAATCATGAACATTATTTTAAAATGTGGCCAATAAATGAATACATTTTAGTGTTTTGAATACATATACCTAGATAAGTACAGAATACTCAACATGGATCATCTGACACAAAATACATGATAAGAATAAATAAGAATTAAAATGGAATAAGCTTAGTTATAAACTAAATTTCAGTTTTCAACTCAACTCGATAATGCTGTAAATTTAATATTAAAATATATCAATACAAATAGTTTTACTAATTGAGTTCTTAACATATTAAGAATAGTCTCTTAACTGCTTATCAAAATTCTCATTCTTCTTACTATACATTATTTAGTTTCATTAACTAGATTACATATTTTTAATAGTAACTTTTTATTCTTTATTTATCATCTCTAATTTTTCCTGACCTCTATTTTCTTCTTGCCTCAAACTAAGATAGTTTGCTATAATAGAATATCTCAAAAAACGAACGTCACTAATTCATCTAATTTATTAATATATAAAATACATATATTATATGGATATAAAATAAATAATTTTTATTGTAGGGCTTATTGTATGGGATAGATACCCAATCATATTTTATATATTCTGATTGGTATCCAAATAGATGAAGCAAGGTCACGTTCCACGTTTTGTTAAACATTTAGAGACGATACACGTTTCATCAAAATTGAATATGCTTATTTACTTATGCGACTCTTTTAATATGCAGCACAGTCATTTCAATGGAATTGAATGCCACAAATGCAGACAAACAGACAGATAGACAGACAGACAGACAGACAGACAGACAGTTAGGAGAGTTACTGAACAACTGAGGATCGCTGTCGCAGTGGATTACACAAATGTTTTGTATATCGCAGTACTAAATCATGTTTAGTTGCTGTTGTCGTTTCAGTTAACAAATAAACAGGCAGTCGACTGGTTTCGCTGTGACAATGTTACGTGTCTCACATCGTTATAAGCTAACTGCTATATATATATTAAATATGTGTATATATATAGACACTTGTTTCCCAAAATGAGAAACGCCCCTAATATTAACAGCATTGCATTGAGAATAAATAAAACGAGTGCTATTTATAATATTTTCCATTAGTAAATGTGAAACCAAAATAAAGTAAACTATAAATATAAACGATCCTTATTTAATATTCTTATAAATATGTTATAGAGTTTTAAATGTCAACGACTCGTTTAGCATTATTGCATTCCAATTCCAACGGGCTTAAACAGTCCTCACAGCGAATTCAAACCGAAAGAGGCAACTGGAGTTTGCACTTTAACTGGAATTCATGTTTTGTGAATTACGTATACATAAATATTAACAGAGCACACAACTCGCGTGTCTCTGTGTGTGTGTGTGTGTGTGTGTGTTGTGCATGTATTGTGCATGTACCTAATGTTGCTGGAACTATACAGGTGCACCTATACCAATGGCAATATAATACGCTTTATCTATTCAGGGGCTTACGTCACGCCATGTAACGCCTTTGCTGGCTGCAGTTGAAATGTAAATCGAACTTCCATTCGGCAAGGACAAACGCTAGGGGAAGGTGGGGGGTGGGTGGTTGAAGGAGCTTTGAGGAGCAGCGAGCGAGTGAGTGAGTTGACTGCCAGCAATCAAGTGGAAAGCTCACAGCGTGTACATTTTAGAATGGGTTCTTTAGGGTATTAAGGGTTGGGGTTGGTCTATGGGCGGAGTTGGGGGGCTGAATTTGGTTTTGTTTTGGTTTGGTTTGGGCCGAGTTGTCTTGGCTTGGTCTGACGTTGGTTTGGGTTGGGTTTGGGTTTGGGTTGTGTTATATTTAATTCATTCGGCGCTCTACTTCAACGTCAGCATAGCAGATACTTCCTAGGCATGGCACGACAACGGTAACGGCAACGGCAACGGCAACATCGAGTTGTCTGTTAACTAAACTTGGGGCTTGCAGCTGGAAATTGATTGTGGTTGAGGTTCCTTGGCGGGTCTCCTGCAGAACCTCTTGTCGCATTACATATTTACATTTTTGATGGCTTCTTTACTGCGCTGCGGCTGGCAAATGCTTGTTTTCCTTTATTTTTATTTTATTATATTTTTCTTTTGTTTGGGTTTCTTCTTTCGTCTGGTTTTTTGTATTGTTTTTTATTTTTTTTTTAAATACGGGTCGACACTCTGAAGAAGCTTTAGAATTTCCGCTAGCACGTTGCCATGTCAATTAGTTGTTTGACAGGACAGCAAACGGAAATTGCTGGCTATTTGCATGGTAAATAAGAAAACTGTTACCATAATTGCTGGTCGAAGACGGGTGGCTGCAACAAGTGCAGCACACAAAACGCCATCAGTGTACATATTTAAAAGGATTGCCATCTTGTGGCTTCGTTTGCTATTGCCGGTGCCAATGGTGCCACCAAAAGTGCAATTGCAAACACGAAACAAGTGCTTGACAAAAGAAACGGCCCCCATTTGACTTGTCGACTGCCACGCCCCAAAAATTGGGCGATAATCGTGCAAAGGCATTTGAAAACTTTCCATAAATCCACTTGGCTTGCAATGAAAATATGGTAAACACACATATAAAAAAAAAGAGGCACGCGACACACAAACAAATCACCGCTTTGGCTCCGCCCACAAACCACCCCTCAACCCTATCAACTTGAGCTTGCCTCCAGCTGCGTTTCAGTTATTGGAGCTGAGGGCCGCTCACACAATCGATTGGGCTCGGTAAAAGGAATTTGTAATGGTGCAACGACTTATGTCGCAGTTGCTGCAGCGACAAATAAAATCCAATAAAAATATATGACCAGACACACTCACACACACACGCACACACACAAATCGGTCACAATAAAAGCTAACAGCCGGCAAGGCTCGAAGAATTGCGCAACGAATACACATTTGTCAAATAATCGACTTATATAACACAGACATACAGTTACGTGCATAAGTATATATATCTATATGTATATATATATATGAGCCTCCTCCCACACCGATTTTAAGCTCAAGGAATATGTCGCGAATGAGGTATATGGATTTGGTAACATATGATAAGCAATTTAATGTTGCATAAATCACTGGAAATCAGAGCAGACACTCCGAACTCAAGATTTAAGTCAAGTTGCCATGGCTGCCATGCCCCAACATCCTGGCAACAGGTTAGCGGACGTGGCAAAAAAGCGTGCTTCAATAAATGGCCAAAACAAGCATCAGAATCAGGGCCAACCAATTTAGACGGAAGCATTCTTAAATTCGCAAATAGAAATCGAACAAAAAAAATCAAAGAGGAGAGTTTTGTGGGTGAGATTAAAGTTCAGGAAAACTGTTTTCCACATCCACAAATCTATATGTTGGTATCTAAAATCTATATGTTTGTATGGTTTAATCTGTCACATTTTCTCCAGTTTTAACTCAAATTACATTACACAATTGTCAACCATCATCATTTTCCAGTTTTCCAGTTATCAATCATCAGAACTTAAATCCTTGTAAGCCACAATATCCTGCTAAACCCAGTTTTCACTTTTCCTTTAGAAATTTGTTCGGCTATCAAGTTCCATAAAACTTTTAAAACATGCTTAGCAAACTTTTATTTTTTATTTAATATAAATGGTGTCTGTTTTCCACATTCAATGAGCACAGAGCAAAATTTTACTTTATTTACAACCTTGGCCGCATCAATTTTCAGACCAATTTTAGCGCTGTAATGCAAACACTGCAGCAATAAATAATTGAATAAAAAAAATACTGACCCGTATCATCTACACAGGTACTATATATGTACCCATACATATAGAGTGTATGGTTACATTTATAGCCATGAATGTTAGGTGTAGCCGCGCAGTTCCGGCAATTTCCGGCGTAACTTTGACATTTTCCAGCAGAGCGCAAACCAAAAAAAATAATATTGCGACGTACTTTGGCCATAAAAACTTCGACCAGTCATTATATATATAAATAAAATGTATTTATATAAGGTTGTTGATGCTGCAAAAAATTACATGTTTCTTCCATTAAGAGCTTAAACTATTAGTCAGCGATCGGCTCAAAACTTTGGGGCCGATTTTATGGCCCAAACTCAAAGCCAAACAGTGAATTGAATAAGCGAACGGTCAAAAAGAAAAGTGTATCAATAATTCATTCGTGGGTTGAGGGATTAGTGGAAGGTTTTGAATGCTGCTGTACCCATTTCGTGGGGATATAAATAATAATTAATATAGATAAAGATATTGATTTGAAAACACACTTAGATATATTTAGATTTTGAAATAGATATAGATATAGATATAGATATAGATATAGATATAGATATAGATGTAGATATTAATATAGATATAGATATAGATGTAGATTAATATAGATATAGATATAGATATAGATATAGATATAGATATAGATATAGATATAGATATAGATATAGATATAGATATAGATATAGATATAGATATAGATATAGATATAGATATAGATATAGATATAGGTATAGATATAGATATAGATATAGATATAGATATAGATATAGATATAGATATAGATATAGATATAGGTATAGATATAGATATAGATATAGGTATAGATATAGATATAGATATAGATATATATATAGATATAGATATAGATATAGATATAGATATAGATATATATACATATATAGATATAGATATATATATAGATATAGATATAGATATAGGTATACATATATATATAGATATAGATGTAGATATTAATATAGATATAGATATAGATATAGATGTAGATTAATATAGATATAGATATAGATATAGATATAGATATAGATATAGATATAGATATAGATATAGATATAGATATAGATATAGATATAGATATAGATATAGATATAGGTATAGATATAGATATAGATATAGATATAGATATAGATATAGATATAGATATAGATATAGGTATAGATATAGATATAGATATAGGTATAGATATAGATATAGATATAGATATATATATAGATATAGATATAGATATAGATATAGATATAGATATATATACATATATAGATATAGATATATATATAGATATAGATATAGATATAGGTATACATATATATATAGATATAGATGTAGATATTAATATAGATATAGATATAGATATAGATAAAAAATTGGTATAGATATAAATATAGATATAGATATAAATATCGATTTAGATATAGATATAGATATTGATATAGATATAAATATAGTGCTTATACTTCTAGAGAGAGCATCAAGTGACTTGTGGGGATTTCAGCTTCAAAATATGCCCATCTCTGACCACCTCAATTAGCAATGTTGGAGTAAATTTATAGAATCCAATGCGGGTCTTCATTTAGATTGCGTGTTATAAGTGCGCAACATTGGTTTGTTTGATTAGCTTAATTAGGAAGTAAGCAAAGGCAGAGATTTTGAATTAAGTAATTAGAAAGTTTGACAGCGTTTTATAAATATGCGCGTTGCCCTTAAACTTGAAGTAAAACGTGAAGTGCAGCCAAATTTGTGGGACTGTCGTCTTGGGATAAATTTTGAAAGATAGACCCAAAACGTGCATACATATGTCATTGAGATACGTGACCATTCGCACTCGAAACACGGAGAGCAGAATGTTGTCAAGTGTACGGCGGCAACCACTGAGCAGTGTCATGCAAATTGAAAATGTCAAATGCAAACAGTCAAACAGAGAGACAGACAGACAGGCCGAGAGGGAGAGAGAGCGTTAGAGAAAGTAAGGAGGAGAGGGAGATAATCAGTTAAGGGTCAGGGGGTCAGGCAAATAGACAGTTGAACTGGCAGATGGCTGTCAAATACACAAAAACCCACTAGTAACTGTCGACTGACGCACAGACGACCGCATTGAAACGTTGAATGTGTCACACACACACACACACACAATTAAACATACACAAATACGAAGACACATATACAATCATCTACATATAAACTACATTTGAAGGTCACTTGGGGATTAGGCACAGTGGGCAGATGCACGTAGCCAAGTGCAGGAGCATCCAGAAACCAAGGACATGAAAGCGCCAAGTGAGCGCTGACTGTCGATGTGTGTGTGTGTGTGTGTATATGTTGGTAAGTGTGTTTATAGCCGTATGTTGTGTATGTGTGCGTTAGTTAAACTGTAAATATTGTACAACCACACAAGTGTATATGCGTGTAAATAGATGTGTGTGTGTGCGAGCTGTGTGTGTTGTGTTGTGTGTATTTTCTGAAACTTCATGCAATTAAAAGGCAATTTCCCGTTTCCGGGTGCGGATTGTGTGACTGAGGGCGATTATTTTAAAGAGCCGCCAGGGCCGTCAAAGTCGAGCATTGATCAACACTGTGATACCGCAAAACTGTAATATATTTTCAAAAGTATCCTAAAAAGCTTTTAAGAATTGTTTACTCTAACCCAACTTTTCTTTTTGTATTTAAATAATTTTGATTTATGCACAATTTTTCATATGTTTAAAGCTTTTAAAAATTGTTTTCGTTTCTTCCAGGATAAGTGTATTTTATATACTAGCACTCATCTTCAGGTTCCAGTCAGCTGGGGAGTTTAAAACTCATGAATTTAAATTTATATATATTTTAAAAAAAGACCAGCAAACAATTTGAAATACATGTTTAAGCCATTTTTAGTAATTCTTTCTTGCTATCCAAAACTTACTTACTATTTTAATCATCATCAAATTATTAAAGTACAATTTTTAATTACTTTTTCTTTTTTTTTAAATATTTGTAAATGTTCTACACTTGGTCATAAATTGAACATGCCTTTTTCAGTATACACTCAAGAAAATTCCCCATCTTTCTGTGGTCATTTTATTTGCTTAGGACAATGTCCTAGCTTAGCTTTTGGAGTTGCCATCGCGTGGCATCTTTTGTGGAGTGTTCGTCAGTGTAAATATTGAGTTTTTGGTTTGATAAAGGTTTTTTTTTAAAAGCCAATTTGAAGTTGGGTTTGGCAGCCAATTAATGCCAGTTGAACATTTCAATTTGTGAACACTAAAAGCAGTCAAGTGAAACCTGTTTTATTGTCAAATTTAAGGAGCTGTGCTTGAGCATAGAAACAAATAGTCAAAAGGAAAACTTTCACTCAATGACAGAACACACAAATCTAATCAATTGTTGGTGGTCAATACAAAACATTTTCTTTATTTATTTTTGTATTATTTACTTTTCGCTTTGCTGCGAATTCAATTGAGAGTACATTTTATTATGTGCCGACTTTCGATTTATTGTATTTCTCTTGCTCAACAATTATGGCACGCCTTGGCCAAATGTATTGAACAATTTATGATGGCGCATTTCCTAAGGGATTGTCATAAAAGCAATAAATGTATGATTTACACAGAGATATATATATATATATATACATATATATAGCCATACATGTGTGGCTATTTGTGTGTTGTTTTCTTCCTGGATTATTTTTCCTTTGCTGCCTTGTTGTGGTGGTCTTGGATGAGTATTGGAAATAAAAGTATTTCATCTTTTTCCCATTGCTCGAATGCCTTTTATCCGCTTTTGTCTTTGCCCAAATGGAATTTCTGTGGTATTTCATTGTTTGGCCTGGCCTCAGTTTCACTTTATCATCGCTCCGATGTGGATTATTTAAGTTTCCAGTTTATTAGAACACGCTTGGGAGAATGCCAGAGTCACGCCACGGGCGTGTTAAAAAACAACACTGCCTTTTCTTTGTGGAAAAAAAGGGAAAGAATTGCAAAACATGGCACATACATTTTAATTAAGTTGGTTTTTTCTTATTTAATATTTACATAGATGGTGCTAAACAGCAAGAACAACTTTGGCCTATGCTACACTCCAAATTAAAGTAGCGCTACAAACTTGAAAGTTGTTTGTTTTGCTTTGCTTTGCTTTACCACTGTTCCTTTTATTTGGAGGGTGCATGCCACTCTTGTGGCTAAAGTAGCGAAACAACTTTGTTTCTTTTTTTTTGTTTTAATGAAGACTGTTGGCCAACTTAAGAGAACGCTGTCCTCTTTTGGCACTTCCGCTCTCTTTGACCACATTTCGGAGTTAGCCCAGCTGACTCCGAAAGCGTGTCTGAATCCCAGTTAGCCCACAAGTGGTTGCCTGGCAGCTGAGAATGGGACAGGTGAGAGCCAAATTTATGCCACTGCAGTTTGCCACAGATTGCAATAGAATCCAATGAAGTATCCTTAAATACTGTGAATGCTCTTCTCTTGTTTTTATTTTTTTAAAAGTATAATAATAAATAATTGGCGTTATCAAGCTTCAAATAAACACAATTAAACAAAACATATAGACAATTTTAGATGACACCTACTACCAAGGCCATGCACACAAATAAAGATATAGAAATTTTAAAAATATATGTTTATTAATTAGTCTATCTATTATGCAAATTGCTCCATTTCAAGGTAATTTGATAGGGCAACCAATTTAGCGCGACTCCTTTTGTTGCCTCATAAAGTAATACAACTCTGTGCAACCGAGGCAAAAGGGGTAAAGGTCAAACGGTGGAATTAAAGATGTTAAAAGTGAAAAGTGTAATAATTATTTATGTTTAACCCTTTTTTTGCTGCAATCAAAGGAAATCTTTAATTAATTTGATATTCAAATTTGCTTTTAATGAGTCCAAAAACTTCTCAAGTTTTATAAACTTGTGCATTAAAACTGAAGACTTCTCTGGAAGGTGAAAGCAAAACTGAAAGTGAAAGTGAAAGGGGAGCGAAAAGATACGCGCTGAATGATTAAAACCTCAATGGATGTGCGGTTGACAAATGCTTCTAATAAAGAGAAACCAAGCTCAACCACAAAGCACAAACACAACTAAACGCAGCCAAAACGCGCATACAAATATATATACACACACACACACACACACACATATAGCTGTCTTGTCTTGATATCGCCTGAAACAGCGGCGGAGGCTGAATCCGCTTTTGTTTATCTACTTTAAACTAACATCAGGCACTTTTGCTATCTAATCCTGACCAACCCGACAGCTACTTAATGTCATCAGTGCCACTCGCTGGCATTTTAAAAGGCGACAAGGACAACAACAACAACAACAACAACGACAATGACAATGACGATGACGAAGACGAGGACAAGCCTTAAAGTGCACAACGCTGAAGGGCTTCCCGGAGCTGATTGCTCGATTGTGTGATCCTGGCCTATGGGGTCGCCGCTTAGCGTTCTCCCACAGTGCTCAGACTGTAAATTGAATAATCGTTTGCGCTTCGTCGCATTTAAAAGGACCTTTTAAAAGTTTCATTGTGTTTGCTTTGTGTTCTGGGACACGCACACAATAAAAACACACAGACCAAACACAGAAATGTGCAGCATATCGATCAGTCCTTGGATGCTGGACACCAATTCCAATAAGTTTATTTTGCAGCGTTTGAAACTTTTTATATTTGTACCCTGTTGCAATTCAGATTGTGTTAAAAGAATTGAATTCTGAATTCATGTAACCGAAATGCGCCAGGTATATATCCTGGCCAGATTAAATAGGCGTTTAATATTGATTTTCAAGTCTACATATTTTGAGCACAATATCATCTTGCAATAGAGTATCGACTAGTCGAGTATTATATTATAAGATATTTTATTTATTTGCCAATCTCAACGGACAGTTGTCCATTCAAAACTTTTCTTATTTTGTCATTTGTTAGACATTTATAAGCAAATCTGGGTCTTTTTAGCGTATGCTCGAAGCGGCTTTGTATTTGTTTCAAAACTTTTGGCCAAATCAAAACGATTGAGTGACCTCTGCCCTACCTTGAATTCAACTGAAAAAAAGCTTTCAAAGTATTAACAAGTTCATAAATTTCAAAAACCATGGCCAGCAGCTAACGAAATTTTCTTGAAAATTGATTTAACAACCGTTTTCAAATTTGTTGAAGCGGTGAATAGAACAGAACTTACAACCAACTTGGATGCGGGTAACTCGAGTGGAATAATCACATCAGATGCACAGTTAAGAAGTGTGAATATAAAGAGTGACGTAACTAGAGAAAAAGAGACAAAAGCTATAAAAGATTGCAACAACTAAAGTGAAGAGCGACTATTTATGATATACATCATTGGGGTTCAGGAGTATCAGGAGTGCCCTGCTTGATTGGCATCTTGATTGGCATCTTTCAGGTGTTAAGTGCTTTGGACTACAACATTCAATTGACAAGCTTAGCAACTAGATACGAGTACATCGTACGGATTACAGAAATGTGTTCAGACATATCCCTTCGGGCTGATTAACTTTCGTTCGCTATGGCAACTTCTCTACTGGCCCTGACATTTGGCCACTTTTGCGTTTGTCTTAGCCAAGCACTCAGCCCCGTTTATTGCGTCAGCATTGATGTGGCAAAGTAGACACGTTTATTTAACTTTTATTTGATTCTTTCACTGAGTTCCTGATACCGTACCGTAGCTCTTATCCTCTTTGGCTGACAACTGGTGACCGAAATATTGCCAGCAGAAACCACCATAAATAAATCTCTCAGCCAAACACAGACTCGAGATACAATAATATTTAAGGCATTGTATTCAGATGTCGAGAGCCGTTTGATGAGTTTGATTGGTACATATAAATAGAAATTAGAATGTTAAGCAAAATGGGATTATTATTCGAAATAGGCTTCGCAATTAAGATTAATTATTTATGAAATCATGATTATGCTGCGTCGCTTAAATTAATTGAATAACACCGAATTTCCAAATATAAATGCTCAATTCAAATTAGAAACAAAAATATGATTACAAAAATATACTCCGATGACTATTAGAAATCTAATTTAGATTTGGTCATTAGACATTTAATAAGCTACAAAAGTTGTATAGCTTATAGCTTGTATATACTTGACTCTCTTCCCTTGTGCTTAACAAAACACGTTAACATTAGGCAACATCAAATTCAATTTCAAGTTTAGCCATAGCCATACAAACGTGATGTATGCCAAAGGTGATTCAATACCGTCGAAAGGATTTCGACAACAAATCCTCAAGCCCCACTACGTGTGTGTGTGTGTGTGTCTGTGTGTGTGCTTTTGCCCAGTATGCAGCAAGTGTCCTGCTTGCCCATTTTTGAGGCAACTTGAATGTCTTCTGTGCTGAACTGGATGCTTTGTGATTTTTTATGTGGCCATAAATTCTTGGCACGAGCAACTCATCTCCAGCTAACAGCTTCCGGGAAATATGTAATTGCATGCAATGCCCTACGAGAATGGGTTATAAATGAATGCCAATGTGTCTACATCCACTGGACCACTCACTCCCATCCTCCCCCTTCCGCATCATGCAAGTGCAATAATGAAAAATTGATGTTTGGTTCCCGTTGAATAAGACATTTTCACAGTGCACCAATAAAATATACATTTGTCGTTTTCCAATTTGTGTATATTGTTGTTGTTGTTCATTTATTTATAACTACATCAATCAATTATTTATCCGTATAATTTATACTCGAACTGCATTAAGCTTGCTCAATATATTTTTTTAAAAATAATAAGACAATCAAGCAGTTAAAAAACATAAAAATGGAAATCAGACTTAAAAATTTTTTGAATCACATATGTCAGTATCTAATATTTGATTTGTGTTATTTTAAATATTTTGATTTTATTTTCTTTCTATTCGTAAATTCTAAAATCTTACAAGAGTATAGTATATGAACTGCACTTGAATATTGTGTGGGTTGTCTTGATCATACCCACTATCAACCAGCATCGAAATGATATCAGTTACTAAAGTACAGATTAGGCCACTTTACAATTCAGCTAGCAGCAATTGTAAAATATGCCGTTATAAATGGCTGCCACCAGGACGCTCTTATTCGGGCTGCTCCACTCTGACGCTGGAAAACGTGAGGCTGAGATTTTTTAAAAATATGGTCAAGTGTAAATGTGATTTAATTTTCTTTAGACCTTTAAATGTTATGAGCTACCTAAGGCTCCGCAAATGGATGTTGAATTGTCTCGTAAGGATGCATTAAAAATGTATCGTCAAATGGTGGAGGTGCGCCGCATAGAGAACGCTTGTGGCAATCTGTACAAGACGCGGAAAGTACGTGGCTTCTGTCATCTCTATAATGGTCAAGAGGCCGTTGCCGTCGGTATGTGTGCTGTGCTCCGAAAATTTGATAGCGTGATAACGGCTTATCGGTCACATGCGTGGACCTATTTGATGGGCGTCTCAGCCCAAGGATTGATCGGGGAACTGGTGGGTGCAAAGAGCGGTTGCAGTCGTGGCAAAGGTGGGTCCATGCACACCTACACTGATAACTTTTATGGCGGCAATGGCATCGTTGGCGCCCAGGTACCTATTGGAGCTGGCATCGCTTTGGCACATCGATATCGAGGCGATGGTGGCGTCTGTGTTGCATGTTATGGCGATGGCGCTGCGAATCAGGGGCAGGTGTTTGAGGCTTATAACATGGCGAAGCTGTGGTGCCTACCTTGCATATTTGTCTGTGAGAATAATCACTATAGCATGGGCACCCACGTGGAGCGTCATGCGGCCCTAACCCATTTTTATATGCGCGGTCAATACGTGCCCGGTCTCTGGGTCGATGGCAATCAGGTGTTGGCTGTCCGTAGTGCAACAGAATTTGCTGTGGACTATGCGGTGAAGCATGGACCAATCGTACTGGAGATGTCCACATACCGGTTTGAGGGTCATTCCATGTCTGATCCGGGTGTATCATATCGCTCGCGCGAAGAGGTCAGCAAGGTACGAGCCGAACGCGATCCCATCGAAAGCTTTCGCAAGCAGATCATCATGCTGTGCCTGGCCGACGAAGCGGAACTGAAGAACATAGATGGTCAGATTCGCGCTGAGGTCGCTGAAGTGGTCAAAAAGGTACTTACTGATCGCGAAATAGGCTTAGATGAACTTACCGCCGATGTTTACTCAAAGAATTTGGAGCCAAAAATACGCGGCATCTCCGGCTATTCACTCGATCACAAACGTATCTCGGAAGTGTGCTTTGGCAAGCCCAAGCGTACACCAGCCGATGAGATGAAAAAAGTGCCCGTTGGCGATGCGGTGATCATAGCCGCCCAGTTAAAAGCCAAGAGGGCACAGGAAGCCAAGAAGGCGCAGGAAGCCAAGAAGACGGAGGGAGCCAAGGAGGTGCAGAAAGTGAGTAAGACAGCTCCAGTCGAGAAGGGCGGTAAGTCACCAGCAGCAAATGCCGCCATACCAGCTGCAGTACCACCAGATGCAGGCCCTCCTGCAAAAACTCCACCTCCAGCAAAAAGCGGCGATATGACGAAAGCCTAGATTTGAAATGAGCAACAACATTAAAAAGACACTCCCCAATCAGTGCATCAACATTTCATCTTAAAAATAAAATAAAATAATACAACCACCTTTTTTAATTTCTCTAGCATAGGGTTTCTCACTATTTTCAAAGCCTTTGTAGCTTGCTATTTTCTTGTAAACCACTGTCATTAAACATACATCTTACATCAAAACCAAATATAGGTATCATAAGAAAAGAAATGTTTTTAATGGAGTGGCCATTAAATTTTTTATCGACCTAAGAAAGTTAAAAACAATCTTTCAACATTTTGTGACTATCTTATAAATGAATATAAATGTGTAATCTGATCCTTGATGGCAGCAAGTTACCTTCCATGTTTAATGACTCTATCTTTAAAAAAGTGAGAAATATGCTGATTAACCGATTCACACTTTCCGAAGTATCGGCTTTTGCTATTATTGGCGTAGTCATGTGCGTGGCCATTCTAACATTCTTCTCAGCCGCCACTTTGATGCAATTCAAACGGCTCATAATTGCGCTTTCGACATCACACTCATTAAAATCCACACAGCCACACTGTAAATGAACACAGCGAACAGCCGTTTAAAAAAAACAACGCAATATTTGCCAATCTTAAATATAAATATTATTATAATAGTAAGTATCTGTATTACTAAAACACTAAAATAATATAAACATAAAAAACATATATATAAATCGTTTTGGCGCTCAGCATTTGCTTACTCAGCTGCTATTGTTTTTACTTACCGCCACATCCAGGGTTGCAGTGATAAAAATATTTTTATGCGATTCCTCACAGTCACGGTTATCATCGCATATATTTAACTTTATTTATAAAATAAAGAGCTACTGTTTCATAAGCAAAATAATAAATTAAATTAAAATAACTAACAATTTTATTTAAATAATTGCCATTTAAGTACAAGCAGCTATGCATTATAAAAAACACACCCAAAATATGTAATATATATATATATATATATAATATTGTCCTTGCTCGCTTATCGTTTTTTATCGATAACCGTTATATGTGAGTGTTGCGATTCCACACGTTCCGATTAAAAAATGTATGGTGGAAACTGACATCCCAAATTACTTTACACTCTGCTTGTTCAACGTGTCATTTCACCAACCGTCGTTTCGGGAACCGTTCGCGCTTCTTTTACGCTCTACGTGTCACTAGCCGCATCCCTTCCGTTCCTCGAGAATCTTAATCCTAGCTATCATATATGCCCTTATCCTCGCTTCATAAGGTGCCTCACGTTGCTATTATTCGTGCAACTTATCCGAACCGTACTTTAAGATGGTGTATTATCGACTACTACGCGGGACCCATTCGTTAGCGTTCCTCTCACTGTATGGGCACTTCTTGTTGTTGTTGTTCCTTGTTTTTTTATACTTTTTTATATACCACAGGTCTATGCAACCATCATACACATAAACATAAATTTGGAAAGATTAATTTAATTTCACATTTCTATTGGTTTTTATTTTAACATTGATATACAAATTTGGCAAAGACTTTTTGAAAAAGTGGTGCAGCACGTATATACACAAGAACTTATGTAAGCATAAATACAAACAAATAAAAAAGGATTTAATTCTATCGAATTTTACAGGCAGAAAGATCAGAATTGTCAACACGCTCCACACATAGATATAAAACAAATTGAACGTTTACTCTATTCAATGATCAGTATCAAGTCATCGCCGTCCATCTTCATGCCCTTCTTAACCTCCACTTTCTTGACAACGCCAGATAGAGGCGCCTGCACTACCATCTCCATTTTCATGGCTGAGAGCACAACAAGCGGCTGTCCCTTTTCGACCTTATCGCCAATGGTGACGCGGACTTCGATAACATCGCCAGGCATCGGAGCACCCACTTCACCCTTAGCCGTCTTATCAGCCTTCGGGTGGACTCGAATTTCCTTAAAGCAAAATAATAGTGTAAGTTTAACGGTACATGGAAAGGTATTGATATTCATGAGTATTTACCTTCATGGCCTCCTTGTCGGGAATGTGGACGGAGCGTAGTTGACCGTTCATTTCAAAAAACACCTCGCGTTTACCATTTGATTTGAGATCATCGGCCATAGCCAGAGCCTTAACACTAAGAGTCTTGCCTCGCTCAAGGGTGACATCAAACTCTTCACCCACTTTGGGGCCGGTAAGGAATATGCGTGTGTCAAGCTTATCTACGGGACCGTACTGCTCTCGATAATGAAGAAAATCGTTTGTCACTTGCGGATACAAAGCGGCCGAAACGACATCGCGATCGCTAACGTAGCCGTGAGTTTCGCGAAGCTCCTTTTTCAACTTGTCAAAGTCCAATTCGGGCATCTCAGCACCCGGACGTCCTTCAATGCGTGGAGTATCCTTAAGTACACGTGATCGGAATGGTTCTGGGAAGCCGCCATGTGGAATACCGATGTAGCCTTGCAGGTACTCAATCACCGATTTGGGAAACGAAAGCTCCTCAGCTTTCTCCACCACCTGTTGACCATTCAGATTGTTCTGTACCATGAACTGAGCCAAATCACCAACAACCTTAGACGATGGGGTAACCTTTATAATGTCTCCCAGTACCAAATTGGCTTCGCGGTATGCCTTCTTTACATCTTCAAACATGTCGCCCAGGCCCAATGAAAACGATTGAAATTGTAAATTGGTATACTGGCCACCGGGTATCTCGTTCAAATAAACATCAGCATTGCCTGATCGCATCGTTGTCGTGCACTCGAATGGAGCGTAAAGGGTGCGCGTTTGTTCCCAGTATGCTGAGTACTCGGAAATATCAGTCAAGTTTAACTGTGTGTCCAAAGCAGTACCCTGCAATGAGGCGACTACAGCACCCATGCTTGGCTGAGAGGTCATGCCAGACATGGAGTCTACAGCCACATCGACAACATCTGCTCCAGCCTGTGCACAAGCCAGCATGGAGGCAACTCCGGCACCCGAAGTGTCGTGAGTGTGAACATGAATTGGTATGTCAGGATGCTTGTCCCGAATGGCAGTAATCAGCAGCCTGGAAGTGCATGAGAATAAATTACACACAAACAAATAAAAAAAAAACACAAATTCATACCTAGCAGCCTCTGGTTTCAGCAGACCCGCCATGTCCTTGATGCAGAGGACATGGGTTCCAGCCTTGACAAGCTCATCGGCTAGGTTGGTATAGTACTTAAGATCGTATTTGGTCCGAGTAGGATCACTCACATCACCTGTGTACGAGATAGCCGCCTCCACAACTCCACCAGCCTTACCCGCTGCCTCCATGCCGAGAATTAAGTTCGGCAAGTAGTTGAGTGAGTCAAATACTCGGAAGATATCCATACCAGTTTGCACCTGATTAAAAAAAAAATATCAATAATATGTATTACCTTTAATAAAATCAAGTGTATTTACCGCAAGTTCACAGAATTTATAGACCACGTTGTCCGGGTAACTGGTGTAGCCAACGGCATTGGCACCACGCAGTAACATTTGGAATGGTATATTGGGAATGCGTTTGCGCATCTCCTCTAGACGTTCCCAAGGGCATTCGTGCAGGAAACGTAGGGCTACATCAAATGTGGCACCACCCCAGTTTTCGAGAGAGTATAGATTGTTAAACTTGTGCGCCACATAAGGTGAAATCTTCAGCAGATCGTGTGTGCGAACTCGCGTCGCCATCAGTGACTGATGTGCATCCCGGAAAGTAGTGTCCATCAGCATTAGATTCTTACGAGAGCGCACTTCCTTAGCAAAAGCCTCAGGCCCCTGACGCACAATGATTTGGCGGAGACCTTCTGGCGGTTCCGTGACTGTGAGAAAGTCCGGTAAAACTTAATATTAAACAATGATCATATATATACCTGAGATTGGTTAGACAAGCACAGTGGTTATTTACAATTAAGCATAGAGTTAACATATTGAGGCACAACGATGAGTGTTACGTTATATTTTAGTAAAACTCCAACATCCAACATCTCTAGATAGTATTAGTGTTCCTTAAAATAATTTATTAACATTACTTCTTGTATATAATATGATTATGATGATAACGTTGACTTAAAGGTACGATTTTGACTAATATGAGTATGCAAAGTGAGACTCAATCTAACAAAGATTTCCATTTAAAAATCGATATCGATCAGTATTTGTAATACGAATAAAATGACAGCAACGTTTAAGTTCAAAATGATTGTGAAAATTAAAATTAACCTATTATAATCCATTTTTAATATGGGTTAGAGTATAACCAATGCTGAAATTTCCTTAATGGGATACATATTTACAACTAAAAAAAATAACACATCGAGCGCGACTAGCAGATACCCTGAACCCAAGATCTTTGTCTATCGTTTCATTTTATTGCCTGTCTTTTATTTTAATTAAGTGTTTAATTATTATTAGTATGAATATACGATTTTGTGGAAATTGAGGAAGTTGTCAATAAAATTATCTGGATCTAAAACTATAGCTACCGGTAGCGATTATTCACTATATATAAAACTAATGACAATGGGATATTTTTGACATTGTTATTTTAAATAAGTAATTAAACCCTTACAATACAAATTCGCTTTACAGTTACTATTACATATTATATATGGATGTAAGAGAATTGCAAGTCGAAATTTATTGAAAACATTTTATGTAGTTTGTACATGACAGTGTTGACTAATAAAAGAATAAGGAGAAACTTGCAACTTAAACATACCTTTTGCCCCGCCATTCTTTTCACGTGCTAACGCTTCCGGCGACAGGTCTTCATTTTGGTAATCATGACAACATATCGTATATGAACATGGTGGAGGCAAGTGTATTTGTGTTGTTGTTGATAGGTTGTGTGTGTGGCGGTGTTATTTTTGCAAATGTGTATCATTAAGCACATTTTATAAAGAACATAATATAAAGAAGTGCATAACATAAAATAAATATAGTTAAAAAACGCAAATAAAATAAAAAAGATTTGACAGCTTCGGCATGCCGAATCTTTTGCAGATTCATTTATATTTAATTTGTTTGTTTCCTGTCCCAACGAAAAATTTATTCAATGCAAATAATATATAATAAAAATAATAATTCACATTTCCATTCTAGATTCGAACTGACTGACAAAATCTAAAGTCCATTGATTGTTATAAAGCGCAAAAACAAAGAATATGAAGCTTTGCAATAAAAAACAAATTATAAATTTTTTTTTTAACATTTTAGTTTAAAACGAATTGTTTTCATGAATTGTTCGCTGAAGTGCAGTGTAAAAAATTATCGTTCTCGCCATAACTTTTACACTATATCGAAGCATTTGTAAATGAGTTTAATCTGAATCACTGTTCAGTAAAGCAACAGACAGAGGCTAGCCAAAACTCCGAGAAGCACATGCCTTAGATGATGGATCAGTGAAGAAAAGGATACTTACCCAAGGGCACCGCGGGTACATGTGGATTCACCTCAGAGGGCTTGAGCGTTGTAGCAAGTGGCGTCTGTGGTCCATTGACGAGGACTTCGCCCAGATAGTTGAGAAGTTTCTGGGCACGATTCTGGGTAGTTGAGAATTTGAATAGCTGCGGATGCTCATCGATGAAATAGGTATCCAGGACACCATGCAAGAACTTTTGGTTTTCTAGCACATTAAGGAGGAAAGGTATATTCGTCTTCACACCACGTATACGGAATTCACGAAGTGCACGATTCATTTTCGATGCGGAACTTTGCAGGTCACTGGCATGAGATATCACCTTGACCAAGAGAGAGTCATAATAGGGGGAGATTATCGCTCCTGCATAGGTAGAAGCGCTGTCTAGACGAATGCCCATGCCTTCTCCGGAACGGAATACCTCAAGGCGTCCTGTATTTGGCTGGAAATCGTTAGCAGGATCCTCTGTGGTCACGCGACACTGAATGGCATAGCCACGGGGCTGAATTTTATCTTGGGTAAGTCCTAACTCCTTGAGAGTCATTCCTTCGGCAATGCGTATTTGGGATTGAACCAGATCGATGCCTGTTATCTCTTCCGTTACCGTATGCTCCACCTGCAATCTAGCGTTTACCTCAATAAAATAGAAGTTACCAGATTCGTCGCACAAAAATTCGACAGTGCCGGCATTTTCATATCCCACATGCTTGGCTAATCGCACGGCAGCCTCAGTCATCTTATCACGTATTTCGATGGGAAGGCGTGGAGCGGGTGCAATCTCAACGACCTTTTGGTGGCGACGTTGCACCGAACAATCACGCTCATATAAGTGAACAACATTTCCGGCCTTGTCACCTAACAGCTGGACTTCAATGTGACGGGGTCGCTCAATGAATTTTTCAATAAACATTGCTCCGTTGCCAAAAGCTGCCTTCGCCTCGGAGCTGGCACGTTGGAAATTCTCTTCGACTTCCTCCATTTTGCGGACGACACGCATTCCACGACCACCACCACCGTACGCTGCCTTAAAGATGACTGGCAGACCATGCTTTTGGCAGAAGGACATTGCATCTTCCTTGGTGGTCACTGGCCCATCGGTGCCCGGCACAATGGGAACCCCAGCTTCAATGGCGGCAATACGGGCCGCCACTTTGTCGCCCATATTTTGCACCACTTTGGGTGTGGGACCAATGAATCGAAGACCAGCATCGATGACGGCTTGGGCGAAATCGCTGCGCTCGGAGAGGAAGCCATAGCCTGGATGCACTGCATCAATGCCGTTCTCCTTGCAGACTCGAATGATCTCTGGAATGTTGAGGTATGCCTCCACTGGTGCAAGTCCCTTGCCTACCATATATGACTCGTCGGCTTTCTGGCGATGCATGTGCATTTTATCCTGCTCCGAGTACACCGCAACAGACTTAATACCAAGTTCAGTGCATGCCCGAAAAACACGTATCGCTATCTCGCCTCGATTTGCGACCAGCACTGATCGTATCGGCTTGTATTCCACCTGTAAATAAAAAAAAATTGTTATTCATAATTCGTCCTTAGACATTCTTTCAATAAACTTACTTGAGTGGAGTAGGCATTTTTATTGATAAAGTAAAGCCTGACACGAGGAAGCGCTTTGCGCAGCGTCCTGAATGCGGCTTGAGATTCCGGCAGGAACATTGTAGACGCTTTTTAATCTTCTCTGTGAATAATCAGGACAGAGTGAATACAATGCTGATTAGTGTCCAGTAGAGAACAACATGAAAATAGTATTTAATAAAAGATCAATTATTATCATCAACGTTACTCATTTATTTTTTATGGGCCAGCCAGCGTGTTAATAAGCTAGCTTATCTTCTCATTATATTTCTATTCATATCTGTATGTACACATGTATGGCAAAGCTGTTAACACCTGTGATATATGTTTTTTGTCTCAATTATTGTTGTCACTAGCATCGAAAGGGTACACTTGACGAGTTATATATATTATTTTCATTTTTTAAAAATTGTTTACAGCAATAGTAAATTGAATTAGTTTTTAAAAAAAATAAATATTAGGAAAATATTAAAAATATATTATTAAATAACATCCACGTTATTTAACATTGATGTAACCTAAGCCAACTGATCAACTTTAACAAAATCAGTTCGTAAATAATAAATAAAAATGAGTAAGAACATTTTTGTAACACATATACATAATTAAAATGGAATTTGTCGCACACTTTTCATATGCCCTCTAAATTCTGTAAAAGACGAAACTGTTTGAAAATATTTTACAAAAACATATGTGTGGATTCCTTTTATCTGGTCTGCAGCTGAACAATGGAATATAAACCTTGAACTTCGAAATTTAAACATCCTGCCTGTAATTCTACTTGTTTATTTGGCTTTCCGAGTGGGTCACGTAGACAAATAATTATTTTTGGATTACATTATTTTATTTATATTATTTTTTATTTATATATTTATTTACTTTGCTTAACAGTCAAACCAATTGTTAAAATGCATGAATAGACTTGGTTTGTAGCAAAATGAGTAAAAATGGCAATAAACTCTCAATTAAAACATGTGTTATGCGAATTAAAATACATGTGAACTAAAACACTAAATTGATTTCATCCAAAAATACACACACTTAAACACACACCCCTATTTTCGACTTATGTGCCAAAAAAACAGAAAGGAAAAATATAATGCGCGCAAAAATAGAACCCCAATAAGATAAAGAGTTTTCCTTTAGTTTACACCGGATATAAAAGCAAATGTAAGAGTGATTGAAAGTCCGTATTTTATTTTTGTGTGTGCCCTAAATGTGCAAACATGTATGCCGCAATGATCGATTATGTAATAATAATACGACTACACAACATTATTGCACTTTTAGAATGTGAACACAGCAGTCTATCGAGAGTCAGTCGAGTGAATTAGTGATTAGGCTGCTTACTTTTTATATGCCGCTCACAGCCACAAGTACACATATATTTCTCCGTGTGTGCATTTACGCGTGTGTGTGTATTTACTTACATATATATATACGATCTTGAGTATACTTTGCTAAGGTCAAAGACGTTCCGAATGCGACAGTGGGCCGCGCCCTCTCTGGACAAGTTGATTATCCACAAAAATTATATAAAGCAACTCAGATATAACTTGAACCTAAACTTACACACACCCTTAGCATATGTATAAATATTAGCCCAGTCTTTTGTCTTGCACCCATTAAAAATGGAAGTGTACAAAAAATTTAATACCATTTAATAAAAGGAACATCTCTTAATATTTATATTAGTAGAATAATATTCAAACTAAATATATATTGAAATTTAATTTGACGAGATTAAGAAATAATTTGAAAAATTTAATTGAAATTGTGGAATATTTTCTTAATTCATTTTAATTTAATTTCCGAAAAATAATTAAAGCAATAACCATCAGGTGATGTTATTATTAGAATTAATGCACAAATAAATACAGACATTTCAACAACATTCTATGAAACTTTAGTACTTCTACAATGATTGTCGCGCAAAACTTCTATGAATAAATAGAAATCAAAGGCACTTAAATCAAATATAATTTAATTTTGATTTCTGTACGCTGCGTGACTTTAACACAACAAAAATAATCAAAACACGAGCAGTTCATAGTTTATATAAATATATATATATATATATATATATATATATATATATTCTTTGTAATTTTAATATGTGTATATATATGTACTTATATACATATAATTTGTATGAATGTATTTACACATGCCTTGATTTTGTCAAGCACGTTTTGATTTAAGATAGCGAAACCATAAGACGGTCAAAAAAAATATGGGACATAATCAAATGGACCCCATAAACAAAAATCAGAGATAGAGAGAACGAGCAGCAGAGAGAGAGAGGGAGCTTTGCCCACAAAAAAACTGTTGTTTTTAATGTACAACTGATATTTTAAGCAAGATGAAAGTAAGATGTGCCTTTACAGCACACAAATGTAAATTCAAATACATATTCTACATATATTCTACATATTTATACGTATTTATTATTATTATCTACGTATTTTTTTATGTATATGTATTATGTATATGAGTTTCAATTACGTAGCGGCGTTTGCCTTAATGCTCTTTAGCTCAAGTATTTATACAAATGCACAAATATGTAGCATATATATGTATTGGCATTACTTACCCTTGAATAAAGCACAATTCTCTTCAGCTGGTTACTCCTTGTGTTATCCTTGAGTCACGTCAGAGCCCACTTTTTAAGTCAACTGTGCAGCACGTTTAAAAAACGTTTAGTTTTACAAACTTAAAAACCTAAAAAAAAACTTTTATAGGTCTATTATGTTTGTATTTATATAAGTATAAAAAATTAGAATGGTTTTAAAAACCGCAAATTAACAATATTATGACTTTTTTACTTGATTTTCACTTATGACAAACATACATATATGAATGTGTGTGTGTTCGCGTGTGTGTTTGCGAGTGTGTTTAACGTATTGTTTTGGTAAGGTAGAACACCTCGGTACGCCAAATTCGCTTCACAACTGTTTCTGCCCGGGAGCTCGAGCACTGTGCATGCACCAAAGCTTAACATCCAACTGACGGACGACGTTGAAAAAAACTGAAAAGTTTGCCAGCATTGCCGGTGACTGCTCACAGCTGCTCTCTATCTATCTTTACTCTCTGTCGCTCGTGAGCACTCTCACTCTCCTAATCTTTGCCTCTCAACTCTAGCAATTTCGAAGTTTGTGCGTTCGCCAGACAGAGACCCACACTAACAACAAATAAAACTTGCACTTTGTCCCAAAAAAAAAAGCGACATGTCTATTGTTGTTGTTATGAGCTAAGCGATGGCTAAGAGTACGAGTTGAGTTCAAAGTGAGAGTGTCTGTAAGGGAGCAACATTACCAACGAGAAGAAGAGAGAGTAACAGCTGTTACCATAAATATGTAAAATACATCATTATGATCAAATTAGGAATATTTTTAAAACTTGTAGGAAGAAAAAAATCTTTTGAAGCGATTCAAGCTGAAACTGTGATATGTGAAAAATAAAGTCATATCTCCCGCGCCTAAATCAGATAACTACAACAATTTACAATTTAACTAGATTTTTACATATACATATGTATAATATAATCGGAAAAAAAAAATTTAATATGTAATCCAAATTTAATGTCTCTAAAAATCCTGTATTCTCATAGATCGACCCATTTATTATACTACAGGCTAATCGGTCTGATACGCAAGCTGACAACAGCGTCAAACAAACCAGATTAACTCAGCCGTTTTTTAAGATTAAATATACATAATATGTTTTACATACATATATTTATGAAGCACACAAACAGACAGCGAACAACAGCTATTGATTAAGACTAATTAAACTTGTATAATTGTCTGTGCATAAACCTACAAAAAAAAATTACTCGAGCATTTTGAATTTAATTAAAATAACTTGTAAGATACATGTAGACATATATATTTATAAATCTTTATTTTTGTGCACATATGCAAAACCTTATTTAGTTTGTGCTTAAAGTTTTCCACATTTTGTGCTATTTTCTATCAGCGAATCTATTTGGGGAACTGGCTATAATTAAATAACAGGAAAGTCTTACCACAAGTTAGAAATCTAAGACCACGTCAGAAGCTCTGCAAATTGAATCCTATAACATAGTTTATACTTACTAGGAAGGTCGTAGAAAGTGCGTTTAGACAAGTGCAAAAAATCTGGTTTGGATTCGATATCATCAACGATTACTTAAACATGTCGTTCGATTTTTTTTAACAGCCCCAGAAAGGCAGGTTGTAAAACAACAATTTGCTCATTAGCTGTTCTCAGCCGACGCACGCGCACAATCACAAAATATTGTATAGCGGAAAAGTTGTAACGTTAATGATTTTTAGCTCACCTACTTCACTAAACTACAACTTAAACTATGTGCAATTTACAAGTGCATTCTCTTTGCTCATTTTGGTATTATAAGTAATTTAAATAAAATCAGAACCAAATCTATTTCGTTTTTCAATGTAGGGCATTACACCTCTCGCTTAAGACTTAATCACAGCTATAAATGTTGTTTTTGGTAGCTACCTATGTATTATTTTTCGAGGCCTCTCATGTGTACGGCACGTGCCGACGTTAATCAAAGGAGACATTCCACTAGTCTTACATTTGAAATAGATAATGTTTATTTTTCAAAATTTCAGTGACTGCTCGCGTTTATATATGTATATATTTCTTATCTTAATTAACCCATAACTTATCTATTTGCTGGCTCACTGATGACTTAAGAGATTCGCACATATACAGCTTATAGAGATTATAAATTTCAAGTGTTATTTTACTTCTACAAAAATTCATTCTATCTCTGATCCTTGCATATTTTATTATTTGTCTAAAGTTGTGAAGTTTTTACAATATTGGATCCTCCTTGAGAATAGGTTCTCCATCTAATTTTCTAATTGTGGGTAGACGCTTAATACATTCGCTCCTCCAAGTGGGTTCATCAAGGCCCTCCGACAGGGGATTGCCAACAACAACTAAATCCTCAAGTGATTCAATTTCGGCAAGTCTATTAAACTCCGACCAATCCTTGATCAGATTGTTACTAAGGTAAAGAACTTTTAGGCACTTGAGTGCACCTAATCCTTTTAGTTTCTCAATCAGATTGTAGCTTAGCCAAAGTTCCTCCAAAGTTTCCGAGACAGCTTCCTAATTATTTAGAGGACGTCTAAGTTTATATATATATAAGGAATATTATATGCATGACATACCAATCCCGATATTTGCTTTATATAATTTCTAGATAACGAAAGGACCTTTAGACATTTCATTCCGGATAGACCAAAGATTTTCTCAATCATATTTGTGGACATACTTATTCTTCTAAAATATAGATATATTTATATATATATATATATTATATTACATTTTATATAATTGAATGCATTTAATTTGAAGAATCTTATTACTCGCAGTTGACAAGCGTTCCTAAAGTGTTATCCATTTTCTCTATTGGTGGCCACTGAAACTGCAAATCAATGTCCTTTGCATTCAGAGAATTTTGTTGCTCACGATCCTCCCATCGCTTTAATGCTTCCTTGATTGTTGTTGCCTTTGACACCATTCCTAATCAACTAATTTTCGTATAAGACAAAATATGCCATCGAGTAATGGCTACAAACAAGTAACTGTTGCCATCAGCAACGGGCACACATTATTTTTAAAAACGAGTCAAATTTAGGCAAACAGTTGTTACATGTATCTACACTCAAAAAAATATCGCGCTGAATTTTAGAAAATCGCCATATTTCTAGCGGAAAGATGACTAACCTCTTAATTTATTCTTTAGAAAGTTTTTTTCTTAAGTTGAAATTTGTATTCTTATAAAAACAAAGGTTTTCATTTGATATTTTTAATGTAATTTTTCTTATATTTTGCTTTTATGCCAATGTATTATAATTAAGATTTTACAAATAAAATAATTTAAAAAATTCTTATGATTCGCCGCCGATTCGAACTTGCGATCTTAGTTACTTCCCAGGTTTACTGCCTCTATGTCGACTTCTTAATTAAAGAAGTTATTCAATTTTACTTTAGGGTGATTTCCGATTTCAGATCGGTTTGCTTTTAAGTGTAATTAGCTACTACACACAGTTCACGATCTTCCAGTAAATATATTCAAAAACTGAGAAGGTTTGTAAAATGTGTGCTTTTTTACTCAATAACCTGTTCTTGGTCGGCTCATTGGCCTTGGTGGCCTTGTACAAATTATTTAAGCAGTATTTTTTCACCTTAGCTTCAAGTCTTACACTTCAAGATAAGTATCTGTAAAACAGTTTGGTATATGTTGGTTCTATCCTGTAGATTCAATTTATTTTGTATGTTGATGATAACACTTTTTTTATTTTTTTACAATCATTTGTTATATTCTGTTGCGTAGAATTAACATGCTTATGAAGTTTATTTAAAATTTATTTGTACAGTTTTTAAAATTACACGCATATGAAAGGTATAAAGAGATATAAATGATTTTAATGAAAATATTATTTTCAAAATTTTACTTAAATCTGATAAGTATCCCGTATTTTAATAAACTCATTTAAGAATAAGCTCGAGACTCAATTACTTCAAAAATGAAAGAAACTTGAAACATGATATAAAACGAAATTTCATAGCTTAATATTCGTAACACTTAATCATTGGAAGATACATTATTTATCAAATTTAAGCCCTGCTATTCCTTAGAATATTTTTAAATAAATCCATAATATGTACGTGCAATTTTAATTTTCATCAAATATTATTAGTTAATCTTTTATCTTTTTAATTTGATTTCATTTGAGGTTCATAGTATAGCGTATGGCGGCGATAGCGCCAATCCATTTTACAAATCGGAGAAATAATCAGAGGAAGTAATTATTTTTAGTTATGTTGAAGGCAAAATTAAACAATATGGATTGATGCAGTCGGACGTAACAGACTGCGATATACTTTGATATAATAAGTTATTCCATCTTATAACAAGTATAAAAGAACAGGGTGGGTGCAGCTAAGAAATACTGTCAAAGTTTGCCTTTCAAGTTGCGGTAGATATAAGCTAATAACATTCCTTAAAAGTTTGGTAACTGTAAGTCTTAAACTAAGCTAAGATATGGATTTTGGAAATTTGGGGACGGGATTGAAAGGAAGTTACTAGCAATATACCTTTCAAATTGTGTGATAGATATGGTGGTATCGATTTACACTAAGAGGTGTAAGTGGGGAGGCGGAATTGGCGAATCCATTAAATTTTTTATGGGTCACTTAGGGGATTTATTAGTTGCATTCTTCCAAAATTGGGTGAATATAGCACTCCAATTGTGGAAGATCTGTGCATTTCAGATTTTTATTGCCGAAGTTCCTCGGGACGGCAAGTGTGGGCGTGGTATAAAAATTTAAATGCATTGGTTACCAGCAAGTTAGATTTTAGTTTGATTACTCTATCTTTAGAATTGATATATGATATATGCATTGTTTTGACTTATACTCTCCGAAATATTGTGATTGTCGAATATATACGCAAATCTGCAGGTTATTACCATTTATAATTTTAAGTGAGGGTGGCCGACGGAGGTGTGCGTGGCATAAGCCGATCTTTAAACCTACCAACAGAATTGTGTGGCTGTAGCCCTAAAATTGTGAAAGATAAGTGGCTTTATTGAATACATAAAAATAATCTAAACGATTTCCTGGCCCCATAGTGAACATAGCACTCCAATTTTTATATTTTGCCCGACGCGTATATGTTCGAAGATGCAAGTTCTTGGCATAGTAGTATTCAAAGTCCGTCTGTCTTCAAATAATAAGAAGCAGATAGATTCCTTTGTCTGCAGTAAAAGTATTTCAGCTTAGTTATAACTTTGAAGAGACTTGTGAAAATGACTTTTAGCATATAAAGAGACTTATTTCTATTATTTATAGTTTTGTTTTAGTTTAGCTTTGTCGAAGTACATTTTAATGGTCTGGGTCAATATAAAATGTTTTTCTAACTTTTATTGTGTTATGTGTTAAATTCAATTTAACTTTCTAAATATATCGATGTGGTAATTTCAGCCAGTGTATCGTTACCAGATATCTATACGATAGTTTAATAGTATTATATCGATGTTTTCCCCCATTATTGCCTAATGTATCGATAGAAAAGTAAGTTCGGAGCCACAATTTTGCCGACGCACCAAGATTATTTTAATAGTCGATTAGCTTGCGAGTTCTGTTTGCGATGTCTACGTCAATTTTTGCCAATGTGCCCAAAGGACCGGCAATTGAAGTATTTGCCTTGACACAGGCATTTAAGGATGACGTTAACACTAAGAAGGTCAATTTGTCCGTGGGAGGTATGTAAGAGTGTGTGCCACTAATAAATACATGAATTCATATTTATATAATATTGTCGTCACAATAATTCATATGACCTTATATGTACACTGATATATATATTTTGATACGCATATTAATGATTTCATTCAAATATGCAAGTACATTGTTTGCTTGCTTGTTAGTATTATAAATTGCTGCAAATATTCCCCTTACCGGCTAAATTTGTAAGTTATTTTTTTGATAACGACCAGTTTACTCCAGCGTAGAGGGCATATGGATGTCAAATTGATATATAAACTAAGTCTAACGATAATTGATGGAAAACATCAGATTTTTTTAACAAATGCTTTCTAATTCAAGTGCGCAAAAATATTACAGCATACAAATGAAAAGTCTTTACCCACAAAATACACTTGAAACCGAATAAAATTGTGTAGTTTTTTCCTCGTTTAAGTACATACATATATGATAGTTGATATTGATTAACGCAAGAACTGTTGTTTTCAGATTTGTTTCATAATTAGACACTACTGTCAAAATCGAAAATTCTCACAGCAACAATATTCCGTGGGACTTCGATCAGCAATTAATGATTCTTGTCTTATCGAAATTTCCAGCTGATTTATAAAAAGCATTAACAGCATTCTTTCAAAGCAACCCAAAATAGTGACTGTCATTAGCGTTATTAGCGATCATTAGCTATTAATTAATATAGAATTTTTGTTACATATATATTTTTAATATATCTATCGCCTGTTCTGTTAAATTTGGCCAAGCTGT
Organism: Drosophila fungiperda; assembly: GCA_035042345.1. Classification (NCBI taxonomy): domain Eukaryota; kingdom Metazoa; phylum Arthropoda; class Insecta; order Diptera; family Drosophilidae; genus Drosophila; species Drosophila fungiperda. Next base: position 2,819,635 of record JAWNLM010000216.1, read on the forward strand.
AAAAATTACAATAGGAGATGTGTTTTGTGGTATTTTTTCTCGAGATTACTTTTTGTAAAACTGTCTTATCATTCAAAAAGTATTAATCTGATTCACACCTTATGCACAGCCTACAGGACGGAGGAAGGTCAACCCTGGGTACTCCCTGTGGTGCGCAAAACTGAAGCGGGAATAGCGCAAGATGAGTCAATTAATCATGAATATTTGCCGGTGACAGGTGAGTTTTACCAAAAAAAAACCCTCATAACTTATGTCTAATCTATATATTATCTCCTGTAGGTCTTGATACTTTCACAAGCGCAGCAACTGAATTGGTTTTAGGATCTGATTCCATTGCAATCAAGGAGAAACGTGTAAGTTTTTTTTACTTAACCATTAAAATAAATTAATTTACCTATCATTCTGTTTCTTGCAGGCTTTTGGTGTACAAACAATATCTGGAACGGGTGCACTCCGTGTCGCTGCTGATTTTTTACACCGACAATTAAAACGCTCCACCGTCTATTATTCCAATCCGACATGGGAGAATCATCATAAGATTTTTGTAGATACTGGCTTTACCAATCTTCAATCATATCGCTATTGGGATCAAAATAAACGACAGCTGGACATTGAGGGTATGCTCGCTGACTTGGAGCTGGCGCCGGCAGAATCTGTGATTATTTTACATGCGTGTGCCCACAATCCAACTGGCATTGATCCTACTCACGAGCAATGGAAACAAATTGCCAATTTGATGGAGCGTAAAAAACTATTCCCACTTTTTGATTCTGCTTACCAGGGCTTTGCTAGCGGTGATCCCGATCTAGATGCCTGGGCGGTACGCTATTTTGTGGACCGTGGATTTGAGCTGTTTGTCTGTCAATCATTTGCCAAAAATTTTGGTTTATACTGTGAGCGTGCTGGCAATTTGACTGTGGTGCAACAGAGCGGTGCCACCAGAGATATGCTTCACTCACAGCTGACACTCATCATTCGCGGTAACTACTCAAATCCACCAGCGTATGGAGCCCGCATTGTGTCCAAAGTATTGAATACGCCAGAGTTGCGTACGGAGTGGATGGAGTGCATCAAAAATATGTCAAGTCGTATTCGACAGATGCGTAAATTACTGCGTGACAAGCTAGTTGCGTTGGGAACTCCCGGAAATTGGGATCACATTGTCAACCAGATTGGCATGTTCTCATATACGGGTCTTGATGAGAATCAAGTCAATATTCTCATCAAAAATTACCATATATATTTGCTTAAGACTGGTCGCATAAATATGTGTGGTCTTAATACAACCAACGTTGATTATGTGGCGAATGCTATTCACGCAGCTGTGACTTCGACTCCAGCAGTTGAGAATAAATTATAAGCATTTTAATGGCTAACAATAGTTATTTTACAAACATTAACATCAGTATATACTTTGTCAAGTAAATAACACACCAAATTCTCCATATATTAATCCCCATATGCAACTAAGCAAAATTAATGTTTGCATTTTAGACAATATGAAAAGAGTATTTGAAGGAGATATTTCCAGCATTTATAGTAAATTGTTATTGTTGTCAATAAATAAAAACTTATATTCACACTCAAAAAAATATAAAAATTTTTGTGGGGTGAATTTGTGCTTTTTATAGCAACCGTTCATTTTTCTTTAGATTTTTATAAACTATTAACAGGTATTAGGTATTTTATATTTTCAAATATACTGAAATGTGAGAAAACGATAGTAAATTAACGAACACCAAATTTCATTACCAGTGTTGTAAAACGTCGGTCTACCTAGCAAATTGTTTGTACTCTTAAATTCGCCATGGCAGGTAAATAAACAATCAAAATCATTATAAAAGCATTTCACTAAGTATAAGTATGTAACACAGACAAATCAAAGCCAGTGGATAATCCGCCAATATCTACCAAAGTAGATAAATCACTATTCCCAGCAGCCAAACCGGGTAAACAGATCGATTATGGCACAAATAACACATTGGAGCTCTTGGATCCAATACCCAGTCAAATAGTCGATCTTAAATTGGATGAGATTCTGACTGCCGTCAAAACCGTGGACAATCTGTGCGACTTTGCACGCTGCAAAACCAAAACCAGTCTAATGGGTCAAGACTGCCCACACTGCAATAAGCGATTCTGCTTCAAGCACGGCTTGCCAGAGGTCCACGGATGTGGTGAGGAAAAAAAGCGAGAGGCGCGCATAGAGTTTCTGAACCCAAAACCCATAAAGACAGTGCGGCACGAGGAGGAGCTAAAAAAGGCCAAAAAGAAATTGAATGAAAAACTGAAGAATATGCAAGTGGGTCGCATGCAAAAGACGGGCGGCGGTGCTGATGGAAATAAGAAAAAATAGACGATGAAAGAAAATATATTCTAAAATTGTTAATTGAATTCATTGACTGTGCATTCGCTTTAAGTTGTGACATTAAATAGATGCACATGCATATTTAGTTTAAGTTATATAAATTAGAAAGTCCGCTGATTGTATTTTACCCTGGGTTAAGGTTTTGTTCAAATGGCTGCACTCCAAACAAAATGTTTATTGAATTTAAATATATGGCAATTTAAAAGGATACCACAACGCAGTGTCAACCTCTATACACAAGGACAATCGCCCGCACCAAGGATACGTGAATATTTCTACTACATCGACCATGAAGGAATGGTGTGTATTTATATATTTATTTATAGCCAATTAATTCATGTACGTTTCTACTAGCTGACCTTTCTACCTATATTCATCAGCTATTTTTAGACGATGCCAAAATGAAAAACTTTACATCATGCTTTAAGGAGAAGCACTTCCTGAAATTTTTCTTCAGTCGAATACGATTGAATGAAACACAAAGATATCCCATGTTCCCATTCATCTCGCCTTGTGGTCGAGAAAGGAATTATATACGTTGTGATGACACACCCATTGTTTTTACGGAGCAACTGATGACTAAAGGCTCTGAGGATATGTTGAGCTATGCACACGCAGGGCCAGCATTAACGGTGGCTTTCCAACCTCACAAGATTTATATGCATCCAGAAAGTGGCAGAGTTTACCATCCAGCCTGGTCAAAAGTTGGTGGCATTGGACTAATCCGTTCTAAATTGGCCATTGAGCTTAGCCAAAACTTTGTGTTTAGACAAGATAGCGAAATACCAACACATTTTACCTGGCGTGATACTGAGATCAAATTGGAACACGATTGGATAAAAGATTGTCTAAAGTTCGGCATAAATTATAAATGTTGATATGAATTTATCTCTAACGAATAGAGTTGTTAACAGAATATATTATTATTTAATGGGTGTATAAACATATGTAATTATGACTACTCAATGCTCAGTGGCTTAAACTCCCCATCTTTAAATTTAACCCATGATAGGCCTGTTGCAGCACCACCTCCTCCACTACTTTCAGTTGTCCCAAGTTTTGCTCTATTTATGCGTATTTGTTCTAGAACAGGTCCGTGTATATCAGCTAGAAACTTTTCGAATTTAATATAGTGTGGATCCTCTGTGGGTGGATTGTCATAAATATGCGCCTTGCTCTCCAAAATGCTCTCCTGAACGAGAGCAGCGTATGCATCCCGATTATGTTTTAACAGCTTGATGATATCTGCATTGCGTAGCTCTTGAACAGTGGGAACATTGCGAATGCTCTCTAACGGATCAGCGAATATCGTCTGCATATACTTCAGTACCTGCCAGAGATGATCTTCGGCAGACCGCCATTCGTGAAATGCATGGCTAAGATCCAGACTGTAAGTGTAGGGGCAAACAAGTGGATGAACAACATTGTGTTGAAAAACAATGGCCTAAAAATACAATAAATAAGTTTGTGTATAATTAAATAAATGTAAAATATAATTATATAGGTACTGGACTTACTGGGACACTTTTGTCATCGGGAAATCCATCTGACAACAATATGGAAAAACGGTAAACACTATTTTCATAAAAGCCATGCCGCCCAAAAAATACACCGAACCATTCTGAAATACATAAAAAAATAGGGGTGGAAATAAATTGTTGTTGTTTCTTCATTGCTAACGTCAAATACTAACGCAACGAATTAGCATAGCTTGGTATAACATAGATGCCCGAGAGTTTTTCCGACTCGATCATTTTGCTGTTGATAAAGAATGGTTATTGTATGACAATGGCAAATACCTTGAAATTCATACTATTCTGCTAGAATTTTATATTCCTGTTGTATGGTGGCAAGTAACAGCTTCTCATCTTTCTTTTGAGCATCCGAATCGAGCGTCATATTTTATTATTATTTTATTTATTGTTATATTGTTTTTCGTTTGGAGAATTAAGCATCGATCATTTTATTTAATTCGATAACAAATGGCGTTGGGTTAATATCGATATTATATTAATATTGTTTTGAGCCTACACATTGACAGAATTTTGTTTTTCAAAAAATATTCGTAATCATATTATAATAAGATACAAAATTCGATTCCAATATTAATATCCTCATTTGTGTAAATAAACACAAGAATTATTGTCTATTAAGGCAGCCTCATCTACATGAGCTAGTTCCATTCGATTAGTTTAAATACTATTTCGATTTTAAAGCACATTTTGCAACCCTGCACACGTTTAATTTACAGTCAACAGAATCGGCGTATGGTGTAAATAGTCAATTAAATAATTCAGATACTTAGCATTTAACGTTTAAAAATATTTTATAATATATCTAATAAATAAAATTCAAAGATACTAAAAATGGAGGATTGTGTCAATTACACTCAACACGAAATAAACATGGGAGAAACAGTGGAAGAAATCACACAGGAGACTGAAGAACCAAAAGATCATAAACAAGCTTCCAAAACAACTGGAAGTGGAAATGCAAAAGTCCTACCTGAATTCTACAACAAAGCACAGAAATATTGGTCCGAGGTGCCAGCAACAGTAAACGGTATGCTTGGCGGCCTTGGTTACATCAACGCAATCGATATCCAAGGCTCGAAGATATTTCTCCGTGAACTTAAGGTGCCAGGGAAAAAGTTGGCGCTGGACTGCGGTGCTGGAATTGGAAGAGTGTCACGCAACCTTTTAATACCACTTTTTGACACTGTCGATCTTGTGGAACAAGATGCAGTCTTTGCTGAGAAGGCACGAGAGCTGTGCACATCAGAGTCTGTGCGTTCGAATAGCTTGGGTGAAGTATATACTCTTGGCCTACAGGAGTTTTCGCCCGCACACAAATATGATTTAATCTGGAGCCAATGGGTTTTAGGGCATCTCACAGACCCGGATCTTGTGTTATTTTTTCGTCGCATGCGCTTGAGTTTGCAACCAAATGCATACTTTTGCATGAAAGAAAATGTCAGCACGAAATGTACAGATATTAAAGATGACGAGGATTCCTCCGTTACTCGACCTTTGGCGTCATATGAGCGTTTTTTAAAAGAAGCTGGTTTTCGAATTGTGCGTAAAGTGCGGCAACAAAATTTTCCAAAAGGACTTTTTCCTGTCTATATGATTGGATGTAAATCAAAAACATAGTAATATAAATAAGAAGTCGGCTGACCCTAGTAATATCTTTTTAACAAATAAATATACAATAACTTGAATGGTTTTGTTATATATGTAAATTTTTGGATAGGACGTGTTACGGTTTAATATACACACGAATTTTGTATGTATGTATATATGATACGCATCTATGTTTTATTGATAAAAAGATGTTTTTAAATCGTTTTGTTTTGGAGCTTGCAGCGCACTAAACTACTCTGCATGTTTTACAGAAATAAATATAGAGATTACATTTCCACAGAAGCTAATGGTCTATATAAAAAAAACCGTGTGCGTGTAAATTCAAAAAAATTGTTTTGAAATTGCTCACAACACCACATTAGGTACGTTGAAGTGTCGACCACAATAATTTGCAGTCATTCCAATGGAAAAATAATTACATTTATCTCGTTTCAGCTAAATGCATTCTCGGCACCAAATAAAATGACACTTACGCGGTGCCTTTATTGATAATTCATTGCGGAAATGTAAACAAGCACAATGTACAGAATAAAAATAACCTTCCTTAAAAATCAGCATGATCAACAGAAATATTATCTTACTACGAACTTTAATAGAACAATAGCTATTAACCAATACTGTAATAAATGATCTCCCGATCTATTTTGTCATTTGCAATATAAAAAGCACTAGCAAGAGCAAAATAATTTGTGTGCTAGCAAAAGCACCAAAACTGGCTATTACATTGATATGACGCATATTTATTATGTTTTTCCCTCGAATCTTCTATTTGAACGTCCCTAAAAAACAAACTGCGCAAAGATAAAAAAAAAAGTAAGTACATGCTCTCTTAATATCTTTTGCTTGGTTTTTTGACTAAATGTTTTACAGCGTTTTGATTTTAAACGAACTTGTTCCTAAACGATAATTTATTGACCTGAGCACAGCCTAAAAAATATCGATGAGGGTAGATAATTACCTAGACGTAATCGTTAAGTATTTTTATGAAATTAAAGCGGTGCTGAGTATTTTTGAATTGAATTGCATCAATAAAACATATCGATACACATTGATATTTCGATATTTTGTCATAAATATCATCCGTCAAGCTGCCATCTGCGATTAATTGAATGCCGAACGTGTTGCAGTGTTCTTAGTTAAAATTATAACCAGCTAACATGTCAAAACGCGTACAGCCGGTGTGGCAAGCACCAAAACCGATCTCAACACGTCCCCAATTACGACTGTATAACAGTCTTACGAGACAAAAGGAGGCTTTTGTACCTTTGGATGGCAATAATGTAAAGTGGTATAGCTGCGGTCCCACTGTATATGATGCTTCGCACATGGGACACGCTAGGTATGCAAAATAATAGCCACATCAGCCAGTAAAGTTTTACTGTGACCTTGCTATTTTATCTTGTGATGCTCCCCACAGGTCATACATTTCGTTTGATATACTGCGCCGTATATTGGGCAATTACTTTGGCTACAATATCCAATACGTCATGAACATCACGGATATCGATGACAAGATTATAAAGCGAGCACGTCAATATTATTTATATGAGCAGTATGCCAAAGAGGCGACACTTCTGCCTCTCGAGCAATTGCTCAATGAGCAAAAGGAGGTACTTACTCAATTGCAAGTGAAATGTGATAAAAACACGGATGCTGATAAGAAAGTAATGCTGGAGAAGATGTTGCTACGCATGAACGATGCTATGGAGGCACTTACCAAGGCTGTCAGCAGTAGAGACGAGGACCAAATCACTAAAATGAGACAGCATTATTTAGCGGAGGCAAAAGATCCGATTGCCGAGTGGCTGGATATCAAAAAGGGAGCCCAAGTAAATGATAACAGGGTTTTTGAAGCTTTGCCGCGTTATTGGGAGGACATGTTCCACAACGATATGAAATCACTAAATGTGAGTTATCTAGGAAAAAATGCATTGCAAAATTACATTTACAAAAACCTGTTCCTCAACAGCATGACTAATGACAAATATAATCTGTGAATTTTTTTTCATTCTATCAGATTTTACCACCCGATGTATTAACGCGAGTATCGGAATATGTGCCGCAAATTGTTCAATTTATACAGCGTATTATTGACAATAAACTTGCATACGAAGCAAACGGGTCTGTGTATTTCGATGTGAATGGCTTCGATAGTCGGGAGAGGCATCACTATGCAAAGCTGGTGCCGGAAGCCTATGGTGACACACAGTCTTTACAAGAAGGTGAAGGCGATTTGTCTGTCACCGAGGATCGGCTTTCGGAGAAGCGTTCACCCAACGATTTCGCTCTGTGGAAGACAAGCAAGGCGGGTGAGCCTTGGTGGGACAGTCCCTGGGGACGTGGTCGCCCTGGCTGGCATATCGAGTGCTCGGCCATGGCCTCGGATATATTTGGATCTACATTTGATATACACACGGGAGGTGTGGATTTGAAGTTCCCACATCATGACAATGAGCTAGCACAATCGGAGGCGGCATTTGATGAATCCGAATGGGTTAAATATTTCTTGCACACCGGCCATCTAACGATTGCTGGCTGTAAGATGTCGAAGTCATTGAAAAATTTTGTGACGATTCAGGAAGCATTGACAAAGTATTCGGCAACACAGTTGCGCCTAGCTTTCCTCTTGCACTCGTGGAAGGATACGCTAGACTATTCCGAAAATACGATGGAAATGGCAACGCAATATGAAAAGTTTCTTAATGTAACCACAGAACAATGGTATAAGAATTTTAAATAATTTATATTTTTATTTATAGGAGTTTTTCCTGAATGTCAAGGATCTAACTCGACAGGTGTTATCGGCCGAGCCTATAAAGCAGTTTAGTAATTGGACTCCATTGGAGGCGTCCTTACAGACCAAATTTGGTGATGCGCAAGCACAAATTCATGCAGCCCTTTGTGGTATGTAACTGATTTTAAATCACAACCAATCCACTCACTTAATAATTTTTTATTCTACAGATAACATTGATACTCGCAGCGCCCTCGACTACATCCGTGAGCTGGTATCCACGACAAACATTTACATTCGCGACAATAAAGCTGGATTTAATAATCTCTTACTTCGCAAGATAGCCACCTATATAACAGATTTGTTGCATATATTTGGCGCCATTAAAGGCTCACGCGGTGGCATTGGTTTCCCATTGAGCATGAGCGCAGATTCTTATAATGCTGAATCGAACGATCTAGAGGCAATGGTAATGCCTCATGTTCAATCCATTGCCGAATTTCGTAACTTGGTTCGTGAACAGGCGAAGGCTTTAAAAGCATTCGATATTCTTAAGCTTTGCGACGATCTGCGCGATGATGTTCTGCCAAATTTGGGAGTTCGCCTAGAGGACAAGGATGATGGCAAATACGCGGTCAAATTAGTAGATCGGAATACGCTATTGCGTGAACGTGAGGCCAAGCAAGCGGTCGAAGCGGAAAAAGCGGCCGAAAAGGAGCGCAAGAAAAAAGCATTGGCGGAAGCAGCAGCTGCTAAGGAGGCACAGCGCCGTATTAATCCCAAGCAGATGTTCCTCAGCGAAACTGAAAAATACTCGGCATTTAGCGAAGATGTAAGTAGATAACATCTAGATCAACTACATCTATATATAAGTTATAACTTCTTCTTTTCATTCAAGGGCCTTCCCACACACGACAAGGACGGCAAGGAGGTTAGCAAAGGACAACTTAAGAAACTCCAAAAGTTGCAGCAACAACAGGAAACGCGTTACAAAGAGTATTTGGCTACGGTTAACGGAGCCTAGAATTTGTCTTATATTGATATTAAATATCCTCAACACTTATGTTAAAGGCCTGTGCGATATCGATTTAATATGGTTTATCGATTTTATACCGCTTCACCAATTTTTTTACAAAATTAAAATAACTGGGAAATAAAACTTTTAATATATATTATTTATGAGATGCCAAAAAAAACTATATTTTTTGTTGGCAATACTTCGTGATCTCTAACGAAAACTGTTTTTTTTTACTTCAAGCAGCTCTGTGACATAATAACGTATTTAAAATTATAGGACTGCCTCGATTTGTCATCCGATTGTCCAAACTTCTTGTCTTGAATGATCTCATAATTCTTTTATGTATGATGAAATGTTAACGTTTGTGATCCTAATGACCTTTAAAAATCTGGCCAAGTTAGTCATATATTTATGAAAATCTAGTCGCCATTCCTTTTTGAACTGTCCAAAAATTTAGCAAAACACAAGCACATATCTATTGATATCCATCAATTATCTTTAACCCGCAATTCTCTACAATATTTAATATTATAATTCTTAAACGAGGATTATATTCGGGCTCGCAAACATGAGCGTAAGTCTTTGGTAATTTCTACTACCAAATAAATATATCTTAAGAATCCAAAGGACGCTTACAAGCTCCCTATATCATTGTATCGTTTTAGCTTTTCTGGGAAGTTATCTCTAAAGAGAACAGGATCCGCTCTAAACTCAACCGTACGCAGTTGCATTCGTCCATAGATTTTTGAGAATCGATCAATACAAGCGGAACGCTCGCGCATATGATTTAAGTCAGCTGATAGCATTTCCGTATTTGTGCACTCCGGGCACTTGAACTTCTTACGCGGAGTAACTTTTATCGGGGGATTATTTGTAAGGTTCGCAACTAGGAAGTTCATTGCAATATCCTCACAATTCATGTGTTCATCTACCCAATGTTTAATGTCGCCCGGCATTGCATACGTATACATGTGGCTCCAGTATTTATGATGAAATGCAGCGCCCGTAAGCACCATAGATATTTGATTTGTCCACTCGGATTCGTAGTGCCATCGCATTGTGGCATTGTCCCACACGTGAATGCGACTTGGAAATCCAACAATATGATCAGGAAACTCGCGCCACACCTCGTAGCTAAGGGTATAAATTAAAAAAATTATTATTGACTTCGAATACATGCGAAATTTTAAGCAAGTACATACCCAAAGTCGAGTTCATCGCTGGTTAACATAATAATATCATCATCTATAGTTAGTATAGCTTCCGTTTCTATTTCGGGATACGGATAAAACCGATTGGACAGCTTATTTTCTCTAGTTTGTATTATCTTCAACGGTTTGGATATCGCTGGGAATGTAGATACTGTAAAGATAGATATAAATATATATTTTTCGTAGTTTTCCATAGGTAGACAATATTACTTACAATGCGGTGGCATTTTTTTCTGATTATTCCAAATGACTAATATGCTTTGAAGCGAGGGCACCACGGAAAGTTTTTGTATCAACAGGAAAAGACTCTCGACCCGATCATATGTCAATATGACAGCTGTGAATCCTTGAGACTTTGGAGCGAGTGAAGTAAGAAATAGTGGATTAAATGTAGAATGACTATTCTTGTTAATGGAATTCCATTGCCGACTACTGCGGGCCAGCAATGGAAATATACGACTCTCAATTATCTCCAATGCCGTTATTGTAATGGTTTTTAAGTCCTTTAAGTAATTGCTGTATATATATTGCACTTGCTTTTTCATTTCGAGTATTTTTACATTTGAAATTGATTCTAGTTTTCTTATAATCGAATGCAATTCAGATTCCCTTATACGCACTGCGGCCAGCGACCAATCAATTACATCCTCAAAGGGTAAAACAAAATTATCAATCGCCAAAACAGGAATACAATTCTGGGACATTATCTCTATTAAATCGGGCTGTCCAATCCGCAGACTACGGCCCACAAAACAGAATTGGCCTCTTCTTAGTACACGTGGATATTCAAAATGTTTTGGATGTGGCGCCAAAGTGCAACGTGCTTCGATTTCATTCCCGCCGCAGGCTCCCAATTGAAGAATTTTCTCAGCGGAATTTGCCGTCAACTCATTAAAAGTACGCGAATGCTGTGGCAATATATTCAATTGTGCAACAACCAATAAATAATTGCGATGAAGTCCGTTGTGTATGGGAGCTGTGCTGATTTGTTCCACCAATGGACTCCAAACAGGTATAGCAACATCGAATCCTGGCCGATATGTCCAACTATCAAAACCGCCGCCTAAAACAATCGCATTGTCAATATTGACGTCCAAAATGGTGTTATAGGTGGGCGCGCTGCCTGGTAGCATATTAAAGATTAGATGATTCTCGCCGCGATCCCAGAAATTCAGCGAAGATAATGCCGGACCAGCTAAATACTTATCAAACATGTCCTGATTCAATAGATCCAAGCTGGGCAGGAACAGGCATGCCTCGTTGGGATTTGAGGTGTAGTACCGACTCTTCAGCACTGTTTCCAATATTTGAAAATACTCGCTGGACAATGTGCTAGCCATTTTATCGCTCTTCTCGTCCAGAAACTCTTGCAGCGGATAAATGTATACTTTGAGCTTGTCATGTTCGCACTTGTAGATGTTCAAGCAATCCCAGAATGTACAATTGGCATTACGGCCACGATATTCCGTATCGGAGTGCAAGAGCACCTCTTGGCCACGCGATATTGATAAATCAAGTACCACCAAATCCCCATTGGAGTAAAAGAATCCATCTCGAGATCGACTAGTTATGTCGCATAGTAGGACAAGTGCACAAAGTGCAACTATTCCTAATAGCGCGTATGTTAAGCAGTTTAATACTTGCTCTTTTGGATGATGCATACTTTTAGTTTGCGGTTCAGTTTCCAATAATCTTTAATATCAATTCATTATATCATTTGCCTTCTGCGCGTCGTGTATTACTTAAAATTGACATTTCCAATTGATCAAACATTAACAAATCAACTAATGCATATATGCACAATTTCAAATATGGATTAAAATGCTGATTTGTTTACAAATAAAAAAAAAACGAGACCATTCCGTTTAAGTTTTGCTTATTACTTTAAAAAAACCTAATCGTACTGCCGTCTAAAACACGAATAAAACCAAACTATCGTTGATATGGTTATTATCGATAAGTAAATTATAGATTTTCAGCTATAATAATGATTGTTGCCATATTTACATTTTCTTGATCTGTCTTTTCTTAATTGGAGTAAAGCGGAATTTAGTTAAAATTTTATTCTGAAATATTACAATTATATTTTCAAACAAAAATAATTAAAAAAAAAAAAAATTATTTAAAAAAACCATTGTTTATAAAAAAAAAAATTATGTTTTAACACATTTGTTACCTATTTTACGTCTGGCTGTTAACCGAGTATTTAAAATTTAGCTCGTTATAATATATAACACAAACAACATGTACAACAACATTTTTCTAACCATATGTTTTTCCTCATGTTTACAGAATGCCTTTTTAGGATCGCTGAAAGTGATAAAAATAAAGAAAAAAATTAAATTATATTTATGGACAGTTTTTGTTTGCTAGTTTTTCCGGCTAAATCAAATATAAATATACATATCTGTCCGATAAGACTCCAAAAAGGCAACACTGCTTATCCTATTCGTATGATATATCGTATGTTAAATTATCGATAGTCGTTCATAAACCATAATTTAGAGTTATCGACATTTCTCACAGTCAATGAAAGACTCTTAAGCTTAAATATGTCGGAAATACTACAGTTGGTGAATTCGGAACCGAATTTTATTACAGTCAATGTATCTAATTCACATAACGAAGTCGTCGCATTTGAGATTAAGTTGGCAAGAGATATGACCATCGCACAGCTTAAGGTACTTATTTGCAAATAATACAAAAATATAAATCTTACTAACGTTTGTCTCACACAGACCAAATTGGAAATATTGACTGGTGGGAGTGCCAGCACCATGAAGGTAGAACTGTATAAAGGTGACTCTCTGGTGACGTCATTTAGCAACAATGATGCCAAGCTGGGCTTTTATATCAATTGCGATGGCATGCGGCTTCATGTCATTGATACGTTTGCCAGTTTTGGATTTGATAACGAGACTGTGGAAAAGTTTGAACTTACAAATGACCAATACGAACAAAAACAAGATTCTGTGCGCAATTTCTTGAAGCAAAATCGACTGGGAAAGTACAATGAAGAGGAAATGCAACAAATGGAAGCAAAGCGAAGGGAAAACGCCGAAGAACTGCAAAACCGTGCAGAACTTTGCGCTGTGGGAAGCCGTTGTGAGGTGAATAACAGCGGTAGTTGTCTGTATGCCTTTTATTTAAATGGCAATTTTGTTAACGAATTTAGGTCACCGTGCCAGGGAACCCAACACGCCGTGGCACCGTTAAGTACAATGGACTACTTGAGGGCAAAAATGGCATCTTTATTGGCGTACAGTACGATGAGCCTTTGGGCAAAAATAATGGAAGGTATCAAATCCTTCAGATCAGTTCAGTTTTAAAATATGTTACTTACTTAAATCTCCTTTTAGTGTTGCTGGCAAAAGCTATTTTGTATGTCCTTTAAACTATGGAGGTTTTGTCTCTCCTTTATCGGTACAGGTCGGTGACTTTCCGCCTGAGAACTTTGATCTTGACGACGAGCTTTAGTTTAGTTTAAATTAAATGAAATTCTTTAAGATATTTCCATTTTCTTGTATTAATGAGATTACTTTTCAAAATGCATGTATGCGCATATTCTAATGATTATATTTATTGTAATAACTTTATACAACTCGGTAAGTTTAATTTGTTAATTATGTTGAAAGTATATAAACTTATATGGGAATTCTTGCATTCCCTCTGCGAGAAAGAAGCTCGATGAGAAAATAAATATAATTTCCTGGCTGCAGCATTACCTTTTCTTTGTGCAATTCAACTATTTGAGTATCAGAACTATTTATTCAATGATTTTCTACAAGATAGCTCCGGTAGTATCGAAGGTGTGGATATGTAAAATAAAATAGCGTTTAGAATAGGTTATATAAATATAATTATATAAATACAATATTATTTATTGTGGTGCTTGCAGCTTCTTTTTTAACTGGGTGTATTACATGAAAAATACAACTCAATAATGGAAAAACAAAACGCATGAGCTACAATATCTATTCATAAATGATATAAATTTAAAAGCAGACGTTAGATCTAACTTATTCCCACGAGTTTAAATTGTCGTTTAAAACTGGATTTTTAACTTTTCATGAATAACAATTGTAGATCTATATATTTCATAATTACTGTATTATTTTTCGACGCAAACGAAACGAACAAAGGCCAAAACATATACATCCATAAACTTATTAACAATATTTTTTTTTTTTAGAAATTTAAATACGTCTCTTATATTGTATGTAATGGTTTCTTTCTTTTTATAGGGTACAAAAATGCGGATTATTGCGTTGATTTTATAATATTTTATGTTTATTTAATTAAAACGGTGTGGCTCTCACCTACGCTGTCTGTCTAGGTATTTACGATATTAATTTAAAGTGTGTGTTGGCTTTTTTTTATGTCTTTAGATCCATATACTATTTATGCATGTTTTGGTGGTTATGTACTTAAGTTGGTTAATTTGCCAGCTTGGTTGTTCTTGATGTTGTTTTTATACGACAATACTCAATACGCGTTAGATCAATGGATAAATGTAAGACAATTAATTGTTAGTTTTGAGATTCTATGCTAAAGAGTCACATTATATGATTGGAGCCAAATACAACTCTATGACTCCTCGCAAATGCCACGATCCTTCTTCTAGTTTATTATAATATATGAATGCATTTTATGTATGTATGTATTCTTTTTAGAGAGTTGTGGTGCGTAGCATTGCTACTTTCGGTTTGGTGTTTGTTGTTGGTTTATCATTATTTATAACGTTCCTGACCTCCATTTTATAGGGTTCACCTCTTTTGAATGATGTAAATTTGCGAACAATTAAGTTGCCGGTATACTGGATGTTCTTTTTCAAAAAATTTCGGCTGCTCCTGGATTTCAGCTCACCATCAGTTATTTCATCGTTTTCACCACCACCATCGCTAGCTATAATAGGTTCTTCATCTTGAGATTCTGTTGACGCTGTGTTCATGCTAGCTTTTATATACTCATCGACATTTTCCTTCAATGTACGTTTGATTGGAAGAGGTTCATTTATTTTAAATTCATCCGACTTCACATTCTCCCGCGATCTGAAGGGCAAGTAATTGTGAAATGCTGAGCACAAAACTTTGCCGATCTTCTTAGTCGTCTGATGCCCTTTATTGCGTATACGCACTGTCTCTACCCGATCCGATTTTTGATGACTGCTTAAAGATCGACGCTGCAATGATAATTCAGACAGCTTTTTACTCCCAATGGTCATTTCTTGGTCTTTGGCAGTGGTGAAGGTGGTTTTCGTCACGCTGTCGGTGGTGATGGTGTTTATGGTGGTGCAGCACTCATTCGTCGTTTGGTTAAGTCACAGACGAAGATCAAAAGCAATGCGAGACGCAATGTTTTTGAAGCCAATGCTAGTACCTGTAAGTACAATAAATTTATTAATCTAAATAGTAATTTAGATAACTATTTACATACCAGAAATACGCTTAAACCGCACGCCATTCAAAGAAAGTCGTGGTAATTTGCACACCTCTATTTCCCACTGCACCAATGAATCTGTGTTGGGATCTCCGTGAACACACCAAAGAACAAACCTATATTAAAATAAAAAAGCATTAAGTATATGTATATGTATATTTATATAAAATATTTCCCGTTTTAACTACTTACCTCTCACGCTGCTCATAATCGCAATTATTTTGGTCGAGCACTTCCCTTATTTTTTGCATTATTTGATCGGGCATCAGTGGCGATGTTGTCTTCATGGACCATGTGAAACGTAAGACTCTGGGCTTAGCTGCCTCTGCCTCCGTAGCAGATGTCCTAAAAATATGTGTGACGAATATAAAAAAAAATCAAACTGCATGTATAACCAGTTGTCTTGAAACTTTAGAATTTTTACAAAATCTTACTAAAATTTAAAGCAAAAATTTAATTTGTACTATTAACTAATTAACAGACTGACTAACTGGCTGACTGATGAGCATCGGTCTCCATATTCATTCTACAGAGCTATTTGAAAAAACAGCTGTATCTCTTTTATAAATATGTAATTACAATAAAAATATGTTAAAACTTATGAAAATAAAATTTGAGTGGCAATGGACAAATTCTACACCAAAATATGGAACTTGTTTTCAAATTGCCCTTAGCCATAGCTAAAACGATTTTCAAAAAAAAATCGTTTTTTTGTAATGCTTTGGCCTCTAAATGAATACTGCATTAAAATTTGGAAACAAGATTTGAGACGAAATTCGTTTACTGCTTTAAATTTTAGATTGGATTTTAATTTTAAAACTTGTTGCTTGTTTTATTTTTTGTTCCGACACTCTTATCATATCCAATTTTTGTCTAAGACGTTAGGAATGAAATTAAAATGAATTTTTATGTTTAACATTTGCTTTGCTTAACAAATTTTCCAGATATTATTTTATTTTCTAATCATGTAATTTAATCAATTCATTTAATTATTTTTTATTTCTTTGAAACTTAATATCTACATAACTACATAATCGGTTCACTGAAGGTGCCCCGATATAACGATTTATAGATACATCATCTGTACAAATAAAATGGTCACATACATGCACATGTTCCTCATAATACATATTTAATCCTTGATTAAATATACTAATCAACTGTTGCTTAAAATTCTAAATACGCTTTGTTTGCTGCGCTTAGACTTCAATTTCATATTCAGTGTTCTTTCTTTTATTTTGTTTATCAGTATTTTTTTTATTATTATTTATTGTGATTGCAGTATGATTTCTGGAAACAGTTCAAATACAAATACATCATCCATACATATACATATACATACATTGGTAAATAGATTTAAATTCATAATTTTTTTTAACTCTCGACTGCTTTTGGTGTTTTGTGTTTAATTTATTTTCTTTTAAGTTTTCTATATATACATATATATACTTAATATATATGTATATAATTATATATATTTATAAATTTTATATTTATCATGATAAATAAACCTAAAATAGCTTTTCGCAGTAAATATTAATATTTTTAGGTAGCATTACCAGTAGCAGTAGTAGAACAAACCAAAACAAAAGGAAAAAACTGTGACAGTGATAGATAGCTATAGAATTTAGTTTTTTTCATTCATTGTTGATTGATTGATCCTTTAACGTTTTTCCCATTTTAAATTAGTGTACAAACAAAGAATGAGTTTATTGTTGGTTGATTGGTTGGGTTCTGTTTGTTTTTCTTTTACTTTTTAAATATATATATATATAGTATATGTGTATTATTAAATTTATATAAATTGTAAGTATAATTAGTTAATAATTGTATCGTAAAACATAGACGCTTTGTGAATTTCTGTTTTTAAACATAACGGAACTTAACGTTGTCGATCTGTGTTCTTTTGGAGGGGGTTACGAATCGGAAGGAATCAAAACGAAATGAAACCCGCTTTCTCCGATTGGATCTGATCTGATCTGTTTATCGGATCGATCTGATTGTTTGATTTGTTTGTATCATAACTGTATCTCTCTCTTTCTCTCCGCCACGCGCATTTTACTTTTATGGGGGAATCGTTTGTTTCAGTTTTTTAGAACTATTAACAAGAAGTAGTTAATGCTTGTTTTGTTAATTACTGGTTTGGCCTAAAATTAAAGAAAAAATTTTAAACAAATTATTCACGGCTGGAAAAAATATTAATAATGGGTAAAAACAAACAAATACGAGAAAATGAAACGAAAGTAAACAAATAAGTACACAAAAAAAACAGTAATATGTTGTAAAAAAAAAACAACTTTATCACAAACTTATGTTTTTTCTTCATATTGATATCGAAAAAGAAAAGTAAACGCAATATTTAATTTTTTATTGAGGAAAATTTTTATTTTAAGACTAATTACTTAAATTTTCAAATGTCATGTTTTTTTTAAGAAATGAAGTAAAAAATAGAGAGAAAAAATACAGTTTGAGGATTCCTATTAGTAGGTAAGTGGTAAGAAATGTATACGCATTAATAATTATGCATACGAAGTTTGTTAAAGAAAAGAAAGAAATTAAAAATAAAGGATAGAAAGTGGGTGGGTGGGCACATAAGGAAACAGAATAATATTCTGTTTTTTTACAATACAAATTTTGTATATAAAAAAAACCATAAGAGTGACGGAGAGCGCGAGAGAACGTTTAAATAAGGAATTGACAGATCCTGACATATTAATTAATTTGCCAATAAGATCCAAGTCAGTTCCGCCAGATATATATGTGTATATGTATGTATACATAATTGCAAATATGTAAACTATATATGTATATGTATGCGTAGTTTTGTATTTGTTTTGTATCCGAATCTTTTAACAAAGTCATTGAAATCAAACAATCTAGTGTAGTAAATAAATATAAACAGACTCTCATCAAACAAATTAGTTTGCGATATTTTATATAATTATTATACTTATTTAAGTACGTTTGTTAAAAATATTTGAAATCGATTTTTCAAACCAATTTGCACTGCGTACATATCTGAATATGTAAGTATTATTTGCTTATGATATTTACATTTTTTTATACTGTTAGTTAAATGAATTAAAATATAAAAAAAATTACAAAGAAATATAACAAAGAGTACGTATTAAATTAGTGCAAATTAACAAAATAAATGCATTAAAATTAATATATATGTGTGATGGTTCATATCACAAAAAAAAACTTTCATGCGACCAAATATCTTTTCGTGGTTTTTGAAACATAAGACTTAAAAATGTATTTTGTCCTGTTTAAAAAAATTGTAAACAGGCATCTTTTTTCAAGACCAAAAAAATTATTCAAAATCTACAAACCTTAAAACTGATTTTCTTAATTTGGCAATAATGTTAATAAGACTTGTGATATTAAATGATGAAAAGCGTGCCGTGCAGTAGGAAATTCGAAACCAAACCGTTACATATCTTTATTATGAGTATATAGGTTTCTCAAGAACATATCTTAGATTTTCCTAAATATCTTTGTAATTGTTAGTGGGTGACAATAAGTCCGACAATTTGTAGATCTTTCCGTAATTGTAATTAATAGCGCAAACATATTTTTATATTTGTGCGTTGCAATCAAAAGTCAAATATATTTGGATTGTAGTCAAAAAGTCTTGACGAAATTTTAAAGTTTATTTAAAAAAAAAACAATAATTTACTTTACAATTGAAAAATCAGTAGTTAATAGTTTTTAAAATTCAGTGCACACTTGTGATTTTTCAACTTCAATCTCATAATTCTAAGCAGTGATCCATACTGTATTTATTCACTCATTAAAACAGATTTGGTACAAAACATAAACACATACATATGCACATATGTTTGTAATGTGCGTGTGTGTAAATATGCAATAATGAAATAAATGAAACAAAAAAATTAAAACAAAATAAAAACAGAGAAAAAACAAAAACAAATGAAAAAATGATTAAATAATTAAATTTCCAAAAAATTAAAAACGAAATTTAAACTGCATTTGCTTTTCTTGTAATATTCAGAAGAAACATGATAAACAAAATATATAAAATTTGTTGTTTTTTTTATTGTTGGTTGCCGTCTTTAAAAACTTACCGTTTGCTGAAGCGTGAGGAAAGTTTTGAAAAAAAGCTCATGCGACCTGGGTGCGGTGAATCACCTGAGGCGCCACTTGTACCCGAATATTCCAGTGCGGTGTTATTTCGTGCCCTGGTTTGACCTACAAGAGTGGACAATTATTTATTGTTATATTTGTTTTTAGATACAATCAATGTA
Source organism: Drosophila fungiperda (assembly GCA_035042345.1). Classification (NCBI taxonomy): domain Eukaryota; kingdom Metazoa; phylum Arthropoda; class Insecta; order Diptera; family Drosophilidae; genus Drosophila; species Drosophila fungiperda. Next base: position 2,839,819 of record JAWNLM010000216.1, read on the forward strand.
TATAAAACTACACTAAGATGTATCTTATAAACGCTAGCTAAACAAGTTTTGTTTCGTTTACAATAAACCGTTTGAACCTTAAAGAAAATTACAAACAAAATCCATAAATAAAGAAATATATGAATAAATTTAGTCTCTCTTTGAATTACTCAAAACAACCATACGATAAGTCATTGGTAAGTTTGGACACTCTTATTTGAATACTCTATCTATACATATATTATATATTCATATCACCTACCATATATCTAAAATGATACATATAAGTCTCTGTTTGCATGCATGTAACATGTATGTACATAATGTATATTTTAGTCTACACTCAAACACCCTTAGATATAGGCAATTGAAACTTGGAACATATATGGTCTGCGTAAGACAAAGACTAGGGTTCTATCAAAAAGATAATATATAGTCAGAAAATGTTGTTGGTAGGTTGTTGGCGATGTCCTTTAAAGATCGACGTATGCCTCGTCCACCTCGGATGCAAATTTGGTTGATATAGTTTTTATGGTCACGTCCACATTTGCGTCGATAAACCAATGCTGACATTGTGTAAATAAAAAAAAAACGCATATCGTCTACAATTCGAAAGTTAGATTTACAAATTTATGAATGAATTTAACTGGTAACTCCCACAAAAACAATAAAAGCCTAAAAGCAATTTTATTAGCAGTTTTCACTGGAATAACTTGTGATATCAAAGTATTTGCCAGTTGGTTGCGCCCCACAGTAACGGTCTCTATTGTTACAAAAAAAAATAAATTTAACACATACCTTTAAACTTAAATGTATAAATCGACTTAACAGATACTTGTAAATTATACAATAATTTTGTGTATGAACATATCATTATTATTATCCTATTATCGTATGTGATAATTTTCAGTCTTTTAACCATGAGTTTCTGATGAGTCTTTAACATTATTACAAACAAATTTACATATATATATATATACATAGATTAATAAAATTAGACAGGATAACAAGAAACATCTTTCAATCGTGCTTTTTTTAAACATTTAAAATAAAAAAAATATATATGTATATATATGACATATATAATTGAACTAAAATTGGAAGTGACAAAGGGGCAGGAAGGAGAGCATGTAATGACGAACAAGCACTACAAAATATTATTTATACATAATAAAGAAGAAAAAAAAAAAAACACCTTACTCAATTCATTTCGAAAATATTTTTCATTCTTAAATTTATACAATTATCAAAAAGTTTTAAAGTACGTGCAAGATGAACCATAAGCACTTCATTCTTATTTGAAATTATGAAAACAAGAGGCGATACAAATAAAAACTAAATTTTCATGATTACTTGCTGATTATTAATTTTAATCTAGATAATTTTATATTTTTTTTATGTATTTATAAATTTTTATCATTTATTAAACTTTGTTTTTTATTTATATATCGAGTGCTTCTCTGATAGTATTAATTTCGCTTTATGTATGAGACATGTGCATATCTGATTCTAGGTAATTAAATTACCATTTATATATAAATATATTAATTTTGTTGGTTAGGAAAGTTATGAGTAAAATTAAGTTATTTGATTAAAACTAATAAAAATAATTCAAACATAAAAACTCACCAGAGTGAAAGGTTGAACGTGATGGAACATTCCTTGGAAAGTGTCTGCTTGATTTAACAGCCGATGCCATTCTAAGTCGATCGAACAGACTATATATATATGATATACATAGTATATATGTACAAGTACAATATATATATATATGTACACACGTTTGAATGCATATCGAAGTCATAGTCACAGTTCGTCATCCAAGTAAAATATTTTAGGTCCAAATGAATTGCATATTATTTCAGAGAACGAATGTATTATATATATACATATAATATATATATATATTTTGTATGTATATATATAAATACATGTATCAGTATATAGATTTATCAGTTTCGATGTTTAATGCAATGTGTGTGTTGGGAATTTAAAATTGGAGGTTATGTGTTTATTATTGTTTTATATTGATTGAATAAACGAGGAAGCCGATTACATTATCATCATCAAATTTGATTTCAATACAATCGAAAATAAAAAAATTGCGATTTTTATTGTAGTTTTTTTTATCAGTGTTAACGTCGTTTTGTTGATTGATTGATTTAATTGACAATGTATATTGAACATACATTTTTTGGCGCAGTGGTGGAATCGGAGGCGGTGGCGCACGAGATAACGCGAATCAAGCAGATTATTTGTTTGGTTAAATGTGATTTGTGGTTGTTGTTGTGGTAGTGTTGAAGGCGGTGGAGAAACGGTAACGATGGCAGATATGTATATAATTTTCATATTGTGGAGAGAGGGCGACACAAACAAAATGAAAAGAAAAAAATTGTAAGAAATATAATGGTAAGTATATAGAATAAAACGAGCACTTAAAGATACAAATTCTTACAGCATAAATATATTTAATTGAACTAAAATGATTTTTAAAGATAATCATTTAAAAATATACAAAAAATAAACAATATAAATGCGGAGGGATGGGGGAGCCTGAATATAAAGCTGGTAATTTTCAGATTTCTAACTAAAGTTGAATTCCTGACTTATCTTGATAAGTATAAAAACAGACCATGCATATGGATAAGCTCTGGCAAGTTGGTGATTTCTCTCTGGCAGAAGTGGTTGTACTCTTGTTGTACTTCGATAAATCTAAAAACCGTAAAACGAATTCTTAACAAAAGCAGATGGAAATAAATATATCGAACACTTTGATATTTCTAATATTATAAGTTGTTATTATAGCTTCCAAAATCTTGAGTTGGTTAATTCCTAAACGAAATGATCTTTCATTGTTAAAAATTAGGATTTTAGAAATTAAGTATAGATGCGAGAGGATTATACAGATGGTATGCCAAAAATGGGAAATATATATGCAAAAAGTTACAACATCAATCAAAATGACTGATTATAAGTATTTTTCAATCAATGATTAAATGTTTGGAAAGTTCAAACAACTGAGCATTATAGAACACAGCCTCGGTTTTTATTCAAGGATTGTGAATTTACAATAAACAATAAGCCGCTGACATGCATAATAGAGAGGTATACAAGTACATGATTTTTGTGCATGTATATTTTTTGATCACATCTAAAACCAAACAACAAATTATTCAACTTACTTTAGGAATATTAATTCACCGTTAAAAAATTACAAAAGGAAACCAATGTATAAAAAAAATACAAGTATACCAGAATTATTTGACTTGATAATACCGCTCATGCCATTTTATGTGTTTATAGCAATTATAAAGGAATTAATACTTATTTTTTTATTTTCAAAAGGGACGCGGCAAGTATAACAAATAAATTATATTTATCTTTTTAACTTGTACAATGTTTTGAATGCCATATATATTGCCACGCCATATATATTGCCACGCCCCTTTGTGAATATAAGATACAATATTAAATATCTTAATATATAGTTTGCGGTTTCACTCACCAAGATTGTTCGTTTCGGAACGGGTTCGAATCCAAATTTAACACCACCATGAGATTTATTTGATTTGTTTTTTTTACGGGATTCAAATTTTTGTAAATTGAAGTAATTATAGAGCAACAGAATTGAACGAACACCGAATAAGACGTAGTATATTTTGTTGGAGATTTTTTTCGCAAGTGGTGGTGTTTTTTTTAATACGCCACACAAAGTTTGTATGTATGTAGTAGTGTTGTTATCAAAGTTAGACATTTGGTTTTGGTTTGATAAACAGTTAATGTTCAATATTGTATATAAAACATGAAAAGATAAGAAATTTACATTATTTAATTGATCGAATTTGTTAAAAAATACAAATCTTTCTAAAGTATAAATAATTTAATACTATATGTATATATACAACTATTATGTAACAAATATCTATATCTACACGATATTCTCTAATCAGTGACAAAATATTGTAAATAAAAACTTTATTTTTCTTATTTGGACTCCTTTACCATGAAAAAATCAAAAGCTCTCTTATGAATCGAATTGGAAAAAAGGAGGCACTTAGAGTGGATATTTAAATCACGAGAAACTCTAAGCATGGTGCTTAAATATGTACTCAAATATGCATTAAACATTTCTGAACAATTTAAGGTTTTTTTTTCTTTTCTTTGAAACAAAATTTTAATTGCTTCGGCTTTGAAAACGAACTAGAAAAAGCATTTCTCTAATTTCATTTTATTATTCTGACAACTAAACAAATTCAACATAGCGCTTTTCTTGCAACAGCTAAACGTTACCCACTAAATTCTATCATTCTTACATGGATTCTAGAAATTTGGAGCCCGAAAACGTTGCCAGAGCGAATAATGAATTTAACTTAAAAGTAAAATTGAAACTGCGAACGAATTGGCTTCATAATGTTAATTAATGGAAGTATGCATTTCAGTTACAATAGCCAAAATGCGTGCGAAACACAAGCAACTATCTACTTTCGCTAATATAACCTAAACCCTGACCAGCTAACTTCAATTTCATTCACCTTTCAACTTTGTTTACGTACACCATCAATTATGGATGATTGACTAGTTTCAATCATCAACAAATGGAAATAGTAATGAATATAGTTAATATCATCCGAAAACAATAAAGATATTTTAAAATAAATGGATTTTTATATTTTACAATAAGAACCTAATTAATTTAAAGCTTTAACTGAGTTGATTTTCGACAGAAATTTACATTTGGACATCGATTAGGCTCAAGATTATTTTTGCGTTTAAATATGAAAATACTATGTGAACTCAGTATTCATATTAAAATATAATAATTTGTTACTATATTGGAGCAAAGCTTAAAAGAATTGAAAAATTATCTCTTCAAAATAAAAAGGCAGCCAATTTTAGTTTACAATAAAAAAAATAAAATAGAAAAATGTTGTTCAAATCAACCGTATGTACAGAATGTTCTTTGTTTGTTTTTTACACTAACTGGTTTGGCATTAAATTTTTTTGCATTTTTTTTTGGTTGTCTAATGTATGAAAGTGTATACCTCGATCCAAGGGGGTCAATTGATGCGGATACGCATCCGTCTGTGGATGGCCTAGGGCTCGAAACAGACGCGCTTTTAGTGTGACCCTTTCCAGCGTTAGCTGCTGATCCGCTGCTGGTTACATTTGTAATACAAATGTGTTTTTTTTTTTTCAAAAAGTGGTAGATATGTAAATAGGTAGTTGGCTAGATATGTTGTATATCTTGTCATTTGAGAGTTTGAAATGTTGAGCTTTTTAAACAACATATAAAAAAAAAAAACCCAACTCAGCAGGCTCAAAAAATTTTAAAAAAATATATAGGTAATAATTTTGGTTATTTGCAACTAAGAAATAATACGAACTCAAGTGTGCTCTAAACTATATATATAAATGTATATAACTAAACTCTTCACGATGTTTTATTCACAATATACTAGCGATTTTCTAACCATAAAATATGTGCAAATCGAGAAGAGATGTAATAATTACTAAAGAGAGAGACGAAGACGAACCAACATATATAATCATAATTTTTTAGTTTGGAAAACACTGAGAATAGTTTTACGTAAACCTGTAAGACTTTCAAATGCGAAATGATATGCGTGAAAATCAACAGTAACTAAATGCATAATAATTAATAGGCAAGAATAATCAAACACTGCTCATCATTATCGATCACAATGCTCACGTACTTTGTCTCAGCAGGAATAACATTGGTTTTCTCCGTCGATGAAGTCTTTTCGTACAATGTAGTCGATCTGCGTGGTATAATGCCACTAGTTCCGCTCACTGTCCGATTGCCGTTAGTGGGGTCATATTTAGCGTTTGTGCGCGGCTTTGCTGGACTGTTCAGCGCTGAAAAACCGACAAAAAAGTTAATATGTATATATTTTGTTTATCGAATGCAGTCGATTACATGTATCTGTTGTGGTGAGCATCTTCTGTGTGGCAGACGCTGGTCTCTGATTTTGTGCGGCCAGTCTCGCCGTATTTTCCTTAATTGTTGCCGAGTCTATGGTATTCTGACGCTTAAAATTGCTACCACTGCAAAGAAAAGAATAAAGAAATAAATTTTTTATGCAGTTGAAATCTTGATATTATTTTATTATAATAGGATATATGGATGACTCATTGACCCAAATACTTCGATACATCTAAATTTCTAGTTTTTAATACAATATTTTGTAAAGTTGGCTATTAAAAACAACAACAAAAATTGGTTCCTCAGAAGAAATTTCAAAGTATACTAGAACATTTTTTTTACTTCAATTAGAAATTATACGACTGGTAAACCTCACGTAAAGTCATAAATCTTACTTGTGGACTTTTATAATACCACCACTACCACATCCCAATAAAAACTACATAGGCTAATCTGCCAAAACAGGGTTCCTTGCCAAATTTGAATGGATACAAATTTTCATTAAAATTAGAGTTTTGCAGATATACAAATTTACAGACAGTCATAACTATATCAACTTACTATATTTTTAGTTTTTGCAAGTTGAGTCTCGAATTGACATGTGTACATTTGTGTTTCAATTTTGTGTTCAGTTTTTGTTTGGTACTTACACTGATGCCCGGTCAGCTGCTGCTCCAACAGCATTATAATTATTGCTCGGATTAACCGATCCCACGCCACCCGCTGCAGCCGTCACGGCAGTAGTTGCTGTTGCTGGTGCAACACCTGTAAATTATATAAAGACGTGTTAGTACACTAAGATTGTCCATAGCATTGCAGTCCCCGTTATGGGACTTACGTAGCGTTTCCGCACCGGATGATGCACGACGACTAGGTTTGGTACTCGATGCCGATATACTTCTGTGTACGCCGCGATGCGTGGGACTTTGAACGGCCGTATTTCCAGGAGCATTTGCACTATCTGTATTGCCAGACATGTTCCGCAGTGAGAGCGAGGATCCCGAACGCGACCCGTCACTTTCAGGCTGCACATAAGTGGATAAAGAACACATTAATATAATACGAAACTTGGCAAAATTAAGATTCAAATTCACTTACATCGGTGCTCTTGCGGCCAAGCAATAAATATGTGGCAAACACATCGTCGTAACGGTGTTGAGCCAACGACTCTTTGATTTCTTTTAGATTGTAGCCCATTGCGACTAGAGCTTCTATGCATTGTCAAAAAATAAGAATGACAGACAATAATTGCATAAATACTTTTAATTGTTCTTTAAATCATAAAAATTTACGAATTTAGTTCGATTAGTGTAAATTACACAAAAATTCATTACAATTACATTATATTTGTCAAGCCATTTGTTTTAATATTTTAAGTCATATCAGAATAAGTGTGCTCTATAGCCTTCTAATTTAAGATTTTTAGCATTTTTTATTTTAAGAAGAGTTGTACAACACCATGCATTTTATTCAAATAAAAAATATATTACTTTGATATCTTTAAGAACATAATATGTATCAGCATTTCAAATATAAGTACGCAAACCGGATACAAATCAAAAATAGCACTATTATTAACTTTTAGTTGTCTGAGTCGTGCCTTAATTTTTTGTATGTTAAAAATACCCTTATGCTTAAGGCGACCACTGGATAAAACAACAATTGTTTGCAATCGACTTGTAAGACGATTAAAATCTCGCTTGATTTTCTTATTTTGGGATGACCGACACACATTGGATGGAAACAGTCATGGCTAAACATATTCTGTTGTTTTTTTGCTTAACGCAGATAATAAAGTTACTTTATTCATAATTTTCAACATTTAAAAGGTAACTCCAAATAACTGAAAATAAAACAATTAAAAACCAAGATCATCTCGGCTGAAACTGAATAGTCATTTAATTTGGGTGCCTTAGAAAAAAATTGACGAACAAATCGATTAATATCGAATATGCTATATATTAACAATTTTTATTTCTTTTTTACATAAACCCATTTCGGAATGATTTTTCGATAATTTTCACTTCAAAAATAACCATCTATCAAAAACAGATTTTGGTTTGCTGTGCTATTTTTTCTTGTGCCTAAACTTTGCTTATTATTCGGTTTACATTAATTCACAGAAACTAATATTTTTTTTAATAAGAAAAACATATATAGACTTATTTCAATTTCATTTAGTTATTTCTTATGCTAGTCCCGGTAGATCTGTTAATTGTGACAATATTCGAAGCATTTAGGTTAAATTTGAAACATAAATGAAATGAGAAAGAAAAAAAATAGATTTTATTGCTGTTAGACCAATTCCAAAAAAAACCACGTTACTCGCATACATTTTGATATGGCATTTTCCATTCGCCGATTAAAAAGACCATCATTAACATCAAGTCAAAAGCACTGCGTCGGATCGTTGGTAAGTCTTTAATACCCCGAATTTGTGACCCCGCCAAACATGCTATATGAGAATTTTATGGTTTTTTAAAACAATTATATATATACGTATTTATATATGAATAGCTGTGATTATTATAACTTTTCTAATTTTTCAATACACTACGACATACAGAAAGTTTAAAAATAATATATAAATTGGAAATCGCTATTGGTTAACATAAGTTTTACACAACAAAGAGTACGACATTAAATAAGTATACAAATTAAAAACATTAACAGGCAAAACTTTGACACACAATTCGTTAATAATATTAGTAATGAATTTTGTATACAGTACCCGTCTTACCTATCCGCTTTGGATCGGCTAAATCTTGTTTTGGCTCAACATACGGTTTGAGTTCATCATCCTCAAACCCCATATTCATCCACTTATCGCCCATAATTGTTTCGAGACTAGCACGCTTGGCTGGATTCAGTACTAGAAACTTGCGCAACAAATTTTCGCAATCAGTTGACATATAGAATGGAATTCTGTTGAGAATCAGACACATATTGTATTTACTGGTTACCAAAATATATGTTACACTTAATACCTATATTTGCCTCTGAGTACGCGTTCACGCAGCTCCCTTAATGTGGATCCATCGAAAGGCAGGGAACCGCTCACCAATGTATACAATATAACACCCAGCGACCAAACATCAACTTCCGGTCCATCATATCTTTTCCCTTGGAAGAGCTCTGGTGCTGCATAGGGCGGGCTGCCACAGAACGTATCTAGCTTTGAGCCGGGCGTAAACTCGTTCGAAAATCCAAAATCAGCTATTTTAATATTCAACTCGCTATCCAGTAATAAGTTTTCAGCTTTTAAGTCCCTATTTAAAAATGGTAAAAAGGTTTTAATTTAACATTTTTATGGGAAACAAAGTAGAATATCCTACACTAGAATGTCTGTCTTGCGACTGATCAAAAAGACCGAAATCTACTAATTATATTGTGTATTTTGTAGATATATCTTATTTTATATTATATTGAAATCATTGCCAACAACTCAATATTGCGTGTGGTAAATTTGGTTTAATTTTGTTTGATGCTGTGTTTCAATTCAGATATAAGGTTTCTCTTTATATTTACCAGACTGAAAATAAGTCTCAAAAAAATAAAATCACTTAGCTCAAAAGTATAAAAACGGGTAAATTATAAATTAAGTGCATTACCTATGTATGATCCTTTTCTGATGACAATATTGCACAGCCGATACAATTTGACGAAATTTGACCCGAGCCTCCTTCTCCTTCATCCGCCCATGTAGTACCAGATAGTCAAACACCTCGCCACCTGAGGCATATTCCATTATGAGATACAATGTCTTTTCCGTTTCGATTACTTGAAATAGTTTTACTATGTTGGGATGATTAAGGCTTTTCATTATCCTAACCTATAAATATTAGACACCAGGATTAATACACTTACATATATTTATATGATATGTTTAATGTGTAATTTACCTCTCTAAAGAGTTTTTGAAGTGACATAGGATTAAGTTGGGTCTTGTCAATGATCTTTATTGCTACTTCTTTGCCAGTGGGCAGATGCTTTGCTAGCTTCACTTTGGCAAAGTTTCCCTTGCCGATGGTCTTAATGAGCTTATATTTTCCGATATGCTCCTCAGTGGCGCGCCATCGCATAGGAGCACTGCGCATCTGCAGATTCGGGGATCCCTGCAAAAAAAACATAAGCGAAAATATTAGAAGGATTCACCAGTAATATTAAGACCTGATCTCCGCCCAAAAGTTAACTATACATTTTAAAAAATAAAGCTAAGGCTTTTAGGAGTAACACGGATACTTTTACATTTATTTGACACATCTTAAACCTTAGTTTTTGGTTTACCTGTGCAACACTGTTGCCATAGACATTGGTACGTTGCACAACCACATTGTTTGGAGGTGGAGGAGCAGCGGGGCGGTGATGTTCTGTTGTCGAAGATCTCGGCTCGACCGTTGGACGTGTTGGTGTTTCCGTGCGACTGGTCGAGTTATAGGGCGGTATGGGCGCCACAATTGGTCGTTCCGGCCGTCGCTTGGATGAAGCTGTTGCACCACTGCCTCCAGCATGATGAGTGCCCGAGGAGCTTGTTGCAGTCGATGCATGACGATGCGATGCTGATGACTTTTGCGAGAGCAATGCCTCAAATTGACGTAAATTCTCTTCGCGCCGTTTTGCCGCTGATATTGTTGTCGCCGTTAGTTTAGATGAGGATCCTCCATCTACAACGCTACTCCTACTGGCTCCTTTGATAGTTGTGTTGCGAGTCGCTGGAATTGGTGCGCCTCCTGCCGCGGTCGTCGATGTCGTCGTCGTTGGACGCCATCCAGTTTGAGGTTTCGTATCCTTTTGCTGCTGCTGCTTTTGCTTAAGCGTCACACGCATTGCAAGCACCTTGTCCGTATTTTTCGTATCGGAAGCAGTCCGCGCCAATTTAGCCTTCAAAGAACCCGCAGAGGATCCACCAGCAGCTGTTGTTGAATTTTTTGAATAAGCCCCAATTGAGTTGCGCCCATCGCTGCCTCTTTGAAATTCGTTGAGCATCTGCTCATTGCTGTCGTCCAATTGAGAACGCCTTCCGCCTAAATATTGAAAATCATTCTCAGAGGACATATCGCTTATCCCAGGACGTAGTAGATTCTCCGTTTCACCGTAGCGCTTGCTTTGTTTACGCATGACATCCATGGAAGATTGAGACTGTTCTTGTTGCTTTTCACTGAGTTGTTGCTGTTGCTTAAAGCTCTCCTCCACGTTAATTATGTGCTTCTCGATGGAGCCCAAGGCAAAGGCAACACCAACATCATCTTCGGCAGACATCTGGACACGTGGCGTATACTTCGTACGACTATGTTGTTGCAGATGAAGTGCCGGGATTGCGGAGACGGCAACACGTGGCGGTGGTACCGCAACATTTCCGGGTCTACGCAGCTCGACAAGAGCATCATAGTCCATATTCTGAGCATCGCTGAGATCGAGTTCCCTTGCAGTCAGTGGTCGATTACTGCCGCTGTGGTGTTGTTGTGGCTGGCTGTCGGTATCACTAATGTTGCTATTATTTTTACTATTATTATTATTAGTATTTTTGTTGTTGTTCGGCGTATCCGTGGGCGTAGGCATGGGCATGGATGTTGGCGGCGCAGGAGCGAGTCCTTTACGTGCGGCATAGAGGCGAACACTTTTCCGTGCAGCGTCGCCACGATTTAAATCAGGCGTCGTCGTCTCCATCGTGGCGCAATATATTTTTCTTGTTTATCTTTTTACTTTGCACTGTGTCCAGTTATATACTTTTGTTGATTTGTTTAATAACTGTTCATTTATCTATGTTTTAAAGTTTTAGTCACTGTTTAAACAATTTTTTGTTTGCAATAATGTTTTTATAGATTATTTTAATGTATTTACACATACATAGCCATAAAAATGTTAACACTTATACCGAATTGATAAGTTTAATCGTTGACATCTGATAGTCTTGTTGTTCATGTAATGGATCAAAATACGCTGGACCTTTATTTTCATTACTTAACAAGCACAATTTTTTTAAGAAATCGGTATCAAATACAATTGAGAGATAAATCGTAGACAGCTAAATTAAAAAAAATTGAACTACTGTCTTGGTAATATTTAAAAACTTATGAATCGTTTCAATCATAATCCTTTTTTCTTTCTAAAAAAAAGACAATACAATTGTCAGAACTATATTATTTTGCCATCTCTTTTTCTTGTTCTAATTTTTTGGTATAATACTCTTTGATTTGCACTACAACGATTTTCCCTAACTCCGCTGTGCGAAAACAATTGCACATGACAAACGGTTGAAGATATATATATGTATATATATAGATATGCGTGTGTGTGAGTGCATATGCATATGTATGTTATGTGAATGTATACACGTCGTGTAAGCTTTTCTTGCTTTCGCCAGATCTCAGCACAGCACATTGAGTGGAAGAGACTATTTGTTAGTGTTGTCAGCCTTCTGCTACTTTTGCCATTGAGCAAACTTATATTTAATTCAACAAGTTGCTGTTGCTGCGCATTAAATCCACGAAAACGAATTTAATACATACACATTGCCTATACATATACAAGTATGCAGTAAGGGGTACACACATGTCTAGATAAAGTATACTCATATTGGGAGAGGAGAGAGTGCAAAAGCGAACGTAATATTTACGACAAAGCCTCTTTATAGACGACGACACGAGCTAATCTGATTTTGGTGACACTGAAAGAAAACAGACTTTTACGCATCGAGATTGAGACAACAGCTAAAGACAGAGAGTGAGCGTAAGATTAAGAGTGAGAGCTCCGAATGAAAACACACCTATACACCTCTATACCCATACACTCGTTTGTGTGCACGTACCTGTGCAAAGTCACTGCTATCTCGCAACGATATACGTGTGTACCCATGTTTTTGTGTCAGTTTGTACTTTTGAACACACATGCATATATACAAACATGTGTATTTGCTAGTGACTTGTATTTGCTAGTGACTACGGCGGCTTACAATGCTCACTCTCTTACTGCTCTCTTATTAAGCACGTCTGTTTCACAAGCTCATTTGTCTTTGTCTCTTTACCTCTCTCTCTCTCTCTGTCTCTCTCTCTCTGTCTCTCTCTCTGTCTCTCTCGCTCTGTCTCTCTCTCTGTCTCTCTCTCTGTCTCTCTCTCTGTCTCTCTCTCTGTCTCTCTCTCTGTCTCTCTCTGTCTCTCTCTCTCTCTCTCTTATTAAATTTGTCTGCGTCATGTTTCGCTGGGCTTTTACTAATATCTATTTATGATTCATTAGGAATTTTCGATTTAATTTAATGTAAATAGTAAGTATATTCTCAATAGTTAGACGTTGTTGAAAATTTACTTGTAACAATCAGCTTAATTCAGTTCAGTATTTTTCAGAGAGTGAAAAAGCTTTTAGCATCCACATACACACTCACACACACTCACACAATGGATCACACAAGAATATAGTAAATGAAGCACTCTCGCAGACAATTAACTTGTCATTTTCACTTATAGCAAAAGCAAACATTTGGTAGTTTTATTATTTTCTCCGATTCAAATTTATCGCCGATCTTATCAACCGAACCACTCTCGGCCTATATATATAAAACTATATAGACGTGTATACTTAGGTATACACACTATTTTTCTTCGTTTAGTTTTTTTTAAATAAGCGCTGGTTGTAAGTCTGACGTAAACGAAACGCCGTCAGCCAACAATCAACTAGAGTCAACAGGCAGTGACAGACAGCCACAGCCACACCGACAGCTCAGCAGCCTAAAAGCCAACAGCCACTTTAGCCACAGTAACAGCAGCAACTGGAGTACGAGTACTTCCAGTATCGGTACCACCAGCAACACACACCAACACACCAACTCACCAACACACCAACACACACACACACGCACACAGAGAGAGAGACAGCAAAGTCGGCCTCAATACACAATCGCTTGGAAGCGTGAATATCGCCTTTATTTGTATGTGGTGCTCTCACTGGTATAGTGTATTCCGCGCTCACTCACGCACACATTGTTACATAAACACGGGAACATACAAACACATGCACAAGCACACCCACAGGCACACACAGCAGCAGCAGCATTCACTTCAACCGTATCTGTCTATTCTTGACAAAGAGCCCGTTTGGAGCGCTGATTTTTTATATGCACACATACATAAACATTTATGAACTATGTACTTATGCGTTTGTGTGTGTGAACAAACTGATATCACCTGAGCGTAACGCTGAGAATGAATTGTTAACTTACGTGACACAGAAAAACAGTGTCAGACAAGCTTTGTGTGCCAAATTTTGTGCTTTGGAAAAAGTGTTAGCACTAAAGCATATAATTGATTAATGAAACTTTATAAAAATAAACTAAGTAAAATATTTTAGTTATTCTGTTTATAGTAAAATACAATAATATAACTTCAATCTCGTATAGGGACTCAGGCTAAACCAGAAATAAAATATTTTAAAATACACTCGTTAATATATATGCCAAATAATTTTTGAGACATTGATCAAAAAAGAAATATTTTAATTTATTTTGTTTTTTGATAATGTTCTAAGTGTATATTGTGGGATTTAAAATCCCAACATGTTTTCTATTTTAATACTTTGACTCCGAAGGTACACGAGTATATTGTTTTTAGGCAATGTGAGCCACAATTTTAATTGAAATATCTTCAGTTGTTTTTGGGTTAGAGCCATAAAATTTGAAATGTGTATAAAATGGCATTATATTTGCCAATATTTATTTCTGTAAATGTACATCGATAAAACTCATTTATGTAGCTTGCTGAAAGCCTAATTCTCAAAAGCTTACATTTTTCGCAACTTTAGGGCTAAGGTTACCAAACTTGGAGGGAAGAACTCTAGGAATAACTAGCATATATTTACCAGCTGCAGACAGGGTATATCGTAGTCGAACTCAATCGACTACGGCACTACATACTAGTTTTATATAAGATTGATATCTATCCTCAAGGAACGTGTTATGAATATTATCTTGTCACATTACTATATAAGCATATAATAGGTATAGGACGGGAAAACAGAAGACTTTGTATTAATGATAAGGCTATCTGTCAATTAAAGATTAAGATACGAGCTGAAATGAAAATTGTCTTTAATACTATCACTAATATTCTGTGGAGAATATCTTTTCAAATTAAATCTTTAAAGCCCTTTTCATAAACAAATGCTGCATATAAAAGGAATAAAAATTTAAAGAATAAGTCTGGCGTATATGGCTGGGTATGTCAATATCAATCTGAAATAAAATAGAAATAATAATCAAAAGAATGGCACAGAAAAAATTGTAGGTACAGTTTGATACACAATTCCCATAACCGATGATTGAACTCAGTCACACTTTGAATATTTGATGAAGGTATATTTTGAGACAGTGTTTTGGGACAAGTACAAATAAAATTAAAAACAGAGAGTGATATGAAATAAGAAACAGCTTTGAAATGAAATGAGTTTACCAGCACAAAAATTACTTCCCTTTACAAAACAAAATTATAAGACCACCTACAAGGACATCAAATAAAAATTTAATTCATATTAAATCATGGATTTTCCTTGTAATTTGTGCTTCTAACATACATTCACCTCATTTTTATTTTCAGATTACTTCTCAATTTTAATACGAAGACTTTACATCAAAAAATAAACCACATATATTCTCAAAATAACTTAAATACAAAATATTCATATCGAGTATTATTGAGTTCTTCAATTATGAAGAATTTATGATTCAAGCTGAATAATGTAAGCATTAGTATGATAACTTTAATACTTGAAATAAGATTCAAATATCTTATGCAAGTAATCAAGTTCTTCGATAAATAATTTTCTTACAAGATTTCGCTTCAAAAATAATTAAAAGATTATTAAAATAGTTTAAAAACTCTTAGCATGAGCAACTTCAATCACTCCTTAACCACAATTATTTTCTTAAATATTATACAAAATAACGAACAACTCTTATTATACTTAAACTAAGCATTTAATTCTTATAGGCATAAACCGATTTAGACTTCAGAAAACGAGGTTAAAACATTAATTTAAAAAATTCATTAATAATTCTGGTGCGTACCGTACTTTATGTCATTGCTAAATGACAATTCTCCTACGATTTTTCGTTTTTTTTTTATCCTTAACTCTACATTACTACTTTACTAAACCCCGCGACACCTTTTTTGGCACCCATACATACCCTTGAGGTACGCGCCTTGTCGGCAGCAGTAACAGCAGCGAGATCCTTGGTTTTGGGTCGGTCAGCTTTGCTGGTTGCCACAATAGGTAGTCCGCCATTCTCAATCATGGTGACGACAATTTTATTACTGGGCGTACATAGTTTAGCACCCTTCGCAGTGGATGTCTTCAGTTCCAATGCCTTTTGACGCATTGCGTTCGAAAGTCGTTGTTTGCGTTCGAGGCGTGCATCGTCCTTGTCCTTTTGGAGCTTGGCAATTGTGGCGGGCGTATGACTCTTTGATCTCTTGAGAAACTTTAACAATTGTCGCTTTACATTGTTGGGCCCACTGTCGTTGCATTCCGAGCCAGAAATTTCATCAATCTTGGATGCACGGCGAGATAATATCGGTTGGGCCCTTGCAGGTAGCTCGAGGCGCCGAAATATACCATCGGGCATGCGCACGAAACAACCCTCGGACATTTTGTGAAACGAATCCGAGGGCAATTTATGATAGTTGCCATTGGGGCTACGATAATGGCAATAGTCTGTCTTATGATAACCATCGCCAACGATATAGAACTCATTACGATGTTCTGTTGGCGCCGTTGATGCCACAGCAACATCCTCAACTTTCCCACTGCAATCGAGAGGAAGTTGAAAGTTCATCAGATTGCTTGTGCTGCTGCTGTTGGCCTCTTCAGAACCGGCAACGTCAGACTGCACGTTGATTTTGCCGCCACCTAGCTCGCTTATTGTAATCGGACGTCGTTGTGGATCGTTCGTTTCTTTGCGTAAAATACTGCCATTGCGTAGCAAAGAGTCCCGTAATACCGACAGCTCATCTTTGTCTAAAAATTCTTGTTGTTGTTGTTGCTGCTGCTGTTGCTGCTTTTGCACCAGTGTTGTACAATGTTTAGATGACTTTGATTTACGTGCGGATAATCGGCGATTTGCGAATTGTGTTGTTGTTGCTGATGATGATTCATCCTTGTTATTGTTATTATGATTATTACTGCTGTTACTCGAAGAACGCGTTGTTTGTCGCTGACTTGTGGTTTGCCCCATGGTTACGTTATTCTTAAATTACCAATATTTACTGGGCTTATGCTTCATTCACGGATTCATGGATTCAAAAACAAAAATGTTTTAAGTTCACGAAAGACACTTTAGTACTAACAGTAGCAACTCTCTAGCGACAATCATCTGTTCCAATTGTAAACAAAATATTTTATTTTTTCATATACACATATTTAAATTTAACTTCACTCAGTTTGGTTTAGTTTATGCATGACGATTTGAGTAGAATTCATTAATTCATTCATTTTTTTATTCAATTACGTCGCGAAAGTCTCTAATGTATGTATGTGTTAATATATACATGAATATTTGCAATATGTATATACATATATCTTTGTGTGTGTAATTTTAATAAATTATTAACAGATCAGCACATACACACGTAGTCCTAATACACTGTCACAGGCATACACTGGAAATTTTTTGTGCTTTCACCTGATTCAGATGCGTTATTTACATTTTACTTTTCGTTTCTCAATATTTTCTATAAAGTTAATAAAGGCCCTTTCATGACCAAAGTGCTGACTGACGTTGCTGACTCAAAATAATCACATTGTCTTATCTTTTAATCGAGTACCGCACATAAACACTCACACGAACACATGTACGTGAATATGTATTTTTTAACCGTTTACACATTCATGAGTTGTGTGTTGTGTGCATATAGAAAATAAGCTTTTAAGCTTAAGAGCAGCGTTTTGCGATAGTAGGTTCCACACAGAAGTTAAATGCAGTCCACACATATAACGAGGTAACGCGCGCGACCGAACTTAAACGTAAAAATATAAAAAGATAATTTGAGAAAACGACGACGGAAACGAAATTGAAGCAGACACGATGAAGCCCCACAACACAAAAAAGCTCGTAACGTTTTTGTTTCTTCTCTCTACGCTTGTTTCGCTCATTTACTTCATCACTCTGCTGCTGTTATTGTTATTGTTGTTGTTGTTATTATTGTTGCTTCTGGTTAAGCTCGTTTGCATTGAAGCTTCACTTGCTTACGCTCGCTAACTCACACAAACGCAAACACAGTTAAGCACACACACACGCCGCAGTCTGTTTTGTATAGAGGAATGTGATGATTTTTCTTTATTTTTATCGGTTCTTTTGTTTTTACTATTGTTGCTTGTTGCAAGCAGTCTACATATTTTAAATGTACAAATATACATATGTGTGCATGCCAACATGTGAGTGTGTGTGCATAGTTGTGTGTGCATATATAAGTAGCGTATAATTAAATTAACTTATCATTCGCAATTGGTCTGGGCTTAGTTGTGATCTCTCTGCGCAGCAAAGCTCCTGCTACAATGACAATCATCAAGCCAAAACAAATGTGTATTTAACAGAAATTGCTCAACTATGCATGTGTGTGAGTATATTTCAAGATCTTTGCATGCATATTAGTTTAGCCAATAACGGACGTTTTTTCATTATTTAAATTATTCAACGTATGTTGACTACTAATACTAAAGCATTTGTCCTAGCTTATCAGCGCACGCAGCACTTGAATTGAAGCGAATTTGTTGTATATATGTGTGTACACTTAATTAATAAAAATAAATATCACAAAAATTTGTAGAAATAAATACGGTTGCATAGGAATTGCAATGGCAATGAATTGGAGTATGTATATTCAAATTATTTCTTATAACAAAAGCAACAACAAAAACAACAATTGTTTGTCGATAACTTAAGTACCGCTTGCTCAATAACACAGCCAGACGACAACGACGACGGCGAACGCGACAAGTGACCACACGAATGAAGTGGAACTTAATACTAAAACAAGCTTTCGACCATTGGCTGATGCCGAGTGGCGAATATATTGGATAAGTTCTATCTGTCGTCGCGGCTACGCTCAGACAATTTTTTGTAGTATTTTGCAGCTTGGCGATAGTTGAATCTTTAAAAAACGGCACACCCTACACAAATAATTGTATTTATGTATAATAAATATGTATATACATATATGTATTTACATAATCCAGCGTCATTCAGAATTGGAATAATTCAAAACAAAAAAAAACTACAATTCATAAATACGTAAGCACACTTATGTACATACAATTGTGGAAGGCATGTACATTGTGCTCACGCACACAGACGTAACACAAGAAACACTCAAAAAAGTTAAAAGCTTTCCACATTGCTGAGAGAGAGAGAAAAAGAGCGAGCTTTGAGAAAGCAAACACAATTTTTATGTGCAGAGTCAAGCAGTTCACCCCACGAAACTAAAGTTCGAAATGATCTGAACCGAAGGCTTCTTTTCTGACTGCCATCAACCAACGACCCGATTAATCGGTCCTTCCATATGCTTGTGTCCAACAAATTCAAATAGCTGTAACCAATAAGCAGGAACAAAATTGTCACAGTTATATTGTACAATTCTATCATGCAACAGATGCAGAATAAAAAAAGATATTATGGATAATGGTAATCTAAATTACACATTTTTTATTGTGTTAGGATTTAAGGTAGATTTTCGAAAAATCTGTTAATTGAGGCACGGCAAAGATGAAATTCCCTTATAAACCGAAATCAAAATGTCCGTATATAGGTTTAGCAATAAAATTAATTGTTGTTGATATATGGCACGTTTCAATAAAAATGTGAACGGGTACTGATGCTGATCAAGAATATAATACTTTAACCGTCGGGAGCGTCTTCATCAAAGGGTTGCAAACTACCCCGCCTAATTATGATACGCTCTACAGGAGTACAATCTGAATAGTTTATTTACAAAGTTAAGGACTCCTTCGTTTTATTATAAAACAAATTTTGGATAGCACTAAGTAAGCTCAAAATTTAGAGTATACATATTGATATGGGAAATAAACAACTACCATCAAAACGTAAAACATTTCTTGGTGTTTTACAAATATTGTATAGAAGGATAGTGAGGATATTATTTTAAATTATTCAGAATTGTATTACGTAGATATTTTAAATTTAAAATACCGCAAACGATTTGGAGAATCAATGGAGAATGTTTGAGGATTTAGTACGAAACGTACTAATTAATATTTTGATACTTTATTTTAGCTTGGTCGACGACAAAATAGTAAAAGCATGATCTCTGATACTACAAAGAAATAAAATGAAGATATATCTTGATCACACATACATCTCACAATTTGTGATAATTAAATTTATATAGAATATATCCCAAGCAATCATGATGAAGATTGCACTTACGCTGAAAAATGAAGATTTTTTACAGAACATTTATAGCACAACTTTATAGTACATTAACATTTCACAAGGAGACAAACTACGAATGTTGACGTTTATAATTGTAAATGTATAGATTTGAAAAAAAATATTGGGACATTATACACTGAACAGATTCGAACGTTGAGCATTTGTAACATATATATGTATATGCGATTGTAAAAATGATCAAAACTATGGTTAAAACATATACCAAATACACATATACAATATTGATCGCTTACCTTAGCTGATGATGTTCGCTGTTTGATGGCAGATGCGTGACCCGAATGGGTGCTGAGAACGTTCTTATTCACAGAGGATGATATAGCAGCAGAAGCACCAGCACCAGCAACACCACCTCCACCCCCAACACCACTGTTGTGATGATGATGATGATTAATGCCAGAGCTATTATTACTAGAGAGTCGGGCGCCATCTGTCGTCATGTTATTGCCCACAACAACGTTGTGGTGGTGATGCTGATGACTGCTGTTACTGTGGTGGTTTGGAGTATTTGATGTTGTTGTTGTTGTTGTTGCAGTCGATGGTATTGTTGGTGTTGTGGTTGCTGTCGTATTATTGCTACTGGCTACTGAATTTGAGGATGCGGCCACTGTTGCTGCTGTTATTGTTGTTGCTGTTGCTGCTGATGATGGTGTTGCTGATGATGATGATGATGATGATGCTGCTGTTGCTGTTGGGGTTGTTGTTGTTATTGCTGTTGGTGGCAGTGAGACAATGTTGGCATTCGCTGAGTCATGCTGCTGCTGCTGCTGTTGATCCTTGACGGAATGCGCCGATGTGCTCATTGTTGTTGCATTGTTGTAATTTGTTATTGCGCTTACAGCATTTGACACTGGCGTCACTGCTGTTACCGATAACGCCATTGTTGTTGATGTTGTTGCTGTGGCAGCAGCAGCAACAGTGCCGTTAGTGACATTTTCAGCGGGCAGGGCTTCAGGAACTGGTTGCAGTGTGGTTCGCATTGCTGTCGACATATTTTGTCTTTCTCCGAAAATATTAATACATATATAAAGATATATATATATAGTCGATATTCTTTGTCTATGCACTCATAAAGAGTGATAGATTTCTTTTATATTCTGCTGACTGTCACAACGTTAACGAGATTCAAAACATTAACTTTATGTTATCTGCCTAATTTAGTTATAGTTGCTGTCCATTTGTGTAGCCACTTTACATCTGAAATATTGAAAAGTTTTCTAATTAAAAACATATATTTTGGAAAAAAAAACTTCATGAGGAAAAGTTGACAATCTGTTGAGTTTTAGCAAAGTTTAAACTGAGAGACTCACAATTTGTTGACCAAAAATTTCTATGAAACTATATGTTTTGCATGTATGTAATTGTATTAAGAATTGTATTCATACAAAATACATATCTTACCAAAAATTGTATCATATAAAGAGGCAATCATATTACTGTTTAAATTCGCGAAAAGTTTTAATTGGGGTATACAAATGCAAAATATAAATTTCTGCATAAACGCCCGTAGCTATTATAAATTGAATTTTTTAAATGTTTAGCCAATAAAAATCTTAAGCTTTTTAATGAGATTTAATTTAATAAAAATTTAAATTATCCCAAAAGTAAATTTCTTACTTGAATTTTAAACTTTAGTTGTAATGAATATTTATTATGCTAAGGCATTAACTTTTTGGTAAATTATGAAATTATAACAAGTTATTTTTTCTTTTTCAAGCTACAAATACAAATTTCGATTGATTTTTGTTGGTATATAGTAGGGACTTAAGAAATCAACAACACTCTCGATTTCGGCTTTAAGTTGGGTTTGCTGGAGCCTGCACAATTCTTGTCGGACGCCCTTACTAATATTGCTGCGTGAAAGCATATCAATAAGTTTTTTATTATCATAATTCGAAAGAGGAACTGCACGCTTTGAGATACTATCAATTTCCGTTGGATGTAGGCCAATCCAGCGCAGCGTTGGCGAGGCAAGCCCGCTAGAAAAGAGGCTCATTGCCTGCGAGCCGTGTTGGTAGACGAGCATTATATCAATCCCAAAGGGATCAGCATCCACCAGAATATATGCTGGTAAATTACATTCGACAGATAGTCTGTAAACTATTCGCCGTGTAGTGCAATCCGGGTATCCTTTGCCAGTTAACAAAATAAACCGAAAGCCAAATGTACTAAATACATTACAGGCCAGCAGACTCTCGAAAACAGATTCTTTTTCCACAATCAAAACCATCTCAGCATTTGTCACAATCCGTTCCACATTTTCATAATCCGTTGGCAGCATAATGGCTCCACAATAAACATTGCCATCCAGAACATCGCCGTTGCTCATGATAAGCTTAATGTCACCTAAAAAATAAGTACAATTATAATTTTGTGAAATTTTTTCTTTACCATATTTGTTGTACCTGAAACAAGTCCTTTGGCTGCAGACTTTATTCCCAAATAAATTGGACACGTATTTAGCATGCGACAAACGTCGAGTTTGGCTGCCACAATATAGGACTGTGATTGTATCATCTGCGGATCCTGATAATAGAGACCGCGTATGGTGCAACTACCTCCAAAAATTTGCAATCGATGAATCTCAGTCAGCAGATAAACCACCAGACAAAATCGATGGCGACTGTGTCGCCTGTTATATATAATTTTTCGATATTTAATCGGTCCTTCCATATCTCGGTCATAATTATCGACTAGGTGTAACGTACTTGAACAATTGCTCGGTATTTTTAAAGATAGGTTTCTGTGAGTTAGCATACTTGAGATCAATTCCAAAACAATCTGCTCTACTTTCCTCAACAAATCGCAATTATTGGTAGTCATCACCTTGACCATTTATATATATTATGAAAACCGCGCTCAAAATGTGTAGTTTTCGGAAATTTATCTTATGTAGTGTTTCCTCTTAAAATGTTTCCAACTTCAGTAATGTACCTGTCAAGTATTACCAATTCGATTTTGTATAAAATAAAATCTCTTCCCAATCAGAGCCCAGTAATATGAACATAGAAAAACAATAGTTAATTGGACAACAAGATATTTACTTAAAAAACAGGCGTAAAGAAAATCTAAGTCAGATTTACTTCATGTAAGAAGTAAAATAAAACGTAAAAAAAAACTTTGATTTCAACCAAAATTTACGTAAAACTATATACGTCCTTTTCTCAAATTGGTGTATATTGATCTAAACTTACCTACTTATAACGTTTAATATACTTTACAACACTGAGGTTAAAATTTGAGTTATATCAAATATGTACATATAGCAACAATTGCTGCGATATTTAAGTTTCCCTATAAAAATGAATGAACGCAATGAAGTAATATCAGACTACAAATTCATATACATAATATATGCACATCCATCAGCAAGAGAATTACATATTCGTTGATACCTTGAAGATAACTATTAGTTTTTCATACATTTTGAAATATTAAATATTAATAACAGTTGTGACTGTTTGACTATATAAATCCTAAGCGGCTTTTGCTTGATAGCAACAAATTTGTTTTGATTTTAATTTCTACTTGTTTTCAGTATTTGCATTTGGTATATGAAAAGAACCAGGCAACATCAAAGATGCTATAAGCTGATGTACAAAAACATACACACATACATACACAAATATGTATATCTATGCCACACACCCTTTTATTATAAATATATTTATTTAAAAAAAAAAACCTATACATAATTTAATGTGTATACACATATTGCTCACAAATATACATTTTTATGTGCATATTATGCATATGTGCAGCATACACAACATTTATGTCAAACTCTAACCAAACACAACAAAAAGGAATTTTCAGCCAATAGTTTAAAATAATTTTGTTGCTGTTAAAAAAACACGCACTATATACACTTTGCAAAGGGAACAACTTATAAATATGAATGATTAACATTAACATCACTTAGTGTGTGTGTGTGTATGTATATAGAAATCCATTCAAAATGTTGTACATACATACATAACTTATGTCAATTTCTTCATTCAGTCTTTTTTCTTATTTTCATTTTCTTTTTTTTTCTTTATTATTTTATACCCAGAAAATGTACTCGTTATTACAAAAGCACGCAGAGTTTTTTTTTTGGACCACAGGGCTAACAGTGCATGCAGGGGTGTGAGGAGGAAAGGGAGTAGAAGGTGGAATGGGGTAGAAGGTGGAAGAGCAATGAAAGCAGACAACAGCGGCAACAACGAATGGAAGAGAGAAAAATAGCGAAACAGCAGCGAACGAAATGGCAGCCCCCTTAAATATTGATTTGCTGCGTTCGCCCCATCCACACACAAACACAAACACTCATGCACACATATAAAAACCAACCCAACCAACCGACATTACTTACCAATAAAAATTTCGTGAACAAATAACAATATTAGGTCATAAATTTGCGATATATCGGCGTGAACATTTAAAAAAAAAATTAAACGCGTTATATTAGCATACGCCTAATGTTTTCATTCATATATATAACACATTATTACTTAATTTTCCATTTTCCAATTTTCAAACACCAAGTGGTAGCAGTAGGAAAAGAAAGACCGACTTTTACCGAACAGTCGACGACACCACACAACGAAATGCTAATGCACATATACATACACATACAGATAATCATATGTATATATGTATCTTTCTCACTCACTCGCTCTCTTATAGCAGCAAATATATATATTTCTCAATAAGATTTTTGATGAAAGCCGTTTTTTCCTTTTTTTAAGTTATGGAATTTAATTATCACCTTTTTCTTTACAGTCAAATTTCGTTCACAATAACTGTTTTTCCTTCTATAAGTTGTTAGGCATTAGACAAAAAGCTACATTCTCACAATATCAATTCAGCAAATGAAGAGATTCGAAGTAACTTGATATTGCGCTATATTGAGTATTGGCATTGGTGTTGATTATCACTTGTTGCAATGAAAATGATAATCAAAATTTTCGTTGTACTTTTCAGATTATTATTATAATCTTTTTCTAACCACATACACTATAGAAAAGCAGCAGTATACGTCGTCCAAAAAAATCACATTAAAATCGGGCAGCCATATTGTAGGGTTGCTAATTGACCATCGATTCATCGGTAATTCTGCAAGCAATACAATATTTCTACACTTATTCATAGTGATGACAACAAAATATATATTACGATATAGGATCGATTCGACAGAATGTATATCAGCTTCTTATCGATACTACTTATGATTAAAATGAATCGGCAAGTGCTGTACAAATTAAGAATTTTATTTCAAAAATTAGATGGACACTATGCACATTTGATGTAAGCCATAAAATCAGCGACGATTAAATGTTAAGGTAACCCTGGTATACTAACTGGTCAAATTTAACTGATTTCTCAAGCCATTTGCCAAAATAGTGATTATATTTTTTCAGCATTACATTTTAATTTGTATTATAATAAAAATTGGTATTGAAATGAATTTTGATAGTGTTTGTTAAGGGTATTCCTTTTAATATTTTAAGCATCATCGATTTTAAATCGATAACACTAATCGGTTGTGTACGCTGACACTGAACTGTAACACGCCTTTTTCTTTCTTTCCTACATACCATAATGGCGGTAGGTTTCTTGAAATTTTTGTGCTATACTAATTATTAAACATCGGCAATAATCTGACAATATTATTGCAAACTATGAATGTGAATTGCAAGCAGAATATTCTCTCGACACAATTGAAATAATATGCTGCGCTGAAATGTGTTATTTGACTAAAAAATTTAAATATATACAATTTGCAGGCAATTGCTAAGAAGACACCCAAAATTAAGCGCGATCCCGCGAAGAACCCGATGCGCGATCTGCACATCAGGAAGTTGTGCCTCAACATCTGCGTGGGTGAATCTGGTGATAGGCTGACCCGTGCCGCCAAGGTGAGTTATTTTTTATCCCAAAACCCAGAAAAATTAAAATACGATAAAAAAAAAAACATAATATTCCATTTGATAGGTGTTGGAGCAGCTGACTGGACAGCAGCCCGTGTTTTCCAAGGCCCGTTACACAGTGCGCTCCTTCGGAATTCGTCGCAATGAGAAGATTGCCGTCCATTGTACGGTGCGCGGCGCCAAAGCCGAGGAAATTTTGGAGCGTGGCCTCAAAGTTCGTGAATACGAGTTGAGACGCGACAATTTCTCGGCAAACGGAAACTTTGGTTTCGGCATTCAGGAACACATCGATTTGGGCATCAAGTACGATCCCTCCATCGGTATCTATGGTCTGGACTTCTACGTCGTTCTGGGCCGTCCAGGTGAGCATACTAAGAGTCCAGCATTTCTGTTGTGCATTTAATTAGGTATCTATTCCCAAATACGGAACTGATGCTCAGTAACTATGCGCAAATCAAATGAAGTTGTGCTCAAAATGAGTTTCGCTTTATAATGCAAACTCAAACGGTGCTTTTTCAACAACAAAGAACGAACGATTCTCTTACCCCATTACAAATTTGCGTATTTGCAGAGTTTATGTATATTAATTAAATTAATTATTATTTTCTTTAGGTTACAACGTGTCTCACAGGAAACGCAAGTCGGGCACTGTTGGCTTCCCACACCGTCTGACGAAGGAGGACGCCATGAAGTGGTTCCAGCAGAAATACGATGGCATCATCCTCAATAGCAAGAAATAAACGCGATTTTCGCTTGGATGTTTTTTTATGATGAGAAATTCTTTAATAAATCCATCATGGGACACATTTGTGAATTTTAAGTCCTTAAGCCATGCAAAGATTTTATCTCTTTAAACTAAGGAAGTGAATGTAAATTAGATTCAGATTGAGAGGTATTTAGTTAGAGAGAAAGAGTTGCTGTCGCTAGCATTCCACTAGGAGATACAGCTGAAAAAACCAGAGTAAATCCAATTAAGATGCGACATTAAAGAAAAGTAAGGGTAAAACGAAATGGTCACATTATTAAAATACGGACTTAATCCAAGTTTCATAAAGATAAACGAAGAGACTCGTTTGCATAGAGAAAAACGAATATTGATGCTCCTCATGAAGACGTTTCCGTCAAAAGCTTATAAAATGATGACTCATCATTATTATAATAAATTTAATGAAGTTATTAGTATAATTTTGGGAGCTGGATGTTGTTCTAAAATTTATTTTTTTGCGTTGACTTGAATTTGCCACCCTTTCGGTTGCTCATTATGGCAAATCGAATTTGTTGAACCAGCCATTGAACGCCTTCTTCCAAACCTTCGCCAGAGACTGCGTTGCTCGAACATATGTGCCAAGGTTTCTCTTTAATGTTCTCCAGACCCAAGGCTAAAAGAACATCATTTAGATTTAAAAAATAAATAATACAAAATTCAATGGTTACCTGCCGCAATTTTAACATTCGAAAGCGAATCTTCTAGATCCGATTTGTTGCCATAGAAAAGGATGGGCACTGTGCGATTACAAAGATCGGGATGTTGTAGCACCAGATCCAATTCATCTTTGACAACCACTTAATATGACAAATGGAAAATATATATATATATAAATGTCGATAAATTACTAAGAACAAATACCAAATCGCATCCGATCACTGGAGTCAATTACATAGATAATCCCCTGACAATTCTTGAACTGATGTTCCCACAAATTCCGATATCTCGTCGCACCGGACATATCTATTGCCTTGATACTAACGCCTATGCCTGTACAAAAACATATTTATAAGTATTCACTCTATATATTAAATTTCACTGCTTACTGTAAAATTGTTCGATTAGAAATCCAACTGTTGGCACCATTATCGCAGACTGTTCGTTAGATTTCTTGAAATGATTTATTATCGTCGATTTACCACTGTTGTTTAGACCTAATACTAAAATTGTCATTTTATCTCGCTTGACTTTTATCAAATCGGACAAATTGTGTAGCATTCCCATATTACGTGTTTATTTTATCTTCTTTTTTTTTACTAATTTCAACGCGATGGAAAATTTGTATAATGTTTTGCCAAGCAATTGATTGCTATGGCAACGAAATATAGACATCGATTTATTATTTATATAAATCCACAGTCGTCCTTAGAAAATGCAGGCTCGACTCCAGTCAAGGCCATTGTTTTTGTTTATTACAGCTCCCGTTAAACAAGTTGGTAACTTATCAACATTAATTAAGAGATAAGATAAGAGGTTTTTTTGAATGTATATTTTCATCAAAGATCCAAGAATTGGCTAGGGGAGTTTCAGATATATTCTATGTTAAGATAGCAACAATTTCGATCGAAGTGCTCTGCCCCCGTAGATCGGATTTTAAATACCCGAGTTCAAAATTTGAAGTTTATAGCTCTTATAGTCCCGACTTATATATGAAATATAAAAATGACTGACCCTTATGACCCAAAGGGCCCAGACAATATCATGAAACAACAGCACGCCGTAAATAACATACCACCTAAGCCACCTGCAGATACTTTATTTTAATTTCAATTAAAAAAAAATATATAACAATCTATTTGATGCGTATATGTATTTGACCAGTGTTTATAATTTTGTTACTAGACTTTGGTTGTACCTGTAGCGTATCGTTAAGTCCAAGGTAACCGAATACCGTAAAAAAGTTAGGGAAAATACAAAATTTTTATACTGTTTTTAGCAAAATAGAATTTGGAACATTGTCATCCCATTCGTTGAACTGTTAATTAAACATTTCTGTTATTAGATATATATCACTTTCGACAGGTTATTATATGGGTGACCCAAACGGTAGTTTTTAACCTGTGTACAGCGTTCAGCAAGAAGAAGGGTGTATACCAAGTCTTTAGTTGGAGTGCAGCGCATATAAGACCATCAAATATTAATGTATAATAATATATTGAATCGGTTTCTGTAAACGATACTGATTATCAATATTAATGCCTTATGGTAGTAATAGACACACCACTAATCCCCGGACCATAGTGACAATGCAAAATGAATTATTAGCAGTTCCGTATCCTGTGTTTTATTAATCCGACTTATCGTTGTAGACATTGGAAAATAATTTTCTATCACTTTCACTAAAACTATGATGATATCTAACTATTCCTATTTTGGATCTCATGTTGAAATTATGAAGAGGTTCTTCCCTTAATAATTTGTGCGTCTTTTATTAAAACTGTAGCGTTAAGTCAGTTTAGCGTTAAGTTTAGTTTAAGTCAGTTATCTATCAATTCACGATCCCCTCGGTCAGATCGGTTGATATCGATGGGTCAACGTACAAATGATAATTTATTTAAGGTAATTAACTTGGATTTATTTAATTCACTTCTGTATTTTTTTCGACACAAAAACAGAACTCAACTGTTTTAACACAAGCAATCGCAACGCTTTCTTCTTCTCTATTTGATCGGGCACGTCTTAAATGTACAAGAGGAATATATAATTAATTACACATTTTCATATTTGTATATGTCTTTTTTTTTAATTTATGCTTACATACTCTTATATTTTTTAAATGTAGAGAATGATAATAAAGGTTCCTTCAATTCAGATCTTATCTTATTAGCCACAGATTTTGGTGTTAAAATTTTATGTAAACATTTTAAAAATTCTGCATGTATGTATATAAGGCAAACAGCCGGCGAATAGTGAGCTGCTTGCCATTCCAGTTATTGCCAAATATCAAATATTAAAAACGAAGCCATATCGCTCTGGCAGTGCAACGGGCACGTGTTTACACAGCACAAATGTCGAAATTTCAGCTTGTAAACACATATTTACAATACAACGGAAATAAACATAGGACAAATAAGTGTTATATTTATTAATTTTGAAAAGTTTTATTTAACATTAATAAGTTTAAACAATTACTTAGCAATCTAGAAAGTTAGCTGCCATTAAAAGTTCTAAGGCAATCTCGGGAGCAATCGGGAATTCGGGTATTTCAGTTGAACTATTGGTATATCGAACTTTATAAGTGAAATACATGCACACCTTCTGTAAAACATGCGATCTGAAAAAGAAACAAAATATATAATTAGTTGAATTATGAACAATTTGTAAAACATCTCAACATATGTAAATAAATCTATTTTTCTTAACTAAATCAAGTTAACTGAATTTGTATTACTTAAATGTATTGTCAAATGAAGTTCTTCCTTTTTTCTAGTTAGAAGAACAGTCCGTAATGAAATATGATTATATATAACCAAAGTGTTT
This sequence comes from Drosophila fungiperda, assembly GCA_035042345.1. Taxonomy (NCBI): domain Eukaryota; kingdom Metazoa; phylum Arthropoda; class Insecta; order Diptera; family Drosophilidae; genus Drosophila; species Drosophila fungiperda. Next base: position 2,870,349 of record JAWNLM010000216.1, read on the forward strand.
ACAAGCTTATTGATAACATTAAGAATTATTATTAAAATTTGAACTATTTTTACTAATTTTTATTTTTGACACATACGATAACCAAATATAATTTTACCAAAGAGAAAGAAATGCGTTATAAAATACAATGAGTTGTGCATAACATTTTTAGTGATTTTGGTGATTCTCATTAAAATATTTTACCAGGTATATACATATTATGAAATTTTAAGAAACTTGCAAATTAAATAATTTGGAATTATGTTAATTTGGACAATTTTTAATTTGCTTCTGTTTATTAGATTTTTAACAAATAGAAAGCTATGTTTTGCTAGTTCGTTTTTATTTGGTGTTCTTAAGGATATGTGATCAATAGCTTAACAAAATATTCTTAAAGTTAAATATTTAAGCAGTTCACACTTATGTATATGCATATGACAATTGCACACACATGCACGCATACATACATATTAATTTGCAATACATATACATTCGTAATTCCTTGACCGGTCATTTGGATAAATACTACTGCAAGCAATTAGTACCCATTATCATGTAAAAACTTACGGAATTTCCCGAAAGTGTACTTCATTTGCCTCGTTTTCCGCAAATTGTCCTGGGCCAGATAACATTGCCTTAATTGTGCCAGAGGTGAGAGCATGTTCGCGTTTTACAATAAATTCGTGGCCGTCGGATGAAATTAGTTTTACATACATGGCATCTGGCCCCTCACAACCGCCATAGATCTTGTCGCTGCGCTGCTCATCCATTGCTATCATCTGGAAAATGCTCTGACTACATTATTTTGTATTCTACTCCATTTTATTTTATTTTGTCTTACTTGCCAAATAGAATCAGTCTGTGACAACACTAAAATTTTACTTATACAATTCAGTGTTGGTGAATGGATGCAATACCAAACTAATTATTTTATATCTTTAAGTCATCGTGTCATCGTGAAATCGATGAAAAATTCATCGATATATAAATATATTTGTTTTTATTTATATTTGTATTTAGTTTATAGAGTTATTATTAACTTGCTTATCATCGCCAGACGAACGTCGCTCCTGTGCATTTCATACCATTTCAGTTGTTTAAGCAGGGATTTAGTTTGTATCAATAAGAACCAAAAAATAATAATAGCTTAAAATTCATAGGCATGTATGTAAATTATGTAAATAAATATCAAAATTGAATAAAACTTTTTTAACATGATCGGAATGCCGTTATGCTAAGCGATAAGGCCAAAGCATAGTTTTTATCAACAAACTTTGATAGCTCTAAAATTGCGTAGGGAAACCACGAAATTAACTTAGTAAAATTTGTTTAAAACAGCTTACACTTTCGTGCTATAACATTTCTTAATGTTGCTAAATAGTTCGCTAACTAAAAGAACGTTATCCACATGCTTTTCACATTGTATGTATCTAGGCTCCTCCTCTTTTTAATGTTGCATTGAGTCCAAAGTTCGTTGACTCATGAACTCTCGCCAAATATATCCAAAAACAAATATTTTAACAACACTCAGACATGCTTGCCCTCCAGAGAAGTTACAAAAATAAAATTCATGCATTTTTATGGGCGATCAAATTTAACCAATTGATTTGAAGAACATTTAACGACTAGCTTTGAAAGTATGGGAAATAAGAGTCACATAAACTATATCTAACAGTATAATGATCACTATATGACCAAAAATTGCATGTTTAATAGTTCCCAGTTGGCAGTTTTCGATTTTTTATTAAAAATAAACAATGATTTAATTTATTCGACTTTTAGATGAAATAATTTCGACTTTATTGAGTGCTACGACGTGAAAAGAACAAGTATTTTGTTTTTTTTAATCTTAATTCTGTTCTCGTTTTTATTTTGACGCAACGTTCGACGACACATTTTAGTTCTCATCCACTTCAGCCTCCTGCTCCTCCTCAAATTCAGCGTCCTCATCGGCGGTTGCCTCCTGGTACTGCTGGTACTCAGACACCAAGTCGTTCATGTTGCTCTCTGCTTCAGTGAACTCCATCTCATCCATGCCCTCGCCAGTGTACCAATGCAAGAAAGCCTTGCGACGGAACATAGCCGTAAACTGCTCAGAGATGCGCTTGAACAGCTCCTGAATGGCAGTCGAGTTACCGATGAAGGTAGCCGACATTTTCAGACCACGAGGCGGGATATCGCACACAGCGGTCTTCACATTGTTGGGGATCCATTCAACAAAGTATGAGCTGTTCTTGTTCTGGATGTTCAGCATCTGTTCATCGACCTCCTTCATGGACATGCGTCCACGGAAGATGGCAGCGACGGTCAGGTAACGTCCATGGCGAGGATCGCATGCGGCCATCATGTTCTTCGCATCAAACATCTGTTGAGTCAGCTCAGGAACTGTGAGCGCACGATATTGCTGGGAGCCACGGGATGTCAGGGGCGCAAAGCCAGGCATGAAGAAATGCAGACGTGGGAATGGAACCATGTTTACTGCCAGTTTGCGGAGATCAGCATTCAGTTGGCCAGGGAAGCGGAGGCAAGTGGTGACGCCAGACATTGTCAACGAGACAAGATGGTTCAAGTCACCGTATGTTGGGGTCGTCAGCTTGAGGGTACGGAAGCAGATATCGTAGAGGGCCTCATTATCGATGCAGTAGGTCTCGTCTGTGTTTTCGACCAGCTGATGCACCGACAACGTTGCATTGTAGGGCTCCACAACGGTATCCGATACCTTTGGCGAGGGTACAACCGAGTATGTGTTCATGATTCTGTCGGGGTACTCCTCACGGATCTTGGAAATGAGCAGGGTACCCATGCCGGAGCCAGTGCCGCCGCCTAGGGAGTGTGTTAGCTGGAAGCCTTGCAGGCAATCGCACGATTCAGCCTCTTTGCGTACAACATCGAGCACCGAATCAACAAGCTCAGCGCCCTCTGTGTAATGGCCCTTGGCCCAGTTGTTACCAGCACCAGACTGACCGAACACAAAGTTATCGGGTCTGAAGATCTGACCAAATGGACCCGAGCGCACTGAGTCCATGGTGCCAGGCTCCAGATCAACTAAGACAGCACGGGGAACATACTTGCCACCGGACGCCTCATTGTAGTACACATTGATGCGCTCCAGCTGCAGATCGCTGTCACCATGGTAAGCGCCGGTTGCATCGATGCCATGCTCATCGGAGATTATTTCCCAGAACTAGAATGAAAGCAAATTAAACTAAGAATTTACAATTGCAATCTTTTTATAATTTTGTCATAAAGTTAACGCATTGCACGCAAAGTCGACGATAATATAATTGCCTATTTCTGTATATGCACAGAAACTAGGAGTATATTCGCCTGTCTTTTGCTGTGGCTATATATATATATATATCATATTGTTTAAGATATGCTTGCTTATATTAACTGCATAGTGCACTGCTTAGTGTTTAAATCATATATATTTACATACAATCAGTAATTGTTTATTGCGATAACGTCCTTTGCAAAATTTCGTTTGTCATTTTTAATTCATTTATATAAATATCTTAATCGATTTATCGACTTTAATTGAAAAGTTATCATAGTCATAGTAACATAAGCTGAGCATGTCCATTATGAAATATGTGATATATAAACATTTTTTTTCATTTGTACAGGAAACCGTTGTGACCATTGAAAGACAGACAAATAAAAAAAGCTTTATATATAAGTAGGCGATGAGTCAGTGAACATTGAGGTGGGCTGTGAGACAACAACGGAAACATTATCATCATCATGGCTTGGTCTCAACCCAACTAGGCGTGGGTTGATTTACATTATAACACCAGCTGTCCACCTTAACTGTCTTTTTTGCTACAAGCATGTAGGTAGTCGGACAGTTTGTAGGTAGGCAGTTAAGCAGACTGCGTGCTGCCCACGCTCTTTGAGAACTGTTGTCGTCGTCATCAGCAGACAAGCAGCTGCTGCTGCCGCCTACCTCAAATTTAAGCCTGTACATATATGTAGTATTCATTAATAGCTCTCTCACTCGCTTACATCATCAGCAGAGACAGCAACAAAAATCAACCCACACTCTAGAGTCGAGCGACGGGCGTTAGCCGGCGAGGCCAAGCTTACGTTTAATTCGATGTCTGTCATCACCCAACCACCAACCATATGGCATTAGAAAAATGTTTTTGGGGTCATTACGTCATTGTGGAACGTTAGATTTTTAGTTTGTTTATTTCAAGTAAACAATTAAAACATTTCTACCTATATAACAAAAAAAGAACCTAAAAGCGAAAACCACAAATACATGAAGTTGCCATGATACCACAAATAACCATTGCAAAAAAAAAAATTTACAGAAGGTGTGTCTGTTCATGCCATTTACGTTTAAGTATGTATATGTATGCATTTATGTGTGTGTGTGAGATAGAGAGAGAGAAAGAGAGAGCATCGATGCAAAAAACTGTGTTGCAGCTGCTGTTCCTGTAAATGGGGGAAGTTTTTTTTCGTGTGTATTCGAAAGAGGACAACAAAGGCTCTATTGATTTGCCTAAAGGACGACGTCGGCGATGACGCAGACTTTTTTCCGTTCGGAATGAGAGTCTTTTCCTGCCGGCGCGGCTGGCGAACGAGAGTTGTTCACCAGCATGCTCTTGAAAAGTGGCAACACCGCGCCTTTGGGTGTGTCATATGTATAGAAAGAAGTAGTTACTACTTGGTATGGTATTAGTGCACATCGGTATATTTAGCGGTATTTGTGTAAAGAAAAAACGTTCAGCTTGTTCTCATTGCACATTTTCTTGATGATCTTTAAATATGTTTTTTTTAGAAATTGTTTCATTTACCACAATCAAATAGAAAAAAAGCAATAAACATAAACAGCGGTTATACAAAGTTATAAAAACTTATCTACACTAATCAATAAATATATGTATATATAAAGTATCCCTAAACGCACATCGATTAATGAATGCATATGTATATATGTTTCGTGTCATTGCGAACCGGTCGACAACCGGTTCAGCCATTTTAGGTAAAATGACATCATATTTTCTCTTCACCAAAACTCCGTCAGAAGTCAGTTCAAGCAAATTGAACACACTGAAATACGTATTCACACATTCCAGTTTGTGTGTGGTGTATGCAAGAAAAATCAATTTAAAAAATATGTGGATACCTTTCACCAATTATAAGCATACACATAAATGAATGTTTTCATACAAGCATACCAGCAGCAGATACATACATACTTAAGCAAGTACTAACCGAAGTGACTTTCTCATTGGATGAAAAAATGAGAGCTTTGCAGCAAAACTGACTCATTCATATGTACATACATAAAAGTAAATTTGTAATCAACGAAACATATGTATACGAAAAGACAAAATGCATTCAAATTTATTAACACAAATGGGTAAAAAGCAGGCACACCCAAAAATTATGGATTGAATTGTCTATTATGTATGCACATATTTATACATAAATAAATTTATATATACATATATATATTAATATACATATACATAAAAGAAAATATATATATGTATATTAATATACATATACATAAATAATATATACTAATAAATATGCATACATATATACAGAATTGATATTCATAAATTTGTATGTTATATAGAACTGTGTGCGCAAAAGCCGGTGTCCTCAATAAATTTGCCACATGGCAGTGCAAAAAATGACGCCATATTGTCTAGTAACTGTACTTCATTATTATTAATTGAACTACAGCTAGATTTATGTGAGTAATAAATACATACCTTAGCTCCAATTTGGTTGCCGCACTGACCAGCTTGGATGTGTACAATTTCACGCATTTTATTTTTTTTTAATATATATAAACTTTAAGCTTAACAAATATTTCCTGCTTGTAGTCAACAAACACACTTCTTTCCGCTTCACACGACGAATACTGTCTGACTTCATCAACGAAACCGGCAGTATAATATAACATGGAAAAGAAGTGTGACCAATCTGCATTAATGCAGAAAATACCAATTGCAAAGAACTTATGGCATAAAGGTAAAATTTTCAATAAATAGTATTTTATTTAATTTAAAAAAATTAATTTTATCACGATTTCCATACAAAAAAAAAATGAATACATTCCGGTCAATATAACCGTATCCTTCCGTTTGAGCATCTATGATATAAATGTCCCACTGCTATAACAATTACGAATTGATTGCATTTTTTGAATTTGTATCATTTTTCGTCAAATATTTTTAAATCAAAATTCACAAATTCTAAAAAAAACTTTTTGAAAACTTAATAGATTTTCAAAAGCCACACACATATCTGCCGATAAAGTAAAAAACATAGGATTTTGCTACCCTTAACTGGGTTTATTTAAATGATCTGATAAATGTAATGCTTTATTATGCATATCAAGTGCGCTCTCTTTCCATATTGTCAAAAGTTTTTATAATCTAATCAATGGACTTCATCTTGCACAAATGATTAATGGGTATCATTTTGACTTCATCGTTTATCTTACAAACAAGAACATCGCCCTCCTGCTTGGACAAAACTTTACCAACAGATTCTCTTTCCTCCCCATAGATAACCTTGAATTCATCACCACTGTTGGGTGGGACAGGAGCCAGGTGCTCACTAACAATGGATACGCTACGATCCTCCTGGCGTAGAAATACGGAGCAAACTCCATTTGAGACAGTTCGAATAATGCCTGTCTGTCCAACCAGATCAGTGTCATCGTGGGTGTGAATGCGCACCTCGATGTCCGTGGTACACCAATCGCCCATTGAAGAGTCGAGACTGGCTCCTGGCGTTTGTGGGTTATAGGGGGACTGTGGTACACCACCTGGTGTATTGGGTGAATAAGTCGATGGCGATGGTGTATTCATATAGCCAACTGGATATGGCGATGGTGCTGGACTGGGACTCGGATTAAATGGACTATAGCTGCGATCCGAGCCGTAGAGTGTACCTGGCGTTTGTGGTGCAAATTGTGATGACATTTGATAGCCGGGAGTGCCTAAGTAAATAGTACAGTTTAATATTGAAATTATAACAAATGAATGTTTAGTATCATACTTGGATTATATCCTGGACTGGGACTCGGCTCCTCCAGTGAATAATCGAAATCGGTATTCCTTGCTGGCGTCGTATTCGCCGTCGGATCCCAAGCGCCATGTCTAGGGGTCATGCTGCCATCATGCGATGGCGTCATTGTGCCATACGGCGTACGTGTATCCGTATCCCAATTGGGCGTCTGACTGCCAACCAATGGAGTTTTCGAGCCAGCAGCAGTGTAACTAGGAGTTTGTGCTCCATAGCCAGGTGTGCGGGCTGGAGTACGTCCATATGTGGATACACTGCCCTCCTTACCCGGCTCACCGACAATCACAATGTGATTGCGATCAACAGAAATCGTTTGACACGATGTATGCAATTCAACGCGAGCTGTGCTCTCAGTTGCATCCTTAACAATACCAACGGCACCTAAAAAATTCATATTAATATATGGAGGAACTATATTAAAACATTGACGTTTACCTTTGTAAGGACCACCACAAATCTTAATAGTCTTGCCCAAAAGTTCGCGATCGCGCGTAACTCGAAAACCACCTCGTCCACCCCGCGACCCACCACGAGCGCCACGCCCTCCAGACGGATGCATTGGTGATTGTATGCGTGGTGACATGAATCCCAAACCACCCAGGGTGTTAGCATTGCTGACATTCGTCTTGCTGCCACCAGCGAGTTGCAAATGACGCGTCTTACAAACGAATATGCCTCCGTTTTCCGTATACATACGGCAATGAAGAAATGCCAAGCTACGATACAAATGCTTGATTTCTCCTGAGCGTCCCTTTACAAACACACAAATGAAAGATTACAAATACTGCCTGCAATAAATATCAGAGTAAAAATGCTTACGGCATGGGGCCCTTCCATAACTTTAACAATATCTCGTCGGCGAATTTGATTTTGATCGGCATCCAGAGCAACAGTATTCTGATTTTCTCGTCGCTTGTGCAGGGCTGTTGGTTTGCACTCAATACATTTACCATTCATTCCCAGGACATGAAAGTTCTCACGCTCTAAACGCACAATGACGCCAACATTTTGCGAACTGGCAAAGTTTACATTAATTGAAAGATGAAAAACGATATCCAGTTGATAACTACTCACTCAAGTTGCACAAGATCTCCCCATTGAAACTGACCCAGACAATCTACGCCCGTTGCTACGTCCGAGCATAATTGCAAGTCACGTGGTAATACCTCAAGTTCGTGGTTGGTCAAATCGGAGACGAGTACTACTCGTTGTGGCTCCACGCGAATGATTAGTCCAGTTTCTCCTTCATATCGGCCAGCTAAAACTCTTGCATGATCGCCAGTTTTAAAGTATTTACGCAATTCGCTGGCTTTAAAAATGAGAGGGTCCTACAAGCGAAAGTAGAGATATTTAATTTTAATTAAAAAACTCTAATATTAATACTAACCTTTAAATCTTGATGCTTTGGCATAACTGTAATCATTGTGCCATCAATTGCCACTATTTTGGCTTGCAAGTTTTCCAGGTCACCCACACAAACTTCAACATTATCGCCCATCGAAAATGAATGGGCAGCAGTTGGATCATCTTTAACATTAGCCATTATTTCCAAGTTAACCTCTAGAAAATATATAGAACACATTTAATTTGAGTAATCATATCTAAAGTGATCGTTAATCTTACCCTCTGGTGTTTCTTCAAACCGTTCCAGTTCGGCAAGCGTAGGTTTTACGCCCTCGGATAAAATTGCAGACATGTTAAAATTTTTATAAAGAAATCCCTTGCGAGAATAGCGACTGCCTTCAAACAGCAAAAAATCACCATCTGAGTGAACTTCTCCACCAATTGCCCTATAAGTATATAATTTTAATACATAGTAATAAGGCGTCTTATATAGATAGTATACCTAACAGCTTCTGGATCGAATGGTTTAGCAGGTGGTCTCCGTTTTTTCTTACGCTTGGAATCATCAGACTCCTAAAGTACAAATCCTCCATTAGCATAGACATAATTTCATCAATATATTTATTTCATACCGTTGCCGTTGTCCTTAAGGCACCGCGCATTCGAGTGTAGTCGATGCGAGGAAGCAGCTTGAGATGCACTTGATTTTGTGCCAAATCCACATAATCCACTTGCGCAATATCATCTTTGTACAATCCACGCTTCAAGCGCACCCACTGCTTAAGCTTCAGACCAACTTGTTCTTTAACGACTTTAAGCACATCTGTCATTTCTTTTATGGGCACCATTTCCTGCTTCCATTTGCCCATGCGCAAATTGCCCACATTGTCAATAGCGGTCTTAACATGTGTTTGCTTATATGCCTCCAGATAGATATATCCCTTCACTCCTTCGGGTGCAATGATTGATTTAATTTGCAAGGGATCGTCGGTGTTTAAGTACGTTAGGAACTTTCTCATCAGCAGCAATGCAGTCGCCTTCTCTTCACCAATTCGACATTTCACCATCCACAAATTGGGATCCCTTTGTTAAGGATTTGGAATATAAGTACAATTATTGGGTATTATTATGTTTACTTACTTGATACCTGGTAAAAGAGTTTGTTGTGTGATCTCGTCAGACATTTCCTCACCACCATCACCAAAGTGACGCTTAACCATTGATTCGTCAGCATATTTCTTTCTTAGATATTCCTCAATTTCATCCTCTTTTTGAGTGCTATAAAAATTGTAAATTCAATTAATCAGAATTTAATTTTCTTTTAAAATCTCTTAAAAACTTACTCCCACAAATTGGTGCCTCTTCTTCTGATTTCAATATCTCTGGCCGTTGGACCCAGTTCATCAATTTCATTGCCAACAATACCAATCTCGTTGGCGCCCTCCTCACCCTCATCATCTTCATCTACCTCGTCATCTACTTCAGCTTCGTCAATAATAAAGCCACCAAAGCGCTCTTTTTTCTTCTTCTTTCTCGGATGGTCATCCTCGTTCTCTTCCTCCTCATATTCCTCGGAGTCTATATCCTCGCCATACGCGTCTTCATCCTCAGAGTCCTCGGATTTGTGACGGTGTGCACTGCGTCCACCTTGAGGTTGTGGGGAATCAGATCCCGATCCCGAATGCACGGATTGGGAACGGGATCGAGAAGAACGAGATCTGGATCGGGATACCGACCTTGACCTTGAGCGCAAACCGGACTTGGATCGACCACTATGCTGCGATTTATTTGATATCGATCCATCTTCGGATCCACTGTCCGACATATTGCTGACTTCAGAGTCCGACATTTTTTGTTCTGTAGACGTGTGCAAATGGTACGCAAATGGTTTTTGTTAAACCAGTTAAAAGATTGTTTAATGCGTTCAAAATTATTTAATGCTATTCACTGTACTCACATAGTTGCTTGTACTTAATTACAAGATTTACCATCTGCACGAACTTTAATATTTATTAAATCCAACACACATTTATTAGGGTTGCTCTTTAATCGACGCTTAGTTATGGTCATTGACCAAATATGCATTGATTGGATATGTTGATATCGAATAGTCTTATCGATGACTTAAGCATTCGTGAAATCATCGATATTTTTGGATTCCATTCTCATGATTCGTCTTTAAAATCTAATAGTACATGGTTAGTATTTAAAAAATAATAATAGTATGTTTTATTAAACAAATTTCGAAAATATATAATTCGTTATATATGCAGCTGATTAAAATACAGAAATAACTGCTCGAATTTTATCACCCACAAAAGGCTTTGAGTGGCTTAGATTCTGAATAATAAAACTATTGAACAATCTCTTTATGGTCATTCAAGCCTTGTCCACGCAATGGAATCAGTCCAAACATCATGCTAATATATAATAAATAATATTATTCAAGAAGCTAACTTTACCAGATAAGATCCGAAAGCATTGGATGCTATTTTACCAAATATTAAGAATTTGTTTATAATTAATAGGTTATCCTCCATTTTAATGATTATATTAATAAATTTAAGTCTAAAATAGTGGCAGCTCTCAGTGAACACATATGACGTCACTTCTACCTTTTTAATTCGTTTTGTGTGAATGCCAATAAACGAGTAATATATACAACAGACACAGACAGACAACAGACACAGGCACACAACAGACACTCCTATGAATAGAATCATTTAAGAAGAAGAACTTGTAAGAGGAATTAATTACTGTTTTCAAATCTTACGATTATTAAATAACTAAATACTGCTGAACGGACAGTTGATGTACAATTGCTTTGCCGTATGTGCAAATGATGTATATACACAGGAGTTTTAACTAACCTTGCTAGAGCACATAATTTTTTTTAAGCGAGCGCATATTGCAATATTCAAGTTTTATATGTAGGTGTATGTATGTGTTTGTAAATATGTATATAAAACTGTATATTAAAGTACCTCAATACGACGTACATAATTTTCATAGAATCGGAAATACTGATTAATCGATCACAGAGTTTAAAAAATCATTATAGGATTTCAGAGTGCCAGTCCAGGTGGTGTATAATAAACATATGGGTGATGAAACATATATATGCTGAAAATATTCCATGTTAATGCCGAAAAATAACCAATCTGGCTTGCATAAATTTAATAGGTGGTGAATTCATATTTAAAATCGCCAGTAGTGCGATATTATTTAAATCATGAACTCTGCAGAAGTCAAACAAAACTACCAGCCACATAAATGCAATGAGTGTAAGTAATTTGCACCAACTTTAGAAAAATTGTAATTTAATAAATTTACAATTATTTTGAAAATTTTAGCCCATTCGGAAGATTATGTGCTTCATGTGCATATGCCCAACAAGAGCTTTAAATCGATTGCGTTCAATAAAAGTGAAACGGTATTCCACATAATCAAGAAAACAGTGGATGAGTTTGGAAAAGATGGTCAACCCCCTCCAAGCATTCAGCGTTATGCATGTCGCATGTTAAATGTGATTACCAAAGAAGTAAGTAGTGAAATGAATCTGGGAATTCTTACTTATAGTATTTTTTGTCTTTTTTTGATAACAGGTACTATGGTTAGCACGAACAACGTCAATGGACAAGGTATTGTCGCACATACTCTCACCTGGATGCTCCAATATTGACTGTCCCAACAACGATCCGATAAAAGCAAACCTAACAGAATGCAAGGGCACCCACCAAGGACGACGATCTGTGACCACAGGAGTTTGGCGTGTGGAGCTACGAGTACGATATGTTCCCCACAAGATTCAAGATCTCTTCGACGAAGACAAAACTACATGCTTCTATTATTTTGATCAGGTGAAAATGAAACTAAATTTATTTTCGATAACCAGTAACCAAAATGTGGTATACAGGTAAAGGACGATTATATTCAGGCAAATTTGGCGGCCGTTGACGCCGATTTAGCGGTTCAACTTTGCTGTTTGGGCATACGTCATTATTTCAAAAATATAACGCTTAAGGCGCCTGACAAGAAGCAACACCTCGATTATATAGAGAAAGAAATTGGATTTAAATGTTTTATTCCGCAATCTGTGATAAGCACAACAAAACCAAAGAATCTAAAAAAAATGATCCAAGTTGGATACAAAAAGGTCTACAACTACAATGACATTGAGTACTTGACGAAGTATGTATTCGTATTCCTTAACTCCATCAGTTTAATCTTTAATTCGCAAATATTTGAAACAAACAGGTTCTTCTATCTTCTGAAAAACTTTTTCCTAACCGATTTTGAACAATTTTCGGTTACCTTGAGTTCTGCTTGGAACATATCTGGAATCTTACACGTTGGTCCGCATATTGGTAATAATTAGATTTTTCTCATTTATCTGATATCAACTTGAAACTAACGCGTATTTAAATGTGTAGGAATCTCTTACCAGACTCATCCTCAAGCAAGTTTAAGGAATGTAGCTCAGTTTAAGGATGTTGTTGCTATAAAAACCTGCGCTCTCCCAAAGGAAAAAGTGCCCATCGAGGCGGAGCAACAAAATTTAAATTGTAATTGTCAGAAGATCAAAACGCAAATCAAAATTTCTGCATCAAATATTGCTGAAACATTAATAATAACGTGTAATGGAGTTAACGTAAGTATAATAATAAGTATAATAATAATGGCCATGCATTTTGACGATTATTCTGAAATATATTACAGACTGCTGAGAGTATTGCTGATCTTATTGATGGCTATTGCCGACTATTAACTAAAGATCTGGGATTTACAATATGGCAACGCGAGTCATGTTTAAAGAACGCTGAAAGCTCAACAAAAACAACCAACGAACCAACCACGTCGTCCCCTAATAAAAGTAAACCTATGCTAACAGATGATTACGCTGAAATTGGTTTATTAGAAGGGGAAGGAGATTACTCCACACCCACAGGTAAAGAAAGACTTTATCATCTAATTAAATCTTAAATTTCTAAATGAACTATGTCTTTAATTTTTTAGTGCGCAATTACGAGCTGGATCGATCTCAAATAGTACTTAGTGCGAAAATTGGTGTTGGTCAATTTGGAGACGTTTATGTTGGATCGTACACAATACCAATATCAGCTAAAAAGATGAAGGCAAATGAGAGTGATCAAAACAATAGCGATGCCAAATATGATGTCATCCAGGTTGCTGTAAAAACCTGTAAAGCTAATGACGACCCAGAAAAGACAGAAAATTTTCTTGCCGAAGCATGTAAATGAGTTAAAGTGAAACTAATCTATACTGTACTCATTTTAAACATGCTTATTTACAGATATAATGCAAAAGTTCGATCATCCGCACATTATAAGATTGATTGGTATTTGCAGTACAATGCCCATTTGGATAGTAATGGAATTGGCCAAGCTCGGCGAGCTGCGTGCATACTTGAAAACAAACAGTGAGAGGTATGTATTAAATGTGATTCGTATCAATATTACTTGTATAAATAATTGAATTACTTGTCTTTTGCCAGATTGTCACACGGAGTTTTACTTAAATATTGCTATCAGTTGGCAACGGCACTGAGCTACTTGGAATCAAAGAAATTTGTTCACAGAGACATTGCGGCGAGAAACGTTCTTGTGAGCACGCCAACTTGTGTCAAGGTGAAGAACTAAAATAGAAAATGAATACATTCTTAATATTAATATTTATACAATTTAAGTTGGCTGATTTTGGTCTGTCCCGCTGGGTTTCTGATCAATCGTATTATCACTCAACACCCACAGGTAAGCAAATTGTCTTAGCCGATCTTCAATCAGTACCAACTTCATAAAATTTTGATTTCAGTTGCGCTGCCCATCAAATGGATGTCACCCGAGTCAATAAATTTTCGTCGATTTACGACAGCTAGTGATGTCTGGATGTTTGGTTGGTGAAATAGGGAAAAATGTATATATCATATATCATAATTTACTTGCCATTAGGTGTTTGTATTTGGGAGATTCTGATGCTGGGCGTCAAACCCTTTCAAGGCGTAAAAAATAGTGATGTTATCACAAAGCTGGAAAATGGAGAGAGGTTACCTTTGCCTCCCAATTGTCCACCCAGGTTATACTCATTGATGTCACAGTGTTGGGCCTACGAACCGCTGAAGAGGCCGAACTTTAAGCGTATTAAGGAAACTCTTTAGTATGTTAACAAACTAAATTATTGCTCAATAAGATTTTAATTACTGTAATTTATAAATTCCAGTGAAATTTTATTGGAAGATAGCATCAGCTCGTCGGAAACTATGAGGCGGGAACACCGACGTGTTGCAGGTATTTCTTGGCTAGGCGGCGAGGACAACGATACTCCTCCATTAAAGCCATCTCGAACAGTAAATGAAACTGGTAACTTTTTTTGGAAATAGTATATGAAAGACAACATTGTTAAAAATTGATCAAAATTAATTGCAGATATTTCAAGCTTAATGAACGTCAAGGAAGAAAATAGGACTGTACCGCAGACCTATATTATTGCACAAAATCCAGCAGTACTGGCCCGACTTATGATGGAGAATCAAAAGCGTGGCATAAATCCGGCGGCCTACACAACCCCAGCTTCGGTATTTAATACTTTAGCCGTAGGAATCGATGTCACTAAATCGAATCATTCGCTTAAAACAACTAAACTCCCTGCAGCCGAACTCCTTAAACTTGATCCTGTCGCTGATTCAGAGAAACATCAAATCAAATTTCCTAATAATACCCCGTCTTCTCAAAATCTTAATCCATCTACATCATCATCTGTCAGTAGTTCATTTGACTCGTCTCCTATGCCAGCTAATTTCCATCCCAAGAATATTAAGCCTCAGGTATATGGATTATCGTCCGAGAATTTGCCACTTAAAAATAATTTTATTATCTGTGCACCACATACGGAAAATGACTTTAATATGGACAAAATGCAGGAGTCAACGGCCCGGCTTCCTACAGGCTATAGTTTATATGGTAGTCTCGAAAGGCACCAGGTACCACCAATGGAGAAGGCTTTGCATTCAAAGGGTGGGAGTTTGGAGCGTCATCAATCTTTAATGGCAGCGCAAAATTTGATATTCCATAAGCCACCAACAAATTTGGCGGATCGTTCCAGGAGCATGGAACGCAAAGGCATATTTCATGCATATCGCCAACAAATGAAAGCATCAATCGAATGCGAATCTCTGCCAGAAGAAATATATGACTTTGGTGGAGTCGGTCTTAAAACATGTGTGTCTGTGAAACAGAACAGCGAAGCCAGCGCAATGCAACATCCATCCACAATAAGTTCGTTTCAAACTCCGCCAGATTATAATGTGCTGCAAAACAGCTTTGGCATAGAATATGCAATGCATGACACAGATGATATTCCACGCAAATGGGATCGCCAATGGACAACGCTTCCTCCCCAGTTCCAGGTTGAACTCAAGGACGAAATTTTGGAAGGAGCCACCTGCATGCAACTAAACACTGATGTGGCAAATCAGGTTTGCTGGACTGGATGACACATGACAACGAGACTCCTTTTTTTCCTTTTCGTTTTATATTCTTTTCATTTATTTCATCATTTAAATTTTAAGTTATTTTTTAAGATGTCGAACATTTCCTCGGTCACTAATGAAAAGTTACAATATCCATTTATAGAGCATTCCGCAACCAATTAGCGAAAAACTATGGCAACAACGCAAGGATAGCAATAGCGATGGTGAATGGCTATATCAAGAGGAATTGATCGTAAGTTGATAATAAAATGAATTGTTAACTATAACTATAAACCGCTATAATATTGTAATTACAGAGAAAGCGTTCCAGCCCAACACCAGCCGATGTTATGCTAAAACATCAGACTTTTAAATCGGATTCGATATTGGGTGGTCCAACCAGCTTACCTGATTGTTCGAGTGCGAACACAAGGCCAAAGATACCTAATCCAAATGTCTATCCACTTAAGTTAAATAACTCTTCATCTGATTACTTAATGTCGTCTTTAGCGGCTGCAGAGGACATCGCAATGTCTCGAAATGGTGAAAATCAAGATGGATTCCGACCCGTGAATCGCGCAAATGATGAGGTCTACTGTGCTACCACAGCGGTAGTAAAATCTATAATGGTGCTCTCACAAGGTGTCGAAAAATCCCACATCGATGGCTACTTGAGTTTAGTCAAGAATGTTGGAGTGGAGCTGAGAAATCTACTTAAATCAGTAGATAACATATCTATATTTTTTCCGCCACAAGCTTTAAAGTAATATAACTCCTAGCTAAATGTTGTAAAAGATTTTAAATTATTTTTTGTGTTTTAAAGAGAAGTGGAGATGGCGCACAAAGTTCTATCCAAAGACATGCATGAGTTGGTCTCAGCCATGCACTTAGCACACCAATACAATGATACTACGCTAGATAATGAATATCGCAAGTAAGTAGATCTAATATGATAGATAAATTTGTTCATATATGTTATAAATTTTACTTGAAGGAGTATGCTATCTGCTGCACACATCTTGGCCATGGATGCCAAGAATTTATTTGATGTGGTCGTTTCAATAAGGAATCGTTATCTATCGCTCTCAGCGAAAAATGTAAACAAGCTTGCTCGAAAAGAATCAAGCGGATCTTTAATCTGTGAATCCGTCCAATTAGCTTCCGATAAAGCTATTGCCGATGAATCGGTAAACACCATTGGATGCAGTATTGCTGATATCAGTCTATATGACAATGAAAATCTACAACACGGCTTCAACAACCAACATTCACAATCGGCAAACAGCAGTGGCATTGTTGGTGACGGAATAACTCCAGGCAGCTTACACAGACCAAATGATATAAGCGATGAATCAAATGAACCCTTAAAAATAATAGAAGACACGTTAAATAATTCAGCTGAACACATGTATTGTAACACATCCGCCTTACATGGTCATGCATAAATTGTAAATTACTAATTTTCATAAACAATCGTATGTTTGCATTTCATATAAACAATGTTTACTTCTACAATTTAAAAAAAAATGCAAATTTTTTCTGTATATAACAAAACAAAATACGTATGTTTCATCAAGCATGTGCTTTTTTCATAAATGAGCAATTCATCTCAAGAACTCATACTTACCTACATATATTGAATGTTCATAAAAGGAGAATAGTCAACGACGGCCGGCAGTAAAATTCATTATTAAATCGTCAAGTAGTCAAAAATAATTCTAAGATTTAAATTATGTTTATCTTATTACAACAAAAAATAATAATAGTAAAAATCGGTGAAAAATTTGTACTTATTTCTAGATATTTTAAAATCGCCAAATCGGTGCGATTAGGGGCACCATCTTAAAGCATGTCCACTGGAAATTAATTGAGGATATAAGATTAATAATGATTTTACTGCTACTTTTCCAAACGCATCAATAGGGTTCCAACTTCAAACTTTATGTGTATTCATAGCTGATGGCTACTTTTTTCAGATTCAAGCGGTTATTTTTTTTTTAAACTTGCGTATCCAGAGCTCATTTGTGTGAAACTGTCGCCACTTTTCAATGATGTAGGAGTCACATAAAACGCGCCTATTACGTGTTTTATTGATCTAACAGTTTATTTTTGAGTTTAAAAACTAAAAATTGCTATTAGCATATCTCTTAAAATATAATCAGCAAATTTTTGATTTTAAAATAGTATATGGGTATGCTTGAAAATTTATTAAGTTAATTAAGACATGAAATTTGGTAAAGGTATTTCGATTAGTAAAAAAATGAATCCCAAGCTTCACAACTATATATTTAATATACACGGTATAAAAACTACATAAAGACAATTGTTTAACAAATAAATTGTTCACTTAATAATGCACGAAAGTAAGCGTATGTTCTTGATAGTTGAATTTTTGTGAAGATGAAATAGTTTTTATTTTTGCAGGTAAAAGTGTTTAAGAATAAATTGTCCGTTCAATCCATTCCTCTAAGGTAAATGTGGCTGTTTCATTTCGTTCAGTATCTCTTTCTTTAAATATTTCTGCAAGTATAAAAAATATTTTAGAAACTATGATAATTTATTTTAAATTGCTCAATTACCAATATATGTCTTAATCTTCACTGCACACAAAAGAAAATCGTCGAATGCAATTTTGCCATCTCTAGATCCATAACGATGCCCCAAGGCATTAAGGACACGATTGTTTAAATGATAACCTGCTGAATTAAGAGCTTCACGTAGCTGAAATCCTGATATTCTTCCACAATTTTCGTTATCGTATGTCTTAAAAATCGCTTTCCATTTGGCAATATCCGAAAGCAAGGCCTCAAACTCTTCAAACCCAAGTTTCCCCGATTTATCAGCATCCAACATTGCCACCATTGAACGGCAAACGTCTTTGGAAAAACCATGAGTCTCGTCAACAACGGGAGCTATAGGATTGCGTTTCAAATTTAGTTATCTATATCAGCCACTCATATAATTAGCATTATTACCTCTTGGCTGTTCTTCTATCAGCCTTTTATTCGACTGTTCATTCATTCCTAGTTGTTCCTCGAACGGTGTACCTTTAAGGAATGGTCCACAAATAAGGGAAAGAATTCCACATGGATTACCAGCTTCATCTCCAGCGCCTGCCTGAGTTTCAAATGCATTGACAGCTTGTTGCCGACTAAACATTACAGGCTTTGGCAAATCTAAAATTCAAACAATAGAAGACAAGGTTTATTCAAAGTTTAAAAAAATATAGGAATAGAATTACTGTTAACTAACCATCACGCATTGAGTGATCTAAAATTAGTTTTAGTTCCATCCAATCTACTTCCATATCTTTACCAGCAATGCTGTCAAATAATCGACGTAAGCTATCTTTTTGTGGATCCACTGGTTTTGGAATTGGATAACCTGGCACTACCTTTAGGACCAACAATATGCTCGAAAAAGTAAAGCTTTTTAAAGTATATATTTAAACTTACATTATCAGTTTTTTCTCCGTAGCCAACATGATCATCATTCTCTCTATATTAAAGCGAAAAATTAATTGAATGATGAAAATGCAATGAGTTTGTGTTTTGTAATTGAAGCTGCCATTTTTTTAAATTAGTTAGAATTCTAATATTTACATATATTTTATAAGGTCAGGGGAGAAAATTAAAATTAACAGATTGTTTTCTTGAAAAATTAAAATAATATTATTTGTTGATGTACATGATATTTTTGTTTAGCTTTAATTAAAAAAAATTTTAATGGAGCTTTACTTTTATTTATTATTTCAAACATATATTTCACATGTGTTTCAAGAAAACATACATCTTAGAATTTAAAAAAAAATGAAAAAAACCATTTCGAATTTTATATATTCTCCAAATTTTTTTTCAATAGAATTTGTTTAGTATTCGATAAAAACAAAATATTAAAACTGTTAGACCTTTTTAAAATACGTTTACTATATTACTCGTTTAAGAAGTATGGACGGGGCGGTAAAAATAATATTAAATGCCTAGGGATTAACACGGTGCTGTGGAGCCAACAAAAGCATAAATGCATAAAATAGAATTACTCAGGACATCTAGCTACCTACAAAATTAAATTTATGATAAATTATGCATTTAGTCAGATACCCACACCACTTTCAGAAAGATTGAATGGAATGATTTCAATCTGCAGCCGCATTATATTTAATATACAAACTCTTCTGCATTTGCATTGTATACGCACTCCATATTATTTTGAGATTCAGAAAATACACGAATGATGAACTCGCCTTCCTCATTTGGATCAAATGTTGATGGCAAAATTAGATAGTGCCCGGGAGGTAAGTTAAAACGAGCGCATACCTTTTTAAATAAGTATAAAAAGTCATTTTGATTAAGATCTTGTCAATGGAAATTAACGTACCTCTCGCGTATTAATAAAGTGCGGCGATCGTCCAACTGACGACTTGTATTTAAAGAAACTCAGTCCTTGTGGACGAACTGCAAGTTCGTGATCGTTTAAATTGTAAATTGCAAAGCCAATTGTTAAACATTCCATTCCCTGATTTCGCTTGGATCGGCGATTTTTCTGCATTAGCGCCACAATAACTGTACAGTTGCCTTCCTCGTCCTCTTCGTCGGGATCGACAAGAGAAATAATGTACTGAGGATTATGCCAGAAAGTGTCAAGAAAGTTACGGCAACCACCCGCAGTTACGCCAGGAGTCCATTCACCCTCATACATGGACATCTCCCATTTACGTTTTGAAGTTTGCTGCTGATCCACTAACGAATCCGGCGACAAATTGCACAGTTCGACGCGATCGAAGTGACTTAAGAAATCCTGGAATGACATCCAAAATTCGCCATCCCTGTCGAAATTTAAGCCAATCTCTTGTTTCTGTTCTTCCGGTATATAGCGCCACTCCGGCGAACTGTCACTCCATGGACCATTCCACTCTGCCTCATTTCCCCATGGATTGCGCATACGAATCATTGGAATCTTGCCTTGACGATTTGGTGTCACAATATCAATCATGCAAACCTGTCGATTAGGTCCAGGATAAATTAGAATTTGAAAAATTTGGCAAGACTTAGCAATACAACCTTTGTAATGGAATAGGCATGTCCACGAATTAAGCCCGTTTGTGTCTCAGCTTCTGTCACATTGGGGTCTGCTTCAAGCGAACATCCCATCATGGAGTTACGTTCGGCAGCTTTCTGTAGTATGCTAAATAGATTTCCTGGCGCTTCTTTTAAATCATACCACTCGCTAACACCTCCGGTAAAATCTTCCATAGCCTCGCATGTAGTGCCTCCCTTAAGAGCCTCATAAGATCCATGTAACCTAAGGTGTATACTCATTAATCAAATAATAATGACAGTATATATAATAATTCTACTTGGCATATGCCTTCTCCAGGAGTGCACTCCAGAATTCATTTTTCTCCGCTGAATGCATGTAAAGTAATTCTCCACGGCTGGTAGGCAATCGATCATCAATAATAACGTCGACCCATTTACCTATTTTATTTACAAAGAGATTTAAATATAAAATTTACATTTAAGAATATGAATTTTATTTTTTAACTTATTAACCTTTTAACTTAACCTTTAAATTTTAAACCAATTATTTAACAAAAAAATAATTTTTTTATATTGGATTCTATATATATATATATATATATATATATATAGGTTGCATTATATAATAATAATAATAATAATAATAATAATAATAATAATAATAATAATAAAAATGATAATAATAATGATAATAATATTGATAATAATAAAATCTGATATAAAACCATTATTTAAACCTTATTACCGTATTGCCAAAAGCAGAAGTGAAATATTCCTGCATAGTTCTCTTCAAAACTTTGTGCTGGAGGAATTACACGGAAAAACAAAGATGATTCCTGTGTAAGGTTTGCAGTGGCAGCCAATAACCAACAATCTCCAAGTTCGCCCTGTTGCACATCAAATCTTGAGTAACCTTCGACAAAGAATTGCGGATTGTCAACGATTTCCTATGATAGATACAAAAATGTTAATTGTTTCAGCAAAAGCAGTGTACTTTTGTGAACTAATGGAAGACTCACATGGGGACGCAACCATTCAATATGGCGATCTGGACGACGCGAAAACATGAGCGACTCATTGCTAGCCGGAAAAAGTGGATCCTCGAACAGCGATCCATTCATCAGGGAGTTCTTTAACAATGTCTCATAATCCTGCACATCTGAATACTGACCCAGATTGGAACTGGTTTCACCCAACTAGAAAGATACATTTATTTTTAAATGCTACTCAACTAAAGATTACTAGAGTGTTATATTTTTTACATTTGAATGACACACAATGAAAAAATAAATTTGTTTATTTTTAAATCTCGTAGACAACACTTTACAATTATTAAATATACATGATTATAACCTGATACCAAAGGTATACGAGTAAATTGGGTCTTTACAATGACCGTGAAGCTATCTGGCCGTATGTATGAACGAAATTTTTATCGACAACCCTAACACAAGGGACTTGAAATCTTGAATAAATATTCTGGAAGTCAACAAAACCACAAAACTTCTAATTCACAATTTAGAATTTGATTCACTAAAATATCCAGACCACGAGCATGCCCATTTGCGCGAAATTCAATATAAGCTTTAAATTAACTGATATATTTACATACATATATGTATTTAAAATATATATATATACATATATATATATATAATATACATATATATATATACATTTATAATATATACATATATATATATACATTTATAATATATACATATATATATAAATCCATTTGATTTTTTGTTTTTAAATTAGAAGTAGAAATGTTACGCTCACAAGTACGCCTTTTGACATTATCGCTTTAGCGTTAATTATAGTGGGATTAATGCAATTCCTACAACTCTTTCTAAATATTTTTGACCAGAAAAAGGTTTCAAGTTGCTCAAAAACAAAGCAGCATTATTCTTCAATTTTGGTTACAAAATTAACAGTAGCACAGTTCAATATGAACACCTACAATTATATGTAATGCACAAAATAAGCATCGCTATAAGATTAATTTGAAACAGGTCACATATAATTTTAAAAAAAAACAAATAATAATTATGTAAAAAAAAGATTTCATAAAAATCAATTTCAAATTATCTTATATATTGGTATTCTGAAAATTTCACAAAACAGACTATAATAAAATATTTCAGAATGTAAAATTAAAATATTGCTTAAGAGTAAAACGCTCCATAAATAAAACCGACGAAGAAACTTAAATTACTAATATATACTTTATTTGTGAAATTAAAAATATGATTTTGTGAAGAATTACGTACACGATTTTTTTTTACAATTTTACAAAAATTTTTAAATGACAAATAATTTTATTTTTCAATTTATTTGCAATATTTTAAGTGAAAATACACACGAAACGTTTTAAGCGAAATGTGATTTTATGTGCCAAAAAAAGGTTTATTCGGAAAGTTATAGATATTAATCATCATAAATGTTAAGTTTAGTTGTTAATTGTTATCCTGTTACAATTGAAATTTGGTTTGCTAAAACACAGAAAAGTATAACACCACTTTGCCGAAAAATTAGATGTTTGGCACATACGATATTTTCGCTCAAAGTGGCTCAAAGTGGTCAATATTTGAGCTGTACGAAATGGAATAAATTAATATACCAAATTTAAGTAGTATAATAATTTCAAAAAGCTGAAAAAGTGGGAAAAAGCCTATATTCTGCTCAATTTCGGAACTAGGGTTCCCAGATTCGGCAGATAGATTGCTGAGAATTTTACGTCCTTTAAGATGGGAAATTTTGCAAAGTCGTGCATCTCCCTTATAAAACACTTTAATAATTATGCTACAGTTCACCTTACTTCCATCTCCACACAAAAAGTTGATTTGCTAGTATAACACAGGTATCAGATAATTATGCACTCGGCGAAGCCCGGACTGCAAAATTCTCACTGGTTTTACAATTGAAAACTAGGCTCAAAGCTAATTCCCAAACGTTTTCATACCTTTCCTTCCTTGTTTCGTTTTAGGTGAAATGCATGGGAACGGTAAATTAAATTTAAATATTATCATGTACAAAATAAATTACATTATATTGGTGTATGTTTTAAATAGAAGTAGTTTGCAATAATAAAAAACCCGAACACAGAGAGAAGTCATTGCAGTAAGGACACTAGAACTAAAGTACTTACGTTACCATAAAAATAAGTTTGACGATGCTTCGGTGCATCGACTTGCAAGGTTTGCTAAGTTTTAAGTTAACGTAGGTCAAAAATGTTAAGTGTATAAGAGATAAAATATCAATGTATGCGCAAATTGTATGACTCTTAGTATACGTTGTTTAGTAGTTAGATTTTAAATGATTGGTATTTAGGTAAGCCACTTACGACTCGCATGTTTTTAATGCTTGGCAAAACACGCTTCGTTTCTGACTCCTTTTTAACAAAGATCTCGTTGATGACAGAGCCAACGACATCCTTGGCGGCACCCATAGCAGCTTCTCCAGCAGCATTCAGAAACTCTTGGCCAGCCTGCCTGAAGAATCCTTTTAGCTCATCCATCCCTGAGTTCTTTTCTGATTTAAAGACTATAAGAAAATAATATTTTTTATTACTTTACTTACTTTTTTTAAACACTTTTTATCTATCTTAACAAAAAGTAAAATGATTTAGTTATGAAATCCTGTTGCTTGTATGTTTAACATTAAACCTGCTGACAGTATTGGCACTACATTAACATTTTAATCATAATACTACCTTAATTAGTTAGATACATTTGTAGTCATAATTACTCTAAGTCACGCAATGAGACTTACTTAATGGGAATCTGGTTAATTAACAAAAATATAAATTATACAAGGACAAAAAATTTTTTTTAAGGGATATTCATCAAATAAATTTAAAGAAATATATATTTTAGAAGCAGAATATATATAGGGGAGATATTATATTGAGATTAAAAATAATATTCGTTTTGGCCAAAGTTATGATAGTTGAAAGGGATTACTAGTGAAAGACACTCCAAATTCCATAGGCAATATGTTGACTTTTTCGATTATCTTTTGCAAATATAAAAACACAACCTGTGAACTCTCGAGTTTTGCCTGACGCACCTATGTATGTAGAAATATCCATGATATTCCCACATTCATGATTACCTACATACTTATTAAAAAGTGACATCATACACATGCACATATATGTATACATATATATTGCTTTATAAAAATGATTGTGTCAAGAGTATACGCTACATATTCCAGTGATTGTATTAATAATCGCCTTTGAACTTGAAAGCCTTTCTCAATAATACAATTCAATATTACACAAATGTGTGTGTGTGTGCATTAGTTAAAGTTCTACATTTTTTATCTAAGACATATTTTAATTCCGGCCGCGAAGTTGAAACAGGTTTAATTAATTACAAAAATTAAAACGAACAACAAATATTTATGCTTCTGCGGCACATTTATAGCTGTATATAAATAAAAAATATATATAAAACGACTAAAAAAAGACACATGCCTATTAATAATATATGTAATACATATCTATAACTATATTATATCAAAATAAACCTTGCCGATTGAATAAATGCTTTCTCTTTCACACACTTGTAAAGTTTCACTTCCTAATAACAAAGATTCCCACACACACATATATATATTTGTATATAAACACATATGTTTGTATTTAATAGCATCAAAAATTTTTGTACAATTGCTATGTAGTTACTCACTTAAAAAATTGTTGTATATTTCCACGCGCTTAGCAAACTGGTTGGTGACTGTTTCTCTTAAGCAGTGAGCTGCCAACTGCTTAAGCGCTTGGCCGAAATGGGATCAGCTGATTTTTCACTCGAAATTAAATATATTTTTGTTCGATAGTTCAATTATCGATATCAAAGTCATAAATGTTAGAAAGGAATAAGTAATGTTCCCAAGAACAACTTTGTAAATATAGGTATTTATAATATTATTTTTTTATATAATTTGTGTAGAATAGGGTTACAGTTATTATTACTGAAATAGCAACAGTTAATGAAATAATATAGAGTTCAAAAGGCAGTGTTTGTTTCATTAGGCGAACAGCTGTTTGATGTGATAAGTTACGCGGGAGTCCGTTAACTATTTAAATCTTGTAAACACGATACGTATTCATAAATATTTATCAGATTCGGTAATGCTTTCTATTAACGAATGAAAATATAAAAACAGCGAAAATACAATCACATAATCAAAATATTAGAAAATATATATAGAGAAATTAATTATTTATGTTTTGTGGATTGCAAATTGCGCAAATTATTTTTTGATGGAACCAGTTTAGTTCATGGCGCAGTTTTAATGAGCTGTCGATCACCCTAACAGCCCTGCCAACTTGTGTAGATCTGGCATTGAGAAAAAAATGCATCCATGAGATTTAGATACATACAACGAGCCGAATACAAGTGTATAGGTATTTTTAATATACACATAAATAGCTAAACACAATTGAAATATTACAATAAATTGATTTCAGGAACTAAACTAGATGCTGGCAGCTTGAAACATATACAAAGCAATCATGACACGATCAGTTGCCTTTTCATCAATGCTTTGGTTATTATTAATTATTTCAATAGTGCCTTATACTCGGTCTACGCAGTCTGGTATTTACATAG
Organism: Drosophila fungiperda; assembly: GCA_035042345.1. Classification (NCBI taxonomy): domain Eukaryota; kingdom Metazoa; phylum Arthropoda; class Insecta; order Diptera; family Drosophilidae; genus Drosophila; species Drosophila fungiperda. Next base: position 2,896,874 of record JAWNLM010000216.1, read on the forward strand.
ATAATGGCAAGGATCAGACAGTTATGCAGCGTCTCCTTACCGATGATGATAAGGTGGATGTGTCATATGAAATATTAGAATTCTTGGGCATATCCGATCGTCCCTTACATCATAAGAGTCACGGTTTGTCCTTGAGAAAATCAGCACCCAAATTTCTTCTCGATGTTTATAATCGGATTACGGCCGAAGAAGGACTTAATAAAAGTAATGATCACCATCGCTCCAAACGCGATGCCGATGAGGAAGATGAAAGTGAGCTAAACTTTATAACGGATCTGGATAAACGTGCGATAGATGAGAGTGATATTATAATGACATTCCTTAATAAACGAAATCACAATGTGGAGGAAATGCGTCACGAGCACGGGCGAAGATTATGGTTTGATGTCGCAAATGTACCCAGTGATAATTACCTAATGATGTCCGAGCTGCGTATCTATCAAAACTCCAATGAAGGCAAATGGTTGACAACAAACAAGCAATTTACAGTAACGGTATATATGATACAAACGGGAGGATTGCAAAATACCCTGGAACCATTATCATCGCTTAACACCACCGGCGATTATGTGGGATGGCTGGAACTGAATGTCACAGAAGCCTTGCATGATTGGCTAACAAATACTAAAGAAAATCACGGTATTTACATTGGAGCACATGCTCTGAACAAACCTGATCGAGAGATCAAACTAGATGATATTGGTTTAATACATCACCGTGTAAAAGTTGATGACGAATATCAGCCATTTATGATTGGTTTCTTCAGAGGTCCTGAGCTGATCAGGGCAACTTCATCAACTGCACATAGCAATCAAAAAAGAAGGAAAAGAAGCGCTTTACATCAGCGAAAGAAAAATAAATCGGAGCCACCAGTACATCCATTTGTGGATAATGTAATCGAAAATACTCGCAGCTGCCAAATGCAAACACTCTACATTAACTTTAGGGATCTGGGCTGGCACGATTGGATAATCGCACCAGATGGCTACGGTGCATTTTATTGCAGCGGTGAATGTAATTTCCCACTTAACGCTCATATGAATGCGACAAATCATGCGATTGTGCAAACTTTGCTGCACTTGCACGAGCCGAAGAGAGTGCCGAAACCATGTTGTGCACCCACAAAATTAGGCGCCTTGCCGGTTCTTTATCATCTCAACGATGAGAATGTCAACTTGAAAAAATATCGCAACATGATTGTCAAATCTTGCGGGTGCCATTAATATACAAATTTTTATTTGATAAAAATACAGTTGTGCTTTTCTCATTTAACTTATGCAAGTCTAATTTTCATTGAAATACAAAATTCTGTAAAATTTTTTGTTTGTTTGTCAAACTTCATATCTCTATTACTCCAACTTTGGAAAAATATAACGATCAAAAACAACAAAATTAAGTACGCTTACAGATTGTGCTTAAAATTATAAAAAAAAAAACAACTTAAAAGTATCGTATAAAATCAAATTAATTCCATTTCGGTTGAAATATTTTGAATAACAAAGATTTTTCCATGTACAAACTAAATTTTTGACTGCAAAGTCGTTTCATTTTTATTTTTTTGCAACTTGTTTCAAATAAATGGCATTTCTACAATGGCTCGTGTTTTAGAGAACTGTATTTGACTGTATTTAGTTGTATATTACTATACTATTTGTGTAATCGAATGTACAATGTAATTTTTTTATAATAATCTCAATATATATTTTGTAAAAATAAACCAAATGTATTATACAAAATCTCATATAACAAACAAACATTTGAAATTATAACATACATTTTTACTTCATTATATTGTTGGATGTGTGTACGTTATGTAATCTTGTCTTCATTATTTTTTGATATTATAGATGTATTTTGTAAAACATAACTGATGTATTTAAAAGAAACTTAATTGTGTATCCAATGGTGTCGAAATGCAAATAAATCCATTATTAAATCTCCAACCCTTTTGTCAACGAGAGCTGATACAAGGCGTCCATCAAAGTTGGGAAGAGTCACATTTAAATTTTTACTTGCCTTCCTATAATATATAAATAATATAAAAAAAAATTTAAGAAACTTGCAAATAAAATCGATTGATAACAAAAAAAAATAATTTTATTATTTACTTACAAAATTTCCTGCGCTGGAATTTTATTTCTAAAATATTCCCTAAGGATTAATTTCCCTTTTTGGACAATGGCACGTGAAATGCTTTTCATTGTATCTGGATTTTTTCCATATAAGATCACATATATATGTCGACTAGGGGACACAATCGGCCTGGCAAACTTGCCAATCACAATGTCTATGTAAGTTGCATGATTTTTTTGGTAAAATTGATCGGGCTCATCTTCGGTATAAAGCAAAAAAAATTGCCTTTCAACCAAGTGTGAATTGTATTTAACACTGGGATCTCCTTTTTTAATTAAAGCAGATTTATCATCAATTTCTTGATGCCAAATAAAGTGAGAGTTAATTGTTCGCAAGTATTGATTGTATTGTGTAAATTTGACTCCACAGCTGATGTCTAGACACTTTTTAAAACCGGAAATCGCATCCTCATTTTCAAATATTATCGACAATTTCGTGGAAAGAAGAGAATATTGCCTCATCATATTGTCATTGCTGCGCCATTTATCTGATTCGCTGCATTGCTTTAAGAGATAATGGTAGCCTTTGAAGAATAGTTGTCGTAATTTCAGCAGTAACTCAAAATCAGATTTCAAGACTTTCATCCAAATCCATTCGTCAATAAAAAAGTGAATGTGAGTCTCCTTAGATGATATCGGAATTTCGGTGATCTGTTCTACACCCAATTTATTGCAGCCTATAAAGATAACTATTAATTACAAAAGAATACATGATAATAGGGTTATAAAAAAACTTACCAGCAAACATAGCTAATGCGAGTGGAGCAACAATAGTTGCATATTTAATATTATTTTTCTCTTTAGTACAGACCATCCATTCTGTGCAGATGTGCTGCGAGGATATATTCAATGGATCAAAGAGGTTACGGAGCACAGAATTGGGATGCACATGCAAGTTAAACGAGTGTGCCGAATTTAGGCATTTACTTTTATAATCTAAGGCACAAATGTTGGGATACAAGCCGCCCGTTAGAGCTGCTTTCACCAATGGCCATTTATTCGACATCAAATTGATGCTATTCCAACTCAATTGTCCTTGGGTATGGATTAAGTTGGCAGCTCGCAGTGCTTTGATAATACTATTGCGTGTAAAATTGATTTGCTCCATTAGACCATTTACCATAAACTCATATTCATCTGTTAAATGTAATGGGGGTGTTTTATTTTTTATAAAACGGTCTTCCCATTCTTGAAATAGACGAATAAATATTAAATGATCGGAGGCTTGATTGCCTGCCAAGCGAGAACGTTCGCCCTTTATACGATTTTGTATATAAATCGTATATTGATTCCATAGGGAGTCAATGTCCTCGTGAGAGGGTTTGCTCAACGGATCATCCGTGGACATGGCGCTCACTATGGTTAATATAGGATCTAAGCATTGCAGTAAAATGCCATAAACTATTGTACGTCCAAGTTGGCAAGGCAATGGGACGTTAATCAATCGATAGCCCAGCCAAGTGACATCCTCCATTTCATCCAATACATCAATCTTCTTTAGGAACTGCACCGTCTGGTGTATATGAACAAGCGGCGGTGGTGCAATAGTATAACTTAAGTATTCACTTATTACCGTATTTGGCGATAACAGTTTTGCAAGCAAACAAATTTTATCCAGTGGCATTGTGTGCATCTCTGGCCTGCCTGTTACATATAGGTTATCAAACGTTTTTCTTGTGATTAAACGAAAGCAATGTCTCTCAGCAACAGCTGAAAATGTATATTGTAAATACCAGTATTAATTATATAATTTAAAAAACTAACCTTGAACGTCAAGCATAAGCAGCCTTTGCAATAGACAATCTTTAGCTACCCATTCATATTTTTCCTCAGTGTTGTTGTAGCAGACATCGTACAAGGTTTTTCTCTGACAGGCAGTATCAATTAGGTATTGAAACTTTATCGGTAGTGGCAAGGACCCAACGATATCTGTGGCCAGAACCACTTTTATGGTATCAGTCTCAGTGTTAACTAAGGCATTTAAATATTCCATGTCCATGCTCGCGTGCAACAGAAATATGGCTAGTTCATGTAAATGTGCTGTTAAAAAATGACTCAACAACATATAGTTCAGTTTAACCAAATGATTGTACGTCGGTAAAAGGACCAAAATATTCCCTGAAAAAATATACATATTACAAATTAACAACCAAAGTGTACACTGCATTTGATACGTAATTTATTAAATAAAATGTATTCCCCATTGTTGCTAATCAAGTTTAAAATTCGGAACGACACATAAAAAACAGATATTGTATATGTTGTCTTAAATTATAACCATTTAAAACTATTTAACAGACATGTGTAGAAAGACAGGCAGGCAATGTTATGGAATTGATTTTACAATTAAACCTATCTCATATAGGTATAACACTCGTGATTAGATTTATCAGGCAGGTAATTTGTTCTCAATTTGCTTCAATTGCTTTAAAATTTCCGATTTCTTTTTCGCCTTTTCCATTTGATCTTTATCGAGTTTAGTTCTATCCCCGGCTTGGATTTTACTCTCGATTTGCTCAATTTCTCGTAACTTCTTGCGCAATTTCTTGATTTGTTTGGCAACATCAATCTCTTGAGCGTCGCTTAGAGTTAGCGCAGCATCCAGAGTATTTGTTAAATTTAATATATCGCTCGAATCTTTTGCATCTGTCGTCGTCGGTTTTGTTGTCGTTGTTATTGGTACATTGTTAGTTGTTTCCTTCTTTACTTTTGCCTTCTCCTTTTTCTCGCGCTCCTTTCTGATCTCAGCGGCTAAGAGTGGGCACATGCCGACCGGCACTCCAGTTACCCTTTGGGCAACAAATTGTTTGCCTTTGCTTTCGTATAACGGGACTTCTTCCTGTGGTACATAACCATCTTTGACACGACGCTCTTTGCGCCAGGTGCCATCCGGTCGCTTCGTTGCAGGTATAACTTTGCCCTTATTTATTTCAAGATCCGTGTTCATTTTAATTAAACAATGCAAATACGAATTCTTGCTTGTATCAAAAATAGTATTCTATTGCAAATGATCCATGTATCGATATATACATAGAGGTGGACTAATTTACTGTATAGTATGTATGTATGTTTATACGATAATCCGAAAATATTTTTCATGAATCGTAAACTGAACATTCCTTATATTATAAATGCATTTTATTAAATCTTATCCTATATATTTTTTAAATAATAATATTGTCGTTTTTCTGAGTATATCTTACCTGGTGCGTAATTGGGTTTTGTGCATATAAGATACATAATATTGATTATAGCGTCGTAATCTACAAAATCAGGTCTAGAGTTTTTCACACTATATCCATGGAGACCAGAAGTGTTCAGAATATCAAAACATTCTTGGTTTTCCTTAGAAGTGGCTGTAGTTATAGCATTTTGATGAGCATTATCCAAAATATATGGATTGGCGCCCATGAACAAGAGCAATCGAATATGGTTAACATTGGCCAACTGTGAGGCAATAATTATCGCTGTCTTTCCCGTAAATGAATGTTGATAGTTCACCGGCACCATCTCGTAATTTATTAAATATAGCAATGGCCGAATGCTAGCATCATTTCCATTATCCTCGTATGCCTGTAGACATTTATCGGTTTGTTCATTTCTTAGACGGTTTTTTTGAAAGTAAGTATTTTTGTATATCTCTGGCCCTTTATGAATGTCAGCCAAAGGAATGCAGCTTTGAATTTCCTCCAAATACAATATGCGTGTGCCAGCGTGGCTCGGTTGATTCACACAAAATTCAAAACCTTCCGCAAAAAATTTCAAAAATCGCGAAGAATTGTATGTTTGAGAAAGTAATACTATGCGTAGATTTTGATTCAAATTTACAGCCTGTTTTAACTCCAATAGTAAGATATCAGTATAAGGAATGTGCAGATGTACATCGTTAACCACAATGTGGCTAATTTGATTGAGTTTTTTTGAGTCCTTGCCATACAGTGAGCGCATAAAATATTCGGCCGTTGTGTAGACGATATGCGTTCGAGAGCTAATGTTACAAAGCTTTGGCACTTGTATTCCCACAGTATGGCCAACATTTTCACCCAAACACTGGGCGAACCGCTCGCAATTATATTCTGCCACTATATTGTCTCTTTCGATGCAGATAATAAATAAGTTAGCTTTCTTCAACTGGGCATCCTGCAGAATTACTAAAGGGAATAGTATGGATTTGTCCACGGCAAGATGTCCATTGAATGCCACTACGCGATGCGAATAAACTGACTTCAGTATGTTGTCGATACACGAATAGCCTGCAGAACTCGATAAATACTTGTCACACTGCTCCGTTCTGGGTAGAATTCTTGTTGGCGGGTTCAAGGCTGCCAAAGGCATTTGAAGAGTCGGTATCTTAACTCTCCATTGACCCAAGTAAGCAGACATCTCATCTACTCCCAAGTTTGTAGGCGACAATAATGTGTAAATTTCTTTTACTGTTGATCGGCACAGATTCAGCGATTTTGGCTGATTTAAGTAGTGCATACATGATCGCTTAAATATTTTCACACATCCCTGTCCATTGCTGATTACAAACAGCGAACGTAAGCCGAGATCACAAGCATATGTAGCGAGAAAATTCTGCTCAGATGAACGAAATGTACAAGCAAATAGTTGACAGCAACGCCGACCGGCAATAAAATATAGTATTTGCTGGGGAAAGAATTTATTTTGCAGTGCTCGATCCATGCTAGTTTAATTCCGAATTTTAGTTTAGTTTCCGAATTATTAGTTTAAACTTGTTTTGACATACGAAATGAATCGACTTTCCGTTACATTTGCAACACTTTAACCAACTAGGAACCGTGGAATGGAACTCAGCCTGATCTGATTTCTATTTCAATTCCTTCATTCTTTACACATACCTACATTTCGATTACTAAATTTATGATCTACCAAATCGATAATAAGTATGAAAAAAAACGAAATCGATGGCAATGATTTAAAATTATTTTTAAGTGAGTCATACGAAGAGTTTGTTCCTATCATGTTTCAATGTTTTTTAGGCAACTCATAAGAATTGCGTTTACGTAATCCATCTATATTATTGACAGTTTTATTTTAATATTTTTGTAATATTTTTTAGAATATATAACAATTTGTTAACAATTTTTGTTTGTTTTGATAAATATGTATTTATTTTTAGTGTATATGCACGCAGACTTTGCTCACATATGGATGCAAAACTTCTTCGGCGACTCCATAAGGTATATATTTTTTGATCACAGCTTTAAGGCTATTTTGATAAATCATAGAGTCAACCTTTTTGTTTTTGTCCGATCGAAACGGACCAGCATATCATATAGCGCACAGAAAAAATCGCTGATGCTGGATACTTACATTTGACACCCGCTGATTACAATGTAACCAAACATTTGTGAAACAGATCACATCTAAACTTATTTCACTGACTACGGTGTGTAATTACTATGATTATGCCAGTTTCGACGTTTCTAAGATAGTCCCTCTTTCATGTTGATCATGATTTTTTGTATGATATCACTGCATTTGGATTTGAGGTATTTAAGAAAAACTCATACTTACGTCCTACAAATCTCGAATTTTTAGAATTGGGTCACCAAATGAAATAGGTACTTTAATAATAGTCTTTTTCGATGATCGGAATACAACGCCAGCGTAATTTCAAATAAAAATTGATGTTTTTATTCGTACCATATTGACAAAGTGATTATATATATATATATATATATATATATATTTTTTTTTTATGTTTTTTTTTTATAGAAAGTTTGATTTGTCGACCGAGTTTTGGGATCCACTGCTTTGATTTGACCAAGAGTTGCCGCCAGGAGGGCCGCCATTCTGTAATTGATGTATCACAAATAAGTAATCTGAAGAGAGTCGTTATTGCGGCTGTTTTATTCTTACCTGGTCATTGGAAGCTGAACTGTCGCCTTTGTTCATGCCGCCAGAACCGGAGTTGTTTGGATTGTTTGGTCCTTTGCGGCTACCAGAGTTATTCATATTGGAAGCGTTGGAATGCTGCCCGCTGTTTTGAGCCATCCATGATAAAAAATTTCCTCCCTGAGAAGTAACTGAAAGAGTTTTTTGTTTGAAACAATGATATTGTATAGAAGGCTTGCCTGCTGATCCTGGTTTTGATTTTGCAGCTGATTGCCAAGAAGGCTCCACTGATTCAACGCAGCAGCAACCAAAGCAGGGTTCATCGGCAATGAGTTTAAATTAAGTCCGACGCCTAATGGGTTGTTCATGTTTTGCCCTTGATTTGAAGAGCTGGATCCTTGAGAATTTATGCCTAAAGCTTGTAGGTTAGGCATGTCCAAATGTCCCCTGTTCATCCAACCGCCATTGCCTACGTTGCCATTGTGTGGCTGATTCATACCATGAAAATTATTCTGCCTATTATAGGGAATACCACCGCCACCACCATCTTGGCGGTTCATGTTCCCACCACTATTGTGATTACTACTGTTCGTGTAACCCCCGTTTAAATTTCCACCAAAATTATTTCCACCCATTCCGTAGCCACCACTGCCAATGTTGCTGTGACTATTGCCGATTGCAGTGTTATCACCACCTCCGTGTGCAATGTGTTGGTTATTACCTCTGTGATGTCCGCTACGTCCTGAATTCATGTGATTCCCTTGCGGATGGTACGAATGCATCCCGTAACTATTGCCCGTGTTATAGCTGTAATTTTGCGCCTGATGACTCCGGTTCTGTTCGGCTTTGGGCGCCGCATTTGAAACGTGCACAGAAACACCTAATGAAGGTCACATAATCACAAATATGTTTCGGGCCAATAATATATTCTTTACTCACCCTTAATTATGTGATCCTCACCGCAGAGAGATTGGGCTACATCTGGATCAAGGAATGTCACAAAGCTAAAAGCTCGAAATGGTCGGGGAATGAAGACATCGGTTACCTCGCCGAATTTCGAAAAGTATTCCCGCAGATCATCAGAGTTAATATCCTCTGTGCAACGGCCAACGAATACCTTACATGGCACTTGATGACCCATACCCTATAAGAGAAAATTAATTAAAGCTGAATGTCTTTGAAATAGCAGAGTGCTTGTCAGACCTTTGAGTTGGGCACTTTGACTTCACACCAACGGCCATCGATTAAATGCCGATTTGCGAGTACACGCATTTGTGCTTCGTAAGAGCCAAAGCGTACAAATCCAAATCCTTTCGATTGCCCCGATTTGACATCTTTTTTAATTTGGGCCATTAGCACCTCGCCATAACTCTCAAAGTATTCCCGTAAACTATCTTCCGTTGTTTTCCAAGCAAGTCCCAAGACAATTAAGTCGGTGCAACGTAAACGGGTTTCAATACGTTTTGTTTTTGCCGTTGAATTTTCCAAGTTATCGTCGCTCTTACGTTTGTTCTCTATGGGAGGCAATATGGGGCGATAAGGACTGTCGAGCTGTTCGGCAGAACTTCTCAAATTTGGTATACCTTTTGGAAACACACAAAAGTAGACATATTCCCCCCAGCCCGAATCAACACAAGGCGGGAAAAGTCTTCCTTCGTTTGACCGAACACCTCGGACGGCTTTTGAGTCCATATTCCTGTACTTAAGTCCACATGAACCAGGAAACTGTGCTTGCAGTGTTGAAATTAATAATGTGCCATCTTCTTCAGCTGGAAGCTCGATGGGCTCGTCACCCTCCTCCTCGGACACTTGTACAAAATCCATTTTGAGTGTTTTTCAAAATTCTATAAATGATAACATATTAATATATAATTTATATACAATTTATTAGCACGATATCGAAATGTCATCTAAACCATTCAATCAACTCCAAAATCACTCTGATATACTCTCAATATACATATTATATGGGCACACAATATGTATCCCATATTCTCAAAATTTATTTTGTAAACAATTAATTCACTCACTCAAACAAAAGTATTCACACACATTGTGTTTGTTTAAAAAAAGACAAATATATTTAAAAAAAAAACACGATATTAAAGGTGTTTTATTTTTTTGTCTAACATAAACCATAATAAAATGGAAATAGTTCTAATGTGTATCACAAATAGTAAAAGAAAATTTTTGGAATGTTAAGTTTAGTTTAATTGATTATGTACAGTTGCGAAAAATAGCACACCCTCACAAGAAATGATTTCAAAGGCTATCCAGCAGACATATTTTTTCAAATCATTTAATTTAGTGCTTGCTGGTGGTCTTCGAAAATTCATATTAACGAACGAGAGCCATTTGTACAAAATATAAACTCTCTCTCTCTCTCTCTGATAAGAGATTCCTTCTATCTGGGGTGGCAAATATAGACGTTCCTTTGCAAACTCAATACGCTTGATTGAGGAAACTTTCGTAAACTCTAAGCTTTTAAAATAAGTTCTCGGGGTCATGGGCGAAATGTTTGTGGTGTTTTGAAAGGATTCATATTCGTAATCTAACATCTTAAACATATTTATGTAAATAATATGTAAGTGGTGAAATATTTTTAATAAGCATTACAATGATGATTTGCAATAGTAATTGTTTGCTTTTTGATCACAATGAAAATATTTCGTTGTAGTGCTATTTTTTCAACTGTGTTATGTTCTAGGTAAATTACAGGTATCTCCCTAGATAAGAGATTTAGAACTAGAAATTATTTGGCAAAATGACAATTAAGAAATAAGACAGAACCTTATAATCGGATGCATTTCCTATAACTCATATGGTTTTAATAATTGCTCGTTCCTCTACATACATTTACCAAGAGATGGATATATATATTTCTATTTACTATGTATATTTCTATGCCATTCCCATACAAAGTTCAATCTCAGTTTTCAAATAGGCAATCAAGTCCTGCAAAATAGGTCATTTTTTTCTCAATAGTTTTGTAATGAACTAAAAACTTTGACTTCGAAGTTGAAGTTATAGATATACACGATTTCGTATGATTGTTAACCTAATACTGATAACAAAAATAGATAGAATTTTAATTTAATTTTAGGTCAATCAGAGAAAAATGTGTTATTTAAATACAAGCAAATCAAATCATAATAATCCTGTTACTAATCAAATCTTTTATATAATTAAATTGTTACAGTGTAGTATATTAACATTTATTCGTTTTATTTAAAAATTACATATTTGCTTACTCGTACACATTCAAACATACTCATTAGTCGATACACGTATACACATCCATATACACATGCTCAATAAATTCAGACATAATACAAAATTCTCACCATATCGACATTACATTCGCCCAAGCAAACCGTATTTAGGAACCGAATCAAAAACTCAACATATTTAGTAATAAGCCAAATATTACAATTCACACAAAAGATACGCAACCTAAAAATATAACAAATTCTCCCGCAATATTATTTTCAGATTGATTGACATGAACAAGATATATAAATAATAAATATAAAAAAATACTTCTCTAACTACCGATAACAATGGTAGAAATCACTTGTCGCTACAATTTGGAAGAATTTTGCATTATATTTCATTGGGCAACTAAATCTGCCGCTTATTTTTAAATATAAAACATTGGTAGCTGATGAAAATATGTATGCACATCAGGGGGAACGTTTGCAGTACTCTGAACACGGTAAATGTCATCAAATTACACAGAGAAGCTACATTTACCGGTCGCACTCGTGCATGTACGATAAGTTGCAGCTAGGAATGTAGATATGAACACATTTACGAACATACGTTTTGAATGAAAGCAAAAACGAATATCGTTGGAAATAGGCATCAGGGGTGCTTCGAGACGGAATTATTCCACCATTTTCTGTTTTAGTCCATGAATTTTGTAATCTTCTTGGAAAAATGCGACAATTTGTTACTAATATATATATAATTCTATATGTGCAAAGAAAGTCTCCTAAATAAAAAAAAATTTTCTTTTTATCGCATTTAAATGTATATCCTTTACCTCAAATAAATTATAAATACGGAAATAAATATAAATACATATTAACATATGCTTAACCCTCGTGCGGCAACGTTTTTGCAAACGCTTTCTCACAGAATTCACACACGTACATGCACGTATATACATACGACGCTGGTGCAAAATTGTATTTACATATGTATTTACGCACATTCTTTAAAGGGCCCTATTGCATATGTAAATTAATATGTATGAATGTACTGGAAAAAAAGTTGATTGACGATAAGAAGCTCTCCTAAATGGTTATACAACAATTTCTTACACTATTGATAAAGGGTTAGTTGTAACATTACAGATGTAATGCCTTCAATAAATGAATGTATGTTTTCAGAACAGCTCACACACGTAATATTTTATGTTGTATATTTCCTTTTTAAGCTCGCTCTCGCTCTCTCACAAGATTCACACACAGTCAGAACCAGCTTGAAGTCACTTTTCTTTTCACGCTCGTATCTCGTAACAAAACACACGCTATGTTCATATGCACATCCACTTTCTTCAATAAGTGCGTAATAAATATAAAGAATATTTACAATTTCGCTTTTAATAAATTTGATTTCGTAAAGTACACCATTTCTCCTTTTGCAAAAATGTGTGAATATAAAATTTCGTGTATGTATACAGGCATTGTAATCAGAGATGACACAAAATATCGTTTTAATGATTTATTTGTGATAGTCGATAGAAATAGTATATCTTATCGATATATCATTACATCACATCTTTATCACAAATCGTTTGTAGAGCGCATGTTTTTAAAATGAATATTTTTAGTTTCGCAGATTTGTATTCCAGAACGTTAGGGTTTTTGAACAAATAACATTTTAATATGCGATATCGAATGACGTCACACCTGGTTAGAATAAATTTGAAAACGTTTTATTTACTTGTATAATTATTTATTCGACAGATACATACTAACGTATTTACTCTAAATCGCACAATCATATATACATATATATTGGGATTTATTTTGCACATGAAACACAATTTAAAATTATGGTTACAAGTTATAAAAAGGCATTTGTTTTTTTTTTGTTATTGTTATTCTTAAACTTGCACTACTGCAAAAATATTTCAAATACCTCATAGATTGTGTATAGAATAAAATCACTGTGAGAGATTACTGCACGCTGCTGAGTGAAATATATAATTCTGTGCCTCCAAAATGTGCATCTCAGTTAAACAAATAGCAACTAGTAAAATTATGTAACCACTGTACCGTATCGCTCGCAGAAAATCCCACAATTTATCGCAAAATATGCTAAGCAGAACGCAATGCAACAACGAGTGTACATTAACAATACGCCACATCCAGGCGACACAAAAGAACAATGTCGACTTAAATATATAATTCTGGCATTGATACTGACTGCTACTAACATTCTTCTGCCCCTCCAACATATTCTGATAGACATCTATATAACGGTTCCATGCCGTCGAACTAAGTAAAAGTTGACCCGTAAAACTGATCACATTTTTCGCCACTTTGCGCGTCGTTGCCTTCATTTTGGGTATCATAGTTGGCTCCGGAGTTTTGGTATCGCTCATTGGTATAATGGAGTAACCACGACGAGGTGGATTATTTTTCAAATAAAAAAAGATGCCCAATATTAGAGCAATGCAACCGAGTCCATCGCATAGCCCATCCACATAATAGCCGGACGTGCCAACTTCTGAACGTTCGCCGCGTATATGCTTTCTCACTCTGGCTACATGGCCATCTAGATCATCGAGAAAGGTGCGTATTTGAAAGAGTAGCACTCCGAGTCGTCTATATCCAAGGCTATCGGATGCAACAAGTTTGCCGGATACACAAGCGACGAGCACATGAAAGAATGAAATCATGTTTGGAGTAATAAACGTGGATGCGGAGATTTCAACCACATTGTCAAAAATTGTGGCTAGTGGAGCGAACAGATAATGATTCGAATGATCTAGCAATATCGCTTTAACTGTTATTTGACACAGTGGATTTATGTCGCATGATATCCACGTATAATCTTCATATCGATGCTCCTTTTCAGCGGTGGGTAACTTCAAGGACCTGCTCAATCCTTGATCGGTTGCCAAATTGGGTTGGTATTGGATGGGTTCCAGCGTTGATGATGACGACGATGATGATAAGACTGTTGTTGTCGTATTCATGTGATAATTTCGGTCAATAACATAGTTGTGAATTCGCAGATAGAGCTCAACATCCATAAAAACATAAAATATTATTAACAGAAACAATAGTGTTAATAATATTTTGCTTATTTGTGAACTGGGGCCAATCATATTTGCTCTGTTGTTATGAGGTAGGTATCATCTATAAATGTTTCCAATCTCCAGAAAATAGCTAAAAAATAAAAGCGACAATATCAGCACATTGGATTGATTTGAAATAATAAAAATATACCCTATCTTAATTAATTTCCCTTAATTGAGTTACTGGAGCACGGTAATTGATGACCAATACAAGCATTTATAAATTGCATCCAAACATGTATATAACATTAAAAATTATGACGATATAAAAATATGTAAGTATTGATGTATATATATAGTTCTTAAATTACTCAGAAATGCTAATTGCTGTTATTATTAGACCAATTAATACATCTAGTATAAAATAATCTCGTTACTCTACTGATACACTTTCTTTTATTTACATGCACACATTATTCACTTTGTTTACTTGTTAATTAAGCAAGAATTTGTATGTACCATTTGATCATATACATATGTATATATTGTAATTATTGTGTGCAACTGGTTAGTTTGCGTTTCCTTTCATAGCATCTGTTTATATATCGTCGGCGAAGCCAAAATGCTAGTCCTATTGTAAAATGACCATCAGCTTTCAGAAGCAATTTTTATTAACAGCTTTTTATTTTTATATTTCAAATAATATGTATGTATAAATGTAAAAAGTAATAATTTTTTTAATTATACTATATTTTATCCGAGAGTAGTGATGCCATTTTTATCGATACTGAATGTATCAAACATTTTCAGACATTTCCACTTATAGCAATACTATTGTGCCATCGCGCCTATCGATTCAATTCCACATCATTCCAAAATTCTGTCTATCTCCAAAACTTACGGTTTTCCTTATAACATGGAATTTTTTCAATGATGTGAAATACGGGCGCAGCATCAGTCACAGCTATTAATTGACAATAGAATTGATGCGCTAAAATGAAAAGATGAAAAAAATACTCAAAATAAAGCATTGTTACTTCTATTTTTCTAAATAGTGCAAAACATAAACCACAGCAACATTATTTTTTTCACAAAATCTATGTATAATTTAATAACAGTTTCTGGAAGTGATTATGATACAGCCTTTCTGAATAACGTTTCTTATCATTAAACAAATGTTTAAGAAGATGACTTTTTATATATTAAAAAATGTATTTTTATATATTAATTATTATGTGGACAACTCAAAATTTAAAGATGTGATTTTATTTGAAGATATATGAAAGTATCTCACACTATATTTATTATTATTATTATATAATGATCTCACACTAACTAAAGAACCTTTTTTAAAAACATTCGATAGTTGAAATTTCTTGTTTTTCAAAATCTGATGTCCGGTCAGTGTAATTTAATATCATAATCTTGAAAATAGAATATTGCTATTATTTGTTTTCATTGTAGGGCAGTTTTAAATCTAATTCTTTAAACATCAGGTGATTGATACCTGTTGTGGCTCTGTGTGATTCGCTATTTTAGATTGACAGTCGTTTTTGTAGGAACAAATGGGAGTGGACAAGCGGAGCTATCGATACGAAATTTGCTTATCGATTATTTGTATTTACGTTTTGGCCTGTCACATATTGTTTGAATAAAAAATATCTGCAAATGAGCATACAAGCATTAAGATCTGCGGGTTTTAAAGCTGCAGGGGCGTTGAATTTGTCCAAGTCCATCATCGGTCGTCGGGGGATCTCAGCTGCACAAACAAACTTGAGCAAAGCCTACGATGCTGATGGCAAAACAAAAGTAACAATATTCAACACCGAAACGGACGTAGGCCTCATGATTACCGGTTACAGTCAATATGGATTTCGACTAAACAACAATATGGTCTTGTTAGGCCCTATTACTGTTTTTCCCAGGTGTGCTAGCACTAGCAGCAATTGCTTCGAATTGTTTTTGTTATGTAAGCATACTGTATTTTTCAGATCCGTTCTCTCTTGGAATGTCAACTCCTTTGAAGATATCAATGAGGAAAGTCTCTCAATCTTTCCCACACTGGAGCCAAAGGTCGATGTTCTCATTATTGGCATCGGAGACCAGAGTCCAACACCAACTCTCTCTAAGAGGATTATAGCGTACATGAAAAAATACAAAACCAACGTAGAGGTTCTGCGGACAGAACAGGTTTGCTTTGTATTTATGGCAATTAATTTTCTACTGAAATCGTATTGTTTCCATATCTATTTTTATTATGTAGGCCTGTGCAACGTTTAACTTCTTGAACGCCGAGGGTCGAATGGTGGCTTGTGCATTAATACCACCTTTACATCTGTCCTACAATGAAAACGATGTGCTGCAAACAAAGTTACGCCAAAAACAGCTTTATGAAACTGAGTAAAAACATACATTCGATGAGTTTATAGAAGACGAAAATAGAAACGTATATCTAAGAAACTGTTGAAATTGTAACAACTTGAATTATGAAAATATCGTTTTAGTTATCAATATTCTTAATGTGTACATAGCTTACAATATTTAATCGAGAGTAGTGATGGTATATATTCCTGCACATAGAAATACAGACGTGCCCCAAGTTTCATTCAGACAGATTTAAAACAAAAACGGATGTAATTATAAAAATCGCCAATTAATTTACTTAGAGGCATGTATTAAAGTGTAAAGAACTTAGCTAATGACAAACAAATTCAGTCGGCAGTTGCGCCAGGATAACGCTCGATTAGCATTGCGACTCCTTGGCCACCAGCAGCACATGCGGCAACAACACCAAGTTTGCCATCCTCACGAACCAAACGGTTTGCCGAGTGCATGCAGAGACGCACTCCTGTGGCCGCAAAGGGGTGACCAATTGATAGGGAACCACCCCAGTTATTCCACTTAGACAGATCGACTGTGCCGAGTTTTTCGTTCAGACCTAGATAGGTTTTGCAGAACCAATCGGAATCCAAGGCCTTCAAATTGGCTACGATTTGACCAGCGAACGCCTCATGAATTTCCCAAGTGTCGACATCCTTCAATGTGAGTCCGGCTTTTTTCAACAGTTTCGGTATGCCATAGGCAGGACCCAAGAGCAACTGATCCACTGGATCTTGCGACACATAGAGAAAATCACGTAAAAATGCTTTGGGCTTCAGGCCCAATTGCTTAGCCTTCTGCTCAGTCATAATAAGACACGCTGAGGAGCCGTCAGTCTAAAATTTACATATAAAAATGTTGAAAACAAGTGTAATTAAACCAACAAACATTAAATACTTGCCAAAAAGGAAGCGTTGGCCGCTGTTACTGTGCCATATGGTTTGATAAAGGCTGGCTTTAGTTTAGCCAAATTTTCAGGCGTGGAAACCCGTATACCATTGTCCTGGTCGACCGTCTTATCGACGCCTTGAACTGTGAAAGTATAATTTATTATATAATACTAATTATTTATTGATAGTTTACACACCTTTAAAGGGTATTAGATCCGTAAAGTAACCCTTTTCCTGAGCTTGTTTCGCCAAGGTATGAGATCTTAAGGCATATTCATCCTGCTCCTTGCGACTCACGTTGAAAGCGGATGCCAAACGATCCGCAGACTTGCCCATAGTCTCGCCAGATGAGAACTCGGCAACAGCTGGGAGCTGCAAACAGATTAACCAATTAGTTGCTTTTCAAGTTATAAAAAGAAATGCTTTGCAAGTCATAAAAAGAACGTTATCCTACTTCGGGTGCCAAGAAATCGGGTCTGAAGGTTGACAACAAGGACAAACGTTGTCCCAATGTTTTCGCCCTGCTCGCCTTCACTAGCAAAGCTCGCATCTTGCGCGAATGACGAATGGGCAAATCTGACATAAATTCAACGCCCCCAGCAACAATCACGTCGTATGTATTTGTAGCAATTAGACCCATGCCAGTGGTTATTGCCTGAAATTGGAAAACATTTCTCAATTGTAGCACCAAAAGGAGGAGAAATCAGAGGGATGCGCCGCCTTACCGCATTGGAGCTGATGCAGGCCATGGTAACCGTATGTGCTGGTGTCTTATCGCTAAATCCCGCTGATAGAGCAGCCTCGCGAGCTATATTCGATGTCTTGATCTCTTGAATGACGGTGCCATAAACTATATAATCAACAAGTTCCTTATCGAGGCGACTCTTTTGCAAGAGTGATCTACGATTGAACAAAAAATGAATATATATATATATATATGTGTGTATATTTTATGGTGTAGACTTACAGCAGCGAGTGCTGGGCCAATTCGTGTGCCATTAATTTCGAATAAGCCGTGCCAGAAGTCAAAAATGGAGAGCGAACTCCATCAACTAGGACGATATTTTGATCAGGTGTATTCCGTTTGGGTTGAGCGGCAACTTGGGCGGATAGTTGTCGGTATTCAACTATGTGTTTGAAAAGAAACATATATGACAATATACATGGTATTTTACATACATATATGTACAATTGTACTTTACTCAAAAAATATTGGACTTTGATCTTGACGTTGTCATATGCTGCGTATCGTATGCGCGTACGAGCGTTAAGAACTTTAAAGAGTAATAACTTACGTCTTCTAAACAAACTTGTTGCATTTTTAAAACAATTTCCGCTTTGCATGATTCGAATATTCATTTTTTATTTGTTACGTTTGTTTGTCGGACAAAATTGCAATAATATTTGACGATCGATGTTTAACTCTTAAGTCAGTGGTGGCTTTCGGTGTACTATTAAATTATGTTATGACAACTATCGCTGATAACCATAAACATATCGATAGATAAGTCTTGCAGTCGTATATGTCATCGCTATGGCTACCACGATATGGTACAAATGTACCAAACTCATGTTTTATTTCATGGTACTCTTATTATTATTTAAAATACAATAGATTTAAAACTAATTATCATTGGAATATATTCGTCTTTGAATTGCAGCCAACACAATTGCATAATTTTATCATCTAACTGCCCTGAGGACAATCGTTTGAAAGATAAGTTCTTGTTATTTGCGGATATTTAAAAGCTTTTCACAGTCAAAATATTTTTTTCAAAATAGAGCCGATGATCTGTTTATCATGGATCGGCCCTTGAAATTATATAAATATAAAATAAAATAACAGGGTATTTACTAGTCAATTGCGCCTAAAAAATGCATCATATCCTCTCCTGAATAGATCATTGCACATTTTTTCCATTTGAATACGAAATAATTACCAGTAGAAAGCGGTGCAATTAATGTGCAGTGTGCCTGATTCAAGGACATATTTAATTGTATCCCTTTAAAAGAAAGGGTACACAACGCGAGTCGTGTGCAACATTTACATATGTACTGTTATACTCTACTTGGGCATTGTGTACAAATAGGTCCGAAAGGATCAAGGCCGTTAAATGAGGCAAATTTTAATTGCTTAGACTACTACGCGTTATCATTCGAAAGCGAATAGGAATACAAAACGAGAATTTGTAAATGCTATCCTTCAACAATTAGGTTTGTTTGTTGTTGTAGTTAAGTATCTTTAGTTTATTGTTAAAGCTGTGTAAATTAATGATAATAATAGACCATTTTAGGATTGATCTTTAAAAAGAGGAGTTTAATTCATTGAACATGCTGTATTCATAAAGGTTATATTGATAAGCAAGACAGAACACCTACTTAATTTAACCCTTTATTTTTCAAAAATCAATTCAGGATTTGTCCTTGAGCTAAAGGGCGTATGCAAATGAAAAAGTGAGCATGCAAATTATACTTTGAGCATAAGTACGTACACATAGCAGGATTAGTAGGAAATAGACAAGTGGATCTTTAGTATTGGACTCTATGTGTCCTTGTCTGTTTTTAGAAACCATTTCTACCAATTTCTTAAAATTCAAAAACATTTATGTTACTTTTTGACAGTTTAAAGCATTGAAGGGCAAACATCAATTCTAAATTAAGAAACTGATTAAATTTTTTGTTTGCATTAAAACATTATTCGTACTATACGAAATTTTATTATTAATTAAAAATATTCGTAGAGTTCAAATTATAAATAAATAAAACAATTCAAAATACGGTCATAATTCAAACAAATCTCTTATGTAAATACGCACATAATACGTACATATATGCGTATGTAAATACATCCATAGGTTAATTTTGTTTGTTACAGTGTTGTACTAATATCCACTCTTGACAAGGGCATAACACATCATAAAACGAAGTGTGTCTTGCGAGAATGAGTCCGAAGACTATCAACAACAACAACAGTAAAAGTAACAACAGAAACATTTTCACACACAACGACCACATCGGCTCTGATCTCGTTGCCAGCGCTAGCTGGTGCTGCTGCTGTTGCTGCTACTTTTGCTGGTGCTGTTTGCTGCGTTCGGTTGTAGTTTTAGTGCACAAATAGTGCTTTGGTAAGTCGGACGTACGGTGACGGTGCCCGCGTGCTATAAGAGAAACGCTTTAGTTACACTCTTTCCATACAAAAAGAGAGAGGCAAAAGCCCCGATCTCTCGCTCACTCACACTCGCACGTTCGCTCGCAAAGTCGGGAAAAAAGTTTTACCAATCAAGTTTTTTATTTCGCAATAATGTATTACATATAACAAAACTTCAACCTAGTTAAAAGTTACTGTTGTTGTTGTGAACTTTTGTGTGTATGTGCGCGCTGAACATTCATATGGATTGGCATCGCTCTATTGTGTATGTGCATGTGTATGTGTATTTGTTGTTGTTTGTTTGCTTTTCGTTCATATCGAAATAGCAAAAGCTAATGGAACTGTGAACTGTACGTGTATAAAACAACATCCAACTCAACTCGAAAAAACAAAAAAAAGAGAAATTCAATCGACTCTACCATCATATTGTAGTATTGTGAAAATCTCGAATACGATCGGTTGATCAGTAAGAACAGAAACAGTTGTCCGATTTTGTCCATATAAACCTGTGTTGGTGTGGATGTGTTGAAACTGAAAGTTATAATTTTACATACATACATACAAACATATGTATGCAAAAGGAATAGAACGCGTTTATCCACAAACTCACACATGTGCAGGTATATATGTGCGCGACGAGCATACAGAAACTTTAACCAGAGACTGTGAAAGTGGAAAGCTTTGCTCAATCTGCTTACTTGTCATTTATGTGTATGTAGAGAAGTGTGTGTAATAATATATGTATATATGTATGCATAAGCATAATACTACAACTGTGTATTTACATTTGCATATGTGTATGGGTGTGTGTGTATGCATGTATATTACATACATATTCAGAAAGTCTACAGAAGATTTTCCAGCTATTTGTGAAAGGGAGTAATTGCCACAAGACTTAATGAAAGAGGTAAGCTTGAAAGTATATTTCTCTATATACAAATTGAGAAAGTACAAATTATGGTTAAAAAATACATACATAATGGATTGAAAGTTGAAAGTGAAAATTAATATATAGATATGCAAATATTGTGCAATGTTATTAACGTTGATCAATTAAATATAATAGTATTAAAAAACTATATACGAATATATAATAAAAATTTACAAGGCCAAATTCAAAATAGTTATGAAGAAAAGCCGCAAACCAAGCACAAAAAAGTTTCAATTCAAAAACTGCACTCATACATTTGTAAATTTTTATAAATATTTGTATGCATGTGTAAATGTGGTGTAGCAGCAGCAGAGCTCGAGTTTTCTGTATACATACTGACTGGTCTGACTGTCTGTCTGATCGTCACGATTAACAGCAGCAAGCTAGCAGCACAAAACAGAAAACACAAAAACAACAGCTACCAGCAATAAAAGATCGCAACGGAACGAAAAGCACCCAAGCAAAAGCAAAAGACAAGAAAGGCTTAGTGACCTTCATAGCGTGCTTATATGTTTATACATATATACACACATACACATACATATAATTGTATGCATACATCTACATAACTGCTGCTGCTCTTATATACGTACACAAACATATCTCCATTAGTATGTATGGTGTGTGTGTGTCACGTCGTCGCATACGCTCGTTGCTCTTTCTTTCTCTTTTATTTATTGTTGCGCAGAAATGTTAATAAGCTTAGTCAATATAACATCATAAATAATTATGTATATGTTACATACATATTTATGTACATATATATGAAGTACATTTTTTATCTAAAGTTTTACATAGTTAAGTATATTTTACTGTTGAGGACCGATGGGGAAAGAAGAGTTTGTTCATTTTTATAATTATGTAATTCAAATTTGGGTCATTTTTATGAGTGTGGCATTTACAACACACAACACACACATAAACATGCATACAACGGCGAGTGGCGCTTGTTGTCGGTGTGCGTGAGTCTGAGATTTTTTTTTTGGCTGGTTTACCAAAAGAGCTTTTGTGAAAGGGGAAAATGAGCATTGCATTAGTATTGGGCCGCCGTGACAAACTTCAGCGAAAACAAGTTTGATCATTTTGAAATGCGCTCACTACATAAATTCAATGTATATATGTATACATGTACAATTTATCGAAATGAATTTTCCTTTTTCTGATATTATGTTTTATTTACATATCCATATGAATAACAAATTGTAAAACTGTTTGGTATCGAAACTGCGACGACGAATTTAAAAAGCCAAGCGTAAAAAATGATCGCTTCTTCGTATACATTTAGTCATACATTCATACATACATATGTACACATGATTGTGCATACACACAAGCATCATGCTTATTTTCATATTATTTGTTTGTATTGTTTAGTTTTGAGACTTATTTAGAGTAATTCGAAAGCTTTTTTACATGCCTGCTGCTATCTTATACAAGCGCAACTAGACCTGAATTGTGAATGCATACTATACTACACATATTTACACTCACACAGTCTTATATGTTTAGAGAGTGCGAGCTCAAGGGAGAGAGAACTGAAATCATCGAGAGAAAAGCTTTTTGTGAAAGGTGATTTCTGTGCGCGTTTTTAACTTAGCGCATTTTCTTGTTTTAAAATTTTTTTTCATTTATCTTAATCAATATATAGTTTTTTGCTTAATTAAATAAGAGTATGTAATGTTTATATTTAAACAGGAAATTAATTGTGTAGAGCTAAGTAAATATATGTAAAAAAAATGATTTCTTTCGTAATGATTTTGTCATAGTTTTTAAAATTATAATGCAGAATTTCATTTTGTTTCTTTTATTTATTTCTCACATACATATATTATAAATTTATATATACTGTTCGTATTTTAATTTTGATTTCCGATTCATTTCATTTTCGTCAAAGATCGAACTTTTCACATTTCGCTAAGTGGTCTTAATAAGCAATAGCTGAATACTTTTCCTTCTTTAATTTAATGGATATATATTTGTGAACGTATGTATGTGTTTTTAACTTTTGCCCAGCTTTGACTAAAGTGCTGTTTGGATAAAGTAAAGTAAGATCATACAGACGCACACACGCACACACAATGACTGTTACAATTCCGTTTACTTTTATTATTTTGTTGCTGTCGAGCTTCATGCCATAATAACAACAACAACAACAACAGTCTTACCATTCTCTTCTCTTGTTTGCTTGCTTGTTTGGTAAGCCAGCCACAGCCAGTCAGTCAAGTTTTATTGAAAGTGAACGTTTCTTCTCCATTCGCCGCAGCAAAAGCAGCCAGCGTGAGACTATCTCTTTCTAAAGTTTCCAAGATATCTGTGAACTTTAGCTTCGCTTCGATGTGTGGCCCTGTAGACTTACACACGCACACACACGTTGCATATGTGTGTGCATGTATGTGAACGTTTTTAAATGCACAAGCTTACAAGCCATGCTCTTGCACAATACAATAATGACACATGGCCTTTTATTTCTATGTATGTTTGTATATTTATACATTTTACAATGAGGTAAAAATGCGCTTTTCTGTTTTTGTTGCCCTCAGACACAAAACTCAATTACCAAAAGCTTTATAAGCTTTGCATTCAGCTTAAGTAAACTTGAAGTCACCCAATACATAAAAAAAAGAGTTAGGAATGTACATTGAATTAAATAATTCTAAAGCTCAGTAAAATAATTTCTAATTATATTTTTGTTATTTTTTTTTTTAACTTGTTTTATTTATATATATGTTAATTTGAATATTAAATATCGGTTTCTATCGATCAATATCAATATTTACAGTTTCAAAGAATGTTGATGTTGCAATACAGCAAGCATGGCGAGTGCATCCTCAAAGAAATCGGAGCAGCCTTCAGAGGAGAGCATCCAGCAGACCTAACCATAGTCTGTGAGAACAAAGTGAAGCTGCATGCCCACAAATTAGTTCTTGCCGCTGCCAGTCCACTCATAAGGTAAGCCAGTCTATTTACTTTCTATATATACCTACTTATAATACTTATTTGCAGGAATTTATTGGAGGATACTCACTTAAGCGATTGTACTACAACGGTCTATTTTCCCGATGTTAATGCGACATATTTTAAATTTCTATTGGATTTCTTATACTCGGGCCAGACGTGTATAACATCGCGCGATGTCAACTATCTGCACGATTTGTTGCTGCTGCTGCAGATCAAATCGGATAGTTGGAAGACGACAGATTCCGCCTATCTAAGCAGTAAATGCGCCAGCTTACGCGACAGACCGAGGAAGCAGCAATACACATCCTCCCAATCATTGGATCAGTCTCTCAAATACGAGGTCGAGAGTGTGGATGAGGCACGCAATGCGGCTAACTTTTCCACATATTCGGCGGAGAACTGTGAGAGCGCCAACGAGTGCACCAATAAGGATAATAATGACGATGACGATGATTGCAGCGCCGTAAGGGGCGACAACAACAGCAAGGACAATAAGAGCGACAAAGACACCGATGAAGTTGTTAACCTCTCACACATTCCAGCTGGCGGCGGACTTGCCAACAACAGCATCACCACTACCAGCAGTAATAACAATAACAACACCAATAACAACAATAATAACAATTCGACAGTAAATCCAGTTAATCTATCACTCGATCTGCGAACGAAGAGCGACAATCACTCGTCACGGAACGATATAAGCAAAAGTTTTCTGTCCAAACACAATAATGATGAGGCGATCAGCGTTAATGAGAGTACGAAGCGTAAGGGTCTCTTCTTTGACAACCACAAGGATATAATGAAGCCACTGTCCGACGGTTCGGACATCAATAGTTCCCCGGAGAACTATGTGGTGACTCCGCATCGAAAGAGACGTCCCGGTTTTCATAATACCCAGAGCGACAACCAACCGTTTACAACATATCAGCACAATCTACTGGAGGAGTTGCGATTGGTCAAGTCCACAACATCACCTATAGCGGGATTAGCAGCGGAGAAGAACCTATTATCGCATCTGGAAGATGGCAACCTCAACACAGACACACTCACGCCGCCGGAACGGAAACTATTGGAAGCACAACAACACCAACATCATCCGCAACAACATCAACGCAATCATCGTGGTCAGAGTCCGGAGCTACAAATGCATCTTGGGCAACAGTTTGTGTATCAGTGGCAGTCGAATCAAAATGCCGCCATCTCAGCAATGCCCAATTTACAGTCACGTCTCTCCAGTTTATCGCACATTAACTTAAATCTCGATCCTGACGGGGGCCGCAACAATAGCAGCACAGTCGTTGCCGCCGCCAATACAAATTCGCACTCATCGTCGTCGTCGTCTGTGCGTGAATATCGCTGCGAATACTGTGGTAAGCAGTTTGGCATGTCCTGGAACCTGAAGACTCATCTGCGCGTCCACACCGGCGAGAAGCCCTTCGCCTGCCGACTGTGCGTCGCCATGTTCAAGCAGAAGGCGCATCTGCTGAAGCATCTGTGCTCGGTTCATCGGAATGTTATAACGACGACGAATGGCACCGATACGGAGAATCGATATAGTTGCTGCTTCTGCTCGATGTGCTTTGAGTCCGTGCAGGAGCTGGTGCGTCATTTGTCCGGGCATCACAACAATCTGTTGCTCACTAAGAATCTTCGGGAATAACCATCTACAGAAAACAACAAAAGTACACACAACAGATCTGTTTGACTGGCGTCGTCGTCGCTTCTCAAATAAGTAATTGCAAAGAGACCTGAATTTTATATACATATATATATATATATATATATATATACAACATAAACTTACGGTAAACAGTAAAGAACAAGGGCAAACAACAAAAAACAAAAAGCAAAATGCAATTGTATAAATATGTAAAATGTACATTTAAATCAGCTTATAATTCTATTAACATTCAATTGAATTTTACTTGGTCGACGTGTGTCAACCCCCAAAAAATAAGAAAAAGGTGCACAATTGGCTTTTTTTTGTAATTTAAAATATCGGATTAGAGTATTCTCTATTCTATTCTATTCGACATAGTAATACAACACGCGGTCCGTCTTTTAAGCCCGGCTGGTCCATTTTTTAAGTGGAACAGACATTTAGCTCTTAGGTATATAATTTTTATTCAAAGGTATTGTAATTTGTATTGTATTTTCTACCTGTTTTATATACATACATTTATATATATATATAATTCACATATTTTACATTTGATGAAACATTTATATTTTTTTACACTCCGCAAGCCTGCACAAGGACTAGTTTCAAATTTTTAAATTCATCAATAATACTGTGTAATTGTACAGCATAAATTTACAAGATTGTAATAAAATTAAAGCATTTCATTTTTACACTTCTATTGCCTTTTAGAAACCGAGTGTCTTTTTCTCTATAACAGCAGACCACAGATTTTCAATTAATTTGAGCTCTGGCTTCTGTGCAGGCATTCCTATGTTTTCTTGGCGTTGCTTTCTTGCAACGGGATTACTGCAAGCAAGGTAGTGTGCTGCTGCAGCATTTCCTTAAAAGTATCACCTTCCGCGGAACGCTGCATTAGTGGCTAAGGGCTACTAGGCGAATGATTCTTCTGTTGCGCCTCGTGAACTTGCTGCTGATGGCTGCGGAGCTTGTTGTCATTCTGCTCAACGCGAAGCAACTCCAGTTGACGTGTAGCTGGATTATTGTCCGTGTGACTGTTCTTCCCTGCACAACTTGATGCAATTGGGGTTACGGCAACTGGGGTATAAGTTTTGGTTCGCTTTCAGACGTGCGATGAGCAACTGGCTCTGAGTACTGTAGTACTTGAGGCACCCCTTATAGCTAGCCAAATACTTGCCTTTACCATTGGCGCACGTGGCCTCAGTGTCTTTTGTCTGAAGACAATCAGTGGTTGCGTGGCTGCCAGCACATTTTAGACAAACAATCTGCGGCAACTCGCCGCATTTGACGCTCGATAACAATTTGTTCATACCCCAATCGAGTTATCTTCAGAATCTCATAATTCCCTCCATTAGGCAGTGGCGCAAGCTCAACCTCGAAAATATTCATAAGCTTGCATGTAAAACGGTGCTTCATAACATTACCAAATCGAGCTACGAACCCCAGCTCACTCAACTTACTTTTGATCCACTCCTTAGAGGTAGAGTGGTAAGATTACAAATAATAGCAGGGTAATCCCACAGCTGATTTGTGTACATTGGAATGTTATCCTCATTCATCAGAACGCACCAAGCTGCCAAGCTTATCCAGCAAGGGTTGAATTAAGTTGACATTCGGAAGTGGTGAGAGTAGAGGTGAGGGATCTTTTGAACGATAGATTTCGCTAATAAAGAACTAACCAAATTCTCCCCAACAACACCTTCAACATTAATGTCCACCTCAGACAAACTGGCGCACGAACCTGCAGGACTTAATGACAACGTCTTCTTGATCTTTGGCATATGCCGGTCCCGACAAAACAGCTTGACAAGCTTAGGTTTGGGTGTCTTGCTACTGAGCGGCATCACTGACCTCTTCGTCTGCTGATTGTTGACAAGTTGACCTTTTTCTTCTGATTAGCATCAATCATACGACTTATGACGCTGGAACTGGAACGAAGATATCATCAGATTCATAAGAAGAGAAGACGGACAAATCAGAATACTGCCAACAAAGTCATTGACCCAATGATCAACGCCATCATCATTTACACGAATCTCAGCCAATGGCAGAAAAGGCGGTAAGCTAATAATGACCGATGCAGCAACCAAAGAGGTTTTTAGATTTTATATTGCCATCAGATTTGGCAGATGGGACTACTTGGCCAGCAGACTTTAATGATGAAGCATCTGTAGTCACATCATCAAGTCTGTATAAAATCTTCATCAATAAGTTTAGGGCTGTTCGATGGATTGACAGATGCAGCAGAAGCACGATGGCTTTTTCACACCCTTTACAGGCACAATTCCGTTAATTTTTCTCATCAAGTAAGATTTCCATCACTTTTCCAGAAAAGAATAAATCAACGTCTTCCTGCAGCTAATCGGGCTAATCGACTTCTGTGACAGGTATGGATTTAAATAGTTTCGCTCAGCCTTTCCGATTCAAGTTTTTTTTAGAATT
The DNA here is from genome assembly GCA_035042345.1 of Drosophila fungiperda. Lineage (NCBI taxonomy): Eukaryota > Metazoa > Arthropoda > Insecta > Diptera > Drosophilidae > Drosophila > Drosophila fungiperda. The sequence continues at coordinate 2,925,529 of JAWNLM010000216.1, forward strand.
ATACAAAATCCAAGTTTTTCGTATGTTTAAAATCTTTCCACTTTGACACAAATATTCAATTAAATTGACCACAGTCTTCTGTGCAGGCATTCTATGCTTTCTTGGCGGTTGTTGTGGGGTGTTGTCTGGTTCGAAGATACAAGCACATACTGTTATGATATTGTCTATGACTGCATTTATGTGTGTTAAAACCCAAAAAACTTCTCAGTTTTTACGGCACCTGGTGCACGACAAATATTACAAGTTAACTTTCACCTAGCTAATCGCTTCGATTGCAAACTTCATTCGTTTTACAGAGGTAGGTTTTTTAAACTGAAATTGTTTAAAATGAGTTATGTTAAATTTTTTAGCACAGTTGCAGTCAAGCATTCAATGTACTCTTGCGAATGAACCTTTTGACATAAAGCTGGGTCCAGGTCTCAATTCGTTTACTTTTAAGTTTTTCTATTTTTTTCAAACACTCAACCAATCAACCGATTCTTTATTAAATTTTCCATCCAATATAATTTTTTTATTGTGATTTCAACCTCTTACAGTGATGTTTTAGACGCATTGAATCGTTATTTTTAGATTTATTTTGTACCTAGTAATCCAAATAAAAATTTAAACCTGTAATATTAAAATAATAAAAGTCAAATCTCTTAAAAATATATTTCATAAATGCAAATTTACGAAACAACAATTTCTATAAAGAATGCGTAGGTTGTTCTCATATTTATTTAGGTACTTTTTGGAACTTTTCCTTCTAGGTAAACACAGAATAAAAATTAACAAATAATTATTTCGTTATTATTTGTTCGCCTCATTATATACATATTTCTATATAACGATTTTTTTCGTTTTATCAAACTTGTCCAAAATTCAATGATTTTTCAACGCCATCTATCTCTGTTAAATCTCCGAAAACTTTAACATTGGGACTTAACTGTTAAATTGGAACTGGAACTGGAACTGCTAGCATTTAACTGTCACTGAAAACATACTGTTACACTCCCTATGATTTTATAGAGATTCAAAATTTGCAGTCTTATTCGACGGTTTAATAGTTCCTTAAGGGCTGATAGAAACTGACGCCACTTTAAAAATAAAACCTTAGTTACGTGTATAATTCGAAGAATAGTAGACTTCAAAGTGTTCAAATCTTCCCCGATAAAAGTTGTGCTTATAAGAGGTGCATTCCATTTCTGATTTAAACCAATATGATCAAAACACCATTAACGTACTCAAAATGTGTGCCAAAACTATCGATGTTTATGTCAGCTGCTTTCAAATAAATCGATATATTTTAGTAATAGCACTAAGCAAACAATACATAAAGTCAACTGCATGCAATCTGTGATTGATTGGTTTATTCTACATTTAACGAGACGATGATGCCGTATTTTAGATTAGCAGAATACATCTTGAGTGCTGTGGTCTCAAAATTAGTGAACAGTTAAACTACCCCTCTTTGCGAACACTATACGGCAAGGATAGTGTGTTGCTTCTATCTTCACACGCATTCAAAGTTCTTTGCAATCCGCTTGCATTTTTATTGCTCTTCACACGCATCCATAACAATTTATGACCTAGCAGAAAGGGTCCGTACCTGTCAGCCGAAGAACATCTCGCAGCGATGGCAGGCGAAATAATGACATGCGTTAGCCACACGCCACAATATACCTAACAAAAAATTCCGCCTCGTTGCGCACTTTATAAAAGAACTACCCAATCGATCAGCTGTTTCATGCAGTAACTCTTTTGTCAATTTGGCGCCTCTCTGAATAGCATGGATAGTGCTGGGAGATATAATGATAACACAAGAACAAACAATATTTACACAAAAACGGTACCCCGAAGAATATGTATACTTGACATCTTAATTTTGGTCCTGAGTTCGAGATATTGTAGCTTTTGTGTGTTTCAAACAGATTTTATTTATATACTTTCTTTTTTACGACTGACTCTTTACTGAGTTTTCCACATTATTCAGAAAGGCGGACTTAATTCACTTTAAAGTCGATTGTTTTTATGGCCTATATATGTTATAGTTGTCTGACCTATGTAGTGATTCTGATCAATGCTAGTAATACTGATCAAGAATATATATTACTGGATCAGAGCGGTCACCTTTAATTTGTTATAAACTTCACAATAAAATTATAATAATACAAAAGAATAATGAGATCCGGCAATCGATTAATTTACAGCGCTGCAACTAAAAATATGAAGAAAAAAATTAATACCTATCAAGCACCCTTACATATTAACATAATTTTCATTCTATCCCGTTGGCATCTTTGGACAAAATGCGCAATAATAAAGAGACAGGCTTGAAACATATGAGTTCCTTCTTAAGATTTATATTAGTAATATTTGTTACATATATTGTAATAATTGCAAACTATCAGTGTTACTGTGGTCATCGCTAGACTTTTTAAAGTCTGAAAATGTATTAAAATATGTAACAACAAACGAAAAATTATCAATGCATGTTATGCACGTTAAATGATTAAAATAAAATTATTTGAAAATGCAATTTTAATTTAGATTTTACCTCAATACAAATTTTAGCGCCATCATCGCTGATGCTGTCATCGAGCCATCGACGTGCAAAACGAGTCGACTCAAATTGCAACCGAGGCAGCGCAACGGTTATAGATAATATTTTCACTGTTAAACTGTGCAAATGTATAACAAAACAAGGAACAAAACGTCAGACCGTAAACTGCGTGTTTTTATCTGTGGACGCAACTTTGCTCGCTCGACAAGTTGAAACTTAAACAGTTATTTTTAGTTAAAATTTACAACAGTGAAGTTCAGAATTATCGCTGCGAAAATGTTAATGTGTGGTGTAAACTATATTAGGACAACTAGCCAAAACATTTAATGTTTGAAAGCTTGCCACTTTTCACAGAGGCCCACAAAACCACATAATCACAAAATTCAAAAAAAAAAAAAAAAATTGTTAAATTGTTCTTTGCAAGTCTATAGACACATTCACATTTAGCATTAAACAATTTGCACATTCAATACGAATATCAAAATTAAATAATAATAACAATAGTAGGTACATATAAAGTTATGTATTTACGAATGAATACAAATTGTATGTAATTCTCTACATGCATACATATATATATGCATATGCACTTTAACAATGCATTAAAATATATCAAATTAATAAAAGATAATGATGATTATTCTATTACACGACAGAATAAAAAACGTTTGAAAAGCTTCTGGTGAAAGATATTACTCTGAGCACTGTAAATTATGGCTCTGCCCAAAAAGATTAAATGTTTTAAATATTTAGTTTACAGTTATGTGTTCCTCTTGGCGGTAAGTAATAAATAATAAATTTTGTAATTGTATTTTGTATACGTTTGTGATGCAACCACTTTCAAAATGTAAAAAGCATGTTTGTACTTCTGTGTCTGCATCTAAGGCTTATTTGGCCTACATAAAAAAAACAACAAACAAGCTTTCATTAAAAAGTTGTAGCTTCTTCAGCGTTATCTGAAGCTTGAAAATTTCTGTCAGATAACTTCTCTCGTGACTTCTCTAAACAGGGATCTTAAAAAATACAGTGCCTACTAGATATACTTATACACGTATGTACACAATGAACAACAATGAAGATATGTACAATGTACAAGCATACAATTTTTAATGCCTATATATATAACATGTATGTATATGCATTTATACTCCAGTGAAAATTTGAAGATAACCTTGAGCTAATTTCTGCGAGTACATAATATGGACGTATACATACATATATGTAAATTTGTATATCTATGCGTAACAGCATTATTATGACGTCAAAAGGTAGCGTAGAAAAAGTGTACATGTGTATATACATTCGTCAAGAACTCTCTCTGCATTGAATTGATTTTGTACGCTTTCTTGCAAAATGTTTAACTCAATTAAGTAAATTTCTAGTTTGTACGAGCAACAAATAGTACGTATATTATATATGTATGACCAAATTGTTGTGGGTTTTAAATTTACACAAGCAAAATTGTGTGCGTTTCGATTTTACATCTACTGCAAAAAATGAAACATGAATGAAAACTAAAAGTGACAGTTTTAAAAAGTCGATAATAATTTATGAGAAAATAATTTGTCAATAATGCTTATGTATCTATTAAATAATAACATAGTTATAAACTATAACCCTTTTTTTCTGTTAATACATAAAAATACAGTTGACGGGAGCGGCTCAAATATTTTTGGGAACATCCCTTTTGTGGGGACACTCGGTTTATTATGGCATCGTACAAAATAAGTTGTGGGCTCCAGCTGCAATCCTCCTTTGCCTAGGTCCCGTTACATTCATACTATGCTGGATGGGCTGCCAGGCAACCAACCAACGGAAACGTTGTCTGCTCGGCATGGTAAGCAATTCAAATAATTTATTTTTTAACCATATGCTTATATATTTATGTATTATTTATATTTGTATATATATACATATATATATATATATATATGTATTTCCTATTGGTTCTCACAGTTCGCAGCTCTTTTGGTGGCTTGTATATGTGTTCAATTTATTATCTGTGGTTGGTCCTTGGCAATGCGAGAGAATCTTCCAACATCTGTGGAGATTTTCATTGACGATTCTTTTGTCGAGTTTTTGGACAAGTTCTCCAGAACTAAAGTTGACAACTTGCATTTGTGGAATCGCATGCAATCCCAGGTACCTCATTAAAAATATGTTTAAATTTTGAAACTAATTATAACCAAAAGATAATATCTACAAAAACGAATTTTAAACGACAATTAAATGTCTGAGCAAAGTTTTTTTTATCTTTTCGGCCAAATCTTTGCACGAATAAAAAACACAAATACCATCATTTTTCTACACTCGTAGAAAATGGTCTAGTTTTAATTATTCTTATATAATTGATATAAAAAGCTTTCTGCAAAATGTATTTTATTATAACAAAATTAAAGGTATGAGTTACTTTTTTTTTTTTAAATTATTTTATAAAGTTCTTTACAATTGTAAACGGTAAACTTTTCGAATATGGAACATCTTTTCATTCAAATTAAAGCTGCAAACTAGGGCGAATATATATAAGTCATACAAAATGTTCTCATTATAAGTATATTTATATTATTGATAAAAAAAAGATTTCTACAAAATGTATTTTATTACCTCGAAACTTTCTAGCGTTTCTTTATAATATATTTTTGACTGACTTTTATTAATTGTGTTCACAGTTGCAATGCTGCGGTGTCGATGGACCGCTTGACTATCGACGACTTTCGCTTCCTTGGTCGTGCTGCTCTCGTCCCGAGCACGCCTACGAATCGGCATGTGATACCCATTATAAGCGCGGCTGCTTGGCCGTAGTATCGGAGCAGATCAAGAGCCGTCTGATGATAACCGCATTTGGAGCTGCCATCATTGCCATTCTACAGGTTATTTGCTATACATGTAGAGATGATAATGTTTAATGGTTGTTAACGGAATAATTTGTTTTATAGAGTTTGGGTATCTTTTGCGCTGTACATTTGACTATATTGTTTGGCAAGAACGACAATACCCATCCAATGAATATGAATCGAAAAAAGAAGCAACAGCAATTCTTACCATTGACCATACAGGATAAGAGGCACGATTTACCATCACCAATTAATCTGTCGCCATCGGCACCAGGGCAACGCGTTTTAAAAACTGCTCTCCCTTCGGCCATGCACAAATGACAGACGATTAGCTTTTAATATTTAAAATAATTATGAAAACCAAAAAAAAAAAAAAAAACAAAACTCTAAAAGTTATAAAAACAAACAAAAAAAATAATGTTGTAACCTGAAATGGAATGAATATAACTGTGACCCTCAATGTTACGTTATGGTAATTTTAAAAACAAATTGACCGTTCGAGCAAAAAATGAAACAACATTTAAAATTCTCATTCTTTTTCCAGTAATTTAATTAAATCTTTAAAACTGGACTGATTTTGTTTTTTTAGCATTTAACAATGTTTCAAAAACAGTATTCAAATTCCCCGCGAAATAGTTGGTGGCACATAGAAAGCATCCACTGCCTTGGGCTTCTTCTTCTTGCCAAACCAACGCTTGGGATAATGGACTTTTTTCTTGTATATTGCAATGTCAATATCCTCTTTGTTCTCAAAGTACCAAAGATTTTGTCGCATAGTTTGCAAGCTGTTTAATGTGTGGTTTATGCTTTCCACGCGACTTTGCACATCTTGGATTTCAGCCTGTTCTTTGACAGCCAGTTGAAAATCCGCTTGCCAAGCTTGGTAACTTTTGTTGTATTCCTCCATAAGTTGCGGCTCATAACTTTGCGCACAACGTTTCACGCATAACTCCAAGATCTCATCAAATGACTTTGTCTCTTTATGTTCTTGACCGAGTAGTTTTTGAAGTTCAGTAGTGCTTTCCACTTTTAAGACATCTATCAGATGACGGCAGACTTGTAAAGTAGATTTGTTTAAGCTTTGTTGATTTCCTATCAGCCACTTTTCTGCTTCAGTCAGACGACAATCTAGTGTTAGGCCAATCAATGTAATATTGTGGGCAAGTTCCTTGTCTACGTTTGTATTTGATCCCAATTTTATCATAGCTTCACTCATCATTTTCTCTTCAGTTTTAACATTGGAATTTTCGTAGTTTCGTAGAAATTTAACACGAACTTTTTCCTAGCGACAGAATTTTATTAGTAATATATATATGTATGCATATAAATATAAATATAATTATAAATATTTGTTTACGTACCACTTCCTTGGAGGGCTCTACATTTTCGACTTCATGTGCTTCATAGTTTTTAACGTATGCGTAAAATGATTGCAGACACAGAGTGGCTACAAGTTCATTGTTGCATAAGTCTCGCTCCACAATTAGTGTAGCAAGTTGTGCCGCTTCAGTTGTGTTGCCGTTGTGCAAGAACGAGTCCATTAAATGACATCCCGTAAACTGATCAATAAATATGCCATATTGTAAGGGCTTCTTTAGAACATTAATTAATTCCTGTGGCCCTGTTTCGTCGAGCAATTGCTTCACCAATATATTTGACAGCAGTGGCACCTTGCTACACTCCTTATGTTGCCTGCCAAAAGCAAGAAACTTTGCATAAGGAACAATTATTAACGGTGTTTTGCTCATTGAACTCACCTGAGCTTCACCAGTTTGTCCAACAAATCCATTTGCCTGTGATCCCGGTTAATGAAAACATCTAAATCCAAATTGTTAAATCGTTCGTTCGTACTCTGCGCCTGGTCGGGGGCAATTGCCGGGCCTTGATTTCCCAAATTGGTGAAAGCGTTTGAGAAGTACGACAGGTATCTTCTATGTGAAAAAGTACCTATTACTCGCGATCTAAGCATGCTCGATGTTTTTATATTTATACATAGGCAGGTTAAAGACTTGTCGCAAATAGTGCGATATTAGTGTGCTCCAGGGATGAAAACACATTACGATATATCGATAGCTTATATTTATATTTTATATCGCCTATGAATCGCCACTAAGCGATATTTTTCTAAATAAACGTTAAGCTTATCAAGGTATTTAGAGCTGAAAACTGTTTTCTTTTGCAGAAACTTCAATAATTTTAAAAATATATCTTTTAGCCAGCATTATAATATAGTTATATGGCCAAGTCAGTATCTTTTTGGGAACCAATCACATAGCTCTAGAATTATCTTGATTAAAATTCATATATATTCATATATCATTTTTCTTACATTTTCTTAGTTACTATATGGAAACCATCGATCGAATGATTATTCCTTGTATAGCAAAGTTCTTAGTTTTCTGGAAAATTTCTGTTGATAATGCAACAAGCGTATCTGATCGGAAGAATAAAAATTGCATATTGACTAACTTTCATTTCACATACGCTACCATGCACACGAATTATTTATACAAACATATATGTATATAAAAACTAATTTTTTACACACATGTAAATTGTTTTTGCAGACGCTCTGCAATGCACTTACATACATGGATGCATTGTGTACATAAATACTAGCATTTATATTGTCTTTAGCATGCGTTTAGAATGTAGATTTGAGCGCACATACATATACTATACATATACGTACGTAGTTTTAGTTGCATGGTTGATTCATGGGTAGATAATATGCCACACAGTAACTTTACAGTAGATAAAGGCGATCAGCGAAGCAGAAAGGCTTTCCATCCCCTCACTCACTCACTCATGAGGCAGCTGCAGAGAAACACACACACACACACACACTGTTGTGGTGGCACAAGTGGCACGGGCTGTGCACATTTGGACACACATGTTATAATTTACACAGGTTCTCCCATATAATACATATGTATAAGATACACGATCAAAAGAGACATTGGCCGGAACATAGTACAAACATTTATTCATTTGGGTGGGTTGCTTGCTATTTTTTTTAGTTTTTGACTCTCTTCACGTGCTTTTTCTCTTTTGTCGGTTTTCCGCAAGATATACACATATGTGGCATATATATATATGTATATGTATGTGTTTTTGTGTGTTTGGGCTTATGCCACGGTCGACAACATTCTCAGTTGTGATATATCCAACAATTGTGCTTGACCATGCCCAGCGGACGGTTCAGCTGCAGTGTTTAAATTTAGTAGTGAAATTTTCTGTTCTGTGTTAACCTCTTTAAAAGAGCACCAAAAATAAAATAAAAGATAATAATGCAACTAATATTCGCTATCATCATAGTGACATCAATTATATTTAAAGGTAACGGCCTTTACCGTTTTCGATAATTTAGTTATATTTGGAAAAGAACGCGCAAAATTATTTGAGCAGTTGAAAACTATTTTTAAATCAAGAAAATGAAATCATCTCAGCGTGTTAATAATACATACCAATGTGTTCGTCTATTTAGATATACTATTGTATATATCTGAGTGTACGTCCATATACTGTGTTTGCTTATAATTTAAAATAAACAAGTTTATATGTATCAGGACATTTGTGCAATTGTGTTATTGTTATTTGTGAAAAATGGGTACAGATATCTTTACATAAATTAAAGTCCTTGAAACTATGGAAACGACAAAAAATACATGTATTGTTGATATGTATGTTTTTATGGATCACATATGCAAAGTTTTGTTTTTACACACGTTTGATTTTCATGGCTACTTATGCGAAAATTAATATTCTGCGTAAAAAATTGAACTTAAATTAAAAGATTTATTTATATTTGAATCGCTTTGGCCTTGATATTCAAAACGGAATTCCTTAACTAAATATATCATTGTGTAATTTGGAAATGAAGATTTATTATTTTTTATAGAAAACCACAATAAACTTATATGTTTTTCCGTTAGGTATACGATGTGGGCCAGTCAAAAACGACGAGGAACCCAAGTTTCTCGTCTTAGATGATGATGATGATGATATGGATCCAACTGTATTAGCATGCGATTATGACATCAAGGATACGGATTCATTTCTGACTGTTAAGTGGTTTAGGAATGATAAAACCATATATCAGTGGATACGTGGTTCTCATCCAGCACCAATTGTATGTATAAAAAAGTTAAATGTGTATATTTATAAATCTAAGTTAGAAATTGGTTTTAGCCGGAATATAAAAATGATGTAGACAGCTCCTATGAGAGCTCAACAGACGCAAATAAACAGTATAGCGCATTGGCCCTTATAAATCCCACAATAAGTTCCACTGGAGACTATAAGTGCGTTGTCCAAACGAGTACGGAGACGATAACCATTCACAAGAGCGTCCAAGTTATCGATGTACGAAATTATACACTGAACATGTATCGTTATCAAATTCAAAACGAGACTCAATTGGAATGTGTAGTCACTAATGTATTCCCCAAGCCAACATTAAGCATAATGTAAGTAAATTTATCCAAAAAAAAAAATAGGGAATTAAAGTGAAGAATCATATTTCATATAAACTTAATTGTAGATCTGATGATGACGATGACATTGTTAAAGTTGTGGCCAACGAGCCCAATGAGAATGAGGATGGTTACTTTAATGCGACTATCTTTGCTGTCGTCCAGGATAATGATGATGATGTCGATTATCACAAATGTGTTGTGACTTTTGAGGGCTATTCAAATAATTTGACTATGGTAATTTCGTCTGGATCTGTATGTCTGGGCTGCATAGATTTTCGAATATTATTGTTAAGTTCCTTTGTGTATTATTTATTTAAAAATTCTAATATTGTAGTTTAAATAAATATTTGTTGTTTTATTGTTGAAAAAAAAAATAATGTGTGAAATTGAGTGTTTCTTTTTGTTAAGTTCTAAGAATTGGTAAACAATAATTAAAATTATAAATTTTTTGAAAAAAAGAGCAGTTTAACTCATCACTTGTCCCATTTATCAGTCAGATTTATTATTTTCCTATTTCAGGTACCCAGAAAAATCGGAAAGTACCCCTTAATATAAATTTTTAAATTTAAAACAATCGCAGTACACAATTCTAAAGATACAGTCAAAATAAAAATATTTGACAAATTTTTTTTCGTGGTAAAAAATATGCTGATCAGTAAAACACGTTATTTAACCAAACTAAATATAAAATTGTCTTTAAAACGAGGTGAGAAACGATTTGGCAGCACATCGATGATCTGAGCTGGGAATTTAGTGATGGCAAACATAGTGTAATGCTGCAGCATTATGTTTAAGTCAAATGACCTAATTACACCGAGATTGACGATTTATGTATAAAATATATAATAATAAATATAAAAATATATATATGAATAAATTATTATTAAATTTTTATTTCAATCTCAATTACCTAGAAAATAAATGACCTGTTTTTAATTTTTGTATATATATATTTTGGTCCGTATTTGGATTATCCTAGTCGATTTTTCTAATTTTTGAAATCTTATTTTGGCAACATTCATCTGGTGAACCTAAAACTTTATATATATTATTTTGTGTCTCTTATAAAACTAAGAACTTATTCTTACCTTCTTATATCTGCAAACTCACATAAGCAAATATTGTTGTGTATTTTTGTACGATTATGTATATTTTTCTTTCTATATTTTATCATAAAAACATTTTATTTGGCATGCGTTTTGAGATCCGTTCATAGACACATCATACGATTGGGTTCCAGATAACGTATTCTGTCGGCTTTCGATTTTCGTGCACTTATCCTTCATTATATAGATGGCATGGCGTTCTTGTTTACGAAATTTTGCCCTACGATTCTGGAACCAAACCTAAAAATATATTGAAAGCGAAAATTTGTTTACTGATCAAATAATACATGCAAATCTATGGAAATTATATTCTTTTATTAATGTAGTACAGAAACACAATTTACCTGAACCCTCGCTTCTGTTAAATGTAATTTAGAAGCAATTTCTTCTCTTGTGTATATATCTGGATAATGCGTTTCCAAAAATATTTTTTCAAGTTCATTAAGTTGATTGGATGTAAAGGTTGTTCTTATTCGCCTTTGTTTCGATTTATCGGTCAGACTTGAAGATTCGTCAGCATATGACTTAAGTTGAAAATCTACAATAACCGAAAAAATGTAGCAATTAAAGTATTTTGATTTTACTTGGTTTATATATTATCGATCAGCATTAACAACCGATTGTCTTTTCGGTCTCAGAGACTGTATTTATTTGTTAACTTAATTAGGAAAAATGTATAGCACATTATATTGAACAGAATGACGTTATCGAACAATATGGCTGTTTTATTATTTATTTGAATTAATGTAATAAATTAAAACAAGCAAAAAAGTTTAAATATTTAATAAAAAAAAATTTATTTAAAAAAAATATTAAAATTAAAAATTAGATGATTAAAATATAGAATATATGACTTAAGTAAAATTTAAAATGCTAAAAAAAGGAAATATGATAATGGGGGAGGGGAGTGGTGAGGAAACCAATTATCAGACCCAGAATTTGAATGGCAGAGATATTGAAACTAAGAGTAAGATATAAAATATAAAAATTAGATACCACAGTTAAGCACGTTCCAAGATTTGACGGATATATGTTTTTATTGAAAATGGAAATAAGGAAAATTGAGAAGAAATTATAATATCTGTAAATAACACGAACTGGATTGCGTAAAGCGTAACCAACTGTATATTAGGACAATAGAAAGTGAACAAAGTTCCTAGTAGATCTTACTTACTTCATGGAAAGGAGAAAAGTGAAGTGTTTTGTGATTAATCTGGAGAACAGATTGGGATACCAGCTAAAGGTAACAAAATAGGAGGCATTGCTTCCGAGACACATAATTTGTTGTTCGTAGTTTTTGAGTAAAACTCCAATCTCTTTAACTGTAAATAAAATGAACAATGACAGATTGTCATTCGTATAACTGGTAAAATTTTACTAAAATGCATAAGCACACATTTAGAACAATTACGATCAATAGAGAAAACTTATAACAGAACTGAATGGCTTATTATCATTTACAAGTGAGTTAAAATCAAGCAAATTGAAAAAAGTATGTAGATTTTTAATGTAACCATGAGCAACGGAAACAAACTATTTACATAGATGTTGCAAAGTTGAATTATGGAAACATATTTGCAATATCCAACTTACCACCTTTTTTGTGGAAAGGATTTAATATGATTCATTCCCAAAATAAAGAGAAAATTATGGCTTAACTTAAATGTTTTGGTAATGGATGTAATAATCAACTACAGTACTCCTTGTCCACATCATTAGGAGATAAAGGATAATATTATAAGGATATAAGATATAAGACAGTTTAAAGAGGGAGCACAAGAGAATTTTTTGGTTTTTCTATCCAAAGAGAAAAGGAAGACGACACAAATGATGAATTGGGTTTTAAATAAACAAAACTACAAATTATGTATTAGGGTGCCGAGTAATCTGTATTTAGAAACGATCATCTAATTCTCATTATCTGAGCTTGGACAAGTCAAGCTTAACTTACGTGTTGACAAATCAATAATAGAGCCAGGCTTTCAAAACTTTTCAATATATTTAATAATAAGATACGATGGATTCTAACCAAATATCTGAAAAGCCGAACAACTATTTATTTGTATGCTTAAATATTAAAACGTAAATATTCTAGTATTGAATCGATGGACAGGCTTAGATTGTCATTTGTAGATGTTTGTAAATTACAAATTGCAAGATTGAAACGATTCGGCTTAAACCATATTAATATTAGTAACAATCAAGAACACTTGCCTTAAAAATAAATAACATATAGTTTACGAGCTAATAGCCGTGGGTAACCTTAATAAACAGTTGTATATATTTAACTCTAATAATAATTAAACGAATGTGCTTGGTTTTAGTTGAAAGTTTTGTTTCACATAAAACACCGCCATAAAATGAAAAATTGAATTTTAAACTTGTTCCACATGTGCGATGAAATTATGGACTTACCGGAATTAAAAGGCGTAATATTATGCGCACCGGGATAAAACTCAGCAACATTTGTAATTTTAGAAAATAGTATATTGGACTCTTGACTAAAGGAATTTCTAATCACGTTTTCATTGGCCCGCAGCTTATAACTCGAATCGATTATTAAATTATAATGGCTCATGTGATTCGCCACCGATCCGAAACCGGTACTTGCATTCGTATTGTTGATCAGTTGTGAATTGGAATTGTAAAGACAATCTTTATCATAGCTAGTTTTGTTTAAAAATGAAAATTCCATTGCATATAAGCCGAATAGTCGCACAAGCAAAATCGCCCGACACTTAATTAATATATATATAGAATACTTTAATTTGTCAATAAATCACATTATAATAAAATAAATTAAAATGGCAGCCCACTCAGGAAATACAATTTGTAACTATGCTTAAATAAATAGGTTTCAGTTACGATTGCCTTAACATCAAACATCCTTTTCACAAAAAATCATATTTCCATTTCACACAGCGAAAGAGAGAAAAACTGCCGCTTAACGTATTTGGAGGCGGTGCCTAAAAGCTGACTATACTTTTGGGGGTGGAAATGATTCAATTTACGCTATACACTTGGCTAAAAGTATAGTATACACGTGCACGCGCAATATTAAGTAATTGATATTAACAGTTAAGTTAATTCAATCTAATTTAGCTGACTTTTGTGATTATAATACACCTCACATAATTTTGAAAAATTACTCAATTCTATATAATATATAATTTATATAATATTAGCAAAAAGCTCTAACTCACCCACATATTCTTTCAGTGTACCCATTGTATACTTTGGTTTTCAGCTTTAATTAACATTTTCATAAGAAGTTAAATAAAATAAGTTAATAAATAGTACTTACTATTAATACGAATTCTTAAAAAGAAAACAACAGCTTTATTGAAACACAATCGACTGTCTAATACACTGTTCCCTTTGTGGTAACAGTATAATAGGTGAAAATATTCTTCTTCAATTACAAAATTAAGTATTATAATTTAAAATAATAATAATTTGTGAATATTTTGACTTCTTAATCACTGGCTTTGAAAACGTCAAGAAGCGAGTTATTATGACAAAAATAGTCAAAAAGACATTTCACAAAACCAATATACTATTTATCTCTTCTGAGATGAGTGTATAAAATGTAAACATTGCTAGTCCAATGAATTATTAATTACAATGCATATATATGTTTACACGTACAAAATAATTGTAAGTTGAAATTTTGACCTTTTGTGTATATTACACCTTTTTCGCATTTGGAAATATAATTCGAACTATACATTTTCGAAAACTCTTATAGACTTTCAAAAGCCTCTATAACCTCTTGTATATATTCAAATGTGGAATGTATTAAAACTTACCAGAGACAGACACTTATTAAAACTAACTGACTTTTACAAAAATATACTATTTGAATCTTGGTTTAACACTATCGAAATATGTCATATTGGATTTAAAACCGCAAATATGATCGAAATTCAAATAAAAATTAAACTCGTGCTGAATTTACCCACAGCGACACCAATCATTATATTAAATCAGGATAACAAGCAGAAAATATTATTTTTATGCTTGCTATAATTAAATATATTTTAATTAACAATATTATATGTCATCTAGAAGTCACAGTGACTGGACCCATTAACGCATTTAAGTGTGTTAAAATTGACAAATAGGCTTTGATACATTGTTCATAGTTCTAATGTATAAAAAATTAAAACAACAAGATTTTAATTCCTCTTTAAAATAAATTTTTAATATATAATTCATAGCAGTGACTGAAGTTGATGTTGACAGGGTGAACAGCGTTTCACATCATTGAAACAATCCCAACAGTTCCGCTTCGTGAACCACTCGTGGGATGAACGCATAAAACGTGACGACCTAATATTTCTACGCTCATTTACGTGTTCTAACCACTCTGTTCCCATTGCCATATTTTGCCGCTAATAGTAACATCGATGTTTCGATATTTTGGTTTGATAGTTCTAATGTTTTGAAGTTCAACTTCTAGGTGACGTGCGAGCAACACATCTGTTAACGAAAAACAAATTCACTTTATTATGGAGAAACAACGAGTTAATAAACGGAGAGAGAGGAGGGACAAGTCTAGTCAGGCAATCAAAGTACGCACCGTATTATATATACAGTATAAGTTATTTAATTGCTGTCTTTAAGATTGTTATTCGACATTTGCCGCCGACAATGACTGAAGAGGAATTCTTGCAACAAGTGGGACCATTCCCAGACAGTGATGCCTTCTATTATTGCCAGGCAGATTGGTCGCTCGGACAGGAGGCAACATGCCGGGCATACATTGACATGAAAGATATGTCGGAAGTACTACAGTTTCGAGATCGATTCGATGGCTACGTGTTTGTCGATTCGAGGAGCGTGGAATACATCGCCATTGTGGAATATGCACCATTTCAGTGCTTTCTGAAGAACAAAGGCCGCAGTGAGGACTACAAAATGAATACCATCGAAAAAGAACCGCATTATCTAGAGTATCTCCAGAAAATGGAAGATGACCGCGAGGAGGCAAGTCGATTATGTGATACGAAGATCGATTTCACCTTCGATCTGAAGTCGGATGAGAAGGTTAAATCGACACCGCTGCTTCAGTATTTGGCTAACAAGAAGGAAAAACGACGAGAAGAAGCGCGTAAGCGAAACGAAGAGAAGAAAAAGAGTCGGGAAGAGCAAAAGCAGCGAAAATCATTCGAATTATTGTTAGCTGGCAAACAGGAGGACGCTCTTGGTGATAATAATAAGAAATCTGTCAGTACTTATAATCAAAAAAAGGGATTTGGACAAGGTGGTGGTCAAGGTCAAGGTCAAGGGCAAACTCAAGAAGAGCCATCGGAAAATTCACGCTCGAAGCGCCGCACGGAACGCAATCAGCGTCGTCGCGAGGAACACGAGCTGCGAAAATTGGACAGAGAACGTGATAACCGGGACAAAAATACAAACGATCGCCATGAAAAAGTGACGGTTCAGAAGCGACCCTCAAATCAGCCGATCAAAAGAGAACTACAGAAAAAAAACGAAGAATATGTTATTTTAAAGAAAGAAGCTAAAAGAGTAGAAAATATCGTGGCATCCAAAACAGAAACAGTTAAAACACTGGAGGCAGGCAGTAAAAATGATACTGCAGAAACCTCTAAAAGATTAAATCAAAACGTTAAACCTGAATCAGTAGAGGAAGTTCTTTGTGTGCAGCCAAGCACAAGTAAATCGATGACCTCAGTTATCTCAAACGAACAAGGTACTAGTAAAGAACCAGCTGAGAACTTTAAGAGATGGAAAGAAACCCCTAAGTCAGGATCAGGACAAGAACATTCTATGCAGCAAAATACGAGTAGCAATAAAGCAAGCAACTCACGTTTAGCTGAAGAGCGTCGTATAAGAAATAAGGTTTGCTGTCTAATAAAATTAATCGTGTCTCCTTTTAATATATAGATTCTACTTGCTTACAGGATCGTCCATCAATTGCTATATATCAGCCCAAGGTTAGAATGCCAAAGGACTCCGATGATACATCACCAACAGACTGTAAAGATTCTGCGCCGAATTTTGAAAGAGATACAATTTTCCAGGACAATAAGCCCACCAACAGGCGCAATAGACGCAACAGACACAAGCCGCAGGACAATGAGGAGCAGGCACGTGTCGGTTTATCAAAACCATCGGAAAGTTCTGCGCAGTAAATATTTGAGTTAACTTGTGATTTTAGTTTCTGGCAAATAATTCCGCTTTATTAATAAAAATCGCTCTCAAAATCCATTGAGTTGCTAGATTTCTGATTATTTTTAACAATATCCTGTGAGCTGTACATGTGGGCCACCTGATTTGCATCCGTTGCATTCTCGGGACTCTTATCATCTCGGATGCGTATGAAACGCGGAAATCGGAGTGAAATACCACGTTCAGGATCCACAATTCCTATACCTGCTCGGTGAATGGGACTTAGCGATAGATCGGCGCATTTAACTTCCCAAACTTGACATGGTTCAAACCAAACATCTGGCTCCAAGGTGGAATCGAATCTATAATATGATTTCGCCTCGCTCATCTTGTTGGTGTTAAAGAACTCCGAGTGTTGTCGCAAATCTTCATCGGTGAAACCTATAAAAAAAAAACAAGATAAAGTAGTTGTATCTTTTAATACATTTAAAAAAGCTTACCAGTTCCAATTTTGCATATGGTTTGATATTCCTCATTGTCCGTGTCATAACACGCTAGTAGGAAGCCACCGTAGATTCCGGTACGTCGTCCTTTGCCCTTGTAACCACCGATAACAACCAAATCCAGTGAATCACCCACATTTGACAAATAATCTTTTTTCAATTTAAGCCAATTTCTTGATCTTTTTGCAATTTCATATGTAGCCTCCTTATCCAATGTTTTCACCATTAGACCCTCACAATTTCCTGAAAACTAAAAACGTTGCACAAATTGATGGATCATTAATGTTTATTCTTACCTTTTATCGATTCCTCTAAAAATTGCTGCACTTCATCCATATCATTTGTGTTGAGGGCAGTGGCGAATTTCCATTCCCCTTCGACTTCTTGAAAATGTTCAAATAGAATCTTTCGACGCTCAGAAAGTGGCTGTGTGACGAGGGACTTTCCATTGATGTACAAAAGATCAAATATGTATACACAAACTTGAACTTTTATATCTTCGATCTCAACGTTTTTTCTCTTTCGTGTACTTAGAATTTGGAATGGTAAAATTTGCTTGCGCTCTATATCCCAGGCGACAATTTCACTATCGAGGATATACGACTTCACCTCGGTTTTAAGAAATGACTTGCTTCTTGAAATCAGATCCGGATATTTGGGTGTATTATTTTCCGAATTTCTTGAGAAAATGCTTATCTCACCCAGCTCATTCAAATGAATTTGCGCCCTTTCGCCATCATACTTCCATTCGCAAGTTATATGCATTCCACTAAAGCGTTCCAGGACCTCGTAGACACCTTTGGTTGGCTGCGCCAGCATGGGTCTAAGAGGCATGCCAGGATGCATGGGACAACGTTCTTGCAGCTCCTTAATGTCATATTTTAATATTGCTGGTATAATGATGTCATAGTTGGGACATTGACTGTAAGAATAAATTTAAGATGTCTTAAATACGAATACGATAAATATTTAGCAATTACCAGAAAGTTGTTTTTAACATCAGCGTAACCTCTGCTATTTCATCTTTATAAACTTCGGTCACTTTGTTGATATGTTTGCAATCGTTGATGTGAAGTTTTTTAACCAGAGCAACAGCCAAGGCAGTTAAAAGGCTTTGCTCGGCAATGCCTATACGCAATTTGCCAATTAGCGAGCGAATAAAGAAACGCGCCTCCGATAAGCGACATGCCACGAAGACATCATAAACCAAAGTAATCTTCGACTGCCCCGAAATGTGTGCAATCTCTTTGAGTTTGGCGAAAACACCACGCACATTCAATGGCTTAGGGCGAAACATAATGCGTTGCGAGACGCGCGATTGCTCTGCGACTATTCCCAGATCGCCAATTAACTGTGTCTGAGCTTTAATGTGCGCCAAATTGCGACCAGTTGCTTTGCAAATTGCTTTCATCAGCGTTGTTTCGGCAACTCCCAGTTCGAGTCCTTCGTATGCAGGGGCCAACTGATTAATGCTGAGGTAAACACATGGCACCAGATCTTCCGGACTGACCACCATTATAGAGCAAAAAAAATTGCTCAATATATCAATCATTTTCAATCGCCCTTTCGTCTCCTCAATCACTTCAAATGTTCGGGCCAGCGCCAAGTAGGGAGTTCTTTAAAAACAAATAATTGACAAAATAATTTGTTGTTATAGAATTATTATTCTAATACTTACACGCCTTCGGCTCGCCAGTATGCATGATTAATGGGATGATAGGATTCAATTGACGGATTGTAAATATCGGTTGCCTCACTGTCATTCGATTCTGAATTCAACCCAATCATTTTCGGCTTACTGGGCAGCGGTTCCTTGTGCTCATCCATGGTTTTTGTATTGATTGATGTTTGCTTATTTTCATCTTCCTGTTTTTTTCTAAACACATCGGGCTTTTCCAATTTAGGCAAATTATCCTTTGCACTTTTGTCATCTCTTTTGTAAAAAAAAAAACTTTAATAAAAGAAAATGAATGAATGAATAACTTACTTTGTCTCTTTAGATATAGAGTCGTCGGGCTCAGCTTTTGGTTTAAAAAATGAGCTACATTAATAAAAAAAAAAATGGTTTTCAAGATAAATGTATACATTATTTTATATATTCTAAGAATTACGTTATTGACTTCTGCATGCCCGAACTGTAATCACAAACATTTATTTTGCCAAAACTCACGTTCCCGCCTTTTCTGTCCAAATATCGATAATTTGTTGGCATTTTTTTTATGTCAGTGTTGCTAATTTAGCTCTTTCAGTGTCAGATTTAACTTTCTTAATTTTGTAAACAAGAATATAGATAGATAAACTTCTTTTTTTGGATACATACATTTTTTTAAAATTATCTTCACGTATTTTGCTTATGCGTAAGATACTTTTAATTTTTGTGTTATTGTTATGATTCAGTTAAAAATAATTTTTTTTCTGTATATTCGTACAAATAAATGTTTATTTTCTATAAGGTGGAGAGCACTGCTAAGTTAAAAAACTTTCTAACTACTTAGTAATTTAACTGCTGTCCCACGACAGAATAAAAATTTTATTTTTCAACAACAAAGACATCTGTTATTTGGATGAAAGTAAAATTGGAGCAAAATAAATGTAAGTTGGGATGCAGATGGACAGATGCAGTCATTTTTCCAACAGTAAATCGATAGTTAGTTCATTTGCCCTTGGGTCTGTTTGTTACTTGAAATTAATCGACAGTTTGCCCATCTCTAACATTTGCAAGAGGCTTGTTGAATCTTTGAATAAATATAATAATAGTTTAAGGAAAAAAATTATCATGGCGGATGAAAGCAAAGCTCGAATGAATTTGTCAGCCATCAAGAAAATAGATCCGTACGCAAAGGAAATCGTAGACTCGTCATCACACGTTGCATTTTACACGTTTAATTCGGAACAAAATGAATGGGAAAAAACGGATGTGGAAGGAGCTTTCTTTATTTACCATCGAAACGCCGAGCCATTTCACAGCATATTCATTAACAATCGATTAAATACAACTTCGTTTGTGGAGCCAATAACCGGCAGTCTGGAATTGCAATCGCAACCCCCGTTTCTGCTCTATCGTAACGAACGTTCGCGAATTCGCGGCTTCTGGTTCTACAATAGTGAGGAATGCGATCGTATAAGCAGTCTCGTCAATGGGTTATTGCAGAACAAGGTGATCAATGGACAGCAACCCAATAACTCGCTGCCCTTTTCAAAGTCAAGCAACCCAAGCATATTCAACATGCTCAGCCAGGCGCAAAAGGAATACAATGCCCAGGGAAATTGTCAGCCGCAATCAGGAGCGACAGCCGCGACTTTAAATCAATCCGAAAACGTGACTTCCCACAATGTGCTTAAGTTCTTTGAATCGGCCAAGCAGGCAACTGTCGAGGCACAGTTGAATCGACCGACGCCTCTTTCCGTGGATCAGTTGGAGAAACAGCAGCTCTCGGTGACGCCCAATGAGGACCCTCCAATAAATCACAAATCTTCTAACCGAGATGGAGAATGTCCTCTGTCACCATTCCTGAAATCATCAACCTCATTATCGTCTCGGCATGCGGATAAACCCATTTCACTCTTAAGCGAAATTAAATTTGAACAGCAACTTGATGAATCGCCATCGGCATCAGCTTTGTTCACAAGCGACGAAGCGGAACAGTGTCTTAGAAGATTGTTGGTTGGTAATCGACCGGATGTGAGACCGGCGCTTATGCCGCCCACAATGTTTGATGTGGTCCCGAAAGTCAAACAGGAATCGGTATCGGAATCAGAGAAACCACTTAATTGTGCGCAATTTGTGCAGGCCTTCACTTACCTGATTAAAAACGATAAGGAATTTGTTAACAAGTTGCATAAAGCCTATATCAATGGTTGCACTGATTCGTTGATTGACTCAAATACGACATATCAATAAATTAAACAAATGTATATTTTGTCGAAACAACAGTAAAAACAGTCTCTTTTTTATTAGCATTAAAACAATTATCAATTATTCTTTTCGTAAACAAGGTTTTTTATTGAAAAAGTTGATCATTTATATTCCATCTTAGGCTATGTTCAATAATCTGCATTGTTACATATCTCTTTAAAACTTATAATTCGACAGATGCACTTATCTCCGTCCTGTCCCTTTAACTTTAACAAATAGAGGGTAATTAATCAAGTTTTATTAAGGCTGATTTTAAGCTGTGGGAGTTGGACTCATGTAAGATCAACAAATTCGGACTGATGATCTATTTCGACTCGGACAAAGATGCTGATCAAAAATAAATATATCTCCTTAAATATATTGCAATCTTAAGACAAAATGAAAAACCGGTAAAACAGCTTAAAATGTCGTGTCCACCAAACACCTTTATTTATTCAGTATTTAAAAGCTGATTGAGAAATTCAAAAGTATTAAAGCATATTTTGAGAATAAACAATAACTCAATCTAGTTTCAGAGAACCAAGAGTTAATTAAGCATACTTTCTGGTTATAACCACAGCATTGGACAATTGCTTTTCAGACAATTAGCTCTCAACTTCATACCGATTTCCGAAGGAGGGATAATCTCAGATCTTTGCTATCGGGAGAAGAACGGAATAGAGCCGACTCTACATTTGTTCTAAAAAACATCCGAATAATCATGGAATATTGGCTACGTTAGATCCAATTTTGGTTTTCTTTTTTTATAACTTATCTGTTTTTTTTCATATTTGTATGGCCAAAATATGTCAACATCAAAATGTTATAAAATATAGCATTGTGTGCTAAATTTGCAATTGCAAACAGCCTTTGAGATAATACGAATTGTATTAGAAAGTTTATTATACATAATACGTAATATAATATACATGCAAATACTTAAGTAGTCTTTTTGGAAAGTACAACAATAATATCGATCAGCCAATAGAATGATTGTCGAAGATCACCTTCACATAAATACGGTGCCTTAGTCCAGGATTCGACACGAAAGCCGCAGTTCTCGAGTAATTCCAAAAACATTGTTGCTTCCTCCTCGAAGGATGTGCCGCGACCATTTCGCTTGTTGCGATTGTCCATTAGTGGCCTCAATGGTAAATGCGATGTATTTGTTTCCACATAGTGCATGTAGGGAAGCACCAATGCAATTACCGCTCGGCCATGTGGTGCCAAGGCGGTATGTATATCCTCCAACAATTTGAACGAGTCAAAACATCGATCCAGAACATTAAGACATGAAATTAGTTCAACATTCTGTAGCTCTTGTATTTCGGAAACTACGTTAAAATTCAATTTCTTTAGCCTCTCGCGCATTGTCCAACTAGCCTCGGTAGCAAAGACTTGCAAAACTGCATTTCCACTCAGTTCTGAGACACTGTTTGCCACACGCAGCGAGACTTCACCATCGCCTGCGCCAATGTCCAGCAACGTTATCTAAAAAAGTATAAAGATATGAATAGATAATGACATAATCTAGCTGAAAAAGCTTACCGTTTGAGGTAAATCTCTCGCTACAAAGCCGCCTGCCTCCAGTAGCTTATAGAATTGATCCTCAGACAGAATGAACATGGAGCCGCGCTTTAGAAGGCCATTGATATCCGTCTGTGTCATAAAAAACTGTAGAACAGACCTGGCCAACGCATGCCACAAGTGCAACCAAATATTTGAAGATAACATTTTTGCACGCTCCAGCCATTTTATTGTTATTGTGTCTGGCTGTTTGAGGGCAACGAATTTCGACTGGAATCTTTCCGGCAGTTCGCTGCAGTTCAATGAATACCACTGAAAGCATTTATAATGTAGATAAGAAATGTATATTTTGAGTTAGCAATATATTCACCTGTTGTGTGTCTATATTCTCCAGAAAATTGTCATTATGGAATTTGGCATAGATAACACGTGCCAACGTGCCCCTTGGTCGATAAACGGCCATTGTAAACTATTTAACGATTTCCATTCACATTCCCATGTCACAACGTGCACAATGTTGGTGATTCACATTTACATATCCTCAAAACAAATAAGTTACAATTAATTAAATAACAAACAAGATAACATATACGCAACAGAGCCACTGTGCGTTCAATATACGATAACGATAGATTTCCTTGAAATAATTTAGGCAAGTTAGTGTCCCATTGTAGCCACCGATAAGTTCTTTAATTGGCTTTAATTATTGAAAGTCAAACTTTAATTGTATTGATATTACCTAAAATTTAGTTATAATTAGCTTAAGGGTGTTCACATCCTGATACTTTAAATCTTGTAATTCCAGTTTGCAATAAAAGTACTGATTTACCGCAATTCATTTTATATTTTCAGCAACTAACGCAACTAAATAAAAACCATATTTAAAAGCTGGGTTTAGTCGAGCTGTATATTTTTGCTCAGAGTTAACATACTCCGATGGAGTAGATAAAATGAATCTTTAGTGTAATCGCTCAGTTTTTATCTTCTTAAATATAAAAACACTTTTTTTCGAGTGTATAATATAAATCGATATATTCTTACATATATGATTGTTTCGATAACCGATAGAATAAGTTATCTTGCATCACTAATTTGTATCTGTGAAATTTTTTTTATACTATGAACTCCAACATGTTGGGAAATATGGAAGATAAGGCTGCTTTAACCAGCCTCGATGATCTTCCATACTTTCCTGAAAAGTATGCCGGAAAAGTTTGTTGTCTCTGTAACCTGGGAGAACGCAGTGCTCTCGGTCAAGGAACCATGTTTCAACTAAAAGTGCCTTCTGATTTTAAAGAGAAGAATTCTTCAAACCAAGCAAATGATGCAGATAAGGAAAAAGATGATACATTGCGTAGAGTCAAGTGCGGATTAAAAACTGTCTGCAGAGCTATAAGCAACAGTGAGAGCACATATGAATTGGACAAAATCGGCTACTCAGATGTCCTAAATACTTCGGCATTCCTCGATGATAACTTTGTTTATGTGCATCGTATGTGTGTAATGTGGTCCCTGCGCAAGGTTGAAGTCAAGGAGGAAGATGTATCTCAGTTCTTAACGAAATTAGCCGACTATTTGGAGCAGAAATGCAGTTTCTGTGATCAGTATGGAGCGTCAGTTAACTGCAAAATGAACTGCCGACAAATGCATCATTTTCCTTGCGCCGCTGCTGCCGGTTGTTTCTTGATCTTGGAGAGCTTCACCGTATTCTGTACGGAACACTTAAGTCAAGTTCCATTGATCTGTATGTATCCACTGGTGGTGCATTAATGTTTTAAATGATATATGACATTTCACTCTTTGGTTTAACTTCAGGCAGTGACAACAATGTGGAGTGTTTAACTTGCTCCTCATTGGGCGATTTATCAAAATTGATTATGTGCTGTTCATGTGGAGATCATTTTCATTCCACTTGCATTGGTTTAGCAAATTTACCGGGTATAATGGTGCCGGATGGAAGTGCTTTTAGAATATATAATAAAGATTTTATTTTTGCCAGATACTCGTTCTGGCTGGAGCTGTGCACGCTGTACAAAATGCCAGATTTGTCGACAACAGGAAGCCAATGATATAAAATTTGTCAAATGTGAACAATGTCAAAAGATCTATCATGCCAATTGCCTAAGGCCAGTAATTTCTTCGATTCCCAAATATGGTTGGAAATGTAATGTAAGTATTATCATTTCGGTAACATTATATGTTTCCATTACTAATTTAATAAACATATTCAATTTAAAGCGATGTCGCGTTTGTACAGATTGTGGCTCCAGAACCCCTGGTGGTGGGAGCTCATCTCGTTGGCACAGTCACTATACGATTTGTGACTCATGCTACCAGCAAAGAAACAAAGGATTTTCATGTCCAATTTGCCAGAAGGCATATAGAGCAGCGGCCTACAAGGAAATGGTCAAATGTAGTTGGTGTCATAAGTAAGTAAAAGAAATGCAGATAGTCGATGATAATTTTTCTAACATTAAACAAACATTTGTTAGATTTGTTCACAGCACCTGTGATGAGGAGGCGGATTTGACTGCCTATCACAAAAGAAAAGAATATAATCCCGACTATGATTATGTTTGTCCCGTTTGCAAAGTAGGAAGTAACATTAAAATTGAGCCGCTTGAGCGTTCCATCGCAGATCCGCAAGCCTCAGAACATTTTAGTATCAGAGATGTCGAAGTTGATCCATTAAATGGAAAACCTTGTATAGAGCTCAACAGCGAAGATCCACTAAAGTTGCCTACCACAAAAAAAAAAATGTGTTTGCCCAGCATTCGTGGTAAAGGTGGCAAGTTTGTGCTACATCGCATGGGTTCTATGTCACAAATTGGAAAAAAGCGCAATAGTCGTGGAAAAGGACGACAGCTTGTACTGCATGGCGGCTCAAGCGATCGTTATATGAGCCGAAATATGGATACAGACATCTCCAGCGACAAGAAACTGTTGTTGTGCTCGGCACGTGATAAGTTTATAACTTCGCAGGATATCTGTGTAATGTGCGGAACCGTAGGAGTTGAAGGCGATGCCGTATTAATTACTTGTGCCCAATGCGCGCAATGCTATCATCCGTATTGTGCGAGTGTTAAACACTCGAGGGGCATCCTGCAGAAGGGCTGGCGCTGTTTGGACTGCACTGTCTGTGAGGGGTGTGGCAAGAAGAATGACGAGGCCCGATTGCTTCTATGCGATGAATGCGATATTTCCTACCACATCTACTGTGTGAATCCACCTTTAGAGCAAGTGCCACATGGCAATTGGAAATGTTCATTTTGCACAATTTGCCAGAAATGCGGTCGCAATCCTACTGAGAAGATTAACTACAGTGATCCCAACTCACCAGAATGTCCACCCTGCGCCAGCCAAAATAGTTGCTCCATTTGCTCAAAAGGCTATAGCGATGGAGAGATGATTATCCAATGTGAACACTGCGAACAATGGCTGCATTTTCTATGTGATTCCATAAACTCGCAATACACCATGGATTATTACGATCATAATATGTACAAGTGCATTAAATGTCGATCCACAGCGAAGACTCCTACGAGCTCAAATACTTTAAATGAGAATTCTGCACTTGGCAAGAATTCCACACCTGAACAGGGTCACGACGGCAAATCAGTTGGTCAAAATATTCGTTTGACAAATGAACTGTTGGAAAGTAACGAGGCCATTCACTGGATCGATGGTGTGTGCTTAAGTGAAAATGGTTTGAATATGATTAAATCACTATCCACGGAAATCAAACGTAAGCGGAAAATGCGACAGCCGATTGGCAATTCCAATAAGGATGCACAAAACGAAACGGCTGTCTCCGATGAAATACAAAGCGATAAGTATAAAGATGGCATGATTTGGGATCGACCGGAAGCTACTTTACCCGAGGGATTTACTATTTCGACGAATGATGATGGTGTGCATATTTTACGCAAGAAGCGACAGCGCAATTTACAAAAATTGGGCATAGGTGGATTTTCAGTGCGCAATCGTGCTATTAAAAAAGACAATGAGGATGCTGCTGATCAACAAAATGCACTTGCATCCCAAGACAAGAAAAAGAAAATTATACGCAAAAAACAAAAAAATAAACTCATCGAAGCCTATCCAGCATATTTACAAGAGGCTTTTTTCGGCAAGCCTCTTTTGGAGTCGGCTGATCCGGTTGTCTACGATTCAGATACTTCAGATGAAATCGGTACGACAATGAAAATGTACTTTAATCACTCAAATGGTAAAAAATCAGACGATGAAGCTGTCACTAAAAGTCCTGCAAAAGCGCTCAAAAAACCAAAAGCGGAAAAAATGCTTACTGAAAATAAAAACTTGTTCGGAGACCAATTCTCAACAGCTACTCAACAGAATAAAGATCCTATATCTGCTGGCCTATTATTTGGTACGTGTTAGTACTACAAATATTTACAAATATAATATTCTCAAATATGATATTTAGATACATCGCTGACGGAGATTACAAGGCATACGAGCGCAAATAGTATACTCTCTTTGGATTCCTTGGTATTTATGTAGTATTTAAATTTTAAACATTTATTATAATTAACAATTGATTTTTATAGGCGCCGAAGGAAGTAGATGTTATAAATAAAACCGTTAATTTTATTGCAACATCAGATAATATAAAGAGGTAAAATATATTTGATGGATTGATTGCAATAATAGAGGCATAAATAATTAATTTAAATTTTTATTTCAGTGAGCCGTTAGTAACAGTTAATATTAATAATTATGTGGTGCCTCCACAAGTAATCCAAGAACCAAAGTTCCATAGCAAATTAACGCCCAAATCAACCCAGCTGCAATATCAGGCAGAATCCCAAAATATTACGGGACAACAACTGCCATTACAAACTGAGAAGATGGAAGACCCAAAACCCATTGAACCCAGCATAGAATGCATAAATGCTGGCACCCAAAAGACGGCGGAAAAGATGCGAAAAGATGAGGGTAAATACAAATTATTTCACTGACCAGCGAATGTATATTAAGTTCAGTACTTTGTTCTAATAGATCTTGGTTTAATGGCCACAATCTCTGCTGTCTTGTATGCTAACACCGAGCATGCCAATCTTAAGGAGGTATATCCCAACTGGAATGACCGCTGCAAGCAGATCCTCAAAGGTTGGCGCTCATTATGCAACGAGAAAAAGGCACCATTCTTACAAAAAGCGAAAGATAACCGGTCTGCATTGCGCCAAAGGCGTGAACAGTGCAAAGTTAGCCAGCCAACAAAACCGGAAAAGCAGGAAGATAATCGTACGTGGAAACAAACGCCCTGCAAACCAAAGGACGAGCAATCAAATGTTTTTGGCAACTATAGTAAGTGCACGTGAAAATTACAAAATTTGTACGTTTGGTTTGGTTGAAATTTAAAAATTAGATGTGTTGCTATGTCTGTCGCTTTTTATAAAAATGTTCAACATTTCTTTTACAACAGATGGAATTTCGTACGACGCAAACTGTTATATTGGATCAACCATGCACCATGTGAATTCACATCATTCTACTGCTATTTCTAATGCAAATCTAGTAGTGAAATCTGCAATACAACAAAGAACTACAACTACTATAAATCCAGCACCTTCATCATTAAAAATAACTTCTTTAGAGAACCGAACGGAACATAATGCGATGTACGAACCGGAACCAGTTGGCGACAAAAAGCTAAGAAATCTATTGCAAAAAACCAGTTCGGAAGCAGTTATTATGAACTCAAACTCTGAATTCTTTTTACCGAATGATGTTCTAAGAATGGGTCTGATACAAAATACTGCCATAACTCAAAATAACCCAATGTTAAGTATGAGTGGGAATCCACAGCATACGGAACTTAGAAGTCTTGAACAAGACGGAAAAAGTCAGCTTGATATGAAAATGACAGAGGCTCAGGAAGGAATATCATCATCTGCCGTGGAATTAGAGAATGTTGGATTTGGAGATATATTGGGTGGATTCGGGG
This sequence comes from Drosophila fungiperda, assembly GCA_035042345.1. Taxonomy (NCBI): domain Eukaryota; kingdom Metazoa; phylum Arthropoda; class Insecta; order Diptera; family Drosophilidae; genus Drosophila; species Drosophila fungiperda. Next base: position 2,954,520 of record JAWNLM010000216.1, read on the forward strand.
AGGGAGATGATGATGACTTACTTAAATCTTTAACATCCGAAATTGGCGATGATTTCAATATACTGGAATATGCCGATCCAGAACTTGACGTCAATGTCCTAAACACATTGGACTTTGAAGAAAACGAAAAGAACTCAGCTTGATTATGTATATTGTTATACTTTGATACTAAAGGTATTATGCTGTCTGTCCATCTGTATGAGATAGACAGACAAAGTGCAGATAATGAAGAGCTACGTCCACTAGGGGCTAGAAAATCGATAATATCGTTATTAGCAAATCGATTATATCGCTCTTAGTAATTCGGAAATTGTAAATCGATGATTTGAATGATAGTCAGCAAACTTGGAAAATAACTTGCTGGTAACAACCTTCAAATATTGGCATACACAATTTCAGACCATGTCCACTCCCGCCGACCCCAGGAACTTCGGTCCTAAAAATCTGAAATGGGCATAATTTCTACAATTTGTAAGCTAGAGTCGCTAAATTTTGAAAGTGTCTGGCTGGGAACTCAGCAAAAACGAGAAAAGCCTATATCTCTCGTTATTTAACAGCTACAGTTGCCAAAAGGTAGATTAATAAACTCAAATCGCTGAAAGCCTATATCTCCCGTAATTTAGTAGATACAGTTATCAAACTTGAAAGAAAGACACAAGGAACCTTCTTTACCGCAATTTAAATAGGGCACCCACCCTGTTCATTACTATCTGCTATCTGCTGGTACAACTTATGGTATCAAAGTATTTCGCAGTCGGCTACGCCCGACTGCAACGTTTTCTCCTGTTTTTAGGGTTGACAATATTCATAATTATATTTTCACGGTTGTATAATGTATTTTAGATAACATCAATAAAAAAACAAAGTATATTAGTTCAAGTTTATTTTTCTATTATATGATTATCCATTCTGCATCGATAATAGTTTTACCTCTTTTTTTGATAAATTGTAGGGATAGTGTAAGCTGGTGGGCACAAAGATTTTTCCAGTAACCTGCCTGAAATCCAATTTGAATTCATAAAAAATTAACAGAGCAATGTAATGTTAATTTAAAGAAAATTAGAGTGGCAACGAAGACGTTAGCTTAAAAAATACATTATAATACTTTGATCATTGTTACTTACTTATCAAAGTTTTCCTCATACCCCACCGTATAATCATTAGGAATTTTAGCTGACTGAGTAAGCGAAATGCAACCAGTGGGTGGAGTTTTTAGTGCATAAAACGGATAATCAAATGTGTTAATATAAATATCAACGCATAAGCCATGACTCCCGAGATGCACTTGACTGGCAATCGAAGGCTGACTAAGTCCACAGCTGCCCAACATAATATTCCTGTGGCAAGTGTATATAAGAGTTCCCTTATCCCGGCTCGAATGAAAACATTGAACATATTTGCCAGCTTTCGAGTGATCAACAGCAATGGGATCAAATCCAGGACCAGCCATATCACAAGCTAACAATTGTACAAATTAGCATAATGTAGGTATTTAATGATCGGGTATTTTGTATAATTACTGTCAATATTTTGTATAATAAAATGTGGTTGTAAGGATCGTCCGACGGCTGAAGCTAATTGACCACCAAAGCTGAATCCAAACAAATATGCCCGACTGGGATCAAATCCATATTGAAATAGGGAAATTATGATTGAAACAAGCGCATCAGTTATATATTGAAAATTGGCGTACAACCTAAAAATAGATGTTTATAAATTAGGCTTTTACTTCCTAAATAAAAATATATATATATATATAACTACATACCGCATATAAGACGACTTAGCAACAATGCTATAATCTATGCAAATTATACATCCTCGACGATAAAAACTCATACCTAAAAAGATACATGTGTCAAATATATGCTCTACAATCATAGAATAGATTCAACTTTAGCTTACGATCAATAAGTGCAACTGCCCATTCATCCGTACAACTTTGAATCCATCCATGAAGTATAATCGCAAATTTATCTGAAGGCAAACAACCGGAGCGTTCCAACGTCTTTGCATTAATGGGAACAGGCGTTTCTAATGTTTTTGTATTGTTTCTATCAAAAAATTTTTAGTATTTCAAATAATATATAGCTATCAGTTACTTACTTGTAGAAATGCAAAAGCAAAGTCTTGTGAACATCAAGTTTCAATGATCTAGGTTGGTAAACTTAAGATATTCATTACGTTTTATTTCGAAGTACAAGAACTAAAATAGTTATGTACATACTCAATGATTCGTTCTGGGCATGTTTACGTATGTGTTTGAGGTCCATCTTGGCATTAACATTATAAAATAAATATGTCCAAATTATTAAGAGCATGGAATAAATAAATAGATTCCCTTTTAAATATGTCATTACAAAAATTATATTTGTTAGAGATTTTATAAGCTATTAAACATCAATTAAAATAATATACAATACAATTCAAGTATAACATAGTTTGGGAAATAATCAGTATTTGTAAGCACCAAATGTTCTCTATCGACCAGAACTATTGTTTCTATAACAAATACGATCAAAAATCGATGATCATAAATCTTCTGAGGAAACAAAGCTATCGATTAAATTAAACCTGCGAGCATTAAAGCTTTTCAAGTGTGACGTCACAGTACACTAAATTTACGCGCCAAATGTGGCATTTTATAGTAAGCACTTTCGATTGCGCAGAATACAACAAATAATGTAGAAAAACACTTTATTTTACTTTCCTTGAAATTTTAATTCACCAAAAATATATTTTAATTACATATACTTATTATACACAACTTTATGAAGTTGAAACATCAAGATATTGTTATGACCTACTGATTGGGACAGTCATTTGGAGACTGTTTTTTGCTACCAGCAGATGGTTTGCTTTGACCCTCATTATCGTCGTCATCGAAATCATCTTCCTCGTTTTCAAATTCCTCCTCATCCTCATCGTCCTCATCATCGACGATGTCGCCCGTGTAGTAAAGCACAGCTTTAGGTATAATTCTTGCACGCAAAAAGTGCCCAATTTCAAAATCGGTTGCCAATATCTATGCGAGAAAAATTAAATTAGAAGCAATTCATATTGAAATAATTAAGACATTGCTTACTTGCTGCGATTCATCATCGATCTCATCTTTATCATTTTGAGCGTCTGGTGGATTGAAGAAGTTAAAAAAGGAATCTGTAGGAACCTGCTTGACAATTGTGCGCACAGCGCCACGTTCCTTATGCTTCTGTTTCTTCCGGATGGTCTTCACAGTCAGATTCATTTTCTTGTGCCAGTCGATGGTGCAACCTTTGCATTTGAAAATCTCGGGGCCCTCAAATGAGAAAGGATCATCTAGGTCGACTGTGGACTTCAGGAGGTACTGCTTTGTAAGCACAGTATTTGTGAAAAATTCATTTTTATCGAAATGAAACTCTAAAGTGTAGGAGTGCTGAAAATATGAAGACCATCTGTTAGAAATTTTGTAACTTAATCTATTTAGCGTGTACATACTTCATTGTCATATTTGATGACAATATCCGTAAGCTTGCGCATGGCCGGCTCATCGTGAGTCTGCACCATTTCCGACAACATAGCCGTGTTGCGGAACACGGTTAGCCAAAAATCTGGGATGCCTTTGGCATCCTGTGGCATACTCTTAATATTTTTTAGGGACTCGCGTAAGTCATCACGACCTTCGTCGCCATCGCTCGGCTGTTGCTCCGGCTCCTTCCATTTGGGTTTCTCCTCCTCTGGATCAATAGTGCCGACAACAATTTCCTTGCGCTTGTCGAACATAGGTTGATATTTCAACTGGTACTTCTTTTCCAACTTGTAAACCTCCTCAAAGAACTCAGCTTCGATTTTTAAATGTTCCAATTGCAAGTTCTTCAGCACGGTTATGCGGTTCTGAACAGGCAATGGAAGAGATTTCACCAGTTCCTGCAAGAACTGCCGTCTCAGCACCGAATTCATGTAAGCCGGCCTGTCAACAATTTTTGTTAAATTTCATTATGCACGTTAAATTGATAAATGATTTTAATTACATGGATTGGCAGTCAGAGTTAGACTTGTCATCATCAACTTCGTTGCACGACTCTGCATCGATATTTCCTTCCTTAGGAGCATCCATTCTGAATTAAATGCAAAAATTCTGAAAGGCATATACAAACACACATACGCATGTGATTAAATACATATTTAAATGAATGTATATATTATGTTCACTCATGTAACATGCAATTTTTTCTCCAAGTTCAAATATGCGCATTAACAAATTGCACATGAATTACGAACATTATTCTGAAAACAATGCCTTTGATTTGGAGCATAACAACAAACACATTTGACAAAAATTATATTAACATTTAAGAAATTAAGAAACAATGTTTGACCATCCACCCTCCCTTTGTCCATTCTTCTCTAACACGTTTTTTTTAAATTAATTTTTTTGCCGTAGCCGACAGGCTAGACAGTTACTCAGTTATCTTGCATACTTATATATATATACAAGAGTATACTTAACTGATTTATGATAAATTTATTGTGAACACAAAATAAAAAAAATTCAATTAAATACACACATATGCTGTATACTAGATGCAAGCTTACATTCCTGAACAGTAAGTCAAACACGTGTTAGTTCTTATTTGAACAAAGTGTATGTCGGAGTTACGTTACTAAGTCAAAACATTAATTTTTTAAAAATAATTTATTTTCAACATACGCTTTTGGAAATTCTTGCAAATCAAAAAATATAATTTCTTAGTGGACATACCTTTACAAAATGTTCAAACGATGAGCACGCCGCAAAAATGTCGACCCAAAAGAACTGGCAGAGCTTCACAGGGTAACCAATGTAAAGCACAGGGTGCTTTTACGCTTTTAGACATCAGAGAAAATATGAGTACTTTTATTCGTCACATAGTTGCGTCAAGTTAGCATCGATATTTTGTTGTGGTTTTAAATCACGATTAATTTGTTTTACTTATGGCAGGTAGAAATGATTGGAAATACACAAATCATAGACAACTATGTATTGTTTATTATTAAACAATACAAAATACAGGAATTATAAATTTGTTCAACTCATACAACTGCCGTCAATAGCTTTCATCAAACAGGGTGGATCTCTATTTCTTGCTTTTCTCAATCTTTTCATAGGTGTATTGAGCGATAAGCCGAATAAGTTCTTTAGTCGAAAGAACGTTACTAGGAGTCTTTTTGAACATAGAAGGGTAGCTTGTTGATAGTTCATCAGTCATAGATCTCTCGGTTTTATATTGATGCAAATTCATATATATTCGTCCTTTTGCTATTCATGTTATTGAGTTTGCACATTTAGCAAAACAAAAGTTATACAATATAAATGACATAGGAATAATCGATCAAAAGATGTACCTTGTCGGGTCGACACAAATGTGGAATATTCAAGCAATTGGTAACACAAAACCACCAGTCATTAAAAATAAACATATTAATTATTGTTACAATTTTTGATATTTTATTTACGTAAAAATAAAATATTTGGACATATGATTTTATATAACAAATTAATAATAACCTTCATTTAAAAATTTGATTGATTCTTAAACTTGTCTAATGTTGCGAACTCTTAAACACCGAGCGATTAATGCCCTTAAGAGTAAATTGTTATTACTTCACGACCTCCTCCACGAACCATTAATACTTTCTCAAGACCCTCTGTTAAGACTTCCAGGAATTCCATATCTAAGTATTTAATAATAATACAGAAAAAAAGTAACACGTTATACACAATTAAAAGATAAAGAAAGTTTGTAATAATGTACTTACAATTGCTTTCACGTTCCGGTCTTACTTCCCTCGGAGGACCTGGTAAATTCATTATAACCAATTGGGCATCTTGAGACTTTTCCACTATAACTTCATTCAGTTTTATTGCCGTGTGCATGCGACGAACATTAAATTCATCCCTTTACAAAAAAGCTTTTTTAAAAAAAATGTGAATAATAAAGTAAGATAAAGATTTCATACGGTTTCACACTGGATTTGATGTTTTCGTCAGCTTTCTCTGTTGATTCATCTTTGTTAGATGTTATATCAGGTGCATCCGCACTTTCAGGACCATCTGAATCAATTGAATTACGTTTCTCTTCGTTATGAGTATCCTGTAGAAGTATACATAAGAAAGGAATTGTTTTATGACAATAATAAACTTTTCTCATTTAAAACCGTGCCATTTTTAACAAAAACATAATTTTGTAAACGCAATGAAAATTTAATGGAATCAAAATTAGGTAAAACCAAAAATAATTACGAATAAATTAAGAGTATACGATGGCAAGCTTTGTCTAGAAGCTTTAGTTTAGGTTAAGACACCTGCTTAATGGCAGATAAAATATACATAAATATATATCTTTCTTATGTAATATCTATTTATCTTAAGTTTAGAAACGAGAGCTATATTTTTGGTTTTAGTCTGTTTTATATGAGTTTTTTCTTTATTTTAAATATGTGTTTACAGAACTAACTTTTAAGCATACATACGTGATTTTGTATTTCTTCGATGGTAGGATCGGCAAACCGAACCCTCGACGCTGTTTTTACGGCGTCATAATGGTGGTCTACAATTGTTTGTACCTGAAAATGTTAGCATAAAGTATTTACATACTTATACATACATAAGTCCTTATGTGTGTAGTGGAAATACTAATAACCATTAACTTAAGCCTTATGTTGAACCCTTGGTATACATACATGATCATAATTGTGACCGATTTTTATAAATTCATGTGTATTAGAACACCATAAAATGTATTATTAATTTTCAAAGTTTTATCGTAAGGAACTCAAGACATTTTTTTACTATAAATATTTTTGAATAGTGTATTACCATGAATTCAACATAAGAATATATACTTTATGCCAGGATTCAAATTGTCTTATCATGGGTAGATGAAAAATCTTTTAATTTTATTGAGAGTATCTCATTACCGGCTGAAATCAGATCGAAAGAGTCTTGAATATATTACTATAGAATTTAAGACTCAATCCAAAATAAGTGCCCTAATAACGCTTAAAGGAATATATTGGATTTTCAAAGTTACTAATTTTGTCTATTGATTGGCTACAGTTCTAAATGTTTCTCGCTCCTAGCGGTTTTACACAAGAAAATGCTCCAATTTTAGAGCTTGTAAAAATATGTTCATTCGGACGGATGGGATTTGCATAAACCATTTATTGGGTTCATAAATACATATATATATATAAATATATATATATATTATATATATATATATATATATATATATATATATATATATATATATATATATATATATATATATAGTATATACATATATATATATATATATGTATATATAAATATACATATATATAGTATATACATATATATATATATATATATATATATATATATATATATATATATATATATAATATATATATATATATGTATATACTATACATTTTATACTCTTAACAAAAGATCGCGAATTTTCCTATATTCATGCCAAATATGGTTACCAACAAAAATGGAAATGCGTGCTCTCCTACGAACACATAACACATGCGAAACATATCTGGTGTCCCAAAAATAATATTAGTTTTGTGTCAGGATTATAATAATAATAATATATGAACGGACATCTAGGTAAATAGTAAATTAACTCGATTATTTCTAATGGTTAAGAACTGAAGTGCCAGAGATAGTGTCATATATGCTTATCTATTTTGGGGTCAAGATGCAACTATCTATATTTTATATGTACGTCAATAAATTAGGTCATTGTGTCGTATGTAAAAAAAATTTGTGATAGCAAGCGAAACATTTAAATGTAATGTAATAATGATGATGTCAATATTGATATGCATACAACAACACTTAGATATCTGTATACGTATATAAATTCTATATTCTTGATGTTAGCTTTACCAAAGATAACTTATTATCACTGGGAGTTTCCTTAAAATCCATTATAGTTTGAACCTTTGATCAAATATACAGAGTTTAAAATTGTTTATTGATCTCAATAGATATTCAATTTTTTGTATGAAACGAACGATCAGAAAACGAAAGAGTTGTAAGAAATTATATTTTAATGTGCAAACATAAAAATTATCCGATTAACGGCATATATCAGATTTGTACTAAATAAATGTAATTTGAAGAAGTTAAATGGAAAAGAAAAGAAACGGAAACTCGAACATTTTAAACCACTTACCACTTTGGAATTCTCTTTTTTGTTTAAACCTAATGCTCTAAGCATTTGATTGCGCTGTTCCATCATTAAAGTCCTCTCATAAGTGTATGCAGAGATATCGCTATTATTCTGATATATAAAAATATTATTTATAAAGTATTTTTTTTAATAAATTTGAATTTTGGATTTACCATTTCAACTACTTCAACATCGGCTTCAATTCGCAAATGGTATAGGAATGTCTTTAGATCTTTCTTCATTTGGATCGAATTATCTTCGATTTGAGCAACGGTAAAAATGCGAAGCTTGCAATTACGCCAGGTCCTGTGCTGCTTTAGCAGGAACGGCAGCAACATAAGCAAGCCACCGTCATGAACAATCCACCAAATATCAATATTTCCACCAATCTTCAAGAAAGAAATGATTGGTTATTTAACACACTCATATACCTATTCATTTTGCATTACTTTGTGATTTGATTCTGGATAGAAGTTGATTCCTTTTGGAACAATAAGTGCCATATGACATGCGGCAACAGTGCGAACTGTTTGAATAAACGTCTTCCAGCTATATCGTCCCTCTTGTCGCCAGCTATACGGCCAGCCAATAATAACGGTATTTGGCTTCATTCCACCCAACCCAATAGTTTGAATGCTTTTTATATAATTAATAATCAATTAAATATATATATTAAGTGAATTAAATATATATATATATATATATATATATATTTGTGTAAATATAATGAGTGAATACTTACACTGAACTAAGACCCTCGCCGATCTCTTGGGCAACTAGAACATCACAAAAGCCCTTTACTTTCTCATCTGTCATGTATTTGCGAAGTGTGGTTTTTGCATCAACGGCTTTATTTGTAATTTTTGTGTGATCACCCTTTATCACAGACACACAAATGGTCAAGCCTTTGCCAGCTTTCAGCTGAGTGGCAAAGGAGAATATTTTTCTATACTTTGGTATTAGGTTGTCATTGAGTTTTGAAAGCACCAAAATTTGCGGACGCCAATTTTTGGTATGTGGTGGGCCTTCTTCCAGACGCTGAAGTGAGTATCTGGCTGCAGTTAGCGCCATCCCACGAATGCCATCGCCCCATTCTTTCTCGGCACTGTAAGCAAACAGAATATGTATGATTCACTCTGAGAAATAGAGGGCCAGGGACAAAGTTCATACCCTCGATATTCGATGTATTTGTATATAATGATCGCCATGCCCATGGCAAGAAGTGCAAAATACCACGATGTCATTATCATAACCGAAATACACAAGGTAAGTCCAAGCAAGGATAAACTCCAGTGATAGAACTTGAACCGAGGTCTCCAATTGGGCGTCCTTAACAATGTTTGTACGGCACAGGCCAGGTTTACAAAGCCATAGCACATGAGGAAAAACATGGATAGCAATGGGGCAAGTAGATCAACGTTACCTGCAGAATATTAAATGTAATGCAAGATATATAGCAGTTCATAGAAAAATACGTACCCAATAAAATACCGCATTGACAAATTACAATAGTTAAAAGCAGAGCCCTTACCGGCTCTCCACGATTAGAAGACTTTGCGAATGGTGCCAAAAAGGGAATAATCTCATCTTTAGCAATAGCTTGGAGTAAACGGGGTGCGCCCGTTAAACTCTGTAAGCCAGCACCTAAAGTAGATAAAAACGATCCGATCAATATAACCCATTGGTTGGGCCACGCAATGTTTGCCACAACTAATTTTCCACCAATTGACTGTCCAAATCTGAAAATTAAATTTATAGCTTATTAAATAGCAAAGATATGTAAACGCTGATAATATTCTCACTTGTCTCGCAGTAGTAGATTATCAACAGTGCCAGCAAAAAACAAAACACTTGTTAAATATACTGTACTAGTGGTTAAAATCGCACAAATTGTGCCTATGGGAATACTCTTTTGAGCGTCAGCCAGATCGCCAGATCGATTCGATCCAGCCATGATGCCTAAATACATATACAAAAATAATTTATCAATATGTTAATGTGTGTGTGCAATATAAAATATTAACCATACCAGTGACAGATGGGAAAAATATGCCTATGAGCAGTGTAAAGGATGTCGTTATATCAGCCATAATTTGATTATATGATTGACCTCCATTATTCTCAATATCAACGGAATTGCGACCGTATGCAATAAGTTGTCCTTTCTCCAAGAACGACGGCATTATATTGTCGTAGAACACGCCACTGGCAAGACCTTTAATACCCTTCACTTTGGTCACATTGTTATCTATGTTTATATTAAATATATTATTGAGTGGACGCATAATTATACGATACGATTAATAATTACTTTGATAATACTCGTCACATTTGTGATCCGGACAATACAGGTCTAGTAACATTGGATCCTCCTTTGTGCAGTTGTCGATTGGGATATCTCTTAGAACACGTTTTCCCAGCACACAGAGGCTAGAAAAATAGCAACGAAAGTTAACACCAACAACAACTTATCACAACATTATACAAGTCACTTACTATAACTTTTCATTGCCGTTAATATTGTCAAAAATGCCAACATATACGGCTATTATGGAAAATATTACACAGGCCAAGGCAACGGTTGCGAACTTGTTGACAAATTTGACGCCCAAGAAAACAATTAAGCCTAACAAATACAAATAAAATTCATCAAATGTATCTAGCATTCAGATCTTATATTAGCTTACCCATAAATATGAGTAACAATGTTCCATACACTCGGAAGTTGTTATACATGGCTTCGGCGTCTTTGGTGAAATCCCCAAAAATGGATGCCCAGGGTGCCATATAAGTCTAAGATATGAGCCATTGATATATAATATAGATAATATTATTCTATTATATGTATATCTACTGTATTATCTCTGTAATTATATAAATAATCGATTGCTTCTTACCAATACGATTTCAACAGCGCCCACAATGTACATTGCAGCTGCCAACGTTGTCCCCGTATAGAACAGCATCCCCACAGCCCCGCCAAATTCAGGACCAAGTGATCTATATAAACCAAACAATTAAATAACGCTAAAAACCAACCTAGCAAAAATTAATTCTAACAACGTTGGAAAACTTTACTGTAATACTTGCATCCAATATACACAATATACAATATTAATTACTATTGAAAATTAATTACAATTTTGTGTGTTTAGTGATTGTATTGTGTTCAGAGTATAATTTAGAGCAAGTAGCAAAAACAATTGACTGTTTTGCTCGGAAACACACAAATTATAAGCAAATCAATATACATATTATTTTTATAACTATAAAATTTACCGTGATATCATAAAATAGCTTCCGCCTGCGGGTACAACTCCGTTTGTTGCAATGGCTGACATAGATATCGCAGTTAGCATCGTCTAAGTTCGGAAATTTTTTGTAGTATTTTAAAGGCTATACATATATGTAAATAAGGTCTTACCACACAGCAGCAGGTCAGCACAATTAAGAATCCACAAATTGCTCCAGCTGTACCAACAACCCAAGTTAACCGAATAAATAATATGACACCAAAGATGTTCTGGATGCATGGCAAAAACACTCCAATTAAAGTTCCTAGAAAAGAGCGATTTCAAGAATAAAAATATAATTAACTCTGTAATCGAGTTTTCTTCTGAAAAGTACCCATTCGAGCCGATGGCGGTGGTGGCTTTGCATCTGGGTCGGTGGCCGCTGGTATCGTGTTTTCATAATTGGCAATTGATGAAATGAATGTTGAAATGTGGGGTCTGGTCTCCAAGTCATCGTCGTATAGGTACAAATTGGGGTCGATTGTTGATTTCTGATTTTCCACTGCCGTATGGACATCACGCGAATCTACAACAAATAAGATAAATTAGTAGTTATTTTTGGGCAACGTGGAAACTGCGAGTAATTTTTGTAACTGTAATATAAAAGATAATTTTAAAATTTATTTTCTATTAACATTTTAAAATCCTTTGCGCGAATGATCATGATCGAGACCCAAATGTATCTATCTATCTTTTTTCGATGCAATAGTCGGTTAAAGGTAATACAAAATTTTCACTTGCTCTAATGTTGCAGTTATCGTTTGTTCGTGTCTAGTTGGTTAACGATCGCTCCATGCCAATTAGCCAAGGACGTAAGCACAAGAAAGATTATAAAGTTCGATCGTTGCAAACAGCATTTGAACGAACAGACAATTACAAGTCCATATTCGGGTATGATCGATAACCATTTGATCGCTACAGCTCTCTACATGTTTAAGTTTATCTGTAGCTATGCACGTCAATTATTATCACTAGTTCATTTTGGCGACTGGGAGTTAAACTTGTTTTAGACAATTGTTTCTGTCATTTAACTTATACCTAATTTGTTCAAACTCCATACACTTATAGACGATTTTATAATTTAATTTTAACGAAACGTCTCGATTTTTTTAACCAATTTGCGAAGAGCTGCCGCATTTTTAAATATATTCCGACGAAATTAAACTGAAGCCAGTACGCAGATCGAAGATGACTGGCTATATGTGCTTATATATGCTGACAGTAATAATAGGTCCGCATATGAGTTTTAACAGACATGTAAATATGCCTATCTCGATCCAAAAACTTCTAAATAAATATTTAACTACTCAAATGGGGAATATTCACTTAATAATCAGACCTGAAAAAGATATCATAGATAAAATATTTGTTAAGCAGAAAATGAAATAACAATATTATATTATATATAATTCTGAATGCGAAATCATAGTTGCTTCAGATTTGTGATCGTAATTTAGCATGGATCTAACTAAAAATGCATTCGTTTTTCTGTTAATATGTTCTTGCATATGCATTTAAATTGCGCTACACATCTGCATAAGAAAACAAAGAAATCGGATCTTTATCGGCATAAGAATACATAAGCTACTTGTATTCAGAAAAACAAGGACAAGACGCATGACATTATTATCAGAATAAAGCAACACATATATTAAGTTTGTAATCCTAGCAGCAGAATGCACATTATTAAGGGCGTACACATATTATTAGGCAAATATATGCTCTTCATATGAGCAGCATTGCGATTTTTCGTACCTGACTGTTTTGTGTCGAGTGTTGTTCCATTGTGTTCTGATGGCGTAATATTCGTTTCATCGGCATCTTCTTTTTCACTATTACATTGCATGTTTAACACTTCTCTCATATCACGATTCTCACTTAAAATTAGCTAACACTTTTGGGTCGTCATACGAACATCAATTTGTTTAAAGAATTACAAAAGTTAATAACATGCTTTTAACATATATAATTCAAAAGACCTTCAAGAGATGACAACACAATAAAAAATATCTATAATAGATTGTAAAGGAATTCGAAAGCCTGCAAATTAAATGGGGGCCTCATCAGTTTTCAATGTTCAATACATTTTTTTTTGCTTTTCTCTTTGTTAACTGCAAAGAGATTAATCCTACCTAGGACATGAAACATAAAAATTTAGGTCAAGAATAATAAGCCTGGTAGGATTTAAAAGCATATGAACAAACACTCCAGCAAAAAGTAATTTGCCAACAAATAATGGCAAAGCAGTTGAATGCTTAATATGAAATCTATTTGGATACACGACTAACTTTGATTTTTAAACGCACTTCGTTGTTAGGTATTTAAACAAATAGTATAACTTTTTGGCAATTATTGGTACTCTGATGGGAACTGATGATTTTTATGTAACTATACATGTTATTTTGTCATTTAATTGCAGTAGATTTTATTTTTAATTATCCAGTTAAATTGATTTAAATTGTACTATTTTTTAAATGTGGACTAATAGAAAAAATTATGAAAACTGTTTGTATGCTACCGAATAAAAATTATGTTGCCCAGGACTCTCAGCATTGAAATCGAGATGAAAACGAAAGCTTTTATCTACACGCAAAATTTCACCCCGTATTCTGAGCAAAGGACCAGAAAGAGAGATACATAAGCAGAGAGAGCGTCAGATACTGGCATACCTATAGATATATATATATATTTATTATTACGGGTCTGTATTTGGACCAGCCTCCCCATATTATAGAGAAAGTCCTCTCACACAGCATCAGCTAAAGCCCAAAACCGTTTAACTGCTCTCAAAAGCTTTCCACAGTTGGAGCTTTAATGTGCAGGTGGCGTTAAATGTGTCACCGGGACATCTGGGACGCACATAAGTAAATAGGCATGTATATACCAGTAAGTACATATGAATATATATATGTTATGTATGTACACGTAACACTTAAATGCATGTATGATAAATTGATGCTTTAATGCTGGTAGCATAATAAAGGCAGTTCATGAGTTGTTTGTTGTCAAATGTAGTATAGGATTTATTTAAACGAAATCATGTTATTTGTAATATGTACAAGATACGAAGTATGAAAATAACATATAGGGTTAGCCAAAACAACCCACTGTTGTTAACTTTGTCAAAATGAATCAATTTTTCAGTTAAATCATAGTTTTACTTCCATATAACAATTTTATGCAAGCCATAAAACAATTGTATAATTAATTAATATTACAAAAATTTCAACTACCTTGTAAGTCATCTTGAGTATCTCCTAGAAGTTTGCCACTTGCAGATTCATCTTGAAGGTAATCCAATACAGTCTCTTCGTCTGTTTTTGTCACTTGAAATCTATCTGGCATATTTGTTTTTGATGCGCTCTGCAAATACAAAATCAAATTAAATGATAAATTTTTTTAATTACTAAATAAATTACTTAAACTAATATTCTTGGTTAAATGTTTGATTAAAAAAAATGGCCCATACTCAATGCATGTAAGTATTCGTAAGTGAAAGAAAATCAAAATTTAATCAAACGGCTGATTCCGTTAACAGTTCTTGTGTGACCGACCTGCTCCGATTATTATTCAAATGATCAAACTGCTATTTATGTGGTTTTTATATACACCAGCTGATTTGTTATCGATCATTTTGAGCGCCACAAAATCAAAATAATTCTACAAGTGTTTTTGAGATGTTCAGAATCAAACACTGCAGAAAAGAGACTCTAAATGCTCAAAACTTAATAAATACCAGCAAACATACACATGTTTTAAAGTGTTTGTATCTGAAAAATTGTTCATATGAAATCTTATGATATTAAGGTATTAGAATCAGGCATAAAAGTGCAAATAAATATTCTTTGCAGCAAATCCTTTGCAAACAGGGCAACCACAGATCTACCAGCTGCAGATTTGGGAAACACTCGTGCCACCCTGTTCCCATTGTCATCCCTGCCAGAGCTGACACTAACAGAGAAGTTGCTTAGGATTAGGGCTAGTCAAAAGTTATGTAAGCTGGCTAAAAACTTTATTGAAATAAATGTCACATGACCGGCCGCAGCATACTCGGACGTAAAATTTATGACTACTTGATAATATTGTCTCAACTTTATTAGCCTTGTATATATACATACATAAAGTGCAATCTGTACATATTTTCAACACGCATGACATTTGTATGTGTTTATGTGTGTGCACATTAAAATAAAAATCCAAAAACAGACAATTTATTAAAAGTATGCTGCTGCAAGAATTGATAAATTAATGTATGAAGTAATTACTTATGCACAAACAAAAATGCAGACACACACACGCACACATGCATACACAGCAATATGAATTGTAAACATTGAAACACACGTAGGTATGTTTTGAATATACTTTAAATGGTTATTTACTTGTGAAAGCGCCTTTTCTAAAGGTTAACGATAAACGTAAAATTATGTCAACTTCTTGCGTTGTAATGCAAAAACACTTTCAGCCTTGTTGATCTGCTTTTCTTAATATTTTGTGAACTTTTCAATTGTACGAATAAAATTAAACTATCATATTGAAGGCGCATGAGTAACAGAAAATAATTTTCTACTGTATATAATTTGGAGTCGCGAGTTGGGGGAAATACTGTTGCATTAAAGAAAAAGTAACTGAAACATATTTAGCGTATTTAGCATGGGATACCGATTATATTTTAGACAAAAAAAACAAACATAATTCACTGACATCCACACACATATATATAACTACATACATTAAAACATGGGCATACATCACATACGTACTTATGTAGGTATGTACATATATTTATATTCACATACATAGGTCTTCGACCATCAATCGAAATGTGTTTATGAACGTATACGTCTGTGCATACATACATACAGTGGTTTGTTATTAAAATACATTTATGTGGGGTGCATGAAAATTTATTTATTTAGGTATGCATGTAACAAAAAAAACATGTGCAAAACTCAACCTCAGATTGAAAAACTCAGTCTCAAAATAATATATGTAATATATGCATATAATTGCATTGTATATGTATGCATTTATTTACAAATGCACTAGTTTTTCAAATTTGTACTCATTCTTTTTAAATTAATTTCTAGACACTGCAACTTTACAAGTGCCATTCCTGGTCTTTTCTCTAGAAGTAAATTAGTCGCGTGTGTGGCGAGGGTTGCTTACAAAATAATTATAATTAAAACAAACAAATTTCAAATTATAATTTGAAAAGAATAGAAAACATTTAGGTATCCTCCCCACACCTTGTTCTCAAATGTGTTTAATTTTTTATTTATTAATTTATGCATAATGCACTACTGTTCAAATATACTGTTATATTGTTGTCATGAATTATAAAATAAATTATGATGGAGGTAGGGCCCACAATGTGGCAGTCTTGTCGGCAGATGTGGAAATGAAGGAAAAGTCCGTCGGATGCCATCTGATTGTAATCGCCTTGTCGTTGTGTTTTGCCACCACTACGGATGCGATGTCATTGGCAAGATCACCCTGTAAATCGGTTAGCTTAATAGTGCTATCGTAGCTGCATGTGAGCATATAATACGCCGATGGTGAAAAGCGTATGCATCTATAAAAAGGAATAAGGCATAAACAAATGTGAATAAATGTTTTTTATGTTCTATGTTAATTCAATGGCATACCTTATTTCGGCGCTATGCGGATAGAAGCGTTGTATTAGTCTGTTTCCGCGAATGTCATAGAGGACACAAGCGCTATCTGCGTGTCCTGATACCAGTAATCGCCCAGTCGGATCCACACAGACTGCAGTTACAGGCGAGTTTTGTATGGCTCCTGTTTGATCGAAAGTATTAACTGCATCGTTTATTCGCAGATCCCAGAACCGTATTGTTTGATCCTGTTGAGTTGTGACCTTTCGTTCTTACACCTCATAAGTAAGATATCAGGAATTAAATCTTACCTGCGATCCCGATACGAACATTGCATTGTTCCAGCTAAATAGCGATGAGATGTGACCGGTATGGCCACTAAATACCTGAAACGGCATACCCGTCACACAATCTGTAACATAGATCTTGCAATCGCCTGCCCCGCCGCTGACGAGCAGTCGTGATTTGGTTGATGGGTTGTCAAGGAAACACATGTCCCGAACGGTGCCATCGTGCATATTCAGTTCGACCTCCTGACCCACCAGTTGATTGGTGTCCTTGTTGAATCTCATATACTTGATGGTCTTGTCATTTGACCCAGTCGCAATGAGTTCGCCATCTGCCGACCAACATGTACAATATATGGAGCCTCTGTGGTGTTTCGTTCGTTTGCACAAAACGGATGGTGGATAAATATGCTGATCTTGTCTAAAGATTTATTTACAATTACAAATAAGTCTACACTAAATGCAATTTTAATTTTCGTGTCACCTTAATTTAGATAGTTGGGGATATTGACAGATGCGGAATGTTTTTGAGTTCGAACCAACAGCATAAAGCTTTCCATCTGGATGAAAATCCACGCTGCGAATCGCCTGTGAGTCCGATATGGTGGTGACTGCCACAAAATGTGAGCGCTCTACATCACTCTATGGAAAAGTGTAATTGTATTATTTACGCGAATTGAAATATCAAAGTAGAGCTGAGCCAGCCACTCCAAAGTGAAAGTAAAAAAGGACAGAGCAATGAAAAATATGTAAGCTCAACAAAGACTTTATAATGAATTTACCCGTCATATCAAATACAAAATTTATATAATTTACCATTTTTGTCTCTTAAAAAAACAGTTTTTTGTTGACTGGGTACCAGTTTCGGTCATGTGCGAACGTGTTTAAATTCTGATCTACTTAATTATATGAGTTAGCTAAATTTTTTCCATCGCATATTTAACTTGTGTCGAAATATCCAACTAAACTTAGAAAAGTCGCTGACAACAAGCAATCCATTACGCCATTTTCTATATAGTTTAATATAAAAACTATTCATGTGAGATACTATTACAGTTACTACTTTTTGTAGCCATAAAGACCATCCATCGACGTGGTAAAAAAAAAAATTCATTTTTGTTGACTATCACCGTGGATACATAACAGTGAATTGTGGTGCGAATAGGGAAAGTATTAATGCACTTATAAATGTCAGTTCCTCTGACGATCCTATGAAACCTGTCTGACTTACATCTTTCAAATTTGTATTCCTTTCGTCAGAATTCATTAAAACTAAATTAATATAATTTAAAAAACTGTTTACAAATAAAATAAACTAATTTGTTCGATAAGCTGAACTGTAAGCTAGGCTTTCAATGGTAATACCTAATCCAAATGTGTTTTTGTACAAAAACATCTAAGAGAACACAAGAGTAACGGAATCAGTGGAATCATATATAATAAATCTCTAAGCTTAGCTCACGGCATAATATCAAGGCTATCGATTTATTTTTGATTAATTTTACCCTGCAAATTTCAGATTTCCGGCTATCGCTATGAAACAGCACAATTTTATCAGAATAAATCTAGGTGCTAACTACGATACAAATTTTAAATAAAGTTTTTAGCTGCCAATTATAGAAAAAAATTACCATTTAACATCATCTAACTGACATCAACAAAAAAGAAATATAAATATAAATTTGTTAAGAAAAAAGCTAAAATGGCATCACTGGTGTCTTTCGCAAATCACTGAATTAGTTTCAATGAGCTGTTCAATTGAGCGGAACTACTGAACTCAAAGTTAAAGTTTAGATTTTAGCAAAATATTCAGTCAACGCGGGCTATGGGAAGTGATCATCCGAAAAAGAAACTCAAAATGTCAGCCCTAGAACAACTTAAAAAGATAACCACAATTGTTGCGGACACCGGTGATTTTGATGGTGAGTTTTATTAACAAACAATCCGTTTTTCGATGTTCTTAATCACCTTAAAATAAAAAAAGCATATTGACTTAAGTACAGTGCTACATGTGTTCGTAAATAAATAAGTGCAGACTTACTTATTTTAAAGGTTAATTAATTGTATTTCGTTAAGGTTTTTATCCCGGCATTACTATTATATTCCTCTACAGATTCTTTACATACACCTAATCACGAATATCTGTATGTTTAGCGATCTTAGCTTTCTGCAGATAGAGTTTTTGAAGATCAAATCAAAGTTAAAGTCGAATGTAAGGTCGACATTTATTTGACCTTATTCAGGTGAATGTATAATAAATATCGCTTGCGTGTTAAATGTTTTATGCGAGTAGTATTGGTATTGGAAATCGGTTCGTTTTTTACATTAAATAACTTAAGACAACCTTTTTTAATTGGACATATGATTTATAAAGATTTAAAACCATTGAATAAGTTTATTTTTAAATGCATGTGGCTACTTTACTGACGTATTTTCCTTTTTTAGCGATAAACATCTACAAACCAACTGATGCAACGACTAATCCATCGCTCATTTTATCGGCGTCAACCATGGAACGCTACCAATACTTGGTACGCAAGGCTGTCGATTATGGAAAGACTCAAGAAGGGTAATGTTCTGTGGATATTTCAATGCCACAACTTTTATACCGAGTTTTCTATGCGAGTTGTATGATGGAGTGGTCCGATGTATGATTTAACTGTATAGTCCGATGAGGAAGATTTTTTTTTTTATTAACTACGTAGCTGAGCTTGGTCTTGTAATATTGAAAATAAATAGTTTCAAGATAGCTTTAAAATATTATACACAATTAGGACAGATGTGCATGCTGTATCAACTTTATATTTAAATTTCTCAAGAAAATTGTATGGTGCTCTAATAAGGAAGACCAAATTTATTTTTAGATCGCTGGAGAATCAAGTCGCAGAAGCTATGGATTACTTATGTGTGTTGTTCGGCTGCGAGATCTTAAAAGTTGTACCCGGTAGGGTATCGACTGAAATAGATGCCCGACTCTCGTTCGACACCAAAAAAAGCGTAGCGAAGGCATTGAAATTGATTGATTTATACAAATCTTTTGGCATTGACAAGAAGCGAATTTTAATCAAACTTGCCTCAACGTGGGAGGGTATCAAAGCGGCCGAAATTCTGGAAAAGGAGCATGGAGTGCACTGCAATCTGACGCTGTTATTCTCATTTGCCCAGGCTGTGGCCTGTGCTGAAGCTGGTGTTACACTAATCTCGCCATTTGTTGGCCGAATCTTGGATTGGTATGTGGCCAACACGGATACGAAGAAATTCGAGGCTACAGCTGATCCTGGTGTCTTGTCTGTGACGAGCATCTATAACTACTACAAGAAATTTAACTATAAAACGCTGGTCATGGGTGCATCTTTTAGAAATACGGGTGAAATCAAGGCATTGGCTGGCTGTGACTTGCTTACAATCAGTCCGTCCTTGCTTAAAGACTTGGAAAACGATGAGGAAAACTTGAAAACTTACTTATCTGTATCCGATGCTAAACAGCAAGATATTAAGCGGATTTCTGTTGATGAGACTCAATTCAGATGGTTACTGAATGAAGATCCCATGGCGACTGATAAATTATCTGAAGGCATCAGGAAATTTACAGTTGATACGGTGAAGTTGGAAAATGTTATCAAGAATTTATTCAAATAAGGTGTTTGCAACGCTTGAATTTGGCATTCAAAATAGGTTTCATAAAGAATCTTTAAAAAATCTGCATGTTTTTAAATTTTTAAATAAAAGACAAGTTTTCTAATGCATTGAATTGAATCCGCAATTATTTAATGATTTTCCTTTGAAATGCAACCGTTGGCTTATTTTATAGTTTATTTTGGCAGAGTAAAACTTAGTTTCATTTTTACTAGAAATTCCATTCATTCTTATATTTATTTAAATACATCGGCTAAGATATCGATATCTTTTTGACTTACATGTTCGATATATCGTCATTTTTATGTTCTCACTTATAATTAAATCACTTGGCCACCAGCTGTTCTCCACGTTTAAAGCATACACAAGTGGTTTTTAAGAATTAACAAAAATGAGAGGAAAGCGAAAAACTAAAGATTCTCAGTCAAGAAGAACTTCCGTTCGAAGAAATGAAAAGTTTTCGAAGAACAATAACTTTATTCAGAGGAGCAGAGACATGGAAAAATTGCATAAAAGGGCAGCTCAATATCAGAGCACAGTTTCCGGTGAGGAATCAAGCATGACCGTAAATCTTTTACCACCGGCAAAGGTTGAAAATGAATTCTACGATCAACTTGTCAGTGAACACCGCTCAGCAGGTAAGTGAATCTTTCTAAATATTTTCTATTATAAATACTCAATGTAAACCTATCTTATATAGCGGCGCAAACAATAACAGAATCGACTAAGAGTGTTTTACTACGAAAAACTGATAAAGTTGTTAACCACAAAGAAAGAGATTCTGCAGACTTGAAGCCATACAATTCATTTAATGAGCGGTTCAATTTTGATCTCACCTCAGATGATATTACCAAAGTTATTTCAAAAATCACGAAATTATCGGAAGGTAAATGGTCTTCGATTGGCAAGTTCAAAATTGAAATGCCAATTTTAAAATCTTCGATAAGTCCACATGACAACGATTACAACAAACAGCCCCCAAAAACTGTGAAATCCACAGATCTGCAGATAATGGATGTTAAAATGGCATTAGCTGCAAATGTTGCTTTCCCACTATCTGAGCTACAGATTGAAATATTCCAGATTGCCAACAACTACCTTGACCTATTTTATCCCCAGCGGACGCACGCTAATGCCGAGGAAATTCGATACGTATATTGCCTGCATGCAATTAATCATATGCTAAAGACCAGAGCTCTAATTTTGCGTAATAATGAGAAAATTTCCGGTCTCGTGAAGTATCCAAACCAACCGCTGTGTGATGTCGCAATACCCGATAATTTAAGGGATCAGGGACTTAAGCGAATGAAGGTACTTATCCTATTACCTTTTCGAGAATCCGCCCTAAAAACTGTTCAAATTATGGCAAAGTTGCTGTTACCCAAGCAAAAAGGTATGCATAAATATAAGACACTTTTTCGTACCTTTTCATTATAATTGTTATGCCCTGAAACCATTATAAATATTTAAAATATACATATAATTTATGCAAAAGTATGTAGATAATAAAAATCACCTCCAAGTAATATTATTCAGAAGTAAAGAAAGGTCTAGTCGTCTGATCATAGGTTATGCATATACGATCTATTTTAGTCAAGTTCTCTCAACTAAATCTATGTAAAGAAATATATATTCATATATAAAATATTACGTATATATAAAAAAGTTTATTTTTAATTTTGTTGTATTAATATATTTTTTATTTATTTTTAGGCCATAATGCGAACCTTCCGATCGCAAAGTATGATCGTTTTCTTAATGACTTTTCCGGCAACACTATTTATTTTCCAAAAACGAATCCGAAGCCATTTGATTATGAGCAAACATTTAGCGGAAATGCGGATGACAACTTTAAATTAGGCATACGCGTCACAAAGAACTCAATGTCCTTATACACGGATATAAGTGGATCGGATATATTAATTGCTTCGCCACTAGCACTACGTATGATGATTAATGACAAAGACCAAGACTACGATTTTCTCAATTCAATTGAGCTACTTATCGTTGATCAAGCTGAGCTGTTCATAGCTCAAAACTGGGAGAATCTGCTCTACGTGCTGGATCATTTACATTTACAGCCGCAAAAGCTGCCAGACACAAACTGTCAGCGTGTACGACAATATTGTCTCAGTGGCACAGCTCGCTTCTATCGACAAACATTATTTTTCTCATCGCACGAGCTACCCGAATTTCGCGGGCTGTTTAATAACAAATGCCTGAATTTCCAGGGGAAAGTGCGAATTATAAATCAAATTGCTCGCGGCGATATTTCCAATGTGCTGACGCCAATCGAACAAGTCTTTCAACGCATTGATTGCTCAAGTGTTGAGATGGCTTTTGATGATCGCTTTGAACACTTTACACGCCATATTCTGCCGGAATTCAGCAAATCCGGATTATCACATTGTCTTTTATATGTACCCAGCTATTTTGACTATGTTCGTTTGAGAAATCATTTTAAAAATGAAATGATCAATTTTGTTCAAATAAGTGAATATACAAAAAAGGAGAAAATTTCTAGAGCGAGAGACATATTCTTCCACAGCGGATCGCCGTTTTTACTTTACTCGGAGAGAGCACACTTCTTTCGACGTACTCGCATCAAAGGCATACGGTATTTAATATTCTACCAGCCACCAAATTTCCCAAACTTTTACTCGGATTTAATTAATTTAATGCTTGAAGTGAACCAAAATCCTCGAGATGGCTTACAGGATGTTATGAGTGTCAAAGTCTTTTACACGAAATTTGATACACTAAGTTTAAGTAATATCGTTGGCAATGAGAATGCCAGCAAATTGGCACTAGGCACAAATGACTCATACCTCTTTTCAAATAAGAAATAATCGTTGTAAAAACTTGTTTAAATTAAATTTAAATAAATATTATGTCAATTTAATCGCATCTTTTATAAGTTATTATTTATATATAAGATATATGCCAAGTTACTGGTACTACTTATTAAGCGGAAAGATTCATTATTGCTGAGACGTAAGACACGAAATGAGTTATGGTAGAAAATTCATAATTTTGATCGAAAAAGCAAAATAATTTGGCTAATTATTCGGGCAGAATCACTTTGAGCGTTTATTATTTACAAAATATTAGTGCTGTACTTACCATTAAGAATGTATCTTTTTTAATAAGAATAAGAATTGAACAGTTTTTATGGATATTATTTATTTATTTTAACCATTTTTTGCCATTTGTATACGCCCGTCAAGTTAAGAAAGAGTGTTATTTTGTAATTACTTTCTAAATCAAATAATTAATTTTATTCATATTGGATACAATTTGCAAATTCAGGTAACAGGGCTGTCTGAGCAATGAATACAAGATTGATAAAGGTTTTACGATAAAGACATCCTTGAGGATCTCCTGGATCGTTCGTTCGTTCCAATGACCAAGACCTTTACCATTTATCAATGACGGTATCAGGAACTAAATACACATACAAATAATATTGTCGATAATTACCAATATGTATAAATGTACCAACAAAATTTAAAGGAAACCAAAGCGTTCTGCAAACCATGGGGAAGGGTGGGTGGGCAGTAAGCAGTAGGACATCAGCAAAGGTTTATTCAGCCAACTAGATGACGAATACGCTTCATTTAAAAAGTAGACCAGCAGAGTTTGGGGTTCAGTGTTTATATTTCGTTATCTTGGATATCTTACATGCTGAATTAGAAATATGAATTCATTTGATTTAAAATTGTGTTTTTCATATTTTTGTTTGTGGTGTCAAAATGTATTAGACCATAATGTACAGCAATTGATCTCTCTTTCCGAATTCACATTGGAATTTTGTTTGGCACACTTGTTTTTAATCAAACATTTAACAACTTCACATACTTTCTATAGAGCAGGGATGGACTAAATTAATTTTAAATTAATAGGGGGTGTGAGTCATCCAATTAATGAAATCGGGGATTTACTGTATAAAATAAAATAATAAATTATTTATAAATTTATGGTGTAGACATATGTATGTATATTCAAATCATTGACCTTTGTTATTTCGATCGTCAATCAGCAGCGAGTTGCAACGAAATGCGAGCGAGCATTAAAAAAATCTTAATTTTTGTAAGATTAGCGTTCGTCAGCACTGTTTAATTCAATGGGTTCTCTGGCGCACATTTTAGTTTCGCATATTTCTTTTAATGATTATATTGTTTGTAATTTAAGGTTTTTATTTGATAGCGTCTATAATTGATTAATAACAAAGTACATAAAGTAAATTTTAAATGAAATTTCTAAATAAAAACTTGTTAGATTCTTAATTATTTCCGACTTTTTTTCGTTTAAGCGAAGGTAATAAACTTGTTATGCTAAACTGCGATGTCAGTGTATGTCGTAAAAATAAATACCACAGACGCTATCTATGGACCCCAATTACTACTATTTATCGGAATTTAGTAAAGCGTAACGAAAGCTTGAGCTGTTTTATAAGTAACCTACCAATAAAGTACACACTTTGTTCATAAGCTGACTTTTGTCTTTATCGATCCATATTTTGAAATTCTACTTCTTATATACTATGGAATGAACCAATTCTTTGCTAGTTTCAAAACGGAAGTCCTCGCCTGATATAAGTCTACTTAGTACATAAATAACTTGAATACAAAATATATATCCGCTATTCCATCCATGATCAAAGGCAGCTAAATAAATTGTTGTTAAATAAATAAATATATGTGTGTGTTGTATATATGTATGACATCTACATATAAATAGGATTTTAGAATTTATCTAATATATTGAATCATTTAGATGTTTTATTCTTTCATTTTTTTTTGTTTTGTTAATAATTTAACCCATAAGTGAAGAAGTATTTACATATATTCATCGTTTTTGTAGAAAATTTACGGTTTTGTTGACTTTTTGTATTGTAAAATAAATACAATTTAAATTTTTCACATAATAGAATACTAAAAAATCTGTGATTGGAACTTTTTTTCTGTTTTTTACTTTTTTTTTAAATAGTGAAACTAAGCCTGTAATAATCAACTTATAAATGATCATCACTGTTGCAGCAATAATCTGTTTATGATGACATTTGAATGTTATCGAAAAATGATATTTTGAAATCTATTTGAAACTTACGTAATCATGTATTTGAATTCAAAAACAATGTTCAATATTCAACTGAGCGATTCTGCTTACAGCATCGTATGTACAAAAAGCAATGCCATGTTATATGTATGTAAAACATATTCAAAATAAAGTATTATTATGTGTAGGTTTTTGTAAATAATCGTTAACTCTCATAATCTATTGACCAGTTCACGGTGTTTCTTTGTATAAATCATAGAGTAAAAACGATCTCTTATTAAAATATCACGCGTGATTTTTGTTTGTTTTTTGTTTTAGTAATATTCGGAAATAAGTCTATGGTGTGGTTTGTTGGTTGGTTAAAGTTGTTACTTTAGGTATTTCTTTCTGTTTTATATTTAGTAACACTTTATGCTAGTTAATTAGAATAATGATGTTGGGCTTAATGATTATAATTATATTCTTAAAGCATCATAGCGTACAGCAGGCCAAAGTATACAGCCCACATTAACACAATCCCATGCATTTTATATATAGGGCTCTCACCATCTGCGATTTTTCTAGCAACAAACTTCAATGTTTCATCTAATAAAACTACAGGAATTGAGAATTTCATCACAGTTATCCATTCCTCTGTAGACAACGGTGTCACTTGGAAGACGGTCTATAAATATATATTCAATGCTATTATCAGGACAAAGGTGGTTATTAAAAATAGACTTTCACTTACAGAGAGGACTTCAACATATAGAATAACAAAGTGAAGAGTGAAAGAAAGGGCCATTGAACCAAGCAACCACAAATTGCACCATGGCGGCATTGTTACCAAAGACTGATTCTCAGATAAGCTGACAAAAAAAACAACATATTAATCAAGTATGAGTAACAGTTGATAGCAAACAACCAATTTTACCTGTTCATGGCGTTCAACATTTCAATGGTCACCAGCACAGACAGGGCCATGGTCATTGCGTGTGGATCACTGAAGATTTTGCAATCAACACCTTTGAATTCATCACCACCGCCCAAGCAGGAAAGATGGTGAGTCAGTTGCCAATAGGTGAGACCGGGTCCTTCGGCAGAGAAGATGAACCACCAAGCGGCTGCACCAACAGTTGCTGCACCGACGTAGAAACCAATTGCCATGTAACTATACTCGAAGAAAATTATATTATAGGTACGAGCAAATAAAGAAAAAATATTTTAAGTATGCCAACCGGAAGAACAGCCATCCAGAGATTAAACCTTCGTCAGCCTTCCTAGGTGGTTTCTCCATAATGTCCAAATCAGGGGGGTTGAAACCAAGAGCTGTAGCTGGCAGACCATCAGTGACCTAAATGGCAAATGAAAAAATTATTTATAAATCGAAATTGAATGTGCATTTTATAACGTACCAAGTTAACCCACAAGAGCTGAACGGGAATCAAAGCCTCGGGCAAACCCAGAGCAGCTGTTAGGAAAATAGAAACAACTTCGCCGATGTTGGACGAAATCAGATAACGAATAAATTGCTTCATGTTGTTGTAAATAGCGCGACCTTCTTCAACAGCCGACACAATGGATGAGAAGTTATCATCGGCCAAGACCATCTCGGCGGCGGATTTAGCGACAGCAGTACCAGAGCCCATGGCAATACCGATTTCGGCCTTCTTGAGAGCGGGGGCGTCGTTGACACCATCACCTGTCATGGCGGAGATTTCATTCATACCCTGCAAGAACTCAACAATCTTCGATTTGTGCTGGGGTTCCACGCGCGAGAAAAGACGGGAACGGGCAACGGCGGCCTTTTGTTCAGCTGGCGACAAATCATCGAATTCACGTCCAGAATATGATTTGCCGGTTGTATCCTCATCCTCGCCAAAGACGCCAATGCGACGACAGATAGCCTCAGCGGTGGCCTTGTTATCGCCAGTGATGACAATGACACGAATGCCAGCGGCACGGCATCGAATAATTGAATCGGCGACCTCTTTACGCGGTGGATCCAACATGCCGACGACACCGACAAAGGTTAGATTAACTTCATACTGATAGAATTTGTTCGAGTCACCCAGATCCATTTCTTCTGGGCGTACTGGACTGTCGGCAACGGCAAGGGCCAAGCAACGCAGAGTATCGCGTCCGGTACCATACTGTCCAGTCAGGGCCAAAATCTTGCTCTTGAGTGCGGAGGTCAGTGGCACCTTGGTTGTGCCGACGCGAGCATGTGTGCAACGGTCGAGGACACCCTCGGGAGCGCCTTTGACAAAGAGTTTGGGTCCAGTGCCCAGGCGAGAGGCCTTCAGCGGTGTGCAGTACGAGGACATGGATTTACGATCACGGGAGAACTCCAGAGTGAACTCCTTCTTCCATTTGGTCTCAATCTCACCACGGCACGCAATGGCAGTTGAGCGACGATCCAATCCAGATTTGTTCACGTTGAAGGCATTCAGTTTCTCGGCCAGGACAATCAATGCCGTCTCAGTGGCCTCACCGACCTTCTCAAAGCAAGCCTTGAATTCGTTGAAATCAATGGCGGAATCATTGCACATAATGCAAATGGTGGACAGCTCGTGCAGAGTATCGTAGTCGCTCGCCTTAGCTCTCTGGCCGCTCAGGAACAGTTCACCGATGGGTTCGTATGTGGAGCCAGTCAATTCGAATTCCAAGAAACTGCTGTCATTGCCCTCGACCTTATCGAAAATGAACATGCGGGAAACGGACATTTGATTTGTGGTAAGTGTGCCAGTTTTATCGGAGCAGATGACAGATGTGCAGCCCAAGGTCTCAACAGATGGCAGAGATCGGACAATGGCGTTCTTCTTGGCCATGCGACGCGTGCCCAAAGCCAAACAGGTGGTGATGACAGCTGGCAGACCCTCGGGAATAGCAGCGACAGCCAAGGCGACGGCAATCTTGAAATAGTAGATGGCACCCTTGATCCAGGAGCCGCCATGGGCGGGATCATTGAAATGTCCAATATTAATGGCCCAGACAGCAACACAAATGATGGAGATGACCTTGGACAGCTGCTCACCGAACTCGTCCAATTTCTGTTGCAGTGGTGTTTTAATCTCTTCAGTTTCAGACATTTCAGTACGGATTTTACCAATAGCAGTGCTCAGACCAGTGCCAATGACGACGCCACGTGCCTTGCCAGCGGCAACATTTGTGCCGGAGAACAGAATGTTCTTTTTGTCCTGATTGACGGCGCGTGGATCGGGAATCGCATCGGTGTGCTTGATAACCGAAACAGACTCGCCGGTAAGAATGGACTGATCAATTCTCAGTGTTGTTGAATAGATGTGAGTGAGGCGAATGTCAGCTGGGATCTTGTCGCCCACAGAAACCTCAACCAGATCACCGGGCACAATCTCTTTCGCTCTTACTTTCTGGATACCAGACTTATCTTGACGCACTACTTTGCCCATTTCAGGCTCGTATTCTTTGAGTGCCTCAATTGCTGATTCGGCATTTCTCTCCTGCCAAACACCAACGACAGCATTTGCTATTAGAATAAGTAAAATGACTAAGGGTTCTACAAATGCAGTGAATGTGTCTTCATGGTCTTCAAATAGCGCTAATACCTATAATGAAAAAAACATATGTATTATGTGTTAAAAATTTCAATCATTCGGCAAGTTGTAATCTTTGAAATCATACAGGTAAATCGAACACTACCCACGGAAATGTCATTATTACAAAATACAACATTAAGAACGGTTGTCAAATTACATTGATCCCTTAAAAGATAGCTGACATATTCTTTAATTTAACAAGAATAACTTTTCAGCTATATAATATAAGGATCCAATCTGGGTCATAATAAATCAAGAATATGCATATATTTTAAGTTTTATGAAGATAGATTTAAAAGTTAGGGACTAGTTCACACACAGACAAATGGGCATGGCTACATTTAACCGGCTTCAATTTAGGTTTCACAACATAAATGTTGAATTTAAATCTTCTAATCTTACTAGATAGCTTTTTTTTAATTTAATTTAATATTTATATGACTAGTTTATTTCACAATTTAATTTATAAATTAAAATTGAAATTTAGGATAGGTGCTCGATTGAAAATAAATACTGGTGAAAAGTGATTAACTCAAAACATCAAACAACTTACAAATGATATTATGGCTGCCAATAGCAAAATCTTCACCAGAAGATCGTCGAACTGCTCTAGAACTAACTGCCAAATGCTTTTTCCTGTAATAATAAAAATAATTTTTTTTAAAACACTATATCAGATAGAACACATCTGAAATGTTCCCAGGAAGATCGATAATTGCGTACCTTCCTCAGTTGGCAATTCTGAAAATAAAAAGGAAGTTGTGATTATAAAATCAATAACTACAAATAAAAAAGCAAAAAAAACTGCTTAAATTTTCGCAATATATTCTTACCATTAGGTCCATATTTCTTCTGGTTTGTCTTGATCTGGTCAAGAGATAGACCGCGTTCTGCATCTGTGCTAAAGAAGGTCAGAGATTGTTCGACGGTTTTTGCGTGGCCGTCTTCCATTTTGAATCGTTATCCTTAGCTTACAACACCCTGCAAAAAAATAAAAGTATATAAAAATATTATTTATTTTTTATTATATTTAAGAAGTGCATTAAAGGTACTTCAGCTTCAAAGCCAGTTCGTTATAATCTATATTACTTTAAAGTTTATATATTCAGAAACTTTTTTTTAAGTAAGCACAAAAACGAGGACATCATAAATATCAAGGTTAATTATTTTAATTTTTAGCCGGTTTTGATATATTCAAATCAGATGCCAATATAGACCGGCTAGTACTAAATTAAAATTGTTCTTTTCTTTTTAAATAATTAAAATTTGAAATAAACTTTCTCTTTTTGCAACTAATTTTAATTTGCATATTCACCAATTATCAGAATACGAAAAGCAAAAAAAACTTTTTTTCAACACCAGCTTGCAGTTATTATTTGTAACAAAAGACTCATTTATTGCGCTTTAATTATTATAAACGCATTATCAATTTCATGACTAAGGTATCACTTTTTTCATTTTATTTTCCATTTATGTTGCAAATGTAATAATAATCGCTTTCCCTTCTCATTTTTTTGTGGTTTTCTTTCTTATCTAAAGCCGCCAAATGCTAAAACGATAAATGAGCTAAGCTTTTAGTTTCTTAAATGCATATTTATTTTACACTTTTTGGATCGGCAACAACACACTTGTAAATAATGTCAGTACATACGAAGACATATACGTGTATACAATTAGAATGTATCGCAAGACGCTGTGACGTACTGCGAAAAATGTATTCTCGATAACAGATAAAGAGAGACAAAGATCCACTTATAGTCACCTGAGTGACATAGAAAACATGTGTACACGGTTACTTTATGTTCTATCTGCCTGTGTGTTCAATATCCACAGATAACAATGAGACACGTGTATTTAAAAGTATAAGTACGTAGTACATTCGTAATGTGTGTGTCATATAAGCAGAATTGACACAGTGCACACATACACGTCATGTATAAATGCTCGATGGAAATAGAAATTGTTATACTTATTTTTATTTTCATTACCACTTATTTTGATTTATTTCTCAGCAGTGTTAACTTATGAGATTCACACACGTGTCACTTTTGTTCAGTAATGCAATATTTGCGAATCTTTGGCTATTTTTATTTACTACCATTAAAATGCAAAAAAAAACTTGATGTGTTAAGTACTTAATTTTGACTATAGTCAATAACTGCACAGGTTTTATATGGCCATGGCGTTTTCTTTCTATTTTTTTGTTCTAAATATACGTATATGTGTACTGTAACTAAAATGCAGTTCTAGGCCGTTTATTACTGAATTTTCCGGCGTAGTGCTACTATGACATGACAATATCGAAAGCAGGGCTGCTTATTAAAAGAATTGAAATATCGATAAGAAAAAAAGTGTGGTGCCATAAAAGTAAAGCTTTTAAATAGACTTATTGGCAATTGAATGAATGAGTCGTGACAAGAATACCTTAAATTATTTGTTTCGGTATCGCAATGATAACTTTCGCAGTTTAATAACATATTCGATTTAAATGCGGCTAGAATTTGGTACCTTTAACTTAATCTCAAGAATGAACCTGATTAGTTGAATTTTGTTGGATTTGACAATATAAGAAAAAGTCGCGTGACCGCTGCGATAACTATTTTTTTTATCTAAAAGGCTTTGTTCTCAGTTATCGATAATAAAAAGAATTGTACGCAGCCAGTTTTGAAATAAAACCCGCTAAATGTTAAGTTTAAAAGTTTGAAATATTTCACTTTCTTAAATTTCCAAAATCTTGCAACAACAATCCTAATTTTTTAGACGTATATTTTTAATACATTTATATGTACATTGTATGTATCTGCTGCAAAAAAACAGGGATTTCTGCCAGGTTACATCACCACTGCCTCAAAACTGAGAGGCTGCTTTGCATAGAAATAGCTACACCGACCAACATGGCTGAGAAACAGAAACACGCACAGGCAGATTGTCAGACAAATGTATGTGTGTATTTTTGTATAATATGTGTGCATATGATTGAGTGTCAAACGCACGTATTCGACATTGACGTCAAACAATTGAACCATGTGCGGTCCTCGCTGTAGTTGACAATTTGGGCAGCACATTTTAAAATTTGCGATTATTTAATAGTTTGAAAAAATGAGCACAAAGTATTTTAATTCTTGATATTTAAATATATTGCAAAAATGAAAATTATATGAATTCAGAAGCTAATCATTTTCCTTGTTCAAGTTGAATTATTACTATTATTTTTTATCTTAAAATTATATTACACTCGGACAATAAACATAAAAGTTTTTAAACAACTTCTTAATAGTGTGGCGTAGAGAGTATAAGAAGCACACGACTGATCAGCCAAAAGCGCGCAGCTTTTATTGTGTGTGCCTGTGTGTGTAGGCATAAGTAGCTGACTAAAAAGTGTCACACAAGCGGACACTCTCCCAATTAGACTTTACCTGGACTAGTAGTTACACAGGCGAAATTAGCACACTGATCACCGATGTAGGTTCATTGGTACAAAAGAGTTCAAGTGTGTATGTTACACATAAATACACAAACAATGTAAACAGGAACTCTCCCAGAAATTATAAATGTACTTACATATATACTATTTACATGACAGCTTTTTCTGAAATATTTACATATATTATATATGTCATATACACAAGAATTATACACACATATGTATATATATTATATATTAGCTTTTGTTCCGGAAAAAAATATATATGTATGTCTGTATATTTCTGGTCTACAAGATATTAGCTAAAAATAGAAACCTTTGCTGCTGAATATATACAAGTCTTTATATGTGTACCTATATGTACTGGGTAGTTCGTATGTCTGTGTGTGGCATAGGTCCAAATGTACATACACTGTACAATCAAGTACTCATAAGTCTCATTGTTCATATCTACATATAATTGCAATACATCTATTTTCTACTATATATGTACACATATACATATATGTAAATTTGAACATAGGTAAGTAGGTACATTCTTACACCTGCTGTACAAAAGCTTTCTTATTTATAATTTCTTATTTTTTTGTTCAAATGTGTTGTTGTCGTCTTTGTGTTGTCACTTAGATCACAACAGCGAAATGGGTTGCATAATCAACGTACATACAGATACAATTTGGCATTTAAATATATCAATTCAAATGTGTGTATTTTTTTTGAATACATATAATATCTATGATTAAAAATAAAATTTTTCAGCATGCTTGTGGAAAAGATTTGGCAGGTAATAGTTGTGTTGATTTAATAAGTATGTATATATGCATGTATATATTTTAATCTTTTGGTTTTTGGCAACACTTGATGCATGTATGTATGTCCCATTTGCGAGCGTGGCCACAGTAACAGGTGCATAATATTATTTAGTTATATATATAAATACGTACATGGCCAAGTTTTGAGGAGTAAATGACTAAATATTAAAAAAAAAAAACCAGGTTAATTCAGCAGGTCGAGGGAGCTTTGCTCTCTTATATATATGTGTGTATATAGGGTTGGTATGTAGTTTTGTCATATATATATGTAAGCGTTATATCTATATATGTGCTCCTGTCGTATGAGGTGTGGATCAATTAATTATAAATATCCAATATAGTTTTAAGATTGAACAACTTTGTTGTATATATATATATTTAGCTGGATACACTTTTAAAACACAAACTTGATATGCGTAAATAAATATATATTATTGTCAATATATTTTTTGTGTGCAAGTAGTTTTATATGTACATTTGCAAACAGATATTTGCACGGTTTTTTATTTTAAAAAATATGTAATTTCTTTTTTTAATGTTTGCACATACAATATTCTATGTATATGGTAAGTAACTTGTATAGTTATCGATTTTTATATTTGTACACTAATTATGAACAATGGTTTATTTGAATTGTTGCAATAAATCAACAAAACTTACAATTTGTTTTGTGTTAACAAAAATTTCGGTATTATATAATATCTTTTAGTCAAAAGACCAAGAGCTAACACAAAGATCGCGCTATTATAACGATCAACGGCAACTGAACGCAAGGAGAACGCTGCTTGATGAGAGTGTCTATTTGAATTACAAAATTCATATATTTTGGCAAAATTCCCAAAATTAGATACACTCTCTATTTTGGCCTGGGAAAATACTTTTAGCACGCACAAACTTTTAAGCACTTACCGTCTATTCGAAAATTTCGTTCGCTTGTGTTGGTGTTTGTTCACACATACATATTTGTGTACCTATGTATGTGTATGTTTGGATACATTCATAAATAAATACATACATATGCACATATAAAATAATAAATATCTGTAGCTGTGTGTGTATACATACATAAATATTTATGACATACCCAACAAAATTCTACACATGGACACACATTCACATTTTTTGAATTCACATATTGCATATGTAATATATAATGTAAGCATATATACAAATATATATATCTATATATTTAACATTATTTATCTATATTATATACCAACCATCCTAAATATGCATCTGTGTGAGCGAAATACTTATACCTAAGCCCTCAACCTAAAATGCAACCGGCTTGTCCCTGAATATGTGGTCCATTAAATAACCACACACATAATCCAACATGATATATATTAATGTAGATATATGGTTAATACAATATATAAACGTATATACAATGGTCGACAGAAATAATTTTCGTTTGGTTACAAAAACCTTCGCCAAATTAGATAAATTTCGCTAATTACAAAACGATTTAAAGGATATATAATTAATATTTGGCAATTGCATAATCATAGTAAATATAAATTATGACTTTAATAATTAGAAAGGAGTAGAACATGATACTTTTATTAATATAAATTATTATGTACATAATATAACAGAGTCTAGATGTCATGGAAATTCTTCTTTCGAGCATAACAGTATACACATTACAACCAAAAACTTTTATTTTCGTAGTTTTTATGTGTAGAACAAATTAATAGGACAAACACTGAATCGGCTCAGTTCAGAAGTGCATATATAGGGTCTGATCCAAGTCGCCAAGATACATTCAAAGAGCTCTCTTCACAATAGCACAGGTTGCAGTTAATGCAGACAGGACCGTAGCTATGACATATGCTCATTGGGAGCCTTAAATCAACTTGACCCTTAGATGAATCAGTGGACAAGAATGACTTAAAGGAACAAACTACGGCGTACCTTAGGGTAAAACCTTAGCAAAATCCTCCCTGCAAAGTTGCCTGAATAACTGCGAATTGAAATAATTTAAATTTTAAACAGAAATATTTGAATACTCTGACAACCCTAGTCAACATACGTTTCCCCTTTATAAGCTGAATATTTGTAATTAGAGTGAGAAAATAAAATTACTTAAACAAACCGGTGTTTTTTTTATTTGTAAACAACAAAAATGGTCCTGAAATTTCCGTTACACGTCTGAATACAATAAATAATGGTGCAAATGTATAAAATTGGTCATTGATGTTACATTCCTAATAATTTTACTTATCCAATAATCGCTTCGCCTCGGAGCGCTTCTAAAGTTTTAAATTCTTCAATTGTGTACTAAAGAAAGATTTTATATTTATTTATTATATATTATTTTTAAATTGAAAATAAAAAACTATTTATTCAAAGCTAGTTTTCTTGCTGACACAGCGTGAATTGCTCTAGAGCTCAATGAACATCACTAGAAACAAACGATATACTTGAATTGTAACGAAAATAAACCTATCGAATATGGCGCACCTCTAGGTTGATACATAAAATAAAAATACATAAAAGTGAGTTTTTTAGTTATTGAAAATAAGTTAAAAATCCGTGTAGTAATATAATGTGGCAAGTTAAGGCATATAATAAGTTCATTAATTTATTCGCAATCATTACCATCTAATACATGATTAAAATCAACTTGCAGTAGATAATTAAATGTGCAATCAAGGTAGATGTTCCTCAAAATTGCCCCCATAAATGAAAAGAGGATTCAATTGACATAAAATCTCCTTAAAAATAAAAAAAAAAATATGCAAACCAGCTGAAATAACGATTTTTACAAGCGCATTAAATATGTTATGTGTATACACCAGATACATAAGTTATCGTTCTTCATCTTGCGTTAAAAAAAGTGATACGCGTCTGCCCTTTAAATCCTGAAAAAATAAAATTTAGTGAAAACACACAACCCAATAAATTACATCTAAATAAAGTTGCGTGATGTATTAAGATACAGGCATATGTATGACAAACGATGTATATAAATACATCGGTAGATATATATATATATATATATATATATATATACATACACACACACACACATTTGTATAAATATATGTACATATATAAATGGATACATATGCGACAAAGATGAGTATACATATATATACGTATGTATGTGCATACTTATTTGTTAAATGTATTTATGCATACAAATGCAAAAAATATCTATATTACTTGTATTGGATTGGATTAATATTCCGTTACCATTCGTCTTGCTATCTATGTTATTAACATTTAACATGTGTGCATGGATACTTTGAATAAATTATATATTTATACGCATTCAGATATCCTTTTAAATATATGTACAAATTAAAATGTATATCCAAAGGATATTTATATATACATATGTACAAATCAAAATGTATATATATATATATATATATATATTTATTTATTAATATGTATATATATATGTATGTACATAGTGGGTGTACATATTTATGTATATACATATTTACCCTGTATGCGCAAAACAAGCCCACTTCTCACCTGTTACATTGTAGTCGAAGATTTCTCGTGCTTAACATCGTTAATTCAATTCAAATATTTATGTACATACACACACACATATCTATATATGGATATGTGCATTTACATATTCTTATGGATCAGCATAGAAAGTTATACGAACATTAATTACGATTAAGCCTTTATGACTGTCCGTCCCCCACCCAACCTGTATGTCACGTCGATCTCACACAGTTCCTATTCAACGTACAAACATTCAATTTGTTTCAAATATCGATAACTTCACACACACCTACCCCCACACCCACCACCCACGTAGTAGAGATAATGGGGTGTAGCTTTGATTTTTAAGTAACCGTACATGCCCCATCTACCAACATATCTGTTAAAGTACTTTGTATCCAAAGCTGATTACCATATTGAACGGAATAATTTATAAATATATATATAGATATGTATAAAGTTGTATGAAATATTCCTAATCAGGACTTAGAACTTAGAAAAAATAAGAACGTTTATTTACATAGAAAAAGGTAAAAACGGGCTTGAAAATATCGATATTCAGGGGTTATAAGTAGATTTATTCTGCAGTTTAAAAATTAGTTCTTGCTGAACATGGATTTTAACGACGAATGACTGTGAAAACTTTATAATATATTTATAGCATTTAATTTTTTTTTATGTAGATTAATCATCAAACAATCGTTTTGACGATATTTTTATACAGAGAGAACGAGCGAGTTAGAGCGAGATCTGTAGTGCTTGGAATAGACGTTGACTAACATTTTAACTTAATTAAAAAAGACTCTACAATTCTGGAGCAGAACGGAGAAAGTACTAGGGGTGCAGAGTCCCCCGACGCCAATCAAGAAAATCGAGCGACTTGTTGGTGGGCTCCGTGGTCTGCTATGGGTTGCTTTGGCTCGCCAACTTCAAAACAGTCTGATGTTAGCTCGGAGGATTCGAAAAGTCAAAAGCGTCGCAGCGATGCCATATCACGGCAATTGCAGAAGGATAAACAGCTTTATCGGGCCACACACCGACTGCTCCTGTTGGGGGCGGGTGAGTCCGGTAAATCAACTATAGTCAAACAAATGCGGATATTGCATGTCGATGGATTTTCTGAAACAGAGAAAAAACAGAAAATTGATGATATTAAAAAGAATATTCGTGACGCTATATTGGTATGTAACTATTTTTCTCTAAGAAATTGTTAATAAAACGTATGTTTTGTTTGTTATAAATACAGCTTATTTACCTTACTTTAAAAATATATTTATTTATATATATAATATATATTTACAGACTATTACTGGAGCCATGAGCACACTTAATCCACCTGTAGCTTTAGAAAAAAAAGAAAATGAACCCAGGGTGGAATATATTCAGGATTATGCATCTAGTAAGAACGAAAAACAATTTATAATCTTGATGTTATTTCTGCAAGGAAATATATACACATATTATAGATACAGATGCGGTCAAAATAATAGTATTGATGTACAGTATTGGTCGTGGCAAAGAAATGAATACTCAAAATAATAAAAGCTGTAGTTGTTTATTTACAGTTCACTGAGTAAAATAAAATTGTTTTAACTTAACTTTCACTTTAAAACCAAACTTGAAGTGGTCATATTGTGGTGATATCGTGATCTTGATGGTCAGTTGCAGAAAAGTGGAACTTTTTGTGGTCGGAAGAATACTAATTTAATTTAAATTGTGTCATAAGATCTCGACAATATGTAGTTAACTAAATATGCAGTTAAAATTGGACGTGCATAGAATAACACGGAACTTTGAGAAATAGTTATAATAATTTGAGAGATTTTTTCTACTAATACAATTATTTTGACCGTAATTGTACTTACCTTTGTATCGATACTATTTACATTTTATACTTGTGTTTTTTACTCCAGGTCCCGACTTTAACTATCCTCCTGAATTTTATGAACACACAGAAGAATTATGGAAAGACAAAGGTGTCCTTCAAACCTATGAGAGGTCAAATGAATATCAACTAA
The DNA here is from genome assembly GCA_035042345.1 of Drosophila fungiperda. Taxonomy (NCBI): domain Eukaryota; kingdom Metazoa; phylum Arthropoda; class Insecta; order Diptera; family Drosophilidae; genus Drosophila; species Drosophila fungiperda. The sequence goes on from JAWNLM010000216.1 coordinate 2,993,877, forward strand.
TTGACTGCGCAAAATAGTAAGTATTGAATAATTTTAAAATATGTGTTCAAGTTATTTTTGTGCATGTTAGCATATTGTTTTTCAACTTTTTTTGGCATGAAAAAATAATATAATTCCTTTATTTAGGACGTTTTTTGTCCAAATTGGTTTCAAATGGATACAGCGGTAAAATATTTGTACGCTGCAATTGTATGAATAGTTTTTTTAATCGCTTATGTTGCTAAACTCGAGTTAGAAAAGACTATTGCTTGGTAATAAGTATGGAGTGGGTAAAGATATATAGAACCGTTTTTAAAAAGTACGTCATTATGTGTCCATACAAAATATGAACAACTTGCAAAGCTTATTCATCGTATTATTAAATAATTGCATTCTTACACATATTGTGCGATTTTTTTTTCATAATTAGAGCTATTTAACTTTTTTCTAAGATTTTATAAATTATTACTAAACAATTTTAACAATTGAAACTTTAAAGCTTTCTGGATCGAGTTAGCACAATTAAGAATCCAAACTATACCCCCAATGAACAAGATATTCTTCGGTGCCGTGTTTTGACTTCTGGAATATTCGAAACAAGATTTCAGGTGGACAAAGTTAATTTTCAGTGAGTAATTATTAAAACATATGTTTGAAATTATGATTTGTAATGCATTGATTTTCTTACTTTATATACAGTATGTTTGACGTGGGAGGCCAGCGTGATGAGCGCAGAAAGTGGATTCAATGTTTCAATGATGTAACTGCTATAATATTTGTAACAGCATGCTCAAGTTATAACATGGTTTTGCGTGAGGATCCCACTCAAAACCGGCTTCGAGAATCCTTGGACTTATTTAAGAGTATTTGGAACAACAGGTATAATTCAAACCCAAATAGGTTGTTATTATTTGAATATTTTAACTTAAGTTTAAATTGATTTTTTCAGATGGCTACGCACAATTTCTATTATACTTTTTCTAAATAAGCAAGATTTGTTAGCAGAGAAAATTAAGGCTGGAAAAAGTAAATTGTCGGAATATTTCTCCGAGTTCAACAAATATCAAACGCCAAGTAAGTAGGAAATTTAAACAAACTCAAAAGAAACCCATAAGGTTTTTAAACACATATAAACATATTATAGGTGACGCAATAATGGAATCCAATGATGACGCAGAGGTAATAAGAGCAAAATATTTTATACGGGACGAGTTTCTGGTAAGTGCCTACTGCGGGCAAACTAATGAGAATACATACATATATAGAAAAATATATTTGATTTCTAACTATATATTTAAACAGCGTATATCGACAGCAAGTGGAGACGGTAAACATTATTGTTACCCACATTTTACGTGCGCCGTGGACACAGAAAACATCAAGCGAGTTTTTAATGATTGTAGGGATATAATTCAAAGGATGCACCTACGTCAATATGAATTGTTATAGGTTATCCCTATCGCCGTAATTCAAATAAACAAAGTGAAGAATATATTAATGAATTACTGTTTTAAATATAATTATCAAATGTAATTTGTATTTAAATAGTCCCTTGAAACAAAAAATAAAAAGCGCTGCATTTAGATCTGGTATGACCTTTCACAAAACTCAACATTAAAGAAAAATAAATAAACATGTTAATAACAATTATAATTGTTTTTATTGTTAATGGTATTACTAATAATTCGTGGTTTGTTTGTTTTATACAATTATTCCCTTGACACAAAGCGACTTTGCGTTACATACAAATGTGAGTTAAAAATTCAAATACAATCCACACACAATTAGAACTACACGAGAGGATTTAGTAGACCAAAACTGACAGAGGCTTTATCAATTTCGTCAAAATTTCTTTTCAGTTTACTTCGCCAGGCGGCATTCTTGTTGTACATCGAATCCTTCCTGACGAACAATGGCCTTTCAGCACTATTATTATCGCTATTGCTCGCTCTAAAGTTGCTCTGCGTGTTGTAATCCAGTTTATTGCATAATAAGCATTTCAATTCTTGACATTTTCCTTCCAACATGGCTCTGTAAGTAAATGATTATGTAAAATTGAACATTTTCAATACGATGTTATATTAACACGAAAATATAGATAAATTACTTATTATTTCACAGTATGTATGCGGCAATTAGAACAACTTAATAATTGATGTGTGTAGTAAGTACAAATTTTCATAGTATGATAATCAAGTTCTTGCATCACAAATTTTTAAATATGAAAGTATTAACAAATCATATTAATACTATTGTGTCAAAATATTGATCTTATAATTATACTTTTTACATGGGCATATGAATTAAGGTGCAATGCTCGAGTCCAAAGTCATACTATTCTACACCCTTCCCAAAACGTGCATATTTTGAAATGAAGGAATTTTAAAAGAAGGCCTCGAATCTCGAGTATATGTTCGTGTGTGAACGAATCAGACATGAAGGAAAATGTGTAGTTTTGGTAGACTTCGAGATTCCAGTTAAATATTGAGATTAATTACTTACCTCAGTACTATTTGTCCTTCTGTATTTTTCCAGATGGCTTACAAAAGAGAGTGCAGTTAATAATAATGTGGTTTATTATGAAATTAATATTAATTTTCATGTGACAAGTCAAAATGAATTTTATATTATTATATTTGTAAAAACTTGCACTCTATGCCAAACAAAAAATTACTCGAAAAATAATATAAAGAAATTATTCAACGAAATAAATCAATAAGCCCCCATTACTTAGTATTATACAAAAAGGATGTATATGTATAGACTTTTTAAATTATTAATTTTAAATTATTATACCCTGTCAAATTAAGCACATCTAAAGTTATTTACAGATATTACTTTATTACCTTAACAAATTTGGACATTTGAAGACATTAAGATATAACATAAGATCACCATTGGAAATTATAAGTTGGGTTACTTTCAATCGGCCTGTATTTTAGATTTCGAATGATCTCTTAATTAGGTGTCCCCCACCAAGACTGTCTAAATTACGTTTCGACAACTTCTGATGCATATCCTTGGTTGCATACATTTTTCGTGGCGGTAATGAAAGCATCAATTTTGTTAACATGCTGATACCATTTAAGAATATTTCTCTCTTATAATCTTTTGCTGTTGGTTGAGGAAGGTAGTAGCTGTCGTTATATATATGTATAGTTGAAGCATCTGAACAAAACAAAATAGAAAAAATATTTAAAATATAATAAATATTGAATTAATATTATTAAAAATTATTAAAAGATAATTTTAAAAAATATGTTAAATATAGTGAACTTAAATATTTACAATACATGCTTATTCTTTTACATACATAAATTACAAATAGATTACATCACAGTATAAAAGACACAAAAATTAGAAGGTAAGGACTGCAATCAAGTAGATCCCCACACTGACTTTGGAAAAGATCAGAACTCTTTGAAACACAAAAACCTAGTGGATATTCTGACACCAATAATAATTACATTCTTCAACTTGATTCTAGTGAAAAAAAAACTGTACACACTTTAAACTTCGGAACCGAGCGAGTGTACCCTGCTCAGGCCAGTATTCATGAAATGTTGTGGGTTCACAAAAGGACCTCCCACTAATCTGTAAAAAAAATGGATGTGTCAACGAACGAAGTCAAAACCGAAGGATTAATTCGACAGTACAGGTCCCGAAGATAACCTGAAAGAGAAAATGTTATTAAGGAATCGAATGTTCTAATAAAATTAAGATAATCGAAAAAAAGTATTCACAATCATTAGAATATAATATATTATGTTGCAAACTTTTTATTATTCTTTACGTTGTTACGAACTCAAGCTTTATTCAAACATGCACTGCGAAACGTAAGAAAAGACTGCGAAATTTCCGTTGTATACATTTCTTTTTATACGTTTTTAAGCATAGTGTGAATAAACAGGGTGTTTTTGGGATGCACCAAAACAAATTTTTCTCAAAGCAAACTTTTTAAAAGCGTACCCACTATTATCAAGTTAGTTATACTCCTATACTCTGTAAACATACAAATGTGGCAGTAGGGTGTGACACAGCTTATAAGTTTATTACCAAAACGAGCAATAGGTGTCATTTACTATAAAAGCAAGCAAAAGTAAAACACTACATTGTTCTTGTATGTATTTAAATTTTATATATTCATATACTGGTGGACTACACTACACTTTACTCTTTAAATACTAAAATTCACAAATCTATTTTGTGTGAACATTTTTGGCAAGCTCTGCTTTAGTTGTTTAAATGTTATCGCTGCATATTGGGTATTTTACAGTCGTATTCCGTTCGCTGAAGGCATTCCTTTTTTGTTTGCTTATGCTCCTTATGCGTCATTTACACCATATTTCAAATAATTTGTGGTAAATGCTCCAGCAAACAGTGCTAAATAATTATACAAACAGCAGTGTTCTTGGATATCAAACATATGTTCACTTTTTCTACTGATTAGATCTAATTTTATTAATATTTTATGTTTGCTCTTAATTTAATCCATATTTTATCTTATTTCCACAAAAAAAACCCTATCTGTTGGAATAGTACAATACAAAACCTGTCGTTTGGAACAATCATATATATTGTTGTTATATCTGTCGTGCAAAACTCAGATAAAGTACATAGAAGGGACACACCTTATAAATTCCGTTTAACACTCCTGAAAAACTTAAAGAACATCATTATTTTTTTTTAAAAACAGTTAACCGTTGTTTTCTGTAATCCGATTTGACCTTTTGCCAGTTGGTAGAATACAAAATACTATTCTATTTATGATCAATATTATGGGTGTAAGAAGTCTTAACTGTTTGGGGACTAGCCAAATTGGCAGGCCAAGATCTATATATATCCGATGTTGAACGCGATTGTAGAATTTTGTTGGAAATGGAAATGGTTCAATTTCACTCAATTGCCTCTACGAGCACTGAGTTATATTCTGATGTGTAATAAAACTGTTTTAAACTGATGACTAAGGAAAAGAATTACGTCGAAAATGCTTTAAATAATAAATAAATAAATTTTCCTGGTAGGATTAAAAAACTAAAAAGGTAAAACAAACTAATTTATTATAATACAAATAATAAAATAAAAATTCAACTATTGTTCAAATTCTGGTTACTTTGTTTGCGCATTCAAAACATTTTGATACAACTTTATTGATAACATTCATAAGATGTTTGGTAGTCGTTGCCTTTCCCACTGTAAGATCTTTAACTGTAAACTGTAGAGCTTGGACAAAAGTCGGCAATCGATCTATATATCCCAAGTTGAACGCAATTGTAGATTTTTGTTTAAAATGGTTGAGTTCCAAACGACAATTCAGTTAGCTGTGAGCGCATACATGCTTTGTCTAAGTTTGCATTCAATAACAAACGGAACATCCAAGAATCCAAACCCTTGTACGCATGATATCCTACAATTTAATAAAAATCGTATTAAAAGATATGCGATTCCAAAAATTTGTTCATGTTTTATTTCAATTTTAGAATTTCTTTTCACTCAAATTGTTGTAATTCACATTTTTCATTTAGTTTAAATAAATTTTTTTCGTACACTCAGTACGAAATAGTTATATTTAACAAAATCGAATATAGACCAAAAACTTACGCAGGAAGATTATAGCAAATTCTTTGATTCTCTTTTTTATTTATATTTCTATATCTAAAAGCTTTTCCTTATATTTTATTATTCTAACAACAATAGCACAAAACCTATTTATTAAACGATCACTTAAGGACACATACCTTAATTATGAATATTAATTGATGATTGTTTGATTGATTGTGATACTACAATAAATTTATGTGTATCTGACAATTTTGTACAATAACTCAGAACATCGATTTTGACACAACTGGCTAAAAATTCATAACAATCGTCCATGGTTACACATATAATTAATAATAAAAAGATTTCTCTTAAATCGTCAGCTATGCTCAAAACAACAAAAACGATACTCTCGTCCTTCTCGCATCCCCTTTGGCTCTTCGAGCCATTCCATAATGTCACATACTTCCCTCGGTGCTACTCGTCGTTCCCTTGGAATCACACATTCCCCCAGCAACATTGTCATCTCCACGCACCGATCCGGATGTAAGTCCTCCAGTTATTCCAGTTAAATTTAGTTTGTACTATTAGGAGAGTAAGTTTTATTATGAGAAAATAATTCTTTGGATTTCAATTTGATATAAAATAAGTTAAACAAAAATAAGAAAAAAGCGGCATACTGAAGCATTCATACGCTTAAGGACAGCAGTTTAACTGATCTTACCGAAATCTTTAAAATTATGTTAATTTACTTGTTATTAGATTGTAAATAACGTAGAAGAAAAGTAATGTATGTATATGTCGTGTTATTGTCAAAATGTTATCACTGCGACCATTAAATGAAAAACGTTACTGTTTTGCCTTAGTTATTTAACTCAACCTTAATATGTTGTGCTTTGGGCGACGCTCTCAAACAAGTTTGAAGAAGCGAGATAGCAGGCTGTTACTGGATGTTGTCCCGATTCGTGGTTTTAAGTGTGACTGAAACACCAATAGATTTCATTGCAACTTGTGTGACTAGCAATGTACACTCAGAGAAGGGAGTGTGTATTTTAAAATGGAAATTATTGATTCAAGCCAACAATATAATGCATATCGGTAACTTGATTTTCAAGCAATATTTCCTAAGATAAATTTTTATGCGCTTCTATCAAACCTCAATTCAATTAAATTCAAATATCACAGCAAGATTCCAGCTGACTCTCCGAAGCAATTCATGATGCCCGGCTGCAGCCTTTGTAGCGCTATAGAAGCATCTGCCATTCGCACTTGCTGCTAACCAGGATATTATAAAGATTGAATATGTTATTGTTATAAAAATATGCTTAGTTGCGGGAATTCGATTTCACTAGCCTCTACGAGCACTGAGTTATGTTCTGTTGTAATAAAACTGTTTTAAATTGATGACTAAGGAAAAGAATTACGTCGAAAATGCTTTTAATAATAAACAAATAAATTTTCCTGGGTGGTTTAAAAAACTAAAAAGGTAAAACAAATTAATTTATTATAATATAAATAATAATAAAAAATCAACTATTGTTCTAATTCTGGTTACCTTATTTGCGCATTCAAAACATTTTGATACAACTTTATTGATAACATTCATAAGATTTTTGGTTTCCCTTATGACATGATCAACCTTAACAAACGTAGCTGCCTTTCCCACTGTATGATCTTTAACTGTAAACTGTAGAGCTTGGACAAAAGTCGGCACTCGATCTAAAATACCTAGCAGGTCCTTTTTGTTATCACTGGCTGGCACCTGAAAATATCAAAGATTTGTTTTTGAGATAAGTCGCACAGACATGTGGATAATTTATACGTGCATATGTATGTATTTAATACCTGATAGGAAAAATGTCGTAGAACTTTATATAGTCTATTGGCCTCTTCAGCAAAATATTCCGCCTGAGTAAACAAATCTTGTGTGGTCCTCAAAGACCCGCTTCCTTTTGTAAATTGATACATCAAAAAAGCCATTGCTGACATATTTTTAGCTCTTTTCAAAATGTCATTGTCATCGGCTAGATCCTCGGCCCATTTTGTCTCTCCATTATTTTTACCATCTATGCCCGAATACTCGACCATTTCTCTTTCGTCTGTCGCAGCCGCGTATGGTTTTGTGGATTTAATTCCAGTTTCACATTTCTTAAAATTGTTGGAAAAAGTTTATATATTGTAAGTATACTGTTTAAAATGTAACCAAAACAAGTTAAAATGATGTAGTCGCGAGAGATTTACTTCGGGATACCCTCTACAAAATTGTTGAATACAAATTAAAGGAACATATATGTTTGTATGTGGAACAGAATCGACTGACCATAATATGTAAAACCCATATTAAACACAGTGGTCATGTTAAACTCCGATGTTGCACTTATTCACACAATGCATGCGCCTATTGAATGTATATTAATGAATTTGATAATAGGTTTTGGCTAAGTTGGGATCATTATTCCAGTCAATACTCGATATTCGTGAAACCAAAATAAAAAAATAAAAAAAAACATACATTTGCACAAATTGCTTATACCCTTTCTGACCAAAAAAGCCGATATCGTTTATCTGAAAAATAAGTGCAAAACTAGATATCACTCAGAGATAATGAAGGTTTAGCAACGTTTAAAATAAATAATGATTGTTGCATACAAATTATAAACATGAAACTAGTTTATATATAAATCACTGCAAGCAGCAGGATCATTTTGAGTGAATGACTAAACAGATTGACCCTTTTTCATTCAATAAGTAAATTGCCCAATAAAGTTATGGGTATATTATTTTATGGAATTAATTAATATTATTTAATTTTTAGTAGTTTGCTAACCTCTAATTGGGTATCCTTAGACGGCTTTGTTGTGTCCACTGAGGCAAGTATCTTTTTGGCAATGGTTGAGATCTCATTTATTAGCCACTTCCACATATCCAAGAATGATTCAAAATTCTCATTTGCCGCACTGCTGTTGGTGTATTTCCATAGTATCTTTGCAGCGATGAATACCTGTGGTCCGTATATTCTTAAGTTGATGGCCAGACATTTGGCATGGACCTGAAGTCTTTCCGTTGGCGCTATGTGTTGTAATAGTTTGCAGATATCAAAAATATGATCACAGCAGTCGTGAAATTTGGTCGAACACTGATTCAAATTCTCCAAATCGTGGGTCATGGCCAAAATGTAAAACGATTTCACAATCTTTGTGCATATGGCGAGGGATTCATTGAAGTCTGCTATCTGGCTGGATACAGATATAACCAGCTGTTTGCACAGTTCCTCCAGACTTGTCAGCATACCCAATTCGGGTTCTACACTACCCCCCTGTGCAGTTGCTCCCACACCGCGACTATTATTATCGTGCTGTTCCTTGATTAAATGATTGAGATAAAGATCAAATTCGAGTTTACAATTGTGGCAGTAGGTTAATATATTTTTCCGATGATCGTGACTTATATACGGCGAATCTGTAAAATCATGCGCCTTCTCAAAAAGTTTGTCAAACGCCAAGGACAGTTCCTCCCTCAGGTCAAAACTTTCATAGTTCATATGTTTTTTATAGTTAGTATTCTTGATCAAATGACTGCCGGAAATAGGTGCCAAATTCTTTTCACTCTTCCAATCGTCATCATCGAACAGCGAGTAGAGAGTGTCCCCGTTTAAATTACCCTCTTTATTGCTATTGCAATCATATTGAATTGTCTGCAGTTTAAATCTTTTAATTAGATTTATAATACGCTTGATTGTCGTATAAATACTTTCATTCTCATAGTTGGAGTTACAGCGAGTATTATTGCGAAATGACATATGTTTGGCCGAATCGAAAATACTATCTTTGATAACGAAATGTATTAAATCCATTGCACGTCTGATTTGACAAAATACGGTATCGCGATTCTCTTTAACTATGACACAATCGCTGTGGATTAAACTATTCTTCGATGAGGTCAACAATATCGATATGGACTTCTCGAGTATCTGACGGGCTGAAAACATCTGAGCTCGTCGTCGTTCCTCCTTAAAAGAATTCCGATGATGGCCGGTCAAATAAGCCAGCTCAATCATTTCGGTTCCAAAAATAGAAAACGCCCGAACAAACTCGGTGAAATTCATAACGGATTCCAGTTTTTCCAAACTCTCCGAGGCACGCTTCTTTGCCGTGAGTAGTTTTTTAACCACAATAATATCCACTAGTAGAAGAATGCGCGTTATCGATGATAGAAGTGATCTGGCGGCTAATACAATAGCACCATAATCCTTTAAGGGTTCAATATGATGTCGCAACTCCATTCCGCTCACCGGTGATAGATCGCATAATTGCTCAATGGATTTTCCTGAAAAAAGTAAAAGATTTATTTACTAGTGCTTTACCTGTAAATTTAAAGTAGGAAAGTTGAATTTTTAAAATAAATATAAATCATATTCCCATTTAGGAATGTGCCCAAAAATTCCAAAAACTCTGCAAGTGTATCTAAGAAGTGCATAAGGTGTGGTTCTTTCTTGTCAAGCATGGATTAATTTCAATTTTAATTGGGATATTAATGGTTATTATTTAGAAACGTACCCGCATCCCTCGCTTCTCTAGCCGCCTCATACATATCGGCTTTAATATCAGTATTTTCCTCAGCGATTATTTCACCTATTGTTATAAATCTCTCCACGGATATACTTAATGAATGTCCAATATTTCCAAAAGTTGACATGATTTGCTCGTTGTCAATATCACGAAGTCGATATCGCTGATTCTGTAAAAACAAAGCATACATAAACAAATATAATAATTGTAGTAAGATACAAAATATGCTGTGAGTATCCATTAAAGCCCAAAATTTCAATTACCCATCACTTAAATTATATCTTTTTGAAATATGTAAACAATCAATAATGCTCTTTCCCACCGGTTTGGAGCATAGGGCTCCTTTGTTCTATTAGTATGCATTATTTTCCTTTTTAGAATATTATCAAATCCTTTAGTTTGTAACACTCTAAGTGTGTAAAGTTTAGGTAAGTGTTTGGCCGGTTGTGGAACTTACATTTACATCAAGCGCTGACGGTGTTACGCTGTACATTTTTGCGGTTGTTGTTCTTTTTTAATTTACTTAAAAAAAAGTTTGTGACAATATTTTTTATATTTTGCACATAAATATTTACTGTGAGTATAATTATTGATTTTCCGCACAATACCAACGACGACAAATATTTGTAGATTGTGTTAGTATTCTTGCCCTTGAGTGATTGGCACTTTTCGATTTAAATTTGTTCTTTCCTTTCAATTTCACAAATATACTATTAAGAGAAAGTGGTTGATTTTAAAAACCACCTTAGTTTTTGTATTTGTACAGGTATGTACATTTGTATATGCCTACGAACAACAGGGAAGCAACTGCTTCTGATAGCTACAATGGTGCACAAACATACACTTGCCTAATATATGTATATACAATCATACATAATTTCTTTATTTGTTTTGCGCAGACTTATCTTCTGCGCAGACAACAAAGTGTAACAAGGAATAACAGAAAAGTTTCAAGTGCGGAAGCCTAACTACCCTGCACTATTTTCATTGCATTTCAGTCAACACTTAAACAAAGTTTTCAATATTATTAAAGCTTTGCAAAAAAAACTCGAAATTGATTAATTTGTTTAAAAAAGCGACAACAACTTTTAAATACGATATTATCCCTATTTGATTTATTCAGGGTATAAAGCAGTGTGAGAGAGTTTTTTATGAAGAATGCCAGTCGATTTTAAACTAAACCTAATTATATGAAATATTCTACCAATTGTCAAATAATGGCTTAAATTATATTCCTTTCAACTATATAATGTTTGAAGTAGTACTTTCAATAACGTCCTCAGATACTCACAGGGCGACCACTATTAATAAAAGCTAAATGTAATATTTAAAAAGCTAAATTTGCTTCACTGGTGCGATAATCCGATAACAGTTAACCACTACAGACCATGTGACAATCGATAGTTCTTAAATTTACCAGCTGCTTTACAAGCCGACTCGATTTTATAACCTGTGAAAATATAAAATATTTGTATCGTTATAGGAAGATTGACTTTCATATTTGGCACGCATGTATTGATTAAGTATATGTATACTCGGTCAGTCATAAATTCAGTCAGATCAATTCCAAATTGCATGTTGAAGCATATGTATGTATGTATCCATCGCGGTCACCACATACAACACATATAAACATTTACACACACAGATCTAGATCAAAATGATGCGCGGGCCGAAGATAGTTTGCTTGAGTCGATGGTATCACAGGGAACGTGCATGGACATCAGTAATTCGACGATTATATGTAACACAAAAATTGGAAACTTTAAAATGCACATTGCCTTTAATAAACAACTGCAATATTCTACAAGCTACCCATGAAAATAGTCAGGAAAACGAAGCAAGGAATAACTCTTTGAATCAAAATAATCCGAATAAAAACGCCGAGGCCTTGGATCGTGCATATAATGTACTCAAACTTACGCTGCCCAAGCTGTTTGTCGAGCCTCTCGACTACTCCATCTATAGCCCCAATCTGATATTCCATAACAACATCACTGGCAAGCATACTGTGGGTTTGTACCACTATGTCAAACAAATAGCGATACTCCGCACAGTGGGTCACTTGAAGTATGCTTATGTCAAATTTGAGGTACTTAAGATTACCAAACATCCGGAGGATTATACAGTGCGCATCAGATGGCGAGTGAGAGGCATCTCTGGCCTGAAAGTTATGTTTCAGTTCTGGAAATACAAAGTTTGGCAGTTACAGGAAGTACTTAAAGATCAGGAGGCATGGTACGATGGATATTCGATTTGCTACTTGGGCGAGGATGGTCTAATTAGCAAACATATCGTTGACAAAATAATGCCAGACGAGAGTCGCGAAGTCGTTGATAACAGTACGAGTTCACAGTTGCCAACTGGCTCATTGGCGGCGACGACAACACAAAAACTGAATTTTGTTTATCCACATAAATAAATATTAATTACTATATATTAAGTAAATTATATATGCCAGTTGCTTTATCAAATAAATTATAAAAATGTTTTTTTAAGTGTGTTACACAAATCCGTTTATATCGTACAAAATTATAATTATTTATTAATCATTGCTTAAATGTATACATGGAACCCTTTCTAATGTATTTGTACGGACGCAAGCGAATCGGCTTGGTGAATGTGCTAATGTAGGGCTTTTCCTTATTGTACTCTCTTGTTGCCTGCATAGCTCCTTCTGTCTCAAGAAATATATCGAAGCTATAAATCGTGCGGAAGAGCTGTGAATAAAGCAGCCGATGATTTTTCTCCAATTGCTTGGGCTGCAAAGAGTTTGTCCAAAATTCCATCATCTGCAAAAGTGTATTATATTATTATACATATAAATAGTATATATAAAAATATGAGCTCACCTTAATAGCCGCATTGTTCATAGCTGTATGTCGTCCATTCCAATGGACGCTTAGAATCCAGAGTGGAATTTCCAATGGATAGTTACTGGGTATACGAATAAAGCACTCCATTTTAGCGGATCCACGCACAATTACTGCCCGGTAGGATGCGTATGTAATGGCATTGGCAGGCGATAAGTTGTTTAGTAAGGCCAAATTTTGAATATTGAATTCTTCGTGAGAGATCGCTGTCCATTGCACCAGGCTGCAGGATAAGCCTTCTGGGTAGATATTCTCTCTTAAAGTGTACATATCGACATCCTTATAGGTCAAGCCTCGAATTTGCTGATTTAAGCGTACCCAAGAACGCCAACGTTTTGAAATTCGTTGAAATACTTCAATAATCCATTTGTGCAAATTTATTTCGTGTTTGAAACACTTCTTCTTATCAATGGTTGCTATGGAGCACATGCTTTGCAGCCAACAGTATGGTTTTCCGTACCCATTTTTAACCAAATACTCCATGCACTCTTCGCTCGATAAATGGAAGTTGCGTAACTGAAATAAATCATTTGCATTACAAATATATTTTAAATTGTTTTTAAATTAAATTTTACCTCATATTCGATGCCCGGCACAGGAATATCGCGGCCCAAATCATCGTCGTATAAGTGTGAGAGCAGATCCGAAGCCAAATTTATATCTCTAATGAAAAGATTTGTAATATTTGCAATTTTTAAAGTGATATTGTAATACTAACGCTTGGACATTGTTTGTGAGACCACTGTTGTTAAAATGTGCACGCACTGTGACACACTTCAGTAATTCCCAATAGCGGATCAATAATGTCAATTCAGATGACTTATCTTGGCTTTCGATCTAGAAATAAAAGATTAATAAGATCTGAATAAGCCATGATCAATCTAAGAGTTGCATGTCAATCAATTAAGGTGTCGTCCGCTGTTTGCTCGATGAAATACGTTTACGATGCAAATCGGAACGATCAAAACCTTCATTGGAGGACTACATAAAATGATTGTGAGCAAACCAATACGAAGATTTTCGTTACTACGATTCGTGGTTCAAAAGTTGAATTTCAGCTGAAATACCGACTGGATTTTTAACTTACAACGAGTCTTATGTATAGTGGATGGGGCTTAAGTAGACGTCCCAATAGATTATCCGGTGCACTTTGCAACTCATTACTTTCTTCCCCAAAATTTCGACGTTCCTTTAGAGAATTTTCTGTATCCATCAGCAATTCCTGCATTTGAGCGTCACTCTCAAAGCCAACTATCTCCGAAATACAAGGAAACTCTTGGGCACGTTGCAACGACTGCAGATTGATGAATAATATATATAACGCCCGTGGCAAATATTTAACAATTGAGTTTAATTTCCATTCAACATCAAGGGATAACTGTAGAGCATCGTGTAATGGTTTTGTGTTGTCAAGCAGTGTTCGCAATGCAGGAGCGAATGAAAGATATCGTTGTGTCTGACTGAGATTTGCCTGCAGCAGCTCCTGTTTGGAGGTGAGCAGGGAATTAAATTGTTTATCAAGCTCTTTACGCAAACGGAGCTCGCATTCCAATCGATATAAATGTGTTTTATGACTGGACAAATTCGAGTTCACTTCTCCGCCATCAGCAGAAAACTTGCTCGCGTACTCCTTATCTGACAATAATTCTAAATATGTATCGCGACTCTTGAGTTTTTGACAACGAACAATCTCCTTTTTCAGATGACTGACTTCGTACAAAAGATTCTGCAATTGCAGTCGGCTGAGATCAACTTTTGACTTCTGCAAATGCAATTCATCTCGCCCAGATTTAATGTTACGTTTGACTTCTCGATTGGAATGCTTGAGTGCGACAAACATTAATGCACCTGAAGATTGCTTGAAATCCAAAACATGTCCCTATAAATAAATAATTATACTTAAGAATCAGAACAGATTGCAAAACATTTCAGACTCACACTGCTCTTCAATTCGAAAAGATTATCCATCGTTTCTTTTAATTTCACAAACTGGGTGTTTAACACATCTTCCATATTCATATTGTTTAGTATTGGGTTTTAAAATATGAATATTACTTTCCAAAGTGCAGCACAAATTTCTCTGTTAATTATTTGTTAAACAAAAATCGGCTCGACTAAACATATCTATTCTAACTCAATATCGATGATTTTCCACCATGTATCGAACTGATCCGATAATTTACATCGATGTGTTTTAGTGGAACGAACGGAATGTGAAGCTCAGCAGCCAGTACTTATTACTTTAAATCTATCTAGTTATTAATAAACATGAAAGATTATCTTAAAATATAAACTGGCCACAGTTTTTACCTCCAAATACCCACACATTTTTTTTATAAAATATATTAAAATATATGCATATAGTTAATCTGAAAAATATTTTAATAACTCAATATACTTTAAAATACTTGTTATAAATTTAGAATTCTGTCCACCCCTAACATTAAGTTCATTCATTATTATTCTTTAATTTAAATAATTGAATTTAAGTAAAAGAATATATTTCGTACCAAGTCTTATGTTATATTAAGCTCTAATTTGTATCCAACAATGCTGAGGTTCGTGCACCAAAGAGTCAATGGATTTAAGAAACTTATTCCAATTCGCCGGCTGCAGCAGACTCTTGTGGAAAGTCAGTCCAAAGTATGTCAGAAATAAACTATCTTACATGAGATATGGTGTTTATTGATAGTTTTCTTACGCTTTAGCAAATACCATTACGACCTGCTTCAGTTCCTGCTCCACTAAAACAATTACATACTTCGAAGTCCGATAAAACAGTTGGCAAATGGTTTCTCGGATGCGGCGGCATGGTTTTCGTTGCTGTTGGGCTTGGTATATTGCACAATAAAAAAATATTTTTAAAAGGTGTTTACTACTGATTGCTCATTGTGTATTAAAAAAAGGTGGAGTGACCAGGCTAACAGAATCCGGACTTTCCATGGTCACTTGGAAGTTAATGGGTGAGCATATGCCGCGAAATCGGGAAGAATGGATTAAAGAGTTTGAAAACTATCAACAGTATCCTGAATTTAAACTGTACGTACTTAAATTTTGTTGTCTTATGTTACATAATGTGTATATATCTTTCCAGCAAGAATGCCACTATTACTTTGGAGGAGTTTAAATTTATCTACATGATGGAATACATGCACAGAATGTGGGGTCGTGCAATTGGGGCATTTTTTCTAATCCCCGCCACGTATTTTTGGAAAAAAGGCTATTTTTGTGCAAGAACAAAGAAGATGGTACTCGTGTTGGGCACTTTAATTGGTCTGCAAGGCTTAATGGGCTGGTATATGGTAAAATCTGGGTTGGAAGACAGATTCAATGATCCAAATGATGTGCCGCGAGTATCTCAGTATCGACTAGCTTCACATTTGGCCGCCGCATTCATTTTGTATTCCCTGTTCTTATCTAATGGATTGTCTAAACTGTTACCTGCCGGTACATTTACTGTTTCTTCAGCAAGAAGGGTATTTAATATTAAGCCCTTGTCACACTTAGCGAAAGGTTTCGTATTCTTGACAGCTATCTCGGGGGCATTTGTTGCTGGACTAGATGCTGGATTAGTATATAACTCTTTTCCAAAAATGGGTGATAATTGGGTGCCTGATGATATCATGCTGTTTAAACCTGTACACAAAAATATAACAGAAAATCCATCGACAGTTCAGTTTAATCATCGTATATTGGGAATAACAACAGTTTCCCTAATAACAACTTTATATCTGATTAGTAAAAGCCAGAAACTACCCAAGCGTGCAAAGTGGGCGATTAATGCAGTCACAATCATGGCCTGGACGCAGGCTACCTTAGGCGTTACAACACTACTTACCTATGTACCCGTTCCATTGGCTACAGCCCATCAATCTGGATCATTAATGCTACTCAGTTTTGCTGTGTGGCTCTCGCATGAGCTGCGATTTTTGAAATATATACCAAAATAAATGCAAAATTATGTAAAAAAAAATAAATAAATGTTATCATTATGTACTCATGGACAATAAATTTGGTGTGAACTTTCATTTTTTGTAATTTGTAGAGTTTTATGTCCTTTGTGTTTTCTTCGAAACAAGTTATTTCAAAGATCAAAAACATATAATCATCAAGATTGAAAACAGTGTAATGCAAAAGTTATATTTACAAAATAAAACATAAACGAATTATAAACCATTGGCGCAAGTTTGAACGGAATAATTAGGCGAAAATTTAAATTAAAACAAATAGTATTAAAATTTAAAAACATCCATTAATTGGGATTAGACCAAATATTAATAATGATATATATTAGCTATGTTCAGAAAATTATAATCAAGAATAAAGGAAGAACGGGGAGAGGAAAGAGATGTAAGGGTAAAAATTTAATAGAATGTAAAATAACAACATTTAGAATTGAAATTAAAAATTTAATTAAAGCAAGAAAGAGTTCTGAAGACCAAAGCATGTGTCACAAATTTTGTCAAATGTTTTGGAGCGTTCTCTTACTGACATTCTCATATAAGGGGCATAACTCTCTTAGCATAACCTTTAATCTTTCAGAATCATTACTAACCAAATATTTCTTCCATCATTCCGGAGATTCGTTGAACAATCTCGAAGTTTTCTTGATTTTTTTGCGATAACGATTTTGACTGAATACATTGTATTTTCGAAGTGATATTTCATTTTAATTTTCAAAATACTAATTATATAAATTTTTTAACATATTTTAAAATGTTCACGTTTTATTCTCTGATTAATCGATTAATCGGAAGCTGTTCACAAGCTATCGACTTGCTACATATTTTATTTGAATTAAAATTACTAATAACTGATGAAGGAAAATAATGTACTTTCGTGATTATTTTTCATTTATCAACCAGCTTTACAGGCCATAATTTGTTCATATAGCCAGTGTCAAAGGTGCAAGTTTGAACTCCCAAATTTTCAAATTTTAAGTATAATAACAATTAATTACATTACTTATTCAATGCATAATCTTGCATATTATATAATAATATAATAATAAAACCTCATATTGTACGTTGAAGTATTTAAAATTAATAAACGTCAGTAGTGAATACTCTTCATTTAATACTATTTTTACCTGAATCACCCTGTGACGAAAAACATATGTTTTCTACATAAGTACAATTTCTTGTCTAAAGTTCCAAAGAGCTTGCATATTTCATAAAACAAAAATGTCTCGATTACTGTATTCCACGCGAAGATTATTACCGAAAGTATGTAGCCTACAACTATTGCAATATATTAACTATCTAATATTATAATTTGCAGCAAGAGTTCTTAGTTGCCGGTACCTGCATTGCGAGGCAATCAAGAGGAAAAGCCTCAACCCCCGTGAACACAATTGTTATGTTTGTGCCGCAACAGGAGGTACATACATATATGTAATATTTGTATGTTAAATAACCGAGTACTTTTTTTTTTCTATGTCAATAATATTTTGCCAAGGCTTGGGTTGTCGAGCGCATGGGAAGATTTCATAGAATTCTCGATCCCGGCCTCAATATTTTGGTGCCCATTGCTGATAAAATCAAGTATGTGCAAAGCTTAAAGGAAATTGCGATAGATGTTCCAAAACAAAGTGCGATTACATCCGATAATGTAACGCTTAGCATAGATGGAGTGCTTTACTTGCGTATAATAGATCCCTATAGAGGTTTGTTATTCGTAATAACGTTTACATGGCTCTTAATCAGCTGTATCGGTATTTAAACAAGTTATTGTTTAATTTACAGCTTCATATGGTGTTGAGGATCCAGAATTTGCCATTACTCAACTTGCGCAAACAACAATGAGATCGGAGCTTGGCAAAATGTCGTTGGACAAAGTGTTTCGGGAAAGAGAATCCCTAAATGTTAGCATTGTCGATTCAATAAACAAAGCCAGCGAAGCTTGGGGAATTGCCTGTTTGCGCTACGAGATTCGCGACATTCGGGTAACTATTACCGAAGCTGTTTTGAGCTGGGAACAGATTATTGGGCAGTTGGTTACTTTCGCATGTTTTATTTTTTAAGCTGCCAACTAGAGTTCATGAAGCGATGCAAATGCAAGTAGAAGCGGAAAGAAGAAAACGAGCAGCAATCTTAGAATCTGAAGGTGTTCGTGAAGCTGAAATTAACATTGCTGAAGGCAAAAGGAAATCCAGAATTCTTGCATCTGGTAAGTTAAAATTTCAATTTAAGAAAAGAGCCGTGAGGTATTTATGTTTACATTAAAAAAATTCTTTATAAATTTGTATACTTATAGAGGCTGAAAGGCAAGAGCACATCAATAAAGCCAGCGGCGAGGCTGCTGCCATGATAGCAGTTGCCGATGCTAGAGCTCGAAGCCTGCACGCTATTGCAAAATCTCTGGGACATACGGTAAGTATTATACATACATTTGTAAATATCCTAAATCATTTTCTTACACAAAAATAAATTCCTATAGGACGGTAAAAACGCAGCATCGCTTACATTGGCCGAGCAATATATTGAAGCTTTCAAGAAGTTGGCAAAATCAAATAATACAATGATCTTACCATCGAATGCCGGAGATGTAACTGGACTTGTTGCCCAAGCCATGGCCGTTTACAGTACAGTATCTAAGCAATATGTTGATTCTTCAGCCCAAAATGAAGACTGTTTAAGTAAGAAAGTTGAGTACAATGTGCTAAATGAGAAAAAGGAAAATGTTAAAATGAACGTTGAATAAATTCAAATTTTATTACAATATATCAACTATATTCGACGTTTGTTTGCTTTTTTATATGTAAGAGCACTTTTATTGATGATTTAAATGAATAATGGTAAACTTTTCGGAAATATAAAAAACCTTTTGAATAATTAATTAATGCAATTAAAATTATAAATCCGTTCGTAAATATGTGAGTTTTTTCTCATTTTTCAACCCTGCCGGACGACAACACTCCGCTGTCGAGTTAGTTGTTGTTTCCAATCCTTGATTGTAGATTGCAGTTTCCGTTTTCCACTCCAAATCAGTTTGAGAAATCGCATTTTTAGAATTCGACATACGTTTAAAAAATAATAGGTCTAAGGCAAAAAGAAGCGCACATATAAAAGATAATGCTCCGAGAACATAACTAAAAACTGATACATCATCTTGCAACTGTTCCACAATACTAAATGTTAGTAGACCTGTACAAATTTTTGAAAAAAAGTTAATAAAATATATTAACATTAATTCCAGCTGGATTTTTAATTGGGTTGGCCTCTAAATTAATGCTACATTTTAATTTTGAATCACGATTTTAAATCGCAGTTCATGTAACAATAAAACCCATTTAAAAATCAAATGTTTCATTAAAAATATACTTGTGTTCGTACTTGCCTTGAGTAGTGAAAAATATTACTCCAAAACTCAATAAAATGTTCTCACATATGTGGTAGTTAGAGCCCTTTTCTGAGAATCTAAGAAATTGTTAAAGAATAATAGTAATGCTTGATTTTATCAATTTATTTTATTACACATACTCGCATAAGCAATTACCTGCATATCAATAAAATCACTGATATAAAGGTATATCCAGCGAAAGTCAGAAAACTAAATTCATCAGCTTCTTTCGTTAATGAAAGGGTATTCAAAAGCATCCATTCCGTAAGTCTCTTTTGATTCCTTGTTAATAACCGCTCAGAATATTTATCAGATAACTTTTTTAGAATCAACGTTGCAACAGTAAAAATCTATTAATAAATTGTAAAAATTATATAAAATGCCATATTTTCTTCACAGAAGAAAAATTCAAAAACATCATATGTCTTTTTAGCACTCGCATTAGATAGTACCAAAGTTTTACTGATGGCCTTGACCTTGTCCTTAATTTTCCGTTGAATATTTTTTCTGCTTACTAAATCTATATTAGTATAGATACTTACTATTTGTACAACTTTAAGAAATATACAACCAGCAAACTTCATTTTGACTTTTATGATTAATTTAAATTTGCAGTTGAAGAGGCAAACGAAACTTACGTGAATGACAATAAAAGTACAAACTAAGCTTCTGCACTTGGCATATGCAAAAGATAATATGAATGTTTGTGAGAATATTCATTATTTTGTCAAATTCACACAAATTTTTTTTAATTGCAGCATGTATATATATGCACATGCACCTGTATGCAATACACGGCTTTACCGAGACATGTTAGATGTAAGTTAAGTTAAATATGTTTTATTTATAAAAAAAATAAAAGTAAGATGTAAGTTAAGTTAAATATGTTTTATTTATAAAGAAAATAAACACGTTAAGGTAATTACATTTATGGAATCATGCTGGTGTGGTAAAAAGGGTTTTAATTAATTTTTATGAAAGTTTCACTGTCAACAATCCTAAAAATATCTTCACGAAAATGAAGCAAGTTGTCATTAAAACAATTACTGCTCTCATTATGTAATTTTGCCATAACAGGCTTAATATTTTCAATCTGAGCAGTCTTAGCTAGTTCCGTAAAATATTCCATCTGAATAATACAAAAAAAATTGTATAATATGTCATAAATGATTTTTTTGTAATATATGAATTACCTGAGTAGTTCCCAGCATATGAGCTTGTCGCCTTTTGTAACCCATTTGCCACTTCTTTTCCATGCTTTCCAATGTATCTTTAGTCATTTCCTGTTGGCTTAGTAATTTATTTGTGCCACAAAAATAGCTTAAGACAAATCGAGCTTGTAAATCCATCATTTGTGCGGCACAAACATAGAACGGTAAACCAATTAATGCCATTGTTGGATTGCGTATATTAATGCACTGTTTATAGAGCATTTGCACATAATTCTCTTCAACATATATGCCCGATGTGACACTGAGAAATGGGAATGCATACTTATATCCAGTACAAAAGAATATTGTATCAATTTTTGTATAAGATCCATCTACAAAATATGCGCCATTTTCATCAAACTCTTTGACATCTGGTTTAGTTTGAACATTTGCGAAAAATATGGAATTCGAAATGCCCTCCAAGTGATGACTAAGTGTAACATTTTTGGCTGATTTGGATATAATATTCGACAAGTCCAAAGCACTGGGTCCTCCACCAATAACCAACACACATTTTCCTACATTTAAAATATTCTTATCACTGTCAGATGTATTTCAAATGAGCGCAGTTATAGTTACCTATAAATATCTCGCTATTTCTATAATCATGACTGTGCAAATATTTACCACGAAATAGATTTGCGTTCTTAATTTTACTGTAATTTGGTGTATGATAATGTCCATTGGCAATCATAATATTATCAAAATAACATATGCGCACACTATTTGTCAATAAATTCTTGACAATAACCTATATATGTAGGAAGAGGACAAGCATTAAAATAATTTAATTTTTCTATTATACATTAATTTACTTACTTGCCATTTGAGATTTTTTTTGACCACCCTTATCACATAGGAATTAAATTGAATTAACTTTCGTAATTCGAAATGATCGGCGTACTGATTTAGAAAGGCACAAATATCTTCAGATGGGAGATAAGAATTACGGTCTTCGCCTATCTTAAAATCTGGAAATCCCATGACCTCCTTGGGCAAATTTGTTCTTAACAGATAAGAGTATTTGATTATTGATAAGAATAAAAGCTAGTTCAATGTTGGTATAACTTTATGTTAACATAAGCCATTGAAATTTAAAAATAGGTTTTTAAAATATTTTTCAAGTTTTTCAAATAATTTATAAACTTTACATTAGAATATTTACTATTTTCCCTTGTTTAGCATAACCACTTACCTTAAATTTTCATACATGCTGCTGTGTACATCGATACCATTAACAGTCCCTGTATCCTTGTTATATGCCCACGTTCCACCAATCTGATGAGAGAGTTCAAAAACTGTAGGATTTAAGTTACGCTCCTGGGCACGCCGAGCGCAACAGAGTCCTGCTGTTCCAGCACCAATTATACACAAACTCATTATTTCAGCTTCAGTTTGAAATTGATCTGTATTCACACAACGAACATCAACGATTTTTACAAAAATCTTTATCAGTTATGAGCATTGTGTACACATAAGCTGTAATCTACATTTGAAATTAAAATTCCTTGTATTCTGATTTTTACTTTCGTTATAAAGTCGCCAATTGCATATTTGTTCACCTTTATGACTGAAAAAAATAGCAATAGTAAAAACTCCTTATTATAATTTAATTTGGTAAGTAATTAGATTACAGAAAATATTTAAATAATTATGTGTCTATTATTAATATGCTTTTGAAATACAGGGAGGGAAATTGGAACAGCAATAGGTGACCTTCGATGGTTTATTTATAATTATACATTGAATTAAATTGATTATCATATCAGTTGAATGGCATCTCAATGCAAACTGAGCGATACCCTCCACTCGCAACATACCTTTCTAATCTATGTTATTAAGATTTATAGAAAATTGTGTATTCGTAGCAAATATTTTAGAAAGATTCAGATTCAGAAGACATTGATTAAAATTTTTATTTATTTTCTATAAGCCCTATAGTTGTAAGTATTATAATATTTTTTTTTTTTTAATCCAATTTGTTAATGTATATATTATAAAGGCAAATGTTCGGTTATTTGTGTAAAAAATATTATTTCGACTTGGGCATGTAAAGCACTAGTAATAGCAGTATTTTTCTTGCCCAGTCGAACAAAACCCGAAATTGGACGCTAAACACAGTGGAAACACGCATTTTCGATAACATTTTTACGTGAATTAAAATGTTTGTGTGGTGCGATGCCATCACTAAAACTGATAAGCATATGGGACAAAATATTTACAACCATCTCTAATAGGTGATTTTATTAACATACGATTGGAGATGATTAAAGCTATTCTGGTATTTAACAATCATGGGAAGCCACGATTATCCAAGTTTTACCAATATTTCGTAAGCAAAATTTCAGTTTGGCATTCAATCATATGTATGTAATTGTATTTGTTACTTAGGATGAAAATCTACAACAACAAATCATCAAGGAGACATTCCAACTAGTATCAAAGCGTGATGACAATGTTTGCAATTTTCTGGAAGGCGGAAGGTAAAGAAAATCCTTTGTATACGTTAATATTATGGTTCAGCTGTTTGCTGTGTGCACAAGACGAAAAAACAATTTTAAATTTTCCTACTCTAAAGGTACTTATAACTGCATTTTGTGCAGTCAGAAACGGTGGCAGTATAGTAATTTATTGCGAGTATATTGTATGCTGCAGGGCTGGCTATTGTTTTGTCGTCTTGGAAGAAGTAAATTCAGTTTAAGAAGAAAGTTTCGATGGTTGATTTGTTATAATTTTACTACCTAAGCCGGGCCTGCATGTTCTCTTTTGTGTTAGCAGTAACAAGTCGCAGTAGATTTTATTTGCTTGCCGGGAGTACTAGCCTAGTTTTGGTGGGCTAAAATGATGAAATAGATTGTGAAAAGTGTACAATAATTGTTATACCTGCAAATACTAAATGTTATATGTGTTCTTGCTATTGTTCCTTAGCTTGATTGGCGGAGCAGATTACAAGCTGATATACCGGCATTATGCAACTCTGTATTTCGTATTCTGCGTCGACTCCTCGGAGAGCGAATTGGGTATCCTCGATCTGATCCAAGTATTTGTCGAAACGTTGGACAAGTGCTTCGAAAATGTGTGCGAGCTGGACTTAATATTCCATGCGGATGCCGTCCATCACATCCTCTCCGAGTTGGTGATGGGCGGAATGGTGCTGCAAACGAATATGAACGATATAATGGCTCGGATTGAGGAACAAAATAAATTGATCAAACAGGAGGCGGGCATATCGGCGGCACCAGCTCGCGCGGTTAGCGTTGTGAAAAGCATGAACATTCCACAGCAAATTAAGGATATCAAACTGCCAGACTTGCCACAAGCTATAAAGGACTTGAAATTTTAATACAAATAATTGTATGGTACCCGTTATTTACTATAAGCCTGCCTACTTATACTATCATTTATCATTTAAACAGGTTCCCAATTAAGGTATTAACCGTCTCTAGAATTTTATTTCTCAAATGTTTAACTTTAAGTACAAAAAGATGAAATCTAATTTAATAAAAAAAAAAACACCCCGCATAAGTGCTACAAAGAACATTTTACTTATACAAGAATAAATGATAGCTACATGATAGACTATCCGATTCGGACTACTCCAACATAGTTATATACAATATTAAAGCCATGTGGCTTTAATGCTGAAGGTGTTCTGCTATACTATGAATATATTTCGACTAATTTTATAATGTACAAATGAAAAAAATTATTGCCTTTAAAAAGGTTAAAAATATAATCGCTATAGAGTTAATTTCTTAAATTTTATAATTTAAACTTATTTCAGAAAATTATGTGGTAAGCTGAGAACACAAACAAAATAACCAAATCCCAATTCTTTTTATATATGCGAGTATGCACACCAAGGAGTATTTTTGTTCATATGCCATTTGATAATTATTGGGGTAACAAAGTAAAACGCGCTTATCGATTTTTTTTGATGTGCAACTTTTCGACAAAACTCTGTTTGTCAAGACAAAGAAATCCGTTAAATATTAGATGAAAGAACTTCATATTTATCAGAATTTGCTTTCACAAAATAATCACACACATCCAATCTAAAGATTTGAATTTTAAGTTTATTATTTCAACAACCACTAATAAGAATGCTATATTACCAAAACCGTTATTTGTTTGTTATTTGCTTGTCACAATTTTTCAAATAAAAGCAGCTAAGTAGCCGCAAAAGATTACATGTAGAATGTTGCGCTACTCTATTAAGCAGCAATAGAGATTTCCAAGCGAGGACAATTGGGAATGCCGCACTCCAGACCAGGACAATTGTCGTGATGGAAACAACTTTCGCTGTTGCAAAACATGCAAGCGCTGGGCGTCAACGGAACGTTTGTCGATAGCTTCAGCTCATGCCACACCTTCTTCAAGTCTGTCACCAGGGCATTCATCATTTCGAAGGTATGGAATGGAGTCGGGGCCAAACGCAGTTTCTCCTGTCCACGCGCAACTGTCGGGTAATTGATTGATTGCAAATAATGGCCATATTGCTCGATGAGCCGGTTCGATATTTCGCTGCATATTAGAGGGTCACCAATTTTAATTGGTATTATATGGCTCGGTGTATCTTCCACGGGAAAACCTAAAATATAAGATAAAATAAGCATTAGACACGCGAATGTCCAATTTGAATAGATAAAGCGTGTTCAATGAATACCAATTATCTAATGACACGTAATAAAAAAACGAAAAAAGAAACTAGGGCACCTTCAATGTTCAATGTTCAAATAAAAACGAGAGTATAGTGCATCAATTATAGCCGGCTAAGCAATTCTCTTTTACAAAACAAAGTATATTTCGATATATTTTGAGTAAGATAAAACACTATAATCTATAATTGAAGGATAAATATCCTATCTACTGTAATAATAATTTGTGCTTGTAGGTAAACTAAATATCTTCAATTATATTATATAGTGTTTTGTTACATTTCCCTATATGTTTTACAAAAGATTGTATCCATTTGTTTTAAATTCATTATTTTCACAGCAATCAATTACTGTGTGGAATCAAAATTTTCTGTTAAAAATTCTACTAAACGGATCAGTTTTAGAGAAGGTCGAACAAAGAAAATTGCGTTTTGAGGTGAAATTAAAAAGAAATTTTCTCTCAAATCGGTTTAAGTTCCACAAGATTATTTTGAAATACACTTAAAAGTGGTCAAATAATACATACCAGAAAATATGTATGCCTAGTTTTTTTTTTTACTAGTTTTTAACTGGAAATTACCTTCTCTCTTAAGCAAGTTTTTCAAATAGGAGACATTCCTTTGATGAAGGCTTCGCAGCTGTCGGCCCTCCTCCGAGGCTAATATATTCACTGCCTCCAGGGAACCACAGAGCACAGTTGGGGGTAGCGAGGTTGTAAAAATGAAACCCGCCGCATAGGATCGCACCATGTCAATGAGAGCCGCCGAGCCGGCTACGTAGCCACCAATATTTCCAAATGCCTTGCCCAAAGTACCCGATATCATGTCCATTTTGGATAGAACACCATCTCGTTCCCCCACACCAGCGCCATGATCCCCATAGAGGCCAACGGCATGGACCTCATCGATGAATGTCAGTGCACCGTATTCATGGGCCACATCGAGCAGTTCCTCGAGCGGACAGATTGCTCCCGTCATGGAATGCACCGTCTCGAAAGCAACTATCTTCGGTGTCGCCTTGTCAACTTGCTGGAGCAGCTGGCGCAAGTGTTCCACATCGTTGTGCCGAAAGATGTGCTTGGGCACACCACTATTCCTTATGCCCTGAATCATTGACGCATGATTGCCTGCATCCGAAAATATGTGGCAATTTGGCAACAATTTCGCCAGTGTAAATAACGTCGAGTCATTTGCCACGAAGCACGAGGTAAACAGTAGTGCGGCCTCCTTCTGATGCAGATCTGCCAACTTCCTCTCCAGAAGCTCATGATGCACCGAGTTGCCAGCTATATTCCGAGTTCCGCCTGCACCTGATCCATGCATATCCAGTGCCTTTGCCACCGCATGCTTCACATTTGGATGGGCAGACATGCCCAGGTAGTCGTTGGAGCACCAAACGGTGATCGGTCGCTCCGATTGCTTAGAATATTCGAGTGCGTGGGGAAAGAGGCCGTCGCCAGCCAAGCGATTGACACGCTTGAAAACTCGATACGAGTGATCACGTTTCTTTTTCATTATCTGCTCGTTGAAGAACTTTTCGTAGTGGAACGTTGAGTTGGCATCTGTTGCGCTACTCCGCTTGCTGCTTACATCATCCAGTGCCGATTTCGTATCGATCGAGTAATTATTATTTGACGACGTCGAATACGACCTTGCTGCGAATGGTGCTGGTTTTGCCAGTGAAAGCTTTTTCTCATTGCCAGCGGAAAGACTTTTGCTAACTACAGGACAGAAAACGCCATAGGACTGATACAAGACCTCTGCATAATTGCGTAAATAATTCGGGTTGAAACGGTTTAAGAACGGACACTGCATGATTAAGCAAATATTTATCGACTGGCTCTGATTGGTCTCCCTACACAACTGTTAATTATGCAAGAAAAACAAGAGTACCTGAATGTTCGCATTGGAGATGTTAAATTAATGGCGTCTATCGATTATTGCCGATACATCGATATATACACATTTGATATTGAAAAAAGACTTCGTCGAACTTCGAGCAAAAATTCTCCATTATAATATCACACTTTGTTGTGTACTTTTCATCAATTCAGCTTTCGAATTTGCAAATGTGATTATAGGTTAAAATTCACGTAAATTATACATTATACTCCAAAAATGGTATGGAACAATGTCAATACTGAATTGACTAAAAATAGTTTACCATTGCATTTAAATTTTGTAATGAAAATGCATGCATAAATTAAACTAATTTTTAATAGAACATTCCGCTTCCAAATGAATAAAATACTGTAGTTTTTAGAAAACAATGTCAACAATCGGATAAACTCTTGTGTATTGGCTTTATAAAACCATAATATTCAAATATTTACAGATAGATTTTTGTGTAACAAAAGGCTTTAAAAAAAAGAATCGTATTTTGTATGTACAAGAATTTCGAATTTATAATGAGATACTCTTATTGGTATTAATTTACATCTAAAAAACGGGTTCTGTATACTCTATCCCGATGGCTGGAGTTCAAAATGATATCGATCATGGGTGCAACCCGCTTTATTCGTTGACTAAATCTATCACGATCCCGAGCGAATTGCTGCCAGCCACCCTTTCGAGCCGCTCGATAAGCAAAATTCCAAGCATGCATCACATGAACTTCTGGTCTTAAATTGAAGTGCACCTAAAACAAGACAATAAATTAGCAATCGCTTATGCATATGTTTTTTTTTTAAATTATTTTACATACCCGCTTCCTAAGTTCCACAACACCATTATCAAGCTTCTTATCCGTTGTACAAGCGAATAGAGCACTACTGTCCTCATCATCATCCTCATCATCCTCATCATCATCATCATCATCATTGTCATGTTCGTTGTCCTCCTCCTCAAAGCAAATAAAACTATCGTCGCTACCTTCGGAAATGCTGCGCTCACGATGAAGTTGCAGATCGATCGGAAAAGGATCACTATCCGATATATTTTGGGACATTTCTGGACAGGACTTCAGCCCATAATGCGGGTAGTCATAATCGTTATCCGTTTGCGCCTGCATATCGATAAAGAAGTAACAAAACGACGGCTCCATGCCAGAGCTGAATTGAAGAGGAGCATCGCACTTGGGTTTCTGTGACGTTTTGCACTGGTGGAGAACCGATTGGACAACTCCAGCGACCATCTGAAAGGAAATCATTGCGGCGGCAAATGGCTCTGGCTGCAAATACGGTAAAAGTCTGCCCGCACTTTCTTCAGCTTTCTCAATCGGATGACTGTTCTTGTTGCAGTTGCAGTTGCTGATGTTACAGCTATTGCTGATGTTGTGGTTTTTGGTGCTGAGCATTTGTGATTTCTCCGATTCATGTATTCCTCCGACTCGTTGACAAAAATGTTTGTAAATTGGCGAAGTCATTTTCTCCAGAACTCGCATGAAGTACATGCAGCAAAAGTGTCAGGCAGTAATATCGAATATGTTGACTAGTGAATTAATTGCAGATCCCCTCGACAAGTCCATTTTCTTGCGTTTCCTTAGTGATTTTGTTGGCATATGCACGTACATATGTAAATATGTTTACAGTCAGAGCTAATAGTGCATCATTTTATATGTTGTTCACTGTATATAAGGTAAATGAGAGTGCTTATGTACTGATCTATCTATTTATATATGTGTGTGTAGCAACCTTTGAAATAGTTAAGAACATTTGTGAAATTTTTTTATGTTTTTAGTATTTTCCTTTGTTATTGAAAATGTAGATCCTTGTTTTAGCTGTGTCCACAATGTTGTAATTACGCAATGTATTGGGAAAATATAATTCACATTCGCTCAACAAAATAAATTCCATACTTTTCAACTCGTGTAAAAATTGTATATGATTGTATTGGTTGGCTGTGATTGTACTTGACAGGGTTCATTTCGCATTTATCGAATGTCCCATGATAATGTTTTGAATCGAGTTCATTATGCACTCGATTGTTACGCGGTCGTACTAAATTGATACCTATCGATTCTCGTCGATATATCGAATATGAAGGAAGTGATTTCTTAAACGATTAATTTTATGATTCATTCAATTCAAATAACATCGTCAGTTTGACTCTGACTAAACTTAAGTGATGGGCTCAAAATCATCGCATCCAAATCAAATGAATAGCTACGAAACAGCAACATTTCGTCATCTTGTATGTGGTTTTAAATAAATATTAAAAAAATTTTATTGAACTTTTAGCACTCGTAGAAGTGATTCAAATATTCAGAGAGTCAAAGCTACGTTGTCGTCAGTTAAACCTTGGCCTACAAGTCATTCTTATTATATCCATATCATGATATTTGCTTTATCTTAAAAAGCAATCATATTGTTGTCGTTACAAAAAATCAAAAACAAATTTCCGTCTTATGCAAAGCATTTTATTGTTCGTTTATATATGGAATTCATATATGTATGTATATATATGTTTATATTTATATATGTATTTAATGTATGTATATACTTATGTATTGTATGTATATAATATATAATCTACATTTATGTATATATATAAATATATATATGTATATATATGTATTTTGGTGTATAATAAACGTAAAAACATATTAATTACATAATTACACAAAGCTTAAATATTGTTTGTTTTATTTTGTTTTCTCACATTCTTATCGCTTACATTTTGTATAAGCTCGAAAACTCATATCGATTAGTATTAAACTCTAGATGACTACCAGTTGGCTGAGGTGGTAAGTCCTCAATTGTGTACGATAGGAGAGCTCCGTTATTATCATGTACTGTGTAGTTGAGATCATTGTTGTGTGCTCCAATTAGATTACTGCTAAAGTCCGGATGAGTTGTGCTGCTGTTGCTGCTATATGGATTCGGCAAGCTTTCCGCAGCATCGACCAGGCTGCCGTCGCAGAAGCTAATGTGTGGCGAATGTGTCGCAGTGAGGATGCTGCAGTCGCTGTCATCGGCTGCCGATGGAATCGCATTGAATTCATCAGTGTGGAATGTGTGTTCGACATACGAGAGCGAAGAACTGTTGTTGTGTATCTCAATGTTCATGGTAACAGTTTGCTGCTGTATGCCGCCTACGGCTGCTGCTGCTGCGAAGGAGGAGACTGTTGGATGCTGATGATAATGCTGATGCTGATGATGCGTTGCGTTACTTTCCGGACCAACTCCGCCTCCGACGCCGATGCAGTCGTCGTCGGTGAAGCACTCCTGCGTATCGGGCACGTAGGGCGATAAATGATGGCTGGCCGAATGAAGATTGGCATCGTTCACAATATTCTCCTCCGTATCAAAATTGGGTT
This sequence comes from Drosophila fungiperda, assembly GCA_035042345.1. Lineage (NCBI taxonomy): Eukaryota > Metazoa > Arthropoda > Insecta > Diptera > Drosophilidae > Drosophila > Drosophila fungiperda. The sequence continues at coordinate 3,025,304 of JAWNLM010000216.1, forward strand.
CAGCATCTCCGAAATTTGCTTGACCATTTACGACTTCCAGCGATGAGTCGTCGCTTCTCAGTTGAAAATATTGGAAAACCTCGGCGGAGATATTGTCTTGTGTTGTATTATTGTGGGGATTACTTTCGCTTAGAGTTTCCACTTTAATCGTGTCGGAGGAGCTCAGCTCACTATGATTTGTTGTGGTTAAAAATTCGGCTGACTGGTAGTTAAAAAAATCTTTATCCATTGGGACAAAAATATCGACAGAATCGGAGGGAGTCTTCACATTATATTTACTGTTACTATTATTGTTATTGTTTTTTATTACTGTTGTATCACCAGAATCGTTTTTGGGCCGCTTCGACGGCGTACCAGATTGACAAGTAGAGGTAGTTCTTTTGTTTTTTCGACCGGCAGTGCATGTTCCGTTACTTGAAACACTGGTCGATGTTGTTTTTGTTGTTGTATTTGTATTATCATTATTATTATTATTATTATTATTATTGTTGTTGTTGTGTGGGTCTTGCTTAATATCGCTGTCGGGATCCTGTTTCAAGACCGCGGATAATCTCGCTTGTTTCTTTTGTGGCCTATATTTATAATTTGGATATTCTATCATATGAAGTCTTCTCAGGTTCTCCGCTTCGAGAATATATGGCTGCTTATCGTCCTTGTCTAAGAGCTGCCATCGTTTACCCAATTCCTTTGATATTTCCGCATTGTGCAAATCGGGTGTCCTCTCGCAAATCTTTCGTCGCTCCATTTGACTCCACACCATGAACGCATTCATCGGTCTCTTAATATGGCCAGGAGAGTGCTTTTTTGTCTGATCAAAAATCAAAAAATTATTTAAAAACAGCAATTAATTAGTATTTTAGCATATTATGATGAAATAAAATAATACTTAAAAAAATAATGATTTGAAGTCTTTTTATTTCCGATGTAGGCTTAGGTCAAAGACCGATAATTATCGACATTTTCACAAAGCTGCGTATGTTATCGAAGAACGACATTTCAATTACGCAAGCACTCCTACGCAACAAATCTGAAATCACGAATACATATATAGTTATATATGCATGCATAGTATGTATACCTATAAAACAGATACAAATATATCTATATATATGTGTGTGTACACATGTCTAGTACGCAATAAATGCTGTAGCCAAAATAACAAGAAAAAAATCTTGCCAGTGTGAATAACCGTTTTATTTACACAAAAGAGAGACGGCAAAAATTCACTATTAATAGCGTTAACTTCGACCTTGGAGCAGTTCGTGAACCTCGAAGTTCAACCAACCAATATAGCCTGCAGCAGAAGCAGCAGCAACAACGGCAGAAGCAGCAACGACCGACCGACAATAACAACAACAGCAATGTGTTAGCTTAGGCGACGAATGGGGAAATTCGCTGTTGATGGGTTGACGGGGGAGGGAGGAGGTGAGAGATAGGTGGAGGAGGAGGAGATAGGTGGAAACCAGACGAATGCTTCAAACACAAGTAAACGGTCAATGACATTGCAATTTGCCCTTGCCAAAAAAAAGAGTGTGTCTTGACATTGCTGATGTCTAATAAGATATTATCCAAGCAAACAAAACAAAAACCAACCAGACTCTGCACAATTACTTTAACGTACATATGTATACGAGAAGTGTAAGTGTTGCTGGTTACATATGTACCTAACGTATATTAATATATATGGCTACATATGTACCTAATGAATGCATGTGTATAACAAGTGTTTCTAAGCCAAAAAATAATTATTTTCTAATTTTTAAAATTTTTTTATTTTCTGGTTTGCTTACAAAATTTCATCATTTTCGTAAATAAATATCATTTGTCAGTTGACGTGCACAATTGCAATTTGATAATGAGTTAGCTGAACTAAATAAAAAGGAAATAGAAATGTACGAGTGTGTGTTCTCGATTATGCATGAGTGTGTGTTTATAATCTGCAAAAAATATCTTATCAGTCGAAAGTTTCGTTGACCTCCTCCACATCATTCATCTATCGCATTCTGACTCCCTGCCTGCCTTTGCATTTACTAATTTTCGAGCTTTGAGTGTATTTTTCTATTTTGATGTATATTTGTGCATATAAGCGAACACAGTGCTGGCCATAAAATTGGGTATAGATAGAGAAAAGGACTATACAGTTTAAAGTACAAACGAAAATAGCCTTACTTATCAGACGATTTCCGATAACCTACTTGAAAGATAGGCACAATCCAAATGTATATCTCCGCAGTTGTTGAGCTAGACACATTCAAAAGGCGAAGGCCGATAACCTTTTCGAATGTCGATTATTCGCAACGATCACAAATATCTCAAAAAAATATGTAAACAAATAAGTGGGAAAAATAAAATCTAGGCTCTTTACCAAATGGAAGCTCTTTACGAACTTGTTGAGTTTGGTCAAGAACATAATCAAAGTATTTATCCGAACATTAAGATTTTATTCTACTTACAAAAATTCTTTTACTCAACTTGGCAAGTGAATATATGAAATTAGAATAATCGATTTAAAAATTAATCGATTTATGATGGATTTTACAAAAGCCCATCAGAATTCGTACTTACTTGCGTTGCATCCGAATAGGGGGTGCTTGAGTTAACGGGAACGAGTGCCGATCCAAAGACCAAATCCAACTGATCGCTGACCCTCGCCACTTGTGGCATATTTTGCATATTATTTTGTAGAGATCTGCCGTTTGTATTGCTGCTGCTTCCATCGCTGTCCATTGTTGTTGTTTTTGTAAATGTAAGCCACACAAATTTGGCACCCAATATTTATGATTATGTGTATAGTGTGTGTTTATTTCGCACACGATTTGCATTTGTAAATGTTCATAAGTTTTTGAATAACGGCTTTAGCGTACATAATATGTACATGTGTGTGTATGGTTGAGATCCAAATCCTTAAGGCAGTTTCGATAGTATTTGTTGTTTCCTGAGTAGACTGAAGAATAATTTTCATTTGATTAAAGTAGACACACACAAACATGCAAACAAATATATATATATGTGTGCATAAGTAACAGTAAAGTATGATTCAGAATTTACAATATGTATATGTATGTGTGCGTGCGTGCATATCCTTTTACTGTATTTTCTGTCTTATTCGATTCAGTTATTATTTTATGTTCTTCCCGATCATTTGTACGTATATTTGCATGTGTGCATGTTCATAAGTATACGGATATATTTTGATCGTGTTCATGTAAATATGTAGACAAAACTTGTACATATGCGCTTATGTGTATGCATATTTGTGTGTGCATGCATATTGACTCAAGGTGAAACTGGTTCCTTGTTTGTGTTTGCAATGTTCAAAGACTCACGTTCGAACTGCGTCTGTAGTAAGTTCGAGTGTGTGTGTGTGGGGTATGAGTTTATTTTATTTATACATGCACATATGTAAAATACATATGAACTTTTTTATACAAATGTGTGTGCATTTGTGTACATGACTCGAGCTAACACATATATACCCGCGCACACACTCGCAAAAAGCACAGACGCACGAGCGCACAAACACTAATACGCACATATGATTGCATATTTATATACATATGTACATGTATTTAGGTGCATGTGTGTATATTTTTTTTTACGCTTTGCTTATTTTATTGCGTTCCTTGTTTGTTTCAGTTGCATTTGCGTTTTGAATAATGTCGATTTAAAATCTCTCGAATTTATTAGCACATAATTAGAGAAATTTGAATATATTTTTATGGTGAATAGTTATTATAAAAACACACACTTAAACACATTATACAACTGTATATTTATATAAATATATGTATATATATATTTATATATATATATATATATATATATGTGCACATGCACACATAAACAAGCCACTCACAGGCACAATGACCATGCAGTTTATATTATTTTTGTATAACTGAGTATACTTCTCACATATGCACACACAAGCATACGCATTGTTTAGGCATGCATTGTAGCACTTGTTGCTAAATTGATTACATTTTATTGAAATTGTTATTTTGATTTGTTGCTTGATTTGGCTTGATTTTTGTTTAGATCTTATTTTTTGGGAAAATTGGCAGTCGTAATTTTTTGTTTTAGTTTTCCTGTTTGTAGTTCTGTTTTCTCGAATTGAAATTTTTCGAGGCTACAACGGAGCGGAACACACAAATTGCGACCGACTGCTCCGCGCCAAAGTCTGAGCATTCTGGTTCAAACCAATCTAAGCGCCAACAGTCTCCTCAGTCGCAGTCGCCAAAATCGAGTAGCGAACACGACGAACACGAAGCAAATTGAGATACGAGGTGAATGTGACGAGAATCTACATTCGAACAAACACACACATTCATAATATACACACATTTATACACATAAACTCAGGCACACACTCTGTATATATATGCGCATATACATAAATAAGCACGTAAATAAATACGTATAAACTAAGCGAATTACTATGAATTTCTTTCTTGATGTATATAATGTTTATTTTTGATAGGGCACTAATTTACCTTAGTAAATGTACATACGTCTTTCAAAATGTGTATAAATTTTCTTGGCTTTTCTGATTTGTAATAACCGATGAGGTCGTTTCCGATCGCTTACAGCTGTTCAAGTGAACTGCTTCGCACAGTTTACGACTTGAAACCCCTCAATACACATACATCCCACACTGACATATTCACACATGCATACACACACTTGCATTTTGTGCGATTGCATATTTGAAACGGAGAGTAAAGAGACCTAACAAGAGAGTGGATGGATCTCAAAAACCAAAAACAAGCCAGTGGCGCAACGCAGTTAAATTGTGGCCGATAAATATTTGGAATGACTGAAAAAGAATTGCTTATATGGATTGCATTCTGTGTTTTCGACAGCTGGAAAGAGTTGAATGAAAGCTAAAACCTTATAAATAATTAATTATTATAAAATAATTTAATACAATATCTACAAGTATTTTTTATTACCAAACTAGACAGATTTATATATTGAAATATATATTTATTGATTGAAAAGTGATTTTACTACCTCTTCGTGTATTATTACATATTTTAAGCTAGGAGAAAACTTGCTTTAACTCTGCATGCACGAAATTACAATTAACCCTCACTGCGGACCTGGTCGTTTATTGATATCAACAGTTTTAGTAATGGTTTCAGCTGGCATTGTGTGTGCGTGTAGACAGCGGAGCTCGAATGAACGTCCATATGGTGTGAGCGTATATAAACACTCATGCATATGTGCATATGTGAATGTGTGTTTATATATAAACTCTGGGTGCGGATGAATCAGCTGTTCAGTGCGTATTAATCATATGGTTGTCTGACATGCCTTCGACTGTGTGAGCGCTTATGTATGCATGCATGTGTTGTATGTATCTGCAAGCATGAATGCACTTAATACTTATGTACTTTTCCATTTATGCATAAATATGTATTTGTAAATAATAATGCAAATAATAAAACTGCGTTTTGTGCAGTCTGTATATATTTTTTATATGAATCAGTATGTATATTTATTTGTATGTGTAAGCATGATGACTTGTATGTTTATGTGTGTGTATTTGTATATAAGTATGTGTACATATCTTCAAGATTAAATTGAGGGATAATATTTTATATTTCCTTAAAGCACAAACGAACTGCAGAATCAGATAGCTATTGAATATATCAGTGATGTTTCTTTTATTATTATTTTTTTTTTTGGCAATTATCAAGTCAAATTAAATCGTATTTAACTTTCGTATTTGACTTTCGGCTGCAAAAACTACTGTTGAAATAAGTTTGAGCTATGTGTGAAAAAGAATTGTCAATGAAATAAATTAAGTAAAAGTCAAAGGTTTATTAATTGGAGTTTGTGTATTTTTGATCATCTTCTTCTCCAACTTCGAGCATTATTCGCATTATTTTACGCTTAAGCTTTTTGCGCGATATCGCCGAGTTTAAATTACGAAACTCATTCGCAATTAATTCCCCAAAGGCATCCCACTGATCTCGATTAATCCGGGGAGGGGATGGTCTTGAAGTCGTCACATAATTTATTTGTTCGCCGTGCATCAAATTGGTAGTTAGTTGAGCAGCGCATGTAGGATTTGGTTGTAATTCACAAGTGGATTTTTCATTATTTTTCATATTTGTGTCCTCAACAGCCAATATCTGTAGCTGCATAACACTATCATTAGACTGCTGTTCCCTTTCAGTTTTCGTATTTGTTTCCATCAATGTTAATTTATTGTTCCTAGTAAATTTCTGTAAAAATTAGAAATGTTAAAAAGTTGCAAAAAAAAAAAAAGTTAAGAATTTTACCTTGCATTGTGGCTGAAATCCCGGCCGTGGTTCAATGATGGGTCGTAGAAACATTAATTTCTCGAAATGCTCCCAGCGACAAGCTTTTATCGTTTCATCGGAATGCTTGCCCGTGTTCTCTAAACGTCTCTCATGTTTTTTCAATTCTGAGTTAAATTGATTGCGTAGATTGTGCACTTTTTTTCCATAGTCCAGTTTGGTAATGCCCAGGGAATAGCAGATGTGATCGATGGCTTTGTTGCGACAGTCTTTATTTTTGTACAATTCCGTGTAATGATTCCACAGGCAGTCGGAAGCACGGTAAAGCTCAATCAGTCTGCAAATCTTTTCCCTTGGCCAAATTGTGCCTTTCAGGCGCTGACGGCTATTTTGTTTTGTTTGTGTGCTCAGCGCCATTTTCACGTATGTGTGTGTATGTTTGTGCAAAATCTATGGGGAAAACATCGGCAACTTGAAGTGATGACCCAATTATACGACACATATTCTCACCAAAGTAAAGGAAATGAACAAATACTTAACAAAATCCTTCTTAACATTACAATAACAAATAAACAATTACGTTTGTACATATAGGCAATAACGTGTCTCCACCTTCACATCACATTCGCATTTGCAACGCACAGGTATTCGATAGTTCTCAAAATGCAATGTCAGTCGAGAGAAGACGAATTGGAGATCCCTGATACTGCTGTGATTAACAAAATTCGATAGCTTATTTCAGAAATAATAATTTATTTTTAAATAATGTAATTAAGTTTTATTTATAATTATGCGCTTATTTGGCTTTTATAGCATTTCGAAAAGTTAAATCATTTTATTTTATTACATTATAACCGATTGATCCATGATATTATAAAATTATTTGAAATTAGTATTAGGTGGAGTAGAAGGTTTAGTGTGGAAACACTGCCTCTGTCGCTAAATCAAATTTGTAAATAATTTATCGAATAATCGATAACTATTATTGTAATGAAAATTATCTTCACTGTAGGACATAAATAAAGCAAATGACGGAAACTAAAATTTTTAATGAGCGTATTACTTGGTTTGTGTTGTATATGTTATTTGAGTGAGCTATAATCAAACTGTATTATAATAAGGCGTAATGCGTGCACTGCTGTTTCAAGTTTGCTTGTTTAAATATGGCCGACGCCCACGCCCACGCCCACGCCCATAAAATATTTTAATTTTCAATAATTGATGCACTGGTAAATATAATCATATTCCGTTGAGACACTGATATTAATGCATACATTATTTGCAGATATTTATTTTGTAAAGAAATACAAAGATTAAGGAGGGGAGGAGGAATATTGATAAGCGTAATGTCCCAAGTAATTCAAAACACGCCCAAACCACAAATGCTGACGACATCAACAACAATGCATCAGAGCACAATTGAGAAAGTGAAACCAGCGCACTCCTTTCCCACAATTGGTGATGCGAATCACAGAAATGAACTGCCGCCGGCCCCCGACGACGATTTGCTTAGGGCCTCAAACCCAAATATATTTGAGGCCCTAACCGACCATCTCAAGCACGATACGCCAATGGATGTACATAACAACATGGCGGAGACTGACAACAACAATTTATTAGCAAATCGCGATCCTCTACATTTTGATGCTGGCGATCCGAAAATTCGAATTATGCCCTCGATCAAGTTGATGGCGGCGCCGCACGCAGCGGATCCCAAGCGTAAATTCGTATGTCCCTACGATAATTGTACGAAAAGCTATGGCAAAAGCTCCCACCTACGCTCTCATCTTACGTGGCATACGGGTATTAAGCCGTTTGTGTGCTCAGAACCGAAATGTGGCAAGGGATTCACCCGGTCCGACGAGCTGAATCGTCACCTGCGCACGCATACAGGTGAGAAGCCCTTCGAATGCATGCAGTGTAGTAAAAAGTTTTCGCGGAGCGATCATCTGACCAAGCATCTAGCGACGCACGATCGCCAGTTGAAGAGCAGCAGCAGCAATAGTCCGACGAAACGGAACTCCCTGGGCAACAGCGTGGGACGGGTGAAGTCGTCAAAGAAGAGCATCTCGGAGGCGGAATCGGGTTTTCATTTCATGGCCGTGCTCAGTGGCAATGTCGAAACAAATTCCAATCAAAATAATCAGCATCAACAGCATCAGCAGCAGTCGGCAGACATAGCTGCTGACTTCGGGCATACGCCAATACGAATCAAATTGGAACGGCCTGAGCATAGTGACAAATATCAGATAATTCCGCCGCCGCAACCGCCACCGATAAGATCGATAGCCGATAGCCAGTTGAGAAGCCAGCAATCGGTGTATAGCGAAAAGCAGCAACAGCAGCAGGCCGAGGTGAAATACGAGCCTGCCGATGAAATTGTACGCACACTCTCACAACTACCGCCACAGGATGGTCCTACAACCTACGGCATGCCTCATTTTGTACAAGATCGTCCGTTCCGCTGCCGCCAGTGCGAGAAGCGATTCAAGCGCCAAGACGATCTAAATCGGCATATTCGTACGCACACCGGAGAGAAGCCCTATGCGTGTAATCAATGCTGTCGACGCTTTGTGCGCAGCGATCACTTGAAAAAGCACCAGCAGACGCATTTAAAATCCCAATAGTTTTTATAATTAGCTTAAACATTTAAGTTTCACGGCCAGTGGCATCCGAATAACTGTTAGTTGAATCAGGCAAGTGTGTTTTGTTTGGCAAAACGAACACAGTACAATAAATTTAATTCACATAATGACCAACGGGTTTCTTTTCATTTAAAGTTTTGGGGCTGAAGCAAGCTCGAAAGTTTTCAAGATTTTCATCAAATTAATAAACTATAATTGGTAACACTAGAATATCTGTACAAATGTTTATAAATTGCGATCCTTAATTTAGAAATATAGGAATACATTTTGTAATTATAGAATATTTATTGGCAATTAATTGTTAATTTTTGTTGCAGTTCAAATCTGATCTTTATTCTGTCTACAATCGGGAAATTGCTTCGATAAATGTTTTTCGATAGTTGAATTATTGTTCTGAGTACTTTTAATTGGCACAATGATAGTATCACATCTCTAAGACGAGTACATTTGATACAAAGAAATCGTCTCAATATTTGTCAAATTAATAAGGGCTACGCTTGCATTGATAACAAAAATCTTGCATTTGCATAACGTAAATCGCCATTTATGTTGCAATGACAAATTCCACTTGTATTTTCTACATACTCTTGTGGAATTTCTTAGCTGTATACGGCCTAGTGGATCAGAGTTTGCCGAACTATATTTCAAATGGAAAAGATTACCATATGGTTGATGCTGGTGCAGAGGACGACGCTATTGGATCATTTCCATTTCTAATGCCAATGGTTTCTCCAAAAACTGTAAGATAGTTTAAAATGCAATTTATTTTTAATATGTATCTACTGCTCGCACATATGTTGCATGTATCTGTGTGTGTTTATATGTGTGAAGCAAGCATATGTTATTTTGTCACAGCATTTATGTATACGTGTATAGAGTGTGCCACGAATCTGAAGGCACACCAACTAAATTTTTAGTAAAAACGCAAGCAAATACGTAAACACACACAGCTCCAAATACAAATATTATTTTTTATCTCAATTATCTCTGGAGTACAACCAAGAAAAGATGTAGCATCCTATGATGCATGTTATGAGTGTCAATGACATAGAAGCCCTTAAAATATAAAATATTCTGGCATTCGTGGAGGAACTGGGGTTGATGGAGAAGCTGTAAGCTCAGAAGGGGGCACAATAGGTCGCAGTGCAGAAGTCCCAATTTAATATTATTTTTCATTTTTATTATTATTATCAAGTGTCCTAGAGTCATAATAAATGTTTAATTTCTTAAATGGAATGTCTTTTAGATCATATTACCATATTATAAAATATAAAAAATAAAATTAAATCAATAATTTATTTTAGGCGGATTTGTACTTATGCACCCCTATTAAAGTCGATCCAACAACATCGTATTATATTGGTATGTTAAATCATAACTCAATAATTATTTAGACCTCTAACAATTTCATAAAACAAAAAACAGTGGGTTACAAGCCAAACGCAACTATGAATACCGCACATCATATGTTACTCTATGGATGCGGGGAACCGGGAACATCAAAAACAACTTGGTAAATGCATAAATATACATCGGATAGCTGCAGCGATCAAGCCATTTTTAAGCGCAAATTCGAAGAATTTTCAAAAGCGAATTCGAGCAAATAAATAGCTGCTGATCGCTGATTTTTAATCGGCTTATAATCTATGATTATAAGTAAGTTTGTTAATAATTAAAATAACATATTTTCAGGAACTGTGGGGAAATGGCAAAATCAACAGATGAAGAAACGGGAAGTCCTTGCGGTCCGCATTCGCATTCGCAGGTACGGTCACCTCATAGCCGCAGTTCCATAACGTTCCACTTAATTCGGAGTACTAAATGAAAATTACTTTCCCTTATAGATCTTATACGCTTGGGCAAGAGATGCGCCTAGATTGGATTTACCTCCTGGAGTTGGATTCAAAGTTGGGAAGGATTCCCAGACCAAATATTTGGTCTTACAAGTCCATTATGCACATATCGACAAATTTAAAGGTTTGATTTTGATGCATAATTACTTTCAATTCATGAATAATAATTGTTTTTGTATTTATTTTAGACGGATCTACGGATGATTCAGGCATTTTTTTGCAGTACACTGAAAAACCGTTAGTAATAATTGTTAATATGATTATATTTAGATTTGATGTTTGTTTTCCACAGCCTTACAAAATTAGCTGGTACCCTACTATTGGGTACTGATGGAGTTATTCCTGCAATGAAAACTGAACATATGGAGGCAGCCTGTGAGATAACTGAAAATAAAACAATTTATCCATTTGCCTATCGCACACATACGCATGGATTGGGGAAAGTAGTGTCCGGGTATAGGGTACGGTCAAATGATAAAGGAGTACAGGAATGGACGCTGCTTGGCAAGAGAGATCCACTGACGCCACAAATGTTTTACAATGTTGAGAATAAATCACCCATCGTATCCGGTGATTTTGTCGCGGCGAGGTGTACCATGCAAAGCACACGACACCGTGCAACACAAATTGGGTAAGGTGTCTTCTAATACCCTATATATGTAATATATTACGTTGATAAATGTATTCTTTTAATTGCAGTCCAACAAGTGAAGATGAAATGTGTAACTTCTACCTCATGTACTATGTAGACGTAGGGAAACCCCTCGATATGAAATATTGCTTTAGCCAAGGTGCTCCCTATTATTACTGGGCCAATCCAGATACTGGCCTACATAATATTCCACATATAGAAGCTAGCACTCTGTAAATCTCAAAGAAATTCACAATTATCGTGTCGAATATTGTAAAAAGTCAAACAAATGTATATTGTTTTTTCCAAACTAATTTTATCGTATCTTTATATTATAGTACATTTACTGTTGAACGTCATATTGTATGAATCTAAATCAAATTATATTTACTTTTAAACATTACCAATGATTTAATTATACGAAATATACAAATATATTTACATGTGTAGAAATGTATCATTATCACTTATTTATCAAATTTGAGCAATTTGGTTTTTATATCCAATCACTTAAATAAAATAAAAGGCATAAAAAAACTAACTAGGAAAGTATGAAAGAAGACAAAATCTATTCAATTTGTAAGTATCTATGATTTAAATTTCCTAAGATATGTATAACAATGATGCTTATTTTCCAGTTAGGAAATCTGCACACTGTCCTACGAAAAATGAGTGCATAACTGCAATGCCATTAAGTATATGGCTCGCAGTCACTTTTCACCCTGACAATAAGTTGTATTATTCGCAAAAATAATATGTACTCTCAAACTCGACGAAACACTGACCCAGCCAAGTCCTGAATCGCGAATGCTGGCCACTAGACAAAATGTTCATTACTCACGTGCATTTATTTATACTTATACATAGAAATGCATACATAAGTACGTTAAACTAGAACAAATGGAAATTTTCGGTGCACCGAAGTTTTCATATCCTAGTAAATTCATTGTCGATATCAAATACCTTGGCTACGCGTATTTTAATTTATTTATGTTTACAAGAAAATTTTTTTATTTGACTACTGAATTGATTTAAAATAACAATCCAATTCTTCGATGCTTCAAATTTAAAATTAATAACGAAAATAATCGAATCGAAACAGTAAGCAAATTTTTGCTTAGTTTGTTATAATAATGTAATAGCCTAGACGTCAGTACAAGAAGTACATGCATATATATTTAAATAATTACAAAATATATAAATACACATACAGACAGAAAGGTTGTGAGTCTATGTAATACATAGAGAGTAGTTCACTTTATGTTCAGTTCCTATGCAAAAATACTTACATATGTACGTAAATAAATTCGACAAGTGCATGTGCATTATTTTTAAATTGTGAATAGTTTTTTTTTTTGTTCTCGAGGAGGAAAAAGATTTGTTGTGATCGGCAAATATCGATCAGCCTAGTTTATTCAGTCGCATAGTTGGTGAGATGCAGCTAAAATCGGTTTAAGATTGATGGTTCTTTCTTTTTTTTGTTTTAAAATCGTTATTTGTGTGTGTGACAGGCTTGCAGATTAATTAATAGCAAAATTTTTAACCCTCAAAAATGGCAGTGTAAATGAAATACAAGTAATTGAGTGAACAATAACCCAAAGTTACGCAATATATCTACTTAGAAAACTGTAGGAATACTAAAAACTTGTATATTGTAAGCATGCACACGCATTGCAAAAACTATGTGGGTGATTGAGTTCGTTATCTAAAAATAATTTTGAACAACACTAAATTTTCATATAAAATCAAGTTTTTTTGACAGCAATTATGAATACGGTAAGTTGAAAGATATACAATATGTCTAATATATACTGTATGTAATATATATTATATATATATATATATATATATACATAATGTATATAGTATACTTTATATAAATAATGTACTTATATATATATAGTATAGTATACTTTATATAAATAATGTACTTATGTTCTACATAAATAACATTTGAGCAGTGCGGTCAGCTAGCTAAAACTACTGTATAAATATCAAAGAATCTTAGTTTTTTATACTTTGTTTTAAATGTATAATTAAATTATAATAAATTTGTCCAAAATACAGAATTCCTAAAAGAAATAAGGATAAGAGACTTAGAATCTGATCAATAATTAAAAGTAGGATAGTAATTCTATACTGCTGCAACAAATTAAACAAAGTTTAATTTATTTAATTATTTATTTAATTTAATTTAAAAATTTTGAATTCAAATCGTGTTGTATGCACTTCTGCACGAGTATGGTAAATAGGATCGCTATACGATCAAAGATTAACCTCTCATAATAGTTTCTTTATTTGATTTGTTTTTTAAACTCGTTTTATTTTCTTTAGGCTTTAGATGTTGTTTTCGTTAACCAGGATTATCAAGCTGATACTAGCGATGCGATCAGTGTTTCTCGGGGAGATTTGGTTGAGCTTGTAAATACCATAGCTACTTCTGAAAAAACAAGGTATGTTAGTAACTTGAAAGAATCTATAGAAATATTTTATCCTTAAATTTTAAAATGTGTTCTTCATCATAAAAGTCAATATTAACTTCGTTTCTCGTATTTCAGATGTTTTATCAGAGTATTTGACGGCTTAAACTCGAAAAAAGAAGGCTTGGTGCCAATGGAAATATTAGAGATGAATCCAAGCTCTCTATCCTTAAATAAAAATGATAGTACCGATTTGGATTTTAAGAAAAGGTAAGCTTAGAGCCGACTTAGAAAGACTATCTTTTTATCCGACTGTTGCAACTATGGAGAAAAAAAAACTTAAAAGTGCCTTCCTGAAAAAAATATATAATAATGCTGTAGTCGAGTTTTTTAGTCTTATAAAATTCCCAAATGTAAGCTGGTCCTTCAGTCACAGATACTGAAAAGAAAATTATCATGACATACATGACTTAGACAGATCCAAATTAAAAAATAAACGTCATATGTGCGTGGCATAAAAATTGATGTCTTTAACTCTTTAACTCTGAGTTTGCCGTATTGAAGTAAGACAGATACACTCACGCACAAACGGACATTACCATATAGACTCGACTGTTGATCGTGATCAAGAAAAAATATACTTTTTGGGAACGGGGACGCCTGTTATTTTCAATGGGTTCAGGTAGTAGAGAATACACAGGGGCGTTAAATCGCCAATGTTTTGTCTGCTCAGTGGTTCATGGTATAAAAGAGACATTGTGATGAGTCAATATTTTCATCCGCAGTGCATAACTATGAATTTAATAAGAAAATTTGTAATTTTAATAAAAATCTATTTTTAGAACCATTATTGGAGAGCTCATTGAGACTGAGGAGGAATTCTCAAGAGATCTGCAATATGTAGTTGACAAGTATATGAAGGCCGTTGACAAGCCTACTGCTCCCAGATCGGCTCGCGACAACAAAGACATTATCTTCTGCAATTTTTTGCAAATTGCTGAATTTCACAATATGTAAGAAATAAAGAAACAATTCATTCCACACCAATTCACAATTTAATTAAAATTTCAGGGTGCTAAAAGAAGGCCTTAAATGTTATAGTAATCAACCCAATATGGTAGCCAAAACTTTTTTAAGACTCGAACGTGATTTTGATAAACATGTCAAATATTGCCAAAATGAACCACTGGCCCAAGAGTATCTCTCCACAAATGTTGAGAGTCAAACTTTCTTTCAGGTGAGCATTTCTGTTATTGGTTTATCCTAATTGCTTCTTTTTCTTGTATGTAGAATTTGTGTATATTTTATATATATGTACCAGAGTCTTATGACACAATAAACAATATACAAATCTGTACAGGCTGCTCGATATGGACGATCTTTATCTAAAAAGTTATCTATTTTTTATACTCTAATGCCGAAGATAAGCGAGTAAACTCGTTCCTGCAATGTCTGTCCCGCTGTAGCTGGAGCTTTCAGCCACTTCCGGCTACACCACCATACCCCCCCCCCCCACCCGTATTACCTTCGACCACACACAACCATCCCCACAAGTTGTAGAAACCTGTTATCGATTACGCACTTCACGCTCTCGATTGATTTTAGTTTGGCTAGTGAATATTCCTACGACTCTTAAAAATGCCCTTACAAAGTTAAAATACACAGATAAACTATAGGAACAGTTAATTGATATTATGATTTTATCCCAATGCTGTTGGACTGACAGAATTAGTTGATTGATGCATGGCCATAAACATCTATTTGATATCCGCGAATTTTATTTTCTTTCTTTCTTTCACGATTTGTATACATTTTTATCTGTTGAAATCCCACAAATCAATGACGCACATTGATTGTCATAACGATAAAAAATGTATGTATGATCAACGCTGATGAGAAAATAATGAAACTGTATAGAAGAAAATTAAATATTTAATTTATTTATTTATTTTTTTGCATAAAGCTTTTTACTGGACTAATTTGCAATTTTTTGTATTATTATTTTTTTAATTAGTGAATCAAAACTTTGTGCTTTAAAACAGATAAAAACAATTTAATTATACGGCAGCGACTGAGATTTGCCCAAATAATATTAAAAAAAACTATATAAATAGTAATGAGAAACATTGTTTTGACGTTCATATGACGAAGTAGGTTTCTCAGTGGCTTGCTCAAAATATATTACATATATACAGAATTACATACATGTGTGTGAACACATATACATCAATAACTACATAGGGTGCAATATTTGCAATAATATGTATATACAAATATACATATTTGATTTCCATTGGTGTTCAGACACATCATCATACATACATTCTTACATACATACGTACACATATGTTCAATGCCTTTAAAATATTGTGTATGCGTATGTAGAATACATTAGTTTATTTTTAAAACCAGGCGTTTCTCAATACTAAAGCTTTTGCACACTTTTAGTGTCTTCTGAAAAGTGTTTGCCGTCGTTTCGTACTCGTTACACGTGGATTTTACTTTCCTTTCGGGTACCAACTTTCAATAAAAATTAAAAAAAATTACAATTTCAAACATTAAATATTTATGTGCGCTTATTTCTCCAAAAGTGATTAATTATTAGTGATTTTAATAAACGTACTTTTTGTTATGCAACATTATTATTAAAAAAATTTGTCATTACTTTTCGTATTTTACTTAATATATGAACACACACATATGGAAAATATATACATTGAGATCATATATATAAATATATATACATATATATATATATATATATTTATTGTGTGTGTGTATGTATACAGTAGGGCAAATTTTATTCGTGCCGGATTTGTTTTTATGAACGAATTTCAATTTCTAATATAAAAGAATTATATGTTAAAAAAAGCTCACTTGTTTGTATCTCTATAGATATTAATACATATTTTTTTACGATTTTTAGTTCATGCATGCATCTATATAAATAAAACTGTTCGTCCCCACTATCTGATTGACTGACTGTTTTTTGATTGTCGATTTTAAAGATATTTTTGCAAATTCATGGAAATGTATATTTTTTTTAAATTGGAGGTCAATGTTGCTTGGCTAAAATTAAATTTTTCAACTCATTCTCAAGGCTTTTTCATACAATTTCTTTTTAATATTAGATTTAACGGAATTTGGAAAATAATTAAATCACTTTTGTTTACTTATTTTCATAAGTTTTTCATTCAAAACACTATATTATAACGCAATGCGATAGCCACCTTAACCTTTTTTTCATTTGATGACTTAATGGGGTGTTTTTAAAATAGATAAATGCAGAATATTTTTTAATTATCTAAATGCTTTTGAATATATATTGTTACATTTTATTGTAACCCAAAACGATTGCAACTATAGCATTCGACGACCTGATGGGGTTTAACTAAAATAGATAATGGCAACATAGTTGTATTTTTTAAATGCTTTTAAATATATATTATTTATTATTTATTTATAATTTCAGGAACTTTCAGCAAATCTAGGTGACGATAAATCGCTTTCTGAACACTTGAAGCTTCCACTTCAAAGAATCAACGACTATAAGCTACTGTTTAAGGTTTGGACATGTAATTTTGTGCTACATATATGTATATGTTATATATCATCTCATTCTCAATATGATTAAGGCTTATTTTCTCAATGTCTATTTAAAGTTAAAACTTCCTAAAAATATTAAACAAATTATTTTTGGTTCACATTAGAAATTCAAGTTTAACACATCAATCAAACGCTGTTTGCCTTTTGTTATCGACAAGCGTTTAACTTTCTGATAATTGAACTCTAAATCATTATTGAGAAAATTGATACTTTAATGGAAATTGAGACAATGTAATCAGTTCAAATATATATGCAAATTAATTTAACTATATAATTTACAGGATCTAATAAAATTATCACAATACTTCAAAGAAAATGTTAGGGACTTGGAGAGAGCTTTAGAACTAATGCTTAGTGTGCCAAGTAGGGCATACGATAATATATTTATTTCATGCATTGAGGGCTATAGAGGTAACATTTATAAATTGGGCCGCTTATTGTTGCATGAGTGCTGCACAATAACCGATAAGGATGGCAAGTCCCATGAGCGATATTGTTTTCTATTCAAGTCACGACTCTTAATCACAAAAGTGCGAAAAATCTCAGAAAAGAAGTCGATATTTATTTTGCAAAATATTGTCAAGTTACCACTATGCAACATTGAGGACAAATTGGATGAGAAGCAAATCGGTCTATCATTAAGAGCACCAGAAGCAATATCATCAGAGTTGCCCATTTCGATTAAGCCCCACAATGAGGAGAGTCATCGAATATGGTACGAAGAGATTAGGTCATATATTGATAATGAGATTGCTCTGCAAGAACACAATGCAGATGATCTGAAAGTCGATGCATCAAATATAGCAACTGAAAGTGAATTGTTGCTGCGTCTGCCCCATAAAATTGAAGCCTATGATCCACATTGTGGTGTACGTCCCTCCGATGTGGCCGAAAACTACTTTCTGAGTAAGGAAACGAAAGAACGCCTGCAGCTTGAGCATCAGCAACTAATTCGAATCGAACAGGAAGCTATAGAACTATTTAAAAGCCAACAGCAGAATCAACACCACAATATTGTCGCTCAGTCAAATGTGCAGATAAAGTCTGTCAAAGATCATCATTCTGAGCAGAAAGTGGAATCTCAATCTCAAAATGTTTCGATTGTAAAACGCATTGATGCCAAAACAATTGCTAAGGAAAATAAAGCAATTAAGACCGTACATATTGAAGAGATTGAGGTGCCTGTAGTGATTGAATCTGCCAAAATTGCCAAAATAGAACAAAAGCAAGTAAATAACAAAAAACCAACTGAAGAAAATATAAATTTAGATACACAAAAAAGTGAGCCTGAACTAATAGTAATAGCTGAAATTTCAAGCGAAAAGAAAATAATATCCGATACAAACAAAATTAACGTAATTAATGATAGTAAAGCTCCTATTGCAATAGAGAAATCGCATAAGGTTGAAGAAGAACTCGAAATTCTAACAGAGGGTAAGAACATTATAGATGAATATTTAAAAGACCCTCTGATCGATTTGATTCCCAATCCAACTGAAACAGAAAATGAACCTGAACCTGAATTTGATAACAAATGCATTAGCATTATTCCATCTAAACATAATCCCATCGAATTGAAACATATCGTCGGCTATAATGAGTCTCTGCAGGATAGTGATACTAGAAACGAAAATACCCAATCAGGACAGGGTTATCATCCTGGTCATGCCACTAATATAACAAATGCAGCTACATTAACCCAATGGAATAATCAACTTGCCAATATCGCAAATCGCAACAATGCCAACGGCAATGATCGTTCCGGTCGAGGTCAAGGTTCACCCCCTCCACCGCCCCTGCCACCCCATTTCGTGCGCATGCCCGGCTTCTTTCAACCGCTTCCGCTTGTCTCGTACGAGACCACCGTAGAGATACTAATCATTAAAACCCGGCCACCATCCCCGCCTCCGCCGCCGCCGCTAACCATCAAGCGTGTGCACGTTTATACCGAGAGTCTCGAGCAGAAGACTCAGAACTTTTTGGAAGGCATCTACGACATATCGAGTTCAGATACATCGCTGCGCAATGCTAAGCAAAAGATACGAAATATTAAAACGACCGTTTTAAAGTCAAAAGACTCGACAAACTACGCCCAAGATACCGTTAAGAAAGCGAAAGCTCGCGATTTCACACATATATTTACGCCGCCCATTAAAAATAAGCGACCCATTTTCGAAATTGTCGAAGAGCCTGTTAATATTTGCGAGCTTGATGGCGATTATACTGAATCTATTGCTGACGATTTCAGAGAGTCAAGTGCCGATATTGAAACCCGAGGCCAAAGCATTGGCATGGATGATCACTATTCTGGGTATTCCCTGTCTACTAAGCGGCACTACGAAAGTAAGTTATCCTTAACAAAACAAAAAAATTTAAAAAAAAAACTTCGCCAAAATAATAATACAATATTTGAAAAACTTTTGTTTTGTCTATCGCCCAGTGTGGCATTATTAATAATATTCGTGTAAACAAAGGAAAGGTAAAGGGTAAATAATATTTGTTATTGTTTCGACTCTGTTTCTATGTTCTTCAGCTGAGAATAAACAAAGACATCCGCGAACCATTTAATAGACTTTATGTTATGTTGATATTAAATAGATAGCTGAAAAATATTTATGTTGTAACAATCGCATACATACATACACTCAGAGAAAAATGGGAACATTGTACCTATATCATGGGCAGATATTTATAAAAAAAAGAAACTTGATAACTCATCAAATACATTAATCTTAAAATCAAAACAAATCAGAGAATACGAATTAAATTAAATTAAATTGTATTAAATTAAAGAATTGCTAAAAAAAAAAGTTTGGAATTCCATTTCACTTATAACATAGTTTTTCCTAGAGTGTGAATATGTATAGAAGTTATGCCATTCGTAAATAGAACTATAAAGTCAATTTTGGTTTTTTTTAGTAATATATGAATTGGAAATATTATTATTGAATTATTAACTTGAGATGTGTCAAGTTTTCAAGTTCCAATTCAATTAGATCCTTCTGAAATTCATGCTTTTCTCCTCTCATTAACATTCGTCATTGTGATTGACACCTACTTCTGTTTTATTCCTATTTAATTACGATATTTTTATAAATTACTAACATATTTTTATCAATCCCAATCTATCCACAAACAAAATAAAGGAAGTAGTAGAACCAGGGAATATGATAGGGGCACCTCCTATGACAGTACTCAGGGCATAAGTTCTAGACGTGATCGGACAACATTGGATAGAAACGAAGGACATTCATCACTTCTGGCCACCGGTCGCATCGAGAGTCGTGCCGAGAGTCGTGCTGAGAGTCGCGCTGAGAGTCGCGCCGAGAGCCGAGCTGATAGTCGCTTATCGTATTCGCATACAGCCAAACGTTCGGCTTCCCATATAGTTGAGGATGCCCCACAACGGTCCGTTGATAAGCCGATTATCGTTAAAATGTTGAAAAGTGTTCACGTCGAATGTAAGTTAATAATAAAAAAAAGGAAAGACAAAAACAAATACGAATAACAATGATTTTTTCTATTATATAGCCGGAGAAAGTGCGCATTTTGAGATTCAATTTAAGGAACAGCCAGGCCTGGTCACCTGGTTAAAGGACAATAAGCCTTTGAACGATCGCTTAGCAGATCGCATTGTTCAAACAAGTGCTCCTAACAATTCATATCGCTTGGATATTAAAAACTGCAGGTTATTCACATTTCTTTGTTTTCTTTTTACTACAAATTACTAACATATCTATTATGTACTAACAGTTTTCAGTAACAAAAAAACAATTACACAGATCAACGTAACTGAACTTTGCAAATCTTTCTAGTGAGATGGATGCGGGAACTTATACAGTTCGTGCCCAGTCGGCAACCGATACAACGAGTGTCACAGCCCAGCTGGCAGTTGGCCAAGGTGAGTACACTTAAACACTTGGAAAAAATGTTTAGAATTTTTGCACTATTTGTGTTGTTTCAGTTGATTATATTTAAATTGAGTACGAATTTTTAAGATGATATAATATTTAATTCCGTACAGTATCTGGCCTGGATGAGTCTAAGACAAATATTGCGCCAGCCTTTCTGGTTTCCTTGAAGCATGCCGAAATTATCGAGAGTACTCTGTTTCGGTTCATGGTCAAGATTCTGGGCGACCCCAAGCCCAGAGTTAAATTGTAAGTAGATCGCACACAAATTTCAATAAAATCAAATAAAATCAATTCTTTATTTTATAGCTTTAAAGATGAAAAGGAAATTCTTGAAATTACTGATCGCATTCAGATCATCAGAGATAAGGATTATTTGGGATTCTATGAATTGGTCATTGCTGATGTTCAAAAGGAAGATGCTGGAATATACTCCTGCAAAGCAACCAATAAGCATGGTGAAGCCATCTGTGAAGCAACAGCAACTACTGTGGGTATGTAATAAGAAAATGTAATACTATATATTAATATATTTATATTTAAATATATTTTTTTGGTTTAAACATTGACTGTTTCTAAGTAATAACATTTTATCCATTTTTATTAAATCGTTATTCGTTTAGAATTCAAAAATCCATTTGGTGCTCTAAGTGGCCAAATATTGCCAAGTGGCGAGAAAGCCGTTTTTTCATGGAAACGAAATGGAGAAGATTTTGATCCCGAGGAGCGGTTCAAAGTGCTCTTTGGCGAGGATGAGGACTCGCTGGCTTTGGTCTTTCAACATGTCAAGCCCGAGGATGCTGGCATCTATACGTGTGTGGCCCAAACAACAACCGGAAATATATCCTGCAGTGCTGAGCTATCAGTACAGGGTGCTATCCAAACACTAAATCGAGAACCAGAGAAACCCACCCTAGTCATCGAACACCGCGAGGCAAACACAAGTATAGGAGGAACTGCTATCCTCGAACTGCAATGCAAAGGTTTCCCCAAGCCGGCCGTGCTGTGGAAACACGAGGGTGAAGTTATAAAAGTTGATGACAGGCATAAGTTCATGTATGAAGATGACGAGAGTATGTCCTTAATCATAAAGGGCATTCAAACTGAGGATGCTGGCGAATATACTATAGAAGCTGTCAATGAGCTTGGCCAAGATCAAACCTCCGTTAATTTGGTTGTTAAGGGTAAGTCTATAATTAACATCTTTGTGTGAAACACGTATAGGGTGTATTCAACACGATGAGACGACGTTTAGTTTAGTTTATACAAAAATCATAAACCTAAATACATATGAAGCCACGGAAGCTAACGGATTCTCTTGTAGGGCGACCCCATGTGATGTTTATTTATCTTAAAATAGCTGAGCTTTGCAGCGTCCAATGTTCATACTTGATCAACTTCATGTGATGTTTTCTTAATTAACTGCAGCCCCTTAAAAAGTCGACTCTATATGATATTTTGTCATTAAAAAATAGCTGAGCTTTGCAGCGTCTCATGTTCATTCTTGAACATCTTAATTAAGTATATAATAAAAGTAATATATCATATTTTATTTGATTATATAATAAATTCAAAATAAGCAAAACATTCTTAAAATAAAATTTGTATTGTGTTGATTTTTTTCAGCCGCTCCGAAAATTAAGAAAATTCAAGATATAACCTGTACAGCTGGTGAGACAGTGAAACTTGAAATTGAGGTTGAGGGATTCCCGCAACCAACAGTTAGTGTAACCAACAATGGCAAGGATGTGTCCAGTGAGAGCAATGTGAAAATCGCCTCTACTTCAGTTGGAAAGAGCACTGAAAAAGTTGTTGTCACCATTTCTGATATTAAACTATCCCAAGCTGGCAATTATTCAATAAAGGCCACTAATGATCTTAGTCAAACTTCAGAATATTGGAACTGCACCGTTAAGTCCAAGCCGATTATTATTAAACACTTTGAAGAAGAGTACATACACGGTGAAAAAGAAACGGTGCACATGTCCGTGAGGGTCGATGCATTCCCCGAAGCAAAGCTAACGTGGTATCACGATGAGACCGAAATCAAGATGACCGATAAGAAATACAGTGTAGATTGCGATGGTAATACTTATACACTGAAAATCAGTGGCACCACTCGCGTGGATGGTGGAAAATATTCCGTTAAGGCGGTTAATGAACACGGTTCAGCGGATAGCAAGACTCAGTTGCTTTTGAAATGTGCCCCGGAACTTAAACAGAAATTGAAGAACATTACTGTTACCGAGGGTGACTCAAATATTGAGCTTGTTGTTGGTGTCGATGCGTATCCAGTTCCTCATGTCAAATGGTTTATCGATGGCATCGAAATTGATGAGAAGCGAAATGATTTTCGTATTTCGCAAGATGATAACACTTTCAAATTGGTACTAAAGGAAGTGGCCGTCAATCAGCAGGGAAACTACTGTTGTAAAATAATGAACGACTATGGAGTTCTAGAGGACACCTGTACAGTGACCGTCAACTGTAAGAAAATACATTAATAATATAAGTATTACATATTAATACGTTATTATATTAAATTTTCAGGCAAGCCCAAAATCAAAAGGAAGCTGAAGGATGTGGAGGTTAAAGAGGGAGATTCCCTTACTCTAGAAGTAGAGATATACAGCAACCCAGAAGCCGATGTCAAATGGTTAGTTAATCTCCAAAATAGTAGGTATTTCATACTTTTTAAAAACATTTTAATTATAGGTTTAAGAATGGACATGAAATTCATGAAGACGCGCGAATTAAAATCATCAGAGACTCGCAACGCATTGAGAATTATTACTTAACTTTAAATCTATCGAAGCAAGAAGATGCTGGCACATATGAGGTGAAGGCAACAAATTTCATTGGGGAGACAACTTCTAGTTGTAAAGTTATTGTTTTGAGTGAGTATATTTTAAAAACCTATTCAAAACAACACATTTTACATTTATTTCAGACAGTTAGTTGTGTAAGGTATTTTTGGTATATCAATTTTATTGGCTTGTTGGAAAAATAATATTCCTATTATATTCAACACCCAGATGGGAAATCTTTTAAAGAGTAATATTTAATTATTCAACAACTTAAATCGCAATCAATTTCCAAATAATTACAAATTAAAATTTAATTTAGCCAGTGACAATTTATCCCTGGAACAAACCGTGACAAAGACAATGATTGCCACAACAGAACAACCTGAAGAAGGGGGTAAAACACACAGATTTCATTTACATATGCTATTACTAATATATACAACACAGTATATGTGTTGTATCTATGATATTGCTGTACAAATGCGCTTTCTATATAAGCCGGCAATTAACTTTATCACATAACAATATGAATGAATAGGTTTCGGTATATTTGTAAATGAGACAATACATTCTCATTTACTCTAAGCGAAAAAATATTTCAATAAGCGTATTAATTGAGTGTAAACAACTAAATTAAGTTTTTTCAGCATTACTTTTGCATTTGTGCATGGAATTAAATTATCTAAATTGGTAAGAGTGCAACCATAATTTTTCAGGAATCTTAAGATTGACTCAAGAGCTAAAGGAATATAATTCATACTTTTAGACTGCAAATAATGACAAGCATATCTATATAAACTATAAAATGAAAACTGTAAATTAACAAGCAAATTTTGTAAAGTCAAGCCAAATGCTAAAAACTGTGGCAGATAACGACATTCCTGATTTTTGGGGTGTGCTGGTCATACCCTTTCTGGGGAGAAGTTGCAATGTAAGGTAACAAGTTTGGTAACTTAGACTTCTAAATTGTAGAAGATCGGATTCGAGCGCAGTCTGGGCGAAGTTAAAAAAATTGTTTTCGTTTTTTAAAGGCGGTAGAAGTACTCAAAAAATGCGGGATATATAGACATTTAAAATATTTAGAGGCCTGAGTCCGATCTAATCTAATCGCCAATCCAATCTAGAAGATAAGTGGCTTTATAGATTCGTGATAATCGATTTTATCGATTTGCTAACCTCCTTTGAACTTCTTACACATTTTTTTCACGCTGGCACAGACTATATACTATATTTTCCAAATCGCTAAATGCAGCGAAAACAATTTCATTTACACAGACGGACAGACAGAATAAAAAAAAAGGCATGGCATAAATTCTTAATTTAAAAAAGATGGTTTTTTACTTAAATGTTTTATTATTAAGAAATTTAAGCCAAAGTCCGCAAAGGTCAGAGAGAAGTAAATGTACTCGCGAATATAGTGATTTGTTTAATAGACCATGAAAATTCCGTGTTTGATAAGTCTTTCTTAAGTCTTAATTTAATGAACAAAAGTGTTGTTTTAGAGCTCCTGTAAAATTATAAATATTTTTTCAGCAATTTAAAAAAATACACCCTGAAATTAAGAATGAAAGCCGAGGCTTTTAACTTAACTTTATTAACAATAGCTGACAAATTCGGCGAATTTCAAAACTTCATAAAGATTTTTTTGAGTGTAAGTAATTCTAATTTTAAGTGGTGGAGAGGCTGGGTGCCGTGGAACTTACATAAGCAGGTTTTTGAAAAACGTTGCCAGGAACATATCTTTCAAGTTTGGTAACGGTAATTTTAATGTCGTTAGAAATCGATGACATTGATAAGTGCAAGTGTTTCCCAATTTCTACACTTATCTGACGCGGGCGTAGATAAATATTATTAAAAGTTTCTAGCCTCGAGCTTCAAAGTTAAAAGGAAATTTTTTGACGAATTGATGTTGGCGAAGTGTAAATGTATTGGTAAGTGCTTGGCCAAATATCCCAAGAAACGAATCAAAACAAAAAAGGGATATTCAACTAAGTGTAAATAATTAAATGTAAATTTCTCTGCAATTCGCTACTGTGCATGGAATTAAAGCATTTAAATTGGAATAAGCGATAAGATGCACCAGCAATCAAAGTATTGCCCTAAAAACTGGAATGGTATAATTAAGTCTATCACTTCAACTTATGGCAACTATTTCTAACTTTAATATAAAAATGCAACTGTATGGTGTCAACTAATTGTGTACATAGTTTTAAATAAAAGTCATAAAAAACCATATTTTTATGAAAATTGGTTGAAAACCAACCAGAAATGTAATTGTCGGCTAACACTTATTCATTTTGATATTTTGCTAATAATATTACACCTAATTGCAGCGGTACCCGAGATTGTTCACATAGATGTATTTCAAATGCACAGTTTCGAGAGCCTTCCCCTTAAATATGAAGTCATTGCTACTGGTATTCCAAAACCAGAAGCCATTTGGTATCACGATAAGAAGCCCATTAAATCGGACGACCACGTTGCTATAACTGTTGATGGGGTTTGTCTAAATAGAGAGACTGCCAAAAATGTAGCATCATACTAATATGGTATATTTTAGGAGCATTATAAACTGGAAGTGAAGTCTTTGGATCTAGCCGATGCGGGTGAATACAAAGTAGTCTTGAAAAATAAATGCGGTGAAAAAAGCCATCAGGGAGTGCTATCTCTCTCAGGTAAAATATATACATGTCATTAAAACCTGATAATAGTAATATAATACCTTTCGTTATTGTAAACATAGGTGTCGCTGAGTACAGGAAACCTATACTGATCTCTAGTTCTGGATTAAAAGATCTCAAACTTAAGAAGGGTGAGAGCGTTGCGGAAACAATTATATTCACAGCCGATCCAAAGCCAGAAATTGTTTGGTTAAAGGACGGAAAACCAATTCAGAGCGATGAACAACTTAAACTAAAGACTGAATCGAAGGATCTAGAAAATGGATTAGTACAATATACGTGCAATTTAAATATAATGAAAGGTGAGACTTTCAAAATGGATTTTATACGTCAAGTTGAAACCTTAATTTAAATCTTAAAATTAATCTCATTATTTAAATAGCCGACATTAACGACTCCGGACGTTATGAGCTGATATTGAAGAATAAGTATGGAGAACTTGCCACAGCTGGGTACATAGATGTGCTGGCCAAACCAGAAATTTTGGGCTTGAAAGATCAGAAATGTATGCCTGGTGATACGGTCTGTTTTGAAGCAACTATACTTGCCAATCCGAAACCAAAGGTCTCGTGGACCAGAGGAAATGAGAACCTTTGCAACAATGAGAACTGCGAAGTCATCGCCGATGTCGACGGCGATAAGTACAGAATTGTCTTCCAGTCCGTAGCACCAAAGGAAGACGGCAAATATACAGTCACAGCCATTAATTCTGAAGGAAGATCTGACTGTGAATTCAGTTTGAACGTTCTTGGTAATATTCTAACCACTACATGTAAATATGAAATTTAATTGAACCCCATTTATTCCAGTCGAGAAGCCTACGTTTATAGTTCCGCCCGAAGATCAGTCAACCCATGATCTTAAAAATGTAACAACCAAAGTAGTAGTCCATGGAGTACCGTCCCCGACTATTGCATGGTTCAAGGATAACAAACCAATTGATCTTACTGCTGTTAACAAAAATTCGGACGAAAAAGCATACAACGTAAAGTCTAACGCGCTGGCAACCGATCAAGTTGACGGAATCTTTGAAATAACTAAATTTAGACCAGTCGATATTGGAACGGTAAGTATAATTTATTAAGTAAGCACATTACTATTATTAACTATTGTAACTACTTTGATTTTTAGTACACTTGCGTTGCTAAAAACGAAATTGGCGAAACAAAAGCAACATTTAATTTGGAACTGGAGTCGCAGGCTCCAAAGTTTGCCAAAAAATTGGACAATGCTTTAGATGTCATGGAAGGTGAACCTCTCCTACTGGAGTGCACAGTGGATGGCAGTCCCCTTCCCACAGTCCACTGGTTCAAGGACAGCGAGGAAATCAAACCTAGCCAAGGGTGATTTTCAATGAAAGACCACTATGCATGCAAATATCTAGCATATGCTTTATTCTGTTTCCTTGCAGTGTGAAGTTGACAGCAACACCCGAAGGACTAATTAAATTAGAAATCGACCATTGTCAACCAAATGATTCGGGTGCCTACAAATTAATTATTTCCAATCCACATGGCGAAAAAGTTGCTCTCTGCGCTGTGGCTGTAAAACGTAAGTATTTATTGTATAAAACGAGTGAGAACTACTAACTTAGGCAAGCCGATATAACGCCGAGATAAAATACAAGAACTCATATTTTGTCTAATTATATCTAATACCCACTGCAAGGGTATATAAATAAATGTCTAATATATTGGTATTTTCTGCTAAATCCGATACAAATCGATACCCTTGCAAGATTAATGATTTTCATTTATTTACCATATTGCATGTTTTTCAATATTTATTTAAATCAAGACATTTCTTCACTTTATTAAAAAGCCAAGGAAATGCAACCGAAATTCCTGAAGCCCATTGAAAGCCAAAAAGTGACCGTTGGAGAACCGTTAAAATTAACTGCCAATGTCACTGGTTTCCCAGCACCCGAAATAAAATGGTACAAGGATGGTTTGTTATTACGCCCAACTTCCGGTATTAATTTCATCAATAATCCCAATGGACAAATTGGCTTGTGGTAAGAAATTAATTGTTGACAATATTTTATTTATATATATTAATTTATTTGATTCGAATTCAAAAAATAACTAGCGTCGATTCAGTTGATGGCCAGGATGCTGGTATTTATAAATGCGTAATTGAGAATAAGCAAGGCGAAATGGAAGGCGCCGCTAAGATTGAGGTAGTTGCAAGAGAAGCAAAGCCAGCATTTATTGCTGAGCTACAGGATGCATCTAGCATTGAAGGATTCCCGGTTAAAATGGATATTAAAGTTATTGGTTATCCAAAACCGAAGCTTCAATGGTTCCACAACGGGCATGAAATATTGCCAGATAACAAACATTTTGCCATTGTAGAAAATCCCGATGGCGTATGTAGCTTAATCGTAGACCAAACGGCACCAACTGATTCAGGCTTATATGAAGTTATAGCACAAAATTCGGAAGGATCAACCGCATCCAAGGCAAAACTATATGTTGCTCCAAAAACTGATGAGACATCAACAGAGGAAATGCCACAATTTGTCTCGGGTCTTCGGGATGTGAATGCTGATGAGGGTCAAGAGATGGTATTGTCAGCACCATTTATTGCCAATCCTATGCCAGAGATAATGTGGTCCAAGGATGGCGTTCCATTGGTACCCAGTGAACGCCTATTAATGACTTGCGATGGAAAACACGCGGGTCTAACTATAAATCCTGTGGAAACCGCCGATTCCGGTAACTATGTTTGCCTGCTAGCTAATCCCTTGGGAGAAGATTCATCTGCCTGTAATGCGAATGTTCGCAAAGTCTACAAGGCGCCGATCTTTACGCAAAAGATGTCGGATCAACAGCAAGTTTTTGGCAACAATGCCAAAATTCCTGTTACTGTTTCGGGCGTTCCTTATCCGCAACTCCAATGGTTTTTCCAAAACAAACCCATTGACACTTCGGACAAGTATTTCATCCAAAATGATGGCGATCATCATATACTAACTGTCAAGGATTGCCAAGCAACTGATCAGGGTGAATACAAATGTATTGCCTCCAACAGGGAAGGCAAAGATATTACCAACGGTCGTCTGGATATCGTCAATGAAGTGTAAGTATTTTTTACTAATGTGTATCCTTTTTTTTTGACTAAGTAATAGTTTGTGTTATTTATTTAAAGCAAAAAACACATGCGTTCCGAAGCACCTGTATTTCTTAAAAAAATCGGAGATTGCGATATTTATGAGGGTATGACAGCCAAGTTTACTGCCTGTGCTACCGGGTATCCAGAACCTGAAGTTGAATGGTTCAAAAATGATCAGAGATTATTTCCATCTGAGAATATTGTGACTGAAAAGCAATCAAACGGTCTTTTACGCCTAGCAATTAAAAATGTTACGGAATTGGATGTGGGACGTTACTCTTGTCGTATCTACAATCCACACGGTGACGACATTTGTCATGCTGAATTGTTCTTTGACGGTAAATGTGATAAAGATTTATAATCAACTTCGACTCACTTTTTTAATATTATTTTTATATTCCTTATATAGTTATAGATTCGCATCAGCGTCCATTGGGAGACCAGTACACAGACTTTAAGCAGTACAAGAAGACCGGTGCTCCGCCACCACTGCCCGATGCTCCGATTATATCACGAATGACCGACAGGCGTCTAAGACTATCCTGGAAACCATCGGTTCCCTTGTCTTCTCGCTATCCTGTCACGTTTCAGGTATGTGCATGCTTCACAAGCTTATTTTGTTTCTGCAATATTTAACTCCTTAATTAAATAGGTTGAAATGTTGGATTTGCCGGATGGTGACTGGCGTACTTTAAGAACTGGCGTCCGTAGCTGTGCGTGTGATATTAAAAACTTGGAACCGCTCAGAGATTATAAATTTAGAATACGCGTCGAAAACAAGTTTGGTGTCAGTGATCCCAGTCCCTACGCTCAAACATATAGGTGAAGATGAATCACATTAATATCTCAATATATCAAACATATTGACTTTTCTTCATTTTTAGGCAAAAGCTTGTACCAGAGCCGGCAAAAACCTACACGTATTTACCACCTGGTACAGACTTTAGACCAGAAACTTCACCATATTTCCCGAAAGACTTTGATATTGAACGTCCACCTCATGACGGATTAGCTCAAGCTCCACAGTAAGTTTTGTTTGGAATAATTAACATAAGTTTGATAATTTCAATTTAAGTTTAATATTATTATATTTTTTTTTATTAATTGTATTCTATTTTTGTATTTTTCTAGATTTTTACTTCGTGAAAATGAGTTGTCCTATGGAGTCAAGGGTCACAACACTGAATTAATGTGGTTTGTCTATGGATATCCTAAGCCAAAGATGACCTATTACTTTAACGATATACAAATAGAATCCGGTGGACGGTTTGATCATAGCTACACTCGTAACGGCCAAGCGACCCTTTTTATTAACGAGTAAGTGATAAACACAAACGTATTAATGCTAAGCTCTTGGTATTTGTTAATCAGTTGACTCTACTGTTCAAGAGACTTCATTGAGAATTAATCTACATATCTCTATCTCTACCAACTTGAACTTCAGATTTCTTTTCCGGGTATATTTTTATTAATAGCCAATCAATTAATCATATCATTTGCGTAATCTAATTTACGCTGAGACTATATATTATTATAAAGCGATCCTCTTAAATGTATGTTACATATATTAACTTCACTTTTTTCAGAAGATTTACTATAATGTATTCTCAATGAAAATTTATTATCCCTTAATTAATTTTTCCGTTTGAACATATATCCTGAAAATCTCTGACCATTCATAACTGTGATCAATTTAACTTACAGATTTTTATAGTTCTTTAATTTCGCGCTTTTCTAAACGTTTTACTATTGATATAACAATGATTTATAATTTTTGGCTGATTGGCTTTTTTTGTATAACATATAACAAAATCTTATTTTATATTATATTATTTTAAAAGTATGTTGGATCGCGATGTTGGATGGTATGAGGCAGTCGCCAAAAATGAACATGGTGAAGCGAGACAACGAGTTCGTCTTGAAATTTCCGAGTATCCAAGATTTTTAAAGAGACCAGATGAAACATTCATAATGTCACGCAAGAATGGACGTATCGAAGCAAGGATTACGGGTATTCCTTTGCCTGAGGTACACTGGTATAAGGATTGGAAGCTCTTAGCTGATTCTTCCCGTATTAAAGTATGTATGAAAAAAAAAATGAAAATTAAGAAAATGTATTTATTGGAATAGATATTGTTTGAAATTTTCGTCAATTTCAAATTGATAGAAGAATTCATAAATTTGTCTACTTATTTTATTGAATGTTATAATACAAATTTTAATGAAATCATAATTTATAATTTAAATTTAATTCCCTCCGATGTATACTAGATGCACTCCTATGATCCTGATATATACGTACTCTCAATCCATGACTCAATAATTAAAGATGGAGGCTTGTACTCAGTCAGCGCTAGAAATATAGCTGGGTCTGTTAGCACTTCGGTGACTGTACACATTGAAGAAAATGAGGATCAATATATTTACAAGACCTATGGCAGACACCCATATGTGCGTTCGAAGCAATTGCGCTACGAGGATAAATATGATATTGGTGATGAGTTGGGTCGTGGAACCCAAGGAATTACTTATCATGCTGTTGAGCGTGCGACGGGAGATAATTATGCGGCAAAAATCATGTATGGAAGGCCAGAGCTGCGACCATTTATGTTGAATGAGTTGGAAATGATGAACATGTTCAATCATAAGCACCTAATTCGGCCATATGAGGCATTTGACAATGATCGCTCTGTAACACTCATCATGGAACTGGCTGCTGGTGGAGAACTAGTTAAGGATAACTTACTCAAGCGAAATTATTACACGGAGCGGGATATTGCCTACTATGTTCAACAGTCGCTATGGGGATTGGAGCATATGCATGATGTTGGAGTCGGCCACATGGGATTGACGGTATTTATTTATATTACCTAAATAAAATTGTTTTTTTTTTTACTTATTTATTTCGGATATTTCAGATTAAAGACTTATTGATTTCAATTGTTGGCAGTGATTATATTAAGATTTCCGACTTCGGTTTATCACGCAAAATCAATAAACATAATCTATCAACATTGGATTATGGCATGCCGGAATTCGTATCGCCAGAAGTTGTGAATAAAGAAGGCGTAAGCTTTTCACATGATATGTGGTCGGTTGGTTTAATCACCTATGTACTGCTTAGTGGTCGAAATCCTTTTCTCGGTGCCGATGATAGGGAAACATTACATAAGATTCGTGAAGGCCGTTGGGATTTCAATGATTCATTTTGGACACATATCTCTGATGATGGTCGCGACTTTATAAGCCGTCTATTACTATATAGTCCTGAGGAACGTATGGACGTGAAAACAGCATTGAAGCATCCTTGGTTCTTTATGCTTGACCGCAAAGCCTCCATGGATGACTATCAAATTGGAACGGATCGTTTGAGAAATTATTATGATCACTTCAGAGATTGGTATGCCAATGCGTCCTGCAAGAATTACTTCCGTAGACGTCGCCTAAGTGGCTGTTTCCAACATCCATCGAAAATGGTCTACCCAAGTGGACATTCATATACCCCAGAACGTACGCCCGAACCATTACCGGAACCAAGAATTAGAAGTAAGCGCGAAGATGTCGTTTCTAAATTCTTGCATCCAGATTATGAGCTTGGTCTCATACAATCTGAGAGCCAGTAAGTAGAGCATAAATAGCACAAAAGTGTTGCAAAATATATAAACTACATCCGCAAAATTTCTAAAAATCTTCAGCTATCAATATGGTCCCGATACTTATTTGTTACAATTAAGAGATGTCAGCTTCCCCGTTAGATTGCGTGAATATATGAAGGTGGCACACAGGCGATCACCATCATTTGCATTAAACGATTCAGTTGATTGGTCGGTAAGTACGGCCGTAATACGACAAGATAATCAGTGTTTCCTACAAAGTTCTAAAATATGGAAATAAATATTTTTAGCTGCCCGTTATTCGTGAAAGACGCCGTTTCACTGACATAATGGACGAAGAAATTGATGATGAACGCACAAGAAGTCGCATTAGCATGTATAGTGCAAATGATTCGTATTCGATTAGACGCCTGAGAACAGAGCTGGGACCCCGATTGGACGAATACACCGAAGCCGATGCGATGCTAGAGAGTCAGCGTGGTGGCTATCCACCGTTCTTTAGGGAGAAGCCACAAACGATTGCCATTACAGATAATAAGCCAGCCCACATACACTGTTTTGCCGTTGGAGATCCGAAGCCCTGTGTACAGTGGTTCAAAAACGATATGGTAATCTCGGAAAGCAAGAGAATCAAGATAACCTATGACGATGATGGTCGTTCGATATTGCGTTTTGAGCCAGCCGTACATTTCGATATTGGTATCTATAAGGCAGTGGCCAGAAATAAGGCAGGTCAAACTGTGGCAAGATGTCGGATAGTCATTGCAACACTTCCCAATGCACCCGACTCGCCGGAAGTATCCGCAACGAGTGCAACCGAAATACTTTTAAGATGGAAGCAACCTCGAGACGACGGACACTCTCCAGTCTTGTGCTATAGTCTGCAGTACAAACTGCAAAGCAGTGATGCGTGGACAACGGTTGCGGATAATATTGATCATGAGTTTTATCTATTGCACGAACTCACACCCAACACCAATTATCATGTGCGTTTGGCTTCAAAGAACCGCATTGGCTGGAGTGACATGGGAATTGCCGTGAATGCATCGACTGCCGGCAATGATGCACCCAAAGTCCATATTACTAAAGCCATGAAACATTTACAACAGTTGACGGAGAAGGGTCAGGAAATAATTCCTGAAGAAGAGCGCGTCCATACCGACTATCACTGTGAGCGTGATCCTCCCACCTGGCTAACTGATGCCTCCGTCAGCGATAAGTATAGCTTTATTTCGGAGATAGCTCGCGGCGAGTTCAGCACGATCGTGAAGGGAATTCAAAAATCCACCGACACCGTTATCGTTGCCAAAATATTCGAAGTAACAGATGAAAATGAAGAATCGATTGTCGCTGAGTTTGATAATTTCAAAACTTTGCGACATGAACGTATTCCAGCTTTGTTCGGCGCATACAAGCCAATGAATGTACCGATTTCGATATTTGTGATGGAGAAACTACAAGGTGCTGATGTCCTAACCTACTTTAGCAGTCGACACGAATACTCGGAACAGATGGTTTCCTGTGTAATTACTCAACTATTGGATGCTCTGCAATATTTGCACTGGCGTGGATATTGTCATCTAAATATTCAGCCCGATAATGTTGTCATGGCATCGGTGCGATCAATTCAAGTGAAACTTGTCGATTTTGGCGCTGCAAAGAAAGTTAATAAGTTGGGAGTAAAAATAACTCCAGCTGGCATGTTGGACTTCCAGCCCCCAGAGATGATTAACGATGAGCCAGTTGTCCCACAGAGTGACATTTGGTCGCTCGGTGTGCTCACCTACCTGCTCCTATCCGGTTGTAGTCCATTCCGTGGCAATGACGAGTATGAAACTACGCAGAACATTTCATTTGTGAGATATCGTTTCGAGAATCTCTTCAAAGAGGTTACACCAGAAGCAACGAGATTTATTATGTTGCTATTTAAGCGTCATCCCACGTAAGTGTAATCTTCGTTTAATTTAAAACATATCTTAATTTTGCTACCGCAACAAATAGGAAAAGACCATATACAGACGATTGTCTGGAGCACAGATGGCTTATGTCTTCCGACTATATGGTTAGGAAGCGTGAACGCGCCATATTCTTAGGGTGTCGACTAAAGGTACTTTAAATTAAGTTTTATTGTGGAATTTGGTTATTAATACAACAAATATTATTACCATCCCTACAGGACTTTAGTGATGAATATCATGAACTTAAAACCAAATCAGCCACAACATCCAAGTCTCTTTATGCGGTTGAAGGCGGACCCACTCCTTCTCAATTGCTCCGATCAAATAGCATTCAAGAGGAATTGCTAACAACGTTTTAGATAATAACTAACGACACACCAGATGTTGTTATGAATTTTCTCTGTATTTCAGCTTACGAATTACGAAAATAATAAAAATTGAGATACCAAATATTTAATTAATAATACGATTTTTTAATCGGAAGGCCAAAAAACGGGTTATATAAATAGCTAACAACACACCAGATGTTGCTCTAAATTTTATCTGTATTTTAGCTTACGAATTACAATAATAATAAAAATGTATTTATTTAGGAAGGCGACAACTAACTATTGCGATGTGATTGGGATTTGTAAACGAGATATATTAGCTATTTGCTATTCTTTTCAGCGAGGATAGATATGCCAAGTCAGGACAAAACGGAAACACTGGTAACAAGTTAACAAGTCTGTAATATAAGACCATTTTATGAAATCATATGGTATTTAGGGTGGTAAAATGATAATACCCTTCACAAGGATATGCAAAGTATCGAATCTAACTACAAAAAGGCTAAAATTACCCTCAATATACACGATTAATCGATGTTTGACTTACATCGCTAGCAAACTTATTGATTAACAAAAAGTATATATATATTTATATTCTGATGTTAAAGTCTTAATATACAAAATCATCATTAGCTAATAAAGATGTATTGTGTCATTTTATTCCTAAAGTTTCCATTTAGTGTATTTTAGATACACACACATGTGCATGCATGTAGGTTGATCGATTGAAGGTGAAATTAAGGCATGGTTAAACAAAGCAGCAGCTGCTTGGCAGTTCATATTGTGTACATGTTTGTTTGTTCATTTGCTCATATGCAAGAAACTTTTTTGGTTTCCTGCTGAGTCATTGAGCTAAGAATCGGCCAACGATGTTGGTCAGTGTGCAAATTAACAAAAAGACCACAGCTAAACTGCTGCTGTTAAGTTTATGCAGGCCTTCGCAAGAATACATAAATATATACGTATGTTTTGAATCTATTGTCATGCCAGGTACTACAACATCTGAACTAGTAAAATGGCAAAAAACACATTTAACATCAGTCGGAAACATAAAACATATCCAGCCAATTTCAACGTGGAGTGCAAATCACAATTATTGGATGAACAAGAAAATGTCAAATTAATTGTCAATCGAAGAAATGCAGTTGTCTACCCAAAAAAATGGTCATTTCGTTGTAAATGGCACAAAAAGTTGGCAATAACTCTAGCACTTATTGTAATTTGTATACTGATTATTTTCGCCTATACAGATATATTTCGAAATAAAATATTTTCGATATTTCTGTCAGATGGATTCGACAAGGTGACAAATATTGGAAAACTGCAGACAGGCTATTACTATAATAATAATAAGCAAGCAGCAGTCGCACTGAATTCAGCAAATCATTCAAGTTTAAAATCAATGCAATATCTAATGAGTTATTCTCCGGTCCAACTGAACCTGAGCACACATCTGAAAGCGTTTTCTTCCAACTACAATATATTTGTTATATACACCAAAGAGAACTATCGTCTGCATATGAAGTTTGATTTGTTTGCACATAGCTTGCTTAAACATACAAATGCTCAATTGCATTTACACATTATAACCGATAAGAAGAGTGAAGAATCTGTCTTGGAAATACTTCAGAGGAAAATTCGAAAATTTAAGCGAATATTAATCTATACGATGTATGATGTGAAAATCTGTTCGGATTTAATACAAGATATAACGGATAAGCTGTTGCCATATTTTAGTTCTTCGCCCAATTCATATTA
Organism: Drosophila fungiperda; assembly: GCA_035042345.1. Lineage (NCBI taxonomy): Eukaryota > Metazoa > Arthropoda > Insecta > Diptera > Drosophilidae > Drosophila > Drosophila fungiperda. Next base: position 3,062,897 of record JAWNLM010000216.1, read on the forward strand.
TTCGGATTCGTTGTTTTTCTTATCACTCGGTTTGCATCGCATTGCTGATAAGAGTTTAGATCGCGCTATTCTTTTCGATTGTGATATTGTGTTTCGGTCGGACATACGGTTACTGTTTGCAGAATTCGATAGATTTTTGCCAAATCAACTTTTCGGATTAGCGCCGGAATTAACGCCGGTCTATCGACATATACTTTACCGTTACCGTACTCGGTACCCGAAATCAAATTTCGGCAATCCATATAATCCAATACAATTAGGAGGAAAGAAAAACAATGAAAATAAGTTAGTATCTAGTCGCAATCGTGATCGTCATGGTTATCCTGGCCTTAACTCTGGTGTGGTACTTATGCTTCTAAATCGCATAAGAGATTCTAAAACATACTTCGAGATGTTAACGCAATTTGAAGTTAATAGATTGGTCGCAAAATATTCGTTTAAGGGTCATCTCGGAGACCAAGACTTTTTTACACTGCTTGGCTTTGAATACCCAAATTTGATATACAGATTAGACTGTGTGTGGAATAGGCAGCTGTGCACCTGGTGGAAGGACCACGGCTATAGTAGTCTATTCGATGCATATTTCCGATGTGAAGGTGTTATCAAAATGTATCATGGCAATTGTAATACACGCATTCCAGAGAGATGAAATACTAACATTTCATTTAATAAATTACATTGTATACAAAAAGTTAAAATTGGCATAAAGTATATTTTTTTTGGTGTTACGGGAAACTTTTTAGGTCTGTCTTTAAAATTTGGTCAGTTACAGATTTTATCTCCAACCAGCCTGATTGCTCTCGAAGGACCTGGATGATTTCACCCATTAACTTAAAGTCTTAAGTTAAGAAATAGTAATTTATTAAGATTTACTTCCTGTAATTTTAATCGGAGTTCGCTTTAAACCTAAATTAAATATAAGATTTTTACGATTATAGAATTATTATCTAAATAAACAGATACAACTATCATATTACGAATTTATGTACCAAACAACACAAATAATTTGTAAATCAAAAATCAAAGCGGAGGCGCATGATATATAATAATCGTGTCACACAGGAAAACACCAAATAAAGCCAACACTAATCTGGGAAGATTCCATTTGGAACCCGACTGCAGCGTTCTTACTTTATCTATACTTTGAAAAATAATAGAATGCTTGAATTGATAGGTATACTCTAATTATAGATCTAAAGCTATTGCTCCAACTCACATACATATGCATAAATCAGATATGGATAAATATGACTGATTCATCATTTTAATGAGTTGTACAAGTAAACTATTAATTTTATAGTATGTATTATAAGTTACAAATACTAAGATATTATTGTACTTCAACTAATCACCAATTTGACATTCAAGCGAGACGGCCTTACGTTTTAAAGTCTAAAGCATCAAAGTGCATATCTACTTAAGTATACATATATTTACATGCATATGTATATTTACACAGATACATATGTATGTTATATATAAATGAGTACGTCCGTATATCAATCTGTCTGCCGTTGACCACGTATAAAAGCAACCCCCATTGAAATCGTCGTTAGTTTGTTCGAGTTATTTGACTACTGCACAACTGGTTTCTGGTGTTTGTTGAAGTATTCGATTTGTATTTAAAATCTTAAATAGTAGGAGCGGCATACGAAAGGTAATATTTGAATTTCAATTAGTTACTTGATAATTTATACTATATACTTTATTAAATATTTATTTTTGCGCAATATTTGCGATTTGTTCAGCCAATTAATATCGTAAACAAATTCGAAGCTACTAATGTGCATAAATTATTTACTGGCTGGACAAATTAGTTTTAATGTAGTTTACGGTGTGAATGCGAGCTGATATTGATATGCGCATAAATCTAAAAGCTTTTAATGATCAAAACAAAATGTGGTGTCCAAAATAGGAGTTTCTTTATAAATCAAATCAAAATCAAGTACGTTTATTGCATAAATCAAGATGTTTACTAAATATTTACCAAGTGACCTTGTAGTATGTCTTCTAAATCAAACAATTTTTCAATTCGTAACTTCATTTTCGATAGATTATATGTAATTTTTAGTGTGTTCTTCAGTTTAAGAAATAACACTAGCAGACTATAAGCGCTAGAGATTTTCATCTCATTCTAAACGATCTAAGTTTATTTTAATTGAGTGTCGAAGAAGATTCGAAAAGTAAAAGGCACGTAGTGTATTGTCGAATAACAACCAAAGATATTGAATCTTTGTACTAATTTGGAAGTCCTAGTTTATAGTCGATAAGTGATTACGAAATTGTGGATGATTTTAGTATCGCGTACTTTAAAACTGTAGTGTTTTTCCTATAATTTATTAACATTATTTTTCCTTCAAATGTGTTACAGAATCAAAATGAAGGCAACTTTTTTCCTTTTGACTCTGGCGATAATAGTATGCGTGAATGCCGATGACCAATATACTACTAAATATGATCATATTGATGTAGATGAAATATTGAAATCTGAGAGACTATTCAGCAATTATTTCAAATGCCTCATTGACACTGGAAAGTGCACTCCCGAAGCAAAGGAGCTGAAGAAATCACTACCTGATGCTCTGAAAACAGAATGCAGCAAGTGTAGTGAAAAGCAAAGACAAAACAGTGACAAAGTTCTTCGTCACATTATCGATCACAAGCCAGAGGAATGGAAAGTTTTGCAAGCCAAATATGACCCTGAAGAAACTTACATTAAACGCTACAGGGCACAAGCCAAGGATCGCGGAATAAATATTTAGATCAAAGCTGAATGTTAAAAATTTTCAATTAGATCAAAAATGTTTTTATTTTATAAGAAGCTACTGTGATGGAACTTGGAAACTCATCTCTTATGAGACTTCCAGTGGAGAAATTTTAAATCCATTGTGTAGCATACAATTAGGTTAAATGGTGATAACAAAGTTGTTTAATGTATGCAAAATAAATAAAATTTTATTGTTGAGTATATCGTTTTTGTACTAATATAAAAAATGTATAACAAAAACATGTTTTTTATCAACTAAATTATTAAAGGTTACTGTACGGTCGCGATCCTACAAAACTGATTGATTTGTAGACTTGAATCTCCGGTTTATAACAACCGGAGATTCACGTGTTACTGCATGTAGGCAGCTGTTGAAGGGGTTTAACGTCCGGTGTGAACTGAAATTTTACTGTGCAAAAATTCCATTAAAAAAAAAATGAAAAAAGAATTGCAGCTTTTCCTATAGAGTTAATACGCAATATTTTTTACATATAATATTTATGCAAAAGTCCCATGCTTTTTGACTGATGTCGCTCTGTGTGAGAAGCCTAAAGAAACGGTGAAATGAAACAAAATCTTTTGAGTAATAATCGAAAAATATAGCTTTCAATTCATCGCGGTAAGTCACATCACTAATGCAAAATATAAACAAGACTATAGGCAAAGCAAATTATTAAATTTGATTTGATCTGTATGAACAATATTTTATTTTAATGTCAGTTTCTAATAAAATTGGATAACATTTTAAGAATGTGGACTATGTTAGTTAATTAACCAACACTCTGAAACAAAAATTTGATTTGGTCAGACGAAAATGTTTTTGTCAATTGCACCCCCGCTGATGGACTTTGAAGATGAACTCTTGTGGATCAATCAATTAAACAATCAGAATATAGCAGTTCTTTATGATAAATCAAATTATGTTACGCCCAACACAAAGTTGCTGATCGAACAAGCTTTCATCCAGCCACTAAGTCTACAAGATCAACAGATTCTCTTTGACGATCTACAAAAGCAAAATAGAAATATTGCCCATCAATATGGGTTGACACCAGCCAAAGTACGTATTTATGTCTTATTTGAAAGGCATGTGTCTACTAAAATTCTTGCCTATAGCTTCCACAGCTGGTTGAGAACAATCCTTTAATTTCAATCGAAATTCTGTTGAGGCTAATGCTGAATACCGACATAACGGAATATTTCAACATTTTGGTGAACATGGACATAACGCTACATTCAATGGAAGTGGTCAACAGGTAAGCGAGAACAATATAAGGTTACTTTCCAAACATCGCGGATAATTTACTTGTATTCTTTCAGACTGACAACATCTTGTCCATTACCTACCGAATTCATCCATTTATACATTAGTAATTGCATTTCGGCGTGCGAAACTGTAAAAGATAAATACATGCAGTCGCGATTGGTTCGATTAGTTTGTGTATTTCTACAGTCCTTGATTCGCAACAAGATCATTAATGTTAAGGTACGATATTCTGTATAATATAAAACTGATACGTGCATCCAAGAAATAGATAAATGCTCACCATTCCCTTCATTTTTACCTTTTAGGAACTGTTCATTGAAATTGAAGCATTTTGTGTTGGATTTAGTAAAATTAAGGAAGCTGCCGCATTATACCGCCTTATTAAACACTTGGAAACTGGAGACACAATGCAAACTTCAAATTCGCTAACAAAGCAATAAGCAAATGTGTTTAAAACTATGTGAATAAATAAAGTGTATGCTGATCGTGAATTAAACATTTTAGAATTTCGTAAAAAATTTTAAACTCCGATTCACATTGCCGACAGCTGGATGTTACTACTAATACATAATAATGTGTTCTGCTTGGTGGTGTTACCAAAGATTTGTGAAAGCGAGAAAATATATAGTCTCTCTCGGCAATTAACGGATCTGATGGTAGATATGCTCAAACAAATTCACAAGGGTTCTGCTGGCATCGATACATTTTATTGAGGATATATAATGACGATATTTGAGACTCTGTTTTGCCGTCACGCAGAAATTCATCGTCTGCAAATTGGTTCGTTGGTGCTTCACAATAAAAATTGTGCAATGCTTGATGTCGTGATTAATTTAAAACTATCGTATACCAATTTAGTGAAACAATATGAAAGTGGAATATGGATGTGACATTTCAGCATGGCATCTTGTTATATATTAAATATCATATTGTGTCCAAAGTAAATTATCTAAGAACATGAAGCTATTTAAAGCGATAGCAAGCAAATATTTAACTATTTGATTTAAGCATAATAAGTGAAATTAAATTTACTATATGCTTAGCAATATTCAGACTTTTGCAAACATAATGATATGTATTTGTTATCGAAAAAGCAACGAGTGGAAACGTAGCAAAAAAAGAACGAACAGAAAAGATATCCGATAGTTCATTCACAAAAACGTGCTTCATTCTCTTTTTGTTAACCATTGGAACGAGTTCAGTTTGCTTCTGACCAGTTCTTCTGCTATAGCCCCCCAACAAGATTTAGCCTTGAACTTTCAGAGCGATTGCTATTATCAGCAGAGAACAAATATAAGTGTAATGCATAAAGATTAATACGAAAATTAATAGTATTAATTTAAAACAAAAACGATGGCACCAAATGCAGCGAGACCTGTGGAGCGTTATGAGTCCAGTAACCAAGGAGTAAACGCTATTTTATTGGGCCCTCCCGGCTCTGGCAAAGGCACACAGGTGGGTTAAATAAGCTACAAATGAGAGAGTGTGTGTGTTTATATATACATATATACTATGTTATGTAATTGAACAGTTGTTTTGACACTGACTTTCTCCTATAAATATTTATGCATGGCAAAGGTCAAATTTGGCGGCAATTGCTTGAAAATTGGGGAGAAAATGAATTAGCACGAATTGTTAGTGAAGGTGCCAAGCGTGTTAAATATGCATCTCGACAAAAAATATATGTATATTTATATGTTTCGGCTGTTATGTGGCACCAAATAACTAATTACTCTGTAATAGGTTTTATTAACAAAGCTGGGTTTTGTGAATTTGTTTAATGTTCCATTTGCGTTTTTTCTAGGCACCTCTTCTTAAGGAGAAGTTCTGCGTGTGTCATTTATCAACTGGCGACATGCTACGCGCCGAAATTGCATCGGGTTCGAAACTTGGCTCAGATCTGAAAAAGGTTATGGATGAGGGTAAACTTGTATCCGATGATTTGGTTGTGGATATGATTGATTCTAACTTGGACAAACCCGAATGCAAAAACGGATTTTTGTTGGATGGATTTCCCAGGACAGTTGTCCAAGCTGAAAAGGTATTCTACTCTATTTAATAAAAAACATTTATAATACAAATAAATCTTTAATTGGTTTAGCTTGATACGTTGCTTGACAAGAGAAAGACTCACTTGGATGCTGTTATTGAATTTGCCATTGATGATAATCTGTTGGTCAGGAGAATAACCGGTCGCCTGATTCATCAAGCAAGTGGCAGGTCCTACCACGAAGAGTTTGCGCCACCCAAAGTATCAATGAAAGATGATGTAAGTAAGTTTATAGCATACAAAAACAATTTAGTTTGATATTTTTAACAATAGATTACTGGGGAGCTTTTAATGAGGCGTAGTGACGATAATGCCGAGGCCCTGAAAAAACGCTTGGAATCATATCATAAGCAAACGAAGCCGCTGGTTGACTACTATGGCCTGAGAGGATTACATTTTAAGGTCGATGCTGCGAAGAAAGCCAGCGATGTTTTTTCGACGATTGACTCAATTTTCCAAAGAAAAGCGCATGCAAAAGCTTAATTTCTATTGGGTTTTTTTTCAATTCATACTACTCTACTGCCTGTTTAATTTCGATAATTAACAAATAGTTAAACACACTGAAAAGCAATGGTAATTTGTTAAAAAGTTATTTAATATTATTTGTGGCACTGCAAATGTAATTGTACATTTTTAGAAATAAATACGGGTTTATACAACTATTCAAGTAAAAAGTACATATCTCAGTTGTTTTTCATTTAAAGTGGTCAACTCATTTTAGTAATGCGAAACGCAATCTTTGCTCGTTCAAAGTTCAACTCACAGTTGGAAATTGTTTTTATTTCCTAGAAGTAACTTTCAAAGATAGAGCTTGCACGCATACGCTTTATGATAAGATAAGTGTCGACCTTGCTCGCATAGGACCTCTGAGAGAATATTAAGAAGCTTACAAGAGTATCTAAAATAATTTATTAAAATAAATGAACAGGCTTTGACCAGAAAAACTTCTAATGGTATTGTTCAGTTCCCCAACCATATTCGGAGTCGCGATTTCTTCGTCAAATTTTTTGAGATACAAAAATACAACCGAGATTCAGGAAAAAGCTTTTGTACTGATACTGCCATGTCGGGATACATAGTGCAATTATAGTTTATTGAATCTATCTATTATAGTATCTAAAGCATTGTCTTTCTGCGCCTGAAGAAATCATGATTTAATTCGCACCTTTAACACGATAGGGTTTTATACCTCTATTCGACAGACTCTCCTAGAAGAGTTCGAGAGTAACTTTATCTGCTAAAAGCTCTCGAGAAGCCCTGCAATTCCTTGTGCACTTGTATTTTATATGATTTGACTTTGATGTTTAATATATTTTATTACATACATATTTGTGATTTTATTTTTTAACTATAATAATCTTACATATTTACAAATTTCTATAAAAGCGTACAACAACAATATTTTTTTTTCTGTCCTTTTGTTTGTGTTGAGTTCATCTCTCGCACAATGGTTGCAAACACTTCATTGACATTTATTCGATCCTTAGCTGATGCTTCAATAAATGGACATTCCCAATGTTGAGCCAAGGTATTACCTAAATCAAATAAATAACAAATAACACAAATTGCAGTTAGGTCAATTGTCATGTTTAATTCGGTTTATTTTTAATTGCAATTATAAGTTAATAAACTAATAATAAAATAATATTAGTAGTAAGAGACACATAGAGGTATTGTTTTGCACATCTATGAAGAAACAAGTAATTGGTCTTATATATTGTCGTAATCTTGCCAACCCACTAAAACCAATATGGATTTGTCATAGTTGGGTGCGATAGGAATTGTATATTTAACACATTTGTTTTTTTTCTTTTCTTAAAATTACATTTTCCATTTTTTTTTTTTAATATTTCTGCGGTGTTTGTCATGCATCCATATATCACCATAAATGATTACACATTATTTGGAATAAATATTAAGATGACCGAAGTTGTATTAGATACAAGCAGTTTTATATACAATTAAAATTCTTTTTTTCAGGTTTTTTACATGTTATAGTATGATACAAAAAATCTTACCTTCAGCAGTCGATACTTCTCTCTGGCAATCCAAATCAAATTTATTCGCTACTAGCAAAATGGGTGCTGGCTGGTTTTGTTTAACGCGAGAAATCACTTGTTTCATACTTGAAATGTCCTTTAATGAAAAATTAATAAAAAAAAAAAAACAATGATTTTTATTTTCAAATTCGACTTTAAAATAGCATAATCATCTGTATAATAATCAGTATTTAAAATAGCATAATCAATTCACTGCTATTGTACATTTGTTATTATATTTTTTTAAATAGTTAATTACCTGAAATGTTTGATGGTTTGTCAGCGAATACATTACAATGAAGCCATGTCCATTTTTGATGTAGAGATCTCGCATAGAAGCAAATTGCTCAGTTCCGGCTGTGTCTAAGATTTCCAAAACACAAGGGGAACTGTCCACCTGTAAATACATGAAAGAAGAATTCATTAAATTTCTGTGTTTTTTTTATATAATTATCAGTTATTAATTATTATTATATGCGTGCAATTATCATCTACATTTGTCAAACAAATTGCTAAATTTGTTTCTTTATATTGGTAGATTAAGACTACGATTAAGATTGCTGCAGCTTTAAAAAAAATTAAGACTATTCCTTGTTAAATCAAAGTAGCTATCCGTAATACCATCGCAGAGTGGAATGAGTTTTTTCGAAGATTCTAAAAAATTATTGCTAAAATAAGCAAGTAAAACATGTTTTTGCAAAGAAACAGAAATTAACATGGCGAATTCAATGGTGTTGATGAAAATGGACAAATACACAAGCAGTCAAAAACTGCATTTGAAAATTTGGTCTAAATAATAAATCATATTTTAAGCTATTCATGGATTTTAAAACACGTATGCTTAAAAATCGCTCCCAAAGAAAACGAATTACAAAAAGCTACATTTTAATATTAAGTTTTTAATGATTCGTTTGGCAATAAGCACTTTGTGAATAATTTAATGCACTAAGTATTTTCAGTTGGCAGAGCTTGAAAATCTATCTAATTTCTTTTGGTAAAACGTTTATTGTAATATTAAAAGGAATCTAGTTTGTTTTGTAATTTATAGAAATATTTAAATGATTATGGGAATTCCAACAAATTTTTCCGTTAACTCAAATTAAGTAAGTTCAAATCTGTCCTAATAATCGCCAAAGCCGTAACACGGATTATAGAGAAAATACTATTAATAGATCGAATTATTTTATTAGTGGTATATGATTATGTGAGATAGAATATCCTAATAAACAAACATTATATGTTAATGTTTCTATTATAGCTATAGATATAGGGAAAAACTTTTATCGACAATTTTCGGAAAATTATATACTGCCTGCAGCAAAAAGACAGATATATTCGAAGTTTCATCATGATAGCTTTAAAACTAAGAAGAAGCTAATGATGCTGTTCAAGAATTGATAAATACTATCTATATGCAATGGATTTGACTGGTAAGTTTTCTTACTACACAAACTTTATTTACTATTTTTAAATTGAAGATCTATGATATAGAACTCCAATGCTTACAATACTTCAAAAGTGCTGAATTTTGTAAATATATAAATGAGTAAAAATTTTCAACGCTTCTTTTTTGATAATTAATGTTGTTTCAGTTAAAAGTATTAAATTATCCCTGCAATAATCGTTTTTTTTCACATCAGCTTAACTAGCAAAATTACAGCGAACCACCCCTGCAAAACTGGCTTGTCAAACTACCTAATTCGGTTAGTGACTTTCATGTTTTTGCAAGTAGTACTTCTGCATGCAACGAAAAGTACTTTTGGGGTAGCAGCAAGGTTCAATTGGGTTGCGTCTGCACTTTTTTGACATTTTTGCATTGCTTATAATGCATTTTTATAACCGTAATTTTCTTGTATGGGCGGTTACCGGTATAAATTGCGTATATTATATATTTTGCCTATACACATACATACACACATAAATAGATATAATTTGTACATGGGTGGTGCAACAAATGGGCCTTCTTTGTTTTGTGTTTATATGTACATAAAATTATCACCATTCAAATCACTACATTTTATGAGTCATAAATACATCGCTTAATAAGCATACATTTATCTAAAAATAACAGTTACTAATTGCTGCAACCAACTAAAAAGCAGCACTAAGGAACCACTTAGTTTTGTTATTTTTATCTTTTATCAGTATTGTAATATCAACAATGACCGAAAACCACATAAATACATGTAATTTTATGTATGGGCACAAATGAATTCGTACACACACACATATACGTATATATATACGTAAATATATATGCATATATACAAGATATTTGTGTACAAAGATACATATGTGCATGTGTAAGTATATATTGTGCTTACAATATGTATGCATATAAAATATATATGTATTGTGGTAGCAAACCTCTATTTCCTTTCGATAGAAATCCTCGATAGTGGGGTCATATTTTTCAATGAAACATCCCGAAACAAATTGAACAGTTAGGGCCGATTTTCCAACGCCACCAGAACCAAGTACAACCACTTTAAATTCGCGCATGTTTAAAGAACTTGTTTATAATGTACACCGATTATTGTTCCAAAATAAAAATTATTTTACAAAGCGTTTACTGAGACGACGAATGAATCATGTGTATGGGCATTGTGCACAAATTGAATTATTTTTACAAACGACAATAGACGCGGTATGTTTAAATGTATTATGAATTATATTTAATTATTTATTATAATTCTGATTCATAGGCATATTTTTTCTTTATATTTTTAACTTCGACCACTGGCATTCGGAGAAAACGAGCAATGTACAGACTAGAGATGTGCAATTATTAATTTTCCTAACCTGTTACTTGTCACTACTACTCACATATAGATAACTGTTAAAGTAACAATCGATAATAGTATATTTGATGTTACCTTGACCGCTAGATAACTGCATTTTATCAGCTTAATAAATACAAACATATTAAAGCTGTAAACTTATTTTTACCACTTTAGCCATTGTGGTCATGGTGTTTATTATTATTGCTATTATATGTAAATATGAACAATCAGACAATCAGAAAGTTGATCACCACCACAATCACCAACTATCGTATGATCTGCCGTGCCGGTTCAAACGTTACAATGTGTAATGCAATGCCTATGCCCACAACATCCCCAATATAAACTAGCATAATTAGAAAGCACAATGTTTTTGGAAAATTACTAAAAATGCTATAAAAATGCTACAGCCGAAACATTGTAAAAATTTATTCGCTTTTCCAAACCTTAGTCTATTTATTCATATTTTTGCTTGATAACTATTAAGGCATTAAAACAAAACCGTGTTAAATCCTATGTTTTCGGCGGTAAGTTATTAAGTTGATACGCTTGTGATTTTTTTAAAGATATGAAGCACTGTTTACAGAGAAAAAACAGAAAACAGTGTTTAGTTGGCGAAAAATAAATGAACTACAATGAAATAAATAAATGAAACGAATGGTAACAGAGCAGACAGAACAACGAATGATTACAATTTAGAGTTTGTCCAAACCAGAAAGTAGTCAAAAATGCATTCGACTGATGCGCTATTCATTTAATTAATTATTAAAGCGAATTTTTATTCATTTAGTGGTCTGAATTAATGTATAAAAGTTGGGTTTGAGCTTTTACATGTCTACATGATAGATGAGCAACTCCTTTGCCGAAAACCTTGTCCACTTATTTTACATGCTATGTAATAAGTTAAATTGAAAAATCGTATTAAATATTTACATGTTTTTATTTCTTTTTATTTATGTTTTTATTTCTTAACCTTTTGGCTGTTTTTTCAATAAATTTTGACAGAAATTAAAGTTTGAGCAATTGATTGAAATATAGAAAGCAGAACTAAATTAAATTTAATATGATTTTAAATATTTATTTAGAAAACTAAGAAAACATAAAAGAATTCATAAAGTCTATGGTTCGTGATATCAAATTGTGTTCCATTTTCTTGTTCCAGCAACGATGCATACGATATCGATATAACCGGAAACTGATTGTTGTGTGACAAACATTTCTACCGACTCTTTTTCTTTGCGGCACTTCGGTCGACGGTACGTCCAATTTTGCGTTGACCCAAAATCCAAAAAATTAACATTGATCTTTATATTTTAGTTGCTGAAAACACCCAAAATGCCACCCAAATTTGACCCCACAGAAGTTAAAAATGGTATGTTTTTAAATTCAATCCATTTTAAATCTGTGTTTAACATTGTATATACATTTTTTATTTTTTAGTTTACCTGCGTTGCGTAGGAGGCGAGGTTGGCGCCACTTCATCGTTGGCTCCCAAAATCGGTCCCCTTGGCTTGGTTAGTACTCGCCATTTAATTTGCTTTAATTCTAAAGCTAATTGTGATTGCAGTCTCCCAAAAAAGTAGGTGATGATATTGCCAAAGCCACTTCCGACTGGAAGGGTCTGAAGATCACCGTTTGCCTGACTATCCAAAACAGACAGGCCACAATTTCTGTTGTTCCATCGGCTGCCTCCCTAATCATCAGGGCCCTGAAGGAACCTCCACGTGACAGAAAGAAGCAGAAGAACAGTAAGTTTATTTAACTCTTCGTAGTTCTGTGATTTTGAACAAGGAAACAACAATAACACTGTATGAAGAAATTTTTACATATTTATAAAAGGGACAGAATCATTTAGTGAACCATCTGTTCAGTATAGGCCGGTTCGAATTTATTTAACACATTTCGTAGTTCTTCAACTGGACAGCTAAATTCTTTTCGATTTTATTTATTTTTTTCTAAAGGCAGCCAAACTCCAAAGCAGTGTTTTATTAATATAATTAACCAACAACTGATTCAATGCTATTTAATTGTGCCAAATATTTCAAGTCTACTTGGGCTCCTTTATTTATTTACTCTTGACTAAAATCAGTCGACACAATACAATTCTGATTTTAATTCTTTAATAGTCTATCAGTGAAGGCGAGTGTTGAGCAATTTAGCCAAGTGATTTGCTGAAAGTTTTTGATTTAATTGATTTTAATATATTTTGGTTTTTGTATATTTCAGTCAAGCACAGTGGCAACATCGCTTTCGATGATATTTTGGCTATCGCACGAACAATGAGGCCGAGGTCAATGGCCCGTGAGCTGAAAGGTACCTGCAAGGAAGTGCTTGGCACAGCCCAGAGTGTTGGATGCACCGTTGATGGCAAACATCCTCATGATGTTATCGACGAGCTCAACAATGGCTCCATGGAATGCCCTGCAGAATAATTGTAGATTCTGTTGATGAAATAATTAATAAAATCGGTTTTGCAATCAGCTATGTGAAACGTTAAATATAATTTTTTTTAAAACCAAAAGTATTCCAAATTTAGTTTATACGTATGTATAATCCCAGTGAGTATTGAGTTTTTATCAATGGAGTAAAAAACATAAACTGTATGCTTTGTATTCAGGACAGTTTACTTTTGAAAATAGCTAATATTTGTATTATATTTCTGCTCAAATGCTAAAAGGCATTTGATAGTATGCATTCTTTATTTTAACATGCATTTTGACCAAGAGCCTAATTTTTGAAGTGCAGTGTTAATCTGGAGAGGAATCACTATCGCCAAATCAAAAACGATAAGCATGTTAATTAAAAGCAGCAACTAAATCAATGCAAAATTTTTTTAAAAATTAATTGGTTTTCCAACACTGGTTGATGAACATAGCAGATAGTAGAAGTGTTTCACATCATCATCAAATACCGTTTGTTCCATAATCTGTAGCATAATGTAATAAGGGTGCTAACTTGTCAGGGAATATCGGAATGAAAGGAAACTTCCAGTAAAAATCGATAGGCCGATGTTACAAAGTACGCGTACATCACTAGAGTCGACTCTCTTTCCGGTTCGGCCTTTGACAACGGTTGACGAAATGGTTGGTAATTAAATCGACAATGCTTAAAGAAATCTTTTGTTGGTATTTATAGTACTATTTATATTTATCTGTACAATTTTTTGATTTTTTAGGCGGCACATAAATCGTTCCGCATCAAGCAGAAGCTAGCTAAAAAGCTGAAGCAAAACAGATCAGTTCCCCAATGGGTTCGCTTGCGCACAGGAAATACCATAAGGTAAGTTTATCTACGTAGATGATAGATGTGTTTAATATTGGATTAATGTTTTGTTTAGTGACTTAAGAAGAAAAATTAAAACATGTTATTTAGTGAATGGGGAATTATGTCGCTTCAACCACTTTTTTTGTGTATTTGGATGTGATATTTAGTTAACTGCACTGAAACTGGTTGCGTGTTTTCCTCGCGAGCTATAAATCGACATAATTTACTAAAGTTTGATAACCTTAATTTTACAGGTACAACGCTAAGCGTCGTCACTGGAGGCGGACCAAGTTGAAGCTGTAAATTTGTGATTCAAATCAATTAATTGATTTCCAGCATAACCAATAAATTCAATCTTGAAGTACAGCAAACAAGAATATTTCTTTTAATTCGGGGACTGTAAATTGATTATTACTGGTTGTCACATTTTATTTTTTGGCGAGCTTGAGGTGCAGATTTGTTGCCTATTCCATGTTAATTATATTTGTTATAGCGATTCTGCATTATGTGTTCCGAGACTTGTAATTTGCAAATTGGTTATAAAAATAATATGCAGTGGAAATACATGAATTGTTTATAATTCAAGGCAACATATGCAATGCACTAATAAGCGATAAGAAAGCAACAACATGTTTAGTGTAAGTAAGATACTCGTTCAGCACGTTACAATATCGCAATTATTTTCATTTATTTTTTTTTTAAATATTTGTAGTTAAAAAGTATTTCTGATAATTTCATTCAAGCGAATCAGCTGTGACTACTGTCGAATTAAAAAGCTCCAGCTGGAAGTGCTACTATTCTCATAGTACCCGTAAAAATTTGAACTCCAATATTAAGTTTACAACACTTTTATCGATTATTTTGTGGGTTTCATTGATGCGTCTGACTTATGCAGCCAATGACTCAGTAATATTTCTGCTACTAAATCCGTACCAATCGTGTGGCTTATGTTAGTAGTAAGTTAATTTTCCATAATAATTCGTGACTAGTTCACATTGCAATTTTTATCGATGATGAAATCGTATTGCCTGAAACTAGTGACAATTAAATATCGGCCATCTCTATTGACTACCCAGCACTTGATTAATCTAAGGTGCTTCAAATACTTGTTTGTAGAGCACATAAATTGTAATTTTGTAGATATCGATTGGTATTTAACCAAGATTGACTAACATATTTACAGATTATTTAAGGGTTTCCATGCATTGATCAGTCTGTGAGTGTTCGTATTTGCAGTGCTTTTTATTGCGGTTCGCGTATTGATTTTAGACACAATTCACACATCAAATATATCTCTGACATACCCAACATATATATGAGGAACTCACGGTAAAAACAATGCACACTCAAGGACAGGGTCAACAGACGCAGCAGCACTCTTCGCCACATTCCCTACTGCAGCAACAAAATCATCTACCCAACAACAACAATGCAGTTGGAAAGCCCAACGATCACCCACCACTCGCTTCTGTCGGTAAGAGCAATGAATGATTACAAAGTTTTATATTAAGGCAGATATACACCTACATATTAACATGTGTGTGCATATTAGCATTAGCACACGTGAATCGCACGAACGTAATCGGCCGTACAACAGAACAATAATGGAAAATTTCGTTAAAATACAATATATGTACGTACAATACATCATTCATGTGTGTGTTTTGTGGTTCTTGCGTGTATGCATGTGTATTACCAACTGCATTTGTATATGAGTAAACACACACCCACACAAGCAAATGCGTAACTGTATGAGTCGGTCACTGGAAAATAACTGCACTCGTTAAACATTTGGGTGAAGTTCTATTTTTGCGGCTTTTCCAAAAAAAATATGAAAAAATCGAAGGCGTTTCATTTTAGGCAAAAGGAAGTTAATTAAACAAAAAGTTCATTTTTGTTGCATTTTGGTAAGATAAAAGTAAGTTATGAGCAACAAAAGTTGCAACGATTTGTTAAACCACTTAAAGTAATTATTAATGGAAATAACATAGTTTAAAAATGGATAAAATTCAGAAAAATGAAATGTCTATCTATATATTTCTAGCGATGTTCTGTTGTTAAAATAGGTATTTTTATTAGCAAAGGTGATCTTGTAATTTATTAAAAAGTGTTTTTGTAGGATTATTGGAGTTGGCGCATCGGGAATATCAAGCTGTAGACTATGAGAACGCAGAGAAGCATTGCATGCAATTATGGCGGCAGGATAGCACCAATACAGGAGTCCTATTGCTGCTGTCCTCAATTCATTTTCAATGCAGACGACTGGATAAATCGGCGCAATTCTCAACACTGGCCATCAAACAAAATCCGGTGCTTGCAGAAGCTTACAGGTAAGATCTTGTTCCTATTAATAGCCTTGCAGAGTATATTTAAATTTTGTCGTTAAGTTTGCGTCTTCGATCCGATAAGGTAATAAACAATATGTCAAAAGCCGAGTTACAAGATGAGACATTAAAGTAGAATTTGACAATGTTCAACCTGCTTCTACGATATAACTACTTTATTAGGTTTAAAACAAGATTAGAAACAGTTGACCTTCCATCTACAAGGGTATGTAAATTTAGGCCAGTCTGAAATAGTCTTTTGTATTTGTTGTTAATAATAAGATTGATTGCACACAATTTCCTGATTTAGAGATTATTATTATTGTTTAATTACCAGACAGTAATTGAGTACATAATATCCCGTATTGCAGCAACCTTGGAAATGTTTACAAGGAAAGAGGACTCTTGCAAGAAGCTTTAGACAACTATCGCAGAGCTGTACGCTTGAAGCCCGACTTTATCGATGGATATATAAATTTGGCTGCTGCATTAGTAGCTGCACGTGATATGGAGTCTGCCGTTCAAGCTTATATAACCGCATTGCAATATAATCCCGTAAGTTTACCTCTTAAAATAGTGCTCAAATTAAAAATGATTATTGAATTCTCTTATTATTTTTATTAGGACTTGTACTGCGTGCGCAGTGATTTGGGTAACCTGCTGAAGGCTTTAGGTCGCTTGGAGGAAGCCAAAGTAATTAATCTTTTATATATTTTATACAATGTTCTGAAAGATTAACAGATTAGATTTGTTCTTGTTACTTCTCAATAAAATTGTAGGCCTGTTATTTGAAGGCAATTGAAACATGTCCAGGATTCGCCGTGGCATGGAGCAATTTGGGCTGTGTTTTTAACGCGCAAGGAGAGATTTGGCTGGCAATTCATCACTTTGAAAAAGCCGTCACACTTGATCCCAATTTCTTGGACGCGTACATCAACTTGGGCAACGTGCTTAAGGAGGCCAGAATATTCGACAGGTTAGTTATTTTAATAAATATTATCAGTGTTTAAATTGTTTGTTTATGTTGTAATTTGTAATTTTTTTTATTATTGGAGTGTGAATTAAACTCACGTAAGAAACAAATAAGAAAAACTCTCGCACACTCTTTAATAACATTGTACGATATACAATGTTATTAAAGAGTGTGCGAGAGTCGCCATCTTGTTGGTGATGATGGCAAGAAGGATGATAGGGCAGAATGCAAAACATGCAGCAGTTTAACCTCCTTTCATTTGCTCTCCATCTCTGACATCGCATTAGGTGTTGTAAAGTAGATGCATCTTTTGTTTTTTTTATTTGGTTCACCCGCCAGCATGCTTTTTTGGCTCTTCAAAACTAAAACTTGGCAGCAATGTGTCATTAAACCAATTGATTTTCTGTTTTGAAGCTGTTAGCCTTGGGGCAACCCTCGTATATTCTAAAAATATCTGTGCACATGGAAATCAAAAAATTTAGTTTCTTTTTTGATTCTGAAATTTCGCTGGTGGCCGCAGAACATATACATTGATAACGACTTATATGTATATAGATACATATATCTAGAGCGATCATTTCCCGCCCTGTGGAAATGACCTTGAAAATTGTATTTAGTTTATGTTATGTAAAACAAGAATAATTTATGAATATTTAAAAACTGTACTCCTTTTTTTTACTAGGATATTAATTAGCAGAAGAAGTAATTAAATATTTGTTTATCTTTATCTTTTTTGTTGAATTGTATATAGACAGACACACTACGAGTAAACGAAATAATAGAAAAACAATTTTACTTCATGGCAAAGTATACAAAATCAAGCATAAGAATTGATGTTCGACTAGCAGCTACCCTGTTGCAAAGTGTAATGAGAATGTAATACAGATATTTGTTCTCACTTATTTCCTCTCTTCGTAGTGATCTGCCAATAATTTCCAATATTGTCGAAATCTTTTAATTATTTTTCTAATCAATAAGATAATATATTTTGACTGCAATGGTGCCATTCATTTTATAATTACCTTGAACTTCCATATTAAGTCTAACCTGCTCATTTTGTTAGCTACAGGGTACATAAATAATTTCTTGAAAATTTGATCTTCAACAAAATTAAGCACACCACATACGGTGTGTGTAGGCAGTTTACTCAAGTCATCTTGTTTTTGAATTATTATGACTTTTTTCGAAAATAAAGTCGCCGAAAATTATTTTATATATTTGGCATAAACTGTGTTTTTTGTTGGCGCTTTCATTACCCCTACTGACTAAATTGTTTCAAATCGTTTTGCACTTTTAATAGATTAGTATCATGTTAACTGTTCCAAATGCAAGTAAGGTGCTGTAATTATAACAATGGACTGTCAGTGCATAGTTATTTATACAATTGTTCGTATTCGAGTAGACCAAGATAAGGCGCTCGAATACACGAAACCATATAGTAATAAATATGTAAATCGATATATGAATATATGGCGACATTGGTGGAAAAGGTAAATAAACAAGATTATATTAAACATTAAAACCAAATGTTGACTGTACTACATATTAAAAACAATTCTCTTTGATGATTTAAGAACTATGACTAACAACGATTCCAAGGATTCAATGTTGCCGTGTATCTGTATTTCACACATATGGTAGCCTGATCGGAACGAAAACTTAACATTTTGTCTTATCAGTAAATTTTGAGTGTTTTTTTCTAGTATGCAAATTATGAAGAAACACAAAAATCGAATAGTTGTACTAAATGTCTCATCGGAAATATATTCATAAATATAATTTAATATGGATAATTTGAAAACAACAAAATTGTGGGGCATCATTAGCTAAAACGGTAAAATCGTAAAGTGCTAGATCCTTAAAATATTCAACATTTTTAATTTTGTTGAAATCCTTATTTTATAAATAACAATCTTCTTTATTTAAATTAGTCTATCAACAATCGAGTTTATATATATATAAAAAGATAATAAACGAACTCGATTGTTGATATATATATATATAATAATTTTGTGTTTAAATTTTGGTTAATATATATTTTTATTCATAAATATGCTCAATTAAATATGTAAGTTTGTGTTATTAAAATATTAATACACGACTATGAGTATTAATGAGGTGCAGTAACATGTATATATTTTGGTTTTTTTCTTAACTTAGCATACTTACCTCTTTTTTTCAGAGCTGTAGCTGCCTATTTGCGGGCATTAAATCTATCGCCCAATAATGCTGTTGTCCATGGAAATCTGGCGTGCGTTTACTATGAGCAAGGACTCATTGATTTGGCCATCGACACATACAGGCGTGCAATTGAATTGCAGCCGAACTTCCCCGACGCATATTGCAATCTGGCAAATGCCCTCAAGGAAAAGGGTCAGGTAATTTTTATTTGTAAAACTTCTACCAAGCTGAGTTGAATTAAAGTGTGTTTATGCTTTACTCATTTGCAGGTCAAAGAAGCTGAAGATTGCTATAATACGGCACTGCGATTGTGCTCAAATCACGCCGATTCTCTCAACAATTTAGCAAACATAAAGCGAGAACAGGGATTCATAGAGGAGGCCACGCGACTCTATTTAAAAGCCCTCGAAGTCTTTCCCGATTTTGCTGCTGCCCATTCAAATTTGGCCTCTGTGCTCCAGCAACAGGGCAAACTGAAAGAAGCTCTAATGCATTATAAAGAAGCAATTCGGATTCAGCCAACATTCGCTGACGCCTATTCGAATATGGGAAACACCCTAAAGGAATTGCAGGATGTTAGTGGCGCTTTACAATGCTATACTCGGGCGATTCAAATTAATCCAGCATTCGCCGATGCCCATAGCAATTTGGCGAGCATACACAAGGACTCCGGGAATATACCCGAAGCGATTCTATCTTATCGTACAGCTCTCAAACTGAAACCTGACTTTCCCGATGCCTATTGCAACTTGGCCCATTGCCTTCAGATCGTTTGCGATTGGACGGATTACGATGTGCGCATGAAGAAATTAGTTAGCATCGTTGCCGAGCAACTGGAAAAAAATCGTTTGCCCTCGGTGCATCCACATCACTCAATGCTCTATCCATTGACGCACGAGTACCGCAGGGCCATAGCCGCGAGACATGCGAATTTGTGTTTGGAGAAGGTGCACGTCCTACATAAGCAGGCTTTTAGTTTCCAAAGGGATCTGGCCAAGGACGGACGATTACGCATTGGATACTTGAGTTCCGATTTCGGGAATCATCCTACCTCACATCTTATGCAATCGATACCCGGATTACACGATCGCATGAAGGTCGAGATATTCTGTTATGCTCTCAGTCCGGATGATGGTACGGCTTTCCGTCAGAAGATCAGCCGTGAAGCTGAGCATTTTGTGGATCTCTCTTTGATCCCATGCAATGGCAAAGCAGCCGATCAGATTTACAATGATGGCATACACATTCTAGTTAATATGAACGGTTATACCAAGGGCGCACGAAATGAAATATTTGCCCTACGTCCGGCTCCAATTCAGGTAATGTGGCTGGGCTATCCGGGCACGAGTGGCGCAAGTTTCATGGATTATATTATCACTGATGCCGTCACGAGTCCCATGGAATTGGCCTATCAGTACAGTGAGAAGCTATCTTATATGCCTTACACATATTTTATTGGAGATCACAAGCAAATGTTTCCGCATCTCAAAGAGCGCCTAATTGTGTGCGACAAACAGCAATCCTCTGTGGTGGATAATGTTGCCGTAATAAATGCCACTGATTTATCGCCTCTGGTGGAGAGCACAGATGTGAAAGAGATCAAGGAAGTCATCAATGCAAACAAGCCGGTGGAGATTACCCACAAAGTGGCAGAGTTGCCAAGCACCACACAGATTGCGTCCATGATTGCCACGGGACAGGTGCAGACATCCCTGAATGGTGTCGTCGTTCAAAATGGACTTGCCACAACACAGACAAATAATAAGGCAGCAACGGGCGAAGAGGTTCCCCAAAGTATTGTTATAACCACACGTCGTCAATACATGTTACCTGATGACGCCATCGTGTACTGCAACTTTAATCAGCTCTATAAAATCGATCCCCAAACTCTGCAATCATGGGTAGTCATTTTGAAAAATGTACCTAAATCCGTTTTGTGGCTCCTACGTTTTCCAGCGGTTGGCGAGCAAAATATCAAAAAATCTGTCAGTGATCTGGGTGAGTATTTGAAGAATACAGAAGGCAAGAAGGCCACCGATTGATTTCGCCTTTCAAACCAATATATTTTAAATTTTCATCAATACGGGGAGACAGAGACATGGCTACATTAAGTCGAGGACGTTAATGCGTTACAAACTTATAATATCATTTAAAAGGCATAATCAATTTTCCGCCCGTTAATACTGCAATTAAAGTTCGAAACTCTGTTACCCCTGAACTAATGGAGACGGCATTAGATTATTTTCTGCTTAATTTTATTTTTTTTTTATCTGACTGACATATTTTGTACTCTACTTTTGTCTCACATCTAATGAAGTATACAACAAAAAATAGTTCCCGTTTAGACAAAAGAAAAAAATGTAAAATGTTCTGTTAAAACTAACATATAGATATTAGTCATTTAATTATTATAATGCATTTTTCTCATAAAATAGTTTTCTTATTTTTGTAGGCATTTCGGCGGATAGAATAATATTTTCGAACGTAGCTGCAAAGGAAGAACACGTGCGTCGTGGCCAACTGGCAGATATTTGCCTGGACACTCCACTGTGCAATGGTCACACCACATCGATGGACGTTTTATGGACGGGAACTCCAGTTGTTACCCTGCCCGGAGAAACATTAGCTTCCAGGTATATAGTATATTTGTGTAGTCGTAAAATATTATAATAATTATAATCAATTTAAATATCAATTTCAGGGTTGCTGCATCACAATTAGCCACACTCGGATGTCCCGAGTTGATAGCACACAGCAGAGAGTCGTATCAGGAGATTGCTATTCGGCTGGGCACAGAGCGGGAATACTTAAAAGGCTTGAGGGCCAAGGTGTGGAAAGCACGCGTTGATAGTCCATTGTTTGATTGTTCACAATATGCCAAAGGCTTAGAAAATCTGTTCTTGCGGATGTGGGAGAGATTCAATAGGAGCGAGGAACCCGACCACATTTCGGCAGAATAGAATTATAAAAATTGGAAGAAAAAAAAGACTAAGAGAGCTCTAGTTCGGCGACTAGA
This sequence comes from Drosophila fungiperda, assembly GCA_035042345.1. NCBI lineage: Eukaryota > Metazoa > Arthropoda > Insecta > Diptera > Drosophilidae > Drosophila > Drosophila fungiperda. The sequence goes on from JAWNLM010000216.1 coordinate 3,085,561, forward strand.
GTGAGGGAGGAGCAGGAGGCGATGGATAATGTATTTTATTTAGTTTGATTTTTCTTTGACATATACACATATATAAATATATATGCATGTTTCTTAAATACCTAAATAAATAGTTCTGTATAAGAATCAAGTGAAGTTTAACTATTTATGTATTTACTTATTTTCGATCGATTATTGAACATGCTTTCATAACCAATTTGACCTATTAAAATAAGACGTTACCTTGTTTAAGAAATATAAAAAATAAAGTCGCTTGATATTGAAAACAGCATGTAAACTTTGTGAAGCATACAAAAAAAAAAGAATTATAATGATCTTAATGTCATTACAATTTCAATTTTTTCAATATGACGGGTTTAAGCTTTTATTTATATTTAAAATGAATATTCCTCTCGAATTTTTATTTATTTACTTTATTAATGCGGAACTAATACTGACAATTGATTAATACTTATTACAAAAAGTTTGGAAACAGTACGAAGTTGTTATGCAATAAAATTTAGACCTGCTTTCGCAAAAGAAAAGGCATTTCATCATTTACTGGTCTTGAAACGCTAATCAATATATATTTTTTCTTGTTTAATTTTAAAGGAAACTGATGGCAAAAAATTTGTCCTACACAAACATGTGCTTGAATTGGATTATGATATTATCATTATTTTAATCAAAAATAAAACAGAAAATATTAATACATAGATTATGTTGCGGCAAGTGAAATTCAAGATAAAATGATCTTGAATGGAATATTTTATGAGTTGATCGATTAGTTGCTGTTCAAGAGCAAAATCATTACAAACTGCAACTGAACTTTAAAATTGCCGTAGTGCACCTTGAATAATGGATATCAAATCACATCTTATGGCGTAGGCCCAAAACATAATAAACCAAAATTTCTACGTTAATATATTGGTTCTGATGATATATTTTTTTAAAAAGTTTTTTAATTACATTGGAAATGGTAAACTAATTGGTTTTTTTCTTTCTTTGTGAGAGTCTACTGCAATGCGTTCAAGTTAATACATAAAAAGCGTCTGATGTTTGTTTGTATGTATATTTATTTTTGCAGCGAAGGAAAAATGATGTATCCAAAAACGTTGAATGCAATATAAAAAAAAAACGGATTTTGTAAATAATAATAATCTTTGTAAACAAAAATATTGTAGGACCATTAGCTATTTTAGCTCTTCGTATATAATTAAAAATTTTATTTGGATACTTTATATTTAATTTACAAATATTTTTATTTTTTTAATTCTTAGACATATTTCTATGATATATGTTTTAGTCTTAAATAATTATTGTTGAATTGAATAATAATATTTAGGGTTATGAATAAGAATATTTATGCTTAAGTGCCATAAGCTAATAGTATCTATTGATTTCAACCAAAAACAAACCGAAAACCGTTAATAACCATGTTGTACGACCAACGTTTGCATAACTTTACGAATTTGATTATTTGTATTGAGGCAAGACCTGATGCCAAGTGAAAAGGCCACACATAAAATTTCAACCGCGTGCTCCTGCAACAAAATGCACATCTCGAGCAGATTATCAATGGCAGTTGCTGCCACAGACGAGTTCTCATCCCTTAGGCATTGTATGTAGGCATTTAGAGTACACTGATTAATATCTGAATTTCCCGGATTGTGCTTCAGGTGTCGTATTAAAATTATAAAGGCAATGGATCTGATCTGTGCGCTGGGCGAGAATATCAAATCCAGGAGTCGCTCAAATAACTCATTTATAAATACAAATCGTTTGGACGTTAAACATTCCATTTCCTGCAGCGGCCCCAAAATCACATCCTCGATATTGGACTGCTTTATGATCTTGATCAAGTCTAGAAAATGTGGAGAGACATCTGTTATATTTGCCTTGCTAGCCGCACCCAAATTCAAAAACGAAAACGATCCCCGGCCAACGACATCTTGAACATTTATATTCCCATCCAAGGGCTCTATATCGCTAACAACAGCTTTGTTGGTTGCGGTTTTTATATCCGACGAATGGCCATCGAGTTCATACTCCAACTTAACTTCTTCATCATCGAGTTCCGATAAAGTATTCGATTTGTGCTGCAGCAAGGCAACAGCTTGAACCAAGGCTTGTAGCTTGCCAATTGAGGTATATTTTACAGCCAGTTCTGTCAGAATGCCGACATATTGCTCAATGAATAATAATGCGCTCGAGGGATTACAATTGATGTAGGATTGCAGGACCTGCACAAACTTGACGAGCATCTGACAGGCCTCCTTAACCGAACTGTGATGCTTGAAGAAGGTGAAGTAGCACGATAGAATCGATTGAATTTCATTCTTATAGGCATCATCGAAGATTGTGGGCTGCAATAATTCCAATGTTCTCAAGATTTGCACGAACCGATGGAAATGATGATCCTCTCGTAGAGCCTTCATACTATTCTGTGCACGTCCCTGCATCACAGATGATAACACGCCCAAGTGACGCAGAAACAGCAAGGGATGCGAGGCAGCTAGCTTGCGCAAGAGGAGTTCTGTGTCCGCTGACAGCGTTTCAAAATCCTTTTTGGCCACAAGACTGCCCAGACAAGTGATTAAATTGTTCGATATTTTATCAGCCTGGCAGCCCTTAAGACTTTGTAGTTTACACATTTGACCATTTAGTTTACAATACTTGAGAAATTTAATTCGTGGGTACATAATATACAGCTGTTGCAATACCTGATCCTTTAAGCTGTCGGCAATCGTACTCTTCTCCACATACTCCACAACTTTGACCATTAGACTCTTTCGCTTTTCGGTAAGTTTGAACAATAGATTCATGCGGAAGCATAGCTTGAAATCGTAGCTGGCATTATTATCAGATTTCAGCTCTTCAATTCCTTCGGATAGGATAAAGTGCATAAATGGCTCCAACTCAGTGGGCTTTAATTTGAAAAACGAATATGGTTGCACATTTTTTGACATGTATTTATCTCGACCCTTCCATAGATTTGGATTGGTTGTTAGGGCCTCAAAATAATTCAGTACTGTATTGTAGTCGTAATCGTGTTTATATTCCTTGAATAAACATTCGGCAATTCCCTCGATTGTATTCCAATTGGTTTGATGATTTATCAACGACAAGAGATAAAATCGAAATTCACTGCACGATTTGGAAAATAGAAAGCTTTCTCTTAAAAGTTTTGTGTGTACTATTTCAGGATCGGCCTCTGCAAGCCAATCAATAAATAAACCATTATGGAAAATTTTTGAAAAATTGTTTTGTTCGATTGATGTGGATGAGCTGGTTGTTGTTGCTCTCGTTGTTGTTGTTGTTACATCCTTATCAAAACCTTGTATCAGTTCTCTAACAACTTTCTTTTTCTCAAGCTTAGCATTTTGAATTTTTAGTTTTTGAAAGTGAAACTGATTTGAGCCCTTCACCATAAACAATAAGCTTGCCAGAAACAGTTCGGTTTTAAAATCGCCCTTTAAAGCTGAATGCAATTGCTTTGAAAGTCGCACATTTTTTTTCAGCGTTTTCTCAATGCTGTGATAGGATTCATTAGGCAGCTTAACACTGAAAAACGCTCGCAGTAAAGTTGCAGCGCACCGATTTACACAAATGCAATTTTTACCATATTTTTTCTCATGTGTACACTCGAATGAAGAGTGAGCCACAACTTCGCATATGGATGCTACGAAGTCTGTGCTTTTGCCTGGTTTGACGACAAGATCCAAAAGGTTGTGAATTAATTTACGATATTCATTTGAGGTGCTTACATCTGGATTCGGAGTTTTAAGCATCATGGATATTGTTTCTTTCGATGGACATTTATTAGTCGCGTTGGGCACTGATTCGGGATCATAGAGCACGATATGTAGATTCTCTTGAATTTGTGTATTAATCTTTGGTAGATCGGGTACGGTTTGTGAGTGGGAATGGAGATCAAGTGCCTGAACTGTGTAGTGACCATTTTTAGCTCCTCGTGCCTGTTGGATCTCAATCAATTGTGCCAAATATGCTTTATTGAGTATAGCATTTTTAACTAGATCAAATTGTTCCAATACGGCCGTATCCAGCATGGCTAGTAATTTGGACATTGAGTTTACGGGAGTTCCAAAATTCTGCACAAATAGCACAATTTGATCGGGAGTCAGATCATTGAGGGCCGCTTCGATTAAGCGATCCACAGAGGAACGAATCATTTTCAGTTTCAACCAGTCGGGCAAAAGTTGAATCTGCTCCTGGGGCATTGTGGGCAGAAATGCGACTGGTGCCGGTCGTCCCGGCGGAAACCAGTAATCGAGAATCGGTATCGATTCGGACATTTTTACGTTCGAATATGTGAGCAGTATGATAAACGCATGTATAATGTTTATATGCAGCGGCAGTTGGACTCCATCATCGAATTGTACCATCAATAGATCTGGATATTCCGTCCATTCGTATGGCTCGTGAAATTCACGCAACTTTATTATATAGTTGTTGAACATCACAAATAGACATTTCAATGTCTGAAGCCGGTTGTCGTCAGGATTCATATCATAATCCTCCTGCGATATGATAATATGCTGAAACATTGTGCTGCGCTCAACAATCAATTGAGCCATATCGATGACGTGATCGAGCATTTCATTTACCGGATCGTTGAGAGTGTGCGCAGTAATAAATTGTATATAAGCCATAATGAGTTCCGGACAATTCTCGACTTGACAGGCAGCGCGCAGTTGAGGGATTATGTATATTTTGGCCTCCATGAAATGGGGAATTTGTTGAATCGATTTCAGCAGCCATTCGTGTTCGTATATGCCAACGTTTTTGAAAATGATCTTCAGGCCCGATAAAGCCGCAACTCTCGACTGACTGACAGTAGACGATAAACGTCGGAATATATAGTCCAAGACTTCGCAGACAACATTATAATTATAGCTAGCGTCCGTTATCAGATTTCGAATAAAATTCACTAACTCCGCATCACGACTATTCTCCTCATTTATGCTGTTCGCATTGAATAACAGAAACTCACACAAGCACTGCACGGGCAGATGACTGAAATCGCCCTCGCTATTTTGAACCAAGTCCGATAGCCAAGGCATCGACTGCGTTGTGCCCTGCCTTTGTATAATGTCTAGAAGTAAGTCGGGCTTGCGACAGCGACAAAACAAATGCCCCAACTTATATGTTTGATTGAGGAGCTTGAGTTGTTCTAAAACTGAATTGGGTACTTTTCTTGGGTTTCCCATTGGGTCCATTAGCATGAGCTGTGTAATCAAAATGGCATTCTCTTCAGTAATTACAGCATGCGGTGAAGTTTGTGCGGCCAAATATGTTTCAAATTGCAGAATATGGTCGCGTTCAACGGTGATTATCTGAAATATATGCATAAATGTATTACTTATGATGAAATAAACCACTTCATCATCATACCTGCAGCTCATCTTTCAGTGATATGCAATTGTTGAATTGACTTGTTATGCAGATTTCCATTAGCATTTTCATTGTTGGATAATGATCCCAGCAGAAGGCCCCAAATGTTGAGGGATTGTGTGCAGATATCATTAGTAATATTAGCCATGCCTTCCAATAGAATGCAATTATTGCTAATTTCGGCGGCTCATAGTCGGCTGGCAATCGAATGTTCTCTGGATGATGATATTCCGACATGCTAAACAGAAAGTCAATTATATCAAATTTATTTGCTTGTACTGCTGGATAGTCGGTTGCCTTCATGCCCGAAACCCTTTTGATGACCAGTAATAAGATGTCGAATGTGTTGGCAATGGAGAACGGAATATCCTTTGTGATGCCAATCAGAATAATCCTCAATAGGGTCTCTTCGTGTATGGGTGTTTCAGATATTATTCTTAATATAGCTCCCCTCTCCGGCTCCGATGGCCACTGATCGCAGCGAGAATACTGTTCCGGGTTATCGAGCAATAGAAGCTTTTGCAAAGCCTGAAGATATTCGATGCCTTGTATTTTGAACAGATTTGGAACTGTTTCATACATCCAGGAAACAGAGTCTAATTGTATTTGAGACATCTGATTATAAAGTCGTATCAGAGCTTGATTGTTTTTCACATCACGATTGGTCTTCAGGGATAAGCTTCCCTCGCGGGCTTGTGGCGTTGCCGATAGAAACATGCAGAGACACACAATGTCGACCATTGAATGGAAAATACGCTCCTTGAAGTCAAATTGTTCAATTTGTGGATTCAGCTCATCCCGTTCACTTAAAAAAGTTTTACAAAACTTTAAGAGATTGACATCAAAGCGCAACATTCGGACCAGTTCTCTCAAAAAGACACGCAATGTCCTCAAACAATCATCTCGCTGTAGCAGGAATTCCTGATATATTTCAGCGAGATTAACTGCCGATTGGTCAGGTGAAGTTTGAAACATAGTCGCTGTGAAATAAAAGTGAAAGTTAATAATTGTGTTTCACTGTTTATTATTAGAAATAATTTCTAAATTAACAAAAAACTAATTTTAAAAACTAAAAAGTCTTTTTTCTATCTTTCAGAATTATATGTCGTAAATAAGGAAATTATTTGTAAACAGACGAATTGCAATCACTTATTCTTAAAAAAAACCTGTCTGATATGGTAATCATAAGTTTGCTCAAATTAAATTGTATAAATTTTAAAACTATTAAATTTGTTTATATATGTAAAATCTTAACATACTAACATATATCATCAAAAAACCATCGTGCCCGACTAAATTATACAAAATACTTACTCAAAATAACACAAATTGAAAACCCTTGGTATCATAGACACAATCTTCCATTTTTGAATATTAAGGTAAATAACAAATGGTTTTAGTTGGCTCTCACTCAATCAATTAATCTGCACGAATACGAGATATTCGTCGACTTTGGGATTTATATGTGCTCCGAATTTGAAACATGTATCCAGAGGATATTATTCCAAGTAAGTTATTTTTCATTATTATTAGTATAATAAAATGGTATATAGATATTATAAGCTTCGTGCCTTACCCAGCATTCCCATGTTATTTGGATTCCTTGTGTTCGATAACTCATTTTGTACAACGAGCTTCATTATCGTGCCCAAAATGTCGGGCTGTAGATGTATCATTTCCTTGAGGCACGACATATAATGATTGATCAGGGGTTTGGTCTTCAATCGCATTTTGACCAACACTTGGAGAACTTCGTTGTCCTGTGTGTTTTTGCCCTTTATATTAAAGCATATATACGACAACAGTTGCTGGGCGAATTTAACAAGTTTGCCATTATGTATCCACAGCTCCAGACGAGATATGCTTAAACAACGGACCTCACCAATTCCTGCGCTGCTACACAAGAATTTCAGAAAGTTTCTCGTATAGTTATCCTGTTGCTGGCGTTTATTTAGTTGATCACGAATAGCTTCGCTAACTAATTTATGAACCATATTATCGGGAAATCTTCGCTTGACAGCACAGATTGCATCTGCAGCTTGATCCAGTTCCCAGTTCAAGAAGGGACTTGCATCCAGGCTCTGGGTGGAATTGTCTCCCGAATCATCATCGACTGTAAAGTTCTCCCGATGCGTTTGTCCAGGAGTCACCGCTGTGTTCACATCCCAACGCAGCAGACTCAAATGTGGAGTTCTCGTCTTGAAGGCCGCACAGATATTTTTAACGAACGGAGCACAGTAATCATTATCAGCCCAGAAGCGTTCATTCACTGCATCCTCAATATATGTTTTGAGCAATACTTCCGGCCATTGGGCAATATCCGCAAATCCTCGAGCAAGCAGATTTGTGAAAAGAATATGCAGATTAATATTATAGCGCATTTTCATATTTGTCTCCCGGCGCAAAAATGACAAGAGGGCATAGGCAACCACATCATTGTTGAAAAAATTTGGCTGGACTTTTGCCACGAACAACAGAGTTAAATAAGCTACACTGTCCACTTTGGCTCGGGAGGCAACCGACGTGGATGTTGCATGCCGAATGACACCACAAATAATTCGCACAACTGCGTCATTGTCGCTCTGTTCGATGGCCGAGTATATGCATTCAATTACATTGGACAGATCACATTCTTCGGCCAATTCCCAGATCTCGTGCTGCACAGTTCCGCTTGTACTGGGTGTTTCATCTTTCAGTCCAGCACGAAATCTTTTGCTGGGATGATTAACGAGGCTCGAAGAAGCATCTCGCTTTCTGTCTACGGAGCTTGAGCTGGTGCTTGCTATTCCCTTGATTGGTAGTATTTTCTTGGGATCATCCCGACCAGTTTTGGTACCAAGTGCAAATAATTCTGCACCTAGTAGTGCCTTTTTTTGGCCCCTATTAACGGCGCCTGATTTATTACGATCCATATTTGTCTCTGTTATTTACTAAAATACCAACGAAATAGAGATGACAATTTTTAGGTTATTCTATCGATTGGAATGATTGTTTATCTTGTGATCCGATAGTCACTATTAGTCTTGGGAACTATCGTTTTCAGGAACTAACGACTAAAAATAGCTAACAATAAACAAAAAGATAAGCATTCAAAAACTTACCAATGCTTTAATCAATAAGTTATTTGGGGTTACTCTCTATAACTACATGAAATAATTTCAATTTAGCTTATGATTTAGTTAAATGTTAATATTGCTTTGCTAATTTGAAGTCTTGGTAAAAAAACATTTAAAAATCTGAATTTTTTTTATGATTACAAAATCTTTTGCACATTGTTTGAAAATTTAAGCTGAGATACGAGACTTGAAAGTAGAAAAGCTTTTAGGTTTTAAAGTCAACTTTCGAGGGACAATGTCCATTTCCATTGCTACATAGTAAAAGCCTGATAAAAGATTGCTTAAGGATATAAAGAGCATTTCCAAAAGAACAAAATAACAAAAGGCAAAAAATTTGGTAGCCAAAATGTAAGTATATAATTTCATTTTATCATTATAACATTAGCTTAAAATAAACACATTATTTTGGAGGACTTTCAACATAAACAGTTGTATTATCTACGCCTAGGAATTGAGTTATACTTAATGCAGATAACATTTTCATCTGTCCCTGATAAAGAACATCAGCAATAATTTTCTCAGCATAAATAGCTTGTGCATTTTCCATCGATCGCAACTTGTGAGCAATTACTTTTCCAAAGTTTGTGAAATGATCATCCAAAGGACCATCGGCATTTTTAAGCGCAAGTGAAAATAGTCGATCAAAATCGATGTTCGAAATGTCGGCCCTGCATTTTCCTGGCAGCGTCGCTTCGTCATCGGATACCTGGGACGATGCCGATGACGAACGCTTCCGATTGCTCTTAATGTATTTGGGACAGGTTGGAACTCGTTGGGGTCGGCTTGTTTCCACTATATGTACGGTAGAGTTCATTTTATCATTTAGCGAATTTGTGATGGAAGGAGGGTTTAACGATTTTCTCCTTTCGGCGATAATGTTGTTCTTGGCTGGCATTATTACCTCAACTTCCTTAATGGATGCCTGATTGTTAGAATTAACGGTTTGAATACTGATAATGGGATCAACCTCAACCTCTTCAAATAGATTGGCACAGAAATCGTTGGCGCTATTACTGGGCGATGATTTGTTATCGCTTTTTGGTTGTTTCGGCAAACTCTCCGCATCGGAGAATTCCTCACAAGCTTCCTGTTGCGCTACAGTGATGTCTGTTGCTGATGTCTTTTGTAAGGGTTGGTTATCTTCCACTTTTGATTTTTTTTCGGGGTTCTCCTCGTCCTTTAAAAACATAAGAGATTCAAAATATCTTCGCTTTGGACAGTATGGTTCATACTTTTCCCCTTTCTTCTTCACTTCGTTATATTTGCGAAGCTGATGACGAAATGCGCATCTCAGATTGTTAATCTTTTGTTTGGTCCTCTCAACGTTGTACAGTTCTCCATGTTTGGTGGCCACTGCAATTAATCTTATATACGCCTCTTGTCGTTTTGTTCTGTTTCGAAAATCCACCGAATCGGCTTTCCACAAGCACGGATTGCTCTTGTACTCATCGATGAAATCGTCAATGAAATCCATGTTTGTTTACTAATCCACCTGAGTTCCAAAATTTGTAGAACACTTTATGTACGATATAAATTAACAACTGTATGTTGCTAAAAGCAAACAATGATAGAGGTGGAGACATTTTACTTCAATTTATTACACTTAACAATCGATATATAATTTTGGTTAGCGTAGATTTCGATACAATGGAATGGAATACCATATTTGAATAATGCAACACACAACATAACAATGATAAAAAGAAATGTGAACTTTGATTACTTAAGCGAAATCAGTTAATTCTTGCGTTTTAATTTCTATATATCTTAGATATATATTTTACAGAAAATATTTTACAAAAAAGTTTTATTGGATTTTTGGGGTATGACTTTTAAATTTAAGTAAAGAGCATATAGTAACAAATATTATGAAATATTTATATTATTATTCGTATTAGTTAAATTAGGTTGCCATACTTTTCGAATGTGAGTTTTGGTCTGATTTAATACATTAAACGTATTTTTAAATGAATTCAAAAAATTAGTTGTATTTATTTACTCCTAAAATATATTTGTTGCACTGAATAAGAAGGAAATATTTGGGTACAATAATTTTACATGCGATTTTACTATTGGTGATTTAATGTGCTCTGTAACTGTTTTCCGTGATTTTCACGATTTAAAAGTAGCATATGTAAGTGACAGATACGATAAAATACTTCAAATGTATACGCAACTGTAAACGGCATTTGCAAAGTCCGTGTTCAAAACAATATATATTAATAATTTGAGAATCTTTAACTGAAATTTCACCTATTTATCTTAATGAGCAAAAAATAATTTTTACCAATTTTTGTATTTTGTAGTGCGTTACAAATAGAAATATCGTGTTCGTGCCAAAAAGTGTACACCCTAAGATAATTAATCAAGAAATTAGTGTAAAAAACGTAAACATAACACATATTGTACATACCACAGAAACGAAATGGCAGATTTGGAGGCTGTGCTAGCTGATGTCAGCTACTTAATGGCTATGGAGAAATCAAAATGTACACCAGCTGCAAGAGCTAGTAAAAAATTAATTCTACCAGATCCCAGGTACCCCATCAAAATGTACTTATTTAAATAGGTGCATACCTTGTATGTATGTGTGAATGTGTGTCATTTGATATGTGATTGTGTATGCACGTATGTATGTATACGTGTGCAATATCCTCGGTACTAAATTTCATATTTTCTCAAAAGTACTGCCCAATTTAGCAGTATGTATACAAATAGTCATTTGATATTGACGCACACATACATCACACATGGGAGCATATGTATGTACATTTAATACATGTTGTATACACTTGTCTGTAAATATGTATATATTTACATTTGTATGTATGCAGGTGTTTACTCACTGCAAATCAATATTGAGAACCATTGTGAAGCGAATATAATAATTTCGTTTTGAAATTTATACACAAATAAATCCCCGCCGCTTTTAAGAGTCCAGTGAGAAACATTTTTATGCATCTTGTTATAATTTTATTAATATATTTGCATTGACATCAAATTTTTGCATATACCCTGTACCCGTTCAAAGGGTAAGCCGGGTATGATCACATAAATATTAACAGATGTCGATTCCCAACATCCGGTATATATTTTTTTAACTAACATTAACTATGTGGCATATAATAAAACCGACTTAAATCCCATAAAACAGAAGTAGGAAGTTATTTAACATTATATTTTTATTATTAAATAAATTAATAAAGAAATAGTACAAAAATACCTCAAGAATACAGTTAAAACTAGATTGTAAGGCCTGTACAAGGAATCAGCTGTTTTTGTTTATGTTATTTGTTTTTGTGAAACTAAACCAATGAAAGGTTTAGTATTAATTTTGTTCGCAAGCTACTTAAATGGTAAAACTATTTTGTTTTAAAGTTTTTTACTTTAAATGTGTTTGTTTCACACTTTCTTATATGGTCAGACTAATATAACAAAAAAGTGTACAATAAAATTGATTGAATTTTAAATCACTACGCAAATCGATTGTAAATACACATATTTTACCAAATACAGTCATTCGACGGGGGGAAGCTTTGATGTGGATGCAATGGGTTGGATGATATAAATTTTAATTTTAATATACATAAAATTTGTAATAGATTGAAAATAAAACTTATATTTTAAATTTCAACATTAAAGTCGGTAATAAAACGATTAAATTCAAAGCTCGTAAGGCAAATAATAAAAATAATGTCATACAATTTTTAATAAATGCCTTATGTTATGATATGAGAAGAGATCCTATTTTAAGGGCAACGGTTCCCCCGGATTTATATATATAACAACTTTGCTTGAATTATACTACAGGCTTATTTAACAACGTGTAAATTATCTTTTCAGTGTACGGAGCGTTATGTATAAATATCTGGAGAAGGAAAACGAACTCAACTTTCACAACATTTTTAATCAAATTATAGGTATTTTCTGAATTATTTACATTGAAATGAACTGGATCCTAATGAACATTTTCCGTTTAGGTTACCTTCTGTTTAAGGACTTTTGTGAGAATGATTCTGAAGAACCTATACAACAGTTAAAGTTTTATGAGCAGGTATTCCTATTGAAAGTGAAATGCCAATATGTGTATATTTGATCTTTTGCATATTCTTTAAAGATTAAAAGCTTTGAGAAAACCGAATGTTTCGAGGAGCGAAAGAAACTGGCTCGGGAAATTTATGATAATTTTATAATGGAAGAAATGCTGTCCCACACATATGTAAGTATTTAAGCTTGATAACTAGACTTAAAAATATATAAAATATGTATTTTTTTATAGGAATACTCCAAAGATGCTGTCGCTAGTGTCCAAAAATATTTATTAAAAAATGAAGTTCCTGTGAATTTATTTGAGGTAAATGAACAAAAGAAGTAAATTTTGTTAAAACAAATTATCCTATAATGTAAAATGAATTTGCTTTTTCACAGCCATATATGGAAGAAATATTTGGTCAACTGAAAGGGAGACCATTCAAAAAGTTTTTGGAAAGGTGAGCATGCAATATAAAAATATAAGCATATATATATTATTATAAGTTTTGTTATTTTTACAGTGACAAGTTTACGAGATTTTGCCAATGGAAAAACCTCGAGCTTAATATACAAGTATGTAAGACAGTAACTGTATCTTTGATACTCATAGTTATATTAAATACTTTTCAGTTATCAATGAATGACTTCAGCGTGCATAGAATAATTGGACGCGGAGGCTTTGGCGAAGTCTACGGTTGTCGAAAAGCCGATACGGGTAAAATGTATGCAATGAAATGTTTAGACAAAAAGCGTATTAAAATGAAGCAAGGCGAAATGCTGGCATTAAATGAGCGCAACATGTTGCAAGCAGTTAGCACTGGAGTATGTCACTTAACTTAATTTCATCATACCTTAATAACCGCAAAAATATTTCCATTGTTTACTTAGATTGATTGCCCATTCATCGTTTGCATGACTTATGCGTTTCATACGCCAGATAAGCTCTGTTTTATATTAGATTTAATGAACGGTGGTGACTTACATTACCATCTCTCACAGCATGGAGTTTTTAGCGAAGATGAAATGAAGTTTTATGCAGCCGAGGTAATCCACAATTATGTCTTGTCAACAACTACACAATTATAAATTTCAATATTCCAAAGGTCATTTTGGGTTTGGAGCATATGCATAAGCGCTGCATTGTCTATCGCGATTTAAAGCCTGCGAATATATTGCTGGACGAAAATGGACACATTCGAATTTCGGACTTGGGTCTAGCATGTGATTATTCAAGAAAAAAACCTCATGCCTCAGTGGGCACTCATGGATATATGTCACCAGAAGTATTATCAAAAGGAACCTCCTATGATTCATGTGCTGACTGGTTCAGTTTTGGTTGCATGCTCTACAAGTTACTCAAGGGACATTCCCCATTTCGACAGCATAAAACGAAAGATAAACACGAGATCGATAGAATGACATTGACCATGGTATTCAAAAATACTATACATAGATACAACTAAACTCACCTTATAATCACTTTTATTTCCAACAGAATGTCGAACTTCCAGACACATTTTCTGCAGAATTAAGAAATTTACTGGATATGCTTTTACAAAGAGATGTGCCCAAACGTCTCGGTTGTATGGGCAATGGGTAAGTGTGAAAAAATACCTAGTTAAATGTGCTTACAATATTTAATTTACTTGTTTCTTTAATTTAAAGTGCCGACGAAGTTAAAATGCATAATTTCTTCTCCGGCATTGATTGGCATCAAGTTTATATTCAAAAATACACCCCACCATTAGTTCCACCACGTGGCGAAGTAAACGCCGCTGATGCATTTGATATTGGCTCATTTGACGAAGAGGATACGAAAGGCATCAAGTTAAATGATAGTGATTTGGATCTCTATAAGCATTTTTCATTAACTATATCCGAAAGGTAAATATATTTGCATCTGGATGGACTAGACAATGATATAGTTCTGCTATCATGCTGTAAATTCATTGAAAATTACATTCATAATTTGTATTTATAATTATTTTGAAATATTTGTATTCTAAAACATTAATTAATGCGTATTCTGTGTTTATTTAGGTGGCAACAAGAAGTGTCTGAAACTGTATTCGAAACAATCAACGTCGAAACTGATAAAATCGAGCAAAAGAAGAAATCGAAACAAAAACAACACTTTGATACAGATGAAAAAGAATCGGATTGTATACTGCATGGGTACATAAAAAAATTGGGAGGATCATTTGCATCTTTATGGCAAACTAAATATGCCAAATTATATCCAAATCGGTATGGTATTCAAATTACTTTATACATTGGGAAAAATACTTTATTTGGTTAATTCTAAATTCACAATTTGTTGGTGGATACTAATAGGAATAGTAATAATAACTTAATAACAATAATTCTATTTTTTATTGCAGCTTGGAGCTTTATTCTGAGAGTGGCAATAACAAACCCGAGCTTATATTTTTGGACCAAGTCGAGGATATTTCACCAGATTTCATTCAATATAAAAATGAACAGTGTATTCAAATCCGTGTTAATGATGGCAGTCGAGATGGTAGAATTATTTTAACAAACTCGGTAAATCAAAAAAACGAAAACTCTTATTGATAAGTGTTATTCATGCTAATTATACATATCGAATTTTAAAGGATGAAATTGGCTTAAAGGAATGGTCATTGTCCTTGAGATCGGCCTACAAAATGTCACAGGACCTTCTAGGATCAATGGCTAAGAAAGCTGGAAAGATTTATGGAAGTGAGCGGGATGCAAACAAATCATTGTACATTCTTGGAGGGAACTGTTCTACAAAATCTTCAAATGGCTCTAATTAAATACTAGATCTAATGACATTTATTATAACATAACTTATAATAGGTTTCCTGCTTTGAAACTCATCAAATCAAACATAGTTTCAATTAATGCAAAATAAATCCTAATAAAATACATCTTGGAAAACCATCTAAATAAAACAGGATGCATACTGGCGAATTTGTAAAAAAAAATCAACATATTTATTGGACACACCCACAAAAATACTTCATTGTTCTTGATTGTTTTTATTATTATTTAATTTTATTATAATGTATGTACATTGTAGAAATACTTATATTCTGATTAAAACTGTCAAAGTATGTAACGCATGCATTTTTACATATTTACAAGCTATCATTTATAAAACACAATGGGAAGTATCAATTTTACCGAGACTCTGACCGACTGCCGATATTGCGCTTCCGTATTAGTACTTGTATGTATATCATTATTTGGTGTTTTTAGTTGTAATAGAATTAAAGAAAAATCGTATGTAGCCGTGTATTCTATCAAATCAATAAAACTACGAAATATGAAAAAATTAAACATGAGCTAAAGATACTCTTGTTAAATGTACTTTAAGATTTCATCACTGGAAATTAATTTACCTTTTCTGTATTTAGATTGTCCCTGGAAAGTTAGATTTTTAACGACCAGAGCCCACAGTAGATTTGAGAGTCGGGATGTAAATAATAAACAGTTGCTAATATTTTATTGCAAATTTTATGTATACACTTTATTCCAATTTTTGCATTTTAAAATAACGCCATGTGGGGTAAGAGTTGTCTTCGGCATGTTGCATGCATTTACAAAACTTCACTAATTCATTTTGAATGTGGGGGATATAAATACTTAGTATTGAACAAACATTTCGATTTCATTTAGCTAGCTGATAAACTCCACCGGAGAATAAAAGTTTGTGTTCACGAACTTTACGTTGCAAAAAATGTTTGAGTTCATCTTGAGTAAACTCGACTCCTCCGCTGTGGGAAGCAAATAGCTTAAGCATTTGATGAATTCGATCGATCGGCATACAATCTAGATTTGTTAGCATGCCAACAATATAAGACCAGAAAACCTTAGATAAGAAGATAAATTGTAAGCAAGCAAGTCTTTTAAGAATATCAATAATATGTTGTAGGGTACTTGAAGTTCTTCTTCTCTTTGATCACTGGCCGATGCCATAGCTGATTCCAAGTCCTCTTCGTCGGCATCTGTGACATTCATCTCCTCAAACTGTGTTTTCTCCGATGCCTTCTCCAGGAGTGTGAAAATACCGGGTTCTGTCTCTGATATCAGACCATGATTTTGCCAAAAGCTCATTCGTCTCCTAAGCGCAGATGGGGGAACTTTAATAAGGCCACTCAATTCGTCCACGCTCCATTCATCTATAACAACGTAAAGTTTGGTTTAAGTATTACACACAGATAACAAAACAGATAAATAGCTATAACTTTATACTTTTATTCTGGAAGTGGTAAATGATTACTGCTTGTGTTGGCGGGACAGTCATCTCCAATACTCTCTCGCCGATTTCGATGACTATGTTGACACGTCCGGTCACCGGGCGCCAATTGAGCGTGCGGTTTCCCTTGTAAGATTCATATGCTTTCGTAAATTTCTTAAATTCATTTTCCAGCTCATCGGGCAGCTGTAGGCTTTCCTTATTAAATGATGGCCAAAATTGCGCCGAAATTATCATTGACGAAATGTCAAATAATGGAGCTTAAGGAATCAAAAGTATTATTTCTTTTATATAGATGACTTATTTCACAGTTATTAGTTAAAATTCCACTTACTTTCATCACAGTTGCCATTGCTGTGGATGTGAGCATTAATGCGTTTTGAATCGGTAACGTCCTTTAGCATAACCTCACAGCTATGTAGAAGCGATTCACCGAATCTGATTTTAAGCAATTCAAGATTTCGGATTTCTTTTTCCGAGTTAAAGTCAAGCAGCGACAATAATCGATCAGCCATCAAGTTGCGATATTCAACCATAAATAGCTCTTTACTTCCATATATATCAACCACCATGGATATAATATCGGCAGATCGAATAATTTTCGAGCTACTTAACTCCAAGACATCGGGATCAATGCCAAAGGGATCTGGTTCCCAATTTTCCCAATTGCTAAATTCATTAAGGCCAGCATCTTTGCCATCTTTAATAAATTCTCCCTTGGCCAACTCTTCGGAAAGGTCCGTTGGGCCCTCCTCTGTTAAGCCAGTAACAACACGTCTTACAGTATCGTTGCGCTTGCGTAAGTAATCTTTGATTGGAGCCGTAACTATTTCTAATATCACTCCTGTGTTATCTAAATGCCGAATGGCTTTAATTGCTGCAACATATCCCGTCAATATATCCATAGTATTAACACCGGGATGCAAAATCCTTGCCTCCAGCGAACTTCTCAATGATTCAGTTAACAGAACTCTCATATCGATTTTCTCCATACAAATCTTTAAATCGTCTATGGCAGGCGTTGAGTCGGGGTAGTCTAAAAAACATTATATAAAAAGTGAAATTTATATGACAATTGCATGATTAAACCAGGTTATATTGCGTACTAACCTATAATTATACTGAAAAATTGACTAATTACGTTTTGGGCAAATGTTTCATACATAAAATATGTTAATTTCACTTTAAAAGCCTGCACAGACTTTGGTATTTTCTCTCCAGAAAAATCATCATTCGATTTACATTCTGAAAATATTGTAGTCAACCAGGTCATAACCATCTCGTTGATCCACTGTGGAAAAGTTATTTTTCTAATAGATTTTTAATTAGATTTGAGGAATTTTTATTACCGCTTCTAGTTTTTTGAGGTGACTTCTGTCAAAAATTCCCAAGCAAGTATCGTTGATATGTTCCTTGATTTTTTGCTTAATTAAAGCTGTCAAAGCACTTCCTGCTAAACGATCAATTAAATCCATCGTTGCCAATTTTCGATTCGTTTCATTCACCATTTCAGTAAGTTTTTGACAGCAGCATTGTTCGTGATCGAAATTACATCCGACACATGGAAGCTCCGAAAACACTTCAGAATCTACAAAAATGCAATTTTTTACAATATAAATTTACATCTTTTGATATATAAAAAAAAATATTATACCAAGTGTGGTCGATGATAGACTTGTATCCTTAGTAAAGAGTCGGAAATGTACGGCGTAAAAGTCGCCAACGAAACTATTAAATGTTGGCGCCAATTGCGCCAGCAAAGCATTATGCAAATTGGTCTTGCTCTCGCCCGACTTTGGAGACGCCTGCGCGTCTTTGTTTAGACGTGCTAAATTGGGCTTTGTTTGCTCTAAGCACAGATAGCCATCAAAAAGTTCATCAACTGCAGCAATAAATTTGAAGAATAACGCATTTGAGTCGGTGAGTGCTGGAATATTTGAAGCTGCCTCCGACTTTGCCTTTGTGGATTGGCTGTCTGAAGTGAAGTGCTTCCAAAACCTTGGGGCAAGCTTATTTCGAATGGACGACTCAATTTCCATATCCAAAAGAGTTGCCAGTGTTTCAATGCCTCCCAGCTTGGAAAGCTGCCGGTAAGCATTTTCAAACAATTCATCATCAATTGGCTGTGGTGGTAAAGTTATCTACCAAATTTGATGCAATGATTACACAGCTGAGTAAAGCACAAAAAGGACAACTTACTTTTCCATTTAGAATTGGAAATATTTTCTGTACATCTAACCACAGATCATTTAAATCGCTCATTCTCACTTCGTATAAACAAATTTCTGTATATTAGTGATGCTCATATTATTCATATCGATATAGGAAAGGTATCGATATCAGATTAACAATTATTAAAATGTAATAGGCAGTGCGTTTTGGAGTGAATGTATGGAAAATTATACAGATGGCAAACTCACTAAAATATTTCTTAGGTGACGCGTGGATTATTAAAAACCTCATAAAATTTATTATGACACTCCGACCTCGGTTAACCACATTTGATTAAGATTAAACTTTCCCATTGGTTTTTTCATACTAGAGTTGTATGCAAGGTTTGGTCGCAGGATGCCATCATTATGATAGCAGGGGTATGCGGTCATATGACGATATCTGAAAAATGTATGGTCAATTTGTGTAATTGACACTATTTAAATCGGGACAAATGCATTACAATATTTTCAAATAAAATTCAATCTATATCTTGAAACAATATGTATATTTGATATTGTATAGATGGATTTCCGCTGTTTTAAAGTAATTTTTTTATGGAATTTTTCCGGATTATTAAGAGTCTTTTTAGATCTCTCCCATCCAACGGTTTTTTTTTAAAGAACTAAGTCTCGCGCTCCATGGCAACTGCGGACTTACATCACAATAAACATTATAGCTTTCTAGAGCTAAGTGGTTGAAAGAAAAAATGTGCTATACCAACTGCGTCCTGCGGGACTGCCGAGTTCGATATGTCTGGCTGAAAATAGGTATCTGTATTTTTTTTTTACCCATTTTAAGCTAAAGAATACATTATGGATTGGAAAGATTTAAAATATATCTGCAAAATATGCGAATAAAACCGACTTTAAAATGATATTGAATGGATTGTATAAAATTTGACACAGATAAAAAATGTTGATAGAGACGATTCAGACAAATGAATAAGGACTGCAAATAAAGGAGTTTCAGTAAAATTTTATTTTCTCCTGAATGATTAATAAAAATAAAAGAAAGAATCGCAAAACATTTTATTTATTTACATTTTCTGTAGCTATGGAAATATGTACAAATTGAAAGGTATTTACAAAATAGGTGAAACACAAATGCAAAAAAATTGAAGCATAAATTTTATGATTTAATTTTTTATATAATTGTGAACGTCATATATTATAAGCTATTATTGTTTAACAATTGATCTAATTCCTAACAACCTTCAATTGTTAACAATGTTGGAAAATAGTCGTACCAGTTTAAAAATATTTGCTTTAAAAATGTATTTGATGTTAAAAAGTTATTGGCGCCTTAATCGGCACAATTAATATATCACATTTTTAAAAAGAAAACAATTTAATAATTTTGCGTACAAATTCAACAATATATTCATATAAATTTATTGATTTAAAATACTAATTTGCGCAAAAACCTTTCAGGTATATGAAAACATGATCAATTTTGTAGACCCGGCCAGTTGTTCATATAACAAAAACTTAATTAACGACCTGTATGCTTTTAAAGCTGAGCTTTTGTGTTTTTTTTGTTTAAAAGCTAAAGCAGTGTTTATTATTGTGTCCCCACTGTCTGCAAGGGTACGAGATTTCTTACAACCAACCAATACAAATTCAATAGCTTTGAAATTAAACCTTAACCTATGTGCCAATGAGTATTCAAATTAATTTTCAATGTGTGGACAAATTGAAATTAAATGGAAAGGAAAAATTGTGGAATTTAACCAACATATGCAAATGGTGGATATGGTGGTGGATAGAAGTTTGGAAATGATCCTGAATTTTGAATTGGCAGAGTTGCTGTTATTAATTTAGTAACTGCCGTTGGAACAATTGAAGTTGAAAATATGGTTGTGAACGCCGTTTTTGCACCAAATGTTAATTTCAGAATTTTGCTACTTGTTGCAGTGACCAAAGTTTCATAAATTTGTGTAGATGTAATTAACTGTTGTTGGGGTAGGCCTAGCAGTGGATTATAAAATGGATTTATTGGATATTGTGACATTTGTGGAATTTGAACTGTAGACAACTCAGTAACATATTCAGTTTTCTCAACAACACCCACAGATTTGGACAATGTTCTTAATATGCTATTGGTTCCTCTTACAAGAGGTACTATGTAAGACTCCCAAATTGTTTCCAGTTTGATGATTGGACGTGTTGAAGTTATTATACTGTTCGGTTGACCTATTAAATTAATTTGTGGAATTTCCGGCTTAATCAATTGATCGGGGCTATTTAACTGAACAAGGGCATTTGCATTTGTCGAATTTTTGATACCCGCATTAATATTCTGGTTTGGCTTTACGTCGAATTGTCCAGCATTGCTTTCATCGCCAAATTCAAGGTCCAAATTGATTTCAGAACCAGCTTCATCTAAATTACCTTCAAAGTCTTTGAAGTTTTGTGATGGAACAAAATTGTCTCCGGATGGCGAAACTGTTTGAGTAACAGTTAAAAAACTTGTATAACCATAGGTTTGGACCAATGTTATTTGTATTGTCTCATTTTTCTTTTCATAAATGACCGGTAAGACCTGTGTTTTCAGTTTGGTCTGCGTAAAAGTGAATGATTCGGTTATTGTCTCCAATTCCGGAGTCTCAAGGTTATCTGTGTAATATACGGGCTTTAAAGTGGTTATACTTCCATCCAGAGATGGTTTCGTTAACTGCGAAGTAGAATCTAAAATGTTTTCCGTTAATGGACCATCGTCTGCCGAATATTCTTCAATCTGGTCATTTTTTAGCAATCTCTCTATAGTGGAAGTAATGGTCAAAAATCGAGTTTTTTTGACAACACCAGCCTGGAATAAAGAGCAAACTTATGTTAATACGTAATTAAGAAATCTATATAAGATGTTTCAGATATATATATATCAATAATTACCTGAAATACAAATGGACTTTTTATTGTTGCAATTTCATAGTAAGTGTCATCGAAATTATTTGGTGTTGATATTTCGACATTCAAAGTTTGCACAAAGTTAGCTGATTTAATATCATCATTGTCAGAGACAATGCTGTTTTGTGAACCGACAGCATCCAAGTCTTTTGATAGACTGGCAACCTTCAATATTTGATTGCTTTCGGGCGTATCCAAAATGGTATCGTTAACCTTGACTACATCACTTTGGGTATCGCTTTTCGTAACGTTGCCTGAAGCTTTTCGTATATTCACTTTTGGCTTGGGCGATGACTTGTATTGCCAACGACCTGGTCGTCTGTTAAGTTTCAGAGTGTTTCCCCCAATGCTTGTACTTAGTATGCTATCCTCAACTGGTGAGTTACTCTTTGTGCGGAACGAACGACGAGCAAGTGACTCCGTTGACGATGGTGTTATTTGTACGCTGCTGGAAATCTGGGTACTACTACTACTGCTTTTATGTCTCCTGCAAACAAAATATATTTATGTATAAATTACAAGAACCAATAAACAAAAACCTAAGAAGGAAGTGCTTTGGGAATAGTTTAATTACCTCTTTCCCTTGTGGCGCGACGATTTTCTTTTTTCGCCTGTCACGCGGCTATTTTTTGAACGATGACCTTTTGAAAATCCATTTTGTGCGGTTACTGACTCCACCGTCAATTTGTTAGATTGTATAATAGATGGAGTTATAGTTTTCAACACTCTTGCAGATGAGTGCAGGCGTGTTTTACTACGCCTCTCAGTGCTGCTTGTTGACTGAAGGCCAAGCGAATGTTTGCTCGAAGGCTTAATGCCACTCTTTTTGGACAACAGTCCGGTCGAGTGGCTATAATTGTTATCTCGCTTTGACATATAAATCTTCTGCCTTTCCGTATCAGCACGTGATTTTAAATTAACCAAACGAAACGTTTCTTCCACAAACTCTTCGGGCTGACGCGAAAGTCGAGCGTATTCGGAATAGTCAAGTGTTTCAATTGGTGTGCTCAGGGGACTAACTTGATTTTTTGTGGCAAACGTTAAATTTGTTGCCGATTGCACCTTTGAACTGGTTCCAATCAGTGGCGTCGGCTTAATTGCAATACTACTCGCAACAGTTTCCTTATGGTGCGGTCGGGTCTCAATAATGTTGATTGATGGACTGTTTGTCTGGTTGATCGAAAGTTCTGTAATAAATAAAAAACGTTTACAATATAAGCATTATCCATGATAGATGATTCTTTATTAATATAAAATGTTCTATTTGCATGCCTCAATTGCATCAAATATTTACTTTTTGGGTACTCACCAAATTTAGGTGAACTTTGTGGTGAGAATACCATAACTGTATTTCCAATTGTAGTTGTAAAATCCAAAAATCCATAGACCGTTTGCGTTAATTGCGGTACATCAGAACCAGATGCTAAAAATACGATTACATTTTAGGTCTGGGAGAAGAGTATCTTCGAGTCGGACATACTCGACTTTAGCCCTCCTACTTACCATAACTGATCAGTACAATAGCAACCAAATTAAAAAACATATTCAAACATGAACTTCTCCAGGGGACTTCAAATTTACAAATCCCAATCATTTTGGTTTTGCTTTAATCTGAGAGATAAAAATGAAATATGAATAATTGTTTAATAAAAACACAAGCCATTCGAGTTAATTTATTTGTTTTTGCTTAAGATGCAATCAATATTTACATTTTGAAACAACTTTAAACCACTTGAACACGTCACGCATTTTATTACAAAGGCATAGAGCTCTATGCAAGGGTAACAAAACAATGCAACAGATGAATAAATAATGCTAGCCACTACATGCAAATACATGTATATATGTATCTATGAAGTTATGTTCACACAACTCATTGTTACCACACTCACACATTCACTAGTATGTAAATCTACATTCAGATATACATACAAAAATATATGCTTGCACAAAAATAACGTAAGATATTAACTATGATTGCAATTATGTATAATTAATGCACAGATTTCACAAAACTAAAATAAATTTTAGTTTACATTCACTTATGTACATACACATGTCTGTATATATGAACGTATATACTGTAAATTATACTCACTAACTAAATAATCACATATTGTTAAAAATAAAAAAAATAAATGAATAGAAATATATTATTTTATGAAAGTTATTTAAAATATACCTGGCTTTTTTGCACAAATTAATGCAGACATATAAAATATGTGTAAAATTGTATACGGGTATAAACATACACAGAAAACACCATCAAATAGTATAAAAGTGGTCCCAAAACTGGTTGTGTGTTTACCAAAAGCAATGCACATAAGGTGCCAGCCAACTCCTAAGAAACAGAAGAACGCCGTGATTGAGTTACATTTGCTTTGCCACCAGGGGCATTCATGCTATGAAACCAGTTTTTCTTTTGTACAAAATCTGTCTGTAATTTGTATGCAATATTTTCTTGATTATTTTATATTTTGAAAAGCTTAACCAACTGCAATAGCATTGTTTCGCAATATTAGATCATAAATAAGCAGACATTTTACTTATTTGCACTAGTTTGTATTTAAAAACCATTAAATGTCATATGGTAGGGTGTACCAAACAAGAAAAAAAGAGCAGCCACAACAAAAGAAACGGTCTTAATACAATCATTTTTGGTTTCACTTTCACTTTTAACTGGTTTTGTTTGTAACTAAAGTGTAACTGACGCTTTATTATTAATATTAAATTATATTAATTTTAATTTATAATTTTTCGCTGGAAATAAAATATTTTTTATATTTTACAAAAGATAAAAACTAATAAGCAATGACGAAATTATGTTATTAAATAAAAATCAAGAGAGAGTGCTTTATTTATTTAAAAATGGTGCACAAATGCAGAGTATTGGATGACCACACAGGATATCATATTCCGTCCAGAAATCTAATAGCTAATCCCAATGTCGCTGTAAAAGGTCCATTTGAACCGCTCCTCCATCCAATCAGACGAATGTATTAGAGATGTTTTCCCGTTGCATTTTACCCTAGTATACATTGACACATTTTCGGCCCATTTGAATCTGACTAAAAAGAACTCTTAGACCGCAGGCGAAGTACTGCCTCGCCTATATATTTAACTACTCGTGTAACTTGAGTGAGTTTCAAGGAAGTCATCTAGGTTCGTCACTTTTGAACGATCTAATCTTTGTCTGATGTCCAATGGAATCGTAGTGAAAAAGTAAAACATATTTGAAAATCAAGAATGGAGATGAATGGAATTTATAATGATACAACCTTATATAAATAAATCTCAAATAAATTATCAAATATCGTTAAATATATGCAAAAATGTTTATTTTATATTAATACAAAATATAAAACTTTAAGATCTAATAAAATAATTTGCACATAAACATTTATTAATTTATTTTATACCATTCCAAATCATCCGGTTTGTGGGAAGACGGTGGATTTATGATTGTTTGGGCGTCGTTAAAAATATTGTTGCAAATATTATCCCCAATCTGAAAAAATATATATTAAGCAGAGACTTTAAAAATATAAAGATCTTTACGAGTCGATTTTTTTAATAGAAAAAAAATCATTGTAAAATTTATTATATTGGCTCAAAGTGAAAATCGAAAAAATATATAATTTTTCTTGGATTTAGAATCAGAAAAAATCAAGATACTGACGATTTTCCAATACCTTAGAATTTTTTTCTATTATTAAGAAATAAATTTCTAAGAAGTAAAAATGCAAACAATAAAAAAATAAAAATTTTAAAATTCATAAAGTAAGTAAAATTTACTGGCTTTCTTTTATATTATAGTTTAGATGTCTTCTGTCTTAAGTTCTTTCAAGTGTAATTATACGAATGTTATAAACGATGTAAATTAATAAGAATAAAATGAGAAACAAAAAGTATATACATACATAACAACTCCCTGCAAATTCACAGTGAAATTTAGAAATTAATATCCTAGTATTTAGGAAGGCGCACATCCACAAATTTAGAAATTTACCTTTTGAATATATGGTGATTAACCAATTAAGTCGATTTTTTTTTATGTGTGCGGCGACGGTAAACTCAAACGGTTTAGTTGTTTACTATGTCATTTAAATAAAGGAATGAACAGACTCAACGTTATCGTTAATATGGTTCCACCAGTCTGCACACAAAATAGACATACTATTAACTCCATAAATCTGTATAAAAACCAATGTATTGGACAGTCAAGAGAAAATGTCACTTTAATTGGTTGGGATTCTTAGAAATTAAGCGATCTACTATCCAATCTTGGAATTGCAAAAACGACGGAAGATATAGATCTATGCTCTGCACACTAGATGTGACTGACCTCTAGATTTCTTATATGCACATAGTTTTAGCCGGTCATTAGTAATTTTGCTTCGCTTAACTTCATTTTCTTAACATATTATGCGATAGGTTTTGGGGAATATTTACCTGAAGAGAAGATACTAAATTATCAGGGCAGTCTAGCACGCTTAGTCCAGATTCTAAAATAAAAAAAAACGGATAATCATTTGATAAATCTCATATTAAAGGTGTAATCGTATGTGATAGATTGATTTCTTGAAAAATTAATTCCAATAATCATTAGAAAATTATGTGGATTATTATAGCGCACTGTTCTTACGTATTCTGGGATCATTCCATGAAGTCGTACGATCAATATGATTTATAAAATAAATATCTCCCGACTCGGTAACAGCTTGTTCCCAACCATCCGGTAGTGGGCCAATAAGGTTAGTAATTGTCGGTGTGCTAGTTTGCTTAGTTGGTTGTAAAATATCTGCATAAAGAGTAAATAACAAATATAAATTGGTAGGATTCTTGTTGTTGTCATAATCCCATATGGATTACGGATGTAATCGAAATATATGTCAAAGTGCCCGGTTTAATTTAGGTCTCTATAAAGGTAGATAAAGCAGAAAATTGTTTTCAAACATTAGTAAGGGGGGTGTGTACATTCATTTTCACGCAACCAATTTCTACAAAATTACATCTTACAATAATTTTTAAATGTTAGGCCAAAATTAATTTTTAAATTAATACTCAATAAAAAAATTAAGACTTTTTTTTTCTTTTTTTGGAAAAGGTAAGTGAATTTCTAAATAATCGGGCACTTTACATATCAAACAAATAAAAAATAAAGAAGCCTAAAAAAGTCGTTTATTGCATACCATTTGGCTTTATCCGATCGACAATAGCTCGTTGTTGTTGTTGTTGGCGAAACTGAATTCTTGGATCCTCCCATTGCGTTGTTTTTGTGGTGTGGCTAAAAAAGGAAAAATTAATAGATCAGCATTTAATATACAAAATTGAAGATTCTAAGCAACTTAAATAAAAAAAAACAATCATTTGCTAAATAGTTGGAGTAATATATATGTCGCGAGAGCTCGAGTAAGAGATACCCAGCAGTTGCGAAAAAAAAATAATAATAATAAAATAACCACTCAGACATTTTTCTTTCAAATAAAAAAAATATAATATTATTTTCGCAATTTTATAACGACTTGATTTTAAATATACTGTTTAGTATTCCTCCTATAAATAAAAGTTAGTTCTACTGGAATTCTGTTTAATACATTGATATAATAATAGTACTACTTACGCCCATTCCAGAAATAGCTCTTTTTTTTATATAATTTATAATTCTAACTTTACATTTGAAAATTGTGCTATTCTGTTTTTTACTGTCGCCCAATTTCATAAATTTAATGAAAAAAAAAAACAAATTTAATTTTAATTACGAGCGCAAACTGAACAGACACATTTCTTGTGAGCGTGGAGCTGTTATTTTATTCGCCACTGATGCTGTCTTCTAAACATGCTCGCATATACTTAATTATTTATACATACAAAGGCAAATAGCTAATTTTATTGCTTTCTGAAATCGATACATACCAACACAAGATGAGATCGATTAAATTTAATAAGCTTGATCGCAGATAACTTGACTTGAATTTAACTTTAATTCTCTTGCTATTATAGTCGAATACATCGAATCGATTATTGATATTATTCAAGAATACCTGTTGCACATTTTTGCACAACTTCAAAATCTACCATTTACCAATTGTCAATCGGTACAGGGTAAAAGATGGCAGCAGACAACAATTTATTGATAGCTTTTGTCCAGCAGATGATATTTGTAGCTAATCAGGTTGAGTAATTGCTACTTACTTTAGGCAAGTAAATATCAGAAAGAATGCAGAAGTGTGTGCAAGTTACTCAAATAAGAGCAAAGGACCTTTTAGATATAATAGCTGTGTTAAAACTTAAGTGCAAAGCATTTATTTGCAGCTGCTTATTCGTACTCACTTTAAATAGTAAATTTGACCATCGTTAGTTTTAGCTTGTTCCCAGCCCGGAGGTAAAGCACCCAATTGACTCTGTAGCTGAATGGGGCTAACAACGTCATAGGACCTCTGCTTTTTGTGTATGGTTTGTGTGGATAACGAGGGGGCATCCTGCCCCTGGCCCATACAGGTGTTGATGACATCCTCAATATTGTTAGCTGGACTGCTGTTGAATTCGACATTATTGTCGGGATAGGCTGGTCCTGATTGGCCCTGATTGCTTGGATTGTTGCCGCCACTCGACTCTGCGTTCCGCGTGCGCACATTGTAGTTTGGTTGGAGGGAGGCGGGGCTGCTCCTGGCACGAAAGTGATGTATTGCTAGACTTCTATGCGATGGCTGACTCTGTTGGGCGAGAGATGGCTGCTGCTGCTGCTGTTGCAATTCGGACTGCACGCCAGTCTTGTTGATATTCGTCTGGGAGCCATCGTATGTCGAGTCCGCGCTGTTTGCCCGCGAGTGCAGCGGAGCCGGGGGATTGAAAAACGAATTGGGCAGCTTTCGCATACGAAATGGGAGCTGCAATGGGAGCTTTGCATCGCCCGGATTTAACACACTGTCAAATAGGGCCTGCAAGTTATCATCCGAATCCTGATTGACGCGCACAACTAGGTTTGTCGATAATTTTGTAGGGGACGGCGAGAGCATGTCCTCATCGTCGATTTCCTTTTCACTTAGATTGCTTTTGTTGTTTAATGACATCGTTATGGGTATGTTACAAAAAAAAACTATTTGTTTATGTACACAAATATGTCAGAGCCGAAAAAATAAATCGCTTTAAAACTGCTTTTGCATTTAAATATAAACATACGCGTTAATCACTTCATTTTCAATTATTTTTGAAAGCCAAAAGTTGCTTTAATTTTATTTAATTTCGTGTTTTGTATGATTTAAACAATATTTATATATACATATGTATATATACCATACGCTACGGAACTGCCAACATAACAAACCAAATTATATAAAGGGTATCATTCAACACAATGCGCACTGAAAATATATCGATATATCTTACTGTTCCGATACTAGTGGAACACACCTTAAAATTTTAATAAATATTTATCTGCGTCGCTTATAAGCCCTTACAGAATTGACAATAAATGTGAATTGCTTTAAGTCCTTACTAATAAAAATAAATGCAGATAAAGATATATGTAAGTATTCGTAGTCGGTAAGTTGTCGGATGTTGTTAATTTATTACATTGCTTGCACTTGAAATATTCAATTTATTTTTAAACGCAAAATATCAGAAACTTTAATATGTACAATAGTATTAATCATCCAGATAGCAATAAATATAGCATTCAAGAAAATTCCAAATTTAATAATAATACCCATAATTTTTTTCAATGTTCCATAGTTACATATTTAAAATATAAAATTAATTATATGAAATATATACAATATTTAATCTTCTACATTCTATATTGTAAAATAATAATAATTTCTGCGATTTGTTTCCATTGATACAAAAGTGACGATATTGTGACGTGATATATATATATTTTTATTGAACGCTAACGTAAGCAATATCTATCGCATGGCCGATTAACTCGATAACTCACATATCTATCTAAGCGAACGATAATTTCTTTTACAAAGTAGATACATAATTGTGGGTTTTATATACATTGTCTACATTTTTTTTTTGTGTAAGCTGGTAAAATAATTGCAAGCACTAAGTTAACATTCAAGTTTTGTTTACATTCCAATTTTGAGATTTCGCAACGGAAAATATACAAACTGAATAATAATACGAGATTTAGGGAGAATACAATTTTAGTTTATTATTTAAAATAGAGAGTAGACCAAGTGTAATTAAAATGTAATAATTTTGCAGATTGAGGCGCATGTTATTTAAACAATTGTGGCAGGAATGAATCGCAGAGGTTTAAATGCGGGCAATGCGATGGCTTCTCAATCGAATATCGACGAGGGCAGCTGGAAAGGCGTCACAGAAGGCTCAGCGATGTTGCCATCATCGAACTCATCGTCGCTCAATCCGGATGCCAGTAATCAGAGTGGTTTTCCCCAAGGCGGATTGCCATACACATCGGGAGGCAATCCATATCCGCAGGCGGGCCAGTCATCGCCAGCTGGCAATCAATCGCTAGTATTTCAGAATGCAGCTCAACCCGGATCGAATACTCCGCAATATACTTCGTCGCCTGCTCCATCCGGATCATCGACGCCGGGTCCGGTGGGCGTCGCTTCGCAAAATATCCAGGGCAATTATTCACAGTCGTCGACGGCGGGCAGTTTTAATGGACCAGTTGGCGGACCGTTTGGCTCACCCTCGTCAGGATTGGGTCAGTTTAGTCGACCAGCCAGTTCGGGCACGCCATTCAATAGTGGTCAAGCCGGACACTTTTCATCGCCGACCGTCTTTGGAGTTGGCAGCCAGTTTAATCCCATGCCCCCGGCATCTCCCTTTGGGCATGGAGGCAATCATCCCATGATGGGTGGCCCGCAGCCAATGGATCGTATCGATCAGGGATTTAGGAGACACAACTCCTACTTCAGTCACACGGAGCATCGGGTCTTTGAGCTCAACAAGCGCCTGCAGCAGCGAAACGAGGATAGTGATAATTGCTGGTGGGATTCGTTTACGACCGAATTCTTCGAGGACGATGCACGATTAACGATCCTCTTCTGTCTGGAGGATGGACCCAAGAGGTATACCATTGGTCGGACTCTTGTCCCGCGCTTCTTTCGCAGCATTTTCGAGGGCGGCGTTTCCGATTTGTATTTCCAGCTGAAGCATGCAAAAGAATCGTTTCACAACACATCCATCACACTTGACTGCGAGCACTGTACAGTGATCACCCAGCATGGCAAACCGTTCTACACGAAAGTCTGCGCCGATGCGCGACTTATACTCGAGTTCATGTACGACGATTACATGCGCATCAAATCCTGGCACATGACCATCAAAGGACATCGCGAACTAATTCCTCGTTCCGTTATCGGAACATCTCTGCCGCCAGATCCCATGCTCCTCGATCAGATCACAAAGAATATAACGCGTGCGGGCATCACAAATTCAACATTGAACTATCTGCGTCTGTGCGTGATTCTCGAGCCGATGCAGGAGCTTATGTCGCGTCACAAGGCGTATGCTCTGAGTCCGAGGGATTGCTTGAAAACAACGTTGTTTCAGAAGTGGCAGCGAATGGTGGCACCACCGGGCAAAAAGGACCCCCAAAGACCACCAAATAAGCGACGCAAAAGAAAGGGATCCAATTCGGGAGGTGCCAACAATTCAAACACCCCGCCTGTGACAAATCAGAAGCGTTCGCCATCGGGACCCAGTTTCTCGCTATCCTCGCAGGATGTGATGGTTGTTGGGGAACCGACGCTTATGGGCGGGGAATTCGGGGAGGAGGATGAGAGGCTTATCACACGCTTGGAGAATACCCAATACGATGGTACTAATGCCGTCGATCACGATAACCATACTGGATTTGGTCACGCCGATTCCCCCATATCCAGCTCGAATCCGTGGAGCATGGAGCGGGGCGGTGCTATTCCGGCTAGTCCTGGCAATCCGTCGGGACCGCAGAATAATGCCAATATAGCTGATATAGATAAAAAGAGCCCCATTGTCTCGCAATAGATTCAAACGAATAGTCCGTAATTATAATTTAAACCCCTTTTCGATATGTGGTGAAATGTATTTTCATACTTGCATGTAAAAAATACTTTTAAATAAAAATTTCCAAGCATTAGGAAATGTAATTAGCATTTTTCTTCTCAAATGTGCTCTCTTCTGACCTTTCATTGTTATTTCTGAATAAAACAACTCATCATTCAAATCAAACAGGGTATTATGAAGTCGATATCTATGAGATCCACAAGAGAGCTGAAGATTTAAGAGACTGAATAGTTTTCAACAACTTGATATTGCTCGACCATTTGCCAGTTACAAGTGTAATCACTAATCACGCAGATGAGAAAATCTGTTCACACTACCTTTAACTGAGTAGAGCACAAAAATTAATTTCGAGGAGGAATTTGAAGGCAGACAATTTAATGTGACAAAATTCAAGGACATGTGAGAATTTTGTGAACATTATGTGGACTTCGTTTTTAGATTTTCATTTTGAATTTATTGAGCCTGTATGCAAAAACCATAAAACAATTTATTTCTATTGCATGTAAAACTATAATCCTTTTTTCTAATATTTAAAATTAGTTGTTGATATATGTGACTGTTTACTTACTTCAACACATACGGCAATCATTTGATTATCATATTTTAAAACAAGACCATTAAAGAAAGGAATATTAAATCAATCAAACATGAATTTGATTTTTTTTGAGTTTATAAAATATTTACACGATACTAGAGAAAAGATCTTTCTCGAATATATTTAAGAAAGTCTACTTTTACAACAGCTCCCATTTTATATTTTGCTGTCCTAACAAAACGCCTTCAAACCCAGTTTAAATATGTACAGTGCATGTAAAACTTTTAGTGGTGGTACGAAATTTCTGAAAAAAATTCCTGGTGTATTGGCTGCAACAAAATGATTTTATGATTATTTTTTCAAAGATTCGCAATGCTGCTAAATTATGTGCACGGCAAAAACTAGAGGTACATTTTCAAAAAATATTCTTTCTCTATCTACAAATATTACTGTGGGAGAATCTGTTATTTGTGACCTATGCATAAAATTTGAAATGTATCGAAATTGTGAATCTGCGATAACAAGTCGATGCTTGTCATCTTATATGTAGTCGGTAACTTTTGTCCGTCCCTAAATTTTGATAGACAACAAGCAGCACTTTATTGATGCACAACAATTAGAGTAATATACATAAATAATTACAATTCAATTATTGTTTAGGCATTTAAGCTGTAATATAAGTTTACCTACGAAAGTGCTTACAAGTTGTAATTATAAGTATAATACTTTCTGAGAACAGTCATATTGCAGGTGAAAACTCATGTTGCTATTTTCGTCTATATAATGTAATCAAATTCAGCAATTCTTTGCTCTTCTTTTGAATTATTTACAATATTATTTTTATTATAATTTATTATGCTTGACTTTTTATTAAAACACAATATAAAAATGTTTGTAAGATCTACTTGGATGTGTGCACGTGCATGTGCATATATGCATGCATGTGTGTGCGTGTGTGATAGACACGATCGAGACGCTTTTAATATCGAATATCCTTGAAGTGTTTCGTACAGTGTATATGCATGTGTGTGTGTGTCTGTGGGTGTGCATTCACATGTCATCTGATTAAAGGAAATTTATTGGAGTTGGGTCGAATAAAGTAATTTTCTTAAATCAAATTGGTTTTAATATTACTACTTTAAATATTATTTCATGCGACAAATGCATTTTATTATTTTTTCCTGATTGCTAATAAAATTCATTGCATCTTTTTTAGACAAAAATGCCATCTGAATATTGGGATCGTTTGAGCGATATCGAGATACAAGGCAAACTGATACAATTCGGATATCCCCATTGTCCCGTTACGGAAACAACTCGGGCCGTATTAATTAAAAAACTACAGAAGCACACAAGAAAGGAGGAGCTTAAGAAGGGAAAAATCCCAAACTATGTACTTCACTACAACGGTGACAGCAAGCCGAATACGGACGCTATTCCAGCACAACCCACAAGTTCAATAGAAAGAAGACCGAATCTCCATGAAAACGACCTGAGAAACACTAAGATTGACGTTAGCCGGAATCATCAACCTTTAGCTTATCGCAAGAGCGATGCTGATTTAAGTCCATCACTAATGGCAGCATCAAGGATGTATGTATCACCACCACTCTTAGCGTCCGATTATGAAAATGAGAATGAAGCGCATAATTTGAACGCGGCTCGCAAATCATATCGCAAACCTTTAGCATATGCAGCCGATAATTCATCGTCCTATATCAAGTTGCAGCATGGCAAATCGAATGCTTGTGATGGGGGCGTAGTTAATCGATTACTCAGCTTCCGCGATACATCGATACAAAAGAAGTCAATCACCAAAGATGGGTACACTGTGCATGCATCCAGATCCCTGATAATGAAGAATGGCATCGTACAAAAGTTTCTGACATTTGACGTTAAATCGTTTTTCAAAAAACCCGATGTTAGCCAATACATAATACCGCACGTACTTATTGCCACACTTGTGATATTTCTGTCAGTGATATCCGTTTTATATATGGCAAAGAAATTTGACCTCAGCCCCATTACCGAAACAGACATTAAATATACAATGTGTAGTGGAAACGATGCAGATTTTAAAGGTTTTTCGTCCTCGTTGTCGTCGTCGTCGTCGCAAACGACAATTAAGTGTATTAATGAGGATCTGTACAATAAGGCGATATATATAAGCAAAGAGCTTTTCAAGTACTTAAACGAAAAAGCGAGACTCCATCACTGCATTAGTGCAGATCATTCCGCCGCCCTCGACATGAACGAGTTCAAAAAGTCTCTCCTTAGCGGCAACAGTAATTTGCAGCAGAATGGCAATCTGCATACGAAATTGCTGGCAACTCAATATCTGATTGCTCAGAATCCGCAGTGGATGATAAAAACGATAACTACAACCCACAATTCGTCGGATCAAATCCTGTCGTTTGAGCTGATTGAACCAAGTCTTCCATTAAAGTGCGTTATCCGTAAGAAAATAACGCGATTTTTCACTGTTGTCGGCCTCTTATTACTTGTTGCTTCCGGTTGCCTGACGGTATATTTCTTGATTGTCGTGTATCGCTTAAAACAAAAGGAAGCGCTTCTGGCAATCGAACAGTTTACAATGGAAATTATTAATGAGCTAATATATCGGAGCACACATACCGATAACTCGGAAGTGCTAATAAACCAATTGCAAGAAAGGTTTTTGGCTAAGCATAATCGAAAGAAACTATTGAGTTCTTGGAATAAGGCACTGAAGAACTTAGAGGAAAATGACAGTATCCTTTTTGGCATAGTAGCGCGTGATGGAGAACAATTGCGTACGATGACCTGGAATAGGAACATTGCCAATAATGAACCCAGTTCCACAACAACAAAGAAAAAATGGCAAAGCTCAGCTCTTGATAACTCTAACAAGATTCACAATCCGCCAACATCTTGCTTAAAAATCAGGCACATGTTTGATTCATCGGAAATTAACGATTCCAATTTGAGACAATTAATGATTGACTCAATATTGGAGAAAGTTGGCTCCCATTGCAATATTTGCGATGTTCAACTGGATACCCAGTCCTGCTGCGTTTACATCCGTTGTGCGAGTGAAGCAGACGCCGGAATCGTTCACAATGAAATCAATGGCTGGTGGTTTGATAAGCGGCTGATATCGATTAAGTTTCTGCGAATAGAGCGCTATTTAAATCGCTTTCCAAAATCATTGTCTGAATCATTATATTTAAAATCATCTAATGTAAACTAAATTTTTAATTGTTTATATTGAATAAAATTCTTAATGTGATTTGTACGGCTTGTATTTTATATTTGGGGATGTAATCGCTATTTAAAATACATATTTTTATTATTGGAAAATTGATTTGAATACGATTTTAACACGTGACTTTGGCAAAATACGAAATTGAAAAGAAATGCTTTTCAAGTTGTTTCTTAAAATTAATTCCCAATTCACGTTTCAACACCATCGTTCCATTTAATTGTTTTAACAATCTTTGCAGTTATGGTCACACCGATATAATCGAATCGAATATCGAGTTTCAGTGTTATTATTTTGAATCGTGCGCATGTGAACTCACGGAATAATTTTCAATTACAAATGATTGTGCCAATGGGATAAATTTCACGGACGATATATATATATATATATTTGAAAAACAACATCGTTTATATTGTCGAAAGGAGTCATATTGACGGACATCGAAATGGACTGCAATCACCGCATTGAAGTCCCCCAGCGCTCAAGCGGAGGCAAGAAAATGAAGAAACGGAAAGAACTCGATGCTCTAATAGCACATTCCATAACAAAAAGAGGTTCCCGCCGTACAAACAACTCACAGGATATGTTGCTATCAGTATCCACCGATGACCTTGATGATTTCGCTTGGGTAAATGGGAATACTTTGAGTACATAACATCTGATAATCAGTGTACACACACACATGAATAAACATCATGTGTGCCTGTGTGTGTGTATGTCATGTGTGTAATTGCTTTGTTTTGGTTTTTTCCCCCAGATGAGTGTTGCCAGTACGCGCAGAAATCATAGACAGAAATTAAATATTCGCAAGTGCGGCCCAATTTTATTCGGGATAACGACTGCTTTGGGAGTGGCCATTTTATATTGGCTCTACTTTGATTTGCGTCAACAGATTTTCGATTATCAACAAAAATTTGAAGAAGGTAAACAAAAATACAATTTTATGCAATGTCTGTCATGCTGTCGAACTGTGAGATCGCAACTTGGAGATGTCTTTCAAAGATCGCCTGCTTTCACAAATTTAAAGCTAGTCGTGAAACTTTATGTAAAATTATGGTCCTTAGCAAATTATTTAAATCTGCAAACAATGTTTTCTAGTATCTTCCATAAATAAAATCTTCCCGGATACACTTCAACAGTGGCATGAGACAACTTCATTCCTGATCAAAAATCAAACATTTGTCATAAGCCAAATAAATGAATTAACGCAAAGCGTCGAGCAACTCGGATCGAATTTGAGCAGTCTGCAAGCAACAGTTAATGCTCAACGAAATTATGGCCACGATAAAAAATTGGTGGCCGACTTTGGCGCCAAATTGGAAGCGGTTATCACTGACATTGAGGTGATGAAAGAGCACTACAACAAATTCGTCGAGGTTCAGAAAAGTCTCGAGCTTAAAACGGAGCACTTAAAGGAAAGTAACCATATCTAAATATTTTATATTGTATTTTATTATAGAACTTTATTTTATTCTTTAGGCTAATATAAGTCAATTGTCGACCGTTCAGGCGAATCCTTCGGCAACGAATTTCACAAGAGATGTTGACTTTCTCAAACAATCAATATCAAATTCGGTCAAAATTTTAAACAGCAACATTATGAATGTAAACAGCACTCTCAGTCAGAATATGCTAATTCTGCAAGGGGAAATACTGGCACATAAGGTAAGAAAATAAGTCCAACGGTTGCATTGCTTCAAATATTAAAATAAATTTATATTTGCAGATCAAGCTGGATGACTTATTGGATCGCTCGCAGAATATGACATCCCATGTCGCTACCTTAAGCAACAACTTGCAACAGTTTAAGCAGAAAGTAACCATAGTGGATGAACAGTTGAACAAATTGATTCAAAAGGTGGGTTATCAACTTCATTTCATCAGGCTTATGTTTAATTAATATTAATTCTTTCCTTTTTAGAAGAGTGAACCTGGCAAAGATCAAATTGCTATTGTAGGGGTGAGCCCACCGTGAAGATAAATTTGCCATTTGCACTGTTTGGTAATGATTGCGTCCTGCAAAAAGAAGATAAGCCCATAGCAATGGCTCGGCTTGAAGTGCAATAAAACGTATACTGTTTTCAGTCCAATTACTATGTATGTTGAATAAAAGAAATCTAGTCGCTTGTATCTGTAATCCTCAAATTTAATACAACACAACATATAATTTATCTGAGCAATCTGTGAGTACAGAAACGTTCGAATCTACAACCTGATTTTGCTTGTAATTCAGAGCTACAAAAATAGTTCTTCCCACTAAATTTAGTACATTTGTAATATTTATATTTAGTATTATAAGCAATTACCAAGTTGCTTAAGAAAAGTAGCTTTAAAAATGAGAAAATAGCTTCGGTTAAGGCCCTTTCTGTTTTTTTTTTTAATTTGATATTTGTTTGTTTAATGTATGGTTAGTTAAAAGATTTATATGAATTTGATACTGTATGATGTTATTTACGCAGAGTGACAATATAACATAATGCTAATTAATAGTATTTGCATCTATTGTATATTGAAACGTTTACGTCAGTGTTTCTCCTTGGGTCACACAGGCTTCCAAGTAGTCTATTCGCCGCTCCAATATCGTTAGTTTCTCATTGAGTACAGCAAGTCGAGATCGGCAAGACATATCTAAAAACAAAGGCAGTTATTTATTATATATATATATTAATAGGTCATGCAAAATTTAAGCTTCACACTATTTATAAATTGTACACACAAACAATTTAACTGGCAATTAATTAAAAATACTTTCATCTGGCTATTGGTCATTTTTATTTGCATCTGTATTTATAATGTGGTTATGAGTAAGACCGGTCAATTGGAATAAGGGCGTCATCTTTAGATGACTAGAAGATGAAAATGCATAGAACGCTTACTTACCAAAAGAATTTAGAAAATCTGTGATTCTTTTGATGCTTGCTGTTATAACTTCAATATACTCTCGATTTGCCCAATCCTGATGAATTTGCTTCTGAACTGCTTCTCGATGAGCTCCGCTCATTTTTTATATTTTTGTTTATATATATATTTCGCAATTTATATTTACATACACAACACAGTGTGACCGTTTTTGGAATTGAAATGGTAGCAACATAATGCATAATTGAAACAGTGGAATAAAACACGACGATTTCTTTTGCGTTACGTTACAAGGCACATCAAAGCGAATGAGATTTATTCAACGAATTGAAACGCTATTGAAATAGGAGACATCAGCATCAGTCACAACTGCTAGCCGACTATAAAATAGTTAAACAAAAAATAATTAAATTTTTATTTATTTGGTTTATACTTTCCACTTTGTTGCCTTGTGAGAAATTAATGGAAATCTAAGAAAGTGATTTATATAAGCAAACTAAAAGTCTAGCATATTAGAACTATGTCTCAACATTTAATCTTGATTTATAAGTTCAAATAAGAAACAATAAACCAATCAATGAAATTATATCATAATGAGTTTTATTTAAGAAATTGAATGACGGTGGCTTTAAGTTTTTTCAAACATTTTTGTTTCTCACATTTATATGGTGCAACTGCCCACATAGAGTACATTATAGAAATGAATGTAGAATTACAATAAATGAAATGACTGAGTGCCACATAAAGATACAGTTAATGATTTTTCAATAAAATTATTCAAAACTTCTACAAATTCATTAAAATATATTCATAACAGTTTAGATTTTAGATTATTATTATTTTAAATGTGGATTATTCTTATACCTCGCAAATATTTCACTTTTGAATACTTCAAATTTTTTTCTATTTGCGTTATTTTGTTGTTCCCTCCAAGCGGGCCTGGCTTGTTTTCTTTGTAGGCCCCAGTGGCATGTGAATAACGGGGAAAGAACGTAGAACTTGTATCCAGCTACATACATTTCATATACCTGCAAAACATAATTAATAGACAGTTTATAAATATTTTAATATCAGAGCTCTCGTACTAATCAATCAAGAGATACTACGTACTTGGGAGTTTCTCGTAAATCCGTATCCAGTAAATCTTTCGTCATGCGCCGGAGCATCATCCATTGCTATATAGAAAGGTTCATATAAAAACTCAAAATTCGTGACGGTGTGACTTATTCCGACTGCAGTCTCACTACGATTCGTTGATAACCACCTGAAGTATATATAAATCAAACAAATTATAAAAGCATTTTGGTATATATTTGGAACCAATTTCAAATTCATTTTGTGCTTACTTTGAAAAGTTTGTCGCGTATTGGTTATAAATGAATACTTTTTCATGAAATGGTCTGGCCAGTCCCTTTTTAATAAGTCCCCGCAGAAAGTCCTTGGATCGTGGAAAGGCTGCACGAACATCGATTTCAAATGTGGGAATCACATAGGCGCAATATCCTTCACAAATCACAGTTTTAAGGAAATTGTTGAGTTGAATGACACTGTTGAGACTAGGTATTATGTCGATGTCAGTCAAAAACACATATTTCGTTTGGCATCCCTTTCGCGCTATATTCCGCATATGATTCTGAGGATATATGTTCTTTTTTCGCCACTCCAGTGTTTTAATTGTACGCAATTTCAAAAGCGCCTTTAATGTTTTATCAGGATTTTGGCAATTGAATTTTGTCTTTATATTCAAGGATTCCGTTAGAACTCTTGGCAGTTTATCATATTCCTCGGGAACTAAAATGTGAAATGTCGCATTTGCCTTAATATTTGGAAAGCAAAGGCGAAGATATGTGACAAAATATCTCAATATTATATATTCCTCGTTTCCCGCGGAGAATAGAGTGACTGATATTGGAGCTCGCCAATTGGCAGCAACCTGGGGAAAGGAATTTAAACGCTCCACAGAACTTTGCGTTGCCAGGCATATCAGGCTAATCTTAGACGATTTCGAATACTGATCCCCAACTACGGCAAAATCCTTTATCTTATATTTGTGTTGATTATCCCAGCGTCCATATCTGAAGTCTAAGTTCTCAAAGGTTAACTTTGAATTATTGCCCTGGGCTAAAAAATTGTCGATGTATGGTGTTTGCAGCTGAGTCTGCTTTTGTTGATATGCTATATTCTCATCATGGGGACAGTTCAAAACGCCAGCAGATATTATTTTGCTTTGAATACTCTGTTGCGTTGTGCTTGCATTCCCATAATATCCGGAAGAAGGAGGATAAACTCTGACTAGCCACAGTATGTTCACCAATAGTAATAAAACCAAAAACTTGATTGATCTGCCTTGTGAGGCTCGAAACTGAAAAATGAGATTAAAAGTTAATTAGAAATATTAATTAAGTTTTAGTTTAATTTTTGAATTTTGAAATGTACATAACATAAACGCATTTAATATCTACCGACTAACAAAAATATTCAATAATTTTTCTTCACATGTATTTCATAATTAAAGCTACAAAATTAGGCTTATCATTTTATTAACTTTTGTAAAAATGTAAAAACTTGACTAATCGTCATATACAACATGTGTTCGCTTACCATAATTAAACACTCTTTCAAATGTGAAAGTAGCAACAAATATCACAAATAGACATTTGTGTGTATTTATATTAGAGTCCGTTCAAAGGATACTTTAAGTGTGACCGTATTCCATTAACTAGAAAATATCAAAGAATGGTTTATATATATATATGTAAAGTAAAACTTCAAGAAATTTATTTGCTTAGGTAAAACACCTTTTCTATCTATAAATAATATTACAATTTATACATAATACATAATTTATTAAAAATTTACCAAAACCATTACCATTAAAATCTTCCAAATTTCGTCATATGAGAATGTTAAGTGATAAACTACGCTCGGATAATTCAGTGTTCTGATTCCATATCCCAAAATTGATAAATGTAACGATAGATTCTGCCTTCAAATAAG
Organism: Drosophila fungiperda; assembly: GCA_035042345.1. Classification (NCBI taxonomy): domain Eukaryota; kingdom Metazoa; phylum Arthropoda; class Insecta; order Diptera; family Drosophilidae; genus Drosophila; species Drosophila fungiperda. The sequence goes on from JAWNLM010000216.1 coordinate 3,127,127, forward strand.
GTAATTTAATCGATGACTTTTATTTATCTGAACCTGTTGTTATTTGCAGTACTTTTCCGTGGTTATTCTCAGTTTTATCACAGAGTGTTTGCATTGCATTAGTTATATCTACTGTGTTAGCTTAATATAAGATCACTTAAGTAGAATGTTTAACGGAATCGTTAATGTTTGTTGGATTCCGTTTGCTGGTTTTGTATCATTCTTAATAATATTATCGGCAATCAACAAATCTGTAGGTGTTCGAAAGGCATACGTATATTTACTCTTGCGGATTTTTGAGGTAAACATAGTATTTTATTGTATTCATTTAAATTAATATTGGTATCAATGCTCATATTTAAAATTATAGAGCCAATAAAAACTTATACTCTTAAACTCCTTCGCGATGGAATTGGTGCAATTAAAAAGTTCATAAATATAGCTAGTTTCAATCAAAATATCGACATAGTCGAATATTGTCAATAGTTCTGTCTAGATACTTTTAACTGAATTTGATTCTAAATGTTTCTTATTAGGGCGACTTAAAAAAGCATGTATGTATTTTATAGCAGGGTAGACCGGTACCAAAGCCCTTTTGTAAAAATGGTGAGTACCATGATGAGTACAAAGATGTGTACGTTATTTATTAAATCTATAGTCTGGCTTTTATGATTAAAGTGGTGCACAAAATCCAGGAATTATGGCACTTAATTGCATGCTTTTTAGCTCAAAACTATGACGTTTTGTAGCTCTAAACTTTGGAACCTCATCGTGACTTATGGCCGATTATTCAATAGCTAGATTTATTGACGGTCCAATGCTTATCGTAGACGTAACAAATTTTATTGTTGAACTTGAACCTTTTTATCGCAAAAATAAGTAATTGCATAGTCGATGTTATCCGATTTTGTGCTTGTTTTATAAGTACATGTTTGCAACTGAAGCTAATATATATTTATTGTTTTATTTTTAGTATGGTCGAGCTAGTATAGAATCAGCTTCAAAGGAAAATACACAGAGTGTCCAAGATAATGTCAATTCTGTCAATTTTGATCAGAATGCTAGTGTGCAACTTGTAAAGGACGTAGACGCAAATGAAACAACTAATGGGGCAACGCTTATAACACGAGATGCCGTACTTCTTCCGCAGGCACAAGAATCAGCCAATGATAAGCCTCAAACATTAAAAAAGGTAATAAAGGCAACTAATAATTTGAATAATTTACTTTCAAACACAATTTTAAATGTTTATATGTATTTATTATTTTGATTTGTCTTTCAGGAGGAATTCAATTTTGATTTCGAAAACTGCTTGGACTACGTGAAATCTGGCGTAGAAGCAATTATCGAAGACGATGTTACCTCCCGATTTGAGGCTGAAGAGCTAAAGAGTTGGAACATGCTGACACGAACGAATCGACATTATGAGTTCATATCGTGGAAAATAACACTTATCTGGATGTTTGGATTTGCAGTGCGGTATACCATTCTAATGCCACTGCGCGTCCTAGTCTGCTTTATTGGAGTACGTACATATATATTTTGTGTATTCACGAAGTCATATTAGCACTGATTTTTAATGAGTTTCAAGTTTAATTGCAATTAGACAATCAATTACAATAATATTCGTTTTCTGATGGCTTAAGGCTTAGAACTGCACTCACCAGACGCAAATTCACATTTTTCGATACCTCACTTCCGATCAGCACACAATGAGATAAATTAATTTTTATCCTTGTCCATAACTCCGTCTTTCCGTATGTTGAATCTATAAGAGCCACCGATCTTAACGAAGATTTCCGAATACCATTAGTCAACAAAATACATTTTTTCTCGATACAAAAAAATCTGAACATATCGATTGAATTATCATATTTTGAGCATGTCTTGGTGGTTTTAAGAAGTAGAATATGATTTAAATATGAATGTGACGGTTTAGTAAACACAAATAAGAAAAAATTTCACTTTTTTGAATACCTCACCACGATGAGTCGGAATTAATTAAAAATTCATATTTAGAGATAAGATAAGGTATCATTTAAGTACACACAAATGACTTGATTGCTGGGTTAAGGGTATTGTCTAGTCGGGTACTTCGGCCAGTCTAGTTAGACGGGATTTTTATATTAAGCCCATAAAAAACACGTTAGCCGCTACAAAATTCATGGTTACTCTTCATTGCATGAGATGTCATCATCTATATGTCCTGTGGTTAATGGTACAATACGCATAGACAAAATTAATTCAAATATCGAACATTTCTCAATCCGTTGGAATCAAGTAAAATCGATTCATATTGGATTTATTTTACGATTTATATCATTAAGAAAAAGTCACTTGAAAAGTGTTTGAGAATTGAATTTGTCGATCATCATCGACTAGAGCATTCAAACGTGATTCTTCATGCATCGATAATTCTCTAATCAATGTTTAAATTTGATTTTTAGGTTTTATTTACAGTTGTTTCAAGTACAATTGTGGCTTTAATACCCATTCGATTTTTGCGGACGTACTTAGCGGGCTTGTGCTTCAAGATTACATTCCGGCTTATATCAAATTCCGTGTCAGCACTAATAGTCTTTCACAATAAGCAATATAAACCCAGAAGATCTGGGTTCTGTGTAGCTAACCATACGACCCCGTTCGACGTGGCTATTTTATCAACAGACTGTACATTTTCTTTGGTGAGAAAGTTGATTTTAAATTATGTGTAAAACAGAATTAATTTTTGAATTGTGTGTTAAGCATACGAATCACAATTTTTACTGGTTGTCCAAATGTGCCATATTTAATGTTTATAATTCGCTTCAAATTTGATCGCATTATTTATAAAATTGATTTAAATTGAAATCCACTTATTTGGAATATTCAAGTTTAGTATTTATTAAATGCAGCTAAAGTCAATTAACAATTACAAATAAATAATATTCAAGGAAGTGTTTTAAAAACGTTAATAACTTATTTGTTAATATTTACATATGTGTTTATTTAGGTAAATGTTTGTGTGTGTGTATGTCTTTGGGAGTGTGTTACGCTTTTGGTTTTTGTTATTGTCTTCGCTGCTGGTTTGTTCAATTAAGCAACGTTGAATAATGTTTTTTGCCTCTGTTCTTAGTCAGCCAGAATGAAAAGCAGGTAAGAAATTTTCTTGAATCTGTATTTACTCCAAAAGTAATATTTGATCTATTATGAAAGTAAACGAATGATGGTGTGATGAAAGATCTTGACTCCTTTGTCAGCCAGAAAGCTGCAATGATCACACCATATTCGATATCACGAGATCCTTAAGATATTTCTCATATTGGCCAAATGATATGATGCTAAGCAATCAGCCGACTCAAACTAAATTTCCTCAGCTGAGTTTACTGAACGTTGACATTTTTTTAATTACTGGATGATAGTAAAAAAATGTAGTGCAGAATAGAATCAAGGAAAATATGATTTTTGCGGTGTAAAGCAAGTTAGAAAAATGTACATTTGTCTATCTCTGTCTCTCGTAGTTTATTGGCTCCACTCACAATCTGTTCATGTATTTCTTCTATGGTCGATTTTTATATCTTATTTTCGTTTTGTTTGGATCATTTGCGTCGAGACGAAACGAGTTATAAAAGGCTGTTCGATACTGATCGAATCAGCTCTCTGGTGTGAACATAATTGGGCAAGTTACTACCTCTTTTAATAGCTTGGTATGCTAAGGTGCTCAATTTGAATGATATCTTTATGGTTTTTGCTATATAACACTGAGTTCCATGTTCTAATTATGTTTTACACTTGTTTGTAAAGAGATTTGTTTATATTTGCCAATTTATTGGAATCGACGGGAGGTATTCAAAAGTTGGTATCTAAGATTTGTGTGTGCTATTCAAACTCTTCTCTAATCTTCAAGAAATGTTCTAAATTCGAATCGAAAACTATATGTTGAATTTTCAAAAAAATTTTAAATACTACATTTGGAGTTATTAATGCTGTGCAATAAGTTAAGCTATTGAATAAAATATGATTATTATACTATTTAAATTAAACAGCAGTGACAAACAATTCTCTCATAACATTTAAATTTCCTACAACATATTTTTGTGCCTTCTTGTTCCATGCAATCTCCTCAGGTAGTGTGGTTAACGGTATGTACTGCTGCGGTGGGAAATCTAAAGGATGGAAATAAAAAGCGTAAAATTGTGAATAATGTTCTTGGGATGTGTTTCGGTGTCTTGTCCAGCGCCATTTCCGCTGTTATTACTTACCATAATGAGGATAATCGACCGTCGTCAGGTATTTGTGTGGCTAACCATACAAGCCCCATCGACGTACTTGTTCTGATGTGTGACACGAACTATTCTCTGGTAAGACAATTTCGAATTATGCATTTCGTTGGACCAAACTCTCTTGGTTTCATCTCTGTATTTCCTATAATTGTGTTGGGATTATACTCTTAAATTAACAATTTTAACCCAATCAATGTTATGCTGTATATAATTTTTCTGATCACTATTATTTGTTTTCAATATTTCTTTAGCATTTATTTCTTGTATGTTAACATTTCGCAGTTGAAGTAATTTGTAGTGAAATAAGAAAATAATTGAATATTATATATTTTAGATACAGAATTATTATATAAATAAACTTTTTATTCAAAAAAGTTGTTAATATATAAGCCTAGTATCTTAGAGAAGCTAGTAGAAGTAAATGTTTTGATTGTTATCACTGATTAAGAATATTTATATTTTTGTATTATTCCCATCCCATTCCTACATAATTGGCAAACACGTATTTTTTTTATAGATATGATCTTGCAATTTGAATGACATCCTTATTCTCTACACAGTTGGTATTTAATAATTCAATATATATATGTGTGTGTGTGCATGAGTGTATGGGATCTTGTGTATTTGTATAGCGTACAAGGTATCTCATAGTCGGTCGATTTCGACTAATGCATTCCTATACCCTTGAAGAATTTTGTTTTCAATTTTATTGAATGATATGTCTTCGATCCCATTAATAATAAATGTATTCTTGAGTAGATATAGTCATGTTCGTCTGCCTTTCGGTCCGTCTGTCCTACTTTTTTATATGCGGGCAAATAGCTCAGTGACGAGACTTGGAATAATTCCATTTAAAAGGTATAAAAACATAATAACTTATCTTGACTAATATAAATATCTCCTGTCTGCAAGGGTATGTAATCTTCGGCCTGCCGAGAATAGCTTTGCTTTTTTGCTGTTTATTATTTTACTGTTTGCTTTGTTTATTGTTTTAATTGATTATTTGGCTATTTGTATCGCTTGTTGAATACCCTGTACTCGTTTTAAAATGCTATAAAAGTATTTATTGAAATTGTGAAAATGTCTGAAGAACATATCTGATCCCGTAAAGATTAATTATATTTCGCTTTTCGGCTTTAGCTTGACGACATTGCACATAACTAATATGCTGCCATTATTTTGCTAGTGTTATCTGTACAACAGTTTTTTTTTTTTGGCATTAGTTTGTTTTTGTCCAATCCTTACTCTCCTTAACGCTGAATATATAATTCATAGATTGGTCAACGACATGGCGGTTTCCTTGGCATACTGCAAAGAGCCCTGGCGAGGGCATCTCCCCATATTTGGTTTGAAAGAGGCGAAGCTAAAGATCGCTTAATTGTTGCCGAGAGATTGAAACAGCACGTATCCGATCCAAATAATCCACCAATTCTAATCTTTCCGGAAGGAACTTGCATAAATAATACATCTGTGATGCAATTCAAAAAAGGCAGCTTTGAAGTTGGCGGCGTTATATATCCTGTTGCTATTAAGTAAGTTCTCAACTTTAGTGTATATAAATTAATAATATATATCAAGTTATCTCGTAGAAAAGGAGTTTAGAATATAAAATCAAGCCTGATAATGTTTGCAGCTAAAATTGGAAATGTTTGTTTCTTTTCAGATACGATGCTAGATTTGGTGACGCTTTCTGGAACAGTTCCAAGTACTCAATGATGCAATACCTTTACATGATGATGACCTCATGGGCCATTGTCTGTGATGTTTGGTATCTCCCGCCCATGTATCGCCAAGATGGAGAGTCGGCGATAGGCTTTGCTAACCGTGTCAAGGGTGTGATAGCGAAACAGGGTGGATTAGTAGATCTGGTGTGGGATGGACAGCTCAAGCGAATGAAGCCCAAAAAAGAATGGAAAGAGTTACAGCAAATTGAATTTGCAAATCGATTAAAATCGGATTAACACTAAGCCTATAATTTTTTTTATTTTATTTAAACCAAAAACTGAGAATTGTTTAAATATATGAGACTTCTTTACATAATGTTTATACACTCTCTATTGTACTTTAATTCTAGTGTGTAAGAAAATAGTGATATTTCGCTATACCAGAGCAATTTAAAAAAAGAATGACATAAGCGAAATTGAAATAACTTCCCAAAAAATCAACAGCAGGATCAAAATGCTCACATAAATATAACTACATCCAATTGTTGCCATAGTTACGAGTGCTTAGCAACTAACCTTATTGACATAGCAACTATAATTGACCTTAAGCTACATAAAAAATATTGAAATACTATATTTGAAACTATCCAAGAATGTGCACAATAATTACGAATCAAGATGTGGCTAAGAAATTTGTTTTTTGCCTTTGTTTTTTATATCAATTACAACTTTCTGTACATGTGTGTTAATAGCGTGGATGCACCATTTATTCACATACCTGGAAATGGAATTGTCTCCGGAACCTATTTAAAGATGTATAGAACTCAAAACATTAAAGCCTATTTGGGCATTCGATATGCACACGCAGCAAGATTCTCGCCTCCCGACATTGAATTACCGCCGTGGAAGGGTATTTTTAATGCAACAACATTTGCAGCTAACTGTTGGCAACAAAGTCCTTCGGCCAGTAACTTACAATTGGAAAAAGTATTAGAAATAATTTCGGGTGGAATGTTTAACAAATCGGCAATGCGAAAATATGAGGAGAATTGCTTACACCTAAATGTATTTGTACCTGACGGTCAGTATGAGATATATTAGATACTTACACTGATAAAGATAAATATGTCTGATAATTAATATGTTTTACATTATTTTCTGATATTAGGGCTTCCCGAAGTTGATGGATACGCCGTTATTGTCTGGATCCATTCTGGAAATTTTTCTACTGGCAGCCCATTTGATATTGATCCATTTCAATTGGTTTTCAAACAGAAAGTCATTGTGGTTACATTTTCATATCGCTTAAATATATTTGGATTCTTTTCAACGGATGACGGCGAAGCCCAGGGTAATTATGGATTAATGGATCAGTCAGCCGCTCTCTATTGGGTTAAGAAAAATATCAACTATTTTGGAGGTGACGAAAATCGAATCACATTAATGGGCCACGATGCTGGAGCTGTTAGTGCGGTCTTACATATGACCTCTGGCGAGTGGTCGAAGGGCGCTTTTCACAAGGCAATTTTAATGTCTGGCAATCCTTTAACTCCCATTCGATTGCCACACGAATTCAACAACGACTTGGATAGAATAGCAAGTGTTTTTGGATGTGCTCGAAGACCAACATCATTGCTCCTGCAATGTCTGAAAAGAATTGACGCACGAGTATTGGCTGAGAATCTACCATCGTCAATTGAATGGGGACCCATTATCGATTTTGGATTGAGTAATACCTCCTACCCATTTATTGAAAGCCAGCCCGAAATGTTATTTAAGAGTGGAAATTATCACAAAGTTCCAATCATTATTGGAATTACTGACATGGAGGAAGTTCTGACAATATTTAATGATTACCTTTCTTTAGAATTGAGTGCAGAAGATCTTAAGAATTTCTTTGCTGACATCGCCGTAAATGATATTCATAAAATTAGTGGTAACAATGAATGGTGTACAAATTTCCCCATCATTTCTGATTCAATTGATTTTATGTATACCGATAAGGGTAATGACGAAAATGTGAATATTAATACAAATTTAATCAATGCGCATACGGAAAAATCATATATAATGCCATTGGAAATGTTTATAGATCTACTTAGTAAGCACCAGATTATTTATAGCTATATATTTAAGTATCGTTCGCAATCTCTTAGTAGTGATTTACCCAACTGGATTGGAGTACCTAAATATTTTGATCAGATATTTGTTTGGGGCATACCATATGTAAATAATATTGTCGAGTGGAAGTCGACAGATAAAAAAATTGCCGATATTATTATGACGTTATGGGCAAATTTTGCTAAAACTTCGAATCCTACTAAGGCAAACGTATATGTTAAGTGGAGTGCTATTACGCCACCCAAATATCCATATTTATCGATTGATGAAAATTTCAATACCGATTATCTTTCCAACAATAAAAAAGTCAAATTTTGGAAAAGTTTGTATCCAAAAATTCTACACTTTGCTACAGAATGCTGCAATTCTACGAATTCAGCAACAAAATATTTAATGACATATACAATATATTTTACTCTCCATATATTTATATTTTAATATAATCCTAATGATCTTCCCTATATGCGTAGTTACAAGTTAGCGTTAAATTTACAAGCTATGGGATTTTAAAAAATGTTTTACAATACTTAATAATGAATATATGAAATGCAATAATTTAAAATGTTTTCTTTTACTTTTCTTTATGGGCAAAAATCACAAAATGAACAAGCAAACGTAAATTAAGTTATATAAATGCAAAATTTACAAAGCATACTTTCAGGATGGTAAGAATTTGTATTTTGAAATCGCAAGGACTTACACCTTCGAACTGAGTTCAGGGGATATGGGTAAAGCTAAGAACTTAAACACATAAAAGAGAAATGATTAAAAATTAAAAAAAAAAATGGTTCTTGGAAACAACCCAATTTCTGGAACAGGAATGTCGCCAGGATCGGTTGAGTATGTCACAGCTGTGAGCAAATTTCCGATCGAATAAGCGAACTTATTTTTGTGGGAACAGCCTCTTTTTGAATTATTAAAATTGGCAGGCTTATATTTAGCTAAGGGTACTTCCGGGTTTTCCTTGAAATTGAGAATTTGGATCATTGTTTGAGACTATATAAATTCTGGTTTTTGGTTAGTGGCACACCGAAAATCCTTGAACGAGCCCTAAGCAAGCGTCCTTTGAAACGTTATGAATATGGCCGTGCTATAGCTTTAAATTGCTGGTGCTTTTTACAACAATGGCTCCATTTTTTTATGGGCCTTAGGGCGTTAGAATCGCAAGATTTATTTGGACACGAAACACTACCCCCTTTCCCACTATTTAATCTATAATCATTATAACATATTAATTTTGTTTTTTACAATAGACTTTAAGAGTTTATTTTAACGTTAAACTTATTCTAGGTCTATGCTAGTATTGAATCTTTCAGCTTACGCTTGAACTTAAAGCCAAGGATGCCAAGCCGGATCCATGCGACACAGATTGTCTACATTAGTTGCGGATTGAATAAGAGCGGAAACCTTTTTCTTTTCAATGTTGTCGAAATAGGAGATCTTATTCAATCGCAATAAAATAATATCCACAGCCGAATTTACAGCTCGAATTGTGTTTTCCATTGAGTTGCTATCAATAGAAGGATCATCCGAAGCATCCAGCAGTTTACTTCGTATTCCTTTCTTTTGCAGCGTTATGATTTCATCTCGAAGAATCGTTTGCAATATGGAACTAAGTTTGTAATTTGGCTGAATGAAACAGCGGGCTGTGGCCACAATTGCCGCCGATAATAGCCCGGTTATTCCAATGTTTGTTATGAATTCACCAATATTTGGGGTAAGTCGAAATGGTACCGGACGATGTTGATTGAACTGCTCCTTATCATCGTTTATATCAAATTTAAAGTATGAAATATTCATGAGTCCAGAGTCTTGATGAAGATACATCATATCCGGGTTGAGGCGGGTTAAATTTAGAGCATGCTCACAAAGATATGAAAGCGCCAACTGAAGTGTTAACTGCAAGAAGACAAAATAGTAATATTAATTTCGACTCAATATAGTCTGCTTCTCTTATAGAAACAAATGTTTATTTAAAAAAGCAATAATAAATTCTTACCATTTTTCTAAATTGCCAATAGTCCGTGGCCGCAGCAAATGTATTTAGAGCCCATTGTCGTAGCAATGTTTTTGAAACCATCGTCCATTGAACTTCAGTGAAAATCTCTCTTAAAATTGTATGTGAAATCGGTGTACCCTGCGCTTGAACTTCCGAGAGGCGTTCGTAGTACCTGACAATCGGCATATCATAGTCAATTTTGACGTTATTACAGCACTTTTTAAATATCTTAAGCAAGGAAACACTGTTTGGGTTATCTTCGGCTAGCCGCATTTGTGGTGAGATCGGAACCACTCGCGGCACAGTTATGTTTAAAAATCTACGACTGGTTTCCTTTTGCTTCTCTAAATAATAGTTAAGCATTCGCTTCAGCTGCAATACTCTCTCCTCACGGCGAGCATCTCCAAGTCCAGAATCAAGAACCACAAGGTAAGGGTATATTTTTCCATTTGTACCTCTTATGTAAAGCCGTCGAGCGGCTGTATTATTTTTCTGCACTATTTCGACGCGGGGCATAAATCGCGCAATTCGGACATAATAATGAGATGACGATGGAATCAATAATTCTCCCGGAAGTTCGACCTCCGCGGTCTTTTGACTAAAATTGGACAGGAACCTACATTTGTCTTCGATTAAGAAGGATGTCGGTAATTTTTTAACCTTTGCTTCCAACACTTTTATCCATGTTTTTAATTTTGATATTAGATTGTGTAACTTCATAGCACCGGGCTTTGAAAAATCAAAATCATTTGTGAATTGTTCTTTCATCTTTTGGAAAACGGGATCTTGGAAGGTAACTTGAGCGCGTCGTGCCAGCGACTCAGATGCGGCAGAGTGAGATATTGATGAAGTCACTGATCCGGGCACATTTTCAATTCCAATACCAAAAGTTGACCCCAGTTTTTTGACAAAATGTAACGTATGTGGGGTTATCGTTGCATTAACCACAGTGCTTCGATTCTCAAATGCGATCGCGTAGCATTTAATCAGGCCTTGACGCAACTGACGGAGAACTTCTTCTGTCCAACTCTCCCTAAACCAAACCATTTGATCCACAATTCCTTCAAGTGAACTTAAGATCGTCGGATGAACTTCACGCTGAAGTTGCATTACTTTTGAACATCTCCACATGGGTGGTGTTGCTTTGATTGGATTAACGGATGCAACCGTCACTTGATTTCTGCCACAAATTGAAGACATGTTTTCCAAATTCTAAATATACAAATAAATTAATTAAATGCATAGTAGAATAATAGAGTTACTTACTGTTGATGTTAACTTTCCAGCAAATACTGCCTGTTCAGCGGATTTATGCTTCTCCCGCTGTTCAATCTTCAAAGTAAGATATAACGTACGAATCGGAAAGTATACTGCTTGAGGATAAAGTCGTCCAATCTAAAAATGAAAACAAATTGAAATTACCTGAAAATGTGGTATTTACTAGATTAACATTATGACTTACCTGACTCAATAAATTCAATATAACATCCCCGTCAAATTGCTCCAGACAACAGAGAAGTTGCGGTATCCATGGCAGCCAATAAGGCGGAGGAATCCCCGAGACATACTTTTCAAAAGTACTTATTAAAGTCTCACTTGAATTATCATAAGACAAGAACCACAACACTTTAGCAATGTATTTGCGGGTTTTACTCTCATTTTGATTGCGACACGCGTGCAGATAACATATTAATGCATTAACGCCAATGGATATCTGTTTTTCTCTCAAATATATCTGTTCCATATATTCGCCCCACATTGCCCAAGCTTTTGTAAGTCCATCGTGAAGTTGAACTGCGGCACTAAAAGATTTGCCTGCCTCATCTGTGCGTCCAATTTGTGCCAACAGAAGACCTTTCAACGCATAAAACTCCGCATTCATTTCGGGAGTGAAATATTTTAAATTTGTTGACTCAATTACTTCAAGAGCTTCGTTGATTTCGTTGCGACCAGATGTTGATGGCATTTGTAAATAGCATTTTACTTGCTGGCGTATTTTCTGTCAATAATATACAATTTTAAAAAAGCTCAAGATATAAAAAAAATAAGAATAATAATTTGCAACTACCTGAAAACAATCCACAATTGGAACGGATGGTATGGTATATATTCTGGATAATGTTTCCTGGCATACGCCAGTCAGATTATGTTTTCTAGCAATTCTGCCAAATGAAATAATTGCCTGCGCTGAAGCATGAACTCCCAGCATAGTGCTTCCCTGATCAGATTGCTGTTCCAAGTGCTGGGTGATTATTTGATAGTGGTGTTGCCGCCACGTAAATATATCACTCCAATGTGATAAATCATCAGAGATAACGGGTAAACGATTGCGCCAAGTCTTTACAATGGCTTTCATGTCATGCAAGGAAGAATTTCTCGATTGCGTTAGGCCCTGATGAATTTGACTTGCCTCGTGCAGCTCCATTATTTGCTGAGAAGCCTGAAGGTATGGCAGATGAATGTGTGAAACGATCTTGGGAAGGCGACGCCACTCTCTAATACACAAGCTGGAAGCGATTTCAACATAACGCTCGACACTGGCCGCTTGTCTATCCTCTTGATACAATATCGATAAGTATCCCTTATATAAATTTAACTTAAATCCATATTGCTTCGAATAACACTGCTCCGTTTTGGACAACGCATTCTTCATTAGATTCCAATCAGGTACTCGCCACGAGCTTTCGAGAATGAGGAACATATTTTTCTCTCTATTTGTTTGCGCATAATCCAATAAAATATCCCATTGATTTAATTCCTTCGCACAGCGCATCCAATGCTTTTCCCACAACAAAAGTTCGCTATTAACATCAATATTTATTAGGCCGCTGTTTAAATCCTGCTTGTATTTCGTCATAGCCAGATCATAGGCACCTTGTGCTTCCTCAAAGAATCCCATCTGCTCATAGGATATAGCAATGTTTGTTTCTGGATAGTGTCCGAACTTTAGCCAAAGACCTGCCCATAGATCTTCCTCGTGCATGGCAGAGTACATCTTCGACAGGGAGTCATAGATGTTGTTCACATATTGTTGATCGGACTCTGGCTGACTAACTTCCGCCACATCATTCCTCGCCGAGTGGGCTAAAGCCAAATCCTCTAATACTAAAATCGCGCGATGCCAAAGGTTATGCGATTTACCCAAATATGTCAGCAGGTTCGGTGGAATAAAAATGGATGGAGTACATTTCGTTAGACCCTCGACAAATGTATTTAGCGTGCTTGGACTACAATCTTTCTGATTAACGTTGGTGCCCGATGAAAGGAAGGGTATCAATTCTTTTGATATATTCATTCGTTGATCTTCCGTAAATATATTCCATATACTTGGGAAAATTGATAGCCAAACGCTTTCGGCTAACTGTGTATCCATGTGGCATAACTGTGATGTAGCAACAAGCATTTGTTCTGTCCTTATATTTCGATTTGCTTCGAGGAATTCCGCCTGCTTGTAAATCAGTGCCACCAAGGTTTCGCGTCTTGTGGGAAGTATTTGGTGGCAGTCTTCTTTGCGAACGGATGTAAATTCCAATTTCGAATCAATATCAAAGACGTCGTCTTTGTCATCGACACTTTGCACGTTTTCAAATGATTCCGTTTGTGAGGATAGAAATGATACAAATGAATTTTCCTGAGAATCAGTTGAGTTGGTTGGAATCACAGAACTTATACAGGGAATTTTAAAAGATTCATTTGAGCACTGAATCTGAGTCATTGTGTTTGCTGTTAAAATTAGTAGCTCGATGCACTGCTTTATCCAATAATGCGATCCAATTGTATCCCATGCTTGTGAGCATAATATGTACAGCAGTCTGTCGTGCAGTCTACGACGCATTGATGAATCCAAAATCTCAAAGAACTTGGCTCGAATATGTGGATTTTGAAAGCGAAGTCCGTTTAAAAAGGCGCCTTCCAATTTGCTCGTTAACTCGGTTTGCTTGAGAACTTCGTCACGATATATAAAGTTGATTATTTCTAAAAAGTGCAAATTTAGGTCAACTTCATCGGCAAATTTCTTCTCAACATATTGCATTAATTTCACCAACAATGCAGACTTTTCTCGTATCGAAGGGACGTGTGCTGCGATATTGGTGTCCTTATTTTTTACCCAATCATCAAGCATTTTAATTATACATTTTAGAATTTTCACTTCAGAGCTCTTTTCAATTAAGCTAACCAAAATAGTGCCAATGAATAGTTTTCGTATTTCAACACTCATCACAATTACTCTATTTTTAATTAACTCCAATGATAAGACCAATAGTTCCAAAGCCAAAGAATTGGAATCAGTTGGCTGCGTGCTAGCTCCTCCACTTGTATTGATATTAATGTGATCCTTTGTAAGCCGATTTAATACACGAATGAATTGCACTAATATGCGATCAATATAGCTTGGATTATTTGTGGTGCAAGCTTTTAAAATCATTAAGGTGCCAAAAAGAGATGAGGCATTCGGTTGTGGACTTTTCTCATAGAATGTCAGATTGTCTGTTATCATCTTGCTAATGGCGCTATATAGAACATCCAGATCGTTATGCTTATGCTGTGCATCTGGTGGAAATATTGCCATAAGTCGCGTTAGAAATATATGCATTAGGCGCACTATCCTCGTATTCTGGTGGATAATGCATAAGGAAAGGCCCCGTTGAACTGGTCGTACAATTGTGACCAATTGCTCCGAGCTTAGGATTGTGGTCAGGAATGTGAGGAAATCTATGGCAGTGCATATGTTATTTAAGTTGTGGTGCGGCGTCTCAATTGTAGTCAACACTTTATCTAGCCAATTAATTTTTATATCAAAAGGTTGCGGCCAAATTTCGGGACGCATTGCCGATTTCAACAGCATTACACATCTAAATATAAAATGTTTCATAATAAATCCAATGTATACAATGAGAATGGTAACAAATAAAAATAGTTCTTTAGATTTACCTTCTTGACAAATTTTCGCCCGGTGAAATGATACCTGGCTGCGGATCATTAACTTGGCATGCTAATCGAATTAGGAAATTGAGAACAGTATCGCAATACGACTTATCAATGGATCGCAAAACGTCCTCAGATTTTGTGTGACTTCCCACTCCTATAGAAAGTGTGAGTATGATATTATTTGGCACTTTTAATTGATTTTCAATATTTAGACTTGCCTTGCGTAGTGGATGGTGTTGAGCTCTCAGCAGATTTTTTGCGGAATTCAGATGTTTCGGTGTTCGGACGCTTTTGCAGACCTTCCCTTTGATTATCTTCAGTATCTTCCGCTTTAACATCTCTTTCATCCTGTTTTATACGATGTAGTTCCCATTTGATTATAACTTCCGCTAAATCCACAGCCAATTTTTTATGTTCAATGGAAGCACTTGGTGGAAATCCTAAACGTTGCATATAATTTATGAGATGCTGCACCAACTGGTGTCTGACAGGGAAATAAACCTAAAGATTGGATTGCGATTAGTGTCAATTTGACAAATGTAAGACTCCTTACTGGTCTCACCTTATAATGACGAATAATCAGTTGAAGAATATGAAACAGCTGCTGTATCGCATGACCTTCTTCAACAATAATCTTCTTTGTCCAGTGCGTTAACATTGTGTTCCCATCTTCCATGCGCAACGGCATTGCTGGTGTGAGGACATCTAGAGCCTGCTTCACAATGGGTCTTGCCTCCAACGCATGTCCCTTAAGCAATGAATGAAAAACTTGTAGCACGATTTTCTTATGAATCGCCAGTCTTGAAATTATGTGGGCAAGTAATAAATGTCCATGATAGCGTGCTGTTGGATCTACGCAGTTCTTGCTTAGTAGACAGGGCCAGGCAAATGTCATCAGGCGTCTTAGTTTGTTGCCTTGTCTCTTATTATTGGCATCGCCGTCGTGTATATGCTGAGAAGCGCGTTCTACAAGTAGGCAGGCGAGTTGTAACAAAGCGATTCTCACTGCATCATCGTACTGTTTATCGGGATCAAAAACTTTATTAATGAACACCGAAACAATGTTCTTTTCATCCTCTTGATAGGGTGTTGGTGGTGCTCCAATTAACTTGTTTCCTTCACCTTTGTCAAAGCTGACGGTAAAACATGGAATTATTACTGCTGTTATGATTTTCGCTTTCAAATCCTCGGAAAATGTGTTGTTATTGAAATTCTCAACGAAATAGAAAAATGCATTTCTCTTCCAAGTTACGGTATAGCTTTGTGCAACCGTATTTTGCAAGAAATCACGCAGGAAATATGTATCAGGTATAAAGTGTAAACATAACGCTCTCAACAGTTGAAATAGCAGATCAATATCATTTGTGTTATTTGAGAAATATAGCAGTAGTATTTTGCCCACCAAATGCCATAAATCACAGGCAACGTTCTCCAGACAAGTTAAGTACAAACTTGTGCGCCACATGTTTCGCAAGACATCGACAATGTCGGGTCGCGTTGGAATCCATTGCTCATCTAGTTCCATAAGTGTGTAGATGATGAGGACCGCTTGATGTTGGACATCGTATTTCTGTAGATTACCAACATCTGTCGTCCAATTTAAATACTCCAAAAGGATGGTGTACTTCGAGTTCTTTACAACTGTTCGGAAAGGTTGGCCATTTTTGTGCTTTAATATAAATATAAAAAAGCGATTCCATTGCGAATCATTCATAAAGGAATCAATCATAAATAAGTCCACGGTCTCCACTGGGAAACGTTGGAGGAACATAATCAATGCTTCGCGATATGGGCTAGATGCCTCAATCATTAGATTCTTTTCAGTTTGTAATACCAGTTGACATAACTTTTCAATATATTTTGATGATGCTGTTATATGGTAAAACATTTCGATGAGAGTAACAATTTTCTGTTCGTACTCTCCGCCTTTCGATGTGGCAAAGAAATTTATGTTCTCATTCGTGCACTTATATTGGCCAACAAATATTTCTATGATTTTGGCACAATGCTGCAATATTTGCTCACTTAGGTTTTCATTGAACATTTGTGGAAAAAGTTGTGTAAAGTACGATAATCGTTTTATTGCCGGTATTGACAAGTTTCGGTGATCTCCAAGTTTGGCCAGTAAAGGACGCATTGCCGTTTGAATCTAAAATACATATGTAACTATTTTTTAGAATTCAACTGTTTAAAGTATTTTAGAACTTACCTTATCTCTCTCAAGCGTTCCGCCAGTGCTAAACGTTTTCATACAAAGATAAGATGTTTCCTGCAACTCCGATTTATCATTCTCCATGACTTTAAGAATAATTTTCATAATTTTATCTTTATATGAAGTGTCATTTATATAGTGGCAAGCTGCCAATGCTCTTAATGCACTTATTCTTAGTGGTATAAGATTAGTGACATTCTTATAGCAATCCAACTTGGTCAATGTAGAATCTTCGGCATCACTTAGGGTAAGCAGCTCGTGGAAGAATAACTTATGGAACGAATTTGTTAAGTCTAAAAGAAAACAATTTCAAATTGATAAAATGGATTGCTTCATAGTTGTTTGCCATTACTTACCAATTGTAAAGAGACGTGGTTCCAACGTTGTACAAAAGGTATTTCCATCCATTAAGCCAATTTGTGCATTGGCAGGTTGATGTCTTAATAAATGTTTTTTTGGTGGTATAATATCGGCCAGGACGTCTTTATGTGGGTCCATAACCTCGGAAACAGTCTTCTTTTGTATAGATCCAATGTGGTTTAATAATACCATGGACTCTTCTCTCACAATGGAATTAGGACTGGTTATATGGCGGACGAGCTCATGAATCACTTCGTATGTGGCCTTCGATTGTAACTCTTCTAGCTCATCATTTCTTGAATTTGCACTAATGGGAGACAAGCAAATCTCCAACATGGTTTTCATATAGCTCTTTGTTATTTCAAGTGCACCATTGGATACATCTCCCTCGAGATCCATCAGTACAAACATAAAGGCTTTTAAGAAGTTGAATAGATGCTGGTAGAGAGCTCGTAAAGACATATGCTTGCACAAGAACTGTATGGCTTGACATCCGCCGACTTTTGCATACCATGGACGGTCGTAACACAATGCTGTCATTCTCTCAGCCAAATATTGCATTATGGGCAATTTGCAAGCTCGCTCTTTATTGCCCATTATATTTGTGGCCGTGTGCAATATGATTTCCATGCAAACAATTCCGGGCTTGCACAACTCCTTCTCTTCATGGCCCATGCAAGCGGCCAGAGCATCAATTAACACCATCGGATCAATTCCATTTGATATATAGCTTTTTTGTGGGAATGGTCCGGCCTGTTGAGCAATTGCAACCATTGTGTAGTGTCTGACGACCGCAGTCATTACGGGAAATACTGAATCGCGCAGATCCTTTGTAGCTGAAGCTACTATCATCCCAATAAGAGCTGTTAGATGTGTTCCGCGCACACTTGATGTGTGTATTTTGTTGTGAAATATTGGCCAACTCATAATATTGCCATCAACAAAGTCTGAATGAGTAAACAGCTTTAGCAACGTATGTTTTTCGTCATCTAAGCTAATAAATGCCGCCAGAAAACAACGGATTACTTCCCAACTTTGTCGTCGGTAAAACTGATCTGTTGTGTTTAAGCTCAATGCCTTAAAGGCTGACTCGATTGCATAATCAACGGGGAATTCAATTGGTTTTTCATATTCTTGGAAAAATGTAACTATCGAGATCTTTGGCTTTTCGTTCTGATCATAGTGCAACGTTTGAGGTTCTACCATCATTTTTCGGTTACCTCCCCCGAATTTTCCAAGAACGCGAAAAGCAACAAGCGCTGCATTATCCTGGTTTCGAAGAGTTTTCCATAAAGCTTGCATTAATGCCGCCCGTACGGGTTGTATGTGATCATACAAAAAATCAGGTTGCAAATTATCGACACACAGCTCCAAAGTTCTTAAGCCCTGTTAAATATATGTTTGTTAATAAATTAATTTAATCTCACTTAACTTGTTATGTCTCACCTGACTTATAAGCGTGGGGGAACCGTTCAAGGCCGATACCAATGGATCCATAAGCATAGGTAGATATGGCAACAAAGATGAGAGCCGAACAGGTACTGTTAAGCAAAGTTCCACAAACAGATCTCGCATATGTTGTTTGTGAAATCCACTCTGTAAACGATTTAGGCCTTCCAGCAAGTTGGGTAACAATGGCAGAAACTCTTGATATAAAAGATCATGACTTCCACCGCCAATTGATCTAAATAGTGCCCTAAGCAGCAAGAAATAGTTGTAAGGCTCATCTGAAATCAATGCCAACTCCATGGAACGAATAACTATTTTATGTAAATGGGGGCGCAGCATTTGTTCATTTTCCACTGGAAATAGGCTTACACTTCCAAAGACAAGCTTAAAAAGTCTGAGATACAAATTCGATCGTTCAACGTTCGAACCCATTTCTTCCATTTTCTCCAAAAGATACTCAACCAGTACGGTGGCAAAGAGTGGTGAGGTTGTGGGGTTAGCCAGAAAAGAGTTGGCTATCACTTGAAGAGACTGATTTTTGTAGATTCTTTCAACCAGAAAATCAATTGAAGTAGCAAAAATTTCTTGGAAATTCTGAGAATGCATCATGAGGAACTATAACGAAAGGGGAATAATTATAGTATTATATTTATAGTTCACTTAACCTACTAGTGTAACTTACAATGCCGCTAAAGTGTTCTAAAACCTCCTTTTCCTCCTTAGTGCGTGAAATTAATCCAGATGTGCGTTGTTGATTTGGGTTAACATTTATTGTATATATATCCAAAGCTTCCATTGCATAATGTACTAGATCAATATATGTGCATAATATCTCCGGATTAAATAATTTATCCTGTGAGCTTGGTTCTGCAACCTGAGTCTATAATAAAAATAAATTACAAATAATATATGGTATAACATATCAATTAACATACCTTTGAGTTAAAAAATCCCCAAGTAATTGTCTTTACACCTCCAACAAGTGTTTTAACCAAACTTCGATATTCCGCTACAGCCGTGCAAGCAATTTGGTTGGCAGTCGTCGATATTTTAGCTTGGTCGCTCCCCAGCTGATCCTGAGTTATATTAAATAATATGAATGACAATCACAATACTAACAAGCTAAACAAAACAAAAACAACCAACAACTCAGTGTTCTAAAGAATATAACAACTAAAATATTAACTTCATTTCTCAGACCACTTCATAAGTTTTCCGGATACGTACATCTTTTAATTCTGTTGAAGGTAAGGAAGGTAAAGTAAATGAACCAGTCATGTTTGTTGAAGCACCAGTTGCAGATTGTCCCTTGCTGTTTAAAAAGAAAAGTATTAAAATAATTAATTAAATTTGTGTATATAAATCAAATATTATTTTACATACCACTTTTGTATAATATGTGGAAGCTGAATTTGTGCAATAGTTTCGAACTTCTTTACGAACACTTTCAGAAGCGTTCCTAAAATATTTCTCGATCGCTGTGGCTCAAGTTCACTATGATGTCGTAAGCAATCTACTAGATTCAATAAAAGCTTACACGACATTGTCTGTATGCCAACAGCAAGAGTCTCATCGTGAACATTTTTGGAAAACAAATTTACTGCTTTTATTAAAACATCTAAGCTCAAGCTTTGTCGGACATGATGGGCAAGATCAGCTAACGTTGAGTAAGCCAAAGGACGAATGGAGTCCAGAGTCACACCTTTGCCAATCAGTAAATCTTCATCAAACAACTTCTCTATCGATGGTATGAATTCTAAAAGCAAATAATTTGGGAGAATGTTACTTTTGGAATTATTAAAAGGCTTAAAAATTACTTACTCTGGCGTAACTCTGTGGCGAATATATGACGCGCAGCAATTAAAAGATCTTTTCGAAGATGAGCAGCCTCTTTTGGGCAATGTTCCATTAGATTTAGCATACCATTGGATACAGATATTGAGTTAGCTATTACCACATCCTGAAAGAATTAAAAGATATGTCATACTTGTAGAACAAAATTAAGGAATCTGACATTACCTGATAAATTCGCACAATATAAGCCAAAAATGAAAGCGTTTTAACTTGTGCTCCCATAAAGTCCACGAAAACTTCCTTTTGTGCAGAGTTTCTAGCAGCATAATTTTAGAAATACATCGGATTATTACCAGTGAGTATTTAAATCATGTTTAAGTGGGTTTACCTTTGAGTTACAGTTGGCTGTAAATTTATAGTTGTTAGTATCAATGGAATAAATTCGGCGACCTCTTGGTGGACAGCGTTTTTATATATTTGGTACATCATCACAACAATGATGGGCAACTCTTGAAGAACTTTCAAGGACAGAATACCACGAGGAAGAAGATTATACTGAAATGCCAATAAATTATATATATTATAAGTAAATATATAGTCGTTAAAGTTTAAAACAGTTAACTTTCATATGCTTACAATCATTTGCTGAGAATGCTGCTCTTGTGGTTTCTCTACATGTATGGTTTTTATTGAATACGTTTCAGGTAAAAGCATTTCTAGATCCAAATCCTTTAAGTCAGTTATCCAAATGTCGTTTGTTGTTTCAAATATGGATGTTAGGTTATTAGGCAGATTTGTGTAAATTTCCTTGACAAACCCCAAAAATAGCTGAATCTAAAAATTAAATATAAAAATATTAAATAATGTTAAATGCTCAACTATCTATTATAGCAATTGCTTAATACTTACTTCGGGATTAAATGATGGTCGAAAATGTTTATGCAGCTCAATTATTATTCGCAGACTTATGAGAACATTTTCTTCGTTATCTGTTTTTAATAGTTTGAGCATCATTGTTATGATGGATTTAACATGCTGTCTTAAATTTTCCGTTATGGGCAATCGGTGTATCATCTCCAAAATCAGTTTGCGAATCTGAAAATAATTGTATAGTAAACACCACAAATGTATCAGGATTCTTTTACATACATGTAAACAATATATATATATATATCAAATTTATATTGGGAGGCAAGCGCTCGTTGGATGATTGCAATGATGATGAAATTGAATCAACTAGTTTGAATATGCTCAAGACAAAAAAAGAGAAGACACAAGTGAATTCAGCTGGGTGTCTCAAATCTGAGCACTCATAACAAAAAGATTGTTACACACTTTTACTTAAGCCATAAGCAATGCACACAAGCATTTTGAGGCTCCGCAATACAACACACACATGTATATAAGCATATGTATATATGAGCGTGTTTTATTTTCAGTGCAGAAAATATTGGAACTTACGTGTTGAATTGTGTTCTCTTGCACAAATTGTGGTTCACCATCTTGCAGAATGCGTGTAAATATCTTGAGAGCGTTTTCCAAGAAAGACGGATAAGAAGGAGAACTCAGGATCATTTCGAAATGTTCGCTCAACTCCTGTGTGGCTTTCAGCTTGATTTCGTCGTTCGCAGCCGGATCATTCAGTATATTGAGGTAATTCCGGAACGTGTTAACCGGAATATTTTCAGTGTGTGCCATTTTAAGTAACCATTAATTCAATCCGTTCGCGAGAAATATAAGTTGATGCGGGCCGGTGTAAACAAGCAAAATGCGAATTTTACTTCACACAGGGTGACTCGAGCACTGCAATTTAGTGACACAAACTTAAACGATATCGATTATTAAAGATGTGCTTCATTGTTCGTAAAAGTCTTTTTTAACATTAACAATGATCAATTATCTATTAATCTTAATCTTTTAATGATAATTTATAAACATTTAGCGGCAAATGGAAATCGAGATCAGAAGGAATATCTCATACAAATATAAATGATGATGTTATCGTCATGCAATAATACCCTAACAAATATCAATACTTATGTTTAACGATATATCGATAATTTGATAAATATTCCACAACCATACTTAGTGAAATAAAATTTGCACCGAAAATAAATATCTTGTAAGCTTCAAATTAATAATTATTTGTAATATAATTGCGTTTTAGATTATGTGAAACGCGCTGTTGGAATACCATATTTTATAATGTGAATTGAGTGCCTTTTTTTTTGGTTTTTTTTAGATTATAATGGCTATGGCTATGTACATACCTACATACATACATGCACACATAGTTGAATGCATGTTCTTAATTTCATGTAAAAGACAAGTAATATTATTACGCACCCCTGTCAATAATAAAGACTTGTAACTAATAAAATAAAAGTGTAACTCTCTTTGCCAAGCGGGGCTCACAGAATGCTCAGTAGTGGGACGCCCAAACGCATCCGACTACTAGTTACCTTTGCATGTATGGATGTGTGTATGTACAGATGAACGTATGCATGTATAACATGGTTCAAAGCGTAATTGAACCACAACATGATCCATACTTAACGTAGAACAGTGGGACGATCTCATTATTTTATTCTAGCTTAAATCTGTGCCAACTTTGAGAAAATAGAATTAATAATTTTGTAGTGTCTGATCTTATTGGATTTTATTAAAGGGTTGACAAAGTTAAATTTTAATTAATATTTTATTTCAAATCACTAAAATCTATTTGCATCATTGATTATTTACTATTCTTAATTGGAAACAAAAATCTTTATTTAATAACCTCTTTTATTCTTAACACAGATAAATTATCAAGATGAGGGAGTCTGCTCATGACATCAGTATGGATACGTGGAAGCAGTGGATACTTGAGGCAATATCGAAGATTCGATCTCAAAAACAAAGACCGAGCGTTCAAAGAATTTGCCAGGCTATTGGCACTCATCACAAATTTCACGAGGACATCGTCGCTGAAAAGTTGGAGAAAGCTGTTGAGTCTGGCGCAGTTATCAAAGTATACAATAAAGGCTTGCATTCTTATAAGGCTCCAATGGCGAAACGTCGAATCAAGGTTGATAAAAGTACAAATCTTTACAAGGTGGTAGCGAAAGCCGTTAATGATTTAGGAGAGTGTGAAGGGTCGACCATTAAGAATATAGAAAACTATATACAAAAGTTTAACTGCATTGACCTATCACCTAATGTTGATTTTAAAGCTATCATTAAATTGTCGATAAAAAAGGCAGTTGATACTGGATTTCTAGTACAGGAGGGAAAGTTATATAAAAAGGGCAAATCATTAACAACACCACGAAAATCTATTGTTGAAGCAGATGTACTTATAAAAGGAGAAGAAAGCTGCACACATTGCTCGGGAAATTCCCAAAAGAATCTGAATGGCATTCCAGAACCCTTGAGTTCTTGCAAACAATGTGGAATATCATTGCATACAACGTGTGCAAATATCGCAGGCAGATGCAAATCCCAATCTTATGTCTTACTCTATATGCTTGTTACGAAGGGAACTCTCTGGAATTGTCAGAAATGCGCAGATTGTGTTGTCTGCAAAATACATAATCGTGGTCCATGTTTGCTGCAATGTTTTGCATGCAAGAATCATTTTCACCTGACGTGTCTCGATACTATACCAGATAAAAAGCCAAAGCATCCATATCGGTAAGTTACATTAAATACGAATTTAAATCAAACTGCCATTTAAAATCGATTGAACGTTTCTCAATTTCAGATGTAAAGCTTGCTTAAACATTGATCATCCAAAATCGTTAAGGAGAGACACGGGAAACATCAAATTAGAGCTTGTTGGAAGTGATAAGTAAGCGCAATGTAGAATAATTTTTGCTAAGTTGGAGTATTATGTTAGTTTATTATCTAATTATAAATTATAAATTAATTCAAATTTCAGAATTATCCAATATTCCAATGCATCGCAAAAGCCATATACCAATTGTAAGCGACAGATGATCAAAAGTGAGGGGTATATTGAAAATCCGTCTACGTCTCAACAATGCATTAGTGGTGTTGCCGGCAATATTCGACAAAAGAAAAAGAATGCCGTCGTAATGAATAAATTTGCTACGCTAATTAAGCAGAAGAAAATATATCGTGACAACATTGTTAATCAACTAAATCGCAAGCGGAATTATTCAGATTTATCATCGTCAACTTCATCGAGCGACAGTGATGACGAAGAAGACGATGACGATAAGAATGCGGGACGCGAAGATCAGGATGATAGTACTTCATCCGACTCGTGTACTTCTTCAAGCTCCGAGTCCGATTCAAGCACTAGCTCGAGCGATAGCTCTGAGTGTGATGACGATAATGATGAGGAGGACTATGATACAGATCGAAGTACATTGAAAGAAAATATATTTGAAAACGAGAAGAAAATTGATTTTCGATCTTCGCCAAATGACAATGAGGGCCTAATGGATGTTACTTCTGATAATTGGGGGTTTGCTGCCGTTGCAAAAAACCCTGTCGACAACAAATATAAAAATAATTTCAAAGCCATGAGCTATACAAAAAAAATGTCGGACATTTATCAACTAACCCCAAATGTGGAAACCAATAAAACCAACAAATTTACATCTGATAAAACTGTCGAAATGGCCGCTAAGTCTACATTGCCTTCGTCGCGAAATAATTCCATTTTGGGTAAAAAGAGGACGGTCATTTTAAAATCTATGCCACTTGAATCTACTAAATCATACGTAAAACATGATGATGATATTCCATATCTAACTAAAGAAACTGTTCTAAAATGTCAAATGATTAATGAAATAGAAGAATTTCCAGAGCCAAGGCAGCAAGTTTTAGATGCAAAGCTTTCTGGTAGTGGAGAAATTGAAGGTATTGATGGACAGTCGGTAGAAAATGACAAGGACCAGAGTATTAATCTCATAAGCCGGAGTAAGCCATTTGGTAAGTTTTAACAAGATGATATGTTTTAAAAAGGGTATATATGTAGAAAGATATTCCAAGCAGATAATGCTTCATTTATTATTGATTAAGATGGGTATTATGAATGGCAGGGGGTAATCTAATATTGTTATGAAATTCTTAACGCGGCCAATCATCACTATACGAATCGTCTATCTGTTTCTAGTATATATAGAACAGTTATGCATATAAAACACATCGTAGCTGACATAGTAGACGCTCGAAACATAACTTCTTGTATACCAAGATATTCGCAACAAACTATAATGTTAGACCATATTAATTCGCCTTACATTTTATAAATAAACAACTTTCGTTGGAAAAATGTTATGTTGAATGTCTTCTGGTCTGCAAGGGTTCGGCGCGCCTAAGATTGTTGTTATTTCTTGTTTAGCGTAATTTTTTTTTATTTGTTTTTTGCTTGAAAAAATAAATACGATCAAAGCTCATATCCCCATTGCTAAAATAAAATTTCAACATTAATGATTCTTACATATTCTGTATTTGATCTTAACCAACAAAATAATCGAATAGATAGTCAGCTTATGATATTGACGGATTGACGGCGATCGAGAATATAATTTCTAAACTTAAATTATTCAGATTTCAAATAATTCACATTTATAATGTGAGGAGTAAGTAGGAATACATGTTTACTTTACCCAAGTTTAATAACAAACATTTATTTATAGAAAATCAACATTTACCGCCGGGCGTTAATTCTTTTGACCTTGAACTGTATCAAGAAGTGCTGCAAAAAGCTGTCATTAAAGTATATAACAATCCACCGGAAATGTCAACTGAGAAAAACCATTCACTGATCCATTGTGGACAAAGTCCAAAATCCATTGAAATAGGAAAATGGAATATTGAAACATGGTACTCCAGCCCATTTCCACAGGAGTATGCAAGGTAAATTTAATTCCATTTTATTTGTAATAGAAAAAAACTGTAGGAAACGCTTTTTGGTACTGGCTATCCCATAGTTTAAAAATATTATTGATCAATTCCATAAGCTGTGTGGAAATAATTAAGTCCGCATGTCTATCTTAATTAATGCATCGATATTGACGGGTATGAAAATTATAAACTTTAACATTTATAAAAATCGAACATTGTAACAATAATTTTTCATGATTGCAACTGTATTTAATGTTATTTTATAATGATTTTTTTTCTGTTAAAGGCTATTAAAACTTTTCCTATGCGAATTCTGCCTGAAATACACAAAAAGTCGGTCAGTCTTGGATAGACATCAAAATAAGTGTATTTGGAAACAACCGCCTGGAACTGAAATATTTCGGCAGGGCGATATATCTGTTTTCGAAGTGGATGGAAATGTTAATAAGATCTATTGTCAGAATCTATGCCTGCTTGCAAAGTTTTTCTTAGATCATAAAACTCTATATTATGATGTGGAACCGTTTCTATTTTATATATTAACTAAAAATGATCAAGTCGGCTGTCATCTCGTCGGATATTTTTCAAAAGAGAAGCACTGCTCTCAAAAGTATAATGTCTCATGCATTCTGACTCTGCCACAATATCAAAGACAAGGATATGGGCGATTTTTGATCGACTTCAGCTATTTGCTTAGTCGAGAAGAAGGCCAATTGGGAACGCCAGAGAAGCCACTTTCGGATCTTGGACGTCTCTCATACTTTTCGTATTGGAAATCAGTTGTATTAGAGTATTTGTACAAGTACAGGAATAAAAAGACAACAACATTTAAGGATATAGCCATAAAAACTGGTTTGGCTGTTTCGGACATTGCATTAGCATTTGAGCTACTAAATTTCATAAAATTGAGAAAAAATGATGGCGACATTCGATTCCAAATCACGGTTAAAATCGATTGGAAATATGTTTTATTTCACCATAATAAGAGAAGTCAAAGTAAAACTCGAATTGTAATTGAAGCCGATTGCCTACGATGGAGTCCCTTGATGTCGATTTCCAGATCACCCAATAATAATATACGACCAATTTCAAATCGTGAATATTTGAGTACTCAGCTTACTGAAAATTCTGATGACAAGGATAATTTGCATGAAAACAAAAGTGAGAAAGTCGTCGAATCTCAAATAAATCCTACAATTGAGCTTTTCAAAGATATAAATAGAGATTGCACGAAGTCGATAAAGCCTACTTCTCAAAATATTGACAAGGATACAATTTACTCTAAAAAGAATGCTTATAATAACACTACAGAATCAACGCACTCAACGCTCAATGATGCAAAACGATCCAAACGTCCATTTGAAGATCTAATTGAAAATTCCGATTCCTCTGATAGTAAATATTCGAAGAAATCTTTAGAGTCTGCGGAATACAATATTTTAACTAAACGAGCAATGCGTCTGGCTAAACGCAAAGATGTTATTCCACATACCAACAAGAGAAAACATTTTGAGCGTAAAAATAATATTGATAATGTGGAGCATAATGTATCGAATACAGTCGATCAACCGTATAATAATAAAGAAATCGTAGAAAAATCTTCTCTTTCGCTGGGATCGGCTGCCCCAGAAATTAACAATCGGAACATTAAGAAGCACGAATCGATTGACAAACCAATAAATATCGTACCCAAGCTAAGAGGTAAAAAATCAAATGGCAAACGAGATGAAGAAACTGAAGAATCTATCGTTCAGTCCAGCACTGCCGACCCCACAATAACAAATCCCGACAAAGAAAAACCGACATTGAAAACACACAGTGAAGTAATGGAGAAAAACGAAACCGAAAAGGAGAAGGAAAAGGAAAAGCGGCTGGTTGAGCCTGCACCGCAGCAGCCAAAGGAAAAGGAGATCATTGTTGCCACTGATCATTGTCCTGAGCAAGTGCTCGATGCCGTTGCAAAGAAAACAAAGAAAGCACTGTTTTCGGACACAACTTCATATGAAGCCAAAAACAACGAGACTAAAATCGCGGAATGTAAAATTGAGCCAAAGCCAGTTGAAAATACGTTGGTTAATGCTGAATCAACGTGTCAAGTTAAGGAAATTTGTGAAATACAAAAGGAACCTATTTTACCGGCTCCTTCTACGGTTGAATTAAATATTAAAGAACAAATTTACACCGACCCGTCCACCACTAATGAAAAGGTTGAGTCAGTTACCGTGCCAATCGCTGAGAAAACTGAATCTAAAGTACTTAATTTGAATTGTGAAAGCCTGAATAAGGGCAATGATCCTTTAAAGGAGATATCCGATGATCAGAGCTTGAAACAATGTGTATCAACAATGATAGCTGTTGCTGCTGAACAACCAACGTCAGCCGGTGTGCCATCAACACTACCTTTCGTTGATTCTACCAAAATCATCGAAGAGTGCGCCAAGGAATCCAAAAGCGTTGAAAAAACTGAAACTAAGAAATCGATTACGCCAGAGAAAGTTGAGCCCAAAAAGCCTGATTTGTCCCAGGTAAAAGTTTCTTGTAGTTTGCAGCAAGAACAACAACCATATTATAATGAAATGCAAAGCAAAGCAAACACAACAAACGAACCGAAAAACATGTTAGGGAAAACTGAGGCATCAATAATACACGAAACAGAAGTAAAACAGAAAATGTATAAGAAGCCCAATTTGGAAACTCCTACAATTCCAAAATGCGAAAGTGTTACCACTTTATGCAAGAAACCGGATGCAATTCATTCAAATAAAATCAATATAATTGCAGAGAAGGATACACAAAAGCCCCCCCACTTACTACAAGTACAAGTTAAGGAGGAAGATAAATCCAATTTGCGTCCTCCGCCGTCGACTTCATTGCCAATACGGGATAAGATTCAATTAAAGAATAACGACCATGCTCAGTTGCAAAACTCGCTAACTTCTCAATTCCCAATTAATCAAATGCCCAACTATCATCATACTTCGCAATATTGGCAGTGGGATTATTATAGCTATAATCTCTGCAACCTGGATCCAGCAGCACAGAAGGGTCAAAAGCAATTTCACAAGGACCTCGCAACAACTATGGCCTATACGCATAATTTCACCCAAAATCTGTATCAATCCGCAAATTTGGCAATGCATGCTCATCACCAGATGCATCATCCAAAAGATAAGCAAAAGGTGGATCGCAAGAATAGCGGCAAGAAGGATGATTTGACCAAACCAATATCTAATATTAGCGCGGTCAACACTGCAAGAGATGGCGATGGAAATACGCTCAATTGCAATGATTATAATGTCAACAATCAGTCGAATATGTTTGATCAGAAATGCGCCAATCAGCAGAAGCAATTCAAAATCACAGATCATGCACAACAAATCAAAACGATTGGTAATCCCCAGAACTCAGTGCCCAGGCACACAAATTCTAACCAGGCGGAGTCAGCAAATTTATTACCAACGTCAATGAGTCGCGAACCTCAAGCAGCACCTCACAAACCAAAATCGGAGCACAATGTTAACAACATACCACTGGTGGCCTCCCACCCATCAAGAGATGAAAAAATTAAGGTATCGCAACCGATATTACAATCGGCTCCACATTCTAATTTGCAAGTCTCTGGACAACCGGATGTTAATACCAATAATATGGCCTACAATAATTCCGAGGCAGCCTCGAATGCCCCCATTCAGCAGCAATATGATTGCGGTATTAATGTGCAAATCAATCTGGATTCTCCCTCAAACATTGGGGGTGCCATTAATCATGGATCGGATAATCCCAATGGACATATGCAAAGACAGTTCTCAGATTGTTCCATGCAAAATCAATCGGCAACGACGCCAATGCACATGTCTATACAAAATTCACACATGCAACAGCAAAACAATATAAATATGAATTTGAATTCTGAAGGTTCGCCCAATTTGAATATAATCGGCAACTCACAGCAGCACCAGCATCAAAACAGAAAGCTAACTGTACAGGTAACTTTTTATAACATATATGTATAAAATAAATTTTAATTAAATATTGTTATCTTTGTTGTTTGTTTTACAGCCGGATATTGTGGCGAGTTCGCCGACAGTAGCACATCGAGCACCGACACCCAAGCAAATTCGCAATGCAAGCTCTTCGAATAATGCTCAGCAGCGAGACGCTAAAGTGCCAGCAGCATCAACGAGCACTCAAAATACTCACCACCAGCATCCGCAGAGTTCTGTTTCAAATATATCCAAGGGGCAACAGGATGGAATTGGCGGAGGCTTACAGTTTACACAGCTAGGCGGACAGCATGGTCATCAGCAGAATATGCAAACATTGGACTATATACCGATACCGCAAATTTCACAAAATTTCTCAACGAATCCATCAAATTATGACATAGTTGGTATGCCAGCCGTCATTCAGCGGGGCATGCCTCTAAATAGCTCCGTTCATTCCCTTCCCAACTCGCATCAGCGCATTGAGCAACCAACCTCCGCGTGTGCTGTAAATAATTTCTATTTGCAAAATAGCATGCCTTCAAATGAAATAGTGTCGAACGCACCAAGAATACCAGTCTCTTCCACATTGGGACCCCCATCTTCCGCCGCTAACAACGATCAGTCCATATCATCGAACAGTGGTGGAAGCACACCTCTCGTTGGCAATTTATGTAGTCTATCCAAACTACAGCAGTTAACTAATTGCCTGGAAACTCAGCCATGCAATACATCGCCAGGAGCTCAATCGAATTTAACACCGTCGCCACATCATCCAATTCCACCCAACTCAATGACACCGCCACCACACTTATTGATGCAAAACCGGAATATTTCAACGCCACCGAATATGTTGCAGACACAAGTGACTCCACTACAATATCATAAATATTACACCAGCAACATGAATATTCCGCCGATTTCATCCGCCCAAAATACAAACAGAAATACCCGCAACACACCGTCAGCACCCATTCAGCATGCCTCATCGGCAATCAGCAGCAGCTCAAATAATCGCACAGCCAATGTACACATCAGTCCCAATCTGATGTCACATTACGGAGCCATTAACAGCTATCGAATGTCGCCGCAGCAAAGTCCTCCGGCATCTGCTTATAGTTCCGGTGGTGAGTATCCCAACTCGCAAATTCCAATGCAAATGGGTGTTATGAACATGCAGTCACAATATCAGGATGCATGCGTTCTGCAAAGGGCTGCGCAACCGAATTCAATGTATCAAACGTATTCAGCATATTTGCCGCTGAACGGCTCAATACGCAGATAATAAAAATATCTACTTACACTAGTTTCACGTTACTCCATAAAGTATCAATTGCTTGTACTATTTGTCTTATAAATGTATCATAAATTTTGTGTATCAAAAAAAATAAAATAAATATGAAAACAACAATGTTTAGTTTGGTGTTGTCGATTTATGTATTTGAAGTTTACTGAGAATAACAATACAATTACATTACAAGCACTAAACTTGGACATTTTGATATTTTTTTATAAGCATTGCCCAGACATCCGGATAGCGAGCTTGCAGGAAGGCTGTCAATTTTTGTGCACTTTGTGCCTGCTGGGGTGAACAGTTGCGGCATTTCCGTGTTATAACTTCTGGAAGAGCAGCTGAAAATAAATACGTATATAGATCAGTTTTATATACTTCAATAATACCTCAATTATATATTGTGTTAATTCAACATAATTTAAGTTTATTTAGAGACTAGATAAAGTTTGAGTGGCAAATGCTCTCCACATTATAAAAATATATATTTTTAATAAACAAATACCTTTAAGTTGTCGCCCTAGTTGGTCACATGGGCTCTTTTCAAGAATACACATTATTTGGCGACTGACAACGGCTTGGTTGTTTAACAGCTTATTAATATTCTTTTCGTCAGCATCAACTTTCGAAGGAATTATTATCATAAAAAAAAAGATAAAAATCAAAATTTCTTTTTGCCTTTTTTTGATTAAAAACATAACTAGTGTTTCAATGTATGCTAGATATTATTTTTGTGTATTTGTTAATTTTCAACGCATGCGCTTTAAAATCTCAATTTCAGGGGTTGTAATAACATATTCTGGCACCTACTATTTAAGAGCGAATTAAACACTGTAAAATATACAAAATATCTTTTGGTATAAAATAAATATAGTACATATATGATTATTGATTTAGTTTATAATCTGTAATTAATACGTTTAATACTGACGCTTAGAAAAAGTTGAAAAATTGACCCAGTCTTTAGATCCAATTTTCAAAAGCATTGCAGATTTGATAACGGTTCGGCTCTATATTGGAAAAAATAAATTTATTACTCTAGTAAAATCCATGAAGAGCTGAATCAGAACGTTTACTCTTTAATTGACTGATATTCATTTAGTGGTTGCAACAATAAATATATATAACATTAAACAAATTGTTATTAAAATTTAATCATCATTGTCATCGTTGTCAATATTTTCTTGGGAAACATAGTCATCGTAGTCATGAAAGTCTTCTCCGACATGTTCATGTTTCTTTTGTTTATTTAAAAGCCATTCCTTGTAAGCCAGTTCGTCCTCAACACTTGGATCTGTAGATTCAATAAAATCCTCTGTGGTGTGAGGATATTCATTTTGAACAGGCGGCAAATGGTTAAATGGTATATTGCGTTTTGAAAACTTATGTCCCCAGCCCAGATATATCGACTCGCAGGTATTTTCAAAGGTAAATGTAAAAGCCCCGGGCCAAATATTTGATTGCATTATTAACATGCGTTCCTTTTGGTTTGTGTACTTGCTGGTATAACGGACTCCCCAGGGTATGGAACACACATTGCTGATATCACCGGCACATGAGGACAAGATATTTGGACCCGTCTCTATTTGTATGAACCCTTCTAGCATATCTTCCTCCTCACCATCTTCTTCCTCCTCGGCCTCTTCTTCCTCCTCGAGCTCCTCACCCATTTCCTCCAATGCTCGCATTTTCAAATACTTCGCAAATAATTTCTTTCGCTCATTTTCGGCCAGTTCCTCATCGTACCACACAACTCGTCCTTGATTTAAAATATTGGGTCGACAGTGTAGCCAGGCTACGGGTGTGGCCAAGGAGCTCAATGCGTCTATCTCGAATCGTTCGTTTCGCATCAGTAGTACATCATTATCTGAAAAGGGTTTTCAAAAAATCAAAGAGTTAACCATGGCTTTACCAAATACCTGGTGATTCTTCTTCTTCTCCTTCATTTAAATCATCTTCTTCTTCTTCCTCTTCGCCTTCGTCAAGATTGATGCCATCAAAAAGATTTTTTTCCTTTTTAGTCATACGTCTATAATATCCCTGAGGAGCTATATGAGTACCAGCCGTAATACGACCGATCATTGCACGTAAATAGTGTTTCTCTTTGCCCGGAAAACATGGATATGACACAACATCTGCTTCCAAGTCTCCAGTGAAAAACTTTTTAATCTGTCGCGAAACAACAATTTGGCGAGGTGTCACAATCGGCAATTCAATCCAATCATCGTGTAAGCAATTAACCACGAAATATGAAAATCTATTGCAACCTTTTCCAATATACTCCGGTGGTATATCATAAAATTCGATTTCCTCTGCCAAAGGCACTGGCTCTGCCTTTGGCGTCATTTTCTCTAACTCATCCGTAGCATACAACTCCCAGCCATAAATGCCTGGAGTTAATTCTGGTCCTATGTGTGCTGGAGCCGGCTTTGACTCTTGATTTTTTCGCGCCTTAAATGGCAGTTGTTTTTCTTTTATTTCCTTTTCCATAAGGGTCATTCGTGATGCGATTTCTTCACGAGATAGCGAAACTTCTACAATGTAATAGGATGCTTTCAATCCACTTATACAGCCCCAAAATCTGCATTGCATTATCGATGGATGAGTCTGTAGTCGATTAATGGAACTTGCCAACTGGAAAATATCATCTTTGCTAATACTAAAGCCGCATTGATTCCAATAGAATTGCAATTGTTCGACACGTTCATTAAATGTTACAAACATTCGCATAGAGTCATCAATATTTAATCGTAGTTCCGCATCAATTTTTTCAAAGTGTTCCTCCAGATCCTCGTCACCCCCAAAATCTAGGTTTTCACCACTATGGGGTAACTAATATCACAAACTTCAAGTTATGTCGCTATATTTTTATTTTCAAAATATATACCTTAATCGAATGAAGTATTTGTTTGGCCGGACGAAACATTCGGCAGTCGCCAAAAACGGCATTTGGGGGAAAACGTTCCGGCACATGAAACTTCTGTTCGCGTACATTTCGACTGAACTCTTCAAAGAAATCGATAACATTTGGGGGACGCTCATCGATGACTCGCTTCACAATATCACTGATATGATCAAATCTATCGGGATTTATGTACAATAAATTAATACTTGAACCTCTTGTATGTTGCCAAGAACATAGTTCTATGCCAAACCATAAAATATGATTAAAATATGATTTATTTCTAATTTGGGGGATCGATTCGATAAGGTAGTATAAAATATACTTGTGCAGTTTAATATATTTACTATAATTTCTTTCGTAGACTAGCTGAAAGTTAATTTTTTTTGTAAAATTCCATACTTACAAGTTGTCTCCACTTAATGCACTATATTGCTTCAGTATCGATTTAGCTATGTTTAATTCATAACCAATATTTGGGGCTTCGTGTCCTAGAGCTCTTTGAAATTGTGGTTCCGAATTAAAGGCACCCATGGATGTGGTCGTCGATGAGGATGACGACGAAGTTGTTATTGTGTTGGAACATTGTGGTGAAGATTCTTGTTCAGCTTTATGCTTTTTAAGTAGTAGTTTCTTAGAGATCTTGTTTGGAGACCTTAGAGGAATGTTGGAAGTAACCGTTGAGCTTGAGCTGAGCGAAAAATTTTGGCATGATGGATTATCGGTATCCATAATATTAAAATATTTATATGTACATCTACAGTTCGTCTTGGGCAACAAATATTGATGCTATGAAATAATAATGACTCTAAACAAAAATATTACTACGTATTGTATTTTATATATTTGAAATCGAATTTCTAAATGTTATTTTGTTCTTCCGAAAATCTCATAAAAAATTATCATATTTTGTGTATATTTCGCCAATATTTAAATTGACGAGAGACATTTGAGAGCATTACCAACTTACTGGACCACCCTCTGCAAGGTAGTGCAAAGAGAGAGAACAAATAAATTTCCATCTGAATATGTATATATGTATGTATGCATATACATACATATATACTTACTTATGTGTACATACATTTATAAATATCATAAGCGTCAGAAGGGTGGGACAGGTGGCATTTGCCTCCTTCCAAAAATGACTGCAACATTTTCTTAACAAGAAAACATATACTTAAATAGATAATTGTGACGTTTTTAAATCTTTTTTAGTTATGTTTAATGGAAGCTATAAAAAGTTAATAAAATATGGCAAGTGATCGCTAGACGATCGTTTGGATTTTCTTTCCCTCTCTATCTCTCTCTCCCTCTCTTTCTCTTGGATTGTTAAATTTTGTTGAGAGATATATTAATTGATTTCAATTATTAATCATAATTAATGAGAGTTACTGATACGGTCGATAAAGATAAACTCAAGTTGTCAGTTCTTTTGAACATATTTTCAAAGATAGCCCCGAATTTCCACCTGTACACCACAACCACCAACAAGACAAATTCCCTTCATACGCCCTTGCTAAAAATAATCATTCCAACGTATACAGTATAAATATTTATATGCAATATTTATTTATATTCGTAGGGAGTCATACACAATTTGAGAAACAAATATGAATATATGTATGTATGATTTCATATATGTATTTTGTATATTTTTACTTATGCATGCTTGCACATAATACTATAATTAAAGCAAACATATTGCTCAGGCTATAACTGTACAAAAAGATATATGTATATTAACCAAAATTACTTAACTACATTTATGCGATTATTAATATTTGATAAAGTAGAGGGGATGATTGTAATTCGTACATATAGAAACAACAAAACAAATTTCGATTATATTTAACGTTTTATTGCTGTATATTTAACACACTCGTACACATATACACATACACACACACAACATATATTTTTTGTTGTGCCGTGTGCATCCACAAATATAGACTACCAGCGTACAGAATCTTTCCAGTTTAGTCTTCAGCGTCTTTAACATACAGGAACTTCTTTACAAGTGTACCTTTTGACGGTGTGTATGCTAAATACATACGCACTTATTATATTTACTTAAATTTCGTAATTTTACCTATTGCAGATAGAACATAATGCCTTTTGTTCCGGTTGAGACTCCCAAGTGCCCCGCATGCAGCAAATCGGTGTACGCCGCCGAGGAGCGTGTTGCTGGTGGCTACAAATACCATAAGACTTGCTTCAAGTGCAGTAAGTACAAATTTACAAGCACACATTTATATATGTGATCAAAAAAATGATTTTCATAATTCCTATGAAGGTATGTGCAATAAGGCTCTGGATTCAACAAACTGCACCGAGCATGAAGCCGTGCTGTTCTGCAAAAATTGCCACGGTAGGAAGTACGGACCCAAGGGATACGGTTTCGGCGGTGGCGCTGGCTGCTTGTCAACAGATACGGGCGCACATTTAAATAGAGAGTGAGTATTAAACTTCTTACATCCATTTTTTAATTTACAAATATTTATATAGAACACAAATATGAAAAACCTTTACACGTGTAGTTAATTTTGATATATACATTTTTTAAAGGTTCATCCATAAACATAGAGCATCTATTATATGTGACTAATTGGTCGTATAGATAAAATAAAAATTATTTTATTTTAGTGCTGAAACAGAAATATTTTTCTTTAATTTAAATTGATTAAGCTCATAATTAATGATTTATTTTTCTTTTCTTATATCGTAATTTCAGTTAATATGGTTCCTGCCAATTGCCATTTGCTTAATTCAATTGTATCTGCGGGACTTGAATCAGTGTTCATGTCTTGACCCTATGTGTTATATTTATCCTGATATGTGTGAAAATTATGGTAAAAAAAAATATTTTTGTATTCATTTTCATTACTGACTGTAAATTAATAAAAGAAATTTAAAAAACAAATAAAAAAAACACTTAGTATAATAAACAGAAATATCAAAATAGTTCTATTTATATATCTATAAATAAAATTCAGATTATGTACACATTTGGGTACTGTAATACTAATTGTACAATAGGACAATAAAATATAGACACGCAGACTTGACTATGTAAATAATGTGATTCTTTAGGAGAATTTGGAATGAATATGTTTGTATATTTCTAGCATGGTTTATACTTATATGGCGGTCAATCAATAATATCGATAAATTTCTATTTACACCACTTCTTAGTATTTGTGTAGACTCTTTGTTCTAAATATAGCAAACAACTAAATATAGCAAAGAGCATACAGATAAAAATTGATAATAAATCAAAAATATTTAACATTTTAAAATACCCTCCAATGATTTCTTTAAAAAAAATCTATTTTAGACATATGAGACATTTGAATGCCATCTATATGCTCTATTGTCTACACATATATATTATTTATAGAATCACTTTTAAGTGTATGGTAACGCCCACCTGAAGGGAAGGGTATTAAAAAACGAAAGAAAGAGAATATATAAAGAAACTTGACCATGCATTAAATGTTATGCTTCAGGGCACAGACTAATAGTAAAATCGTAATATTCCAAAATGCTTAATACGCATATACCCTGTATTCCGTAAAATCATATATGTATGATGAACTTGTGTTAAATAGTTTTATATTATTTGTGTATATTTGTACACATTTTTTACCCACAAATTAATTATAAAAATGTTGAGCTGTATAAGCGTATATGAGAACATTCAAAATAATGAGAGTGTGAAATGTCTTTTGTAAAAATTGCGAATCTCATTTATGAGTCATGTATGCAGGGTATGCAGGGTATACAGATATTTTTTAATACAATAAATTTAAAATTAGTGTGGCTTGATTAATTGTATTGTTGGTAGCAGATTTTAAGCAGATTTTGGGAATACATATTATTACAAAAAATTATAGCCATTACTTATACGAACATAAATACAAACAATTTATTTTCCAACTAGGTGTCTTTGTGTACAAGTAAAGAACAAGTTTCAACATGTTCCGAAAGCCCTTTCAGACATTTAATATTATTCATATTTGTATAGGTAAATATAACATTCTATTTATAATATAGTTTACATGGTGTGGGTATCTGTTATTATAATTTATAATCCATAAAAATGAAATAAAAAATAAGATAAATTAAGTAAATATGATGCAATGTGTAAAAGTGAAAGTGAAATTGAAAAAGAAAGTGTATTTGCATTTGTATATTTTTTTGGGATTGGACTACTATATTTTAAATACGTCAAAGTCGAATACATGTGGACGGAATGCTTTTCTCAGTACATCAACCAACTAACCTTAGCCCTTACACTACGTAAAAATTTGTAATTTTCTTGAAAAAATGTCCAATGTTAACTTCATTTCAGGAACTATAATTATATTATCAATTACAAAGGTGTGCTCTGATAACATTCGATACAAAACAGGGGTAAGTAAAGTTATGAATTTCAAGTGGCCGTTACATGTCATAAATTCATCATTTTGAACATTTTATAAACGTTTTTTTTTAAGATTTGGTCCATTGATCCGCAAGCATTCTATATGTACAATCAGCCAAGTAATTTAAGAAAACTATACTGGTATGATACAAGAGCCCCACATTTTACTGCTAGAAAACAACGTATGGGGAATTTGAAAATTAAACATGTTTATAGAAATCCTTCGCCTGAAATTGGTGCATCTTATGGAAAACGCATGAGGTATTAATTAAAATCTCTATGATAGCATCCTCTTTCATTGAACCAGAACTACTTTATTAAAATACTTACGTAATTAAATTGTATAATTTTCTCTTGCAGAAGTCCATTTAAAAATACTTACGATGACGCGTCATTGACATCGAATATTCTGAGAACATATATGACATCTGTTCGAATATCATCGACATCGGCAACAAAAACAACACCAAGCATAACGTATATCAATCCAAAACCACCTGCCTTTAAGAACATTACGATTTGCAAACTAGGCAAAAATAATACTTCACATGAAGAAATGACGGGCGGTATCAACGTAATACCTCAATTTCGGGGTCTTGAAAGTATTCCAAACAGGGTAAATTTTAGGGGTCTTGAAAGTATATCAAACAGTATCAGTAATACAATCCAGCCAATGATAGAACCCCCATTCCAACCATATACAACACACAGCTATTTTACTATTGATGATGTCATTCTTCCCAACTCCGCCCGGAACTCATATTTAAATTACAAACCAGCGGAGGACAAAATTATATCTTATGACTCACAGCCACAAAATAGTTTTATTACTAAGCAAACTAAACTATTTATAAGTTCGCCTATCGACATTCTGAGTACTACAACGAGTTCAAGACCTACTACTATTGCACCTGTTAGCTCTACAGAAGCTATGGTGCAAACTACCATGGCATTCCAACCAACAGTTACAACTGTTCTACCAAAGGTCGAAGCAACTAAGGAATCTTTTATCTTTTCAACTATAATTCCAACAGATATATCAAATGCGATGACTGATAGAAAAAAATCCTTAGTTGTTAGGGACCTGTTAAACGTTTTGTCATTAAATCGTACATTTACCACGAATATACCAAATACGATATTTGATAAAAAAAAATGGTCTTCAAAAAACAATATATCTTTCCGAAAGAATCTAATGCCAATCACTTTAAATGATGATTTTTGCTATAGCTGCGCAAGAAGTCCTTTAAAACTGGAAAACATAACCTTGAGTGATGTCCAATTCCCAAAAACAAATGCATCGAAAATTAAAGAGGAACCTAACTCCACAAACGATTTGAAGAAAAATTATAGAAAGAAAATGAGTATAAAAATAATGGGCACAAAATTAAAGGCGACACAAAACAAGACACAAACAATTATTAAAAATCAATCTATACCGAATTTGTCAAGCACCACTGAGTCGACACCAATTAAACATAGACGGAATAGAACCAACCTTATTCATGTTAGGCGCAGAAAACTAGATATTAATGCAACAAGATTTAAAGCGTACAATATTAGCCGAACAAACAGCCTGAATTCAAAAATATTAAAGCCCAAAACTGAATTAAAAGCTCCAATAATAAATAGTACAACTGAAAAAGTGATCCAGCGCACAACGAGGAAAATAAATACAAAAATTGATGGTAAAACTTTGGCAACAACAACGCCAACAACTAGCGAAATCACAGCCTTAGCAGCTGAGTCAGCTATAATGACTATATCAAATACTAACGGTAGATCTACAAGAGGACCTATGCGAGCATTCCGAAAACATACTCCAGTTGCCGATATTGCTGTTATCCCCTCAATTGATCTACTTCGCACAACTGATGTCCCACAACTACCAATCGAAGTGTATTTTACCAAACTTAACAAAACTTAATGTTCGACAAAGATACCAAAAATATGCATCCAATAATATATATGTCTTACTAACCAAAGATTATAGTATATTTATTTTTATTTATTTATTTATAAATTATTTTATTTGTAAGAATGGTTAATGTACTCAAAAATATTAAATAAAAATTTGTGAAAATGTTTGTCTGGATTCTGTCAATTATACAATACAAAATTAAGATCATTATTAAAAGGCATGAAGAACAACAAAAAGTAGCTTCTCTAATTTTTAATTTAATTTATAAACAAATATTTTAACTTGTGGATAATCATTGAGGCTAGTTCCAAAATATTTAGCAGAGATACACCAATAAAGAGACCAATAACTCCCCCAATCGCAACTGAAATTAACCAAAATGAAATATTTATCTCAATTATTGTGATGAATATTGTAAACTAAATTTTAACTCACCTATGAGGTCCAATTTGTTTTGAGTAACTGAACGATGGAATCTTGCATAAGGTGCACTGGCAATTTCTACCCCAACAATGAAATCCTGACCATCTTCATTATTTTCAATTGATCTAAATCGGGAAAAAATAAACAAATTTTTGTAGGTTGAGGATAAAATTTCAAATATATATATAAATCCTAGCAAGATCATCTCACCCAACATAGCTAATTTGTTGTTCCACGCACGAGGGCAAGCAAACTAAATTGGCCCCCACATAATTTTTTACACTTTGTGAAATATAGGCTAGAAATATAAAAAAAATCTCATATTAAGTTGTTTATTGTTATTTTCAAATAAATTGAGTATTTTACCTTCCTGCAAGCATTTGATTCCTTTAATATCGCAGTAACTTTCATCTGTAGTAACAATTATATTATTAGAAAGTCAAAAAACAACTACAAGAGTCACAATGTACATACTTGTTGGAGGATTAAATAATGTGCAATTGCATGCTTTAATTTCCATGTCTGCTCTTATCTGAGACATACAACTAGAAAAGCTAAAATTGTTAAACAAATACAATTGAAACTTTTTTAAAACCATTGTAGTTTTAATCGGCTTAATTGCTTGCCTGTAAACTAAATGGGAACTGCTGCTTTCTTCAGGAAATTTGCACATACGTTGATCGACGCTTTGTTCAATGACATTAGCCTCGTAATGCATCTCTTCAATATTAAAGGAGTGCACAGTGGGCCTTGTTGAAAGAAGATATCTTGCAGCATTGAAATAGGGCACATCCTCGGGACTATGAACATATAGCTATTTTTTAAATTAAAATTTTTAAATAAGTACAACACAATTTAAAAAAAATTGGATCTTTTATATTAAACACTTGCAAAGCATTTATGCTATATAAAATCTTACTTGATATTTAAATATTTGGTCACTTTGCAATACTAATTTGAGTTTTCGATGCTTATCTGATGATGAGTATTTCAAGGGTAACACATCGAAATTTTCACTGAAAATATAATTGAATGCATTTCATTATCTAACGATAAATGACATACTTACTAGTCCATTAAGTTATTCGACACAAAACAGTTTCCCATTTCCAGCTCATGAAATTTGAATATTGTTTCGCAGTCAGCCACCAAAACATCTGCATAGTAAACCAACTTAAAAATATTTTTACAAGTGCGCGGTAGCAACTGAGCAAATATTTATTGATAATTGGTGCCAAAATTGAGGGATTAATTTTCGAGTTTCTCTATTTAAGATAATATTCAAAATAAGTACGTACCTCTCTTCTCAAAATTGTAATATTAACCCCACATGTTGAATTATAACCTTCACAATATGCTTCTTTTATGTTACCGTTCTCAGAGCTTAGAAACAGATAGTCAAAGAGATTTCGACGATAAGTAGCTTTTAGGCTTTCGTTTCCAGAAATGCGTTCCTGGATAGTTTTTGTAAAATCGTCGCTTATTCTATTCTTTACCAAACATATGCTAACCGATGGAAAAGTGTTT
Source organism: Drosophila fungiperda (assembly GCA_035042345.1). Lineage (NCBI taxonomy): Eukaryota > Metazoa > Arthropoda > Insecta > Diptera > Drosophilidae > Drosophila > Drosophila fungiperda. The sequence continues at coordinate 3,170,228 of JAWNLM010000216.1, forward strand.
GTCCAATGTACATAGGTCGTTGTTACGCCGATGCTCGTTAAGTCTGTATGAAATCTGGCCATTAAAATTAGAAATATTGTGGCCATATTCCATCCAGAAAAACTTATGACAAATAACCAAAATAATCTGTGAACTGAGTGTTATCAAGCCGACCAGATATAACTGCAAGTTTTTCTAATTACCTTTTCTTAAAAAAATTTAATTTAAGAAAATCTATACAAATATTGTGTTTCATCGTTAACGAAAGCTAAGCCACTGGAAATAGCTTCGAAAAATCTATAACTTTTTTACGCCACTGACATTATTTGTGTGTAAAATAGTGGATGGGGTTTAATGCAGTAATTAAGCTACTAAGCGAGCAAAAGTCTATATAATTGTATAATTTATTGCATGTCATTTCTTCATTATGGTTTCCTTCAATTATCATTTGCCATGAACCAATAGCTAAAGTCCACATTTATTTAAACTTTTTATATTTTAGCAGTTATTACTGACATTTTAAATAAACATATATATGTATGTAAAAAAAAAAACACAAATAAAAGTGTTATAAATCATCAAACGCCATTTAATCGAATAACAAATTTTTTCACCATGCCACATGGCTTGAAGCGACGTCAATCAGTTGTAAAACATCAATATAACTTGTCTAGCAAGTAAACTCTAAGAAATTAGGATAGAAAATATGGTCGGAAAATATAGTAGATCAAGAGAGAAATATTCCAATGCTTGCGCCAACGACAACAAATGGTTATAACTATTATAGAATTGTATTACAAAAATCGCATAAATGTAAACAACATAGGGAAATAAAGAGAATAAGTAAGCAAATTTCAACACCTAATAACGTCAGCGATATATCTAATCAATGTAATTAAAATTAAAATTAAAATTATACAAATCAAATAAGAAATTGTTTATTATTCAGAAAGGGGTCTTTAAGTCACAAATTCATAATTCTATGTTTAAACTGATAAAAAGTTTAAGTTTCCAAGGAGTTATAAAAAACTGTCAAAGCCATGTCCAGATATAAGTAATACATTTACTAAAAAATCTATAAATCTATAGATCTTTTATAATTTTGCAGAAAGCCATTCGAACTAAAGAGAGTTTGGTCTACGCATATATTCCTAACTTTCTTAATGGATGCAGGACCGACAATCGCTCAGTTCAATGATCATAAAAAAATCATCAACTTCAGACTGAGATTCAGCTGCTTATTTTGAATACAGTTAAGTAGATAAAGGCAAAGTTTGTTTCTGTATTCAATATATATTTTTATATTTTATGAAGGATATTTAAATAAAAAGATAGAGTTTCCTTAACCGTTAAAGATCGAATAATTCTCGATAGCACTTTCGAAATAATAAAGGAACTTATCTATAAGAAAGAAACTAACAATTTGATATGCTCTCTGGCTCTATATAATACACCAAGCACGGCATGATGCACAAATTGTATCTTCTGCAAGGGTGTACAAAAATGTCTTTCAATGAATAATATCAGTTCGAAGCTGTTGTAAAAGAAATAAACGTGTGAGTCACGACATATATTGAAAACATTATAAATCATAAACGAGTTATACAATGAAGACCAACCCACTTTGGCAAACTGATCATTGTCAAGAGGGTGAAGTTCTTAAATTATTGATTGAGGAGTTGATAATACAGTATAAATATATATAAAATTTTAAATAAATATCGATTAAACAAACATGAAATTATGCATGTATTGTAAAATTAAAATATATTGAACATTGTTTTAAAAGTAAAAGTACTATCTTAATGTTGATTAATTAATTGATTTCATTATTTACCCCATCATTTCACAAGAAATTCACATTTTTTCTACATATTTATATTATCTATGTTTATTTATTGGATATACATTTTATCTGTTTTGGAATGACAATCTAATCTTATTTAGTATTTAGTACTACTTCTCAAGAGAATTTTCTAGGCTAGTAAATAAATAAGTCAAAAGTTATTCATGAAATAATTATTAAAATGATTACTTCTTTTATTGGGAAGACCATTCATTAATGGAGTAAGTACTTCCCATATACGGTTGTTGACGAATCGGTTCGTTATTTGTTTGATGATTTCCAACTGCATTCCAAGGTTGTCTAGGAAACGCATTCGAGTTAATATATGGTGCGGGATTACCGCTGTAACCAGCCGTTGCGTGAAAGTTGGAATGATATGGTGCAAAATTAAAATGTCCATAGGGCGCATAATTATTAAGATGATAGTTAGTTGTTGAGGCTGCATTCTTATTTTCATAGTAATTGTAATATTGGGGAGGAAACGAATGTTGCACATTTTTACTTGCAAAATATGAGTTTTCCGCTAGATCATTGTTGGGAACCATTGTCTGCGGATGAGTTGAATTTGATGGGATACTATTAATGGAACTATTATAAGATTCGACGACAGGCAACTGTGCTTCATGCTTGTACGGTTGTTGGTGTTGTTGCTGTTTCTGGTAGTCTACATTTTCCGGCTGCTGGTGCAGAGTTGGTGGAATGCTGTTTAAGCCTTGAATTTGATTACTATTTTGTATAAGTTGTGATTTAGATTGCTGAAGATTTTCCAAATTGCTGGTTCTCGTGAAGGCTGGCTCTAAAGATGGTTGAACGGGTAAACACTCTTTGCTTATCGCTTCTTTTGTATTTTCTCGAGTTGATGTGGTTTCAATCGATTTTTCTAAAAATAATTAAATCAAAATTCTAAGTAATTTTTAACTATTTGCTAAATGTCAAAATAAATTTTCAGACCTGGCTCAGGCGATTTCGACTTCGGAACATCAGTATCGCAATCAGATGTAATATCAATTACGTCTTCTTTACTGGGCTTTTCGTCATCCGGGCGCTTGGAGGTTGTTCTGATTGCTATTATCTTGCCACTATCTAATTGCATATAAATTCCTTTCGCTGACTTTAGCACCATAACTCTTTGTCCAGCTTTGAGTATTATATTAGATTTCTCTGATGAATTTGTTGGTATGACAACGTCTGAAACGAGATAATGGTATTTTTATTAGCAAATGTTAACTTTCTAGCTTGCTTTTTAAGTGTCTTTGCTTACCAAGGGGTAACGTCATTTCCTGAGCAGTCATTCCCTGTCTTTGCCACACTTCAGCTGGAATCCAACGTGTTGACCGACCTCCACTTGGGGTGTTCGTCTTCTTTGCTTGTATGGGTTTTATCTACAAAAAAATATAAGGTAAGTATCTCACACAAGGTTAAAGCGTACTCGTTTATCTATTTGTTTAGTACTTACTGAGGCCACTGGTCGAGTAATAACAGTACCATCTTGGTTAACAATTTTATATTGCATTTTTCCTGAGGCATAGGTTAATTTTTGATTTACAGACGCCTTCTTTTCGAGCTCGTAGCTGCGGTGTGCCTGTCTTTTTTCAGCTTGTGATAGCTTTCGATCTTTCTGATCAACTAATAAACTTTCATGTAGGAAAGGATCTTTTGTAATATAGTTTGCATGCAAATCAACAATTGTATTAATAATCGGATCCAAATGCGACGTTGAGTGAACAAATTTGTCGTCTTTTGTTTTAGCAGTTGTTGTTCCAGGAGGTTCTCCCAATTCATTATTTTGTGTGGTGGTTGCTTCATTAGACTTCTGACCTTCACCATCCGTTTGCTGTTCATCATCTGAGCTATAATCGTGGCACAAGTTTGTTATCTCTTTCATCGATAAATGCGCCTCTGGATTACATTCATCAACGATTCGATCAGACATTCCTTGTTTCTTAATTTGCCTGTCATAGATTTTCTTTTCCAGGCATTTATCCATGACAATTCTGTACACATAGCATTGCTTTGTTTGTCCGTATCTGTAATGCAACATTTTTGTTTGATAATACAAATTAAATAATAAGTAAAATAAAATACTCACCTATAAATCCTATATACAGCTTGGGTATCATGACAGGGATTCCAGCTTGCATCAAATATGATAACTCTGTTCGCCCCAGTCAAATTAATACCCAAGGATCCTGCTCTTGTAGATATTAGGAAAAGTTTTATATTACGATTTGCATTAAACTCATTGACGAGCCTTTCTCTTTCTTGCGACGAGGTCGAACCATCTAAGCCTTTAAATTGATTAAATGTTTAGATAAGTTTAGATAACTGATAAATTAAAATTACAATTCGTTCGGTTTGAATACTTACGAAAATATGAAATATTTCGCATCCAAAAGTTTGTAGTGCATGGTACAAGACTTGATTTGAGAAACCCTTCGATAAGATTTAATGTCAATAGGCTTTGACTGAACAACAATATTCGATCACCCATAAATATGCTCTCTTTCATAATACAAAAGAAAATTTCCATTTTGGGTGATGTCGATATTTGGCCAGCTACGTAATTTCTCATTATGTCCAGTGCCCAGGAACATGAAAATTCATCATTAATTTTTTTTGTCTTGAACGTTTTTTTATGCGTGTCATTAATAATACTGGTGGTAAGGCCTTGTTTTGTTGAATTGCTATTTTCGATAGACTTTAGCTTCTCGCATTCAATATTTTTATGGGGATTAATGGAAGTAGGCTGAACGATTCTTTCAACTGTTTTGATTTCATTCGTATCCAAGTCGACTATTTCGGAAGAGCCGGGAATAATTTCAAAGTCTTTAGCCATATTGGAATCCGTTTGCTTTATGACTTCAACATAGCTTGGTTTCGGTAGTATATTTGCATCCAACCAATAATTGCCTCCTCCTTTTGCTTCTACGCTATAAGTACCCATATTGAGTTGATGATCCTCTTTTTCAGCACCATATTGCTCACAACTATATATATAACAACAAAAAACATACTATATACTATTAATTTGAATTTGAAATTAAAACTAATATTACCTTTTGTTAGCATATATTTTATTTAACTCTGAGGTATTATTGTGTACACGATCATTGCTTCCATTATTAACTTGCTGTTGCGGAGGTATCATTGGGGCAGTATTAGTGTCGATGACACCAGTTGGGTTTGGATCGACGACGGGGATTGTTGTGTTGCTCTTGGTATCTTCATCAATTTCTAAATCTAAATCAGTCTCACATTTTTTTAGAAAGTTGTATAAAACATCCGGATGATTCCAAATCTTACAACAGACGGCAAATGCTTTCAAGGGATTTGGAAACGCCTTTTTGCGCACAACATCCGTCATAAAGGTATCGTAAAGTTTTCGTTGAAATGGAGTCATTCGCACAAGGATAACATATTCCAATTTCTGTGGTAGAGTGCATTGCAGCACAGTATGCGAGCGGCGTTGAACGAAGCCCAAGAGTAAGGAGTGAAGAACATGAGCTCTATATCTCATTAGCTTAATATCATCGGGTGTTGAGTCGACACACTGACCATTCTGTATTGGCCTCTCAAACATATTGCAAAACTCCGTGCGTGTGCCCAAATAATTTGGTCGTACAAAATCCACCATACACCAATACTCGAGCAAATTGTTCTGCAACGGATATCCGGTTAAAACTATGCGCCGACGGGTTCGTATTTGCTTGAGGGCAAGTGAGATGCCAGCATGTGAATTTTTGATTCGATGTCCTTCGTCACAAATTACCAAATCGGGGCCAGGTTTAACCAACGCCTCAAATACCAGGTTCATTAAATCTTTACTCGAGTCCATTGCATCGTTGTAAGAATTTTTGCCCTTCTTTTTGCGTGTTGTGACCAGCTTCAATGCCAGTAATCGAAACAGTTCATAACCAATTAGTAAAACTCCTCCCTTGTGCACCCAATTCAAGATGACCTTTGCCCTGGCAGTGAGGTTCTTCTGTTGGTCGTTTAGCACAAAGATGTCGAAATTGCGGGGACGCACATTCATGTCGCCAGTTTGTCGAGGAATCCACATGTTAAATTCACTTAACCAATTTTGTAATGTATTTATGGGCATAACGCATAGAACTGTCTTTGCGGATGTGTGTCTTAAAAATATATCACAGAAGGAAACAACTTGTAAGGTTTTGCCAAGTCCCATGGAATGAGCAAGGATACACCCAAATCCGCTTGACTTATTGAATCTCCGCGTCGATTCAATAATATTGTCATATAAAAAGCGTACACCGCCGATTTGATGGGGTTTAATTACTTTGGCTATCTGTGGAGCCAAATACAATGTTTCTTCACCTTCAGGATGTGCAATATTAACAACAACGCGTCCATATTCATCGGGGATATTATATATATCCTTAACATGCATCCCACTGTTTGTCGCATCTTCGCTTTCATTCAAATCATCCTCCTCCTCTTCTTCCTCCTCCTCGGACAACAATATGCAATCATCATCGGAACTATCATTGATTGTAACAACTTCGTTTGAGGGCTCGGTGCCAGTTTCCTTATCGAGAACCTCATCATCATCAATGCTGCAACTTAAACTACTATTTGTTTCATCACACGTTACGGATGCCAAATCATCTTCGGGTAGGACAATAGTATTATTAAAGTGATTTGCCTGTGAGTTACAATTTACATCACTCGACTCATCGATGTTTAAAATGCGAAAGATATTCTTGTGCACAACCGATTTTCGGATTTCCCGCATCGATTTCTGCTGCCCCGCAACGCGGGCCAAACGTTCAGCTTCCTCTTTCTGTGCCGCCAGAGTTGTTGTATCTAAATTATTTTCATTCATCACATCACGGATATTTTTCCGAAGATGACTATTTTTCTTCTCCTCGATTGCTGACAATATGCTTTTCTTAGTGCTTGTACTTTCATCCGATACAACAGAATTCTTTCGTTTTTGTCCTTGTCCATATCCATGGGGTGAAACAATCGAGTTGTGTATCAAATCTTTTGACACTGCTCCACCACTACTCACACTTTCTATAGTATTGGAGTACGATTTTAATACTGCGGGCAACATACTACTACTACTACTACTACATTCACTAATTCTTTCGACGTGATCCAAGGTTTGATTTGCGATTGGGATTTGGGTTGGATTTCGGATCGGGTTTGTGATTATGTTTGGGATTGGGTTTGTATTTGGGTTAAGATGGTTTGGTGGAATCACATCGGAAGTTCTCAACATCATTAACGGAGACTTATAATTTATTGCATTTAAGCAAGACGACTCTGACTCATGCATATTTTGATTTGGATTTTCTATAAGACTTGTATTCTGATGATGATGATGATTATGCCCCAACGACTTTTCAATCATATTTTCGTCCTGATGATGAACGAGCGACTTTTCAATTAGACTCGCATTCTGATGATGATCCTGCGATTTTTCGATTAGACCTGTCGTCTGATGAACAAGCGCCTGATTGCCATCTTCCATTTTGATACTGGTCTTTTTAAGTTTTTGCTTGCCTAAAAATTTTACAATTAAATTAAAAGCTCATTAACATTTTTACAAGCAGTGTTACACTAATTTATAACAATGAGGAATTAGTGAGGACGGCTGCAAGGAAATTAATAAAAAAAAACCTGTATCTTATTTGCCGAATATTTTGAAAGACTTAATCATCTCAATTTATATATAATTATCACCGAAATGTTAATCACAGAATAATTACCAACAAAATTAATTGCAGTTATATTTCGTCAAATTACAATTTTGATAATTTAATTTGTCTAAACTTTAAGGTTATATAAACAAATGGTGCCTAAAAAAAAGTATTTTTTATACTCGGCACAGAAAATAAAAGTCTTCTATTAAGCCCTGTTAGAATCAAATGTTTGTATGCATACTTAACATAAGTACACAAATTTACACTCTAAGTATAAAATGTATGTAAGACCCTAGCTTATCGACATTTTACTGGACCTACAGTTATTTCTTGATTAATTTTTAAGTAGGGGAATAGATACTAACATGATGCTAAATGTTTCGTGAAGTCGACTTGAAATTGCAACAAAAGTTGGCCTTTTATTTCTTAATTATACCCGTTGGACGTAAGCAAATCATTATCTTAATAGTAATATCTAATACAAAATTTAGTGACTATTTAACTGAACTTTTACAATGTATAAAATATATAAAGAGTTTTTGTATATACATATGTAAGTACATTGTTTATTTTGAAGTGAGTACCTACCAAATGCAGATTATTTATAGAACACTCCTGACGTCGCCGTTTACATACACATCAATATATTTTTTGTCGAATTTGTATATGGCATTTTGTTTGGGTATTATTGGTGGGTGCTTGTGTACACTTAAGCACATATAACATCAATTTATATTTACAAAATACATTAATTGCCGGCCAATCAAATTAAAGTACAATTTTTAGTTTACACCTATATATGTATGTACGTATGCACATATCTGTTCAAAACTATGCAAACACATATTTTCTTTAGTCGCAATCTTGACGTACACAAATAAATAAATTGGTAGAAGTACTATTTATGATAAGTTAGATATCAATTCTAATTATCTCTTAGTTGCATGTAGATTTTCTTTTTTCACTGTGGAAATATGTATATCCACTGTATTCTATTAATTACATATGTACACACAAACATGGACTGGAAAAATATCGATATATCGTACATCTCAATTCTATTCTTGAAATTAAGTTAGGTAGTACTTGGTTTTGACCAAAGAGCACTTGTCGCATTCTTTCAAAATTAAACACAGAAATTTGGATTTTAAAATCTCTTTAAATTTTAGCATTAAACAGAGTCCACTCACACTAGATTGACTAATCTACCGTGTTTCCAGCGCAATTATTTTTAAAATAAAGTGACATCTATATAAATTCTGCATTTTAGTTAAGATCCCGAATAAATGCACAAATTCTAAACCAAAAACTTCACTTGGAGTTGCATATTTTCCAGTTTCAGAACCTATTCAACTTGAAACTATTTCAAAAGCAATACCTCGTTTAAAATGTCTTATATGCCACACTTAAAGTTACAAACCTAATGTTCGGTCAACTTAATTTATTTTACAGATAATAATAATCATTTAAGCTGAATAAAATATATTTATTGAATTTAACTGAAGCACCTTTAATGCTATTTCATTCCATTTCATTTTTTCGCATTTGGCGATATTTCGATAATTATGTGATTTTGCTGATCAACTCTGTGTTTGACAACCGGAAGGTAACAAAACCCATCTCTTTCCTTTCCTTTTTACTATTGGTCGGTAAAATACGTGTTGTATTTTTCTTCGTTTTGTAAATAAGAAATACAATGTGAGTAAAACTAGCTGCTAAATTGTGAAATTCATGTTAATAACGCAATATATTTTCACACAGATGCCGCGTGAAATTAAGGAAGTGAAGGATTTTCTGAACAAAGCTCGGCGCACCGATGCTCGTGCCGTCAAAATAAAGAAGAACCTAACGAATACCAAGTTTAAGATTCGTTGCTCACGTTTCCTCTACACTCTTGTGGTCCAAGACAGGGAGAAGGCCGACAAAATCAAGCAGTCCCTGCCACCAGGTCTGCAGGTGAAGGAAGTCAAGTAGACACATCTTAACCTATCTTTTTCGGGCATTACCTTTAAATATATGTTCTGTATGGAATAAAACACATGGATAAAATGTAAAATATATATTGAAATGGGATATTTATTTATTTGTTTATAAATTGTGAGAACGTCATATTTCATAAATTTTGCTGAAAAGTTCTTATTCATTTAAGTATAGGCGAGATTCGTTTTTAAATTATACGTTTTTTTTTTCACCTGCAATAGTTGTTTTCGGTTCATTACAGAGCTAAATCTATTTCGAAACAATTTAATAAATATTGGATATAGTTAGACTATTTTATTTGATTGATTTAACTTAGCAAGTTAAGCTTTGAGTCAGAAAAATTGCTAAGCTTTGGCTAAGAATATAATATATATACTTTTTAAGAAAACCTGGGTAAAAGCTTGAACATCCAAGAATTGGAATATGCTTGCAAACATCCACTAAATGATTGGTGCTCAAGTTTTCATTTTAATTTTCTTTATTTATACTGAAAATACAAATTATGTAGAAAATTCTCATACAAATTGGCGATCTTGACCGGATACAAATTGTAAATCGCTGATACATGCATGTTAATATTTTTGTAATTTAAAATGCACTGCTCAGAGACTTATTTGTTGTTCCTGCAGTCTATTGACGATCAGTAGCACGAAGCTTCTCCTCGACAGCTTCACGAGAAGCCTCTGATAGATCAGTAGCTTGTATATACTTTTGGACACCGACCAATGATTTCTTCAAAGCATCAAAGGAGCTCGAGTACAACATCTTCTTCTTAACCTGTAATACACAGAAGTAGGAGTTTTAATGTGTTGGCAACATATAAAAGAAAAAATAAATAAATAATACCTTAGCAGTATCGGGACACCATGACATGAGGAACAACTTTTGTTTCTTTGAGCTCTCTGACGTGCCTTGGCATTGGTGCATATATTCAAAATCGAATAGACCATATCTGATAATAAAGACACAGACATGTGAATAATTAAAGACAAATTGCTATATTTATGAACGCTATATTTTGCAGCTGTAATTGATGTTGGACTAAAGACTTTTATCAATTGTGATTTCTTACCGGCATTCTCCAGGTCCGCACTTCTGGATGTCTTCTAGAAACTGATCGTATTCACTATTTCGGTCACCAACAGTTTCAACGTCAATTTGCTTCTCATCGCGAATGTAAAAAATAACATAGCGGTGTTTTTTATCCTTTTTGATTTCCTCGTATGTTGTTTTGCATACATCCGATACAGTAACTCCAGAAGCCTGTTAACAATAATAATTAAATTAATTGAATAGCTGATTTTTATTTACCAAATTGAAGAAAACTATTGTTTGCCAAATGGAAAATATAGCGATAGTTAAAAAATTGAAGCAGATGGTATACATAGATTCTGAACAGGAATATATATACATAACAGAAACACAAATAATTTCTCCTGATTTGTATACAGTTTCACATTTTAAAACACCCCTGCAATCATTTGGAATGGGTGCAGGGTATACATACAGCAAATGCAAAAACAAATTGTGTGTGTAGTTGTAATTCTACAGTAAAATTTGCCGGCAAAAACGTGTTTTAGTTGTGTATATATACAGATACGCTAAGTATGTTTGTAATAATTTACTCATCAATCTCTATACAAATCCATACAAATGTACATAAACAAATTTATAATTTTTTTTTAACTCTTTGTTTGCAATTTGCGAAATGCTTACCAAATATGGACATATAAATGTACGTATATGCAAAGGTAATCGGCATTACCCACTTAAAGTTTACACACACAAACATGCATACACTTGAGAAAATTTTGATATATACACACAAACACACATATATATATATACATTCCATAGAAAGTCAAATATGTACTTGCAACAATTAGTCTGCAAAAAATATGCACACACAAATATATGTATATTTATACATACAAATATATACATATTGGCGGATGTACGTAACCGTAACTCATATTGATGTCTTTGGAATAAAATACATATGCATGCTGAATATTACTCAGCCTATTCTGACTAATTCCCCCCATGTATATATAATACATATACTTTATACATATGCATGTATCCATAAATATACATATATGTACGTACAGCACTTTATATGTATACACACATGCATATATATGTATTATAACTGGCTCTCTACGCTCTCAAATCATTATTACACAAACACACACATAGTCGGCCTTTTCTGGATTCATAAAAATATATATTTATATATTTGTATATATATATATATATATGTACATTAACGCAATTAAAAATATTTTTAGTGTATAGCGAACCATTGCCAATCCATGTATGTACATACATATTTATGTATAAATGAATCATCGTATTTTCTGCACGATGTATGTACATACAAATGTCTGTAGACATTTATCTGAATGTATACACATCTCTTTAAGTTAAATGTTTAAATTTGATGTGTAAGTAATAAATTTCGCTAGATGTCCTTACCATTTTTTCTTTATGTAGAATGCGAGTACTTTTGTTAAATTTCAAAATCAATTGCAATCTGTGTATGTATAAGTATAATACACAAATGCTATTTAGTCTTCCGACCGCAACGAACAACCGGACTAATCAATTTGGGTGGTGCTTCCAATGCATCGATTTACGCATGAGTTGCTCCTCAGATCGAAATCGTATGCGATATATTTTACACTGAATCGACAAATACGACGCTTCAGGCCTGAGCGACACCTCAAAAACAAATGGGAACACTGGAATCGAAACAAAATTTTTAGAAAACATATACAAGCTAAGAAAATTTATATTTTGCTGGCATTTAAAACAAAATAAAAGTTATCTTTATTTTTGGTGGCAGATCCATCTAGGATTTAGTCGATGTTACCCATATTCAATTTACCAAAATATATTCCAACACCATTTGCTAAAATTTATTATTATGTCTGTAAATTTGACCATGTGTATAATTGCAGTCAGTTGTTAATGTTTTTGGTTGTTATGTTATTCTAATTTCATTGAATTGTAATACCGAAAATTTCAGTGTTATTAACATTAACATTATATATGTTTATGTGGGTTTTCAGCTCGTGAGTAACTTATTGGGTGTACGTTATCTAAACTTATACTTGACTGTCCCCAATTCCACAATCCAATATCGGCGCTAATTTGATTGGTTCATGTGAAGTTATCAAGCACTTACTTGGACCAACTCCGATTTTGAATAAGTATGCAAAAAAAATAATATTGCCAAAGTATTGTTCGAGGAGGCTTAAACTCAGATCTAAATTCGTGTCGTTTTTAAAAAAAAATATGTATATAAACATATCTTAGTGATACTTCTAAGGTGGGTAACTCAACCATTCCTAATCCAAACTGTACTTAAAAGTACGTTCAACATAAGATTAAAATGGTAGTGCACAATTTGTATAGATCTATATAAATGTATCATACATACGTGTGTTTGTATGTGTATGTGTGTGTAAAATGAAACTTATTCAAATTTATAAACAATGCAAAATCTGTGACAAAAAATATCTCACCCTTAAGACACCAAAGTATTTAAATTAAAAAATAATGGTTAGTTAATGGTAAATGTGTATGTACATCCATTCATACAAAAGAGTGACTGAAAAATCGATATTTCTTAGCATGTACATTTGTACGTATGTAAGTAAAAATATATATGTATATATATTTTTATATATATGTGTATTTACGTGTAGGTACTATAACCAGCTTTAATCAAGTGCGTCCCAAATGACTCAAACAAATTAAAGTAATTACAATAAATTAATTAACTATTTCCTTTTATATTTTGTATATGTGTACATGTTGAAGCATTTACGATTGTTCTTTGTCCAAATAGTTACATCAATTGCAAAGTATGTCTGAACATATTTATGCACTATTATCTATATGCATATTATTTATCTAAGCATGTAAATATGTACCTCACATAAAGGGGCGTGGCCTTCTGTGTATGTATGTAAAATCTGCAGAAATACGAATACATGTTTGAACATCGCTTGACATTGTACACTTTACAGTGACTCACAATGTAATTCGACCAACCTTTTTAATAAAGCCATAGTTGGGCGGCTACAAAATTAAAAAAAATGTCCGTATAAATTAAAATTTTAAGTTGATTTTTAGTTGTAAGTTACTTTTTCACCACCGAACAAATAAATAAATAGTAAATACCAACCTACGGAACAACGAGAAGATACCCTGTATAAACAACTAACATTTAACTTCCTCGCTGAGGCCATGTCTGGGCTTCATCATAAAGATGAAAACGAATACTTTAAATGTAAACTCTATTTTCCGATGGTTAAACATCCAAATATTCTTCATTTTCAGAATGCATATTAAATTTTAAACTTAAATTCTTTGAGATATGCGAGATATTTATAAATTTATAGGATTTTCTAAATAAAATAATTGTTTCCGTTAATAATTTCATATAATTCAATTACATATATTAAAATAATTCAAGACTTATTATTATGTATTATAGGGGAATGTAAAGAATATAAGTGAAAGGCTATTTTAATTATTATATTTAATTTTTTTTACTTACATACGTTTTTATAAATATTTTGATTTACTTCATCCGTTTCAGGAGATTTTGAGCACTACGTCTAAGATGAATTCGCAACAAAATTCGAATATTGAGCAGTCGCTGGTGTCTGAAACTGGTCATGTCCAGACCCAATACACGGCTTTTCAAAACTTCGAGCAATACACAGCAGCCGGGTATACAAATGCCCCGTTGTATATATCGAAGCCGACGGGCATGGGAACCCTTACGCGTATAGCTCCACACTGTTCCACAATTGGGTCGCAAAGTAAAATCGAGACATCGACTCAAGAAGTGAGCATGCCGCAGGGTATGGAGGGACATACTTTGGTCCCGACCGTCAGATATATACAGGCTCCACAATTCGATGAAGCCCCCGATTTTGGAATACCTGGCCTACCGCCCTGTGGCTTGGTAGAACCCCATTACACCGACGAACCGGCAATACCCTATGGCTATACATCGGATGCTGCCAATTATGGCTTGCCGGGCGTCAGTGCAAATATGAAACAGTTTTCAACGCGACCCTTTGACAATAATCTCAATGGATCCGAATCGGCAATCGATTCGCAATGCCGCTCCTTTGTTGAAGGCCAAGGTGATTTTAAATTGACACAATTTGCGACAAACTCACTGAACACGGTGCCGCCCCGAATCGCTGACAAAGAGGATTTCATCGGTGGCTCCGACAGTGATCTATGCTCAACAATGCGATGGCGCGACCCAAATCTATCCGAAGTAATTAGCTTTCTCAGCAACCCTAATAATGCGATCAAAGCAAATGCTGCTGCATATCTACAGCACTTGTGCTACATGGATGATCCCAACAAGCAGCGGACAAGGACATTGGGAGGAATACCACCATTAATACGATTGTTGTCATACGATGCTCCAGATATTCATAAGTAAGTTTTGATTATCTGTTGATCTTTGTTATACATATACACCATGTCAAATAAGTCTTTTAACAATGGAAAATCTTTATCGTCTCCCATTTCTTTCGAAAAGAAATGTACTTAATTATTGTCGTATATTTTTTATTTTTTCTTATTTTATTCAAATTTAATGCACTTTACAACTGGTTAAAAAAAACATGACACATTAACTTAAAACTATTTGAAATTTTAAAAACTCCATTTCTTTGATTGTTAACAAAATGATTGGACAACAGCTATTTATGGTTTTGTAATTTCTTTTTATATTTTCTTAACTTTTGTATATTATTTTGTATTATTATTTTTTTTTTCACACGTATTTTTTTGCTGCTTGCAGCGATTTTATAAAAGATGATTGTTTTAAATAAAGTTTTCCTTCATAGTTTTTTTTTAAAGAAATAAGAACGAATCGGTCTTTTAGTTCATTCGCTTTTCCAATTTTTTTATACCTCTTTCGAGATCGATTTTCGTTCATATAAAAGAATAATAGCGCCTACCCACAAACATGTTTTCAAAGGTTTTTATATTTTGTAAGTGTATAAGTGGATGAGAATGGAAAATACATCATTTTATTCAACATATGAAAATGTAGAAAATTCTCTAAGTATGCAAATTAGAAGTAAATAAAAAATTGGTTACTATTAGCTGATTGTGTCTATAAAATTAAGATTATTTTATAAATTTGTGATTTAGTTCCGTTTTTATTATTGGCATTAATAAATTCATTAAACAAGTCCTGGCATAGCTTCAGAACCTGCGAAATACAAAGTTATGCGTAATTGTTGGTTGAGGAAAATTACTTTTTGACATTAGATCACAGAATTTCAATTGAGGATGTCTGCACAGGTAACTCCGATTGTTTTACTCATCCTTCTCCTACTTTTGGCACTTTGTTTCTTAAATTAATTAATTCAAGGAGCAGTGCTGAGGAAATAAAAATTCCAATTATAAGTTTTCTGATTAGAAAGAAATATGAATTTGTGGTGGTTTTTTTCCTTGTCTAGGACAGTGAAATCGGAGAGGACATTTTATTACAAAAAGAGATGGAGACATTTGTTTCGTCGCTTGCTTTCGTGCTTGGCTCATAATCAGTTCATGTCTTTCAGCAATTATCGTTCTCTTTGATTTTGATATTTCCGTCCACAACTCGTTATCGCAAAATTTATTTAATTTTATTGATAAAAATTCAGATCATGATACATATTTATA
Organism: Drosophila fungiperda; assembly: GCA_035042345.1. Classification (NCBI taxonomy): domain Eukaryota; kingdom Metazoa; phylum Arthropoda; class Insecta; order Diptera; family Drosophilidae; genus Drosophila; species Drosophila fungiperda. The sequence continues at coordinate 3,186,416 of JAWNLM010000216.1, forward strand.
ACCCAAATGTTTACAAATCGAAAATTTTGCTTATTATATTTTTAATTTGATATCTAAATGGATTATTTTGAACAGAAATGCTTGTGGGGCATTGCGCAATTTGTCATATGGTCGCCAGAATGACGAGAATAAGCGTGGCATAAAGAATGCTGGTGGAATCGAAGCATTGGTGCATCTCCTATGCCGGTCGCAAGAGACGGAGGTCAAAGAATTAGTGACCGGAGTCTTGTGGAATATGTCGTCGTGTGAGGATATTAAACGGTCAATTATTGATGAAGCGCTGGCTGCTATAGTTTGTAACATTATAAAACCGCATTCGGGCTGGGATCCCATCTGCTGCGGCGAGACATGTTTCTCAACAGTATTTCGCAATGCATCCGGCGTGCTGCGCAACGTCAGTTCGGCCGGAGAACATGCCCGAGAATGCCTTCGTAACTGCGAGCACCTGGTGGAGTCTCTGCTCTACGTGGTGCGATCTTCCATTGAGAAGAATAACATTGGTAATAAGACCGTTGAGAATTGCGTTTGCATTCTTCGCAATCTATCGTATAGATGCCAGGAAGTTGAGGATCCCAATTACGATAAACATCCGTTCATTATACAAGAGAGGGCGGTTCCATCGTCTTCTAAAGGTAATCCCGTTTAATATTCTTGTTCTAATAGTGTTATTGTTTTAGTTTATATATATATAAATATACTATGATTTTAATTTTGCAGGTGAAAATTTGGGCTGTTTTGGAACAAGTAAAAAAAAGAAGGATGCGGCCTTAAGTGAGTCGCAACAGGACTACATATTCTCCACCGAATATGCAAAGAATGCTGGAACCCATAATAAGACAAACAAGGGATATGAACAGCTTTGGCAACCGGAAGTGGTGCAATTCTATCTCTCGCTACTGCAGAGTTGTTCGAATCCGGAAACACTTGAAGCCGCTGCTGGCGCAATACAGAATTTATCCGCTTGCTATTGGCAGCCAAGCATTGACATTCGTGCCACCGTGCGCAAGGAGAAAGGACTTCCGATACTCGTCGAACTCTTGCGAATGGAAGTGGATCGTGTCGTGTGTGCAGTTGCGACTGCATTGCGCAATCTTGCTATCGACCAAAGGAACAAGGAGCTGATCGGCAAGTATGCAATGCGTGATTTGGTCCAGAAATTGCCATCCGGCAATGCGCAGCATGACCAAAATACGTCCGACGACACCATCACTGCCGTATTGGCCACAATCAATGAGGTCATCAAAAAGAATCCAGAATTCGCCCGATCCCTTTTGGATGCCGGCGGTGTTGATAGGCTAATGAATATAACCCGACGCAAGGAACAATATACGACTTGTGTGATCAAGTTTGCCAGTCAGGTGCTGTACACAATGTGGCAGCATCACGAGCTGCGCGAGGTCTATAAAAAGAATGGATGGAAGGAGCAGGATTTCGTTAATAAACATTTTGCAGCACACAGCACCCCGCCAAGCTCACCAAATAATGCTAACAATACACTTAATAGACCAATGGCATCTCAGGGACGAACGAGGTACGAGGATCGAACGATTCAGCGTGTCCCGAATTCGGCATCCTATCGAAATAAGGATGCAGCTGGAGGAGGAGTAGGTGGTGGAGGAGGAGGTGGAGGTGGAGGAGGAGGAGCTGTCATCACCAACAACGATTCAGCATTGTTGTCGGAAATGGTTCGAAAACAATTATAAAGTGTATATTTGTTTGTTAATTATTTTATTAGTTATAGATACATACTCACTATATAGTATAACTCTTGAAATTATCGAGAGCTGACAAAATATTTGTGGTTTTACTCTGGGGCTTTATAGTTTTTCCAAGGTAAGGCGCTAGTTGTAGGAACATTTGGCATAGTTTTCAAAATAAGAAGTGTTATTTTTTTTTCTCTTTTTTCGAAAGTCTAATTGTTACATTTTCATTGTCATCATCATATATAGTATACATCAATTTAAAATTTCAAACAATTTGATTGAAATGAAAACTTAATATACATATCAACGCAAATTAAAAAAATTTTTTATGTGTGGAAAAGAATTTTTGGAATTATCATTTGTTTAATTCTTTAAGAATAAGGTGATCCATTTCAACATTTTTTAACATTATGCCAAACCAAATTTAATTTTTATATGTTGAAAAATATTTTGGTTGGGTTGTACGAGCCACTTTATTGCACAGATAATATAATCGTAAATGATGATTGATTAATTTTTTTATTTTGCGTTCATATTCAAACATAAATGGAGTTCTGCCGAATGCCCGAAAACACTTGGAATAATTATAAAACCCGGAAAAAAATAAAAGAAAAATTTGTGTTTCCTAAGTTATTGTATTAAAAATTCATCGTTTATTCATATATATGCATTAAGATTTTATAGCATCGATTAAAATAATTATAAGAGGTGTCGTTTATTTCACACCTACTATATGCATTTGACTACAAAATAAAATAAGATTCGTGTAGATTTATTTATTTTGTTTTTAATAACCGGGAATATATGCTCATTCAAGAATGTTATCAGTAAACCACTAAAAGTTGGCTTTCTGTGCTTATTGAATTTATAGAGAACCCCTCCCCTTGAATTCGAAATTGATTTCTTCGAAATAAATTCACAAATACAGAATTCTCTTATATTCGACATATTTTTTAAACATAAAAACGCCTGGAAATGATTGCACTTATCGAGAACGTATGAAACATGGAACGTATTATATTCGATTTAAGTATGACCACAAGTTATCAGCTCGACGGTGAATATCGAATAACTAATGGCAAATTCCATCCCTGGCAGTATAAGTCGGCTTCTACATTGTTTTTCGATTGCTTTGTGGATATGATTTGTCAAAACAAACATTCATAAAATGGATTATGACACATTACCTGAGCTCGGTGGTAAATAAATTTAGAGTTAATAAGTAGTTGCATATTATCTACTTGTTTCGGAAACATTTTGTGTACATTTATAGACTTGCATGCATATTTATTCCCTACATATATATGGAGTCTCGTACTACTGTATATGTATATATGTTGTGCATATGACTGTGTATATATTTTGATACGTGCAAGCAAAATTAAATAGACGTTCTAAACATACAAACAAATGTGTAAAGATACAATAAATTCTACGAGATCATAAGCACTTATAGATATATATGAATGAACGTCTGCAAAGATGAGCGTACGTTCTTGTGTGTATAAGATATATGTGTACATATATATATTTTCATATTTTACATACATATATTTATGTTAAGTGCTACCCGGCATTGTTCGGGTCAAATGTTTACCTTTAAGTTATTATTTTCAGTTTTATAAGTTTAACTCTGCTCAGACATAATTTCCTTCAAAAGAGTGAATTTTCCCAAACAAAGTGAAATATATCTAAGAAATTATATATATGTATATGTATATATAGACAGGCGTAGTGTAAGTAAAATTGGGCTCATGTAATATGTAACCATGCAGAAAATTGTGGCCTTCCCATTCCACATTTTAATATTCCTCCCTGGGGGTGCATTTTCAAAGGAATATTTGAATTACATTACAAATTAATTCCCCAATCCGACAGAAACTAAAAGATTCGACTGTATTCTACTGTATGCAGAGTTTTAAGTTCTTGATAATATTTTGTTTTTATTTTTTTTTGTTAGTAGTTGATAATTTATTCTTAATTTTAATTTATTGATTTGACAAAAAATTATTTTATAGTATTTAAACCAACCGTATTATAAACATTTCTTTGTTGGCTTTGTATAACAAATGATTAATTTCTCATATTTCTTTTGTTAGATCTGCTCACATTGAGCTGCAACAAGAGGCTCGAGCTGTTGGGATCCCTTCTAAGTGAACCAGATGGCGATAAAATGTTGCAAAGCTTCAACTTGGAGGATAAATTCAAACGGCAACAATTCTCAATGGATGCTTTATTGGATACGTTTATCCTCCTTTATGATGAATGCACAAATTCATCGCTTCGCAGAGAAAAGAGTGTTTCGGATTTCCTAAAACTTGGTAAACAACTGATGCTTATTTGCCAATTAAAACTTAACTAATTAAATTAATTGACTCTTCAGCTAAACCATTTGTCCACATTGTCCGAAAACTGCGACTGACTCGCGAAGATTTCGAAATATTGAAAATTATTGGACGTGGAGCATTTGGAGAAGTCTGTGTTGTTCGCATGCTTTCCTCGGAAAATATTTTCGCAATGAAAATATTGAACAAATGGGAGATGCTGAAACGTGCGGAGACAGCATGCTTTCGGGAGGAAAGAGATGTCCTCGTCCTTGGTGATCGGCAATGGATAACAAATTTGCATTACGCCTTTCAGGATAATATCAATTTGGTATGTTCTCTTATAATGATAAAAATGAGTAAACAATTCTTTATATATACTTTTGTTGCAGTACCTGGTTATGGACTATTACTGCGGTGGCGACTTATTAACATTATTGAGCAAATTTGAGGACAAACTTCCCGAAGACATGGCAAAGTTTTATATCACTGAAATGATATTGGCCATAAACAGCATTCATCAGCTGAAGTATGTGCATCGAGACATAAAGCCCGACAATGTTCTGTTGGACAAACGTGGCCATGTACGACTGGCCGACTTTGGATCGTGTCTGCGATTGGACAGGGATGGCACAGTTCAGTCGAATGTTGCAGTCGGCACACCCGATTATATATCGCCAGAGATCTTGAGGGCAATGGAGGATGGCAAGGGACGTTATGGCACAGAATGTGATTGGTGGTCCCTCGGCGTTTGTATGTACGAAATGCTGTATGGCGAAACTCCGTTTTATGCCGAGAGTCTCGTGGAGACATATGGCAAAATAATGAATCATCAGAATTGCTTTAATCTACCGTCACAAGATACAGCCACTCACGGCAAGTTATCAGAGGCGTCTAAGGATCTGCTTTCCAAGCTGATCTGCATACCCGATAATCGGCTTGGTCAACGGGGATTACGGGATTTTATGGATCACACATGGTTCGATGGCATCGATTGGAAAAACATTCGATCTGGTCTGGCACCTTATATACCGGAAGTCTCAAGTCCAACCGACACATCAAATTTCGATGTGGACGACAATGATGTGAGATTAACCGATTCCATACCTCCATCAGCGAACCCGGCATTCTCTGGCTTCCATTTACCATTCATTGGGTTCACTTTCTCACAGAACTGCAGCGGCACAGACTCAAGAACAGCAGCGGCCACCGATCTACTGCCTGACAATAAAAAACAAATGTCGCTCGACAGTTCGCCCCTGTCCACTGAACTGACCATGTCTAAGGAATCTGAAAAATCAAACGAATCTCTTAACAAACAATTTAAGGCATTAACAGAGCAGTTAGTGCTCACAAAGCATGAAAAGAATGAACTGACCGTTAAATATAATGAGATAATGGAACGACTGCAGAGTCAGGACTCAGAACTGAAGGATACAATTGCGCAGCGCAATGCGGCAATGATGGAATACTCGGAGGTCACCGAGAAACTTACTGAGTTGCGAAACCAAAAACAGAAGCTCTCCCGCCAGGTGCGCGACAAGGAAGAGGAACTTGATGCTGCAATTCAAAAAAATGATAGCCTCCGAAACGATCTTCGCAAGTCGGATAAGACAAGGCGAGAACTGGAACTGCATATCGAGGACGCGGTGAATGAGGCATCCAAGGAGAAGAAGATCCGCGAGCATGCCGAAGAATGCTGCCGCAAATTACAAAACGATTTTCGAAAATCTGTACCAAATGTGGATGCCACAGCGACGACAAACATAACATCGGGCATCGCAGCCTACGAAATCGAACGTATCGAATTGCAATATGCGGATAAATTGAGTCATCAACAGACGCGCAATAGTCTTGAGCTGGATGCACTCCGGGAGCAGGTGAGCGAGCTAGAAACCTCGAATTCGATACTGTCGAAAGAGCTGCAGCAGGCACACGAGAAATTGAAATGTACACCGATTGAATCGATTGCTGATTCGGCCGAGACAATCTTGGAACTAAAGAAGCGCTTTGAGTTGGAAAAGTCGACGTGGAATGAGGAGAAGCAGCGTCTGAGCAGCGAGGTGATCGCTAAGTCGAAAAATCTGCGTGACATCCAGGCGGACGAGATATTAATCCTGAAGGAGCTGCAAGTGAAACGTGATGCAATCAACCATTGGGAGCTCCAAATGGACGAGATCATAAAGTGGGTGTCGGATGAGCGAGATGCCCGAAGCTATTTGCAAGCGCTGGCTACGAAAATGACCGAAGAAATAGAATACCTCAAGCATGTGGGAACGCTCAACAATAATGCTGTCGATCACAAGAATTGGCGCAATCGCCGCTCACAAAAGCTCGATAAAATGGAATTGCTGAATCTGCAAAGCGCTTTGCAGCGCGAAATTCAAGCGAAGGCATTCATTGCCGAGGAACTTAGCCAAACGAGAGCTGAACTGATGTCGACGCAGAAGGAAGTTGGTGAATATAAGAAGAGATGTGATAGCATTTTGTATGACTACAAGAAAAAGGAAGTCGAACTGCGAGACTTGCAAAAAATGGATCTGGGTGGTTATTCCGAGTCGTTCTTAAACAAGGCATCCCATCACAATAACGCCTTCTTCAAGGATATGTCCATGAACACAGATCTTTTGGACGCCGACGAATCGTATGCTAACGATGCCAGGGATAGCATTTCGTCAGCCTCGAATTTGTTTCAGAATTCGAACACTGGAATGCTTTTTAACTATGAATCAAAATATTCACTCAAAGGCGCCAAGGACAATTTGAGCGTAAAGAATTCCAGCATGAATGATGACATCAGATCAGAGAGTAGTTTAACATACGAGGAATCAAAAAAGAAACCTAGCAGCAATACGGCAATTCATCAGTTTCTTGTCCGCACTTTCAGTAGTCCAACCAAATGCAATCATTGCACATCGTTAATGGTGGGACTGACGAGACAAGGTGTTGTTTGTGAAATATGCGGATTTGCCTGTCATACGGTCTGCTGTCAGCGAGTGCCGACCATGTGCCCCGTGCCCATGGATCAGACGAAGCGGCCCCTGGGCATCGATCCGACACGGGGCATTGGCACCGCCTATGAAGGCTATGTTAAGGTGCCCAAATCGGGTGTCATCAAGCGTGGTTGGATTCGCCAATTCGTTGTCGTGTGTGACTTCAAGCTGTTCTTGTACGACATATCTACGGATCGCTGTGCCTTGCCGAGTGTAAGTGTGTCCCAGGTGCTGGATATGCGTGATCCTGAATTTTCAGTTGGCAGCGTTCGCGAAAGTGATGTAATTCATGCAGCCAAAAAGGATGTACCGTGTATTTTTAAGGTATGAGTTCTTCAACTTACTTTAATCTAAACATTATTAAACATTCTCTTATTTGTGGTTACAGATCAAAACTGCCCTAATTGAGGGAGGAATCTCGTTATGCACTTTAATGCTCGCCGATAATGAGTCGGAGAAATCGAAATGGGTTAGTGCGTTGGGTGAACTTCATCGAATTTTAAAGCGAAATAATTTACCAAACACAGCCATTTATAAAGTCAATGAAATATTGGATAATACCTTATCAATAATACGTAACGCACTGTGTTCTGTTATAACTTATGCTAATCAAATATTGCTTGGAACTGAGGATGGTTTGTTTTATCTCAACTTGGATCAGTATGGTGAGTCGATCTATAAACACATTAAATTGCTGCATGTTTATTTATATTTGTTATTTATATCTCATAGAAATTGCTCGTATTGGTGAGACGAAGAAGATTTTGCAATTATGGTATTTGGAAGAGGAGCAGATTATTGTTATTCTTTGCGGTAAACAACGCCATTTGAGGCTGTTACCCATAAGAGCACTGGAGGCCAGCGATGTCGAATGGATCAAAGTCATTGAGTCTAAAAACTGCATATCTGCTTGCACCGGCATAATTCGACGATATCCGAGTATTGTTTATTCATTCATAATTGCATTGAAACGACCCAACAATCACACGCAAATCATTGTCTACGAAATAAATCGAACGCGTACAAGACACCAAAAGACTTGTGAGTTTACCATCGGATATTTGGCCCAACATCTGCAGATATTGTCGGATATGCGACTGGTTGTTGCCCATCAGAGCGGATTCACGGCATATTTTTTGAGGGGAGAAGCAACAGCAATGTGTGAGTTAAATATAATTAACTAAATAAACTGTATTCATATATCAATTTATTTGTTTTTGAATATTTAATAGCTCTTGTTCATCCCGAGAATCAGCTATGCGCATTTTTAAATTATTCGGGCGTGGATGCTGTTCGAGTAATTGAAATACTGTCCCCAACCGGTGGAACTTTTGGCGAATACCTATTGGTATTCCAGACTCTAGCCATATATGTGGATCTACAAGGACGAAAATCACGCGATAGAGAAATAATGTATCCAGCTTTCCCTACTTATATAAGTAAGTATACTTATTATTTATATTATACTATTGAACTTATTATGAGTAATGAATCATTTATTTGTATGTAGCATATTCCGATGGTCATTTATTGGTATTCTCCGAGACTCATTTGGACATATTTAATACACAAACGTCTGAGTGGGTTCAATCAATTGGTATAAAACAGTCGCTTCCTCTGAATAATATTGGGAACGTTGTTTTAACATCCATCAATGATACACCATTGATTGTCTACTTGGCAAATATTCACACAAGTAAGTTATACTTTTATACTTGTACTTTATGATGAAGATTCCAATATCTTTTATCTTGTATCGTAATAGAGGGACTATTGCAACATCGTGATGGTGACCAAAAGGGACACAGCAATATTAAACGTAGATTTTCTATTAGAGAAATAAACAAAACTGTTAAAAGGCAAGTAAACAATAGCAATTAACTATAGGAATAACATAAATATTATTTTATTAACACTATTTCAGTGATCGAAGGTCAAAAATGATATCGGGGCCTACGAATTTCAACCATATTTCCCATATGGGTCCTGGAGATGGCATTCAAAATCAGCGTTTACTAGACTTGCCAACCACTTTGGAGACAGCCGAGCATACAAGCAAGTCGCTCATAACTTCGTTAAATTCCGTTAACCAAACAAGGAAGTCCAACTTTTTGGATCAAGGTGTGTATCAAAGATTGTTTTAAATATTCTATGCACTTAAGATAAAAAACATATTTCTCAAATCTCACTTTTGCAGCTGATGGCAATTCTGAGGATTTCGGTAACGATAACATGCTCTCTAGGACTCCCAGCCCAATTGGGACACTGCTTTTTGATGACCTAAACAACATCGATTAACTTGTAATACTCATATTAATTAAACCCCTATTGTCGAATAAAATTTGTCAAATCTCATTTCTACATTATTTACCGATATAATTTATAAGAAATTTAATCGTAAGATGACTAAGGATGATTAATATTGTGAAGGGGTTGGCTATATAGTGTAACTCTGAGAGGCAAGAAGTCTCTTTTATTCCTTGAATGGATCTGCATGTTCATTTAGGGGATGGTCAAATTAAGCTACAGACATTACTTTCACCGAAAAAAAATGTTTTAAATCTTGGTTTCGGCTCTAGGCGAATGTTTGTATTGATTTAATTCAACCCTGCAAAATGAGATATGGGCATGGGTCAAAGATTCACATTAATAAAAACGAACAGATTTACCCAATTTTGTTTCTTTTTTTAATTAATTCTTAAATAATACTACAATTAAATTTAAAAATAGCTATTATTCTAGTTGGTTGCTTAGTCAGAGTTCGGTATTTAAATATCGTTTTCTTTTAATAATAAATGAGTTTCATTTTCAAAATAGACCGATAAATTAAATATCGATGGCGTATTTGCTGGAAATATATAAATCAACCCTGCGAACGCAAATTTGGTTCCATACAATTAAACTAGTTCGGTTTGTTTTGACTAAACTCAAAATGATAATATAATTCTATCTTATCAAGTAAAAAAGAAGGAGTTTATTGTGCTGTGCTTTCATCGTATCTACAAAGAAGTGTGAGTATATTGCGGAAATGCTTAAATTCTCTTAATTTCATGTGCGCTTTGCTCATTTCGGCAATGCACATACAAATTATGCGGATACATACATGCATGCATAAATTTCGGCCAGCGGCCATGTAGATGTAGCATGTATGTATGTATATGTATTTTATGTATTTGTATGTGCTCCGGCTATTCATCTGTGGTTGACCGAAAGTAAATAAATGTGTACAGTATGTATGTATATATAAGTTTTAAGTGCAATAATGATGTACGTATTTGCGATATGTATGTATGTACAAATATATCAAACACCTTGATGTCTTAACATGCGTACATGTGCTTCACGGATATGTAAGAAAGTAACTAACTATGTATATGCTTGCATACATTCATGTAATATATTTACATACTAAGATATTAATAATAGTGAAAATACGCTTTAAGCACAAGTTCCGCTTCTTGGCCAAGATTAAGTAAAGTTAAATGCCGACATAAACGCGACCCAGTTTAATCAGAGGATCTTCAAGCGAGACTTTGTTGGATCTTTAGCTGCACGTGCGAATAATTTTCAAAAATTCATTCAATTTGTGTAAAGTCGATTAAAATACTTTCAGGCAATGACAGTATATGCTCACTTACTGTGAATAGAGGTTTATATCGTTAGCGTTTTTGGTGGTAAACTGAACAATCATCTGTGCTAACTGTTGAAAATGGTATCTTTGTATTCATGTTGAAAATCATATTGTTTTTAATTTACTTTCAGAAATGTCAAAATGTCGGTGCATTATAAATTCAAAAGTACCCTTAATTTCGACACAATAACATTTGATGGACTTAATATTTCTGTTGCGGACCTAAAGCGAGAAATAGTGCAACAGAAAAAACTGGGTAAAATTATCGATTTTGATCTACAAATAACGAATGCCCAAACTAAGGAAGGTAAATATTGTAAAATGTCCTTAATTGGTTTCCTAAATATCTTTAATAACTGTTTTGCTTATTGATTTTTAGAATACAAGGATGACAACTTCTTGATCCCAAAAAATACGACACTAATTATTTCACGCATACCCATTGCACATCCAGTTAAAAAAGGATGGGATCCGCCCGCAGAAAATGCGATTACAAATGCGCCATCAAGCAAGGCAGATAACATCAATATGGATTTATTTAAAATGCAGGGAAGTGAAGAGGACAAGATCCAAGCGATGATGATGCAAAGTACAGCAGATTATGATCCTAAAACGTAAGTATCTTTTTGTTATGAAATTGTATTTAAAAGCTTTCTGTTAGTCATTCGTACTAAATGACTTGCTATTTAGGTATCACCGAATTAAAGGACAGTCTCAAGTGGGCGAAGTTCCGGCCTCCTATCGATGTAACAAGTGTAAAAGAGGTGGCCACTGGATAAAGAACTGTTCATTTTCATCGGGAAAGGAACAATTTGAAGTCAAGAGAACTACAGGCATTCCGCGATCATTTAGGGGCAAAGAAATGTAAGTGTTACTTATTTCTCGATTGCCTTATTTATTTCAATCAAACCGAACTTCTTTTTATTGAATTTCAGTCCAACAGAACAAGAAACACCAAAATTTATTGCATCTACTGAGAAGGACCAAGAAATTCCAGAAGATTTAATATGTGGTATTTGCCGAAATATATTTGTCGATGCCGTAATGATACCGTGCTGCGGGAGTTCCTTTTGTGATGATTGTAAGTACATTGCACAACAATAATCATAATAAGACTTTGAAATGCATTAAATAAATATTAATTAATGTTAATTACAGGCGTCCGAAACTCGTTGCTGGAATCAGAAGACAGTGAATGCCCGGATTGCAAGGAAAAGAACTGTTCCCCAGGGTCTTTGATTCCAAACCGATTTTTAAGGAATTCGGTAAACGTTTTTAAAAATGAATCTGGATATAAACTTGCAGCATTTAAGCCTGGTAAGATGTGATTTGTTTATGTAATCTCTTTAAATATGTTATTCGTAATCATTATAATTGTCTTTACATTTTGAAGTATACTTAGATCTAGCTAAATACAAGTATAAATTATTACTTTACTAATTTCGACATTTCGCTTCCAGTCACTAAAGTCAATCCGGTATTGGAGAAGAAAGAAGAAGACCCTATTGCTGAACAAGGACCTATTCAGGATGAGTCAAAGGAATTAGAACAAATGGAAGCCGATAATATATCTCAACCTCAACCCATTAAAACTGAAGAACAAAATGTAACCAAAAACATTAAAAATACTAATACTAATTATACGGACTCGGTCAAAAAAGAAAAAGATAAATTTGATTCAGATTATGAAGACAATATAACAATAACAATGCCACAAAAAGTTAATAACACACCCCTGATCAATGCTGACACACATAAAGAGCAAGTGAGTAAGAATTGTGAATTGTGATTAGTACTATTATAAATTTATATTTTCTCTTTTCAGTCCTTACCCTCATACTCACATAAATCACATGGCAACAACGTCCATCCACGCCGTGAAGCAAAAATTGAGTACAAACCTGAGCTGGAGAAAAAGCATCAGTCGTACGATAATAATGATAGAATTCGTCCTCAGAATGAGCGAAGCCTTTTACCCACTCCAGTTGGCACTCACCACAAATATGCGAATATGAACATGAGCGACCAGAGAGAGCCGAACACAGAACAGAGTCGACATATGGGGCTATATAAGCCAGCATATATTCAAATGCCTCCCCGATGTCCAACTATGGTTCATATGCAGCCCTACAATAACAATGGATATAATAATATGCCCCATAGGCCGCCAATAAGGTAGGATTAAATAAATGACTAATCAGAATATACCGATGTTTTAAAATTGATTGTTAATATTTTTTAGCTTTGGCCACTATCAAAACCAAGCACCTGTACATCAAATGAGTACACCATATATGACAGGTGCGAACATTAATATCAATCCCTCGCAAACATTTCAGTCCACGAATTTGGCATCTATATATCAAGGAGTCGCAGCTAAAGTTGGCACTGGGTAAGTGATGTGTCATATGCTTATATGTTCCCACTAATACACACACCACGTAACTATATATATTATATATCTTATCTGTACACTTTTGCAGACTTATTGATGATCCACTTGAAGCTTTCAACCGAATCATGAAGGAAAAAGAGAAGCAGAAAAGCGAACGTCGTCGCAGTCCAGTGCATCGCCGTTCTCGATCACCCGGAAGACTGCGGCATCGGTTCAAGTCGCCGGTATATGATAGAGGCTTATCCAGAGAAATGATCATTAAGGAAAAGAGACCACGCTCTCGTGAAAGGAAGCGTGAATATAGTTATGAAAGACGGCAAAGTCGACCTACCCGCCATTCAAGTCACGGATCGAATTCACCAAGCGACAAGAAGAAGAGGTTATTCTATTATACATTAAGTTACTTTGACAAACACATATTTATCTATGCGTATTATCCAACAAGGAAAAAAATCAATGGGAAAATTATTCTGTAGAGACGCAAGTTAGCTATTTGATTATTAAAGATACATCCAAACTATATCGATATAGTATGCAGCGTTCACCTTAAGCCAGATGAAAAAGATCTAGTTTAATATATGATTGGTTATTTTATTTTCAAATAAACGATTACTGTTTATTATTTACTTCGGAGTCTCAGTGTTGACTTGTATGCAGCTGGAGATAGATAACAAATAAATACATGTTTAATAAATTCAACAGAAAAAATGGATATTAGACCAAAACGGTAAGCAAAAACATCTCGTTTCTTTGTTTTTCTTAAGGATCCTAATTAAATTAATTTATTAAAGGTATATAAATAAGTTTACAACATGAAGTTTGTCAGAATTTAAATGAAAAATGAGATGTTATTGTTTTTTGGTCTAATAATAAAACCCTTTCTTCATAACATATAAACAATACATTTTGACATGCATGTATAACAAATTATAATCTATATTTTAATTAGCTATTCACAACATAAAAATAAATTATTTACTTAATTATTTCAGATTTCTCCTAAGAGGTGCTTTCGATAATGTATTCTACTTATAATTTATTATGTTCAGAATCATTGTCGTATTTTAATTATTTTCACATTTATATATTTCATTTACAGATATATGCATAGACGATCACCATCACCGAAATCGGGCTATAAAAGTCGACCAAGAGAGAAGTCGGTGACCAAGCCGTATGCACCCAAACCAGATACAGTTGAACCCCCTCCGCCTGGCTTTGAATCATTACCAATTGAGAGTTTAGCGGATAATGATATGAATTTTAACAATAAGGCAATAGATACAGATGTGGATAGAGACTTTTATGGTCAAACTCACTCCGCAAAGAGGCCAAGAACGTATAGTAGTAATAACGTAGACATTAAAACAGTTGAGCACATTTCAAGAAGCCTGACGCCACCGACAAATTCAAAGAATCTAAAGGTTTCCCGAGATGAAATGAAATGTGTGGATATGTATGAGAGTCCTCCAAAAACGCCGGACAGGAAAGAACAAAATATTCACACCAAATTGGAGAAACCTGAAAGTACTCAGTTGTTAAATCCAGAGAATGACACAAATACCGTACACTCCGAGGATCATTTGGAATTCAATAACAATATGGAAAGGGAAAATAATGTTCAGTTGAAAGACCGAAAGAAGAAGAAAAAAGTAAAATCCGAGCGCAAGAAAAGTAAGAGAGATAAAAAGGACAAAAAGGATAAAAACAAAAAGAACCACTCGGAAAGTATTGAGTCTGCCTCTGTGGACAACTTAAATATGAATCCGTGCGATGAAATCGCTGAAAACCACACAAATCATTCAAATCAAAAGATACTATCGAATAGCCTTGATCTGGACACTTCAAAAAATAATGAATCTATATTAAATATAGAGGTTACAACAGATCATGATTTAAATCGCGATAATGTCGATGTGAGTGACGTCCAATTATCAAAATGGGAACTGGACGATTCTAGCTTAACCAGTAATCTATTTGATCCCTGTCGAAAAGTGTCTTCATCCAATAAAATGCAAGACCATTCTGAAATAACATCTGATGTTATACGCAAGGCAGAAAATGCCATTTTTGCAAAGGCAATTAACGCTATAAGGCCGGTTGAGTTTAAAGTTGTAATCGATACGAAGCATAACAGTAAGGACACGACAATTTCATTAAAAACGGATTGTAGAGATCGGTCGCATTCGCCAAAATCATCAGCTACTAGTAAATCGGTAAAAGAAAGGTTGGGCAACAAAGTTGTTCGGGAACGAGACTATTCTTCGGATCGGTCCAAGACAAATCAGAGAGAGAACTCTGGCCGACATGGCAGCGTTGAGAGAAACAAACATAGTTCGGGCAGCTCCCGGACAAGGGAAAAGGATTCCAAGGAACGCAGTAGATTAACAACCGAAAGAAAACACGAAGATGGCCGAAATCCACGCAAGTCGTCACATGAGCGTGAAATCGTCAAAGAATTAACTAATCCCGATAGTCAGAAACACAAATCCCAATTGAAGGACAAGTCATCAACGAGAGATTCTTCTAGAAGTGAAAAGAGGAACCACGACTCAGATCGAAACTCGCATGGAATTCGAAAAACAACAGAGACGCGTCTAATTTCATCGATTGCTTCCCGACCCTGTCGTCCGGACAACCCATTCAGAAAATTCGATGAAAACCACTCAAGTAGAAGTAAAGTCTCCAAATACGATAACTCAATTAAGAGAGACGTTACGTCCACATCAGCATCCGATGAAGCTGAATATAAGAAGCGTAAGGATAAAAAAGTTAAGAAACTAAAAAAATGCTCGTCGACAGAATCAGTAAAAAGCGAAAAACGTAAAGATGTTAAAAGCAAAAAGAAGAGTAAAATCTTGAAGAAAAAGAAAAAGTCCAGGAAATAAACGGCTGAACAAAAAAAATCAAATAAGGCAAATCAGAAACATAATTTACCTAAAATTAAACAATATTATATTATAAGAAATCAAACCTATTGTACATGTACATTAAAAATATTGTAAATGTGAAAAGAACGTGGTTTTTTAAATTATTGCATAATAGAAACTTCATTTTCAGACACATTTGCTTCAAACATTATTTTTGTTAATATTAGAACAAAAAAAATTTGCTGACAAACTATAAATTCCACGTATGAATCATGAATGTTTGCTGACAAATCATTTTCTAAGGAGCAGCAGCAGCAGAAAAAAATAAATGTACATATATATATATATATATATGTATCAAGCAAAATATTGGATATATTCGTTTAAAAACAGAACCGATTGTTCCTATGAAAGCAGCATATTGTAGTAGTATGACGTTGATTTTTTTATAATTGTAAAGTTAAATAATAGCACAAATTTAAATAAGTTTGGTTAGCAAAAAACTTGTTCATGAATCTTAATACAGATCGCTCCTATGGCAGCTAAATGTTATTAGTCCGATTCGAAAATGCAGTTAAGTCTACTGTCTTGTCTATTGCATACTTTGCGGAATTTTTCAATAATTCCTTAAGGTCAAGAAAAAATAGCCTTCTTAATTTAAAATTGAATAAGCATTATATTTTATGGAGATATAGAAATGATTGTAAAATAATAACTCGTGTGTTTAGTACATATCTATTTCGCATTTTAATATTACCTTTATTTATTATTATTATTTTGTTATACAGGTTCGGCTATTTGGTGTGGTACATCAATAATCAAAAATGCCAACGAGTTTTTGCAAGATAAACAAAATTTTAGTTGTTTGTTTTTAAGTATGCAAGTTATCATAGCTTTGACCCGACTCCATGTTACGTAATGCAATGTATTTTTCGTAAATATCTTAAGCATGCTCGCGTTAATACATACAAACACACAGACATCTATACATAGATGGGTGCATTTTGAAACCACTCTCACTTTCGTTAGGCCCCATAAACGAGTTCCACTTTTGCTCTCAGTCTGTGTGCGTGGTGAGTTACTCAATGTTGTGTTGTAAAGCTGCTGCTGCTGCTGCGGTTGCTGCTGTTGCTGCTGCTGTTGCTGGCCCGTTAATTAGGGCCGAACTTTCAGCCAGCACTGAGCTGCATTGTGGCATAGACAAATCGAGATCTAAGCACGTATCGCGTCGTCTCGTCTCGTCTCATTTCGTGTGTGCAGAAAAGTTTCACCTACGGATATGTTCGGTTGCGAAATATTCAATAACAGAGGTTTTTGCAACACTCAATCCACCACAATAAATACACAGATCTATTAATTCAATTATCGAATTCGAAATGATTCTCGCCAATAATAATAATACTAATAATATAGCCAAAAAATGTGTATGTGATGTCATGTTACTTGAGTGCCAGAAGATATCTGTTCAATAAGTATAGTTACATTGCACACATACATACATATACGTACATAAGAAAATGTATGTTGTGTGAAAATAAAATGAATACATGTAAATACACAAGTATACATTGCTGCAAATAATCTTGGGCATAACTATATACTTTAAAAAAGTGAAAATGTTCGAAAAAAAAATTCAATAGATTCCCCCCAATAAGTTAAGCTTTAAGTAACTATGTAACAACCAACAGCCCGCATGCAGATCGCATTTATGAAAGTAAAATTTATGAAACCAGACTCGACTCACATACATAAATAAGCTCTTGCAATGCAAAAGCTCGTCTATCAACCAAAAGAAAATATTTTCAAAAAAAAGAAAAAGAAAAAGTGTTGCCCCATTTGGCAATGATGTATTTACTTCATCATGGTAGAATAGTTATGCCCGATTAATTAATTGCCAATAATACATACATCAAATTAAAATAAAAGAATAAGGAATACTTGGCAAATTAAAATTAAATCATAGAAAAAAAATGTTGCAACGTTATACCTTCTAGTTTTGTAGATAAGATAATTAAAAATAACTCAATAGAATTGAAAGGAAAAATAAGGAAGTGGTATTCTTGTGAAAACGTAATCCTTAAAAAAAATATTGCAATGCTATTCCTTTTATTTTTTGTAGGCTCGCCCATAAAAGTGCAAAAACAATAAAAAAAAAACAAATAGCAGTGTTCCGCAAGCTAAAACTATATAATTGTAAAGAAATAAGTGCACGGCATCTGGAGTCCGTGATACGCCGTAATGGTGGAGTTACGGTCACGGTTCAGTGGCCCAGCCATACTCTTAATCGTAGCAATAGCAAGCAATACACATTCGGGAGCATTGGCTGCAAGCAACTCTGGCAATGCTGGCAACCCTGCTGGGACGGCGCGATCCGTTATGGGCAGTGGCAATTCGAATATACGCTTGGCGCTACCCCGAACGAGTGCTAGCCAAATAAATAGTGGCAGCAATGCAGCAGCGACGAGCTTTAAGCTCGCTGCAAAAACATTAAACTCAACGCGTAATGGAAACTTGCGAACAAGGTGAGGTCTTTTTTTTCTTATTATTTTCTTTAAATTATATTACATACTGCATAGATGTATAAATACATACATTCATACATACATATTTATTGTATTTTTCATAACATTGTACCATTTTTGCTGTAAGTGTGAGTGTGACTGCATTAGTCTCTTTATATGTATATTTCTATATAATATATACGTATACTTTTATATTTTTGTGCGCTTTTGTGTGAATTCAAATGGTCAAAACAAAAGATTGCGGCAACAAACTGGTTTTTGCATACTGGTTAACTGTATAGTCTTCATAAACACACACACAAGTACTATCAATTGAATGAATGAAAAAGAAAACAAAATTCAATAAATCATTGCATGCGCAGATATATACAGACAGACTCAATACAAATGCATAAGTAATTCGAACATTTATTGATTACGAGCCAAAAATTAAAGTATTTCTATCTATTATCTACAATATTTTAAGAATAATCAATTTAGTTGCAAAGTTTACAGCGAGCAGAAAGGAAACATATCTCATAAAATATATATGTGTCTCCAGAGACTTCAAAATAGGAATATGAATTCTTGTCAGCAAGCTCAATTAATAGTTACGAATTAAGTTAACGCATAAAATATATTCTTCTAAATGGATACATTGTTAAGATCAAATAAGAAATAATCAAGCTATTAACTAAGACGTCTTACATATTGAAAATATGTCATGTTATATGCACAGATTTGTATGTATTTAAATATGTATATATATAGCCACAGTTTTTAGTTGCGGGCCTAACAAAAATATAACCTGCTCGAGCCATTAAAATTGAGAACACTTGCAATAATTACTATTTTAGATTTGAGTGCGCCAAGCTAGAACATTTTTAGCGATTGTTTTTTTTTTAAGACAACACTTTCAGGGTATCTCCTAGTCGAGCTCTCTCGATTTGAGCGTTCTTGTTGTGGTTATTTTTGTTAAATAAGTGAACATCATGCCAGCCAAATTATTAGTAACAAAATAGTGGGTCATTGAAAAATGTAGATAAAAAATGTTTACAAGCTCTCGCACTAGTTAAGAAAACAGAACTCAGGCTTTTATATATATATATATAATATGAACATTAGGTTGACCTCCACAAATGAATTACGGCTACAGAATTAATTGTGGGAACATCTTCTAAACAAAATTGTGCGAAAAATTAGCTGAATGCCAGTAAAGCGTATTTTCTATTCAAAAATAAATGGTCTTGACTCTAGGTTGCTACAGAGCTAAGGTGAAGTTGTGTGAGTAATAATAATAATAATTTCACACAACAAAAAAACCGCTTTGCCTCTTTTATGCTTTACTTTCTGTTATTTGCCAACATTAAACATTTTTTTGCAATTAATATTGAACCATTATAAAGCTTTAGTTATTTTACCAACTAATTTTTTGTAGTTTTCTGAATTCATTTGTAATTGGTTCATACGTTTTACCTTCTTATATGCCCGGCCAGGAAATAAATTATTTGTAAGACTTCTTTTGTGTTGTTGATTATCTCACAATATACAAACAAAATGTTTGTAATTGTATATAAAAAAAAAAAAAAAATGAATTAAATTTAAAGAATATATAATTCATTAAAATTCTATGCTCGTTGATAAAATAAATCGGAATGAAAAAGTAAATTATAAGCAAAATTAATGATGATAATAGTAAGAAGAATAAAAATAAAAAATAAAGTAGTAACATCACTATTTTCAAAATTTTTTGTTTATCAAAAATGTTAAACCATTTTTCAAAAATTATTATTATGGTTCAGAAATTTGCATTATCAGTGTTTTTACTGTCAACTAATGCCAGTCGACACAGAAAAAGTAGTACAAACATAAAATTAAGAATAAAATTTAATATTTAAATTTGAGTTAAAAAACAAATATTTATAAGTTAGCCAAAAGACAGCAGTTCAAATTGCATATGGCAAAATAAATGATCTGATCTAAATTGTAATACCTTTTGGTCCCTTATTTTGGATATAGGGTATATGCAGATACATGTTTACAAATATAGAGTTATATACAAAATATATATCTATATATATTTGGTGCATGCTCTATTAGTGTGGTGGTGTTTTGTGTTGTGTTTTTCGTTGGTTTGGCTCGTTGGCTGGTTGGATTGTTGGCCCGTTGGATTGTTGGCTCGTTGGATTGTTGGGCTTGTTGTTGGCTCGTTGATTGGCTAGCCAGCCAGTGGCAACTGGTGGAAAACCGGTCTGCTGTTGCCTGCTAGTGTGGGAAATGGGCAAATGAAACCAAACTGCGCGTTTATGACGGCTATTTGGTGGTGGTGCTGGACCAAAGTGAATGTGATGCAAATTAATAAATTTACTTAATTATACCACAGCGAAGTGGACAACAATAACAATAGTGGCTATGGCTATTGAAAGACATGCATGTAAATGTATATCAATATATCTTTCAAGCGATAGCCTTGCATTGATTTGACCATATACCAAATATTATTAGGGTAGACACATAAAAGAAAATGCATTGTGAGATACTCAGATGCCAGTTTCAAATATTTGGGAAATTGTCGCAATTTACACTGAATTGGGTGTGGCAATTGTAGCACCCTTTTAAGGAGATATTCAGTCTAACATAACAAATTACGTGATTTGAGCTTTTATGAGAGCTGTGAGTCTTATTTCACATATTGTTGGAAGTGGGAGCGGGCATTACTCGTTTTTTTTTTAGTTTTTACTTAGTTAATTAAAAAAGAAACAGTCAAATTTAACTCAGAAGAAAGCTGTAGAGAGGTAATAAATCTCTCATTTAAATGTTAGAGGTTTAAAAGAGATTTCGGTTTGAGCAAAAGTCAGAAATATTTGCCGTCAGCTAGTAACAAACAATTGTTTTTTTTATCACTTTCGTTTTAAATGCATTTATACCCAAAAAATGTAAGCGAATGATTTAAAGGTTTGTTAAAGTCTTTTAACAAAGTCTTGTCGACTCTGGGTCAATGCAAAATAAACACGACACGAGCATGTCCGTATTTCTATTTCAACATCATCTTCATACTTAATAAATATGTATCCAATAGAGTTGACAGATTAAACAGCTGAATAAATGGAGATACATTAATAAATTAACATAAAATACAAATATATAATAAATTCATCTATAAACCTAAAAATCCAATTAAAACTAAAAGTCGTGCATTCCCGACAAAGACTCTATCCTATTTGTTTATTTCTTCTTTGTAGAGAACAACAGTTGCTGAGTATATTTGAGATAATTATAACAACTCTCGAGGGAAAATTGAAACGAATTGATAATCTGGGCAGATCCGTTGAGGATCTGATGGGACATATAGAAATATTGGAAAATCGTGTGACAAATAATGTCGAGAAAACCGAAGAAGCACTCTTAAAGCTTAATAGTCTCGATTCGAAACTATCAAATGTGGTTTATGTGCTGCCCGAAATGACTGCCTCTTCGGACAATGGAAGACAAGGATCGAAAAGTGCGACGATATCACCGAATATTCAACTCGATAGCCGACTGATACGATTGGACCAGAAAGTCAGTGATATTGATACGAAACTGGAAGTACTGAAAACCCAAATCGATAGTAACTTTTTGCAAGTCGATGAATTCAATGCCGAGG
The DNA here is from genome assembly GCA_035042345.1 of Drosophila fungiperda. Lineage (NCBI taxonomy): Eukaryota > Metazoa > Arthropoda > Insecta > Diptera > Drosophilidae > Drosophila > Drosophila fungiperda. Next base: position 3,208,479 of record JAWNLM010000216.1, read on the forward strand.
CTAGTGAGAAAAAACCAATTACAATGAATGTCGTCGAGATTACAAAAGCTATGACTGCCGAAGTAATGACCCATGTATCATCAGAAGTCAATCAACTGCGCGATTCCACGGACAACATTGACAAAAAGCTGCAGTTTCACATTAATATCGAATCGGAAAATATCGGTCGAATGCTGCGCATGATGAACGATATTCACGATGCTGTTGTCGATCACCATGAGCAATTAAGTGGTTTCAATGTCACAACAACCGCCTTTCCAGCGATTAAGTCGAGCAAGATCGATGCACTGGTTAAACAGATGCGACCTATGGTGTCCGTCTCGGAGAAAATGGATGAAGTTTGGGATGTGGTTGTGGGCACCAAGTCTTCCGTTGATCATCTGTTGCCCAAATCCGATGCACTCCTCACACAAACGCAGCGACAAGAACGAGCCATTGGTGAAATCCATCAGGATCTCAAAACCAAAACGAACTTGATCATCAACAATTTGGATATGGTTGAGAAACGCTTAAAGAAACAAGAAGACGATGTCCAAATCTTGGCTCAACGACCTTCGGATCTTTTAGTGGACCCAACTATTGATCGTTTGGTGGAGTACGATCCAAGCAGGTATAAAAATATAATCCTTAAAATCGTAGCGAAACTAAAGAAACAATTTTTTGCTGTTTATAAATCGAAATATATGAAATTATTATTAAAGATAAAAAACATCGAACTAAAACTCAATCGAAAACCAGAAATAGATTTTGTTCTTCTAAATTTATGATTTATTTACTTTATTTTTTTAAACTGGTATAAAACTAAAATACTTCATTTGGAAAATCGAACTAAACTTAAAATCGTAGCGAATACTAGATATAATTTATTTTTGTTAATATCTAAATGTATGAATCTTATTTAAACAATCATGTAAATGTTGAATAATTTCATAACTTTCAGTTTTATTTCTTATTTATTTAACACAATCCATTCTTTTGAGCAGGTACTCTGTAATTGAGGAGAGCTTAACGGATTTAAATGAGCCATCCACAACTCCAGCGACGTCAACACGAACAGTGACGTTCAATTCGTCAACACCTTATCCGGCATTGAGTACCCCTACCGCTGCTATGTCAACGAGCAGTAGTCACTCGACTGCATCAAGCAGCAACCTTAACAGTATATTGGGCATTGTGCTGAATACCACTTTGCCAACATCCGCAACGGCTACGTCTTGGAATGCAACACCAACAAAGTCGTCTTTCCGTAAGGGCGGCATTATCTTTCCGAGTGTCAAGAACAAACCAGCTGTGGTGAACAACTCCTTTACCACCGACATATTCTCCCTAAAGGATGTTAAGGTAAATACCACATTTCTGCTGATAATCCAAAGAAGTATATCACATCACATATATTTGAGAGATTTTGAACTACTCAACCAGAGTACAAATTAAAATTGCAACAGATTTTGAGATTTACTAGTGTTTTTACTATAAATACTGTTTTCTGTTTTTATAAACATTCGGTGTAATACAAAATAGAGAAATTTTCCTAAACATGATAAATGTTTTGTGATGCAAAAAAAGGATCAAAATGAGAATACAAATCGTAATGTCTAAAGCTCATCTCTGGGCAATTTCTCTTTGCACATGCAGGTGTAACTGGTATTAAGTTTCTCCATGCCTGGAAGTACTTCAACAGGTGCCAAAAGTCGAGTGCTCCATTCCTTAAATAATACTGCGTGATAACAATATATATGTTGTGGCAAGAGGTGTTCATCGACAAATGATCGTGCATTTGCAACAATTTCCTTAACACGTAAATCATTTTCTTTGGCCCAAGCAATTTTTTCGATTACGTCACTGAGATCACGCTTTATGGGCACATAATGCTTATATGGCGTTAGTTTGCTATAAAAATGCTCGTAATAATGTGAGTCTTGCTTGAAGACCAACGATCCACCCGCCAGTAAGTAGGGAAACCGATATGCCGCAACAGCTCCATCAATATTCAATTGATATTTGTACTGCAAATAAAAAGAGAAAATTTATTATTATATGGATACCTTATGGCAAAATGCTTCTGTGCAAGCAATTTACCTTAAAAAAGTCCATGAATGATATGTGGGGCACCTTTGGCCCGTATTTAGCCTCTTCATTCCGAAAGAAAAAAAAATTCGTAATGGAGGCGTTTATGGCGTCTGGATGTTTTCTAGCCAGATCGATGAGCTGTAAACGTTCTCTTCGCGAGTCTCGGCCACGAAAGAACGCCTTCTCATCCTTCTCTGGCCATGGATAAACATCCTTTTGCACCGATAACATATCCAGCATAACTCGCCCCATATTCTCAATTGTTGACTCGGTTATATCATATGTCGGCAGTGTTATATCATAAGTATCGTCACTTCCACACCATGAAAATATCGGATACGGTCCGGATGTCCTCTGTTGTCCTCCCTTTTTCGACAGCGGCCAGTCACCCAGATTCAAATAGAATTCCATATCGGGAAGGAGAACAACACGAGATAAAGCCGACAACGTTGCATCCATAAACATCTTAAATCCGGTATACTTTCCATAACAAGTTCTCCAAATCTGTTGGTTCTTCACCACATAATGGCACAACGAAATACTCTCCGGTTCATTATAGCGCTTCAAGATATTATCCCGGATGGCGCTGAAATTGACCCGCTTAAATGAGTGCAGATCCCACGATATCTGTTTATCCGCCGCAAAAGGCGAACAATCATTGTTCAGTAGCCATAGATTTAACTCCTGAGGACAGTAGCATTTCTCCGAGTACACCTTGTTGCGAATTAAATACGGTGAATGTGCCACATGAGAGTTGTTATACTGAACAATAATCTCCACATTCTCACACCAATCGGCGATCGCATAACGAACAATTGTCGATCCATCTCCGCGATCGATTTGATTGATGTTCGATCGGCATTTGCCATGTGGGGAATTCCCATTAATCTCAACTTTAAATTTAAGATTCGTGCGCGATACAAATCTGCAAAAACGAAATAAACGATATCAAAAAGGAATTAATATTGATACCCCTCTCATTAATTATTTATTTGACTTTTACTTGTTCCCACTCCTGTCGACAGCATGGATAAAAAAGTATCTGGCTGGCAAGACTATATCATCCGGCTTTAGACCTGGCCCCCAAACGAGAGTTTGCTTAGCATCCAAAATTTGTTCTTCGCAAGCAATAGGCGAAAATTGCAAAATAAATACGAGTATAATACATTTTGTTGTGGTAAACATTGAGATTGATAATAAACGCTAGAAAAAGTATAATGTGACCGACTTTCGAAATGCAAAAATGTCTGGTGTTAAAAAATACTATAAAAATACCGTAGAAAATACAAGTTCAAAAGTAAATGAATTTCAAATACATTTTGTGTAATATTTTTATTTTAACGCTGAACTTAATTAATTCAATTATTACATTCTCTCTTAGGGATTTTCTTGTGTAGATATTTTAAATGCTGGCATGAAACAATCTGGAGTTTTTTATCTTCAAATACGTGGGACAACTTATTGGTTCCTGAAAGTGTATTGCGAACAGGCCATCTCAGATGGTGGCTGGACGGTAAAGTATTAATATAGTTTAATCAAAAGTCAGTTTTGAATTATAAATTAATTGTAGGTGATTCAACGGCGAGATGATTTTGGAGAACCACGCGAAAATTTTAATCGCGATTGGGCGGATTATAAAAATGGTTTTGGCGAGCCGGCAAAAGAATTTTGGTTGGGCAACGAAAATATTTATATGCTGACAAATAATGAAGAATATGCCTTGCGGGTGGAGTTGGAAGATTTCGAAGGCAACAAAAGGTAAAGACGGATTAAAAACGCTTTTTATTTAATTTTTATGATTTGTAACCGGAATTTATGACTAATTCCCTCTTTGTTTTTGCTCAGATATGCTCAGTATTCACATTTCAAAATACATTCCGAGGCTGATTACTACAAATTGGAAATCGATGGTTACGAAGGGAATGCGGGTGATTCATTAAATGATCCATGGTATGGATCCAATAACAGTCCGTTTTCCACATACAACAAAGATAATGATCGAAGCTCACTCAATTGTGCAAGCATGCTAAAGGTAAATTTAAATCAAAAATTTAGAAAATTCATTACAAATAAATCTAATATAAATTTCAATGTTTTGCAGGGCGGATGGTGGTGGAAATCCTGTGGTCGTGGCCTAAACGGACTCTATCTGCATGATCCACAAGATTTGACGGCTCGTCAGGGAATCGTCTGGTTTCGCTGGCGGGGTTGGGATTACACACTGAAAAAGGCTACTATGATGATACGTCCTCGAATGCCCCAGCCACAGAGTAATAGTTTGCCTCTTGGCCCAGTGACTGCAACTTAAAAAAATTTCTTTAAATATAATAATGTAATATACAAAGTTGAATTACTGAAACGATGAGAGATAAAGAGAGAGAGTGACGAATTTCTAGTAGATGATGAGTATATCCGTCCATTATAATAGCAAAATCCATGCATTATAGCCAATTTTATATATGCAATGCCTTCCGTAATTTTAATTTTGTTATCCTTTACAAATAATAACTTATTTCTCTAATTTTTTATTGTAGCGACATAAAAACTAGTTAATTCTTTTAAAATTGTTCAATAACGTATAAGTATTATTCATAAAACGCTGCGCTGCAATCATCCAATATAAATTGTAAATAGATTCACTGTTAAAATATCCATGTATTTCCTTCAGTTCAGATCGTTTTAATAAAAACAAAAATGAATCGTAAGTATTTATGTAAGAATATCTGCTTAATAGTTGAATATCGATCTACATGATATTGTTTACCCCGAGTTATCGAATATTCCATTTGATAAATCGAGTTCCAAATTATCGATCCTTGAATCATATCGTAAAGAGTGTGCTATCGATATATTATTAGCATCTTGTTGATCGTTCGAATGTGTGTATGTATATGTGAGCGTGCTTATGTATGTATATTTGAACGCTTGTATATACCTGTATGGAAAAGGTGGTGTGTGTTAGTTCCTTCTGAGCGAACATCTGCCGCCGGCTTGTAAAATGACCTTCCCCTGGAAGTATGTGCGTAAGCGATATATTGAAGCCAAATTAAAGCGGAAAAGGAGTTTAACCGCACAAAAGGCGCAACGTTCTGTGTCGAAATATTGCGATTTAAATGAAATAAATACTCGAATTGTAATTTAAAAACAAATATCAGTGCAGAAATACACAATAAAGTCATTTAAATGTTGCTGCAAAGATTCACAAGGCTTTTTATTATTATTATCGCTGATATACATCAATATGCGAACGGTGCGCATCATAGCCATGAGGATCACAGGGGTTCGGTGCGGCACCAAAACTGGCAACGACTGGAAATGATGGACGCCAATGGCCTGTACTGGCTTCAGTGGGGCATCCAAGACAAGGATATTCACTTTAAGGTCACGGTGAACACGCGTGGCTTCATCGGCCTTGGATTCTCGCGCAAAGACGGTCGCATGTCCAGTGCGGACATGGTTCTGCTATGGGTCGACGATCACACGGGCAAACCCAACGCGCTGGTGAGTGAAAAGTATTTTTTTCAGTGTGTTCTGGCTGGAATGTAGAAAATTAAAATTTTCAAATTTAAAAAAGAGAATTTACAAAAAATATAAAATACAAATATAACATCAAAATCCATAATATATTTTTCGGTTTCTAGAACCAAAATAAGTAAGTTAAGTATTTTATTAAGTAATTAAATATATACATTTGTTCGTTTCTTATTTTGTAGTACTGATATTTTGATTTTAAAATATCGAATCCATTTTTTTGTTTTCAGGATTGTCATGGTTCGGTGCTTCACCCGCATGAAGCACCAATCCAAGATGATACACAAAACTACCAAGTGATCGATGGCTATCAAAATGGAACCCACACATTTGTCGAATTCAAGCGCCTAATTGAAACATGCGATCCTTACGATATGCCCCTAAGCGTATGTACAATAAATAATATTGGACTTTGTTTAGAAATAACAGAATTCTAATAATATTTCAGGGTGACACTGTTAAAGTGTTGTGGTCCTTTGGCAAAACAGATCCAATACATGGTAATTTAGAGGGACATGGAATGAATCGCGGCGCCAAACCATTGCATTTACTTAATCCCGTGTTTCGCAAAGAAAGCATGCGCAACAAACAGGAAACTCATCAATGGGACATTACGGTCAATAATGTTACGCTTGAGCCCTCGATGGATACGCTCTATTGGTGTAAAATCTTAAGCTCCCCGAGACTAAATCACAAGCACCATATTATTGGCTATGAGCCACTATTAACTCATGTTGCGTTAGTACATAATCTAGTTTCATCGACAATAAATAAATGATTTCGCTTTTTAGTAAATCCGATGAAACAGTTGTGCATCACATGACACTATTTGAATGCTCCACGAAATCATATCCGGGTGCCGATTCAGCTTCGTGGGATGTTTGGGTCAGGAGCACAGGGACTGTGTGCAACAGCAACTCGTTAACTCCAAGGGATTGGGATTCATGTTCGAACCCCGTTGCGGTTTGGTCTGTGGGTGCCAGTGGACAATTTCTGCCTGCACACGTTGGTATACCGATGGGTGGGTCATCCGGTGTCAAGTATTATATGCTCGAAATACACTATGATAATCCAAATGCTTTAAAGGGTAAGCAAGCAAATTATTCCTAATTGAATATTATAATAAATTTATTATATTATAGCCGTTGATCATTCTGGATTCCGTATCCACTACACGCCGCAATTGCGGGCTAACGATGGCGGCATCATAATAAGTGGCGTTTCCATTTCTGATACCCAAATCATTCCGCCTGGTCAAAAGTTGTATCGAAATGTTGGTATATGCGGACCATCTTGCTCAAACGTGGTATGAAATTTAAAGTCTTTTTCTATTAGTTAATTTGTATACCGTGAAATTATGAGATAGTATGTTAAAATTTAAGGAATGATTATATATCAATATCAGCCGCCGAGTCGATGTCTGTCTGAATGTGCAATAGGCTTTATCGCAAAAATCACTGTCTAGACTAGAACATTCTTATCTGTTATTTATAAAAAAAATTAATGTCTTTTTAGTTGTTTCCTGACAATGGAATTAAGATCATATCGGGAACTCTTCATACCCATCGCGCTGGTCGCAAAATGAGCCTGCGCCATGTACGAGGTGGCAAGGAGCTGCAACGCATCATTGAAGATGATAACTATGATTATAAATATCAGCAGTTTCATCAGCTGGCCAACGAAACTATCGTTCTGCCAGGAGACTACATTATCACAGACTGTGCCTACGATACGCAGCATCGCAAAAGGGCCACATTTGGAGGTTACTCAACGAAACAGGAGATGTGTTTGTCTTTCATTACATACTACCCGAAAATCGAACTTGCCGGCTGTTATAGCATGACGCCAGTGCGTGAATTCTTTGAGATGTTTGGCATCAATGAGTTCTATTCATTGAATATGACTGACGTGGAAAACTTGTTTCTATATAATGGGAATCTGTTAGATTACATGCCGAACACTATTTATGGAAAAACAAAACCGAAGAGAAACAATTTGACTGCTGAAGATTTAGTCGTCGAAGAATCTTTATTAAGTATGTCAACAATTGCATATCAGTTCCACTTTCGTTTCATTTTAACTATTCAACTATTTTCTTATAGACAAGCTTCTAATTTCGGATCCGGTGGAGTTTCATGATCGCACATTTCTCTCGCACATAAATCAGCTCCCTTGGTCAGAACCTCTATTCACCAAGCGCGTGGAGCATGCGATGATAACTGGCAAGCATATGACTTTTTGTCGTGTTGCCAACGAATCCATTTCCATTGTAAGTCTCAGCTCTGATATCAAAAGCGTAGTAACTTGTAAAATATATTTTCCGTTTTATTTATAGCCTTCGGAGATTATTCGTTATCCCAATTTTACGACATTTGTGAAGCCACCGAGCAGCTGCACATATAATCTATTTATTGATAGCATTCAATTAACCTCAAACGCTTCAAGAATCGTGGCTCATTTGACATTAAGCTTGCTACTCATTGGCATTTGTCTTAAGAAACAATACCAAATTTCCTAAAAAGAAAAGTCGGGCTCTTGCTTACTATACTCAGAGTCATTGTGAAAACAAGTAAAGTCAGAATAAGCACATCTTAATTTTAGTTTTTAATCCAAAGATTTAGTTGCTTATATTACAAATTTTTTGTAAAATAAGTATTTAACTAAAGAGTAAGAAAACATTACTAAAATTAATATTATATATTGGTTTGAATTTGTTATTTTAAATAAAATAATAATATATAATACAAAACAGTATAATATAATAAAATAAGTTAAAATTAAAAATTACAATAAAACTTAAAATAATTAGTTTTAAATATGTAAAGTCAAGCAAAAAATAAATTAATTTAAAGAATAGATTATTTTTTAAAATAATTGTTGAAAGAGGATACATTTTCGGACAGTGGCAGTTTGCTTATCTTTCTTTTAACTCAAGAACGGAACACAAACTCTCTGATAAAAGGAAACTACGATAACACTGAACTAACTACTCTGTATAGACGTTTTTTCTGTCGATACGATATATTTTTAATTGTTATCGATATTTGACGATAGTTTAACATCTAGAATACCATCCACAATAATTTTTTGCTTTCGTCGACAATTGGGTTGAATATTGCTCAAGTGAAGCAATTGTAACATATTGATCTGAATACTTAATTTTGAACTACAATTATTAATTTGTTATGGGTAAATTAAGCGGCTTTATCAATAAGGATACCTAAAAATCACACAGTAACATGGATGTCGATGACTGTTTTTACGGTAGGTTACAATGTGTGTGTTTGTAAATGCGTTTGTGAATGTGTATGCACTTCTGCATTCACAAATTAAACATACGCATTAGTTATTCATGAGGGTAAATATACGTGCATGTGTGTGTGTACCAGTTAAAAGTGAAAGAATTGTGTTTTTTTACTATAATTTATCTGGCAATATTATTGCATACTTATGTGTGTGTGTGTGTGCATACAATTTTTTTTTTTTTGTTTCGGTGAATGTTGATGGTCAACATTCAAATGAATTCTTCTTCACGTATGAATGTTGATAGTTGTTTCAAACTTGGCCTTAACTTCGATACAAACTGTGTACTTAAAACATTAACAGTTAATTGGTTACAATTTAAATTTGTATGCAGATGCATATTTTTATTTACGTTATCGGGTGTAAGTTGTTTTCCGGCTTTGCCCGGGCACAATGCTCCTATGCGCGAAGGGAAATTGCCCTTACCACTGAAGCAGAGAAAAATTGGAAAGTAAAAGTTAAAAGTCAGCAAAACTTGCTTGTCGGGTTGAAATTTTAAAAACATATGTTAATATTTATTCAGCTGAAAGTGAGTCTTAATAAATGTATCTAAAAACCATGTGTAAAATAGGTGATTATTTTTCGCATCGATCGTATTAACACAATTAAAAATTATTTCCATAGTACTATCTATTTTTCCAAATAAATCTTTGTATAAATCAATTTTTTTACTTATTCAGATTCTTGGTTATATTTCCCGATTTTAATCAGTCAAAACCAAACCGTTTTATTTTTCTTATAGACGAATTATCGTCATTTATGTCATCGCCCAATGACTATGGCATAAACCATAATGATTTTGACGAGATAATAAGCTCGACGGTGTCGCAGCTCGATTCATCGTTGGACCTCAATTCGTTCTTACCTCAAGGTCGCGAAACTTTACTGCAAAGTGACAATTTGTTCTCAGACCTGTTTCAAACGGCGCCCGATAATCAGCATAATGACTTGGAGCTTAACTTTAACAATCTGGAGGCGGGTTCCCCACAAAGTTGGAACACAGATGACACTTTTTTCGCCTCATCAATGGACGATTCGATGAATGTTTGCAGCGTCAATACAGAAATTGAGAAACTGACACGCGGCAATCTGTTTGAGCAACATATACACGATCGAGACACGCCCTCTCCCACAGAGAGTTGTGGCAGTTTCAGTGGCAGCTCGACCAGCGGAGTTCACAGCGACACCTCGGACGCTTGGCAAAATCGCCAACGGGAACAGCAAAATGATTCGGCATCTTTTGATATAATGAATATGATTAGTGTTCCTAAGTTGCCCGCGCCGCCGCCACTTTTTCAAAGCCTTAAAATTAAAAATGAAGACAACAACAGTATTCAAAATAAAAGTGTATTTCAAATGCCTGAACTTTCACCTGGAACTTCAACTTTCAACGAACAGCAGACGCAAGAGAAATCAACAATTAACTGGAATCTGGAAACAGCGCCTCAGTTAAAAAAGCTAACGATTACATCCAGATCAGCAGCAACCACCACAACTGGAAGCACAACGCCACCTGCGTCTGGATCCGTTTACATGCCCGTCAATGTGGATGCAAAATTTGCCCCAAAAGCGCAAAAGCCCGCTAGAGAAAAACTGTCTATTGAAGGGCCAGCAGAAAGCGCCGGCAAAACTAAAACCATTTTTCTATCATCGAATGACTACAAGGCTCTTATGCAGAAAATGAATTTGAATGGTGCGAAGGGAGGCGCCAAGATCAATGGCAGTGTTAAGACACATATACCCAAAATCGTTATGAAGCAGGCAAATTGTAGGGCACAGGCCCAACAACAGAGCTATCAACAAAATGTGGTCCAAACCAAAACACAAAATCAGTCAAATTTGCTCAGAAATCATGCTCAACATCATCCAATTCCACATTCAACTATCAATCGTGAGGGCTCCTTGGAACCTGAGCAGAGCTCGCACTACATCCGCAAGAGTACGATCGATGAGAAGATGTACAAAAAGCAGCAGCGTATGATTAAAAATCGACAGTCGGCTTCGCTGTCTCGCAAAAAGAAGAAGGAATATGTCTACTCGTTGGAGACGCGTCTAAATAATCTGCAGAAGGAGAACTATTCGCTAAAGGGGGTAAGTAAAGATAAAAAAAAAATAGTTAGAGCCACCTAGTGCACTCCAAAGACTTATTAATCAGTGCTCTAGAAAATCGATAAAAATCAATAATTCTAAATTAAAATCTAAACTTTACAAAATAGCAAGAAGGCATATTACTAGGAACTTCCTTCGAATATTTGCCAACAAATTTATGTTATCAGTAACAGAGTAATTCGCAGTTGGACTGAAACGAATATATCTTTTACTATGCAAATCAAGTGATCTGATTTTTTTCAAACGTAAACGTCCAGATTAGAAAAACAAATTAAAAACTAAGACACCTGATGAATGTGTTATCTGCAAGATTTAAGCACGTTGTGCAAGATGAAACTGCGCAATACAATGTGGTTTCTGCTTGCAAAACAACAATTTTAATGGGATAAATTTGTTCTATAAATTAAAATTTTTAAGTGTAAAAGACTCTATATTTATTTAATGTTATACTTTCTTGCCTATATCTGTGAATTCGATTCGTTGTTTTACAATAAGTAAACACGCACACAAACCTATGTAACAAATGACATTCACGCTGTTAACCTATATTTAATTCCAGGAAAATGTGACGTTGCGAAATCAGCTGGTTGCTCTAGCCAAGACGTGCAAGTGTCGCAAGGGCAGCGTCTGCGATTTTGTGCTGCACTCGCTGAACTCGAAGCCCGCAGAGCAGAACATTAAGATTGCCCCGAAACCAAGCTCGAAGAGCTTCAGGCAGCACATGAATGCGGCGACAGTTAAGAAGAATGTGGCCGTTCTCTTTGCTATGGCATTCATGGTCACACTCAATGCCGGCAATTTCCAATCGTATCTAAGCCAGCATAGTCTCGAAGTCGACAGCAACTCAGCCACCACCATCTCCGCATCTGTTTCCGACTCAAATGTGAAGGAAGCGATGGCGATGCCTATTGGTCGTCGTCTGCTTTGGGTCGAGTCGGAGGAGGAGTATAACGAGAAGTTGAACCGAAGCAACAGCAGCAGCCGTCAGGTGGAGGAGCTGGTGATGCCACCTTTGCATTTCCTAAGACCGAACAGTCGCAGCAGCAATAATGCCACACAGGGGGCCGGCGTTGATCCGTTACCTTTGACCTTTCCAGCGACAACAACAGGCAAATGCAATGATTCGAACGGCAACCAAACCGAATATTCACGACTAATGGTTCATCTGGAAAAACTTATCAATGTGAGTGGCTACCACAATTTGAGCATGAGCACGAAATTTAATATGGAATCATCGGACAAAGGACATCGCTTTAAGTTTTCAACGGACTATTTGGAATTACCCGATATGGTTGGGGGACAAGCTGCAGGCCTAGGCAAACGTAAAAAATTTATGGGTGGTTTATCACACATTGGACACAAGCAACAGAAACTGGACAATGACAAGAATATTTTTGGCAATAGTGACCTGGATCTCTTGAAGGGCATCAAGCGACAGGACGACACATTCTATGTGCTCTCTTTCAATACGAATCACATTCTGCTATCGCCTGTGGCGCATGATAAGAATGTACGTCCGAAAATGTCGCTGCTGCTGCCCACAGCTGATCCATCGAATAATGGCGATATCATGATGATGCAGGTGGATTGTGAGGTGTTCAATACCAAGGAGCTGGAGCTCAAGTCCCACATGATACCGGCTAAGCTCCGGCCAAATGCAACCAAATGGCAAATGAAGCCAAAGCACTCCATGTTTAACAACAGCAACAGGACGCTCGGAAATATTAATTTGCAGGATAGAACTATGAAGCCGGAAAAGCCTCGAGTGCGCACCTATTTTATGGTTGGCCCCAAAAATCAGGCTGCAGCTGCCGTGTCGCAGGAGAAACCACGTCTGGTGGAGTTCAACAAGAGCATGGTTAACAACAGCAAGCTACATGCCACAGATACTACAGATTATGATTCTCGTTTGCATGGCTAATCCACATATAATCTATTCTATAAATTACATGATACCTATTTACCCTAGCTTAATTCAATATGTTTCAAATGTTTTATGTATTCGTTTATGTACAATATTGTAAAGCACTGTTATATAAAAAAGTCTGGGGACTAATTGTAAATGTTTTCGCTTAAGTAATTATGGTATATACAAATATATATATATAAATAGTTTAAGTCACTTTCAAATTGTAATTCAATTGTTTGTTATTATTTCTGAATTTTTTGGTTTATTGACTTATTTTTTACTACTAAAAAGTTTTGTCTCGGATATCTCTGAGACTTCAAAACCATCAAATAGATTGACTACGGCGTAAGATTTAATGTGAAAAATAAATTTATAACCAATTTAAAACCAGCCTCATTATGACTAGGGAGAAGAACCATCTTTATCAAATTTATATATACCTACATATATTTATTGATTTGTAAAATGCAATCAAGTCAAATGGTTTGTGTGTTTTTATTGCTTCCCCACCCTTTTAACAGTTTTAGAAAAATAATACAATTCGCATAACAACATAATTATTTTGTACATACAAAATTTTCGTGACAATTAGAATTAACAATAGAAAGTAAATGATGTCTGGGCCTAAATTGTAATTAAATTGTGTGATTTTAGTCGCATTATTTACTGAAACATTTTCATCAAATTTTTGTATAATGCAAGCATAAAGAGATACGATAAACATTAGTTAAATTGTAGAAAATCAAAAAATGGAAATAGCACGCATTAATATTAGACTACGAAGCGGTGCACATGACTTGGATTGAAGGATGGACTGCGTGCAATAGTTGTGACATTTCTGTGTTCATTGCTCTCGGCATTTCTAGAATTCGTAATACCCGAAGTTCCCGGCATTACGACCCTCGCATGCAATAGAGATGGCTTATTTTGTCGACGGTGTCCTCGTTTGCCCTGCAAATAGAAATGAGAGAAGAGGGTTTAAATATAAAAAATAAATATAAATTTATGAATATATATCTGAATATAAATATATGAATATATATAAAAAAAATAAAAAAGTATAAATATAAATATAAATATACATTTACATACAGATAGAAATATAAACATAAATAAATAATAATAAATACCTGTCGAGCTGTTTGATTTCGTGATTCTGTGATCAAATTATCGGAGACCTGAAAGAGACTCTCGCTTCTGGTGATTAGTACGTTTGTGAGGCGACAACATAATGCTGCCATTTTGACCTGTTCCTCGATGCTATTCTTGTCGATCGGATGGATATAGCGTGGGGGAAAGAACGACGGTGCAATGATCGTGGACACATTATGCAAATTCATTTTGTTAATATCTTTCAGGTCGATAATCGAGTTGAGGAAGCGCAATATCGAGCGCAGCGTGTTGCGATTCTCGTGCGGCAGCATCTGACACAGTATGGATAAGGCACGCATCTGATCCGTTGTCGGCAACGTGTGACACTGATAGAACAGCTGGATAAGCTCGCTGGTCAGCAGTGGCTGTGGCAGCTCGCGCAGCCATCGCTTAAGCAGCGCACTCAGCTCGTGAACGCTGGCGCTGCTCAGCAATTGTGCGAATTTGTCGGGCTTTTGATAAAAACTTGATTCTAATTCGTTGTAAATTAATTCAGTCTGCAAGAAAAAAACGAACCGTTAATAAATACTAATTAAAGTGGGAGATATTTCGGTCAACCTTGTGTTTTTGTCCAGCTACACGCAGAATGCCCTCTTCTCGTGTGCCCCGCTTCGAGAGCTCCTCGAGCAGACCCTCCAGAAATTGGGGCACAAGCGTTGAGTCCATGCCGGACAGTTGCTGATCGCGGCGAATTAGCGCATTCAGTGACACCCCGAAGAGGCTGCCCTCCTCCTTGCGACGTCGCTTGAATGGTTTCCGTTTGTCCAATAGCACCTGATTGCGATCGAATATAGTGGCCAGTTCCAGCCAGAAGATCGGCTGCAAGCGTTTCAGGTCGGTCTCATTTATGGTATTTATGTCGGAGTTGCTGTTTTTGTATTCCTGTTGTATTCCTAGAACGTTGCTGTCCACGGTGTCAATGCCGCCATTATCCTGACTAGAATTTTCTCGGCACATGCTCTCAAAGCTGATGGCATCTCGCGACACAGGCGAGGAGTTGCCCATTTTCTGCTGCTGGTGTTGCTTCTGCTGATGATGCTGCTGCGGTGTCTCCAGGTTCATTTTGTGTAATATCTTTTCAGGGGACGATGCGAGCGTCGCTGAGATGCGAGCCGTATTTGGTAGGTACTCATCGCTGGAGTCACCCGATGACGTATTATTTTCACTCTGCGAATCCTGCATATTTTGCCCACAGATCCGGCCAATCGAACACGACGGATCCGAGCCGGAACGATTGCGCGGCGGCATGTGCAGTGTGCCAATCTTTGAGAAGCCAAGGAGCTCGATGCCTTCCGATGAGTACATGGGTATATCGCAACGTACCTGCGACCCACGAAATATATCCGTCGATGTACCCGATTTGAGTGGAGCACTCGGCGTACGCCGTATTTTCTGCTTTAGGTGTTTGCTCAGCGTTGGATAGCCGCCGGCGTTGGTAAAGTTGGCTGCACTATGTTCCGTCGATATGCTCACGAAACTCGGACTGAAAAAATGAAGAGTAAATTAGCCAATAAGGAGAACTAATCGAACCTGAATCGAAGCAAACTTACATTGATGGATTGCCCCAGACATCATCACCGTGCACGGAATCCAGCGAGTCTGGCGTTGCGCTGCGGGATCGAGTGCCCGTGCTTGACTCCTGTATGCACATTAAATGCACATTAATTTATAACAAACAACCCTCAATTACAGTTATTTCTACATACATCAAAGTCGCGAAATACATCACGTATATCGGGTTTGCGTTTTGAGCGATTCTTTGTGCGTCCTCTCACAGTATGATTGAGTGCTCGAACCCTTTGCTTGATCGCCTCAGCATGGGGCCTCGAGAGTGTCGCCAAAACGGGCTCCAGCACCGTGGAACGCAGCTCAATGCCCTTGAATATTACATTGATTATAATATTATTGATATTAAAGATAACACCAGCTACTTACCCGCTCGAAAGGCTTTGTCAATTCGGGATATCCAGCTGAAATTAACCATTCGGCTTCCATTTCGCCATCTGCATTTAGATATAAAAATTAATTAGGAAAATATATCCCTTTTTTTGTATATTTTATCTTATTTCTCGTCAGCGTGTATAGGAAAGCTTTGTGTATAATAAATAAGCTATGAAATCTATGCAATTTCCTTTATTTTAAACTATTATTTCAGCTGTTGTACTTTTATTTAATAAATAATTATTTAATTATAAGACTATCTATAACAAATTTAGTTTTTTTTATTAATGTATTTCATTTAAAGTCTGGTCAGTGAACCAAATATTAAATAAGCCTATAATATATTAAAGTAAGTTAAGAACGAAGTCTTTTTATTAATATATTTAAGTTATCATCTGCGCATCGAACAAAATATAAAATTTGACCATGTTTATTTATTTGATCATCAATTCGGTTATTGTATTTGTAAGTGCTTCAATAATTATAAATCTATCTATAACTATTGGTCTAAGAAGAAAAGAAAACCTGATTCGCATTTAGCATGCCATATTTGGAAACTGTGCACATTAGGTGTGTACTTACAATAATTATTGGCATGCGTGTGGAATATATATAAAATAAAATAATCAAGGCCCACCTTCATAATGGGTTTCCGGCTCATTGCCAGGCAGATTCGTCTGCAAAAGGTATTCGTTGAGAAATTCAGTGTAGTCCTGATCGCAAGTGTTGTCCATCGAAGCGTTGCTGCTCATTTTGATATTGATTTATAGCTGTCTCTGATGGTTTGTTAAATATGGCATTCTTTTTTAATTTGATCACAAGGCACATTAAGCACTGATTAGTACCCTCACAAGAAGGAAAACATTTGAAATAGCTTCCTTTTAATTAGAGATGATGTCAACTGAAATATAAGTAAATGTATTTTTTATATTAATTCCTGTTTTTATTGAATTACAGGGTATCAAATACTTCTGGCACTGCTTTCCACAAAAGCACTCTCACTTTTTGGCATTTTGTGGGGTCGAAAAAGTTCCTTACAAAATAATCACAACTGATTTTCATATAAGCTAAATGAACTAAAGACTTAATGTTAATTCGGATCCAGATCATTTGCAACTGCAATATTAGCACACATGCATCCAAACACCCAACTACTAACTTGCATTGTTAAATATGCTGGTCCGTCCCTATTCATGCATATGGATGTTTGTGTGTCGATAGCAAATATTTTATCGTATATATGAGGAAAAAATAAATCTGTGTGTGTTTATGACTCCTTATTTACAGTCACTGTTAATATACATACATGTTTACATATATGTTTCTGCGATCACACATGCAAATGTATGTATGTATTTGTCATACGTAGTCACTTTTATTTAATTTGGATACAAGTTCGTATACATAAGTATGTTTTAATCTGCATAAGTATTCATGTATGTATGCAAGCACAGCACAGCACACATGCAAACACCAACTACACGTTAAATAGGTTTTTTAATACACATGCATAAATACATATCTAAGCAGTGGAGAGAGTAAGACATATGCAACTATGTATGTATGCATGTATATTTATGTATGTAGGCATGTATATTTAGGTATATGCATATG
Organism: Drosophila fungiperda; assembly: GCA_035042345.1. Taxonomy (NCBI): domain Eukaryota; kingdom Metazoa; phylum Arthropoda; class Insecta; order Diptera; family Drosophilidae; genus Drosophila; species Drosophila fungiperda. The sequence goes on from JAWNLM010000216.1 coordinate 3,226,108, forward strand.
TGCGTATGTTAATATTAACATTCGTAGATTATAACGCATTTATGTTTATTCTGCAGCAGTAAATACTCACACACACATACGCACATACATTTGGGTTAGTATTAGTAAGCACAAGTATTTCTTTTACAACCAAAAAAAAAAGGGAAATCAGCACTTTTCTCTTATTTAACGTTCAACCTTCTTTTAATTCCGTTAAAAATATCCATAACAACTAAATTTCTAAGCACTTATCATTAATAAACACGATGTATTTTTTATATGTGAGTGTTAAACTGAAACAATGGCAATTTAAATGCATACGCATGTGAATGTGTTTGTGTGTGCGCAATTTCTGCAAATGTATGGGTAATGCATGCGTATATTATAGATACGTACATATGCATTTGTTAAGGTAAACAAGTATGTATTACAATCCGTACACTCACGCACACAACGTCTCGAACCGAAAATTAAAAATGAACTGATACCAAGAACGACCAACTTCAACTTCACACACACACACTCGCACGCACACACCCATCTATTTTTTTTTTATGTATAACTGACTGTACATAACAGTAAGTGTGTGCATGTGAATGGAAATATTTGCGTATGTGTTTGTATGCCTGTTGACAAGATCAGGTTTGAGTTGAGCGTGAGCAACAGGTTTGCATGAATGTAAACACGATTTAAGCCCGACAAAATCGTCAAAACTAAAATCACGTACTCAGCTGCGAAGGTATGGTCCAATGTGAAATGGAACAATACCTGAAAAGTAGTTATTTATTGTTGATGCAGTTTTTTTTAATCAATCAGCTATTATATATATTATTATAAAGAGGGATGATTTCAAATCTGTTATTTAATGAATATTAACAAGGGAGTAATGGCATTACCTAATAAATTATAAGATTTTATAACGTTTTTTCAGCAAATGTTTTATTCGCTCTGAAAGTGTTATGTTTTTTTTAATACTGCAATTTATATCGATATTACGGATATTCCTAGTAAGCCGAAATTTTGAATTTAAATTATTTTTCCATTGCTCAAGATAATCCTATTATCCAATATTTGATACTGCATTCAATACTGCGCATATTAAAATTGGTAATTTGGACGATTAATTGGGTTAAAAAAAAAGAAAGTTGGTTTTGCTTTTTAATATAATAATTTTGTATTAAAAAAAAACATTTCTTTTATTTTATGTTCTATAAAAGAATGATTGAGTCATAATAAGTAATAAATTAAGCAAATGTTTACTGGGAAAATGAAAATGGGAAAGTGGTAGAAATCGAAATAATATCGTTGTATCTGGCTCTCAATAAAATATCGTTAGCGATGACGCACTTAGCTGACTAACATGAACAGATAACGGTTGTTATAGAAGGTAATTGTGAGCTTGATCAAAAATAAAGTTTTAAGGTAGGAAGATGAAGTCGAGACTCTATTTGTATATATATGCTGTATTTCTGTATTTCAATGCATTTAATTGGTTAAAAGAGAATAAAATATTTTAAAATATTTTTGACTTGGCAACATGATGCTCAGCTACACTAACAAACAATATAAGAGAAAAAAATAAACATGTTCATGTTGCTCAACATGAGCAAGATGTCGCAACCGTTGGTGTTGCCAGCAAGTCGAAAATATATCAAAGTTATCGATTACAACTATCGCATGAATCGACATGCGTGTTGTTGTTCAGTTATTAACAATTCACCACGAAAGACTTCAATGGCAAACAAGTTCTGCAGTTATTTACAATTTTCCGTTCTTCGTCAAACACAGCGCGCTTCTTTATTTCGTTTGGACGCATTTTCTGTACGTTTTGTGATTAACATATACAAACAGACGCGCGCACACACGCTTACATTCATACAACGCGATGAATTTGATTTGAAATAAATGCATGTATTATGTGTGTGTGTGTTTGGATTAGTGTGTAACTAATTTATGAGTTTGTGCCATGCATTATGTCGAATGCAATAAATATATATAAATACATATAAACAAATGTAAGACACACATACATAAATACGAGATATCAACATAAAACACATTTAAACAAAAAAAATATACATATTTACAAACAAATTTTACATTCCGTGTGTGTGCGTGGAATTAGTTGTATATAACTGTGTGTGTTATATGTTTACCGCTCTGAGAGCAGACTGCCTAAGAATGGGTTTCGTATGTGTGTGTATATACATGTTTTGAAAAGGCACGCATCTCTTCTTCTTACCGTAAACAAGTCGTGCAGTTAGTTAAAACTCACACATGCAAGTGTATAACATAAATACACACACACACGAATTTATTTAGATATGTGGAGCAGCAGCAGCACCTAACTCATACATACACACATAAATTTATATGTCGTGCATGTGTGTCAAATCAGTCCCATAACCAATTACAAATAATGGTAACAAACCTTTACACACATACATATATACATACACTCATACATATTTACATTAATGTGTTTTCTGTAATTTGTTACCACAATAAATTTACATATTTTTGTATGTGCGTGTGTGTGTTTGTGTCTGTGTGTCTGTTGTTGAAAACAGGGGTGCCTGTGTGTGTGTTCCCCTGAGCATTTGATTGTGGCAAAGGAAAGGATTACATTTGTATGTATGTATGGGTGTATGTATGTACACACACTCATACATATTTACGTTTGTTGCGCAGATTTCTTATAATGCATTAGACGCGGTGTTATTATACACATACACATTTGAACACATACAATATATATATATATATATATATATATATACACGCAGGTCGCCAGTGTGTGTGTGTAAAAGGATTATTAAAATGTGTACACAAATAGTGTGTGCGTGTGTGTGTGTGAAGAGCAAGGGAAATACTGATTGTATTTTGGATAGGAATTTAATTAAAAAGCGGGCCAAATAAAAGATAAGCAATTTATTAGTAAATTCATGAAAATATTCATGAGTTTACCATAAATGTGCCTTCTTATGCAGCATTTATAAAAACTCATAAAATATACTCAAATAAATACGACCATTATGGCAACTCTCTTAATTTTTAATAAACATTTTAAATGTCAGGAAAAACGTTAAAACATTTTTATAAAAAAACATTAATAATTTTAAAAATGTATTTAAATTATTGATAAAACAATTGTGCAAAAAATATTGTTTAATAGAGTTGCCACAATTTTTACAGAACAGCTGCGATCAATTCTTACAAATTATGCTCCTTCGGCAGGTGCATAAGTAAATACTGTGAAATACGTACTTTTTAAAATAAAATTCCCCTTATTTTTTTTATCTCTAGTGAAGTGGAATAATAAAATAAAACAAAAAATATACACAAACAAAAGAAAATCATTAAAATTAATGTGAGTTTTTTTTTGCAGTTGTCTTCATTGTGTGTTGCGAGAAGTTAAACGAATGAATAATTAAAAATGTTCTCAACTAATCCTTAAAGAAAACAAATCAAACGAAAATGTTAAAAACTAATATTGATCAACGCCCACGGAAGCCTATGATAAAAGAACTTGCCATATAACTTGCTACTTTAAGAGACTCCGCCGGATCCCGTCCCAGTTATTGAGCAAAAAAGAGAGTCTATAAGAACTGTTATATTGGCATTTTTAATCAGTCGTCAATTATCCATTATCCGACTTGAACAATGTCAGTTCTAGAGAGAAATCATTTTCTCTTCTGCACAATAATAATGATTTTTGTGCTGCTTTCGGCATCGGTCGGTCGCGTTGCCGCATCTGGCTTGCAAGGTGTGCCAACATGGATGTAAGTATACCACATTTATTTAATTTACGATCTTCTATTCATCGGTTAATGCATAACATATCAGAGAGCTGAGAGAGAGAGAGATATCATGATAATCATTATTATCATCCCCTCTAAGAATCTGTGAACTAGCCGATTTCTTTGCACACGAAGAGTGTTCGGATTTGTGATGTGATTGTTCTCCTCGTGTTTGTGTCGATGACGCAAATGATCAAACGAAAAGAAACGGTCAAAAGATCTGTGTCAATTAATCAAACAAAGCCTGCGGGCATACGATCAAGAAATTATATTATCGTGTGTCTTACAATTATGTGTTTTTTAATATATTGTTTAGTGCTCCTCCTATAAATTAAAGTTAGAACTGCTTCTAGAAACTAGAAAAAGAAAATAATACCCACTTTTTAGGAGACGTGTAGGTGTTTTTAATTTTCGTATTTATAAGTGCTAATTTGAAAAATTGTGCAATTATTTTTTGTTAATTTTCTTCCTAGTGCATTAAATTAAATTTTAAAAATTTATTTTTGCTTCAAAAACTTTTCATTTTCAATCAATTTTATTGTAGTTGCTGCTTGAGATTGGGACGCTATTATCATATATTTTAAAACATAAAACAATGGAATTGATTATTATTTATTTGAACTGAGAAATAACCCAATTCGTTGTTTGCTCAACATTTACTGTACCAATGTGTTTTGGACATCTTAATTAACAAACAGATCTTGCTAACTGTGCAGAGTATTAAACATAGCACTAACAACATCTAATTCGCCCTTCCAAATCATTCTTCATTTATTTTTATGCAAAATCAATTTTATTTTATTTTTTATCAACTAGCAGCGTCGACTGATGTCGATGCTGATTTTCATGTTGATGTTGCCTAGGTGAATAGAGTTAAAAACTTTAACAAGTTCGTATGAGTGCCGCAGGATGGCGCTGTGTGATTAGGCTATTGGATTTGTGAAAGCTAAAAAGATTTTAACAGAAATCTTTTTTATAAGTTTTTTTTTGTTTTGCCTGTAGATTAATATTGCATTCAGAAATTCAACTTTTAAATTATATAGAAAATTGGATTCTTACATTGTTCTTTAGATGAATAATACTATTTAAATTGGGCATATATTGTTTTTTGGTTGCCTAGAGAATTCAATCAAAAAATAATTTCTGTGCAGTATAAGAGAAAAATACAAATACCACAACATACTCTTACTAAGGGTGCTACTCGTTTGTTAAAAATGGTATATATGCATGTGATATATCAAAATATACATATTTAATCAGATCGGAAGAGTGGCTTATAGTCTCTTTCTATGCAATAAGAACATATATTCATAGTTCCCATATAGTCATAAGTCAAACTTTTGCAAATTGAGTGCTTTAGCTTTCAAGGGGGTTCTATTTCCAGCGTGCAAAAGACTTTCTTTTTTTTTTATTATTTATTACGAAACATTGTAATTTTGTCGTGGAGTCTGTAACGCTTTAAAGGAGATGATCAGCCAAGTCCGTTTAATTGTCCTATCTAATTGGTAAATATAGGTGAATCAGTGAAAATATTTAAGTTGTAGTCGTGAAAATGTAAACAAATTAGCACAATTTGTTATAAACGTACAAAATAGATAATGTAATTGGGAGATCTCTGCCCCAAAGTTAAGGTGTGAATAGAGTAACTCCGATTGTCCACAAGAAAGGGTATGATATATTCGGGGTGTCGTGATTTCTTGTTTTATTTTCAATTCCGGATCGCTGATATACTCGTGTCCGTACTGATAATGTTTTGAGCATTACTTTGACTTAACATGCCGTGATGAGAGTACATTTCGTATTTCTCCGTATAAGTAAAAATAATCAGTGATTCCCAGTGTTTTCGAGTGCCATCTCAAATAAAAACAAAAGTAAAAAGAATACCTCGCCCAACGCCATAAATTAGTTGAAAATCTGTATTTATGAGGAGCGGCTGTCCAAGCTGTATGCAAAGCGTTTACTGAATAATACAATCGAAGATCTCTTTCTATACTTCCACATATATATATATATATATACATATATAATTATTATATATTTATATATATATATGTGCAACTAGAAACACATGGTGAAAACACTACGGAATTGAACTGATAACACTCGTAATAATTAGAAGACGTAACAATATATAAATCTATATATTTATATACCCCATCATCGTCACTCTCCAAGGACACTGGAGAAATTGATGAGAATATTTATGGAAATGCTTCAAATGCTTGTCACGATCTTCCCTTTGGTGTTCTTCATCTGGTTTGTGGCACCTGCTCTCTCCGTATCCAGCACATGGGGTAACATTTCAAATTCGGCACAATTGTTGCACGCTGAGAACGTTGTCCAGAGCTCGTCACCAGAGAAATATGTGGAAGATGAAATCAAATATCCAACAAATGTAAGCAGCTCCTCCGCGACATAATCAACAATATTTATTAATCCCAAGAAAAGCCGAAACAGTGAATTTATTAAATAAGCTTGTGTATCATTAACATCATCATCAAAATCGGCACATGCTGACTAACTTTATTTATATATTATACAATTCGTAGTGGTAAATTGTTGGGAAATTTTGATTCCTCTTGAGATATTCCCTTAAAGATTGCTAGCTTGTAATAATCATGCATTTTTACTACTGCTTCGCTTCTAAAGCTTAGAAATCTAGGATTTCCATTTGTTCATTGTATACAGTTTGACTAATTTTTTTTTAACAAGAATATATTTTTTTTGTTCATCTTTGTACGATTTCCACTTAAGAGTAAAGTACCTCAAAGCATTTCATATCATTTTCGGCCCAAGGCAACACTAGGCCGTTACCGCGACATAATAAAATAAGACGCCGAGTATATCTGAAATTTTATTTAAGTGCTACTTTAACTTAAAGTTGATAACATTTTTATTTGGTCTACCTACCAACCTTTTTTTTGGTAAGCTTTCTCTCTCCGAGGCAATAAAGCAACGCATTCAATTCCCATTAACTATATATTATATCGATATTTACCTGTTCAGTAGGCGAGTATACAATGTGTGTAACATTTCGTTGACTGCAACATTTGTACAATATCTGAAAAAGCTAAAGCCTTGTACGAGCATTATTCACATCTCTCATTCAGCAAAAGCATCTTGTAAAGTAAAGTAAAACTGCAAGAACATCCCTAACATGATCAAAATATGTATAATTCAGCTTTTACACACCATACACTTTAGGGTATCGGAAATGGGCGCATCATTACGGGAATCCGAGCGTTCGACCAGGTGACTAACAACACGGGAGGCCATGCTACGATTTATTCTGGAGGCCCTGGTTTTAACTTTGTCCACATCAAGCTACAATCGCAGTATAATTACGGACTAATATTTCGTGTTGAAATTTATGGAAAATAAATAAATAAGGCCAAGTGTTGTTTCACTTGAATTGTTGTGGTTTTTGCTTTTTCATCCATGCATCTGAGCAATAAAAAAGGCAGAATTAATGTTTATATAAAAAAATTCTTGATCATTATAAGCCAGAGCGGAAGAAAATTTACTTCAAGCTTTGAATCAATTCTCGTATACCATATTCAGATTGCGTTGGATTCATTTTATCTTTAAATTGCCTCCGTTAAGCAATTAAAATTTTTGTTACAAGGTGAATTTAGGCTCAATTCCCAATTTTTAGTTACAAATTGTCAATTATATTAATGGCATCTCATCGTTAAAAACAATTTTGCCTGATTTGATCGAGCTGTTATGTGAAACGCCAAAAACAAATGCTTGTTATGATCGATTCAAAAATGTTAAATATTTATTTGAAGTCACAATTTATGTACCGTATATTTCAATTTCAGACTTAATGCCGGCGCTCCTCTGTGAGGTGAATTTAACTGATAGAATTTGGGTTCCCACACCACCACTCTGAATTTCCGCTGTGGCACCACGCATCAATTTCAGATTTCTGATATTGATATAGTCGATGTTTTTCGCTGTGCCTGTTTGCGTCAGCGTGTATGTTCTGGTCGTCGTCTGTAGAAGGGATTTGCTGCTATTGATAGTCTCACGGGCGATCAGTACACTCGTCGCCAGCTTGGTGCCGAAGGTGTAATCTCCTTGTGAGGTGTTTGCAATTGCGTTTATGCTGACAATGAAGCACATGGCCAGAATGTATATCGCACTTCTGAGTTTCATTGCTGGCTGCTTGTGGGCTTGACGGAAAATATTAAACTGTTGACTTCGTTGGAGTGTCTTTCGCTTTTTATACCATGATGCACTTTCCAAATCGAGAAATCGCTGCCCTACTTTGATAATTTTGAACAAAAAAAATAATAATATTAAAAAAAACAAAAAAAAAAAACAAAAAAAACCAAAGATAAAAGATTGAATGTCACCCCCAACTCCCCACAAACAATATATGTGTGTGTTGAAACAGCTGTAACTGTTCTTTGACGATGTCTCAACAGCAACTTGAAAAACCCGTTTAATCAAACATAATGTTTTTCGAGGGAAAATTCATCTTTTGTGGTATGTTGGTTACATAATCGATACAATTGGCTTCATTCCAAACATAGCGGTTGTTTTTCAAATTTGGCTAGCACATTCCAGCGAAATAAGAAATCTCAGCTATCTCCGACAGCATTTTGAAATTCGCTCCCTTATAATTTGTGTTCCGATTATTGGACCTGACTTACTGGGTGGACATATATATTTATTGGTTTAATGTGCAGTAATTAATAAGGAAGTTAAAACAGAAGAACAAAAAATAGAATGGAATAAAAAAAATATATATACGTATATATGTCGCGGCAATTAATTATATAATTGTTGTAAATGGTGAGTTTAGTCCAATTGTGCTTGGTTAGAATATATAATTCTTTGTATTATTCTGTAAACTACGAGAACGTGGATACCTATATGGATATATAGCACTAAACCCACTATACTCCTTATCCTAGTCGGCTAGTCTACCAGAATGAGTCTCTGCAAAGTCCCTTGTGGAAGCCTACTATCATTATCAAAGTTGCCTAGAATCTGTAAGTGAACTGAAGAGATATTTGTCGGACTAACTTTTCGTACAAAAAATTAAATTTTACGCAACACGCTTTCGTTTGTTTTGATGTTTCAAGACTCGAAAATATTTACTTTACATTATTTTAGCTCGATATTGCAAAAAAGAGTATATAATGACATATTTTTGTTTGCGAACTTTTTTCTTCGTCGGATCATCATCCGGATCAAAATCAAAATTGTTTTTAAAACTGTGTAATAAATATCGTTCAATATCTTTAATATTTCTGACGATATACTGATGACATTCCATTGGATGGATGTTGTGGGGATTGATCAGAAATGCCGAGAATGTTGATAATTTCGGGATTAACTGTTATGTTATTAATTATTCATTCTGACACATAGGAACTTAATATTTTTGGAAGTATTTCCGAGAGTTTCATTGTCCTACGTCCATTTTAAGGTTACATATTACATAATTTTACCCTGCTTTCAAAAGGTTAATACTGCAAATGTGTTTTAAAGACAGTATTGACTTGCTGTGTTTTTGCTCAAATCTAAACTATGATCACGTCATTGGTATTTCTAAATGCCGCTTTTGTCTCATGTCTGTAATCTGTATAATCTGGCTATTTTTATTTATTATTAAATTGGGGTCTGACTATATAAACTATTATATTTTCAGCACTCATACTCTGGTAAAATTAATCTCACTCGTCACGTTATTATTTATTTCCGCTTTCAGTCTTTATATCTCTCTCTCTTTCTGTCTCTCTCTCTCTCTCTCTCTTACTCTCACTCTCGCAGTTTTTTCACTACTAAGCTACTAATTTCAATTTAATATTTGATCTGATTGAATATTATCTGTGGGTTTCACTAGATTAATTGCATTGATGACTCTGAATTCCTGTCGAATGCATAATATCAATTTTGAATTTCTTTTTATTTGCAGTTGCTTGGGACTAAGGTCGCCTTTTATTGAATTTGGAGCACATGAGGAGCAGTTGTCGAATACGAGTATACCGCTGAACATCACCAAAGATGAACAGGCCTATATGCATCAGGAGGGCCTGCGCAAGCTGGGCACCTTTATCAAGCCGGTGGACTTGCGTGATTCGGAGACAGGGTACGTTAAGGCCGATCTCACCAAAAGACTGGAGGCGCCCAGTGCCCAGGCACGGCGCATTCATCCTATTCAAGAGGAGATGGATCAGAAACAAATAATACTCCTCGACGAGGATACCGATGAGAACGGTCTGCCAGCCAGTCTCACCGATGAGGATCGCAAATTTATCGTGCCCATGGCTCTGAAGAATGCATCGCCGGATCTCCGCTGGCCTGTCTCGAATAAGACACCAGTCGCAGCAAGTCCTCCAAGTCCAACACGATCTGCTTTCGCAACGGCTGCGAAACGGCGGAGTACAACAGCTGCAGCATACGCAAGCACAACAGCTCCGCCGGATCCCACATCGAATATCGATGATCTTAAAAAGCACATACTCTTCCTGCACAATATGACCAAGAGCGATAACAATTTCGAATCGAAATTCGTGAAATTCCCCAGTCTGCAAAAGGAGAAGCAATCGGTGAAGCGACCCCAAAGACCCGTGCTTCAGTATGCGGCACCAATTGCGCCCCCCACACGCAAAGTACCCCTAGGTGCACATACTCCGGGTCAAAGGCCATTTGGTGGGTATTACCACAACGAAGAGGAATCAATTGGTGACTCCATTTCCAAAGAACGTGGAAAATTCGATGTGCATCTCCTAAGTGATGAACAGTCGACAACGACGACGACATCGACAACGACGACAACGACTGTAAAAAGTGTGCCGCTGACAACGATGCCGACTCTGCTCCCGGATACAGCGGCATCGGGATCCAAGCGTACGACAAAGCGTCCCGCTTGCCTGCGAAATCCCGATTCGCCAAAATGCGTGCGCCAACGTCAGCGGGAGGAGCAGCAGCGACAGCGCGAACGGGATGAATGGTTCCGCGGCCAGGCGGAATTTATGCGACCGCGCTTCGAACCCATCATCCAGACCATAAACAATACGAAGAGGTTTGCCGTCTCCATTGAGATACCAGATTCGTTCAAAGTGCACTCGGCCGATGCACCCGATCTGCAAATTCTCTCGCGCGTCACACGCTCCCAACACAAGCGTCGCAATACTGGCGGCGTTCCCTCCGATCAGGAGAAGCTCTCAAATCCAAGCAATTACTTTGCCCACGACATTATTATGACGTCGGCGGGCGTAACCAATGGTCGCGAATTTATGCTAGCCAATATGCAACAGTTCGGCATGATGGTCCCAACTAATAGTGAGCATGAGAACGAGACCACACCCGCACCTATCGCCTATTCTGAGACTATCGATCTAAATCCAGATAACTGCTACACCCTCGACGGGCTGACGTATGGACAGAAAAAGCTATGCGCCCTGCACACAAGCGTCATGCCCGCCATTAGTCGTGGGGCGCGTGCTGCCATCCAAGTAAGTAATCTATTAGTATCCCAAGGCTGGCTAGCATAGATATGTGATCCGAGAAGCAATTCGTTTCTATCAATAACTCATTCCATTTTCTCATGACATTGTTTTTACTTATAACTTTCTTGGAAACAGTGTTATTTTGATTGATTTACCTGATATTAAGTTTGGTTTTTTTGCCTTAAAGAACACAAAGTAAAAAAAATGTGTTGTCAATATACTAAAATTGATTGCTCTGCAAACAGCTCTTCGTTATTCTCATCCATACTTAGCGCTTGTAAAAGATAAGATCAAGCATCCACAATACCACTATTAGTCAGTTATTTGTTTCACTGTGATCTGTTATTTGAATATTAGTTTTATCTTTTTGAGGCCAATTAACTCTAAATGTAGTTGACATAATATTAAAACAATATTATATTCTTGTAGGAATGCCAATTTCAATTTAAAAATCGTCGCTGGAATTGTAGCACACCAGATGATGTAACCGTCTTTGGTCCCATGACTGGCTTGGGTAAGTTTACATTATTAGTTATAGTTGAGGTAGATTAAAAACAGTTTGTAAACATTACTTATATACTTTGCAAATATTTTGATTGAGTCTATTAATTATGCCCACTTATCGATTTTACTGCTATTCCATTTTGTTTGTTTTAATTTGTAAATAATATTTAAATAGTTTGCCAGTACCTAAATTTAATGCTATTAATAATTAATCAATAATCGGTTCCAATGCCATTCCTTTTTGGCTCTATTACAGGCTCACCAGAAATGGCTTTTATACATGCGCTTGCCGCCGCAACTGTTACCAGTTTTATTGCCCGTGCGTGTCGCGACGGCCAGCTCACATCATGCGGTTGTTCGCGGGGCTCTCGACCCAAGCAATTACACGACGATTGGACTTGGGGAGGCTGCGGTGACAACCTCGAGTATGCATACAAGTAAGTGCACAGTTCTAAAAAATTCAACATTCCTTCCTAAGCTAGTCTTACCATTTTTACTTGTTTTATGTTGTCTTGTTATAGATTTGCAACAGATTTTATTGATGTGCGCGAAAAGGAGACGCGTCGCGGAACTCGAGGTGCCGGCCATCCCGAGCGTCGTCTAGCGCAACAACAACAAAAAAGTAAGCAGGCGGAAGCTATTGATAATATGAAGGAGGCTAGGGAGTCGGATATGGCGACTCCCGAAAGTGATAAACAATCTAAATTTGATCATGAGGCAGATAATAAAGCAACGGTATCCTTTTTGTATGAACTCCCCCCCAAAGCCAACAACAATAAAAACAAAGAACAACTGCATTCTGATAAAACATCAACAACAATACGTCCATCGACGACGTTAGTCTCATCTGTGGCACCGCCCAGGCAGGAGGTTTCCAGTGGTGCTGCCGATGGATCCGAGCCACGCATTAATCCAGACGATTTATTAGAGCTGCAGGAGCGTATAACAAAGGAAATTCTCAATTCAAAATTGAAAGAAAATGAAATGCTAGAATTACAGGTGAGAGTGATGGTAATATTTGTGAGTTACCCGAATTATACTAATAAATGCTTTCCATAACAGGAGAAAATCAATCGGGAAATTTTAAACTCCAAGCTTTTCAATGGAGAGAATAGTGGAAAGCGTCGTAAACGCAAGCGCAAGAACCAACGTGCCGTCAGCGGAGAGGCACCTGTACTAACGAATACTAATTTAAAGGCTCGCAGTCTTATGAATTTGCACAACAATGAGGCAGGCCGAAGGGTAAGAAAATGAAAAGATTCTAATTGGAAATTCAATTTATAAATTTAATTAATTATAAAAATACTTAAAAACTGAGAGAAGAATACATAGAATACTAGTTGTTGATAAATTCGGTGTTAATGAAATCCTTTTTTCTTCTTTGTCGTAAAATAGGCCGTCATTAAAAAAACGCGCATTACTTGCAAGTGCCATGGAGTCTCCGGTTCTTGCAGTTTGATCACGTGTTGGCAGCAATTATCCTCAATCAGAGAGATTGGTAAGTCCATAATAATAAAATATGACCGTTAAAAGAAATTATAACTAAAACGGTTCTCATTTACATAGGTGACTACTTGCGTGAAAAGTATGAAGAGGCTACTGAAGTTAAACTTAATAAACGCGGTCGTCTACAGGTGAAAAACAGCCAGTTTAAGGTTCCCACGGCGCACGATTTAATTTATTTAGACGAGAGCCCCGACTGGTGCCGCACCAATCGTCTCTTGCAGTGGTCAGGTAGATTTAATTTCATGAGATTCGTTTTCTGATGTTTTCGTTTGCTAATTGCTTTTGGGCATTTCTGTTTTGTTTTTAAGGTACGCACGGGCGCGTCTGTAACAAATCGTCGTCGGGGCTCGATGGCTGCGGTATCCTTTGCTGTGGCCGGGGCTACAACACCAAAAATATTATCGTTCGTGAGCGCTGCAGTTGCAAATTCCACTGGTGCTGCCAGGTTAAATGCGATGTATGTACAAAAGTACTCGAGGAGCACACTTGTAAATAGAGTTTACTATAGGCAGCACACAGAACAAAATGTCCATTTGATCACGATTCACATAACACATAAATTAAAAGCATATTTATATATAAAAGCGTATTTATATATAAAAGCATATTTATATATATATATATCGATTTAGAATATTATTTATTAAATTTAATTAAGTTACATATGGCTGTTGCCAAATGGATTTATTCTGAACCCACTCATTTACAATCACGGCTATTCCATAAGGTTTAAACTTTAAACTGTGTCTATATATGGATGGTACCCATATAGACCAAAATATAAGTATGTAGTATAAAATTAGTGCAGTAAACAATTTAAAAATTCTTATGACAAATTATAAAATTGGAGAATTCAAAGACGTAATTTTTATTTTGGAAAAAAGAAATGCTTTAAATTGAGTTTGAATTAAAGTGTGGATTTTTACTTTGATATCGTATATGTATGTACATATGTATATTGATTAGCATTGTGAATTGTATCAATTTATCATTATATGAAATTGTATATACACTACAAAACATATATGGACTCGTCAGAATTGTGAGCAGTGTTCAAGGATGTGTTTGGATATTTGAAACCCTTGCGTAAGTACAAAATAATAGAAACTTGTGTTTTTCATTATATAGATACAATTTGGGTTCATAATTGTATTGCTCACTTGAAGTACAGATTGATGATCTGTTCGTTTTCCAGTTGCTCCAAACTGGCATCAGGAGTCGGATGGAATCGCTGGCAACGGATCGCTGGAAACACGCTTTGTTCGCGGCATAATTTGCGCATATCTCACACTCTCCCTCTCAGGCATAGATTTGCGGAGCTCACAGCTCTCATATATGTCATATTCCGGATTGCTAGGTGGTTCCGTTTGCGGTATTTTATCGATCGTTAAATAAGCCGGTATAATCTCATAGAAGTTCGGGTTGATATAGCTGTCAGTGCTGTCAAAGCTCGTCGTAGAGTTGCGTCGCCGAAACATTAAGTTAAAGCTGTAATTAAAAAAATTGTTTGCATTAGTTGGTGAAGCCAGTCGGAAATAACAGTTGTATGTGTAAAACGATATCTATTTATAACATTCAACTAACCGTTGATTTTCTTGTGAGATAAACTCTTCGCTTTGTCGTAAATATTTGGCGGTTTGAGTGCGTGGCAAGACAACAATTTCACCGGAACTATATTTGGGCTTAACGATGCGATTGCTACCCTTTAACCAGATTGGTTTCCGCCTCAGAACCAAAAACATTAGCAATATCCCAATGATCATAAATATAACGACGCCAAGAACCATTAAAGATATGCCCTATAATTAAATTGAAATGAGTAACTTTGTATATTGTAAGTGTGTATTATGTGGTCCAACAAATATATATAGTATTATACTTGTTCCACATAATATGTACATTAAAATATGTATTTACTTTATGTCGCATGTTTTTCGAATACGTGGCATCGTGGGATGTCTCCAGATTTCCACCAACATGAACCGACTTGCAATTGAACGGTGAAACAGTGTTCTGCTGATCATTGACCAAACAGAAAGTGTAGGCCAGATTTGGCATTAGGTCTTTGACAATGGTCTTGTACGGCATCGTAAAATAACAACCCACATTATATTCATCCGGTGACAATTCCATCATGTAATATTCCTTTGTGGTTCCCGGGAACCAAATGAGACCAAAAGTACTCGAACTATCACCCGGTTTGACAGTTACTTCCACCGTTAGGGCCCCAAGATATTTGGGAATGAAATAAAGCTGGGGCCATTTAACATTCTGTTTCTTGTCATCTAATAACTTTGATATAGACGAAGAGCATTTCAGCGACACAACTTCGATGGTCTCAAATGTTGGAGTTATGTCAACTGTTGTTGTTGCTCTCGTTGAAGTTGAAGGTGTCGTTTTTGTTGTGTACATTCCCATTGTTGTTGTGCTCTGTGGTGTTGAAATTTTTGGTATAAATATTGGAGGTCTGGCTGGGTCTGTAATTTCGCCTTCAGGTTCACAGAGCCGCTTGTCGAACACCATCCAAGTGCGATACTCGTCTGGCGATGCACAGAACATGTCTAGTTGAGAATTCTGATATTTAAAGAGCTCGTTCATTTGTTTTTGCAGCTGACAGTCGCAGTGCCAGTTATTGTTGTTGGCATCGATTTTTAGATATCTCGAAACATCCAAAGATTCAGGGCAAAATATCATCATTGAAATTGATACCAGTTTATTATGTGATATGTCCAAAAAGCTCAAATATTTCATACCTACATAAAGAAGTACATTAATAAATAAAAATTTGTTTTTTAGTGACAGTAAAATACAAAATGTATAAATAATATTTAATATTTGTATTTAAAAACAATAATAATTTTAAGATTTCTGGATATATGATGGTATTTTATTTCAGATGCCAATCCACAAATGATTACACGATATAGTCAGTTGTAATCATTACAGAGTACTCAAAAAGGTTTATGTAAGCAAGAATTAGAATTTCAGCGATAGGAAAATATACATTTAAAAAATATACAAATGTTAGCTCTTTTAGTAAGAATTTCAAAAATGTATATTTTTATATTACCTTGAAAAACATAGTTGGGTAAGAAGTAGATATTTGAATGGGCCAACACCAGTCTTTCAACCATGGTCAATTTGGTAAATGTGAACCAAGTCAACTCGTCCTGAAAGTCGTTGTGACTTAAATCGACGTCAACTACTGCGCCCAGAATCGGACCCATTTCAGTCACGCTGCGGACGCAATCGGTGCACATTTGCATAGTCAGGGATTTAAGTTGAAATTTCACAAGCTCGAGAAAGTCCGTGGACACAGTCAGCAGTTGTACACTATTCTGCTTAATATAGATAGTTTCCAATTCTTTGGAGATATTTTCAAAGAACCCCTTGCTGAGATTCTTAATTTGCAAATTGTACAGAGTTATAGCTGTGAATATTCCGCCACCAAATGCACCATTCTCAATTCCGACAACATTTGAGATGGCCAAATAAATGTTTTCAATTTTATCTATATATGTGGACAAGAATCCAACTGGTATAATAGCATTGTGAAATTTGTAGTTGATTAGATGTAGCTCCTTAATGATATGGCACGGGTTACTCTAGTTTAAAAAGGAAAATTATGAAAAGATTACATCTTATTAAGTTTAGCGAAGAATATTATTATATTACATTATACTTACAACCGTTGCATCGGCCAATGCAATATCATTTGCGATCTCTTCCTGTTTTCCATTAAGACAGGTAAAAGAACATACGAATTTAAAGCACTTTGGCTCAACTGCTTCGACAACATTATATCCAATATCCAAACTTAACACATATAGACACACAAAAAGAAGAGAGAACGTTGCAGTCGCGTCGGCGTAACCGACTGCGAAATACCTTGATACTTAAGTAACATTATCTGATCACAGCACATCTAACACAGAACATGGTGGGAGTAGCGAAGAAATACCGATCTTTGAAAAGGATTTTTGTAATTTTCTTAAAGGAGTTACCAGTAACAATTTGTGACTCTACGGCCGAAGTTCCTGCGGACGGTGGTATGGATATGCTAATCTTTAACGGAGTTTACAAGGAAGTTAAGCTTTAAGTTTGCTCAATCTATCTTTAATTAATAGTTTAAACAATTTATCGATATACACTTTCCTAAAAATCGGCATTGGGTAATATGGGTGGACACCAGACATTTTCTTGTTTATCTATTCTTAAAGATGGGTTTTAATCAAAAACTGCTGAACATATAGCCATTCAAATTTTCTATGGATTCTTGGTGATGGTGGACGTAACATTAAAATTGTGAAATATATGTGGCTTTATCGATTTGCGATTATCAATTTTATCGATTCCCTGGCTTCCTAGTGGACGTATCACCTCACTCTCTACCTGTAAGCGTGCGTTCATACAGAGGGATTAGTCGGACAGCATGACGGACATTTCACAAAACCAATATACTATGATACCTTCATTATCAAGGTATACAAATAATATTAATTTATGCATCCATTAGCAAAATCACAATGACAGACTGATATCGTCACGATAAGGAAAAATATATTTAAGTTTTCCGCACAAATATTTATCACATTTTTCCAAATACATTCGAATGAATGAATAATTTTCTAGTACACACACACACAAACATTTATTTTGCTAATTTCTGTGCAGGAATTAAATACTTTACTTAATATTTGTATATTTATAAATACTTTATATTATGATATATATAATATTTATACTGCATGGCTGTGTAAAGCGTACCCTTTACTTTTAATGTCGTTCAAAAAACTTGCACTGCCGTAGTTATCCATGTCACTGGTCACAACCCGGACGTGAAACAAGTATAAGACTATCAAATATAGTGTTGAATATGTTGACAAAGGATTTAGCATAATTAAATTGCTTTTCCAAGGATTATTAGATTGAACAAAGTTAACCTCGCGAGCACCTAAAATTGACTGCTGTTAACTGTACGCTTAACGCTTTATCGTCCAGCGTTAATGATTTATCCTTATCAAACCAATATAAAATTTTGTGTGGGCTGTAAACGACTGTGTGATATTCTGTTCACAGCTGAAATCCAATGGAAAGTCGGATTTATTTATAATGGGGTAAGTTTTTTGACTCCCTTATAAAAAAACTCTTAAATTTTAAAGAGATGAAAATATATATACTTTTTGATTTATATAAAGATGTGTTTTATTGCAGGCTATACATTATTCTTGAAAATTCACACTGCGTTCTATAACTCTGGTATTATGTAATCGGTACGCTCTAAAACCAATTGGAGTAGCTCGATTTTTGCGAGTAGGAGATAAGCAATAATTGTTTATTGATTTTCAGGTCCATTAATAAGGCAGTGTTCAAAGCTTTTTGTTAAACAACAAATAAATGTAGCAACAACAAAATGTACTTCACTCAACATCCCGGCTATAATTAAATATTTATTTAATGACCTTTTTAGAGCAGATTGCAAACAATTCATATAAATAGTGGTTAGCTCAATAATTGATTTATTTTTCTTTTACTAACTTGTAAAATTCAACATATATATACGAAAATAAATAGTAAGTAAATAATGTAATTAAATTCACCTACATTTGTGGGTATTTGTGTTTAGTACGTTTTTTTTCTCTTTAAGTAGTTTTGTGCAATTTCACGGATTTTCAGATGTCTCAAATGGCTGATCCTTTTGCAATGAAAGAATCGAATTACGTTTCGGCAGCGGAGGCGGAGAGTTGGGTCTATCTAGACATTCACTGAGTTTCGATCTTTCAGTATTGAACTGCATGGGCATCTCATAGTCGATGGTAGGAAGATCAAAATTTAAGGAGGTGTCCTCAAAATAGATCGATGAGGAGCCAACACTAACCGGACTGGCTAACTGTCTGTCACCGATTGTTGTGAATACTTCGGAGAGCCTGCATTGAGAAAGCGATCTCTTAGTTAAGGAATTGTTATAATATGTTTGAAAGACTCTTACTTGTGGTTCCTAATATTTAATGAATCATCGTGAATAAAGCAGTTATTACACGATGATTTTTTGTCCATTGAATCAGCTATAGTTGATATGCGACATGTTTTTTCTGATTCCCTGACGACCAGCACATTTTTCGAACCCTCCAGCAGATTTGGGAAGGACTTGATGCCCAGATACGCAAAGATTGCACCAACTACGGTGGATATGAAAAAGATCAGGCAAAGCATGCCGATTGTAAACTGTTTCTGAGTCTCATCGACCCAGATCTCATCTGACTCATTACTACCATCATTTTTTGGCACGTGGAGCGGCTGACAAAATAATGGAGATATAACCACATCATCCGTAAACATCATACAAAATGTATACGTAAAGCTGGTTATTAGTGGGTCAATTATTAAATTTGGATTTTTGTATTGCATACAATTGAAATCCATTTTGTACGTATCAGGTGAATAGCTTTCCACCTCTTCCGTAAACCAAATAATGTTAAGTTCTTTCGACGCCGCATATCCATCAATCGAGGCAAGAACGCTATTATTTGGCAATAATTCCAATCTCAGATCATAAGGGGGTGATTCAAATACAAATGTATTCGAAGTTGTCATCATATTGTTCGTATATCGTTTTCCTATATTCTGCGAAGTTTCGTCTAGATCTATAGCTGATGAGCAGTTGAATTGGCGTACTGGTCCATCGAAATATTGTGTTGGTTCTACATCTATTGGTTTAGTTTCTTCAGTTGGAGTTGGTTCGATGTGATTATCAGGATCATAATCAGGTGGTAAGTTGCACCTTAGGTCCAGATCTTCCAATTCATCAAACACTTTGCCAAATAGTTTTAAAGGCGCTCGGCAATATGGTGTACTTATAAAAATACTCTTATTGTCATTATAAAATTTGATTAGGGATCGCAGTTGACAATTACACTTCCAATAATTGGGCTCAACATCGAATAGTCGAAGGCTACCTCCGATTCCAAGTAGATCGGCATTGATTTGTGTTAGCAAATTATACTTCAGATCAACTAAAAACAGATTTTTACCTATATCTTCAAATGCATCATCGTCAATTGCCGTTATTCGACAGTACTTCAAGTAGAGATAAGCGACATTTGGAGTTCCGCGAAAAATGGGTTTACCAAGTGAGCCAACAAATGTATTGTGGCTTAAGTCTAGATAATTCAGCTTTTTAAATATAATATTATCAAATATGTCCGAGTGGCTGTTGAACGAAATGCCGCAATTCATCCTTAAGTGTGTTAGAGTTACCTGAACGGGTTGCAAGAAGGTTATCTCTATGTTGGGTGCCTTGAAGTCAAGTTCCAATTTTGTCAACGAGTAGAGTCCGAGCAGGGCGCCAGTGCTAATCTTATTTAGTTCCAAATCAAACCAATTCATGTGCACAACTTTCGCAAATATTGGCGAATTAAATGCTCCACTTTCGATCTTACTCAATTGAGTTTTATGGAGCACAATTTTAAACACAGTGGAATTCACATCAACCCACCTATCTTCAATGCAATCTGCAACTAAATTCGAAACTACTAAGGAACTAAACACTTCACAATTTGTGGCATTCATTACAGCAGCTATCTCTTCGTAAATATTACGGCTGTTACGACAATCAATATGGCAGGATAATGCGTAACATCCTTGTCTATTTGAATCTACCAACGTATCCAATGTGTCTACACTTTTTGTATAAAAAATAATTAGTATCTTTTAGTTTGGTTTTACGGTTATACCTTACCCAAAATGTTCAGTTAAATGCTGTGAAAATCCGCTCATGCGGTCGAATTTTTCATTTATCTCATGACCGTTGTTGTTATCCTTGAAGCTTAGCCGAAATATTATATATATAGCTGGGGCTATAATACACAGGATGCCAATAATCAACAAAATCCAGGCAAGAATTTTCGTGCAGAATTCCTTTCTGGCATTTTTTTTTTGTGAACTGCAAATAAATATTAAAATACCTTATGATGTTAAAACTTTTGGTTTTTTATTGTGTTACCTCATTCATTGTATTGTTTCAGAAATTACTGAGGTACTTTGCTAATTGCATTGTTTCCAATAATTACCTTATCAAATTGGACTCCTTCTTGTTCCGCTTGTTTTCCAAATAATCCTTCTGGGACTGCATTTCAATTGAAGCTCCTTCAAACGACTGTCATGCGATTGGCAATCGGATAAGTGATTCACTGACTGAATATCATATACTGTTGGCTTATCTGACTGATAATGATAATTCATACTTATTTCATCAATCAATATCTGATAACTAAATATTTGTATGTTTCACACATATATATGCATATAGGTGAAGTCCTCATATGAATAGTTATGTATATATTTATATATATAATGGCCTTATAGTGTAAGGGATGTTTGTGTTAATTTGTTCCTATCATCATTGTGATAAAATTGAGTTTTAGAAAAGGTTCAGAATTCCTCGTTTATTTATATATTTATTCAAATCTTATATTTAAGCCGGAAAAAACATATTTAAATAATTAAATGAGGTCACTAAACAATATGCAATTTTATCAGTATCGCTAAAAAAAAGCCAACTTGATCTGCGCAGGCTATGCGAAATATACCCATATTCCTAATATGCTTTTTAGCCTCTGAGATCTCTTTATCCCGATCAAAAATATATATACAGCTTATGGTGTCGGATATGCTTACAGGGAGAATGTTACGTACATTTGCACAAAACCATTATGCCCTTTTTTTAAATAAATTTTTAGCATATAAAAATAGGTCATTATAAATAGTTTTAATTGAATATTAATTTTGTTATAATTACATATAATGGAAATATTATTTTAATTACGTTGTTTATTTAAGCTCCTCGTACAAATTTAAGGATTCATAAGTGTAACCATTAGGATTTGTAGATTTTGAAGAACTATTCCGTTCCGAAGGTGGCGCAGGTGGAGCACTTTCCTGTGGGGGTATACTGTACTTATTTGATCCTCCCTGGTACAGTTGGACTTCTTTCAAACGGCAATTGTTTTCCGCATAATGGCTAATTGTCCTTACTTTGCTATGATTTCTGTTGAAAATAAAATCTCTTTGTTAATTTTCCACATTTAAAACTGATGACATGTATATATATATTTAAATTTTTAATTTTTATTGTATTTATTATTATTAATTTTATTATATGAAATGAGTATTTAAATTTGGCTTTCAAGTAGCAAAGGATTACAAAATATGGCTCTGACTCTTTACCTATATATGTATTATTTCCATAAAACTAATATTTTCGTTTATAATTTTTGTTTGATAACATGAAAACAAGAAATCTATAAATAAAATGAATTTAAGACGTTCAGAAATATAGTCATATTCGGAATTCCAATGCACATTTTATGAACTCCTGTCGGCGTATGTAGTTTTTTTATATTTGAATATAATTTGCTTCTGTTAATCAATTACTTTATTATCATTTTTTTTAAACTTACGGGTCAGCACTATAATGATCCTTTTCAAAACTTCTGGACAATATGACTCTTCGATTCGGTTCTCTTTCCAAACGCAGTAATCTCTTACTTTTGCACAGCCAGTGTGGACGCAGCCAGAGAACGCCGTACATTGCGAGCAAGCCAATAAACACACTTACCAAAATGCCGCCTATTGATAGACCTATAATTAGCGAAATATTTGCTTCAAACCAACTCAGTCTCAGGATGCCACAAGGTAATGTTTGGTAGGATCGACAGTTGAAAGGCGATGTCCTATTCTGCTCAAACACCAGGCAAAATACGTAGGAGGAGGCGCAGCTTAAGTCCTTAACAACAACTGTCGTCTGACCCGACTTGTTAACCGAATCATTCTTATTCAATTGACTGGTAATTGTAGGCTTCTTGAAATAGATTAAGGTCCAATAGTCTACTGATAACGGTGTTAGAATAATGTTTAATGCACTCTCGGTTTCATTAGAGAATACAATCTTCGCATCATAAAATATCGTTATTGTACTAACAGTTTCATTTAAAGCATTAAAACATTTCATCTGACCATATATATTATGAGTAGTAGTTATCAGAGTTTCTGTGGTGGTCGTCGACACAGTAGTATTCGTCATAGTCATTGGTGGCGATACAGGTGTACTGGCCACCGAAGGCGGTGGGGGCGATTTAGTAGTAGTTGTACTTGTTGTTCTTGGTCGAGCATCTCCAGCCCGCATACCAAAGGTATTAACTGCAGTATCCAAAATATTAACGTCTACGAAACTTCGAGTAACTTCAGTGCAAGGGTTTATTTTCAACGATTTGAAGATCTCGAATTTCGCATAAATACAACTCCATTTATTATTTAAAAGATTTAAACTAATGCCCTGCTCCATTGACTTAAGCAGCAACGAAGCACCTAGCTCTTTGAGTAAATTTCCACTCAAGTCCAGATACCGAAGAGCGTTTAAAGCACCGTTACTTATTTCGATATCGATACTATTAAGTAGACAATCGGCTAAACTCAAGAATTCCAAGGCAGGCATGTTTTTAAAAATTTTTGTTTTCAATGTGCCACCAAAATTATTGCCCATTAGATCTAAAAACTGAAGTTTTTTATAAATAGCCGTACCAAAAAAGTCTTCTGGTTTATAAATTGAGTACTTTGTATACTGTTGATTAATTTTTACCGAAAGTACGGTGTGTGAAAGTGGCAATAAAAACGCATTACATTTCATTGATATTTGCCTATTGATGAGTGTAAAGTTGTGAAGTTTATTTAGTCCTTGAAATGTCTGTATGGTAATTATTTTAAGATTGCTGTTAATAACCTCTAGATTAAGCAGATTTCCTAGGTTATTTGTATAGAAGGCGCCATCATTTATATGCATCAGAGGACAATTGTTTAAAATTAAACTCTTTATGCGGTATTCTCCAACAGCAAAAGAATCATATCTTAGAACTCCATCCATAAAATTGTACTTGTCAATTCGAAGTAAAAGATAATCACTGCAATCCATACTGCTATTGCTATTGATATCTTCAGTTTCGATGACGGAATTTGACAAATTCGAATCGCAGTGAAGGACTTTATGCGAGCTGCAATTAACTTGACACCATTCAGCATATTTTGAAAATGGCAAATTTTGACTCAATGTTGGTAATTCCACTTCTGGCGGTTCACTTGAAAAGTCTACATTGGCTAATATTAATAAAATCACAAAGCCAACAGCAACCGGTTGTATTATATATTTTAGCCATCGGGCTCTGCGTGGTTGGTAAAAGTTTTCAGGTTGCTTTGAAATGTCGTCATTATTCAAATCGAAGGATTTGGAATTAAACATACTGCGAAACCACAAATACCGTCAACTATTCCAGCTTGTTCTCAACGCACTAATCAAATTCAACATTTGGGTTTGGGTAATTTATCAAATTAGTCAAGCTCATTATCAGTAATGTGGCGAACCGTGTTATGCATTATAATATTAATTATTATTATTAAAATAACGCTGATTAGATAAGGCATTCACAGGAATCGCATGAAGTATATGAATTTGGATAAGGTGCTCATATCAGAAAAAATTATTTTAGTCGCATTCATTTCCGTTAAACCCCAATTATTTCACAAAATATCCTTCCTTTCTTGCGCAGGATTTACTAAGACCGATATTAAGCATCAATAATCAATTTTTATAATGTTCCACAAGATTTTGCCGTTGCGATAATTTAAGTTTATTTTTGCATTGCATTATTAATAGTTCGAAAATTTATTAAGTCGATTCTACGAATATTCGACATTTACCGCAAATATATAACCAATGAACGAAACATCAAAATAAAAAAAAATAATAAATAATTCTGCACACCTTTTTAACCCATCCCTTCTATCATCATCTACAAAGCGACAATCAAATCTTCTAAACTAGTGGAAAGCATCAAAAACAGAGACGACTATATACAAATCATCCTAAATATTAATAAGCCAAGAGACGCGACAGAGAAGTAGCTATGTGATATTGATGCACTAGATTAATACATATTAATGAATCCAAAATTTTTAATATTCAGCGACTTAAAAATAAATATTGTCGACAGGGAGTTCCAGTTTATCATATTCATTAAATTCCACTCGTTTCGTTTAGTCAAAAATATTTTGGGAATATCATTATTATTTGTTTGTGGTGGCTAACACAATCGTCACTCGATAACAAATAAAGTTATCGATTTCGGCATTTATTGCTACCAGCTCTAAATTGTTGTCACTGCAGTCAACAAAATAACACATTTGAAAGGCGAAATTAGGTAAATATATATTTTCTCAATATTAAATGTGTCTAAATTGCAAATCGTTGCAAATCGTTGCAAATGTGTAACGAGTTCTAAATAGGTGTAAACAAACAAGCAGATGGTCGATAGAGGGTGTGAAAAAACACTGGTTTTGTTGCGAAATGTTGCACTTATACTTAGATACAAATTTGTTGATGAATGTGTTTATACATTCATGCATATGTACAATTTATGTTTGTGTGTGTAAGTAAGCCTTGCCAGCAATCAATAAAGCAACATTGTGTTTAATTAATTGTCTTGCTTCATGCAACCAATTTGTCTTGCTTAATAATCTAATCTAAAAATAGATATGTGCACTAATATGTAACCATAATCTAAATAAGTTTGTATTCATTTTTCTTGCAGAATTGAAATGCCAACAAATCAATGGTTAAATGGATATTTTGCCAAACTGAATCCAGTGGCCGAAAAGATAGCTTTCGATATGAGTGAAGTGATATCGGCCTACGATCATGTGTGGCTAACGCTAACAACAGCCCAGCAGGATAATATTTTGAACGACACGATAATCAAGCCAGAAATAACAATTCGATATTATAGCAGTTCACACACTGACAAAGAAATTGCGCCCAACTCGAGCGTGGAGAGCATTCGGAAGAAGGGAACGAAATGTCAGAAGCATAATATTATTTATGCCTTTGATAGGTTAAATTTACGCACATTTATTCATCAGAGCATCGGACTGAAGATTGTGCATGATGACAACATTGGCGATTACCGTGATGAGCATTCATTTCCCTTTAGTTATAAGACCAAATCTCAAATCAATCTAGCTGCTCTTGAGAGTGATAGTGATAGTAATAATGATATAACTGCCATTCAATTGAGCACCAAAATCTTGCCTCCAATTCCAAAAAAAGATACCATCGAATCGGATCATCAACAACAAATAATCCCATTCAGAGATGTTGAACCCAAGAGAATTGATATAGTCAAATGCACTGAATCTATTAAGTCTATTAATTCGGTAGCTGCAGACGAGAAACTCAATTTACTATCCAAGTTTGGATCAAAGAACACACTACTAAGCATATCAACGGATTCCAACGATTTTGATAACGATACCAAAGAGCAACATTCCGAGAAATGTAAACTATTGCCAGATAGTTTGGAAATGCCCAAAGGATTTGATTTCCTAAGTAACTGGTAAACTCTGTTGAGTTTCGATGTAATAGAAAATAAAACTACTCTACTATATATTTGTGTATATTTACATATATATTTCACCAAAAACCATTCAGTCTGAATTTATTGCTTATAAGAATGCCTGGTCAAGCAAATGCAATTTTATATATATACGCCTTTACAGAACAACATTGCTTAATAAATATACAACAAAAATCAAACTCAGGAGCCTTTCTTTTTAGTTAAGATATAGATATATGTAAGCAGGGTATCTGCTAGTCGGGCACACTAAACAGGATTCACTTTTACTTCTTTATTGAAATGTACATTGGCTGTCTCTTTATTTTTTACATTTATTTAATTGTAGAAAACCAAATCGACTCAAGCATTCATTGCTAATTTAATTAGCTACATTAACGTGTTTAATTATAGAACTTGGCAAATGTTTCTTTTTATTGCCCACGTTGCCACGAAATCTGCTAGATTATTGCCCCACAAGCACGTGAGCTGAAACGTGTGTGTCCCAAACTGAAACGGAATTATTGCAATTGCAATTGCAAATGAAATTGTATTTATTTTTGAATCGTTTCTAAAAATACGGCACATATGTAGCCAGGCGGCGCAAATACCAAAGTAAAATCCTATTTCAACCCCTTTAAATATATAATTGTTTCATGATTTTGCTTGTTAAAGCAAAATGTGTTTATATATAGCAGAAATTTCGTTAAACATTTTGTAATTACTTTGCGAAAATATAGATTTTATTTTAATATATATCGCAGGAGATTGTTCTTGCCAAATTGTAAATATTATACGATGCTTATAATCGTCAGCACATACGCACACTTATAGTACAATGGGTGATAGCCGTACCCAAGATATTAAGAGTCTAATATAGTCGCTTGTGGGGTTGATCTAATCGCTTAACATATTCATAAAATAAGCATAGCCCCGTCACATTTGTCAGAAAATTACATTTTAAATAGAATTTGTTGTAGTGGCTTGCTTGATCACAAAAGCGATCGCTTCTCTTTCACATTGGGAATTACAGTTGATTAACCCTGATCTATATATAAAGAAAACTGTATGAAGTGATTGACTGACTGATGCGGTTCGACTGATGACTGACTGACTCACAGATGTCCTTTTTCATAAAAATTTAGCATTAATTAGGACGAGTGGTTTGCTTGTAACATGTTTAATTGCTTTTATAGTTCTGAGGTCACTATATTTCAGATACAGTTTAAGTAGAAGAAGCTTCGAAAGTATTTTAGTATTTACATATTTTTACCTTGGCATCAGGGTATTGAGCAATCGGGTTCGCTCAACAACAAGGAGCCAACAAAATAGAAATTGTTTTTATAATTTTGCATATTTTCGACGTTTTATGTAATTGTGCACATGTCTGATCCCGTTTCGAATATTTTAGTAATTTCGATCACCACCAAAAGCTGAACTAAAGAGGGGAATATCGATTTTTTGTAATAGTAGTTTGACCAAAAATGTAGTTATTAGATTTATACTGTTTATTAATCTAGATGCCAAAGCTATCCCGACGATAAATTTGGTGGTCCTTGACCGGTCCGTTTTTTTAACAGAGTATATAGCGGTCGAGTATTTTTAAGATTTTGAGGTAGATTTTTAGACATTTTTGTTGCACTTGACTTAGGTCCATGTTTTCCGTGACGATTTATAGTGGATTTTCAACGTCGACGTCACAAACAGTTTCCACGCCATTTTTCTGCGCCACAAAATCAATTCGTTTGTACTTACTTGTGCTTGCATCTATGAAGACCATATGTATGTATGTATATCCATAATTACATACATACATATGAATATTCACATATTCTTGTGTGAGTCCGATTTATGAATGTTTCCGTTTTGTGTGCCTCCATCATCTTTTTGACTTGGTCCAGTTAGTTCAGTTCTGTCATTTAGATCAAACACATAAGTTTCCGCGTTCCGATTTTTTTTCTAGGACTATCAACGCTCCTAGCAATTACCAAATAAATTTATCATCATGGGTCTAACTATGGTTAGTACAATTGCTAAGGATATGCGAAACAAAAAACAAGAGAAAAGTTACAAATCAAAGGATATCATAAAGTGAAGTGTGTAAGCAATTGAAGGAGATCACAAAAAATCTCTTTGGAAATATATAATTTAGAAATAAAAATAAATATAATTTTTCGGTTAAATCCTGTGAAATCCGTTGGGAACATTGCAATCGGTCGTAGCCGACTGCAAAATACTTTGATATTATAATTTATACCACCTGATAACTAATAGTTGCAACAGATATAGGCTTTTGTGAATTTTATGATCGGTAGTGGGCGTGGCTGGAAAAATGTTGAATTTTCGTAGTAACCTACCTATGTGAAAATGTTCTGAAAATGTAAAAGTCAATCCTTAAAGAAGTTCCTTTCCAAGTTTGGTGGCTTTATCTTTAAAATTGTGCGGCCTATGCGGTTTAATAATCTACACTTTCCTACATATTGGCTTCGGCGCAATTGGGTTCAGGTGTGGGCGTTACTATACATTTTTTTTATCGGTTCTTAAAGACTCTAACTAAAATGCTGCTGGACGATAAATGAAGAATATCGCCAACATCTTAATTACCCAATTTGTTGGCTGATACATTAAAATTGTGTAAAATATGTTGCCTTATCGATTTGCGATTATCGATTCTATCGATTTTCTGGCCTCCTAGTGGATCTGGCACCCCAATTTTGACAAGTATATGTTTAAAGTTTCAAGTTTCTATAACTAAGGATGTGCTCATACAGACATTACGGAAATTGCACTTAACCAATATACCATAATACTTTCGAAATCGAAGTATAATCTAATTATATTACTACTCAAAAGGATATGCTCTTCATTGTTCAAGAAACACATTTATTAATATTTGAAAATATATATAAATATGTAAGACTTCAGACTTATATAAGAGCCACAGAAAATATAGATCGAAGGATAATTTCTTTGCATTAGGGGTTGGGTCAAAACTTTTCCACAATCACATTGTTATATCTGATCTGAAATTCGAATTTTTATTTTTATAAAGATTAATAAAACTATATGCATAGACTTTGAGAAACAGATGCTGATATCACGATGAGAAGTGATGCACTTTACCTAAAAACTACGGCCATTTTATAATATTAAATAATATAAAATTGGACTGATATCTAGTATTAGGGCATTCTGAAAGTTTTTAGTCTGCCTATCGCTTCAGTGAATTTGTGAAAATACGCTGGTTCGCAACTGACAATAATATGATTGTTGAGGATGTATTCTTAGAGTCTGCTGTACAACAGACTAGTGTGCAAAATTGCACTCATAAACAGTGCTCACATCTGAATATTAAGCATTTATTTATTTTTATTTACGTACAACCTACGCGAGTACTTGTGTTTGTGTTTTATGATATAAATAAATGCTGGGATGTTGCAGAGAATATCGTCTTTGGGAAGAAGAGGGATTTAAGAATGAAAGACGAAAATCTAATGTGACAAACAAAAAAATAAAAATAAAGACAAACACGAAGAAGAAAATATGAAAACCTGCTCATGTATTTTATAGTACGTTGTTCTTTTCACCATCCCATTCAGGTAAATCGACAATAGCCTGTGCTGCATTGTGTCACCTGCACTGCGCTTTGTCGCGTTGACCGTGACGGGGGAAGGCGCTGACGCGGTCGCGGGAGGAGCGTGGTTGTCACCTCTTTGCAAAAAAATGCAAAATATTTGTTGTTAGCCACAGTTTCACTGTAGCCTGGGCAGAGGTGCGACTTCTTTTGGACTCATGGCAAGTGATACTATAAAAGCAATCAAATCACTTTCAAAGTTTTACTCGTCTTCGTTTACTGATCCCTCAAGCATCCTTAGTTAGTGTGTCGTGTGAAATTTACATATCGTTCGTCGTGCACCGATCTACTTACTGGATACCCAAATTCATCAATCAATCAGTCAACAATCAAATAATCTGTGATCATGGGTGTAAGGATATAAATTTAAACAAACTCTTATATTTTAATATTGTTCTAAGAATAAGGACCAACAAATTTAATGTGAGAGTGAGCGATTAAAAGATCCCCCTTGAAGCAATTTCGCAAAAACAAAATAAATTTAAATTATGTAACAGAACATTTTCAGAAAGAATCAAAAATTTACTTCAACTTCAACCTTAAATCAACACAATTCTAAAAAATTAAATTTTCAGAAATAATCAAAATTTTACTCTCCTTATAACTTCTACTTTAAGTTTGAATTCTACAACGTAATCGGAAGTTAACGTTATGTTTACTGAACAGCAATAAATCCCTAAATGAAAGTTAACACAATTTTCACATGGGAAAATTATACAAATATATATTTCTCCTAATTGTGAATTTGTTTGCTGATAACTCTTGATGTCGCCGCGGTCTAAGCAATATAAAAAAATAGTCTTGAATTTTAAAAATCCGACTTGTCTTCATAGAGTATATTTCTAAAAACCAAAAGGTTTCTTTTTTTAATTTTTCGGAACATTTTTTAAATTTAGGAAAAAGGTGATTTTCAAGGTTTTTTTTTTTATAAAAAAAACATTAGTATTCTAAGATTTTGCATATGCAACCATTTTGGATACCTTTCAGCTAAGCAACATCTAAATCCTCTAAATTTGACAAAAGCTAAACTCTAATATAAAAGCAACAAGAAATTTAAATTTTTTTTTTATTTATAACAATTAGAAAAAGTTTCAGAGGCATTTCAATTGAAGTTAATTTTCTAAAACTCTGGGCGATTTTCTGAGTGTAACGAAAGAAATTGAAATTGTTCAGCATTGTATAATAGTCCTCTAAGGTGCATTTTTGTTCAAATTGCTAAGCAATGAAATAACTAATATTTTATTCGTTATATATTTGTATTCACAGGATGAACTGCCAAAGGAACAAATTGCACGTAAGTTGAAGTGAAGCTTTAAATATCTAACTAGTATTTTCAATAATTCGATTGTTGTTTTTCTGTTTTTGTTTTGTGATTTGTAGTGCTTCGCAATGCATTCAATGCATTCGATCCGGAGAAGAATGGGTATATCAACACCACCATGGTGGGCACCATACTGAGTATGTTGGGCCATCAGCTGGACGATGCGACGTTAGCTGAAATCATTGCCGAGGTTGATGAGGATGGCTCGGGCCAAATTGAATTTGAGGAGTTCACGACGCTGGCAGCCCGTTTCCTGGTTGAGGAGGATGCCGAGGCAATGATGGCCGAGTTGAAGGAGGCATTCCGCCTGTACGACAAGGAGGGAAATGGTTATATCACGACTGGAGTTCTACGAGAAATTCTGCGTGAATTGGACGACAAGCTGACCAACGACGACTTGGACATGATGATTGAGGAAATTGATTCGGATGGCTCCGGTACTGTTGATTTTGATGGTATGTGCGATAATGGATGTGAGCTTATTTGAGAATAATTTACCTTACTCATATTATGAAATCTTTAACAGAATTCATGGAAGTTATGACTGGTGGTGATGATTAAAGGACCGAATATTATGGACCCAGTATTTATGAACCTATTAAGTCATCTTTAGAATCGGCTTTAGTGTATCCAAACTACAATCATACAGAATTTATTCCTAAACCTAAATTTAAACTTAGCAGACTACGCATGTAAATTAATTTAATAAATTTCGAGTTGATGACAAACAATTATTTAATACGCAAACACTAATCCGCAATATTTGATTTAAATTAAATACGATTTACGAGGAAACTAGGGAATTATATCGCAATTACAATTTGTAGTTATTTTGTACCATTACTAATATAATATAAATATGTAAATTGATAAAAGTTACAGCCGAGATATCAGTTCCGAATTTGGAAACTTCGTTTCTCCCATTAACTTAGAAATATCATATACTTTAGAAACTCATAGATCTCCATATTTTACAAATATAAATAAGAAACTTAATTCATTAATAGATCGGTGACTTTTGGATTATTCAGTTTTCAGATATAATTATAAAAAATGGTCCAGATGCGCATCAAAAATAATAAAGTATATTTTTATTCCATCCATGCGAGCTATATACAATGTCTTTTTATAAGAATAATGCCTACTAAAAGGTATGCAAAGATACGAAATCGTCAGAAGAATGCATCTAAGAATGAGATTTATTGGATATTGGTAGTATTTTTATTTATTTGGTACTTGCGCTGCACAATAAACACATAAAGTCGGAATGTTAGCATACTTTTGACTCTGATGACGCTAGGTATATTTCAAAAAACGTGTTGGACTTTTTGATATCCTTGGATTTCTTTTCTTAATTCCAGGTACATATTTCTGAATTAGAAAACATATACTATATATATATTCTTATGTTATATTATTTATAAAATATTATAAAATTAATTTAATTGTATATGGATTCACATAATCTAGTTTTCGACATTCATTTAGTATTTTGTCTCCAGCTCAGACATAAATATTATTTATAAAGAATAGTAAAAATTCAAAAGCTTTATTTTTTAAGAGCAATACATATAAATAGCATTTGTATGTAAAAACTGTGGTTACCTTAAAACATGAAATACCAGCCATAATCCAGCGTAATCGTTGAAAGATGGAACTTGTAGATTATGAGCTTAATTTAGTTTTTTAATTTTCAAATGTATATTTAATTACATCTTGAATATCATTTTGCTGCTTAGTTACATTTTTCCCTTTTCGTAGTAACAGGCAAAGTTGACTATTAAGATCAGCAAGAACGAAGAGATAAGGTTTGCGCGTTGGAGAAGTCACTATTGTAGACAATTGCTAAATTCGACAATAGTTGAGAAGGCAAATTTCAGTTTTTTCCGGAATTTCGAACAATTACTTTATTTTTGGAAAACATAGCAATTAACATTCTAATTTTAAAAATATTTTTTTAAATATAGAAGTTAATGTAGTTCATGAAATATGAAACTTATGTCTTATATTTTGTTATCAAAATTGAAATATATTTTAATACGTTTGAGATAAGAGTGTGGCATCAATTGATGCGAGGAATAAGTTCTTTGAGCAGGTTGGACTTAAATCAGAAGGTTTCGTAGAGTGATCCGAGATCGCAAAACTCTGGTCGCTGAATTTTAAATTCTTATATGTAAAATGAATTAAAGCTTGTGGTTGAAACGAGGTTCAGATTTGACAAAGTGGTCAAAGTTCGCAGTTTTTTCTTGCTCCAATGCTTAAAATTATTTTGATTTGAAGAAAAACCCATAGCAATAATCAAAATTTAATATTGGCTCAGCTTTTAAAAAACTATAAAAGATTATGGCATTGAAAGTGAATTTTAGATATTTTCATTGATTGTAAATTTAATTTCAATTCAAGAATTTGATACAAAATAAGTTCGAAAATTTATGAACAAGTGGAAAGAGTTCTTATATATTAACTTTCAATAATTAATATAAATATATGTGAATTATATTAATGATTCTATTAGATACCAGTACATCCATTTTAACTATTTAGTTAGTTAGAATTAATTGGCTTAGAAATTTACGTTTACTTTTTCTCTCACTCTTAGTTTTTTTTTCTTAACATTTTACTTTCCCTGTGACTATGTTTTCCTTGTTTGGTGTGATTGGGTAATTTTTGATTTTTTCCAATGCTTCAATTCCAATTCAGTACCCGTGCCAATCATTAGGAAAGAGAGCACTTACATATATATCTGATTCAGGGGAGACACATCAATTTGGTAATAAAATTAGTATATATTTAATAGCCAGAGACTATAACACTCTTCTTTGTATTATTTAATTTACCTAATTAATTTTAATGTTACATTTTGTTTTGAATGTGTGTTAATTAAAAACTTTTTTTTAATTATTGATGACTGTTTATATTCCACATTTATCAAATCAAATAAATTATATATTTTTTATAAGAATAATTATAAATATTTTCATTTTATGTTTTTTTGAAATAGTCATGTTTAATTACTCTCTTTATAAAGGGTGAGTCATTCATATTGTTATCAGTAAATGCTATGTCACCGGGTCGCTGGCATCTCGTGTGCTTCAGGTGTGGTAGAGTAGGGTAAAATATATCATCGTACTATTTGGCATGCCAAGAGATCGATTGGCGCTGACGACGACGACGACGGCGACGACGACGAATTCGAATTTGGCATTTGATTCCACTTACAAGTTGCAGTTGCAGTGCTGTGCTGTGCTTTCTGATTTTACACGGTTCGTCGTCGTTTCTTATCCCGTGTAGGCAGCCAGCCCGTGGTGACATTTGTCGTTGCGGTTTATATACGGCGTACAGACATCGAATTGGTTAGACGGTGGCGCTAACTCAATCTGATCGAAAGTTAATTGTAAATTAATCTTTTGGTGAATATTAAATAGTTCGATTTTTATTATTTGTTTGCAATCAGAAATCTAACAATTAACTTTATTCATCGTATTTTAGATCGGAGTTTTGATCATTTTTAACAAGCTTTTTCGGTTAAAAAAAATATAGAAAATGGTGAGTTCATTATATAATATAAAATTAAGCTAATCAATCGCATAAAATACAAAAAATGATTATTGAGTGCAGAACATTGTTCTACAAATAAATCAATTAAATGGATGTTTGGCCTTGATTGCAAATGCAAATTATTTGAAACAGCAGAGGACATTTGTAGGGCATCAAAATGTACTAGTTTACATATGTATGTAGTTTTTTAACGTTCATAAAAAATGTGCTCTATGTAATTGATGGGTTCGATGAATTTTCATTCAAAATCTCTTGCACAAAATCTGTTTATATATATATATCTCTAAGAAAAGAGTAGGTCATTTACGATGTGTTGATTAATGGCAACTAAATTAAAGGTACAAAATCCTATTTTCAGAACATGTCTACACGCAATTAACATATGTATATGTAATGAGATTTTTGCTTTCCCAATTAATATTTTTTTCGTTTTTATTTTTTTTCTTGTAGACTGAGGCGGAGTACGACAAAGATCAATTGAGAAGTATGTATACATATATACACTCAGATAAAAATCTACCAGAATTTTAGAAATTCCTTATACTTTTTGCGAGAATGGTAACTTACCTTTTGATTCAGACAGTAGATCTCTAAAGACCATGGTTTGTTTTTTTCTTAATTACAGTTTATACTTATCTATAATTCTCTATTCTCTAATTTTTATTGTTTTTTATATTTGTGTATGCATACGCTTTTCTGTTGCTTATAATTTGAACTAAAAATAATATAATTTAGTAAAACACACTTTTTCACATATACCACAAAAGATAGCTTATAAATTAATGTAGTTCAATTTAAAAAATTTACGGCGGTTCGAAACCCACAACCCTTTGTCTTCGAGTTAATTGACTGCTCACTGAGCTACTTGGCCTCTAAAGCAGAAAACAGTTAAACTTCAATATTGAAGCAAAGCCAGAAAATTTAATTACTTGTTTCTGAATTTTAGAAAGGGTTTCTTCTAAAAGCGAGGGCTTGCCTTTCATCTTATTAGAAATAATAAATAATAATAATAATATGACATATTATATATAAAAGATCAGCTTTCTAATTATTAGAAAGTATTTCTTCTTCTTATATTTAGAAATTATTTCTAAAGACAAACAGAGCTTTCTAAATTTAGAGCGATTTTTATTTAAGGTCGATTTTCTAAAATTCAGGGGTATTTTTCTGAGTGTATCTTGTCTAAACTACATCCGCTAATCTGTTCTGTGTGATTAGTTCTGCGCAACGCTTTCAAGGCTTTTGATCTGGATGGCACCGGTTCGATCGAACATTCCGATGTCTCCTCTATACTGGAGATTCTGGGCCAAAAGCTAGAACCACCAGCTGTGAAAGCTCTGATCAAGGAGGTGGATAAGGGCACATCCAATAAATTGAACTTCGCTCAGTTCTGCAAGCTGGCTGCACGTTTCATCGAGGTCGAGGAGGATGTGGCCGCCCTGCAGGCTGAACTGAAGGAGGCATTCCGAGTGTACGACAAGGAGGGCAAGGGCTATCTGACAGTTGCCACACTACGAGGCATTCTCCACGAGCTCGACGACAAAATATCAAGCCAGGATTTGGATAGCATTATTGAAGAAATCGATGCTGATGGCTCAGGAACGGTTGATTTCGATGGTACATAAATCTCTGTTTGCTTCACTTTGTTGTTATTAAAATATATGTTTTTTTAATTTCAATTAATTACAGAGTTTATGCAAGTGATGACTGGTAATTAGACGAACATTTTTATGCTTTTGCTTATCTTCTAATCATAATTATAATAAATTTATTTGACTCATTTTAGGTTAACCTCTGGAGTACAAAATATTAAAAATGAACTTTGAAAATTGGCTAAAAAAGATACCACTGTTTTGTGTTTGAACCACAATAAAAAAAATTAAAAATTATTATAATAATTTGTGAATTAATACGTATACATAAATATATTCCAAAAGTGCAATAAATATAAGAATTATTATTATCAAGAGTTATTTAAAGATACATACGCAAGGATGAATTCTAATTGAATGATGAAGAAATTGTTTGAGTTTTATGGCCATAGAACAGTGATTTTCTTGCATCTGTCGGTAATTAAAGGTATATCCGTAGCCGGAAGATAGCTGTTCTTTTTTGTTTATCAATTAACTTGGCTGTGAACAGCGAAATTGAGTCAAGAAAAATGCGGCGACAATGCTTCCACTTCCACATTTTGCAATACAACGAATCGCAATTGGTAACAAAACAAAGCAATTTAAAATCGATTTAGATCTGGTTTTTTGAGTTTTGTTCGAGTTTGTTTTTTTTTTTTTTTGCTTATTTGCTCTATAAAGTTAACTGTTGTATTAGTTATTAGAGTTGGTCGTGCGTCCTTGACAAAAACATAATTAATTAGTTTAATGCTACGCATTCTTACGAAATGAATTAATTAACAAATAACATAAGAGGTAATTATATGAGGCATAAATAACCCCTTAGATATTTAAATGGGTGTGAACTATAAGGTAGGTAAATACTCTTCTCATTAGAATCAATTGCAAACTAAAATTTAGTCAAAATTTATAATTTGCGAGATGATGCAAATCAGACTAAGTTGTTGGACCTAATTTGGCAAGTTTTCGACAAATGAGGCCATCAATTGTGCCTGCAGTTATACTTATATATACTAGTAAAACCAGGCTGAAAGCAAACTAAAAGTAACAATTTAGTTTCTATTTTTTTTGTTGTGCACAAAAATCGTGATTCACAGTTTTACTTGCAAGATTCGATTTTTTTTCGCAACCTATCACATTAACAAAGCCAATAAATTTGTAGAGCTCTTTTGTTTTTCTCATGCCACATTTGGGCGGAGGTGTTTGGCCAGCAACAGAAATAGCAAAAAACAGCAATAACAATAACACAACAAAAATATATAAAAGCAACAACAAATTCTGTTATTTATTCCAGTTTCTTACCTTACGCAGATACAAATCTTTTGTTTGCCGAAGCATAATGAAACCGAAAGTGAAGGTATTTTAATTGTGGGCAGGTTTTTCACTCTTATTCGTATGTACACAAATACAAACATATGTATCTATGTGTATGTGTTCATCTGTGTGAAGGGTGTGTATCTAAAATAAAAAAACGGATATCGTTAAACAAAAAAACTTTGAAATGCGACCGAATTTACAATGGCATTTAAGCCAGACAGGAAAATGCTAAAACTAAAAATACATAAAATATTAATGTATATATACTTTTTTATACCCTTTTTTGCTGGGTATTAAACGCCATTTGACTTGATTAATTTGTAGTTTTTCTCCGTAAGCCAAACAGGCATTCAAAATTGATTTGCAGTAGCTGAACAAATTAACAGGTGTGACTTGATCACAAACTTCGAGAGTTGATCGATAACTTCGCGAGGCAGATAGCTGTGACAAGTTCCAATTCAGATACTTGATAAAGTACCCTCAAATTTAATTTTTTTCTGAGTGCGCGTCCTATCCTCTCGAGCATTGTGTATGAAACCCGACGTGAAGGTACCATGTGCGCCAGCATGTCCCCAAATCTGCATGAGTAACTACCAGGTCAGAAAGTGCAGACCAGCCAAGCAAATGTGGTTTTTATGAGTACTTTCAAGTGGTGGCGTTTAATTTAATTATATGCCCAAATCGGATTAATTCTCTGACATAAGAGCTCAGCAACAAACAGCAAGTGTTTTTTAAGTGTTTTATACCCCAAATTTTTTGTTGCTCAAATGTATTTAACAAAAAAATAAAGCATCACCGATCCCATATTGCTCATATTTTCTTGATCAGGATCAATATCCGACAATAAACAAAAATGTAAATCTCAGAGACTAAAGAAGCTAGGGACTTAGATTAGAAACACCCAAATCATATTCTCAAATAAATATTTTTATTATCAGAAGGTGTAATTATTTTTCATTCGTAGGGCCTGTTTCTACCATAAGAAATGAGTGCAATTGCAGGAATGCTTCAATTTTAGTATGCTAAACTTGCAAATTTGGCAATTAAGTCTGATCAATATAAGTCAAGCAAATAGGTTTAACACTTGCGAGCAGGGTATATCATAGCACACTCGACTACTGCTTTCTTACTATTGAAAATAGAATAAAATATAGGCACTTTTAAATTAAATTTAAAATTATAGCTAAAATTGAATTTGTATCTCATTTAAAGTGTAGTTATACACTTTTTTTTAGTTATATTGCCTATATACTGAGAATGTATTTGGGCAAAAACATTTGCATTCTAGACATATTCTAAATACCTCTGACGCACCCCAGGGCAGTCACCTGTGTCCAGCACCTTTTTACCGATTTATTAATGACCTTACTTCTCAGCTTCAAGTTGTGCCTGATATATAATGACTTGAGCTATCGATGATTACTGCAGGCGGTCTTACCTTCGTTTTTGTATAGTTGAAAAAAGAGTTGGCTTCAATTGAACTGCTCCATTTGCAAGATGATGTCATATTTTATCGTAGCTTAGTTGAGGTTGTAATTTACAAAATCGACGGAATGATTTAAGTTTATTCTTTGACCATAATAACAAACAAAGGACAAGCGTTAATCAAAGAAATTTCATGACTATTTAGTGGAGTATAGAGTATCTTGGTAGTAGATACTCTTTACTTATTTTGAACGTATCTTGACTGTGGTCTCCATCCCAAAGCAGATTGGAATTTGTGCAAAAGAATTTCTTTCTATTTGCTCATCGACGATATAGTTAATATCTACCTTATTCTACAAGTCTCAAGTTATTTCTCTTTAATATTATTTTTACTTTATTCAAGAGTAGATAAGTTTTAAGTTTTTTAATAAAATATCTCATGTACAAGTAAGAAAAAATTATGTATACGAATTTTGGATATTTATTTGCTGAAAAATAATATTTGTGTGTGTACAAATTCTTTTCAAGTGCTTGTAATATTTATATTTTACAAAATTATGACTTACCAATAAGTAATGTAAAAATGTGAGTTATAATCTTCGACTTGATAATTAAATTATTATATATCCTGTCAAGTCAGTTGCAGTTTCCTTATCTATTTTTATTATATTGTACGAGAAATCCCTATTTTTAAATATATAAATAATTATCTTGATATCTTAAATCCATATAAGAAGCTTATGTTTTAATAATATTATAATCTTGTAATCCTCTTATAAAACTTTTTTATATACAGTCAACGTAACCAACTATATTTCACCAAATAATTTTACTGACCTTGTCTAACCTTGGTCGGCCGACCGTTTTAACCACAGACATACACTTATACGTACATACGTACATACATCACTTAGACATTTTAGCTACTTCACCCGAAAACAAATGCAACTTTAAGACCACAATTCACATTTGACTGACAGAGAGGAAATCTGTTTGGGGTGAACCACCGATTAAGTG
This sequence comes from Drosophila fungiperda, assembly GCA_035042345.1. Taxonomy (NCBI): domain Eukaryota; kingdom Metazoa; phylum Arthropoda; class Insecta; order Diptera; family Drosophilidae; genus Drosophila; species Drosophila fungiperda. Next base: position 3,266,705 of record JAWNLM010000216.1, read on the forward strand.
GTTTGAGATGAAAATGCCACAGCTCCACTGCAATGCAAGCCGGTGGTATTTGCAACTTTGTATTTGTAAATTTAGGTGCACATATAATTATCTGCATGCACATGTTTATTTTTTTGGCTGCATTTATACACAAATGTTAAACTAACACAGACTCAAGACTCAAGGCTCCAAATTCCGAAGGGCATTTCTCCACTTTTGTTCACACATAATTTAAAAATAAATACATAAATGATTTACATACTCAAATTAAGTTCAATCATATCAAATTAATTAGTAATTTACCATATCTAATAATTGCCTAAAAAAGTAAAATAACTAATGTAAATTGACTGAAACTAGTCTTGAAATTCTAATTAATATTATTCTTAAATAATAACTAAAGTATCTAGCAATTGGAAAGAAAAATATCAGTATTATTCAGTATAATTATATTTAAAAAAAATTAATTAATCATTATAATGCACACAATTCAATTGAATTTTTTATTATTTCCCTACTTGAATCATAAACTAAAACTGTACAAAATATATTCAATTTAATACAGCAACCAAATTCTCACACTCTTAGCCTCTATTTTGCACAAACCATTTTTAAACAAAGCCAAGTTTTAGACTTTTACTGCACCAAATAACTGTTCAGTCACCCAGCACACACTTTCACCCTTACTTTCCATAAAACACTTCATGCTCTCTACTAGACCAGATTAAATTACCTAACAATTCGACTGAGAATTGAGCACACAAAACTCATCCACCAGCATTACAAAGTCAAAAAATATACCCAATCAATGCAAGAAACAAACGCCACAATTATTGTTTATTATTTATTTAAATTAAACTATGTCTAAGTGTTAATTACTTAGAAAAATAATTAATTAAACAATATATTCATGTATTATCACCTCAATCACTTTATAATAAACTAGTAAAAAATTCTACAATTCAAATTTACTATTGACTCCAAGTTTAGTTAGTATATTTCTAAGAGAAAACTAAACAACTGTTTGAGTTTAAAATTGATTTAAGTGTTTACAAACTTACTTTTAGCTCTAGGCTGAGTTCTTTCAAATAACCTTATTATTGATAAAAATCGGACTTAAATCGACTGAATAGTATTAACCTCGAGAAACGCATTCAAATTTGTATCAATGTGCAGTGTTTTCTATTGTTTTACTATTACAATTCATAAATGGATCAATTTATTTACATGTAAAAAGATACTTATCTACATGTACACACACAAACAAACAAACACATATATTTGAACACATTATGCAAGACTGGGTCCAATAATTGCTTTAGCGTAGGAAAGACAGGAGCAGACAATTTGAATAGAGCCATAAACCAAATCAAAAGCAACTTTCTGATACGATCCTCAAGTAAGGTTAGATTTCGTAGATCGTATACGATATTCAAATGGCTATCGCAGCTGATTTGCTTATGGACTTATGGACTATTGGACGTGCAGACATCTTATATAAGCTTTAAAAATCATATTATTTCATAAGTTATGTAGTTTATTAAAGCACAGTAAAAGCTGAATTAATTTTTGCAAACTAAATTAATAACTTTATATATTCCTGATTTACATACATACATCAAATATGCCACTAGTCTTGCTATGCATTTCTCTCTCTCTCACTCTCTCCCTCTCTCTGTGTTTTAACAAGAGCTTTCTGGTGCTTGAGCTGAAAGTGAAGCTTGAGTCTAAGTCTGAGTTTGAGTTGGAGTTTGAGCTTAAGCTGCTGGCTTAACTGTATTTGTTGCCGCTGCTGCTGCTGCTGCTGCTGCTGCTGCTGTTGCGGTTTGTTGGCTGCAGCAGCAAGCAGGCAAGCAGGCAGGCAAGCAACTTCTTGCGCTCTTTGAAGCCATCGCGTGATTCATTCAGCCATTCCCCTTTTGGTCGTAAGCTCGATCGAAACAGCTTGCAGCGAGTGTTGTGTTGGTCTCGAAAGATTTAATATAGTCAGATCGGTTTGCCTGGTGGCAGTCAGTTTAGTGCTTAGAAGCGGTGCGCGTGCTTCGCCAAAACGCAGTGCAGCAGCCTCTATTTTCAACTAGTATTTTCGTTTCTTCGGTTTTCTTGTGCTCCCCAAGTGGTCATCTAAGCCAATACTGTCAAAATATATTCGACATCCTGTTTTTGACCAAGAAAACTAGTCCCGATTATTGTTGCGAATATATTCTCAGCTAGTGTTTTTCTCAAGTGTGCGCTGTGTGAAAATCAAAATTCAAAACTAAATTTGCAAAATGTTATCAAAGTGCGCCATGTCGCAAAAGGGATTAAAACACTTAATTGCAGTTGTGGCTCTAATTGCCTACTTACTCTCGGATTTACCAGTGGCTCAAGCTGTCCGCGTCGGTGCCCCACAACAACCGCAACGCGCCAAAGGTAAGCCAAATAATAATAATTACCGCCAAAATTATATATCTATATACAAACATTAAAATAAAAATAAAATCTTATCAAAACAAGCCCCTCGATTTGAATAAAGTAACCAATTGTTTATTGAATGAATAAATAATGAATAATAATAAAGTGCTTAGGTCCATTACTCAAGTGCAATTCTTTAGGGATTTCTTTTTAATTTGCAAAACCAGTTAAAGTCCAGTTAGATCTGCTAGTAAAACTCGCGTTTGTCTCGCATGAGAGCGACGGAGAGAGAAATAGCAAACAAATTTCAATCTTAATTAAATTTAATTAACAATGGCGAAGTGGCCTTGTGCATGGTCCGAGGAGCACTTTCATTTTTTTTTTGCAATTTTATTTACGCTGAGGAAAACAAACGTGGCGTATGCTTTATATGCAAACGGATGTACATATGTACGAGTAAATATGTATGTTTGTACGCAAGCCATCCAACAAGCATAACAAGTTATTAATGGCACACACACACAAACACACACGCACTGCAAAAGTGTCAATAACACGATTTATATTAGATGTGCATTGTTATAGTGTTAAGCATAAAGCCGTCACTTTCCATTTATCACCCATCCGTACCACTGTATGACATCCAAATCACTCGAAATTAACATCTCTGTTGTAGTGCCAAAGTTCACAAACAAAAATCGATAAAATCGAAAAAAAAAAAAAGGAAAGAGCAGTAAGCAAAATAAAAGCAACGATCGACCTGCCTTTATGAAGTGGAAAACAATAATTACAAAATAATAGAAAGTCTTGCATATTACTCTATAGCTTATTAAGCTTAGTTATATATTTTCAAACACCTCGACGGGTTATGATCCAAGTCAAAATCTGAACTCTTAAAATTCGTGAAAGTTCGCAACGAAATTTTAGCCAACTTTATCGGCTATCATCTTAATCAGCTTTATGCAGTTATATGCACTACATCTCTCTCTATCTCCCTATCTCTTTCCCTCTATCTAGCTTTATTTCTATCTCTGTCACTTTTGTGGAAAATTGAAAATTGTACACATTGTATTTTATGATAAGTCATTCCAAGCAGCTTTATTCAGTTGTCTCAAACAACTAACGACTAAAAGTGTTGAACAAACTGAACAGATCCGTATGCATTAATATAATACATGTGTGTATATATATATATATATATATAGCAACATGGACAGTTAAACTTGACATTCGCATGTCTCCGAGAGGCCGATTGATGTAGACAGAGAGAGAGAAATGGATCTATTGTGTATTAAATAAATTGCAACTGTCAGTTGCCGTGTCTCCATTGTCAGTCCCAGCTGGGGGGGCTTAGATTCCGTGTGAACATGTTTATTGTGGTATTGCATGTGTTTATTGCTTTTATACAAAAGAGGCAAACAAACATGATTGTCATTGACACGAACTTGCATACGTTTTAGAAAACCCAATCAGCTAGAAAGGGGAACAAGTGGTTTTTTTCAACTTGTTCGAATTTGTCACTGCCAAAAAATGCAAATGTTCAACAAATGAATGCCATGACTAAGAGACAGATCCCTAGTGAAATCCCAGTGAGCATTTAAAACAAAATACATGGTTAAAATAAATAAGAACAAACATTTGTCATTGACTTGATTCCCTGAAGTAGAACATTGAAAACCCGTTTGAACCTGCTCGTCAACTGGGCATTTGGGAAATAACATTAAAATACAGAAATTATTGCTTAATTTGTTGTAAAATCGGAACTGATCTAATTCGATTTTTTTATTACCTCCATCAAAAATAATTGCAACGATATTTGAATTTGGCTTTAAGTGATTTCTGCTGTTCAGTCATAGCCAACATTCAGTTTCAGCGCAGCTCTTAGAAAATGTATTGCAATTATGACAAAAGGAAGTTTGTAAATGGTGCAAGGCACATATTGTTTTTTTGTTTTTTGGTCGTTAGACAAGTATTTGTTGGTTATCTAACCAAATTCCTACAAATTGTTGTACACAGCCCAGGCAATTATCAATGCTGCCTATTTGAAGTAAATTGCTATGCAGATTCGATATTTCAAAAGTTGCTTTTTTCTCTATATTTTTTTTTTATTGGTAGTATCAATACACTTGTAAACCTACTTACGTAATCATGTGTGGCATTCCGCAGAGACTTAAAGGAGTTTACAATCTACTGTTTGCAGTTTTTTTTTTGTGCATATCTAAAAAACTTTGTTAATATTGCCTGCTTTTTAAATGCAACCTTAGTTTTAATTAATATATTTTGATACTTTTCGTTTAATAGAAAATTCAGAAATAGATTTTCAATCAAATATGCATATTTTTTTTTTTATCTATTTGCCTTTTTTGTGATTGATTACGAGTAACCGGGTTTGTTGTTATTGTTGTAGTTGTAGTTGTAGTGCAGCCACACCTCAAAATATCAAAATCAAAACTGAAACTACGACGTTTGGCGGCTGCTGTGAGCACGTTTGTCAAAATTGGCTCTGATGTCTTAGCCCGTCTAGCGAGCAGTGCACAAAAAGCAAGCCCAACTTAAAACTGAACGCAATATGGGTGTAATTATTATAAAATAAAAATCGAACTAAAATCGCAGCGGAAAACTACTCTAATTTCCTGCATGGCGACACACATTTATGCATACACTGCTCACACACATACATTCACATAAATACATATATGCCAATGTATCTTTTCTCACATCTCGTACTAAGCAAGTATCCGCAGTGTTGTATGGGAACCTGACAAAAGTAGGAAGTAGCATGTGGCACATAAAAAGAGTTGAGCCTAAAAAGGCGGGCAACTCTTTGACTAACTACCTAATTACAGACAAATCATAATATTCACACAAAAGTTATGCAAAGACAATTTCGAATGTATGCAAGTATTTTGTTTCAATAAATATTGTTAAATATTTGAATATAAAAGAGAAAAATGTGCAAGACAACATTGTAAAAACCTAGAATTATGTTTTACATTGTCTTATATATTTAAGTAAGTACTCTTCGTGAATTCGATTTTTTAAATAATTTATTTTAATTTAATTTAGTTCATAAATATATTTATGTATGTATATATATATACTGTTGTTATATATGTTATGTATATGAATACATCAAATTAGGGCAAATGAGTAGTTACATTAACATGCCCATTAATGGTGATACGACTATGTAGAACATTTTTTACATACATATTTAATGCATTACAAATGGCACACACTCAGAAAAAAATTCGAAAAATTGTACATAATGCAAATGGGCATTGCAATACAATTAGCATATAGTTATTTGTCGCCTGTCGTATACTTAATATCACATCCGTGATCACAGGTGCGTATACATAATATTTCAGTCTTTGGGCTGCAATAAATACAGATTAGTAGCTGAATGAGTGAATGTGTGAACGTTGAATTATTTATGCAAATATGCGTACATCATCGAAACACGTACATACATGCATACATACCTACATACATATTTAGATATTATTTAGGTACACATGCCAAAAATTCAAATTCCAAAAGCAAACCCGTTGAACCCGTTGCAAAAACTGAATCTGTATTTGGGCGCTGAGATTGAGATACATATTTTACTTTTTTGCACAAGCAAATGTCACGTTCGGATTTAGTTTTGTTTTTTGAGTTTTAGCAGACGTTGCGACATAATATATATATATATATGTGCATATGCATAATTATATGCATACATCAACGAAATATGCAAAACATTAATTCTTATAACCTGATATTGTCATTGCCAAGAATAAATGATTAAAGGCACTCAACACACATTTAAGCCATAAGGATGGAATTCAAACGGGTTTCTCAGCTATCCACCTGACATGCACGTAGCTTTTGTTATCTGGCTAACTGATTCCACACACATCGCAACCCAAATCTTGTCAGCCGTCAACTTTTCCAAAGTTTCCGAATTGCAAATATATCTTTGTCTATTATGTGTCTATTTTTTCTCTCTCTTTTTTATGTGCATATTGCGTCTAATGCATGTATAAACAACGATCAGCCCAAATGTAGCATCTGCATATGCTATTTAAGTTTAAAAACAATTTGCAAAACAGATACCAAAGAAAAAAAAGTTGATAATCACATAACATATATATATATATATAAATAAATTAGTTTTATGACAATTGTTGATTATAAAGTAGGAAGCAAATTTAACGATTATTATTCACAATTATCAAGATCAAGCTAAGTTTTTGGCGAATTTTTGTATGCCAATTTATGCATTTGGTGACATAACTGGGTCAAAATCACGCAAATTTACGCGAATTTAGCAATTCCTTTTCGGTTTCAAATACACGTTTATAAATGCGAAATGCCTTAAAGTGTGCAAAAATTATACAAATGTTGTTATACATTTATTCGATACACAAATACATATATATACATGTGGCAATTTAATTAGCATTGCAAACCTTTTGCGAATTTCTTGCAAATCAAAATCAATCGCAATCTCCGCCTCGTCTCGCCTAACCTCGCCGCCACCATGCCCCCGAGCCCCTGTCCCTGGTGTAGCAATACCCTTGTGCTTCAAATCTGGCTAATAAATTGCGTCGAGCTAAACCAAACGATCATTGCGAAACCGCTGCCCATAAAACTGGCATCAAGTAGCGAAATATTCGCTACAACCTTGAGGCAGAGTCCGAGCAATGGTAACCAGCCACTGTTTATGACAATTTCATTTTCATTTTATGTGTCCAAATGCTGAGCACAGCTGTAAAAGGGTGTCCGACTTGGCCAATATATCTGAAAGTTCAGCAGCCTGCAATGAACTTGGGAATTCCAGTTAGAACTATTTACTTTCACTGGCGAACGGCGTGCTAACAGAAACAATCAACAAAGTTCTGCACTAACGAAATAAACAGGTTAAAAACATTTTCGCTTTTTATAGCACTGGGTATTATTAGAAATTCGTGTTAAAATTCAGATTTAAGCAGGTTGAATCTTTTTTTGTTTGTTGATTTGACATTGAAGAACCCTTTGGAACCCTTCTGATTATATTTTTTGTAATATTTGTATAAAATAGCTGTCACCTAGAATTCATATTCAACAGTTAAATTAATGAAACTGCTAAACACTTCAAAAGGGAATATGTGAAATCAAGTTTTAAGATCATAATGTACATATTTAAGAAAAAAAAATATTAATTAAATATAAATAATTTTTAAATTATGTATTTTTTCACTGGAAGCATTTGTTTTTTAGATTGTAAACTGTCAAAACTGGAAGTGTTATAAAATAAACAATATTAATGTTGAGTTATATTTTTAGAATACAGGTTAAGACTGGTTTGGTTTCACTCTTGGATTGAATGGAAATATTATGCATGTGCATTCCGTTCTGCAAAGATATTTAAGAGCAATTTGTAAAATTTTATTTATGTTTAATATATAACATAAGAAAATAGATGTAATTAACAATGTGTGTCTTTTGAGGTCAATAATTGTCAAGGGAGAAACTTTGATTTTAAATGATGGAAATTACTGCTACTTAAATAAAACTCAGTGTTTAAAGTTTAATGAACTAAATAGTAGTTTTTCTAATTACTGTGGTAGAACAAGTTAGTTGGTCTGATTGAAATCGTTTTTGTTCTAGACCAGAACGAAAAATGTAAGAAAAAACCACAATTTACATAAAAATGCTGCAACTTTTGTGTTGAGCATAGAAATGTCATTCAATTCATAAAATAAAATTAATGTGTGCAGGTGAATTGACGTCTGCCAAATGTATGCAAAGTTGGTTGTTATTTTGTTGTTTTCTCTTCTCCTTTTGTGTTATTTTAATGTGTACAGGGTATTAAGCAGAAAGAGCATTTAAGTGACAGCTGCATGTGTCAAACTGCACTTAATTCTCGACTACATAAATAATTTGGGTCAACTTTAATGCAACAGCGGACAAATCAAAATAGCCCGCAAAACACGACAACTCAAAACTAGTTAACGTTGTAGCTGAAGTTGTACATATATTTATATATGTATATATATATAAATAGAGAAATAGATATATAATTTGTGTATGTACATTAATACGAGTAGTTGAAGTTACACACAACACACTCATGCAACGATTGAGTTGTATACTTATATTTGTTCGTATGTAAGCAAAATGGAACAGAAAACTTGTTGCGGCAAAAGCAACAGCGGCAACTACACTGCTGTGTATGTGTGTGTGTGTGTGTGTTGGCCAAAACATTGTTGCAAATGAACTCGGCTATAAAGTCGACCGCAAGTTGGCGTCGCAGCTATCTATCTATCCATTCATTTTCAGCTTCATTCAGCAGCAAGGCAGCCCAAAGCCAAAGCCGAAGTAAAATACAAACACACACACACACACAAATCCACACACTCACACACAGACACCACCAACGAGCCACAAGTAACCGTAATCCGAATTGTGGCCACCACAGTGTGGCTAATTTGTCAACATTTGCACGCACAGTAGTTCCAAAACATCGCTCGTCAATAATAAACAAATAAACTAGAAATATTGGCATCTTTATACTATTTGTTATTCAGTAGTTGAGAAAATGCACCGATGATTATATACCAACTCATTCATAAATAATTTTTAAACGTATAAACTGTGTTTCTAATTGATAAAAATAGAGTATTATTATTATGCAGTTGTGGATGATTGTGAGTTCCCTTTGGAATGCAAATCAAATTGGCTTATGCCCTCTGGAAGCCAAACAAAAGAAAACCACAAAACATTTATTCATTTCAGTGAATGACATTTTTAGTAAGGTATATTTTCGTTGCAGCACTCAAACTACCATTAATCTTACTTTTTGAACCGACTCAAATCCAGACAACCAGCTAAAATTTGCTTTTACAGCTAACTCTGCTAGCCTGTTTGGCAATGATGCATAAAATGTGTCATTCGTTCAGTATACTTAGTAGCAGCTACTAGTTATTGTATCTCTACTAACTTTCACTTAAATACTTGTGATAAACGAGAGGCATCACAAACTTTGACTATAGGCATAAATATAGCTATTGACATCAACATGCTTTCAAAATTTAAACAAAGAGGCTGAACACTCATTTGAAATTTCAGCTGACCTCAAATTTAAATCCATTAAGTAGAAGGAATGCAATAACTGCAATAAGATTATGCAAATTTACGAAAATTCATTTAAGATAAGTTTAAATGGATTTTTCATAGTTTTTTTTTTGCAAATTTTCCGCTGGGAAAACTAACAAACTAATTGCAATGAGCGTTTTGCACGATTTGCGTTTTGGTATTGAGTTCAGCAAAAAAAAAAGGCAGCAAAAGTTTGCTTGCAGCTACTGTAGGACAGATAGCAAGCAATCAGATTTGTATGCTATTTATTTTTGAGTTCACTCTAGTCTCCAAAATTTTGTTTATACACTAAAAGCCGTGTTAACACACAGCACAAAACTTCAAAAGTACTATTACCAAATTTCGAATCGAGAGGCGAGCGGCGAGCTGGACGCCTACGATAATATGCCAAGACAACAGCGTGACCAGGAAGTTGGCTGCGAATTGGAGAATGTGGCCATTGTGCTGACACAGTACCGAACAGAAAACACAAAAGCCGAAAAAAAACCTATGACAGACAGTATACCCTTTCAATACCGGACGAACTCACAATACACAATATCGAGAGATTGTTGTTGATCATTGGGTTGTTGGTAATATTGAAAGGTATTTTTGTGTGGCTCAACGGCTTTCCAAAACACATGGTGTCGATACAATATACGACGTACAATAGTAAACATATATAATACATCAAGGTGGGAGACCCATTGAAGGGACAAGCCCAGATGGAAAGTGCATTAAATAGAAAAAAGACAATAATACGCTGTGGATTATTTTATAAGCTTATATAATTTTGTCTTGATTAGCATAAGTAAAGACAAAATAAAGAAATCAGAAAACGAAGGCACTAGTTAAGATTGTTCGTCTTATATACATAGTATATAAAGTGAGCGCTGGTTATCAGCGTGAACCCACAATCCATTTAAGTTTTATTTAGGTTATTAGTACCAAAGTAGGAGTACCCAGGTAGTTGGACCCACGTAGTAGTACCCAAGTAGTAGTACCCAAGTAATGGTACCCTAGTAGATCCGGTACGCAGACAATTGCATTTAAAAATCGTTGCTGAGCTGTTACAAAATATTCACATGATTTACAAAAAAGGGGGCCAAGCAAAATTATTATTTGAATGAACTCGTGTCTTGTGGGGTCTGTGACAATTGCGCAGTTAAACCAATTTAACTATTCAAAAGAATGTTAACACATCCACTGAGCATAATTGTGGGAGAAAAACCGACACTTAAATGTGAACATTACCATTTTATATAATACATAAACGCTGCACTCAATACAAAATTGTATTTGCAAGATGAAATTTTCGCAGTGTCTCTTCTGTGTAAAAAGAGAAAAGATTGACGTTATCTGTGTATCTGAAAATATGTATTTAATGTGCTCATTTGCAATATACACTGAAATTTATTTTTATTCCAATAAAAATACTAAGTATAACGCCGCTGTTCTAACTTTATTTATTTTTCATAATCTCGCGAGATTTGAAAGGTCAGCTTATGCATAATTTTTTGGCATATTGCTAAACATAAAACTTTATGGGTGTGTCCGACAATTCATATAAATTTAATATATATATATATAACTGTATATATATATATTTGTGTGTGCATAAATATGAAATATAAGTAATATATAACTAAGGCAGCGGATATAAAATCTCGAAAGCAAATTGAAAATATTAAAATATGTGAAAAATAACCGAATTATAACCTTCAAAGCACAATCTAATTTTGATATTAAAATACTAATAAGCAGGCCAATTTAAAATATGAAATATTCGAAAATAGCCAAGAAGTACAGTCTTTGTTTGAATTTGTTGTTTATTGTTTACTGTCAAAAGTTGGGCACTAATTTAACAACTAATTTGATCAACATTCCATTGAACTGCATGCAAAGACCAAGTATGATCTCAACAAGTGTGCTCGACTATATGATACCCACTACTTTTTTTTTTTATTAAATTCTTGTGTAAATTTAAGCAACAGGATGAGTTTGCAAACTCATTTAAATATTAGTACTTTTTTCCCCCTATTGAATGCAATTGCTTAATTTTTATATATGTTGTTTTTTTTTTAATTATCAGTTAGCAGGGTATTATTAGTGAATTATTAAAGTGAATTGGTGTTAAATGCAAATGTGGTCACCGAGCTGGTTTCGACTACTTATTTCTCATTAATTTGCATATCATACCACATACAATTTATATTTATGTACTAAGTCTGTTGAGCAACAATTTGGGCTCACTTTGTTTTTGTTTAGTGCAAAAGCAGTTAGCAACAAACTCAACAATGACAATTGTTAACTCAGCATTTCTGTCGAGTTTTATTCTCAAAACTCTGCTCTTATTTTAATCGAGATAATTCGCCTGATTTTATTTTAGATGTGGAGCAAATGATATTGTCGTCGGGCTGTGCTTTATGTGATTTCACATCACGATGTGTGTTCTACATACGTGCATGGAAAAAACTCTCATCAATCAAAGAAATACATATATAAAAAAATTAATTAAACTGAAAATTACACGAGATTTCCTTCGATCATAAAAAAAGTTCCTTATGATCGCATCGAGACAGAAAGTAAATCAATGAGCTACTAAATACAATAAATAAATTGGCTGTCTTGGGAGCTAAATGGCGAAAATGGAGAATGTAGATTGGTCTTGGCTACGTCTAAGCTCACATTCCAAAAATTATATGCGATTTGGAAAACCGGTCTCAATCAATGCATAGGCCTAGGCGAAAGAGGAATCATGGTATAGTATGTCTAGACATCTAGACTATCTAGCTAAGTACAACGAGTTTACTACACATACTTGTGGTATAATATATGTATGTGCACACACACACACACACATACACACGGTTGCTTGGGCAACCGGGCTGCGTGCGAACCTGTTGCGAGTCATATACTACAGGCTAGGCAAAAAAAAATTAAAATGGAAATGGCAACAGAAATACAGAAAACCGCAGCGAACGAAAGTGCTTCTGGCGCTGCTGCTGCTGCTGCCACTGCTGGTGGCAAGTGAGCCAGCTGCAAACTACTAGACAGCCAAGTTGCCCGATCGCGTTGGCCAGTTGGCCAGGCGATGCTAGTGCCGTTATTTATGTATGACCTAAATTGATTTGTGCACAGGCCAAACCTGGCTAACTGGAGCATTCGTTCAACTGGACCGATTCGAATACAGGTGCTTCCTGCTCACGAACTCAATTGCGATGCATTTGATGTATTCATTTCTTGTTTTTATATTTTCCCTGCTCGTTGCAAAATAGCAAAACAAGTACAACTAAGTATTGTTTAATATATATACCGACTGGTTATATATATTTGGTTTTACTATGGCACTCGTAGTGTTGTCCCCACGTCCGTACACATTTTTTTATTGCATTTTTTTTTTTTGTGAGCTAGTGTGTGTGTCAGAACGGTTAGTACGTGACGCTGCCTGCGGCATTTGGGTCAAAATATTGGTCTTAGTTTTCAACTCGTTTGAGCACAACTATTTCATTGGATTTCGCAAGCTGGTTTAACCGATTGACAACCAGAAATTCCTAAATATAAATCGATAAATTAGCCACTTCCAGATGGAATAGGAAGCGTTAGCAGATCTTTTAATATAACACTTATGGTAGTTTTAAATAGCTCGTCTTATGCATATTTAAAAAAGAACATGTATATAATATTAATAATAAGTAAATAGGGTAAAGTAACATATAAGAAAATATATTTACGCTTTAAGTAATACGAAATAGCTCAAAAAATATGTGTAATGTAATGTAATTTGTGAATTTGTGTAATGTGTTATAATTTGATTTTTTAAATGTTTTACTTTATAAATAAAAAAAAATTAACTAACTTAATTAATTAAAGTCTTATTTTATTAATTTCCGTATAGAAAATATAGACATATAATAAGTGAAATTTAATCTGATTCTTACAAGAAATTCAGTTTTATTTGCTTAACTGATTGAGATATAAGAACCAGTACCAGTAAATTTGAAATCAATATAAATATGGTCTGATTGAATAGTTTCTATATCGTTAGTTTTTGTAGCGTTAACCAGCTGGCTTGCAAACTGACAGCAGCTCAATGTCATATTAGAATCGAGAGATCGCATTCCTGTAAACCAGAACGTAGTTAGTGGTTAGTACCTATTAATTGGACATGACATATCACTCGGGCAAAATGTTATAATTAGTGGCAGCCAGGTCCAGTTGGACAGCTTTTAAATGATCTGCTTCTGATGTGGACTGCCCGTCTGCAAGCCAAGATTATCAAGTATGGGTAATAATTTTTGCTTTGATTGCCGACACGCAATGCAAATGACGAAAACAGCGAATAGCAATTACCAAATATGCTGTATTTGGTATTGGCCATTATCGATTGCCATATTTTTTCTTATACTTGCGCTTATTACCAATTTTGACAGGCGCACTCCCATTTCTGCTGACTCAGCTGGTTATAAGCATTTTGAAATTATGGAAAATTACAAAAGTTTTCACTCGGTCAGCTGGAGTATATAATAATTTTCCCTCTCACATAATTACAAGCACTGTGCGCCCAAAAGAAAATGCTTTCAAAATAATAATAAAAATTATTTCGAGGACGCTGGCAAGACGCGTGCCGTATCGCAGATCCGTATGCTGGTCTATTATAATGGCAAATTGCGAAGTTCAATAGTTTCCGCATTACAACAATAAAAAAATACGGAATTTGATTTATAAATTTATATTAGTCATGGGTTTTACCCAGAAACCCAAATTGGTCATACGAAAAATGAATAAATAAAAGATATATATATACATATTTATATTTGTTACATAAGATTATTATTATAAGATTATCCCCTCTTTGAAGTCGTTTTATTTTATTGAGTTATTGAATCTTAAATATGTACATATATATATTGGATGTTTAAAAAACCATAACATCTACATATTCGTTAACCATTTTTGATAATCAACTAGGTTTCTAATTGTTTGTTATAGTTTATGGATTAATTTTTGCATGAAATTATTTAACTAAACGCTTTAAACTAGCTTTTGATTCTTTGTTTCTTCTTGATTTTGAATGAATCTATATACGGCAAAGAGGGGTTGTAAAAAAAGTTTTATGTTTATATTAGTAAAGCAGAAATACCTTAAGTGGTAAATGTGGGCTACTAATAAACAGTTCACAGGAATAAACTATAAATAAAAGTTAGTGGAGTGAAAGGTAAAGATAAAGTTATGTTGAGCATATAGTAACATGTGTATAAATACCGTTTATGAACAAGAAAAAGAAATCTGGCACTTTCTTTAGACCAAATCTAATAATGATATGACCACGGCATAAAAGATCATTCATTTCCCTTTCACTTCATAACGTGTGTGCGTGTGTGTGTCGAATGTGTGTAACGAGTACCTTATAAGTACCTTACATATACGTATACATATTTATATAGATGTATAAATTTGTGTATATGATTATGCATCTGTAACAGTAAATAACGCACAAATACGCAAGTTAAATAAATAGGAACATGGACGTGTAAAAATACAATTTACACACACGCTAGCCAATTAAATACAAATACTAGCCAACTTTTGGCTAAAGTGGAAAAAGCATCTAACAATTGTGAAATCTGCAGTGACTTGGCCGCATCAACAGCAACAGAAACAGCAAAAGCAAAAGCACCAATAACAACAACAACAACAACAACAATAAGATCAACAACAGCAACAACAACCGCAACATCAACATGAAAATGAAATTAAATGCTCATAAAAAGCAAACGCAATGAGACCGTAACAATTTTTTGCGTCTCTCTCTCTCCGCCTGCCTCGTCTGCGTCGTGGTTCGTCATAACTGACAGCGATTCTTTGAAAGGGCGGGAACCGAAATGAATCGAAACTGTTAGCCGGCTAATAAGTTGGATTTTTTCTGATTAAAGCTGGCTTTTTTAACCTGCGGCTTTTGTTGCATTAAATCAATGTTCGCTCGTGCGTCTCGAAATGCCACAAGTGCAACAACACAAAGTGTCTGTGCCAGCCGAATCGAAGCTAATTCATTTTGTGAACTTAACCCCAACCCCGAAATAATATGTATGCAAAAATGCTGCAATTCATTGAGATCTTCATCAAACGATCTATGTTGATTTTTTATGTGCATCATTTTTAATTAGTTGTCAGTTTTTTGTTATTTTTTGATTATTAGAATGTCAATGCGAGTGTTTGCTATTTTGATGCCTCAAGTTGATGCAGTTGTCTGACATTTTCACATACTCATAATTAACGGTTACCGTCTGGGGTTTGTTGCTGCATGCAACATTTATTGTTGTTACTGTTGCAGTTTTTTTTTTCATTGTCTCAGCCTCCGTTTCAGTTTCAGTTTCAGCTTCAGCTTCAGCCGTTATCTCGCTCTCCTTTCGCTTTCCATCTCACTCGCTCACTCCATCACTCTCTCTGTCTCTGTCACTCTCACTCTTACAGAGCGACTAATTGTCAAGCGTCGGCATCGCCATTGTTATTTTTTGTGTGTATTTCATTTCATTTTCTTGTTTTTCCCCACGTTTTTTCTTCAATCTCTTTCTTGCACATATTTTTTATTTTGATATATCTCTTTTTTTTCGTCGTTGTTTTTGGCATAATGTTGTGCACGTGAATGGAACACCGGCCACCGGCACGGTACACTGCAGTTGCCAATTTCAGAAAAAAAAAACAATGAGTTGTACTTGCACGCACACACACACATATACACACACAGACTCACTCGCTGGCTAAAAACAATGCGGAAGACATTTGACCATATTTCTAAAGGTGTTTGGTCACCAATTTAGTGGTATGCCTGCAACAAACATGTGCCTTTGAATTTAATTACTAAATCACTCCGTCCTCAATTATTAAACGTGTTTTTAAACAAAAAAAAATTCAAAATAATATAGAAATTAAAGTTAAAAACTAAATGATATATATTTTAAGGGAGTAATTAAATATCAAATTAAAATGCGTATACAATTAGATAACATTAGTGATATAATGAACTAAAATATAAAATACAACATTTATTGCAAGTATTGCGAAAACGCTGAAATCACAAATTAGACCAAAAAATGATAAGGCGTTGTTAGCTTAGTAATAAGGAGAGCATTACATACAGAAAAGGGATAAGAAATGTTTACAAGCCAAAAATTGTCAGCTGTCAGGACGATTTATTCCAATTGTCTTTATGTGAAACTCTGGTTTACTGGCGTGAAAAGGCCTAAGCCTTGTATAAATGAAGCTTTACAAAATAATTGTGTTAAAATATCTCTTATGAGTTCGCTGTTTATGGCCTACTTTCAGTCATTAACAGTGGGTGGCCCTGAACTTAACTCGTAATGCCCATCCCGTCCAGCTGCACACACACGTATTTTATATTTAATACATATATTTGTGTTTACTATACGATTTGACAAGTTCGATGCACGCAAAGGTCTACAAAAGAAATACGAGGAAGAGGCAGACAGACAGACAGTGAGAGAGATGAGATGAGAGAGGACAACAATAACAACAACAATAATGGTCACTAAGAGTCGGAGAAATAAAATAAAAATTGACAAAGCGTCAATTAAATGGCGTCTTTAACTTAAGTGAACACTCCAACTGTGAGCTGGTTATGAGCAACTCATTCATCTCCAAGCATCTCCGAGTGGCATCAATGAATGAGCAATGTGAATCGTAAGCCGACTTGTCTGATTTTATAAAATACTCTCTTGTCCATAAGCAGCTAAATTATTGGCGAAGTTTATTGTATTTTGTGGCCCTAGTCGGCTTAATTTGCATCATGTTCAAATTAGCGCATTTACGGCATAAAAGGTAATTCAAGTTTGTTTAATTTGGTTGTTTTCACATTAAGCTAATGATAAAAAATAAAGGAGAAGTTTCTAAAAAAAAAAACAAATGTGTGGCTTTCTAAGAACCTGTGATCGAAATTTTCTTTCTAATTCCA
Source organism: Drosophila fungiperda (assembly GCA_035042345.1). Taxonomy (NCBI): domain Eukaryota; kingdom Metazoa; phylum Arthropoda; class Insecta; order Diptera; family Drosophilidae; genus Drosophila; species Drosophila fungiperda. Next base: position 3,284,154 of record JAWNLM010000216.1, read on the forward strand.
CGTGCGATTATGTATATTTTTACAAGCTGTTTTTATATAGTATTTTTTTTATTATTAATTTTTCATCTCACTAAAACATTTTCTGTTTTCTATGCAATTTAATTTAACAACAATTTTCTAAGTTTAATTTACTTTCTGATTGTACATAATATCAATCCCGGTCGAAAATTTCTTGCTTTTGTACGAATGCAAAATGATGAAAAACTGTAGGTTAAACTTGACTTCTTGACTTCTGGGTGAAAATGACAGTCCATGTTTTCATTTCTGAATCGATCTTAACTTTTCTTTATTGAATTTATTTTGCAAGTAATTCTAATAAAATAAACGAACAATGACAATTGCAGTAAAACTTCAATTAAATATTGAATTATTAATTTTGACAATTTTGCACTTGGACTTTACAATATTTATAGCATTATTATATGAATTGAATTATTTGCTTACGAAATTATATGTATATAAGCAAATTCTTTATTAATACACATGCCACATGCCAATAATTCACTTGACCACACCTTCCATCTTTATATGTTTTGTTGTATAAGCAAGAGGTCCATCGAGGTCAATTTATGAACATACTTCAAATACTAACCGCCCAATAAAAATAAAAAAATCCTCCAGTTTATTATGTAAAGCATTCAATCAAATGTGGTTGTCTCGCAAATGAACAGAAGGTCGTGGCTTTCAATTACCCTACTTATTAAATACATATACACATTATAGAAAGAGATCAGTCAACAATGTGACGCTGCCCCTTCCAATCACAATGGCAGCCAAAAACATTTACAATTTGGGTTATTTGCATGAATTGGTTTCCAGTAGAATGTAAAATGATCTTTTGATCGAAGCAAATCGAGTCATAAGTCAGTTTGTCTACTTCTCTTCTTAGTTTGTTTTTCAGTTTATTCTTACCTTATGTAATTAATAATACAAATAAAATTATTACAACACATTTTAATTGGTCATGCATCACTGGAAAGTTAACTAGCTGCAATTCCAAAATTAAATAATGACACAACACTTCCACAAAGTAAAATAAATATGGCAAAAAAGAAAAAACGACGACGACGTCAACCACATCAAAGAAATAAAAAAAAAGTAATAAAATCGCATATGTTTCATAACTGTAGATTGTGGAAAGTCGTAAAGGTTTGGTAAGGTAAATCCAGTGAACTGTGCCACACAATTGACTAAGTGCTACATAACTAATATTTGCCGCACAGTCGCCCCACAATGGCAGCACCGTCTTCACAACTTCACAATGAAAAGCCAAATCGGCGTTTTAGTTATCTCGTTTTCCCATCGTTCAAACTGTGGCTTGGTTCTCCGGTTTCCATTTTTTTTTTTCACAATATTCATTTTTTAGTATTTCTAATTTAGTACATAATTTAAGATAATTTCATAGTTAAATTAATGAACAACACTTGAATTTAAGCTACGAGTGAAACACTTTAATTTTATATAAAATTTACCAACGGATAGTTTATAAATCAGATAATTTAAAATTAAAGTAATTTCATACATTGGAGAAATACATAAATTCAAATACGAAAAATAAATTAAGAAAAGTCAAATTAAATGCATAACTAATTTAACATATATAATATTATATATAAAATAGCAAAATAATTAAATCTAATTTTGAAATTCGAATTGTCAATTTTTAATGTATATTTAGTATGAATTATATTCGGATCGTTTAGGAAATAAATGAAAACGTGGAAAGGAAAACTCACACCAAGTACATTAAAAGTTACGTAGCATTGAAATCCATTCATATTAAAAGGATTATAACTGTAAACTAAAACGTTAAATCGGTTGATCTGAACCTTGGCCCACGTTTTTTTTGGCTAAGTGTCTATTATCATCTAGACCATTTGGCAAATGCTACGAGGTGGGCGTGAATAGGGCGCTACGCTCACAATGGGCGTTTTAAACATGACTCATGCACCTTCTATTCACAAAAAATATAAAAAAAAATAGGAAAAAAATGAAATATTTGAGTGCTACACATTTTTGTGTGAGCAAGGTTTTTTGGCAGCGTTCAAAGTGAAAGTTCGCTTGGGCAGTGGACTCCGATGCCGAGAAACACGCCCGAAACAATTCAAATAGGCGCCAGCAAATAAAACTTATTGCGACCTTGCTGCAGAGCAACCCTAGCAATAGCAAGTATCAACATGTAAAAGGAGTAACAGTTATTGTTATAATAATAACAATAATGTTAGTAAAAGTAATAATTGTAATAACACTGAGACAAATCAAAAAACCAGATTATAAGCAACACTACCCATAGGCCATAGGCAATGATTGCGCAACATCCTACAGATTGACTGGCTAGCTGTCTATCTATCTGGCTAGCTGGCTAACTGGCTGACTGGCTGTCTATTTACCTGACTAGCAGCATTACGAGCACTGCGAAAATAATTAAATTACGACCGCACATCCTATGCCACCCATTGGCTGGAACGTGAGCGCATTTCAGACAACAAACCATTGCCAGGTGACCATAACCCCAGCTGGAAAATAATAACTGCAAAAATTTGACACCTCAACTAATACTAATCTAACCCAAACAAACTGTGCCTAATGAACACTTAACCCCTGTACGAGATAATAACTGACAAGAAAGGAAAAAAATGCCAAAAATGGATTGAATATCTGATTAACTTTCACTTTGATCGTTTACAAATCTATTAAGATTTATGGGCGTCCCACAAGCCCACGCTATATATTTTGTTGCGCTTGTATGTCCGGCTTGAATGTTGCAATTGTTGCCACTCACAATGTTAAGTATATGTAAATGTAAGGCACTGAGCCATCGAGTAGTGGATATGACAGGGCTGGCCCAGACAGACAGGCAGGCAGGTAGCGGATACAGCATTTAAGCACTACTTCAACACAATTCTCTCTATTCATTTTTACTTTTTCACACTCTTCACTCATGTTTCCGACAACGAATATGAAAATGAAATGCGAAACGGATACACAAAGTACTTTCCACACTAGTTACCACTGCTAGCCAGAGCAAGAGCTACAGTCAAAAATAAAAACAATGACACAACGATAAAAGCATAAACTATAATTATTTTTAATGTGCTCAAATTAGAGCGTCAACAAAAGTTAATTAGGGATGACACATTGTACTTGCAACCAAAATTGTATAAAACATACTATAAAAGTTGCAAGTTTGCAAGTTGACCAACAAATTTATGGTAATAATTATAAAATCAGCAAGTTTGGCTTGAGACATTTCAGTTCAACACAGTTGCTTTATTTTATCTAAATTATTTGTATCTTTTATTAATTTGGGTTTAAACGAGACTAAAAAAAAATGTTTTGGGCGTCTAAGAATATATCAGAGACGTGTTGAATGCAGTTAGCTTAATTAATCCTCTAACAAAACTGCTGAAATAATTTGAGCCAATACTAGTTTTAGCGCAATTCCATAGTGCTTGCTAGCCCCTAAAATACCCTGTAGCCGTTCACAACTCTTAGGGGTGAAGGTATCATGAAAATTTGTTTGCCAATAATATTACACTCAGCTCTAATTGAATTTATTACCGATTAATATTCTTGTATATAAATATCAATTTTGAAAATTCTTTTCTTTTTGCACCACAGCAAATTCCTGGTGCAGGGTGTCTTGTCAAAGTATTGCACTCACGACTTGTTTGGCTGTGTTTTTGTGTAATTGATGCAAGTCGGCAAGTTGAGATAATTAATTTATTGCCCCATTGCCTGAGCACACACACACACACACACACGGCTCTGGTGTTGGTGCTGTTTTAGTGTCGCTAATTATCCAACAGTTGAGTTTTTGGTTTCATTGTGAAAGTGAAGCAATAACAGTTTACAGTTTAACACAACAGTCAACACACTAGTAAATCTGATTGCCAACGCATGCATACAGCTATGTGTGTGTGTGTGTGTGTAAGTGTTGCCGGTTTCTGCTGGTTATTGCCACCTGATGGCAACTAGCATCGTCAAATCAGCACAGCTGCAATTGCAACTAGTTAATCAATTGACAGGCGGCTTACACTGCATAAATATTGCGACCAATAAGCCAAAACATTTAGATCGCGCACTTGGCTTAGCTTTTTATTGGTAAAATGCCTTTAATGCAAAATATGGATAAATTTTCGCTTTTTTTGGTGAACGCTATCCAAATAACAACTCTCTCTATATCTCTCTTAATGAACTTTTTTCACGTGAAATGGTATGGATATCTAATATAATCATATAATTTAATAAATACAGCAAAAGAATAAATTTCAAAAACAAATAAAATTGTTTATTATACTAAAACTTAATTTTAAAAACTCTTGGCTGCTTACAATAACTGGTTCAACGTTTAAAAAGTTTAGGGGAAAACACACCAAAAAAAAAAAAATCCCAATCAGACCAAAATAATAATGACAATGGGTAGTTTGAATTAGTTGAGAAGCCAAAACCACAAATGCATGGGGTTTTTATCGTTAACATTTAAAAATCTATTTTGTACACTTCTTTGAGAAGCAATCTGACAAAAATCGAAATTTAAATTATAATAATGATCAGTGCTTTAAAGGTTTCACAAAATGAAGTAAAAGTGATAGTATTAATATTTGGTAACTACATAATTTGAACACTTGCTATGCTTTCTATTTTTCGAAAGTTCTTAATTCTAAATATGGGGCAGTACACGTTTTGCATACACATACAATCACATTTGTATTTTACTAATAGCCTGACCAGCGGTTAATAGCAATTTTCACGGTAACAATGCACATAATCATAAAAAAGTCGATCGCTGCTTGGGTGTTGGTTGCTACAAATGTAATCCAAGTCAAGGTTCCCACAACAATCGATTTGTACAAATTCCCTCAGTATCTCTCTGTATCTGTACCCCCTAACGAGTAAAAGGAATTAATGTTTCACACAAATATAGCACAATTCTTAATTGTAGTCTGGGAACACCATTTAAATTTAACATTCATGTACCAATTATAAACAAATAAATCGTGGGTCAAAGCTTGGTTGAAATACATTTAAAAAACTTAACCGGTTTCATGATTGAGATTAATATCTAATAATAATCAACATTTTGTTTGCTGTAATACTTCTTAAAATGTTCACATCAGTTGAGATAATGTACATTTTGTGGCAATATGTGGGTTATGCAACAGTTGTTTTGTTTATTCACCCACGTATCTGCCACATTTGGCCAATGCCAAAAGCTAAGTAAAAACAAAATTCTGCCTAAAATCAACATTGCATCGAACTCCAGTCAGCTACTTGAGGCCGGAAAGCCATTAAAAAAGCACAATTTGTACGGCATTGTGACCTTCCATTTAAGAACTTCACACCATTTCGGCACCAAAGTTCTATGTTAATGTTAATGTTCGCGGCACCTGAGAATTCTCTTAATTTTTTTTAATCCAAATTTGGCCATATATGCATACTTGTAATTATTTATTATTCCATTCCATACCATTCCCTGGCAATTGCTAATTTGGTCTTAGATTTGCACATTTATATATGTCCACACATAATATAAATGCGGCTTGTTAACGATGCCTGAAATTAATTCAGTCTATGTACTCTGTTTTTTCGGAACTAGCGAGTATATATGCCTTAGACTTTTGACACAAAAAACACCAACAAATTTGTACTAATATATTATGTGTATCTTATATAACCAATATAAACCAAAGTTTTCTATGAACAAAATAATGGACAGCGTGTTGGTCCGAGGTCAACCTTCTTACTTTCCTATATAGCATTTTACTGAATGCAGAGTAAAAATAGTGAATATGTATGTTTACATTTGGAAAAGATCGATCGAAATCCGGAATTTTTTGCTAACCGTAAAAGTCTTCGGGTTGGGCATTCCTACTTGATTTTGTTGTATAATTGTACAAAACTTAAATTTCTTTTGTGAACAACTGATAGTGCATTACTAATTACACAATACAATTAGTCAGTTTAATGGGTGCAGCTACGAAATTGAAAGGCCACAAACACAAGCTCTTAAAAACCAAAGAGACTGACAAAAATTCTTCACGTTGACAACTGTAAATGGCCAACAGCTGGTCAAGCAAGTAAAAAGCGTGGGACAGATTTGCAGTAATTTATCTTTTTCAATGTATCAATTGGACATGCTCAACAAACATTGCTTTCGTGCAATGCATGTAAAAGGCGATTATATGTAAATAGACTGACACAATACCCAATAGCGAGCCAGTCATTTAGCAAATGATCCGGGTCTAAGTACCAAGATAGAAAAAAATAAAAATTTTAATAAATGACCCAGATAATAGTTATGGTGCTATTTATATAATTGCATAACTAATAATCACATATTATGAGGGTTTTGCAAAGCAAATAAGGTTTTTGTTTTCTTAAAAATCTTATTTCCAGAGCACTCATAAATAACAATTGATTCGTTACTAAAAATGCGAGCAACGTACGAAATAAGCAAGTTTGTGTCCTCAATCTTTTGTTTTTCATCCATATGCCATTCCATTAAGTGATAGTGCTTTCCCAAGGTGAGCGAATAGGTGTGGACAATAGAACTAGGACAGTAAAAATTGCAAGCAATGCATTTTAATTGATTATAATGCAAATTTCTCTTTCTTCTTTTTTGTTGTACTTCTTGAAGTTTCCACTTTATTCATACTGAATATATATTTTATGTATGCATATACGTGTGCGAAATAAGCGTTAATAAATTGTCTGAGAAAATTACACATAAATAAACACTATTCTAAAGGCATAAAATATAATAATAATAAAATTAATAATAATAATAAAAAAAAAACAATAAAATGGAAATCACAAGCTCTTATTGTCATTAACAAAAAATAAAAATTAAATCTTTTTGCCAATGGCTGTTTGTGCTGCTAGTCTGAGCAAATACAAGATTTTTGCACTTAATTAGTTACTCGCAACGCGCACCTTTGGCGGCATTGCGTCATCGTTTGAGCTGATTGAACTCTTGCGATTGCATAAAGCCAAACACAACGAAAAAAGAGTAACAACAATGCTAAGTACGTACATACATTCATATAGACGGTAACTGAAACTGTGGCCAATTTGCACTTAATTTAAAATGTAGTTGCGCACGATCTTTATGAAGTACTGGTGCCCCAGACCGAGTTTTTGAACAAATTAATTGAAAAGCTCCAAGTTCAGAAATGAACAAAACACAATAAATAAAAAAAAAACAACGAACGAAATAATTATTAACAAATTTGCTTTGTATTGTGTTATTGTCTTGTTTTGTTTGCAGGCAAACAGCCGGATCAAACATCGGCTGGCTCCTACTGGCAACAGCACGTGGCCACACCCAGCAGCTCGACGCCCTTCGACTCGCCCTTCTTTTCGGCGACGCATGGCCTCGTCCAGACGCACCCTTCACTGGCCGGCGGCATTTCCCGCCCCCCGGTTCCTTTGAATAGCAACAGCCTAGGCAGCGGATCACCACCCGCCGCCGTCAATCCATCTCTAACCGCTGGCAGCGGCTATTTGAATTCACGCGGCAGTCTACCCAGCTCGGCGCGCTATCCACCCAAAATTAGCGGCACCGTTGTTAATCCCAATCCCAAATCTCCCTTCCGCCATTTGGATTTCTCTACAAGCGCCACAGCCGAACTCCGTCGCAATCCAGCACTGTCAGCCCCTGATGAGTGCGCACGTGCGTGCCGTGAAGGAGAGCCGCCCAGGATATGCTACTATCACTTTACCCTGGAGTACTACACAGTTCTGGGAGCGTAAGTACAACTTTCCAATAAAATTAGAATTGTATTACAGTTTGTGTTATACTGCAATTATAAATTTTAAATATTAAACATTTATTTAAGCAGCCAGAAAAGTCAAGTAAATTATTTTGATCCTGCACAAAAGATTAAAATAATCCTATTCAAACAGTAATCATTCGGAAATGAAAAATAAAATCCATGCTTTAAAATGGACTTCAATTAATGAGCTTACAACTTAAAATAGCCAAACAAGTTGAGTCATTAATGTGATTTACCATTAAACATTTTTTAAAAAAAAATAGCTTATAATCTGCTTTAGTTTTCAATCTGGTTTTATGTCCTAATAGGCAAAACATGTCGGAACTGTAGACGGTTAGTTCAAACATATTGTTTTGTATTTAATTCAGTTTTTATCTGACACAAAAATAAAGTAAATAAATTGAAACACTCATTCGGAATTTAAAAAGATAATAATATGCCTTAAATTAATTAGTTTTTTTATAATTCAATTTTATGTCCTAATAAATATAAGAATCCAAAACAAAGCCATCATATTTAATGATAGATATTTTAGATTTGATTTTACTTCCTTTTCAGATCGCACTTTTATATATATGTACATAAAAATGTTAGTTAAACAGCAGCTTGAAATACGACTCCAGTAAGCACATGCAAAAGTATGTGCATGTGAGTCAATCTGTGTGTAAAATGAATAAAATATAAAAGTCACAAACCAGAAATCCAATCATGTCTTCATTAAAGCGCATAAATCGGCAAACCATAGTCCCTGCTTCAAAATAGTTTGGGAGTCATTCACACGTAAAAAAACAGTACAAAGTGAGAAAATGTCATCGAATGAAAGTTCAAACAAAGAAAAATATACTACTTCCATAAATACAATTACAAATCCAAGTCAATTTAATGTATAAGGAAATAGTAAAATTCACAACACCAAAAAAAAAAGAATTAAAAAAAGCTCTCACCGCGTCGTCGAGGCACTGAATAAATCTGCAGATATTTTATATATATATATATATATATATTTATATATTTATACATATAATTCCCATGCCATAAGCACCGTATTTCCTTGATTAAAATAATCCGAGGGTCAAACACTTTGCGACACATAATCAAACTGGCGACAAGTTTTCATCAATTTTCTTATATAACTATGTAGTCTGGTTGGAAACAAAAACCAGGAAGCACACGGTACATTTAAATATGGTTAACTATCAAGAGGCTAGAATAAAAAATGGATTATTTTGCTAAAGGATCATAAAGAGTTTCAGCTTAGTTATGCAAGTACATTTATAAAACGCAATTATTGTTCGATTAGAAAATATTACTCACAAGAAGAGGAAATGTAGGTATTCTCAATGTTGCCGCATTTTAAAGTATAAGCCGATTTTTTATTAAGCCTCATAAAGTAAAATATTTGTGTTTTTATGTATTAAAATATATAAGCGAATTTTTTATTAAGGCTCAACGAGTCAATAAAATCGAAGGCCACTAATTAAGTTGTTATTAATTGTCAAATAATTTATCTTATAGGGAAATTAGTATAATTAAAAATTCACTAACATTATTATTTTTACAGTGCCTGCCAGGTGTGCACACCAAATGCAACCAACACCGTTTGGAGTCACTGTCAGTGCGTTTTGGCCGATGGCGTTGAGCGTGGCATATTGACAGCGAATCGAATGATTCCGGGACCGAGCATTCAGGTGTGCGAGAACGACAAGGTCGTCATCGATGTGGAGAACCACATGGAAGGCATGGAGGTGACCATTCACTGGCACGGAATTTTCCAACGTGGCTCGCAGTACTACGATGGTGTGCCCTTCGTCACCCAGTGCCCCATTCAGCAGGGCAACACCTTCCGCTACCAATGGACGGGCAATGCCGGCACTCATTTCTGGCATGCGCATACGGGTCTGCAGAAACTGGACGGACTGTACGGCAGTATTGTGGTGCGTCAGCCGCCTTCACGTGATCCCAACTCACATTTGTACGACTTCGATTTGACTACCCACATAATGCTGATCAGCGATTGGTTGCATGAGGATGCTGCCGAACGGTATCCAGGTCGTTTGGCCGTTAACACTGGCCAAGATCCCGAGTCCATGTTGATTAATGGCAAAGGTCAGTTCCGTGACCCCAACACCGGCTTCATGACAAACACGCCACTCGAGATATTCACGATTACACCGGGTCGTCGCTACCGTTTCCGCATGATAAATGCCTTCGCCTCTGTATGCCCGGCACAAGTGACGATCGAGGGACATGGCATGACCGTCATTGCTACTGATGGAGAGGCCGTGCATCCTGTGAATGTCAACACAATCATCTCCTTCTCAGGTGCGTTCTCCTTTAGCATACCTGTAACTTAAAATCTTTTTTAAAATTTTGAAAGTATTATTCCTTTGCAAATCCACGAAATAGAAATAATTTATTTTGAAAAAAACTCAGTATTTTACGGAGTATATTTAATTTTTTGCATATATATTTATTATACTCTGTTATTTTTCCTCTTATATTTAGATCTGATTTCTAAAAACAAAGAATATATTTTTTTTAGTTGTCAATATTTAAAAAGATTTAAAAGCTCGATTTTCTGAATTTTATTAAAATATTTACTCGAGTATATTCTATATTACATTGCTCTAATTACAGGCGAGCGTTACGATTTCATAATAACTGCCGATCAGCCCGTGGGCGCTTATTGGATCCAGCTGCGTGGTCTAGGTGAGTGCGGAATTCGACGTGCCCAACAATTGGGTATTCTGCGCTATGCTCGAGGTCCTTATCAGCCTGCCTCGGCCCCACCTACATATGATGTCGGCATTCCCCAGGGTGTGGTAAGTTCACATATTCGCCATTCCCAAATATTTTCGATTTTTTTTAGACCCAAGAAGATTCCAGAGCTCAGTAAAACTTATAAACAATCGCTGCTAGTTTGTCAACTGTTCTGATATTTAACGATTATCCATTTTTACCCAATCATCATGCCACCAATTTAAAGGCATCCACGTAGTATCAACTTCCAAAAAGCAGTATTTTATTATTAGTTCGCTCAATATCTAGTCCCTGCAAGAATATGCTATATGATATTAAATTGTTAAACATACCTAAAAACAAGCCTAGTATAAACCAGGTCCTTCGATATGTGGAAATCTAAAGGCGAAACTACAAAAACCTTAAAAAAAAAAGCTATATTTATAGAAATACCTTATTATACAAGAAAATAAAGTGAGAGTTCATAAATTTGGTATATTTCCCTTATCTTGAGTGAGCATAACTCTTCTATCATTTTCGTCTTCAACGTAAGTAAATACAATGTATTATGTGAAAATATTTAATTTTTTTTCCGGTGGGATTGTAATATTTTTGTACATATATAAATAAATGCATGAATTTAGCGTTGTAAAATTGCTACGAAAACATCGCAAATAAAATGCAAAACTAAATATATTTCTCTATCTTTTTCAAATACCCTTACAAAATATGATCCCAAAAAATCAAAAATGAAACCTACACAAAAATGTAATATTCCACCACCCATGCAAAACGAATGTGGCTTTTCCTGCACATGTATATAAATATGAACACAAATGAACTACTTTTGCAATCCGACGACTGACACTTTACCGAAAACTAAACTAAACTAAACTAAACTGAAACCAAAACAAACCAATCAAAACAAAAGGTCATGAACCCCTTGGACGCGCAATGTAATCGTCAGCGAAACGACGCCATATGTGTAAGTCAATTGAAAAATGCAGTCGATATCGATCGTGGAATCCTTGCTGAGAAACCGGACGTGAAGATTTTCCTGCCATTCCGTTTCTTCGTCTACCGCGCTGAGGATCTCTTCCAGCCGAACACCTACAACAGATTCTTGGGTAGGCATCAGCCATCACCAACACCAATTCGAAGATATTAATAATTTATATTTATTTACTGCAGTGGCTCCTACTGGCGATCATGTGATTTCGCTTATCGATGAGATCTCCTATCTATCAGCGCCAGCCCCACTGACCTCGCAGTACGATGAAATCAATCCTGAGCAGTTCTGTAATGGTGATAATCGTCCAGCCGATTGTGGACCCAATTGTATGTGCACACATAAGATCGACATTCCACTCAATGCCATTGTTGAGGTCGTTTTGGTCGACGAAGGTGAGTTATATAATCACATTTTCACGTTTACTGAGTAAAAAGCAGATTTTTTGGGACACATGTGGAAGGCACCATAAGAATAATAATTTGAAACATATTACAACCAACGCGAGCAAAGAAAATATTTAAATCTTAAAATCAAGTTCCTGATTACGTGTACAGTTAACACAACAAGAACAGAAATCATATTTATAACTTAAAAATATATTATTGTTTATTATTTTATTTATTTATATATCACACACATTAGCCACTAATTTCCAGGATTAAAAATTAATTAAAAGGTAGACATTGGTATATATTTTAGTACTACTCAAGAGACTTTGTGGGAGTATATATAATTAATATATTAATTATAAATAAGGTATGCTTTAAAAAAAATAATTTGGTAACATAATCAATTTGTCTAATATCTTTACAATTTTGGAAAATTTATGTAGCAACATAAAAATAGTTTAATTATGATACTTTTCTATATTATATATTATATATTATTATTATATTATATATATATTTATATGTTATTATATTATATATTATTATTATATTATGTGTATATTGCAACTCATTTACAGTTCAACAACCCAACTTGTCGCATCCATTCCATTTGCACGGCTACGGTTTTAGTGTGATTGGTATTGGCCGATCGCCCGATTCTTCGGTGAAAAAGATCAATTTAAAGCATGCGTTAGATCTGGATAGACGCGGACTTCTGCATAGGCAGTACAATCTGCCGCCCACAAAAGATACGATTGCCGTGCCTAACAATGGATATGTAGTGCTTCGCTTCAGAGCTGATAATCCCGGTAAGTAAATGATTTAGATTGAGTGTAGTACTTACTTATACATATACACGCTGTTCATGTCATTCACAGGTTTCTGGCTCTTCCACTGTCATTTCCTATTCCACATTGTGATCGGTATGAATTTGATACTGCAAGTCGGGACAAATGCCGATCTGCCGCCTGTGCCACCAGGCTTTCCGACTTGTGGCGATCACACTCCACCCATACCCATTAATTAAGCTAGGCCTTTAAATCGTCGACTAGAAGAAGAAAAACACACACACACATACACAACAAAAACAACAACAAAAGAAAGACAAAGCGAAAGCCTATATAAGACCATGTCTACTCTGAACGCAACAGTTTGTACAAAGTTTTAGAGACACAGCACAATAAGTATGTATGTATGTATTTGTTGTAATATATATAAATCCCCAAAATGCACAAGAGAATCCTTGCCAACGAGAACATCAACGATATCACTGCCTATCTGTATGATATTACTATTTGCCCTGCCCCTCCTATCCGAATAAGCTTGCCTCTTGGGTGCACTTTAGCTTGCATCCCTACCAAAAATTGCCCAAAGCAATACAAGTCCCTTACTTCCTCCCCCGAAGCACTTCCTAAGAGCAAAAGCGGTAAACTGTTATTTTGTATAAATATGTAAAAAGAAAAAAAAAAAGAAAAACATCTCTGATATTTGGTGCAGCCATATTATTATTTCCAGCAGCTTTGGACATAAATATACCTTATGTTTTTTTTTTGGTATCGACTTAAACATTTAAACTGTGACAATCCGTTTCTGCAACACTTTCCCGCTCTTCTATCCTGAAACTTGGACTCAGTTTTTGTAATTTGCATATGTGTACGCATGTATATATATAAAGAAGCAACAATACAATATGTATGTATATTTAAACTAATGTGTATAGGACCAATAAAATCCACGCTGGTGCCTAGTTTTTATGCAAAAGCTTCAACTTGTACCAATGGTTTGAATCTGTATAAAGTTTGCCTTTGCGTAAGTTTAACATGTAAATCAATCAATTAAATGAATATAAATCAATAAATAATTATTAATGTACATAAAATGTAAAAATAAAAAAAAACAATTCAAATATGTATAATGCTTAAACTACTTACTTATGTAATATGCCTAGGGTTATTAAATGAAATATACTCTGATTGGCTTGTCACAGTCATATTTAATAGCTGCAAATTAAGCAAAATCATAAACTGAATATGTATGTCAGACACGAAACTTGTAAATTTTCAAAATATATTGCAATCTATATATACTCTATATATATACATATATATATATGTATAAACTGTATAATATAGAGATTTGTAAAGATTAAATGTTAATCATGAAAAACGCAACCCAATTAACTGCCGTTAAATTTATATTTATTTCTTAAATAAATTTTAATAAAATATGAAAAATGAAAATATTGCACAAACTCTTTTCAAATGCAATAGATGTATATCGTATGCCTATCAATTTAGCTAATTAATTATTAACAATTTTACAGATTACTCCCAAAAATAAAATAAATCCCATTTAACATTTTTTAATTTACGATTTTGAATGTTTTCACAGATTCTCAACCCGCTAGATGCGATTTGTGATCGTAAACGGGCCGATGCTATATGTGTCTCCAATTTGAAGAATGCGAAAAAAGTCGATAAGAGCGTTCTGGTTGAGAGGCCCGATGTGAAAATCTTTTTGCCTTTCAGATTTTATGTGTACGATCCCAAAACGCTCTTTATACCAAATACATACAACAGATTTTTGGGTATGTTTTTAAAAAATATTTCAAATTGCTTTACAGCTATTTATTAACTGCTGTTTAACACATAACACTTAACTTCTTATGTACTTAACTTAACAACCGGGTCAAAACAACAACAAATTGTTCGCTACAAAACACACACATGCGTAGTTGTGCCTAGCGGTGACCATCTAACCTCCCTCGTCGATGAAATCTCCTACATATCGCCACCGTCTCCTCCCCTCTCGCAAATCGACGATATTCCGCCCGAGTACTTTTGCAATGGGGACAATCGTCCTCCCAATTGTGGACCCAACTGTGAATGCACACACATGATCGATATACCACTCGGAGCCATTGTTGAGGTCGTTCTCGTGGATGAAGTGCAGCAGGTGAACATCAGTCATCCGTTCCATTTGCATGGGACGGCATTCTACGTTGTCGGACTGGGACGATCACCCGATAATTCGATCAAGAAAATTAATCTAAAACACGCGTTGGAACTGGACCGCATGGGAATGTTGGAGCGTGATTTCTCCAAGCCTCCGCTGAAGGATACAATTGCGGTGCCCAACAATGGATATGTTGTGATGCGATTTCGAGCCGATAATCCCGGCTACTGGCTCTTTCATTGTCATTTCCTTTTCCACATTGTCATCGGCATGAATCTGGTTTTCCACATCGGCACACAAGCCGACCTGCCGCCAGTGCCGCCCCGCTTCCCCACTTGTGGAGATCACGTACCACCCGTTTCCTGGTACTAAGTAGTATACTTTATTTCTGTGTCTCTGCATTGACCAATAACAATGTGCTGTTTTCTCGACTACTACTGTTACAGCTTCATTTATTTATTAGCCTCCACGCTTTAGCTTTACGTATAACATATTAATCCTATTCATATATTAGCAATGTGCAATAACATGGGCGTGGCCAAAGTTTTAAGGGGTACGAAGAATATTATGCCAAAGGCAATTGAAGGTATTAAGAACAGTTTATTTAAATTTCCACTTACTCTGGATTAGTTTTGCTGAAGTTTCCGCAACTAAAAATATTTGGCATTAGATGCAGAGACTTATACAAACCCTGTGCAAAGAATTGAAGTTACAATTTTAAATGACCGACAATCAGGGTTATTAAAAAAAAAAAATTATTACCAGGATTATAAAGTTTTTTAAGTATACAGTATTTATACCTAAACACCGGAATTGAAAACCAAAAGAAAGAATTTGATCTAGCGTAGAAGGTATTCAAACCAACTTGGTTGATAAATGAGATTAATTCATTCCAAAGGATCTGACTTAGATTATTATGATTATTTATTCTATATTTAATTCGAGAAGTAACCTAATGGTCGATTATAATTTTGACAATTATCTGTCTCTCCAAATTTCATTTTTCAAATCCAATTTTTCATTAACAAACAGTTTTTCAGTGTTGTAAATTTCAATTGCGAAGCTACTTCTTTACACCCCTGGCCAAGATCTTGAGCACGTCCATGTGAAGTAGCCCAAAATATATCGATTTCAATCGAAATTAAATGAATTGAATTGAATGGAGTGGTGATATCGCCTGACATTGGGCATAGGTGTATTTATGTTTATGTTTATTTATATGTTAATGATAATGCTTATATTTACGTTGAAGTTTGCATTGTACGCATGTTATTAGCTTAAGTGAGTAAACTTTGAATGTTTATAATAAAGTACCGATGTGAAAAACTTTACTAAGGCCAGTGTCACATCAAATGATCCCAAACAGTCTAAGTACTAATTCGTTCATTCATATAGTCGCCTCAGATGCGGATCACCTCATTTCCCTGATCGATGAGGTTTCGTACGTAGCCCCGCCATCTCCAATGCTCTCCCAATATGATGAAATCCCTGAAGAGTATTATTGCAATGGTGATAATCGACCAGCGAATTGTGGCGAGAATTGTCAGTGTGTCCACAAGATCGATATACCACTGAATGCGATCGTTGAGGTCGTTCTTGTCGATGAAGTGCAGCAGGTGAACATCAGTCATCCATTCCATTTGCATGGCACGTCGTTCTACGTCATTGGACTGGGTCGCTCCCCAGATACGAGTGTCAAGCGAATGAATCTGAAGCATGCTCTGGATCTTGATCAACGCGGTATGCTGGAGCGTCATTATGTAAAGCCGGCCCTAAAGGACACGGTGGCTGTGCCAAATAATGGATATGCTGTCCTGCGATTTCGTGCAGACAATCCCGGGTTCTGGCTGTTCCACTGTCACTTCCAGTATCACATCGTTATTGGCATGAATTTGGTCTTTCAAATTGGCACGCCAAAGGATCTGCCGCCAGTGCCGCCAAACTTTCCGCGATGTGGTAATCATCAGCCACCCATAACACCTCCCAGTAGTTCATGGTAACGAGATTTAAGATCTTTCATTAAGTAGTAAATAGGCTTTAGCCATAAGGTCTAATATTTATCGTTTAGACATTAAGCAATTCGAATTTCATTTTTTTCCTAATCGATAATTAATAAATAAATAAAATAAATATTAAATTATTACTTTAATACAGCGATAAATACTACATAAAGTAGTCAATATTTGTCGACAGTGCTAAAATGATTTAGTTTTTTACATTAATAGCTGTTGCTGCTTCAGAATGATTCCTCAATATATAACAATTATCTGCCTAACTTTGTACTAGAACTTAAGAATAGCAGTTTATTTAATATATATATAAGTAATATAATAAAGTTTGTCGGCGATGCGATATATAAATTAAACTGCTGTCAAAGCAACAATTATTTTTATTATTCTATAATCAAAATATATGTTTATAAAATTCTATTAAATAGAATACAAAATGAATACAATAAATCGTTGATTCCGATAACTAAGTTCTATTATTAATCAAGAAAAATGAACCGAGTACTTCTTTAGGAGCACATTTAATGAGTTTTGTTTCTTGTGCATCATTCATTCAAGCGATCGTTCATATGGCAACAAAAAAAAAAAAAAATGTCAAACAACTTTGTGTTTTAATATTAGGAAGTATTCTTTCAAACTACGATCAAGAAGGCTCAAGAACCGAAGCACTTGAATTATTTGGAGTTAAAATGTAACGTTCATCAATTAGGCTTGTTAATAAATGATAGATAAAATTCGGTTTGCTTAGCGGGCAATATTTTGTTAAGCAGGTTGGCAGGACCGTCGTTAGTGTGATAGCGTTGCCAGAAAATCCAAATATAGCATACTAAGTCAAGAAACTAACTGCAATAAACATTAAGATAAAATATGGGAAAAACTGAAGGTATGTGCATTATTCTCAGTGATAATAATCGTTTAATACAAATAAAATCATTTAAGATCGCCGCTCAAAGCGAAGCAAACGTCAAAAGCCTGCCAGGTTTGCATCACCCACAGCTGCATCGGCGTCGCCGACAACTGAAAATTGTGATGCAGATTCCGTTGTGGTTGTGGTTGAAACCAACGTTGAGTCACACAGCAACACAGCAGCAGTTGACCAAATGGCATCCCCATCTGGGCACAGTGGAAAGACAAACGAATTGACCAGTTTAAGGACACGACCCGCATCCAGCACAAAGGGCGGATTAGCGTCAACAACTTCACCAAGCAGTGCCGGCAAGAAGGCGCCAAAGAAACGTCGCAACTCGGACACGTCCAGCGATGAGGAGCGTTGGTTGAATGCCATCGAAACTGGCAAACTGGAGGATGTCGATGATGAGATGAAGAAAATCAAGGATCCCAAGCTAATGACAGCGCGCCAGCGAGCGATGTATGAACGAACGCAGGACACGGAGCCGGCGCTAGCGGGATTTGTGGAGGAACTAATCGCCCTGCCCAGCGGGTACAGAGAGAAGGAGAAACCCCAAACGGCCGAGGAGATTCAGAAGGCGGCCCTCAAGTCGCAGAAGCGCAAACAACAAGCCGACGAGCGGCGCGAAAAGGACAAGCAGAAGACCATGGAGCGTCTGCTGAAAAAGCAGGAAACGGGCAAACACCGCTCGGCAGCAGCTCGTAACAGGCTCAATCAGAAAAATACCCGGCCCGCCCTCACCTACATGAATACCCACGATGGGAGCTACATTTTGGTGCCACCTGGACACGAATTCCCATTGCAGGCACAATCGGCAATTAAGGCGCCTCCGCTACAGTTGTGCGGCGTTGTCGGCTGTGGCAACCGCAAGATCTACAGTTGCTCCAAAACAAATATTCCCCTATGTAGTCTAGCCTGTTACAAGAAAAACCTGGCTGTTGTCTAGCAAGGATTAGGTCTGTCTAATTTCAAATAAATTAATGTGATTTTATACATTTTATTGGAGCCACATGCGCTGCACTTGTCCGCTCTACTATGCCCTTGTCTGTGGCTATACTTTTTGCATCAATCAAAATACATGCAGGAAGACAAGGAGCTTGGTCGAGTTGAGGGTTTCCGTGTCCTTCGAGCTTAAAATATTGATTATATTCTGCAAGGTTCTTTCCGTTGTCTAGCCAGAATTAAGTTTGATGCAGTTCAAATTTTAAAGAAATTTTATTGATTCATTAGGAAACTGTTAATAATCTCCTGCTGTTCCGATTCGATGCGTTGCAAATACTGATATTCGCTCTTCATGCGCTCGAGTTCGACGGTCTGCTCGAGGATCTGGCTCTGGTAGACTTGCTGCTCCGTCTGTCGTTGCTTGGCCATTGTCTTTAGTTGGTTCTGGGTGCCGATTGCACGCAGTTTCTCACTCTCCACATCCTTTGCGAAATTTGCCGAGATTTTGTAAAAGTCCTCGCCGAACTTCTTGAAAACCTGCAAGTTGCGTGAGTATTCCAGACACTCCTGACGCAGCTCGATTGTCTGATTGGCAATTTGGGGATCTTGGACACGCAATCTATAGATTTCATCAATATAGAGTCCGGCCTTCTGTAGTTCTTCCATTTCAAATAGTTTTTCCCTTTGTTGACAGCTTTCCCTTTTTGTTGCCATGGTTGCCGAAACTAACCCTTAAAGCAAACGCGAATTAAACTATTTAAATGATTTACGTATATTTCATGCGATATTTCAAGGATCAACTGTAACTAATATATCTAGCGTTATAAATTTTGTCCATTGAGCTCTTTAATCGCTTAACAATTGTATTTATTTTCCTACATATACAGTTACATATATATATATAGAAAGTGATATATATATTTAATATATTTATACTTGTATCTAGATGGGCCTGCTTTAAATATATATTCAATACCTAATACTTTAGCCCTTCGTCTGGGCTTATTGGGGGATTACAAATATAAAGCAAAGCTTATGAGGCTTTAATAATATCCAAATTAATCCGACTGTTTTTGCATGTTTCTTTGTTTCAGCAAATCTCGGCAGGTGTTTTTATGGTATGCTTTAGCTATATAAATATAAAGTTTCAGTTGCGATACTTGCGCCAAGCACCTGGGTCAGGCGAGCCAGCAATGGCTGAAAGCACCGCACTTTTGCCATCAAATCTGTGGTAATTCAATCTTGGGCATAAGTCAAGTGGGATTGTTCCGCTTGTTCGAGCGCAGCCGGGCGAGTCCAGTCCGCTCCTCCTCCTCGTCGCTGGTATACTGATGCATGCTGGCGCCACTTACGCCGCCGGCGCGAACGGATGAGGTTGCCTGCAGCAACTCCTGATCGGGTGCATTGCGATTCTCGTAGAGCAGCACCTGCAGTGTCTCCTCATAGATGCGTGCCTCGGGAAACTCTACTTTCGTGTGCTTCCGATCAGTCGCGTACACAATGGAGGTGCAGCACACCTCGGCAACTTTCTTGCCATGCCCGTAGAACGACCAGCAACATATCTCACTCGGCCCAATCACATCCTTAATGAAGAGTATGCGTTCGTTGAAACGCAACGAGAGCTTATCGAAAAGTTCGATATTCTTCAGCAGATTATCATCCGACGTGCTTGTGTAGGAGTATTTATTGTTCTGTCGCTGCACCACCAAAATCACCGCCGGCTTCGAGGATGAACTAATCAAGAGTTGTTCCTCCTTCTGTGATGTTATCAATGGTATCCGGCAAATTGGCTTTGGCTCCTGGTGCGTGTACAAGGCACGCTCGCAAGACATCGCCAGCTCCGTGATGCAATAGTATTTAGCTTCGGCGAGTAGCTCGGCAATCTCTTTGTTCGTCTCGGGCAGCGGCACACTGCCATCGCGCAAAAAGTTTAATATGATGCCAAAATGATTGCCACAACGATCGATCAATATCCAACCTGCAAAGGAGAGGGGCGTATATAATATATAAATACTTATTTAATTAATGCCAGTAAACTCAGAAAAATACAGTAAATGACAGATTAAACTATTAAAATTCTTATTGAAAACATTAACAATTCGCGCCTTCTCAGAACTGCTGTTATTGGCTAAAAGCGATTCTTTTGAGTCATCCTTAATGAGTGCAAAATGAGCTAATTGATTTCCAAGTAAATTTTCATTGGTTTAAGGGGCAAATTTAAAAGTGGGTACAAATTTAGCAACAAAAAAAAAAGCCTGATTAAATAAGCAAGCGCAACAAGGCAATAATGAGTATTGTGGCATACCTTCTGAGTCGGTTAGGACCTCCATGCGACCGCTGAACATGGCACTGAGCATGGTGTCATTATGCTTGGTCAGAGTGCCTATTGTCGTGTAATACAAGCGACCGCCTACGTTCAGTTTGACATACTGGGAGGCGTGTCCTTTGAGCAGCACTTTCTGATCCCCGGACATCGCGTCGGACACCTTGGCGTGCAACACAAGTTGTTTGCTGCTGGCTGTGGCTCCTGTCAATTGCACTTTGTCATTGAGCGAGCGACCCAACTCATCAATGATATCAAAGCTGTTCGATGTTGTTGTTGCTGCTGCTGTTATTGTTGCTGCTGCAGCTGTTGTTGTGGTGGCTGTTGTTGGACTTGTGGCTCCAGGTAGTGGTAACACTGCAACTGTTCCGTTATTTGCGTTCGCTGCGTCGACGCCCTTTGGTTTGGAGCCTCTGCAAACGCCTTCTTTTGCGTTGCTTGCGCTCGCCGTCAGCGTTAGCGGATCAATTTTGGCGAATGTTTTAATCTCTCAACGGGAATTATAACAGAACGTTGATTTGCTTTCAATTGTATTTTGCTTACAAATATGCACACAAACGCAGACATTCATACAAACATACCAAAACTATGAGTGTGACTGCAAATGTTATGTTTGCCAAAATGTACTAAATTTGAACAAAACGCCAGAGACGATAAAATACTAATGGAAGTTGTATTTTTCGATTGGTATTGTTGAATTATTATGGTTTTGAAAACGATTCATTTAATTATAAAGATCACAAATAGTTGGTGATGCTGAGGAACTTACAAATCGTTTCAGTAAACGTGTAATAAATAATAATAATAATAAATAATATATATTACAAAATATATAAATATTTGAGATGTAGCTGCTCGTTGCGAATTACGGTAGCTCAAATAACCAACCAATATTTTCACATCAAATGTGATGTTAATTTATGAGAAATTACTATTATTCACTTTGTGATTTAGATTTAGATTAATGTGATATATGCTTATTTCTCCAATATATAGCATAGACAATTGTCGTACTTATTGGCTTTTATTTATTAACTCGTCACATTATACATTAAGTTTAAAATATATATGAAAACATCTTTCGGTTGCATGGTTGCGAAAAATAAGATCTAATCAAAAGTTTATATATTTGTACGTATGTATGCATTATGAATATAAGTATAGTTTACGAAATTGAATGATTTGAGTTGCTGCAAAGTAATAAATGATTTTTGATTTTACAATTGTTAAAAAATATAACAGATTTAAAAAAACCTACACATTTTTCCATATCTAAAACTTAGATGCACACAACAAATTGGAGTTCCGATTTTGTGTGCACATCTATTACTAAATTAATTTGGAAATTGGTTTCGTTTTTTTTTTTTTTTTTTTTTTTTGGGTTTTTAGCTCTAAGAGCTCAAGTTTGAGTTGAAATAAGGATCGAAATAGTATAAAAACAAAATGCAGATGCACTTTCCATTCATTCTTATGGGTTCCATAATAATATATATATAATTTATGTGGATGATACAACTACGGCGGATTCCTTCCTATCTTCGATCTTCTTCTGATCAATGGCCGGTGATTGTGTGCAGCTGCTGATAGCATCGGTGGATTTCTTGGCATTCGCCCCATCAGCCGACTCCAACGAATCGCTTTCGATCTTCAAGCGTTTAGATTTACTAGTATTTTCGGCGCGATTGGTCCCATCTTCATCATTAGCGCCGGCATCAGGCGAAGCGCAACGCTTGAGAGCACTCTGCTCCGCATTCGCAGCATCGTTGGCCTGTTTTTGTTGATTTTGGGATGCTTCAAGAAGCGCATCGGCCGTTTCAGCTGGATTCAATGTGGCTGGCAGTTCCTGTAGTTTTTTCTCAAATTTGACAATGACAGCGGTCATGTTGTCGCACCCAGTGCCATCGCCCATCGTATTTGGCGCCAAGCAGTTATCAAATAGCTAAAACAGACAATATATATATTTGATTGAGTTAATGGTGTTCAATCTGCTCACCTCTTCACAAATGACCGACAACTTTTTGCCCTGGTCAGTCAGACGCAGACGCACAAAATCGACCACTTCAGAGCTGGACATATAATTCCAAATGCCATCGCAGGCGAGCACCATGAACTCGTCGTCCGGTGTAATGATCAGTTTCTTGATATCCGGCAGGGCGGAAATCATCTGTGCCTCGGCCGGCAACTCCAAGTTCGTCTTATAGGCATGATCGCCGAGGGCACGCGACAAATTCAGGCCACCATTGACGCGTCCGTCGAGTGTGACACGGCCGCCAGCCTTCACAATGCGTGTCGACTCCTCATCATCCTCGGGCTTGTGATCCAAACTCATCTCGATTGCTTTGCCATTGCGTGAAATGACACAGCGCGAATCTCCGGCATTGGCCACATACAAGTCCCGACCGTGCAGCAGGCAGACAACCGCTGTGCACCCACTATCCTTGCCCGGCTCCTCAATCATGTTGGCGCAGAAATGATCGTTTGCCAGCTGATCCTCATCGGCATCCTCGCTTGTATTATCATCCTGCAAATGGATTTTATATACAATTACTTTATGAATGAGCAGTTTAATTATATAAATAATTAACTTACATCGTCGTCGTCTTCGTCGTCGTCGTCGTCATCATCATCATCAATATCGTCGTCGTCATCATCATCGACTTCACCATCTTTCTCCACCTCCATGTCCTCTTCGGAGGAACTCTCAGCGGCAGCAGTCTCTTGGACTTTCACCACAGCATTCTCATCGTAGTCGGCATCATCATCGGTGGAGTCCTCGTCCTGGTTGGCACTTGTTGCCTTTTTCAACCCCTTTTCTGCCTCCTTGCTGGTGGATGAAATGTCAGCTAGCTCTGCTTTGCTGACAGCAGATTTCTTTTCTACAATGGTGCCATTGGACTTTTTATCGACGGCCACATCGCTGGAGCCGGACACAGTTGAATCCTCCGATTCTGCTTTGGCACCACCCTCAACGCCAGTTGTAACGACGGCTTTGGCCTCCGAGGAGGTCACACTACCATTCTGTTCAGTTGTAGTAGCAGCCGCAGCAGGAGCAGAAGAAGCAGGAGCAGTAGTAGGGACGATATTGTTGTTGTTGCTAGCAACTTCTTTTTCGTCGAATTTAGTAGCATGTGTGTTGGAGCAATTGGCGCCTGAGCTGGTGCTGCTGCTGCTACTCACTGCCGACTCATCCTCGGGGGACCGTTTTACGGTACGAGAGCCACTGGGACCGGGTCCGTCGATCTCATTGAATGCAGCTGCTGCTGCTGCGGCGGCGGCTGCAGAGGTAGATGAACCGGTTGGTTTGGCTGTTGGATCCATGACTGCCTTATTGACTGCTTCAGCAACAACAGCAGCAGCACGACGACCACGCTGCAGTAGACCACCACCAGCAGCAGCAGCTGCGGCAGCGGAGTCTGCACCGAGTAGCGATAGATCGTGTGTTTGGGGCAGTCCCTTGTATTTCTCAAGCACTTCGTTCAATGGCAAATTGCTCTCCTCGTGCAGCTCGGCGAGATCTTCGTCATCGTCCTCCTCCTCATAACCTTCAGCATCCTCATCGACAATATTGTGCTCTCCAGCCAAAATCTTCAATGTGGTCACGACGGTCGGCTCCAGCAGTGTCTTATCGAAGCCCAAAAAGGCATCCTTGAGGGCCTGGTCCAATTTGCCACTTTTGTATGCTTCCAGACTCATGAGGAACTGGGGCAGTTTGTCGGCACAGTATTGGGCCACCTCGGCACCGCCGTGGCCATCGTAGACGGCAAAAAACGATGTGATCTTATCAAAGTTCAATATCGAATTGTGTGCATCCTTAAAGACACAACCAAATTAAACAAAATAAGAAAACACAAAAGGAAATATTACCTCTTGGCTGTTGCGCCAGCCTTGCATGGAACTGGCTCCCACGACGAGCAGCTCGCTCTGCTCGTCTGTGGAGGCTTTTTCCGTCTTTGGATGCGATAGATAGGCACCCATTACTATAGTCTCCTCCTATAGAATCCTCGTTGCGAAAAAATCGATGTTTTTTTAACCAACGCACGCGCGTGAAAACAGTTTTTTCGCGCCACCCGGCAAAAACGTGAAACCGGAATCAGATTTTTTCTTTTTGTTTATTCTGTTGGAATTACACACACAAAAATGTCGCTTGTTAGTCAATCGTAGTTTTTATATTCTTGTTATTTAATTTTCTATAGAATATTAACTGAAATGCATTTTTATCGTTCTCTTTTCGTTCGCGTTTCTTTATATATTCATTTTTTTCCGTCCTTTTTTTGTCGTGTGTATCTCTTATGTCGCTTTACAATAACACGCGATTTGGCCAAT
Organism: Drosophila fungiperda; assembly: GCA_035042345.1. Lineage (NCBI taxonomy): Eukaryota > Metazoa > Arthropoda > Insecta > Diptera > Drosophilidae > Drosophila > Drosophila fungiperda. Next base: position 3,309,534 of record JAWNLM010000216.1, read on the forward strand.
GTTTGATTAAGTTAATTGTTATTTATTGCAATTGCTATAGCTCGTTCTACTTACCCGACTTTTACTACTTCTGCAATCGATTAGTTGCTCAAGTGATGCTTTCGCAAAATTTCGTCTGTCCTAAAAAAAAAAGATATTTGCACTGCACACCGACAGTGTGATGAAAAGATGCCGTGGATTATTTAGGTATAATATTCATCGAAAGTCTGGCAGCACCAAAATGTTTTCAGTGTTTCCACTGTTCATGAATGGAAAAATTCATAATTGCTAAATCTCTAAAGATCAATAACTAACATATTTGTTGAATGAAATTTACTTTAGAGATTTCTGATATAACTAGCAGGATTATACTTTTTGTGAGACACAAATTTTGTGCCAAAGTGGCAGCGCTACATTGACGAGTTGCACGCGCGCCACTGATGAGTTGGCATTTCTGGTTGATTAAACGACTGTTAAGGTTTAAAATATGGAGCAACCAAATCCCAAGATTCCCAATTCATTGGATGAAAGTAGATATAAGTAATAGAAAGTTATTTATTTGAAATTATAAAATTATATTAGTTTTTGATGCATAAGTAATTACATTCATTGTAAATAAAATTTATAATTAAAAGAAAAAATTATGATATAAATCGGCTTAATAAACTACCACAAAATACTCAAACAAAGATAAATTCTAAGCGTACACATTTCAGCCCTTTACAATGCCAACTTTACAACTGCAGTTGATTTTGCCTTTGTTTGGTGTTGGCAAATAAAAAGGAAACATGTAGAGCTGAAAATAGCGTCGTCTTTGATAACTTTTTAATTGTTTCAATAACTTTGTTTGCTTGTTGAGCTTGCCAGGGGATGTCGTCAGTCAGTGAATGTACTCCCTTGACGTTGTCATTATAAAAGCAATCTTTGTTTAACGCTAAATTATTTTTGCCATATGCGTAATTAGTCATGGCAACAGATTTCGATATGGAATTAACATTAGCGAGTTAGCATTATGTGTCCGGGGAGGTGGGCATTTCAATGGATTTTTGTTGTTATTATCTAATTGGTACTGGATACTGTCAAGCATATATACATCCATATGTACGTTCACTCAGAAAAATAATAAAAGATTTGTTGTAATCTCGAAAATCCACAATGCATGTGTCTACTTCATTATATTTTTTTGCAATTAGAATATTTTTCGATACTTTAATTCTTAACTTTATCCCAGACTTAACTTAACATCTTAAACATAAATCCAAATCAGCCTGAATTAAAGTATATAAGAATTATTGTTTATTTTGAAGTGGATTTTCGTGAAGTGTATACTATTTTCCACAATTTTTGGGTAATTTTGAAAGCAAACTGGTTCAACAATTGATTAGATAAGACAACACTTTAATGGATTTAATTAAGTTTAATTTGCCTTTGTATTTCGCCATTTTATGAAATAAGTCGAGATCGCATAGTAAGTATCAAGTCATTTACAAGGACACTCAACCACAAAGAGAATACAGATGTGTGTCTATGGAGTGTTTAAAAGTCCGGCCGATCTGTAGCTTAACGGCTTTCAATTTATGCATTAAACATGGGCTTCGAAAGATTTGCAACATGTTGCTTGTGCTTTATACTTATTTGACAAAGGCTGCAGGCAATAGCAACAAACACAAAAAACACAAGAAAATGTTCCACCTGCACAGTACTATCAGCTGGAGCGGAGGGTTCACGTAGGGTGAGTGAAGTGGGGACACACACAGTGCGTGCAAGTGTTATCTCACACAGACACACACACACACATGCACACCCACAAACACATGCACACCCACACTGTATACACAGCAATACCGTTCGCATTGTGTTAGCGTATAAAAGCCAAGGCGGCCAAAGGACCTGCGCTCATTCACTTCGGTTAAGTTGTGTGCAAACGTTCGTGCCAATTCCTGAAATCGGCTACATTTAGCGAGCTCTACCTGTGGCAGCAATAGCAGCCAATAGCCAAGTGTGGTCTATTTTAATTTGATACATTTCAAGTGTTTGTCCAAAGTGAGTTTTATATTCAAATTTATCTAATGACAATAACATTTAACTAAAATTTGAGTTGTATATTCAAAATTAAAAATTATCTGATATAAGCTCGTTTCAATTGAAATTTTGTATCAGAAACATTTAAATGAGTTTCAAAGCGAGTTTAAAAAAAAGAGTGAATTAGTTTTGAAAAGGAAAATTTTTACTTCTGTTCGTAGACTTTTACGTTTAAAATTGTATACAATTTAAAATCGCCCTTGAAATAGCTATAATTATTTATACATATACAAAACAAGTTAAAGAAAAATTTAATGATAATTCTAATAAAATTTAAACATATTTGTTGTGCATTATTTTAAAATACAAAAAGTGGCAAAAACTCGTAATAAAAGTTGATATAAATTTTCAAGGAAAGTTAGTTTTGATTTAGGGAATTTTTACTTCAAGAATTTGTAGCAATATTTGTGTACATCTAACAATTTTTATTCATAATGATTAATACAAATTTAAAAATATTTAAATTGAAAGTGAAAGCGAACAAATCGAAGACAATTCGGACTAAGTTGTAATTGAATAGTAGTTAAATATTTAACAAAGAAATATTACAAATTGATAATCCTATTAGGAATTCTTAATAAAATAAAAATCGTATCGCAATTTTTTTAAATGTCATATTACGATATCCGACGCGAATCAAAATTGATTGAAGTAAAAACACTGGACATGTAGCAAACCAAAAACAAATTTTAATTTCCCAAACCAAAAAAAAATATTTTTAAATTAGCTTACAATAGTTATTGTATTGTTGTGATAGTTTATTGCGATAAAGTGCAAAGTAATTTAAATATTTTCCTAACCTGAAATTAGCTGGGATTTTCCTAAGAATAGGTACAGTAATATAGTAACAATAATTTATCCAAAAAAATTGTGTGAAGAAAATTGTGATCTCCGATCAAAATGGTAGTGGGATTGAAAATCCGCTAGATTAAGGAATATTATTAATGTTATTTATATTAACAATACCGAATACAGACGACTAGATCGACTTGGCCGTTGATACTGATCAACGAGGTCGGAGATGCTTCGTTCTGCCTGTTTCATAAATTTGCACAGAACCATTTTACCAATTTTTATTGTATTTAGGGTATAAAATGTAAATACGATTTCAGTACAGGCAAAAGCATAATCAAATATAAATTAAAACTGCGTTACGAACAATACATAAAAAATATCAAGAAAAATAATAATCCGTAACTACGAAAGAAAAAAACGAGACAAATTTTATCTATGTCGCAGTAACCATTGTTTTACGGTTAACCAATGACAACAGATTAATATAAAGATGGATAGAATAAATGACATGGAAATTGACTGAAAAATATGCTAAGGGAAATCTTTTCTTTCTGAAAGAGGAATGCAAATAAATAACTTGGGGTTACATAAAAAATTTTTTTTTCGCCTTTAAAAAAAAACAATTCTCCGAACATTGAACTCTTTTAAGCACATTTTAGAATTGAATATTTGTAAGTTAAAGATAAAATTAAACTAAATAACACATGTAGAATAATTATTAATTCTTTTCAAAAATATCAAATAAAAAAATTTGACACTTGGCACTCCTTAAAACTTAAGATCGTTGCTTAGAATCAGATCTATATTTATCTGCAAATGTTGGCAGTAGTTCTTTAAGATATTTAAGCTTGTTCTCCGTAAAAAAAAAATTGTATCAGCTATTAACTTGTGTCACGCAAAATGTACTTCCATCTCCCATGAGAAAGCAGCATGAAAAGCTGACGTAAAAATCCATTTTAAGTAGAATACAGAGCGCTACGTTGAATCTAATTACCTCTTTAGCGGTTGCAGTATTTGCAATGCAATTGAATATCTGAAATATAAAAGAAAAGCAACATCAGTAGTAGCAGCCTGCCCACAATATCCTTTGTATCCTTTGTAACCACATACATCTAACATCGGACTCTGGTTTTGCACTTGGCTACAAATTAGAGTCGAACTGGGAAACGTAAAAAACAACACCTTTGAGTTGGAGTCCGACAGAACTTGTCCCAAAAGTGTGCACAGAAGCAATAAGCCTTTAGATTGAGGTTCTCTCTATACTGTCAAAAATGTTTTATAATGTACCTCGTTAATAGATACAACTCTTTGAACGCATTAAATGAAATTATTATCATTAATTATTATTAGTTGACCTTAGTAAAGGTAATAAAGTTGCTTATGAAATAAAAGGCTGTCAGCAAGTACTAAAGAAAACTTTTTTTGAGACTTCATTGGCTCATAATGAATGCCACATTGTCCCGTATACTTGAGGCCTAAGGGCCTAATGAATAAATATTAACGCATACTCATTAAAGTCCATTGAGCAAAATGGATGCCTTTCGCAAATAACAAATATGCATTTTTGTTTTTACAAAATGGATGATAAGCATAAAATTTTTTTTTTCCAGAGTCCAAGCAGCTTCTTTCAATCAATATGAATTACCAGTCAAGCAGCTTGAGGCAATCGTGGAGTTGCGCAGAGTTTGTGGTTTTCTCTCTGCCAAGTTTTTGCGCAATACTTGCAGTTTTTCCAGTGCCTCAGGTATCAAGTCACAGTGCTAGTATATTGTCTCAAATATTAAACAAAACCAGAGAAAGAAATTCAGTAGAGGTCCATAGAAAGGTGTCTGATTTTACGTGCAATACCCAATCCCGTTGCGAATGGCATAAAAAAAACAGTTGCTCTTTTTTTCTTAAACCCAAAAGGTGGTTCTTATTCGTCGAAACTTCAATTTTAGTCATTATTTATTTGTAAATAAAAGCCGCAAATATAGATAAGCATATATGTAACAAAATCGACCACTGTCAAAAATCAAATACTAAATTTGGATGTAATATTTTGTATATAATTTTCTCTGAAATGTTACAAATAGTTCACATGTTAATTTCAGTTGAAAATATATTGTTTTCGCATCTGCTATTATCCGGCAGGCATAACAGCAACACTCATGAATTGTTTTCTTGATTTAACAACAAAAAAAATCCTGGTGGACTATCACAATAGCGATAGTGTGAAACCAAATTGAATGCATTTTTCACCATAAGTCGCTGAAAGGACAACATCAGATTTAAATTGCAGCGCTTGACGCCTCCCAAAGGCAGAAAAGCGAAGTAAGAAAGACAATATAAAATCCCATCAAGCTAAACACACACATCAAATGCCTCTCCTATTTACATAACCACATATTCATATTTATAGTATATAAATACACATACACGCGCATATTGTGTGGGGTAGGGGTATTATTTGTACTCAAATTTCCTATCGCTGTCTATTTAGTTTTTACCAGTCTTGCCAATTTGTTAGACTTTGCAGCTTTTACCTTTATTTAGTCCAAGGACGCGATGATATTGCTTTTAAAATTGTCAACAAAAATGGGGAATATGACATATTCTTATTACCAATTATAATACATATTAGAATGATTTCACTTATGGAATGACAAATAATAAATGTTCCCATTACAACATTTCGCTTAAATTATTAAAATTATTAAAACTAAAAAATTGTCTTAGTTAATGTATCTATCTTTCCACAAACATGCCTGGCTAAGTTCATTTAATGATGTCGCGCACAGAAATTGTAAATGTACATTTAAAGGGGGAAGCGAGTTCTCGGCTTGACTGAAATCCGTCAAAACTGTGAGATAAAACTTGTAACACGTCAACATCAGTCAAAACTGGCGTTGAGGTCACGTTAAAATCTTAATTGAACTTCAAATTTATTTCAAGAGGAGTTCAAGGGGTGACTGCCTACGCTGCAATGTTGGGCATGGGATAAATCTAAAATTCTATCAAAATAATGTTCATCTTTTTTTTAGCCTTATTATTTTGGAGCACACGCCAAATTCAGACATCGTAGCTTAATTAAGTCTTCTGGTTTAATAAGTATTCCTACTTAGACCAACTTCACTAAGTTGGGGCCAATAACAAAAGAGGCAGGCCTTGAGATGGCTTTGGCCATCTGCTTTTTCTTGCTGACTTGAAAATTCAAATCAAATTTCGTACGTGTCCAGTTTAAGGACGTCATTCACCTGATATTGTTCTTCAGACCGCCTTTTGTTAAACGATTGTGGGTTTTGGCAATCAAATCAAAAAGATGCCCTTTATTCTGTGGGGGGGTTCTTTTGGCTGTTCGTAATAAGGGTATTTACGATACTTGCCAACTCACCGAAAACCATAAATGATGATTTAAAAAACCGTTTGCAAAATACCTTGATCACAATGCCCGCCACAATGCCCATATACAAAAAAAAAGGCATCAAATTTATGATTGCATGCAATTAAATGTGGCCCAGTTACACATACGTGATAACCATAACGATACTAACCCCAGATATATATAATACGTATGTATAAATATATGTAATCTATCTATCTACCACGCCTAACGAGCAGTGCAGCCAAAAATTGATAAACAAAAAATAAAACACAAATAGAAAAATGTGGTAGTCACAAAAAACAAAAAACCAAAAACCAGCAACCATCAATTACCAACATTGGAAATTCCTAAAACGATTCCATCATAGATGGTCTATCACTTATCAATAGCTGCTCGTTGTCAGTAGCGGAATGATAGCAGCTAACACGTATTGTTAATCAACGGTTTCGTCATTTTTGGGAGTCCAAGTGAAAGGACGCGATAGATTTGTTCTTAAAAAGCGAGCGTTGAAATCTTTCTAATTCATTTTTATTTTTGGCCAACGCACGCGCGTCAATTACCAAATTACCAAATAGCCAAATAACCCTAATTGCAATTTAGGGCAAGTTAATGCGGCGTTTGTCACCTGGCGGCGTCTATTAAAATTTATTTGTTTGTCTTTGTTCAAACTCAATGTAACACAGCATAATATATCTGCGTGTGTTGTTAGACACACACACACAACTTCATTGTCTCACCGGTCCTTGTGGGTGGTTGGAGGACAGCAGAACAGATTTCTATTTATCCGCAGACTCCCCTTTTTGGGTCCGCAAAGCAACAAACTTGACAACAGCATCATTTCACTGACAAAGTCGCTATTTGAAGGAAGGAGTAGATGAGCTAGGTGATTTTTTTTTAGCAGCTTTTAAGTATTTCTCATCAAAGATTTATTAACTTATTTATTTAAAGTAACCATAAACAGTCCACAATAAGTATGAATAATTTAAAAAAAAATATCAAAAATTATAAACAATTAATAGTGAATGAAAATAGTGTTGAGGGTATTAAAGGGCAAACTTGTGCAATATGTTATTAAGCATTGAAATATTTAAATCTCTAAGTACAAGTACAGAATTACTAGAAATAAAAAATAAATTATCTGAAGTATCTGTTGGGTCTGCGACGCAGACTAGTTTAAAAAACGACAGATCTGGTAATAAAACCAGTAAAATTAAATATGTTCTAAATTTATTTCCTTTAATAAGTTTTGCACCTTAATGTGAGCGGCACTAAAGACTAACAAACCGAATGTATCCCATATTTTTATTAACAAGCCCTAACTGATCCCTTAAGGGCTGGCTAGAAACACGTGCATATATATATACATACATACGTATACTCAATGGTATGTAACGGGGTTTACACAATACATACAAAATCATATTGACTATATCGTCGATTATCATGACATCTCTTTCTCACACATGAGTTCGCGTACAGAAAATGCTTTCGGCTGCTGGTAGAAATGAGATAGATCAATATAAGAATGGATAAGACATCAACACTGCGCTTTGGAAGTGTCAGTAGAAGTCATTGTCCTTGGAAGATCACTGTTTGAGGCAGTGCATCAATTAGAAAAAAAAAATGACAGGAGATGAAACATTTTTTGGTATCTGCAACTTTGTCTGTTTGGTCGTTTTATGAAGTGCATTTTGTTTAAACTGAACTCTTCTTCCAAAGGGGCTTTAGTTTTTATAGCCAAGCTGAATATCGAATACTGAATGCTACGAAATGTATCGATACTCGAGAAAGGGAGGCAGTTATCGTTTAAATAAAGCAAACTTGATCTGCATATACGAGAACCTAAATTCCATTTCTATCTCATATATCCTCTGAGACCAGACTGTTTATGCAGACAGAGAGAAGACGAACAGACGGTCATGGCTAGATCGACTAGGCTGTTGATCCTGATCAAGGTGGTCGAAGATGCTTCGCTCTGCCTTTTTCATAAATTTGCACAAAATCATTGTACCAATTTTCAATGGGTTCATGGTATAAAAATGTAAATACGATTTAAGTACAGGCAAAAGCATAATCGAATATAAATTAAAACTGCGTTACGAACAACACACAAAAAATGTTAACAAAATTATAATCCGTAATTACGAAAGAAAAAAACGAGACAAATTTTATCTATGTTGCACAAAGCATTTTTTTACGTTTAACCAATGACAACAGATTAATATAAAGATGGATAGAATAAATGATGTGGAAATTGACTGAAAAATATGCTAAATGCAATATTTTTTTTGTGGAAGAGGAATACAAATGAGTAATTGGGGTTAAATGAAATAATTTTTATCGCATTTAAAATGAAAAAAAAGAAATCCTCAGAAATCTTTTAAGCAGAATTAGAATCGAATATTTGTAAGTTAAAGATAAAATTAAATTAAATAAAAAGCCCTTTAACAAAAGCAGAATAATTTATATACTTTGCAGATATATCAAATTATTAAATTTGACACTTGGCACTCCTTAACACTTAACACTGAGTTTGTGAGTTTAATTATTCTTAATTAACTTACAATATGTAAGATCGCTGCTTAGAATCCGATCTATATTTATCTGCAAATGTTGGCAGTAGTTCTTTAAGGTATTTAAGCTAATTCTCCTTAAAAAAAATTGTGTCAGCTATTAATATGTGTCACGCAAATTGTACTTCCATCTCCCATGAGAAAGCAGCATGAAAAGCTGACGTAAAAATCCATTTTAAGTAGAATACAGAGCGCTTCGTTGAATCTTATTACAGGCTAATTACCTGTTTAGCGGTTGCAGTATTTGCAATGCAATTGAATATCTGAAATATAAAAGAAAAGCAACATCAGTAGTAGCAGCCTGCCCACAATATCCTTTGTATCCTTTGTAACCACATACATCTAACATCGGACTCTGGTTTTGCACTTGGCTACAAATTAGAGTCGAACTGGGAAACGTAAAAAACAACACCTAGCAGGGTGGAGTCCGGCAAAACTTGTCCCAAAAGTGCGCACAGAAGCAACAAGCCTTTACATTGAGGTCAGGACGAGGCGTGGCGACGCCCCTCAGAGACAAAATCCGCATGCGTTAGTCGCATGAAAAAATGAAACATTTATACACATATATTATCCTAATTTTAAAGAGTTTTACCAACAACAATGTGCTGACATTTTGATCTATTTAACCAACAATTGTTTGTAATAAATTGTTTTGAATTCAGCCCAGGAAAAAAATAATGTTAAGCAGACGTGCGAAAAACATTTTTTAAAACGACATCCGGCTGTCAACTGAGCAATTGTTTGGATAAAAGATTATGAATCATGTAAACAAAAGTAACAAAAAATTGCAAGAACTTATTCTCTGACAAATATGCGTAAAAGTTTTAATTGTTACCACAAGAAATTAAAAAATTTGAGCGATAGGCTCGAGCCCTCTTCGTTTTTTTTTTTTAGTTTTTTTGAAAAGCAAGTTTTGCAAGAAATGTGAGCTTAGCGATATCGAACTGCTGCTGCTCGTCCAAATTAGAAAACACAATATTTTCAATGCGCTTATTAAATTTATTATTAGATATTATAATGTGTACAAAGTCTGTTATTTTTAATGCACCCAACCAGTCGGGCTTGGCCCCTTTCCAACATTGTTCCCGCCCAACCAGGGTCCAAGGGCAAGACCCTCCAGGCTTGGCACGTGATTGGTGCCGGCAGTAATCGGCGACAGAGCAGCATCCTTAATAATTGTGAGATGGTGAGCCGCTCCAGCATTGCCATTGCGCGTAAACTGGCCAAACTTGGCTGCCTCATGCTCTGTCCTCTGAATCTCGGCGGCGGCAGCATGCGCCGATCTCTGCAGTGCCGAGGCGGCCTCAGCTTCACGAGCAGCGGCAATCCTTTGTTGATATGCCACTGCTGCTTTGGAGGCAGCCAGTCTCTGTTGGGCCAGGACGACAGCGGATGCAGCCGAAGCTGCTTCCGAGCGTTGAATGGCCGCAGCTGCCTCCGATTTGTGGGTAAGGATGGCAGCATGCGTTTCCTTCTCCATGGCGATGCGTTGCTGATTTAGCACATTCTCCTTGGCTGCCTGCATTTGCTGCTGGGCAATGAGAACATTTGCCGATGCCTGCTTGGCAGCTGAGATGGCATTGGCTACTTCATTTGGCGATGGCGAGGACTTAAGAGGATTCTGGCCGCCACTCCACACTCCACTGCTGCCTGATCCAAGACTTGCCCACCCACCAACTGAATTCCAAGGACCGCCAAAGTTACCAGCACTGCTCGTCGTAGCCCAGGGAATGGATGAGACATCCACACTGCGCTTTGGCAGTGTCTTCTCACTTTTTGATGCAGTGCACCCATTAACAGTTATGACTACCAGCACTAGCAGTAGTTGCAACATATTTCGGTGGCTGCAATTTTGTCTGTTTGATCGGTTTGTGTACTGCATTTTACTCTAACTGATCTCTTACTGAACTCCTCTCCCAAAGATGCTTTATTATTTATAGCCCTGCTGAATTTCGAATACTGAATGCTGTAAGAGCATCATAATCCATAATCACCCACGTAGGCCATTATGGCCATCGACAATTTATTGGCCTCCTTTCTCTGTTACAAGTGTCTTAAAGGGAAATGAAAGGCTCTTACCCCCGATTGGCCAGATAATTTCCACAGAAACTAGAGCGATGAAGCGTCACGTCTTTTGTTCAATTGGCCATCGCAACTAAAATACTTATTTTTCAATTGTGCACTTTGAGTCTTATATAACACGCAAGGTAACATCATAGTTATCTTAGTTATCTAATAAATTAAAAAACTGAAGCTATTGCAAATGTTTGATCCGCTGCCAGTTTAATATAGCATTTAAATCTGGAAATACGACTTAATTCATGTAAAAGTACTAACCCAAAAAATCATTTCCACTCCCAACACTTTTATAAAAAAAGTATGGATGTTTTGAGCTAGGCGTCTAGACCTAAGTATAGAAACTGGATTGAAGGTCGATATTTATCTTAATGTCTAAATATACTTTTCACTGTAATAACTTAACCAATTTTCTATAGCCACAATATTTGACTTGACAAGTGTGAAAATAAACAAAACATAATAATTACAATTGCTACACATCGATTTAACGGTAAGGCCAGTAACATATATTTATACATTATGCATAACATTTTATCGTTAAATGATACATTCACACACACACACACACACACACACATGTATACACACTAAAACAGTGGCTACCTTTGTGTGTCAACATTATTAATGTAATAAAAAATGAAATTTAATTATAATGCGAGAGCCACGCAATTTATGCGTCTGGGTAAGTGGATTGTGAAAAGTGGGAAAATGGAAAAATATATGGTCGGACATCCGATACAAATTGTGCAGCCCTGTTGCCGAACATTGCGCGACATGCAGCCAACGATTGTAATTACCGTTAATGCACATCGGTTCCTCCGGGCTTCCCTGGCTGGAGAAACTCAAATTATGTACTTTCACTCGGATTAATGAATACAAATTGAATAAGACAAGCTTATGCTGGCATTCTGGGGTGGATACTGAAAGGTGTCGCACCCAACTATGTGGGTATTTCATTACCTTTATTAAGCTGTGACGAAACCACTTGATAATTTATGAAATATACAACAAATACATATATTCTATGAAAATGAAAATGGTATTTGTCAATCATTCGTTTTGCCTGGCTTTTCCCCATCGATGCAAAAAATGTTTGACTCTGCAAAAACACCAGAAAATGTATATTTTGTATTATACTTTGTTCCCATTGAAAATGGGCAAAATGGATATAATAGTTTTGTGCAAATGTATCTAACAGCCATCTCCGACCCCATAAAGCATACATATTCTTGATCAGGACCAACAGCCGAGTCGATATAGCCACGTCCGTTTGCCTGCCAAAAAACACCCAAGTTATGGTCAAAAATAAATCCTCATATTAATCTCATTTCTACCAGCAACCGCAAGCATTTTTGATAAGCATTATTATTCGAGCGCATGTGTGAGAAAGAGATGGCATAATAATTCATGCGAGCGTCAATGTTTTGTGTCTATTCTGCAAAGCCCGTTAGATACAATTGCGTGTTTGTATGTATGTATTATGCACGTGTTTCTAGCCAGCCAATTATGGATCACTTGGGGCTTGTGAATAAAATATGCGCATTATAAGATATGAGTTAGCCTTTTTTTTTAACAACTGGGTTCTTTTCATTTTTATTAAATTTAAGTATTACATTTTATTTATTTTTTACTATTAGTATTTTCCTGTGTAGACTGGTAATAGTAGGCATTAATTTTTAATTTCAATGCTAAACAAGAACGACATGTTAGTCTGCTCAAAAACAGATAAAACTTCTGTATATACCTCGCGAAGAAATGAGTTACAATGAAATTTAACACGTATTTTGTTGGTTATGTGAAAATATGGGGCACAAGCTGACTGATTTTCATGAAAATACCAAACAAACGCTTTTTTTGTTGAAACCCATACGTTGCCGTTATTTTTAAATCGCGTAAGAATAATGTTTTCTGTAATAAATAAAAAGCATATCACATTACGGATGCTCCCTCTACTTTGATGGGCTCCTCCAACAACATACCACGACTTACAAGCGTTCTGTTTTATTTTATTGCAGAGCACAAGTCTGCTTACCAGCATGTTGAAGTCGAGGGCATTTCAGAGACAGTCGCGCAAATCGTACATAGGCCTTTTATTGCTTGCCTTTTCCGCATATTTGGCCCAAAGCGTTTTGCCAACTACCGCAGAAGTATCTTATCCGGAAAGAGAGCTGCACAAGGACAACGGTGAGTTTGAATGCAGCATATTTTTATTTAATTTACAATACATTGAATAAATGTATTTTTTGACGCGTTTATTCTTTTTTTTACTTTTGCAGAGTTTCCCAATTTAGTGAAGCGTCCCGCATTCTTTTTGGGCAGTCGTTATGGACGCTCGAGCGGCAAAGTGGCCACTGGAAGCGGAGGTGCACCCGCTAGCGGTGTGGGCACCTCGAAGACGCGACGCCTAATCATAGTTCCACGAAACGATCGTTTCTTTCTCGGCTCGCGATATGGAAAACGTAGCGAGGAATTCCTATCGCCCTACGAGCAGGACAGTCTCGGCTTGGACATGGCCAAGAGCTCCTCTCTGCATGAGGCAGAGAACGAGGGAGTAAATGACGGCAAGGCCAGCAGTAGGGGAAGAACAACGCCAGTGATGACCATGTCCTGTACTTATACTGGCATCAGTAACTTCTTCCGTTGCAGCAATGTGAACACGTAAGATTGACCTCAACTATGTCTTTACTCATGCTCGTAATTTATTAATTTTGCACACATAAATCTGCAATTACAGAGACGAAGGTGTTCCACTGGATTCCAATAGCATAGCCACAGAGGATGCCAACATCAACAGCAACTAAAAAGATGCCACAGCACTGATTGATTGATTGATTGAATGACCAACCTGTTTTACCATATGGATCCCCTCTGGCAATTAATATCCCTGTTCATTCATCGGCTTATTGCTAGTTACTGTTATGTTTTTTGAATGCAACAGGTATTAAAATTTTTAACGGGGCTGGAAAAGTTTTAATACCTAAACAAAACACAAATAAGTTTGTAAATATATATCTGGCAGCATACCTATAGTAATACAATTACTTACTTATTATACACACACGTAAACCAATTGTATTAAAATGCTTCAAAATACAGTGCGTACCATAAACCACTTTTGTTTGTAGTAAGTAAACTTGGCCCCAGTAAAGCAATTAGCTCTTCTGCTAAGGTATTTCCACTTGCATACATAACTCTCTTCTGCTCCTCCGGGTGCTGACAAAACAATTGTAGATTGTAGATGTATGTGTGCATGGAAGAAATTTAATTACAATAGCAAGGCCCGCACTGATAAACAGGTAATGAGCAAAAAGCGCACTTGCTAGGTAAAATGTTTTTCTTAAGAGGCAAATTGTTAAATGGAAAGCAAAAAGAGAAGACGCAAAATTGTTCCCTTAGCTGGCATTGATTTTAATTGATGCGAACGTACAGCGGTGGATGCCAAGGAGGCACTATAGGAGGCACTATACGGAGGCACGCATCTAAACAGCATTTTAAGCCAGTGGCGAAGTGCTTGCTAATTGTGTTAACGGCATACAGGAACCTCCTCTGGCCTGCACCCGCATCACAACTTTTTGGCAATCAGGACTCGACAGCGTGGCGATATCTTATCATCAAACAGTTTCTCGTAGCGCACTTCCATAGGGAGTTGCTGCACTGCAGCCAATTCCTGGAGGTAGCACAGCCGGTCATAGAGCACCACATTCTCGCAAAGTTGCTGGTCGGAGGTGAGAAAGAAAATTCAGAGTGAATGGCAATGGTAATAAAGTCTATTCTAAAAGAATTAAATCTTTTTAGCAGATCTGCTTAGGTAATTTGGATATTTTTCTGACCACATACAAGATTCGTCCCCTAGAATTTGACCTAGGAGAGATATGTGAAGAGAATCCTGGTCGTTTAAATGTCGTCAAATTTCTTTAAGTTACGCTTAACTTGAATACCTTTGTTCCGATGGTATTTAAACTAATGATAACCAAATTTTAATTTATGGTCAAGAAGACTTTTTTGCTTTTTTTCTATTGTGCCATTAATGCTGTTTGACTGTCGGAACACTTGGCGAAATTTCCTCACCTCGAAATTATCTGACGTATTTACCTAAGAGTAAATAATGGTAGGGTATCCGAGGAACCACATTTCCAAGGGCTGGCTGGTGAGGTATCCATTCGTGTGGCATTTTATGGTGTGTGGTTCCAAGAAATTTACTTAATCTAATGACTAAACCTTTTTTGCAGCACAGATGAACTTTGAAATTTTACTTAAGCAAGTATATAGCGGCTATTTCGGCAATAGGTTGCAGCAGTACATTATAGGAGATTATTTTCCGACTATATGACCTACCTGTATGGTAGCCTGCAAGCAGCACAAGGCCTCAGCTAGCCGAGCACCCTTTCCATCCGAATACCTCCCGACTAGTTCGTCAAAACGTTGCTTATGAACAGCTCGCCAGACCAAGGGATCTCCCGTTTGTTGGGAGTGCAGCTGAAATCTTTGATGCACGTGTTCATACAGAGGGTTATTCTGGGTAGAGTAGTTTTTAGCCAGGTCACAGGGCTTCACTTTTACCAACTCATTCGCATCACAAAGAGCTGAAGCCAAGGCACGCATCCACATCTGAGTTCCATGCTGTGTGTGTTTGTCAGCTTCACAACGCCAACGCGAATTAGTTTGCTGGCAGGCCAAACGCATGAAGGGTCGATTAAAGCTGAGTGCCTCGCCAGTTGACATTGCCGACCTCAGTGCACCGCTAAGAGGAAAGTTCTGAAACGTACCGCGTTCCGTCAAGGCGAGCTTGTGATAACAGCATGGCATAATGTGCAGACACCGCACTTGTGGTATTGATAAGAATAATAGCATTGCGCTGATGCTTAAATCCCCACAAGCATGCAAGCCAATTAGTGTTGTGCTTAGTTCTGCTGTTGTTGTTAGTCCTTTGTTTCGAGCCAACTCAGTGGCGAATTGCTCGATTTGCCTACGGCAGTTTTCAGCTGCTGTTATAAATAGCTGCTGGTAGCTAATCGACAAATGCGTCTCCGGCGGAAGTAATTGCTGACTGCGTTTGCGAGCAGATCGAACTCTCTTCTCATCTGCCTCCAAGCCAAGTATTAAATAGTTGGCATTCAATTTAAACAATGTTTCGCTGAGGTAGCCCAAGCCGGACCCCAGGTCGATGATGAGCTGTGTCCTGTCTGCGCAGTGTTCGTGAATATTGGCAGCCAATTCTTGAATTTCATGCAGTTTTTTGGGTGCCATTCTGCGAGAGTTATTCGATTTATCATTCGTTGATGCCTTGCAGGCAGTTGTTGGAGCTGCTTGAATGTCGCCTGTTAAGTGGGCGACCTGTTGGCGAAAGTGTAGCACCTCATTGGGGCAACCATCTAAGTGTTCGTGGACAAACGGAAATTCGTTGAGCTCTTCATTTGTTAGTCCAAGAAAATAGTCTTTAAATGTAGCAGGCATAGCATCTAGAGATTTAATGCAGGCTGTGTTGGCTTCGCGGTATATCCAGTCGTAGGTACGTAAAAAATCCACAGCAGCTTTAAAGTAAGCATCCTCAGAGGTAAAGGAGCTCGGCAGGGACATCGCTAAAGGGATAAGCAGATATGGCAAAGAATTTTTAGATAAGCTTATTGCCTATTAGATATAAGCGATTTCTAGTTATACGATTATCCTTTTCCTACAGGGATATTGAAATCTTTTTCTTTTCTTAAAGACTAAATAAGTCGTAAAGTATTTAAAACCAATTCACGATTACCTTCTTTACTCTTTTTTTTTAATGTTGTACCAGTTTAGACATTACACATTTTTGAATAATTTGAAGTCCCATTAAGATTACATTCGCTATGTGAAATATGGCAACTTTAATGACCATTAACAAGGAATCAAACGTTTTCCGCCAGGTGGGAAACATAAAGCGTATAAATAGAGATAGTGCGTGTGTGTGTATGTGTATATATACAATTAGATTTAGAATCGGGTGTGCTACTACACTTAGGTTATGATCTTCCATTTTAGATTGGTCTTCTCTTCTAATTTATCGTTTGCCGGTCCTAAAATGCATTTGCCAAAATTTTTTGGATCTTCCTTGAAGTACTTGTCGATTACCGAGCGCAGCTCATCGACAGTCACGGAAAGAACACGCGAACGATATTTGACAAACATTTCCTGTGAGACATTATAGAGGAATTTATCGATGCCAATGTTGCCTGGGGCAATTGGTGAGTCCAACTGCTGCAACACGCCCAATTTTGCCTCGAACAGTGTTTGCTGATCCAATTTATTGCTTTCCTCCTGCAGCCACTCGTACGTCTTGTCAAAGGCCTCCAGGGTCTTTGTCGAGTGTGGATCGCGATAACTGAAGAAGCCAAAGAGACCATCGGAACCGATTTTCGCACCAGCACCATAGGCACCATTCTGCTCGCGGATCACGGGCAACAGATACTTGGCGGAAATGAGTTTGGCCAGCACCCGCAATACGGGATGATCCTCGTGCAAATATGGCACAGCATAAAAGGTTTTAGCGCAGTAGTTAACCGGTATATTCATAATATTATGCTGACAACTGGGCTCCAGCAAATTTAATTGCCTGCTCTCCTTGCATTTTTCGAGTGTGGGCAGTTTTTCTAGGAAAGCACTGTAGTGTTCAAGAGCTGTGTGTTGGAAGGCTTCCGAGGTGTTAATCGCCACGCTCAAGTTGGTCTTGTTGAACACCTTCGAGCCAATATTTTTTAGGTTATCGCGAATCTGCTCCGTGCTGGTCTGCTGCACATATTTCTTCATGAAGTCTATATGATCCATGCCGGATAACTGGGATTTCAACTTGGCAGCATCGCTGACCAGGGCAGCAGAGCTTAGCATAGCATACAAGTGACCAGAACTTGCTATTCCAACGGATATGTTAGAGATGTAATTCTCAATCAGCATTTTCAGCCGATCTGTATCCTCCAGCTTAAAGTTGAGCAACAGTTCTTGGGCCAGTGCAAACATATCGGGCACGTTCTTATCGAGTGCATGGGTCGTGACCATCAGACCCATTTTATAAGACTTCGCATCCTCCACATTCTCAACGAAATTCAGCTTAAAGTCGATGCCGCCTGTCTTCGATAAGAGAAGTTTGTCGAAATCGCGGAAATTGTGGTTAGTGGTGCCCATATCGTCGATAACGTTACAGAAGAGTGGCACGAGCATGATCTCATCTGTGCTCAGTCCCGTGATATTGAAAAGGCACTTCAAATATGTGATCTCGTTAGTGGGCACCTTGCATAACTGTGTGGAAACATTTTGGATTGTTTGCATTTCAATTTTTGGCAGCTTGGGTGGCTCCTTGACGTCGCTGAGCGATAGGCAGGGCAATACTTCCAAATCCTGTTTCGACTTTTGAGATGTTTCCAGCTTGATGCCATTCTCATAGATTTGCGTCTTCATTTTTGAATCGAGCGCATTTACCTTCTGCTTAAGCATATCCGACTCGGCCCGCTTGAAGTTCGACTCATAACTTTCATCGGGGGACATTGTTAACGTAAGCTTGTGTGTGTTGTTTGTAAAGTATTTCTGCATTTTCTCCTGGAAATAATTGGAGTTCATTTTCAGGTTGCTCCGTAGCTTCGCAATCATTTCGGAGACACGGAGATTGCTGACAACGTCCCCATCATGATTCCACAATGAAGTCGAGTTAAATAACAGAGCATTGCCAAAGTGCGGACTTTGATGCTTGAGCGACAATTCCAAATTGTGCAATACACTCTCAATGTGCTGGGATTCGAAGCCATCTTCAATTGTCTTATGCACCGTACTGTCAAAAAGTTCGTTAAACTGTTTGAAATCTTCAACTTTGAGATCCTGAAGGCCCACTACGAAATAAGAATCCCTGCAATCCGCGGCATAGCCCGTACTTTGATTGTAACCCCCGGAGAAGTTCGGCTCGATCATGCTTTTGTAGAAGGCTGAGTTAGGGCCCCTTATCAATATCTCCGAGAGTACGTTCAGCTCAAAGCTCTCCTGTATATCGGTTGCGTCGCACATCAGCAATGCTATAGCTATCTGATTCTGTCGATCGAAACTGGCGCCCATGCTATCCAGCCTGCTGGGAATGTGGACATTACGTGACTGCGCCCAACGTGCTTGTTTCGGAATGCAACTATAGGAATTATCGATGCGTTCCCCCTTGCTCAGGTATTCCTTATCGATATATGCCAGGGATTTCATTACATCAAAGGATCCGTAGCAGAAGATTCTCGCATTGCTCGGATGATAATATTTGCGATGGAATTCAACTAAATCCGTATGAGTTAATTTTGGTATCTCCAAGGGATTGCCGCCCGCTACGTAGCCATATGTGTGATCCGGTAACATGTTATTCAACAGATTTTGCACAAACACTTGCGAGTTTTCCGAGAAGACGCCCTTCATTTCGTTGTAGACGACACCCTTGATTATGAACTCCGAGTCCCGATTGCGCAATTCCTTGTGCTCGAGGCGCCAGCCCTCTTGCAAAAAGTCCAGATACGCCAAGTTTGGCCTGTAATGATTCATAATTTTCATTAATATCATTCACATTACATAATTTCATTACGCACCTAAACACCGCATCCAAGTAGATCTTCTGTAAATTTCTGAAATCCACTTCGTTCATTGTTGAAAACGGGTAGAGGGTGTAATCGGGACCAGTCATGGCATTCATAAATGTTGCCACAGAGCGGTTGAGCATTTTGAAAAATGGATCTCGAACTGGAAAATTCTTGGAGCCACACAGGGCCAGATGCTCCAGGATGTGGGGTAAGCCCGTCGAGTCGAAGGGCGTCGTGCGGAAATTAATGGAGAACACATTGTTCGCATCGTTGCGATCGATATACCAGAATTCCGTCCCAGTGCCCACATGTCGCATGGTGCAGGAGGTTAGCTCAAAATCGGGTATGTATTCAATCCGCTCGCACTCGAATCCATTGTAGATTTTGCCCTCGCTATATTTGTATTTGCGCTCGGCCATTAAATGTGGCATAGCTCCCTGCAGCGCTTGTTTGGCACCCGTAAATGTTTTGATACTTCGCCCGAGCGAAGCGGCAGGGCGTGACAACGCCCTCAACCATTGCAAGCGAGTAAGCATTTTTGTTTTGTGCTAAGTGCGCGTAGTCTACAAATGATAAATGATACACAAATACAGGGGATTGCAGTTGATATCCAGAGCAGAGCATATGCATTTTAATTCGCCAAACACAAAAAACAAAACTCAAACTAAAGTTACATCAGCCGGCATTAAATTGCTTCACTTGTATGTATATATATGTACATATATATGTATTCATATGGTAATTTTTCTAGTTTTGGCTTACAACTGATTCAAATAACATATGCAGACCATATTTACAAGTGAGATGTTAACATTAATAATATAATACCCACCGATTCTTAAAAACCAGTCTTTCAAAATGCAGTCAGCTGCTAACTAAATATATATTTATCCGCAGCACATTTTGTTGATATTGTATCGATGCATCGATACTCCACTTGACATCGATACTGATATCGAGATGTACGATGATTTTTCCGACAGTAAACTTTTAAATAAACGGCTGAGTGACCTACACAATACGACAACACAATACGATGGACTAAATGTGTTAAGCGCGTCTTCTAACTTATATTTCTCTTGCTCATTTAAATATGTAATTAGTGGATAGACGAATAAATATTAGAATTACATAAGACATGCAAAGCGAGCGCTTACTTATTTTATGTAATTTCTTTTTCTTTCTTCTGGTTTCATTAGTCAGGGCTGTAATTACTATGACTATCGATATATTAATTAGATGCATTCGCATAACTCATTCAAAAGTTTAACTTATTTATTGAATTGAGCTTGAATTGGTCCTAGAATGCATTTGCCAACATGTTTTGGTTCGTGCGTGAAGTACTTATCGATAGCCGCACGAACCTCATCGATAGTCACGGCCAGCATTCTTTTACGATAATTAACGTATTCCTCCTGCTTGACTCTTGTAATGAAATAGTCCAAGCCCTTTTCACCAGGCGCTGTTGGCCAATCCAGCAGCTGCAACACGCGCAACTTTGCCTCGAACAGCATTTGTTCATCCAATTTGTATTTGTTGTTCAACAGCCACTCGTTCGTCTTATCAAATGTATCCAGTGTCTTAGTCGAGTATTGATCCCTGTCACTGTAGAAGAAGAAGATGCCATCGTAACCGATTCTGGCACCAGCTCCATAAGCTCCATTCTGCTCACGAATCACTGGCAAAAGATACTTGGCCGCGACGAGCTTTGAAATTACCTGCAATACAGGGTGATCCATATGCAAGTATGGCACCGAGTAGAAAGCTTTTGCACAGTAATTGACAGAGGTTTTCAGATCATAATGCTGAAAACTGGGTGCCAACAATAGCAATTCGTTTCTGTCCCTCATCTTTTTGACGGTTGGTAAGTTTTGCAAAAATGTTTTATAGTGTTCCAGAACTGTATTTGCAAAACTCTCCGATGTATTAATTGCCACACGCATATTGCTCTTGCCGAAAATCATCGCACCAATATTCAGCAGTCTGCCGCGAATTTCCTCTGTGCTATGCCTTTGAGTGTACTCTCGCATAAAGTCGATGTGATTTATACCAATCAACTGGGATTTCCATTGGGCTGCGTTGCTGACCAGGGATGCGGCTTGTAGCATGGACAGCGTATCTCCATTGTTTGGTATGCCAGCCGATAATTTGGAGATGTACGTATCGATAAGCATCTTAAGTCGATTGATATCAGCTAACGAAAACTTCAAAAGAAATTCCTCGCACAGCGCAAACATATCGGAGATATTGTGGTCCAGGGCATATGTCTTCATCTGCAGGCCCATTTGATATTGCTCGTAATCCTTAACATTCTCCACTACTTTCACCTGAAGCTCAATGCCAGCTGTTTTTAATTTGAGCAGTTGATCGAATTCAGAAAAACTATGCTCGTCTGTGCCCATATTTTGAATTACGTTGCATAATAATGGGACAAGTTTGGCATCTTCTTCGTTCAAGCCCGTTATATTAAAGAGGCAATTAAAGTAGGTTATTCCGTTCGTATTCACCTTACATAACTGAGTTGGAACACCGTTAATGTGCTCCTCCATTAGATCTGGTAACCTCAGTGGCTCCTGCACATCCTTCAGCGATAGACATGGCAATATCTTCAAATTTACGGGCGCTTTTTGTACCGCTTCCAATTTGAGGCCATTTTTATAGATTTTTTGCAGGTCTTCAGCGCTGAGACAATCGATTTTGTGTTGAAGTACCGCTTTATGGGCCTGTTCTAAATTCTCATCATACTTTTCATCGGGCGACATGGTGATTGTAAGCTTGTGCGGATTGTGTAATATATATTGTTTGATCTTGTCCTGTAAATAGGTCTTATTCTCTCTCAAGTTGCGCTTCAGCTTGTCAATCTGCTCGTGAAAGCGCAGATGGGCAACAACATCGCCCCCGTGATTCCAAACACTAATCGTTTTGTCGAGGATCACTTTGCCAAAGTTCGGCACACGATGTTTCACTGACAATTCTAGATTGTGTAGATAGCTCTCAATGTGCTGCGCTTCGAAACCCTCCTCGATTGTCTTTTGCACAGTCTTATCGAATATTTCGATAAATTTGTCAAAGTCCTCGACTCTGAGGTCTGGCAGACCCACGCGCAAATGTGTATCTCTGGTGGTTATTACATAGCTGGTGTTCTTGTGAAAGCCACCCGAGCCGTTCATTTCGACCAGACCCTTGTAGAAGGCTGCATTTGGACCGCGTGTCAATAGATTGGATAGAAACTGCAGCTCAAAGCATTCCTGTATATCGGTTCTGTCGCACATCAAGAACGCAATCGCGATATAATTTTTTGAATCTGGCGAGGCGCCCGTCTCTTCCAAGCGACAGGTCACATGCTTATGACGGGGCTCTGTCCAACGGGGCTGCGGTTGTATAATACTAAAAGACGTGTCCTGATAGGCCCTCTTCGACAGGTATTCCTTGTCGAGGAATGACAGGGTCTTCATTAAATCGAAAGATCCATAGCTATATACTCGTGCATTACTCGGATGGTAGTATTTGCGATGGAATTGAATTAAATCCTCATGTGTCAAAAATGGTATATAGAGTGGATCTCCGACAGCCATATGATTGTATGCACTATTTGGCAATAGCTTGCTGGAAACGTGGTGTGGGCATATTCGGGAGTTTTCCGCAAAAATTCCCTTCATTTCGTGGTAGACGACACCCTTAAACATTAGCTCAGATTGTGGATTGTGCAAGTCTTTGTGCTCTAGCCGCCATCCTTCCTGCAGAAAGTCCAAATAAAGTATATTGGGCCTGAAGAGCGATTTTCGGATAGCATTTAAAATACGTTAATTTTTTTTATTTTAATAATTTCTTACTCAAAAACACAATCGCAATAGATGCTCATTAAATTCCTAAAATCGATCTCATTTCGAGAAGCGAAATGATAAAGGGTCCATTCGTAGACTGTAAAGGCGTTCATACTTGTCGCAACGGAACGGGTAAGCATCTTGAAGAATGGATCGCGAACTGGAAATTTCTTGGAGCCGCACAGCGTGATATGCTCCAAAATGTGCGCCACACCCGTAGAGTCAGTCGGTGGTGTTCGGAAGCTAATTGAGAATGTATTATTGATGTCATTGCAATCTAAGTGCCAATATTCTGTCCCAGTGACAATATGTCTCAGAAGACACGACATTATATCATAATCGGCGTTATGCTCGACGTGTTCGCACTGGAAGCCATGATAAACCTGACCTTCTTTATACTTGTAATCACTATTTGCTATCACCTGTGGCATTTGTATGCAAGGTAACTTTTTTGCTACCGCCTTCATATCGTTCAGGACAACATCAACGGTGAAAGCCATAAAGTGCCGACTGTTAAATGGCCGCTGAATTGTCCTTAAACATTTGAGATGTTGAAACATGTTGTTATTATTATCGAACTGGAAATTTAGAAAATGTGCAAATTATAACCTATATTTTCGGAAAATTGTGGATTGAGTGTATGTACTGACACAAAATGCTAATCTATTTATATATATATGTATCAGAACGTGTGTTGAAACTATTTGGGAAATTAATTTTATAGGTTATAATTTTATAAATATTCCCATGCTGCGCAGGGCTCAAATTTCAAATATACAAATTATTGGATAAAATAATTAAATAAGTCGTTTACTGTTAACAATATTTATCAGCTAGTTACATTGTCCGTTAAGTTAGGGCATAACCAGTTAAAACTATTTAAACGAATTACTGTGCAGCTCCGGCCAGCCAGTGCTTAGTTAGAAGTTAGAAATTATATATATAATAATATAATAATAATACAACAGTTAAAAAATCTACACATCACTATCAAAACAGCTGATTTAGAGGACAATGACAAAATCATAAAAATTCAAAGCAAAAAACAATATGCCTTTTGGTATTCCAAAATTAATTAACTTCTTGAGCAGACGTCTTTTTACACCCAAATTTATGAGATTTAATTTAAATTAGCCATGCAAAAAACTTTAAAAAAAAATAAGGTTAATAATAAAATAATTAATAATATGGGATATGGGCGAGCTCACCGTCTCTTTCTAATTTTGCCCACTCGGGCTTTTCTCCTAATATTCAAACAGGCGGCGTCAACTTAGTCGACTGTTGGCATCTCCGACTGTCGATACGACTAATATTATTATATGTTTGCTGATCAGTATGTGCTTAAATAATATTAATCTATTCAGGATTGTCGCGTCGTAATCTTTTATTTCAGTACTAAGTTTTAGTTGAGAACATACGTTTGATTGACTCGGTCGTGCCAAAGACACAAAGCAATAAAGATATATAAATTTAATCTTAATAAAGTCTGGCACTCTAATGTTATTCGTTATTTTGTTAGTGTTATTAGCTATACTAGTGATATGCGCGTTTAGTCTAAGCAAAGACTATGAATTGCTATCATTTTGTCGGCGGTTTAAGACCGTTGATGGTGGACCACTGGATCAAACTGTTGCCCGGGGCGTTGGAAATACAATTTTCGCCAATACGTTCGATACGCTTGGAATGAACTCCGGTATGTCTCTGTGATTAAGCTTTTCATAAACATTAACATTTTTAAACATGTGTTTCATCACAATCACAAAACACTAAAACAATAATTAACAAATTTTTTTTGTCCACAGAACAATTCTTTTATTATTCTCGTGATTATGCAACGGAGCTGAAGCGAAGCTATATTCAATATATTATTGGCATGCCAATATATAACATTATTGATGCCGCTGATGCGGAACTGGTGCTGAATGATAACAATTTAATAACCAAAGGATTTATGTATCGCTTTTTGCAGCCGTTTCTAAAATTTGGCCTATTAACGAGCACAGGTTTTGCATTTACCTACAGAATTTGAATAAAGTTTCATGTATTTGAAATCATTTTAATTTTAGGTACAAAATGGCATAGTAGGCGGAAATTACTAACACCCGCATTTCATTTTAAAATATTGGAACAATTTTTGGAGGTATTTAAGTAAGTAAAGAATTGTTGTTCTTGTTCAGAATCGATTCTCTTAAATGCTAATATTTTTTTTTAATATAGGCAAGAGAGCGTTAAATTTATCGATAATTTACAAAACATGTTGACTAATACAGTGGGTCCTTGTGAGGTTAACTTAAACAATGTAATACCTCGTTTCACACTGAACAGCATTTGTGGTAAGCAATTGTTTTGTGAATATTTGAAATCTAACATGAGAATTAATTCCTATTTATAGAGACGGCCCTTGGGGTGAGACTCGACGATTGCGCCGATGGTGATGAATATCGTAATAATATTACAATATCAGAGCATAGTTTTATTGATCGTGTGATTAATCCACTAATGGCAAGTGACACTTTATACAACAATTTTGGTAATGGTCGAAAGGATATACCAACTCTGAATAAGTTGCACGCATTCTCAAGCAACATTATTAAGAAACGTCGACAGAACTTCAACAAAGAAGTTTACGAAACGGAATTAAGGTATCTTGCTTATTTTAATTAATTGATTTCCCTTATATTATAATTTTGTGTTCCAATCTTACCTTTTGTTGCTCAAATTTTGCAATAATTGATTTCATTTGCACAACAAGAAATACTAAATAGCAAATCTTCTTCGACTGATAAGCATAGCTAATAATTGTATTAAACGCAGTTTGTTTTATATTTCAGTGATTTGAACACAAAGCAACGTTATGCAATGCTGGACACATTGCTACTATCAGAAATGGATGGACTCATAGATCATGCTGGTATCTGCGAAGAGGTTGATACATTTATGTTTGAAGGCTTTGACACGACCTCTATGAACATCATACTCGCCCTTTCTTATCTCGCCAGTCATCCAAATATACAGAAACGTTGCTACGATGAGATAACCCAGTTTATATCAAACAATGGTATGGTTCATTGGCAAGGAACACGAAATACTGTCAAGAACTGCAATAATATGTGGTTGAATAATATCTACTAATTTATGGCACATACGATAAAATTAGCTTATTTCATATTGCAGACGAACTCAACAACTTGGATAGCCGCACATTGGGTCAGCTGAAGTATTTGGAATGTGTTATCAAGGAGACGCAGAGACTGGGTCCATCGGTTCCTGGCATTATGCGAGAGTGTCATGAGGATACGAAATTGGCAAACAACTTAATTTTACCCAAGGGCACTCAGATTATCGTGCATATATTCGACATACATCGCAATCCACGTTATTTTGAGCAACCGAATGAATTCATTCCAGAACGCTTCCTTCCCGAAAACTCCACACAGCGACATCCATATGCATTTATACCCTTTAGTGCAGGTCGGCGAAATTGTATTGGTCAAAAGTTTGCCATGCTCGAAGTTAAAACCTTGTTGGTTTATATTTTAAGGAACTTTATTTTATTGACCGTTAGCAATCCTATGGACTTTAGATATTTAGCTGGCATTTTGATCAGAACGAAGGAGGAAGTGCTTATTAAAATTACAAAACGAAAGAATTAATATATTTTGTTTTTTTTTGTTACGTTTTTTACAATTATTTAGAATATTATGAATATAAATATCGTGTATATAAAGTTTACAAATAAATTCCATGAATGCCGTAAAATGAGATTATTTATTTGAATTGAGAAATAGCACAAAGTTCGAAAGTATTTTCCAAAATAAATTAAAAATAAGACTTTGCAATTTCAATTGATTACATGATTAAGAGTACTCAAACAGATTTATGCATTGTATGATTATTAGTACATTGATTAAAAGATAATGGGAAATGTACGGTTAGGGGGAACAAAAAAAAACTAATTTGACTCAAAAGCGCAGCGGAATCGATTCCAATATTTTTGTGTATTGACCTTCCATATCTCATTGAAATTTTCTTTATATCTTCATCGACTAACAGAATTGCACATTTACGTCGGTTATTCAAAATAGCAACAGCGTTTCACTTCTTTAAATAATGCCCATGTGTCCCGAAAGATGGCGCTATATGCGAATAAATAAAGCTGAATCATTAGCGTCATCTATTTTTGAGACCTTGAAATTGAGAAACGTCATCTGGCTGTCAATATTGCAGCTACAATTTATAGCAGAGGATGGAAATCAGAAGAAAGGAGAGGAATGGCAAAGAATTGCATTTATTTATTTAATTTATAAGGGCGCATTGGATGTGCAATGTTGACAATAATAAGAATAATAATTGCTATTTAATTTCTTTAACTTGGTATTATTCACATTTTATTTTCTGATCTGTTGTGTCTTTACATTTTTAGAAAACATATCGCATATGTAAAAAAAACTAACTTTAAATTAATGGTAGTAGTAGTTAAAACTAAACAATTGCAATAATTTAGCTACTAAAAACAATAAAATGTTATTATTAAGCCAGCTTGTCATGGATGTCATGGATAGAAATGTCTGTAAAAAAACATGACTGATGTTCGTATATAAGTAAAACCGATCGTTACAAATTATAATAACAAGCTAAAACTTTTGTTTTCATATGAATAATATCATATCATATTAATCTTGAGCTGTTCCGCATATTTCATTGAAGCTGGACTCAGCATATTGCGTCAACGCTAGATTCAGACTGAAATAAACAAAGTCGCGGCCACCCAAATGGACAACCGACAGCTCCACCAAAAGGACAGCAGCGACAAAGTTACAGCTACACAAACGACAACATGAACAGGATCAGAAATCCAATGTATAATTATAATAAAGCACTGACAGAACAGTTTATTTATTTTAGTAAAAACTTTAACGAATTGTTTAATTTTCGCCCGAGCCGGGACCGGTAAGGAGACATAGATAAATCGCGAGTTATAAAAAGCTAATTAAAATCGAGGGTCACGTAATACGCGCCTTAAGCAGCCGCTGATGCAAAAATAATAACGCGATAAAACTGGCAGTGTTAAAAAAGTGACTCTGAACAGGCACGTTCTCTCAAAAGCGCCTCAATTAGCCGCAGATACGAACACGACCAATAGCAAAGGTCAAAGTGTAAAACAAAAATCAAATCAATTCTAAAGGATAACCGCGGGAGATTTATCGGAATAAAATTAAGTCTGTAAGCGATTAAGAAAATACTAAAAAATATACATACAGGAACAAATCAACTATAAATTAAGAAAATCAACATAAACAAAAAGAAGGAACAAAATCAATTTTAAAATAAGTAACTGAAATAAAACTCTTATAAAATTAATAATAAAAAAAAGTATTAAAAGAAAGAAAAAAAACTTAAGTAAAATTTTTTAAATAACTATTATCAATTATTTATTTTTAAATATTTCAATGGCTTTTAATTTTCCAAACATGTAATAAGCTAAATACTAAACTGGTTCGTGTTTAAGTTAAAACAGCAATCACAAACCTTACCCCCCAGAAATCAATATCAATTAAATAAAAATATCAGCTCAGGTCTTAACTGCCAATAATTAATAATTAAAGTATAATTTGAATAAAAAGGATTTATCTAAATAGTTCACATCAAGTTTATTTTAATTTCATTTAAATATTGATTATTTGAATATGGAATAACAATAATTAAAACATTTAAAAACGTCCAAGAACTTTGCTGAACTTATTGACAACATTTTTGCATCCTGCATACTTATATATATATATATGTATATATCTCTACATTACAATAAATATCGCTTAATATTTAAAACACATTTATGCAATTTAATTTGTATATAATGGATTCGATTGGTTAAAATATGCTAATATAAATATACATATAACAGTCACAAACTTACATAATTAGGTGTTATCATAGAATGCTTACATCGAGAATAGAACGAAGCACAAGTCTTTATAGTTGTTGGGAACATTTACATATAAGTACATATATACACTAGCATTTGCAACTACTAGATAGAAATATACACATTTATTTTATTTTATATTTTTATTTTGGTAATGCGGCCATTTTAACATAAGTTCTTGTTCTTAATGCTAACAAAATAATGCAAATTTTATACTCTCTTTGCTTGGCATCTTTGGTACATTCTAAGCAGAACCTAATCTAAAAAATAGTTGTATCATTTCGAGGATAAATGCCCAGCTGCCAACTCACATTTCAGACAACTATTACAGAAAATCACAAACCCTAAATTTACTTTATAAGTAAAATAAGTAAATTACTCAATTTCATTCTGGGTTTTCCTAATGGCGCATACGATTGTCAAATATCTATATCAATATAATTTTTATTTTAATTATTTTTTTGTTTTTTATTGTAAATGTGTTTTAATGTAAACTTAAGTATGCTTTATTTTCGATTTAATTTTTGGTATTTTATTCAATCATTTTTACAGACATCCTAAAAATTTGTCTCTTATGCGTTGCCTAACTAACTATTATCCACTTTCTTGTTTGAGGTACTTATTTTAACTGCATTTATTTTGAAAAGTCATTAAACATATACAAATTATCATATCTTTATAGATTATGTTTATATTGAGCATTAAATATTTAACAACTGTTTAAATGGTATTTTATTTTTCCGTATTGAGCTTCATTTTATCAATACTCTCCCTACTTTTATATAAATGTTTATCTGCACAACAAAATATGTAAATAGAATTTTTTTTCTTTGTTTTTATGTTCTTGTTATTTTGTACTGTCGACCTCACAATTTATAATCTGACCAATTTTTGGATATTAAACAATTATTATTATTCTACCATTTTTATAATACATAAATACATCAAGTTCCTGTAGTTGACAAATAACATTCAGATATACAACAATTGTTTTGCAATAAATAGTCAATGTTTGGATTTTAACTTTTATAGGTATATGCATAGGTGTGTGTGTGTTGAGGTGGGTGTTAATCCTTGTTAGTCGCATTGTAAAATATACGTCCGACTTCAATATTATTTATACTTTGGTGATTTTTGTTATTCACTTCTCATTGACAGCCTCGCTAAATATTTTCTCAGTTTCGAGCTATTTTATTTTACTTGTTTTAAGTCTAAAAAAATATATATATATTTTGTTCATAGATAATACTCTGATATGCTAGCAATAAATATGCTTTGTTTACATAATTACTCTGCTCAATTGGCCATTATTTTCCTTAATCTTTTAATGACGCTAAAAGTGTTACCTAATCTTTGGTTTATTATTGAAAAGTCGATTATATTTTATGATTAACCAAAAGTTAAAGCCAACTCGACTTTTATTAAGCGCTGATAAAAATTGAAATATTTAGTTACTTATTAATTTCTGTTGTTGCACAAAACCTAAACGCCAAAGTTGAATAATCAAGGTGAAATTAATTGTATCTGTAGATATCTTAAAGATATTAAAAGTAAAAGCGTCTTCGAATTTCGATATTAATTAGTAAATAAATCACGCATTTTGGCATGCGTGTTAGCATGTTTGGCAACCTTGAGCCATAATTCAATCCAAGCCAACCCCGTCCAGTCGCCCGCTTTATGTAACAGAAAATCCCAGGGACACCCTCCGGTTTCCGTTTACTTGGAGGTGGGATCGCGCAATGAACGCGTAGATGGCAATCCACGCAGGCCCTTCTCCAGTTTGTCCGCATCGCCAGCTGAGAAGCGAAAATTCATTGTCTGCTGATTTGCCCCACTGTGCACGCCCAACAGAAACCGACCACCCACCTCGGCCATTGAGGGATGCGGGTTGGTGCCCCGTGAACCACGTCGCGGACCCAACAACTCCACGCTCTCCTCCTCATCCTGGCCGTAGCTGTCTGCTGGCGTTGTCATGGGCACGGCCACGGCGACTGGCATCGGCACCTTGGCCGGGGGCGAGTATTGGGCATTTGCCTCAGACAGGCGACGGTATTCACCACTGCGCGAATGGTGCAGCTTCCAGGAGGCACGTCGGGCATTTGCCACACTGTGACTGCTGTTGCTGCAGTGAACCGAGGCGTTTGTTGTGTTCACGGTGGTTACGTTCAGATTTCCTGTACTCTGCGATGCCGGGCAATTGTTGGAACTGGAACTGCTGCTGGATAAACTGGAGTTGCTGCCACCGCTGCCACTGCGCCGAATGCTGCGTTTAACCCGCTGCTGCTGGTGATGCTGCTGCTGCTGCTGCTGGAGTTGCTGTACTTGTGGCACTTGTTGCTCCAGTGTCTGCTCCGGGGGCGCAGAGGACTGCTCATCGGGCGTGAGTAGTGCATCGGTGCTCCGACAGCAGCTCTGATGACTCGCGGAATGCGTCATGGTCCAGCGAAAATCATTGGAGTTCTCATCGTCCAGAGGCGGATAAATGCGTCCAGCTGCCGGCATTGGAGTGTCAAGTAAACGCTCCTTAGAGCTGCTCAAGTTGGCCTGCGTCATCAGTGGGGATGCGCACTCATCGATGGTGTTGAGTGGCGAGATTTGCAACGTTTGCTTCTGCTGCAGCAGATCCATTTCACTCTTAATGGTCGGCTCGATGCCCAGCAGACCCAACACCAGGCGCGGATTGGCCAAAACGAAGCGCTCGAAGGTGGGAAAATCGATGCGATAGAAATCGGTTTGCGAGCTGCGACTCGTCATCGTTGGAGCCTCCACATTCGTTGGCGATGCGACCTTGGAGCTGCACGCCGAGCCTTTAGCCGGCAGCTGCATCTCTCGGCCCCACACTTCGGGCGGATGCGACGAGCTGCGTTGCATGCCAGCCGATGCCTCCGCGCCGCCGTCGCTCAAGGAAATGATGCCGCCCATAAGCTGTGCATCGACACCGCCTAATCCCAGGCCGGCTCGTGCTGCTGCCACAGCGCTGATGTTGGGTATGGAGCGAGCGGGGGCAAACTTGAGGGAGCCATGCGAGTTCATGGCACCGGATGAAAAAGTCATTTCCTGTAGCGCGCTAATGGCATTGCGCACCTCCACACTCAGTTGGGCCACATCCTGGTGAAGGGTGGACACCTGCGAATCGAGACGCTCCAGCGACGGCCGTTTGCCGCCCGCCTCCTCCTCAACTGATGACTCCACTTCCTCAAACGAGTTGCGATCCAAGCTGTTGGCCATGTTCAGCGGACGCTGTCGCTTGTTCCTATCACGCAGAGTAATCAACGAGCTTCCACGCTGATGCAATCGCTGATTTCTCGGACTATTCATGCCCAGCAGCGGCGAACGTGTGATGCTGTGATGCTGTGGTGACGGTGACGCCGATAGCGGATTAACAGCTGCAATCCC
Source organism: Drosophila fungiperda (assembly GCA_035042345.1). Classification (NCBI taxonomy): domain Eukaryota; kingdom Metazoa; phylum Arthropoda; class Insecta; order Diptera; family Drosophilidae; genus Drosophila; species Drosophila fungiperda. The sequence continues at coordinate 3,342,113 of JAWNLM010000216.1, forward strand.
AGCACCAGCATCAGCACCAGCAACGGCACCATTGTGATCCTTATTCTTCTCAGCGGCCTCGGCATCCTCGCGATTCTCATCGTCCTCGCTAATGCTCGGCAGAGGGAATGATGGACCAATATCCGAGTCCTGATTCTCGTATCCCTCACGTAAATTACATGTCAGGTCGTGCTGTATGTCGTTGGCAAACTGCTGCTGGTACTCCGGATACAGACGTAGCACCTCCACCAGACCGCCCATGTGTATGCACTTTAAATCGCAGTAGGTAAGCGCCTACAAAACGACAAACGAAAGAAAGAAAAAAAAACAAAACAAAATAACATGAAAATATTTTATGTTAATTGATTATGCACTCCCCACTCCGGCCTCTCCATGAGCCACCGACGACAACAGCAGGCAAACTTATAACCACAAAGTGGCAATCCCAGAGTCCATTGGAATTGCACAATAATTTGCCTACAAGCTGGATTTAATTATGTTTATTTTGTTTATTTAAAGAATACTAATTTCAGTTGACTCAGAAAATGATAAATGAATGAATTGAATGAATTATTTTAAACAAAATTTAATATTAATGGTTTTCACATTTATATTGAAAAAATAAATTAATAATAAAATTTCTTCTATTAGGGGAAAACTGAATCAGCCAAAAATGAATAAGAAAAAAAAAATGGTGTTCACGAGATGCGAAGTTTAAAATTTACTTTATAACGATAGAAAGAGCTTAAATTGATTACAGGATAAAGTCTAATCTAATTATTACTCAATGCAACGAGTTATGTATTATATTGAATAACTATAATGATAATTCCAAAATAATTTCAGTTAAATAAAAACATTTTTACTTTTCTTTTTTTTTTACTAATTCCCAATTATATTTAAATTAATTCAATTAAAAAAAAATTTATCTTATTAATATAGGTTGTTAATATTAATATTACAATTCCTTAGTCGCATTTTCAAAAAATAAAACAATACTTTGGGAATTTTTAAAATCAGTACTAACATAATTAGCGGATGTGTTTTCAAATGTGTGATTAAATTATGATTAATTTAAACGGTCTCACTTGTTGCTTATTTAAGTAATAAACAATAATGAAGTTCAACATTAAACATGCCAAATGGTTTAAAATAGTAGATTGAATAGTAGACGTTTATATTACTATAAAAAAAAAATATATATATATATTATAAAAGTATACAATAATGATATATTTAGGTACAAATGAGTTTTATTAAGAGCATTGCCTAGTCTACTTGACCCGAGTTCATCGTTTTACCCGTGTTAATGTTAATGTGGACGAGTTGACGTCTTCTTTTCATACTCAAGTGCACACTCTAGGCACACACACACAGACACACCCACACACGCACACTCACGTGTTTACTCAAACACAAACTCGCACACACATTACGCTTAAGTATCACTCATACGCCCCGTTGTGGTAGTTGTCGTTCTTGCTGGCTGGCTGCCACTTCTGCTGTACCTGAAGTAGTGCCTCCGAGCACATGCTGCGGCAGCTGCTGCCTGAAAGCGAGTATAAGTAATGTATGCAAAGTGTCTGCGCTTTATTTGGCAGAGAGGCAGACATGCAAATAAACTGGGCACAAAGGCAAAGCCACAGCCAGAAGCCAGATGCCAAAGAAAGACATGCCAAATAGTAAATGACTGTGAAATCGTGGTGAGCAGAGAACGCAAACGAATTCAAAGTTCTTCAACTATGAAATAATTGCAATGCTTTTGACACTAATTAAGCGACGATCTTTCAGTTTAATTTATAATTATTTGTTCATCTGCGGCTCTTCAGTGAATTCACAGGGTGTCGGATTCGAAATAATTATCCGACAATATTCATTAGCCACACAAAATTCCAGAGGCTTTTGCGGCTAGCTGACAGCTGACTTAAAAAGAAAATATTGAATTTTTTCCATTGCACTCAAGTGGAAAAAAAAACGCAATGCTGGCAGATGCTTAAATATATTCGAAGCATCGTTTGTCTGCGCTCAACGTGATAAACTTTACGACAGGCGAACAAACAAAAACAAGAAACGAGAAGAAAAAAAATGAAAATAAACCAATGAGCAGAGCAGATAATGCGCATTGTTTGAACTTTAAGCTTTGGCTTTAAAAAAGCCGTTTCGATAAAAATATAATGATTGCGCACACATACAAAAACATATTAAAAGAAAAGGAGAAAAGCCCAAGTATACATAAAAATAAAGTCTATTTAATTAAGAGCCGAAATAAAACTCACAGACCTCGCACAAGAAACGAATTAGAAATATATTATTTTAAGTACGTTGAACTAAACTTTTAAGTTATTAAATCTTGCATATTGCCAGCTACAAATCACTAATCTATTTTTTTTTACATAACTTTGAAAACTTCTGCAGATAGAATTAAGACAAAGCTTCCGGCGATTATAAATCTATTTATTTATTCAGCTAACAATTCAAATTATGCTTTTTGGCAGTTTAAGTTGAAGAGTTAGTTGAGCGTCGGATGAATTTATAAATAATCTAATATTGTTCAAAATTACACGTTTAACTAAAAAGTAGCTTAAAGCCATCAAACAATTAAATCTAACAAGCAAAATTTCAATATCAACACAGATTTAAAATGTTTAAAGAAAGCCTTTAAGCTCCTGCAAAAATTTGAAATTTAGCCTAAAAGCGTAAATTTCACTAAATGGCTACAATTACAGTTCTTGCCTGAGATATTTATTGCTGTGGATAATTAGGTGTCAGGTTCAGATGGTGTCATCTGATCATAGCTTACCTTTATGTCGCTGCTGCTACGCACAACGACATCCTGGCCAGCACTATTGGTGGTAGCAGTCATTTGGCCATTACTCGTGGCGACCAGATGCACATTTATGTCCGAGCCAACGAGATCGCCCTTGCCTGTGGAGGTGTCAATATATATTTAAAAGTAGAAAAAACAAAAGGTCAGCCACTAAGTTAGAAGCAATATGGATAAAAATAGCAGTCATTTTCCTAGGCAACGTCCTGAATAAATAAATAAGCAGATGACTGGCTAAAAGTAGCGCGAACGAACTCTCAAGTTCAATAAACGCTTTTGACAAGATAAACACTAAATGGATACATGGCAATTTCAGCGAACGCGACTTGAAAACACAAAGTATGCAAAAACTGCTTGACAACCAGGCAACGAGACCGATTCAAAATTATTACTTACCCAGGATGGCAACAACCATGTCGTCCTTGATCACCTCCATTGAGCCATTACACAGATAATATATATAGTTGAGTGCATCGCCTTTGTGTATCAAATATTCGCCGGGTGCACAAAAGTTTGTCTTTATGTGCAGTGACAACAATTTTAGGCAGCCCTGCAAAAAAAAAAAAAAAAAACAAATATTGTTAAAATCACTGTGACAAATTCGCATAGATGAGATTTTAGTCAAGTTTTGCAACTTCAGTTGGTAAAGAGCTACTCAAGCATTCTCATCCTTGTGGCAGGAAGCTACTTCTTCCACTCTTTCCGCCTGATTGTTGATTTCGTTAATGTTTTTTTTAGGTGAATTGGCTTAACTCGCGCTTATTGCCATTGAGTGGTTTGTGTTTGGCATCTCTGTTTAAGCTGTATAAATGTTTGCACTCTTCGTTTTACTATTTTACAACCAAGTTGAATTTGCTAAAGTCTTGTTGATTTTCTGTGCAGCTAATCGATTATTTGAGCTCAAGCAAAAGTAAGCAACGAGCTAGAATTTAAATTTTATAAGTAAGCTGCCAGTGCTCAGTAAACAAAATATTTCTAAAAGTAAAGCAGTGTCTCACATTTGAAATTCTTAACAATTTGCACATTTGAAAGGTTAACAAATTACACTTATTTTATTTTGTGTCGTCGGTTAAAATGTTGCAAAAATTAAAAATTGTCTATTAAAATTAAATGAAATTAAACTAAAAGTGATTTATTAGTTGTTATTAAAATCAACAATAAAATATTGATTTAACTTTTTTTGTTCAAATATTTACATACATAATTATATATGTTTAAACATGAGTTTTTTTTATAAAAAGCAAAACAAAACAAACATTTTTAGTCCTTTACGCTTTCAAAAAATAAATTACTTAACTATCTATTTTTTTTTACAAAAATCGGTTTTATTCTACTATGTTACTGAAGCAATAAAAATATATTTGATTTGTGTGTAACATGTTTCGACATGGCTTGAAACTGGGATTAAAGGAATATTGGATTATATACAGCCTGCTATCTTTGATCTAGTTACTTAGCTGTTAGATTACTACTCCCCCCACTGCAAAAGTCTATGTCTGCCACAAATTTGGAAAATTATGCAACTCCGCCCCTATCACATACCATACATGTTAACAGCTATTATATAAACAGAGTATTCCACAGTCGGTTACGCCCGACTGCAACATTCTCACTCTATTTGCAGAAGCAAAGTTTCGACGTTAATTACAGCTGGCTAAATGTCGAATTGAAGCTGATGTCCAGCTCAAAGAGCATATATATATAAACTCGTGTTAGTGCAGAGAGCAACAGAAACTTTGTATTATAATCGAGAATCGACAGAGAAAACTTTTAGTTTTATGAGCAGTGAACCTTTGGCGCTAATGCAACTGAAGCTTAATTGGAAAATCAATTACACTTTAGTTTTCAGCGCAGATTTTGCTAAAGTGATTGCAAAGCACAAATGTATGGGTAAGTGTGTGTGTGCGTGTGTGTGTGTGTATGCGCGTGTGTGTGTGAGTGTGTTTGTGTATTGAAGTCTAGTGTGCCATATGACAAGAGTATTGACATTGTAGTCTATGGTAATCGAGACAACTATCACCACTGGATTGGCTCTGCCTCTTTTTTGCTATCACAATATAAATGTGTATGCGTGTATATATATACATGTGTGTGTTTGTGTTTAAGTGTTTGTTTACGATTGTGACCAAAAATGTTGCCTAAAACCTTTTTCATGCTTCAGTCGTTGCCCTTGTCGAGCTGTTGGCCAACATGAAAAGCACGCGCAATTTATTCGATGGATAACCAAAAGTTGTACCTGTGTGTGTGATTGGGGTTTGAGTGTGTGTAAGTGTGTGGTTGTGCAAAGGTAACTGTCTGGTAAGCCAGCAGTTGACTTTTGACTTCCCTAGCCAAGTTAGCTTCCGATTATTTTGAAGCATCAGCATTCTAAGACCACTTGTTTGAGGGCTTGTACGCCTTTCAAAGCATCTTCAAACCCAGTAAAAGCATAAAAAGCGCAAGCGCCACAAACAGACGCACATCACATAGTTTAGATATATATACATAAATAAACACTCAGAAAAATAATCTTGTTAAATTTGAGAAAATCGCCGTAGTATATTGAAACGACAATCCCAAAAATATTGTGTTCTTTGGAAATATTTATTAAAAAGAAAACGAAAGAAATTAAAACCCTAATTTATCAAAAATACGAAACATTTCTAGAATTCAAAAACTACGAATTTGAAAATTTACTATGATATCAAAAAAATAGTGTGTTTTGCTGCTTTACATGCATAAAAATTATATATGTTTTATCGAAATTTGTAAAGTATTCGCACTTAAATTAGGAAAAGTAAAACCCTAGTTTATGAAATACACTTTCTTAATAATAAAGTAAATTACCCTGTGCGACCAAAAAAAAATTCAAATTTGAACAAGTTAGACCAATTTTTAGGAGTGTATGTTTCAAACTAAACTCACCTGTGAGGCTGCCTCGAATATTGGCAACTGTAATATTTCACGATGTAAATGCATGGAGACATCTCCTCGTAGCTCCTCCGGAAATTCGCGTAGCGTCTTTAATCGAACCAAAAAAGAAGAGAAAATCGGTGAAAGTATGAATATGGGTGTACACATATGTATATATAAGTGGAAAGGTAAGCACGAGCGACAAGTGCCAAAGATCAAAACATACATATTAATATTAAAGAAACGTGTCGCACACACACAAACACACACACGCACACACACAGTTGCAGAACTGAAAGTGAATTGAACGATATTGTATTGTATATATATTTTGGCATCCTTTTAGGGCCAGTGCTTCTTTGCCATCGGAGGAGACAAAGTGTAAAAATTGGAGAGCTACGTCTACTAGGGGGCTAGGAAATCGATAAGGTCGATATCAGCAAATCGATAAAGCCGCATATTAAAAGGCAGGTGGTTGAACTTATGGTATCAAAGTATTTCGTAGTCGGTTACGCCCGACTGCAAAATTCTCTGTTGTTTATGCACACACAATATGAGAAATAAATATCTTTGTCCTTCGCGTTTCCTTTTTTGTTTATGTGCCAATCCCTGAGGTGGTCGCAAGTGTATTGAATGAAATTGTTGAGAGGATTATTATGAAAGTTAAAAAGCTTCGCATTTTTTTTGTTTACATTTCGGTTACTTTCGCTGTGTTTCTTAAATTCTTTGCATAGCTACGAGACAAGTAACCTCTCGGGGCATATGCATATATATACAATATTATGTATGTATATATATATTTATATATATATTCCCTTACGCATACAACAAATGCGACTATCCCTTGTCTTTATGAATGCATATTACTCCGCATTTAAGCGCTTTTGTATCTTCAACTTAATTTGTTAGACAACAACCCATAAGCCATAGACATGTATAAACATTGCGGATTGTGCAAACAAACAAGAAGCTTAAACAAAATGTTTGCATATTGGCTGTAAATTATCACAGCCTTCTAATCATTCTTTTCATTAGAAAAGACTTATACTTTTTTCATGCAAACTTATAACAAAATAGTTAAGTTACTTTGAAAATACAAATCAAACTATTTATACAACATTTATTGCACTTGCTTTACGAGCTCGAATAAATATTTATTGACTCGTGTCTATTGCACTTAAACAATCAAATTCCCAACAATTTAAATATACAGACTAATTATTAGTATAAAATTACAATCGCAATTACTGCATCGAAGGGTAAATAATACCAATAATATGAAAGCTATGCATTAGTTTTAATTCATTTGGAAAATTAAAAGCCTCTTATGGCCACAATGACACAATTTTGTGGTTAAATTAACATATGGAATGTTGTTATAATTGTGTTTTCGACTATGATTTACATTGACATGAGCCAAAATATTTCAACACGAACCAATACAGACAACCACGAAACTACTCATTGAAAGTTTTAAAAGTTCTCACTGTATGTGTGATAATGTGTGTTCAGATTTGAATATTTACTTAGTTAATGGAACATATCCCCGAAGGCCAACTTGAAATTGTTATTTATGTGCTAAATGCAAAGAAGTGTAAAATATGTTACACTAATTGCATGCAATGCCCAAAAACTTTCCAAAACTCGAATGCCAACATTAACAGCCGACTGTCAGCCAACTAAACGTAGGGCATTTCATTTGTCTGACCAACATTTCAGCAAAATTTCCTCGCAAGGATTCCCACACAATTTCTGATACAAGAAACACACGTTCGTCGAGTGGGGTTGCGTGAGGGGTCGCAAGAGGCCAAGAGGCCCTTGACGTTTTCCCAGTTATTTTTCATGCGCAATAAATTAACAATTTAATTTACTGCCCTGCCCTGCCATGCCCTGCCCCTCTCCCACTCCTACCCATCTGGTGTTACATTTTCCACTCCGCCCTCCTGGCTGTGTGGGTGCATCATTCATGTTTCAAAAGTGTAATTAAATTAAAATTGATTTAAGCATATACTACTCAACAACTGTATGTTTTTTGACTTTAAGTTCTCACGATATTTATAACACATAATAAATCAACTTATTTATGAAATTGATATCAATAAAATCAGTTGCTTAAATATATTTAGTCATGCGGTCGCTATAAGAGATTTGTTATGACATCACTTTTAAACAATTAGCTTGAAAATATTTGTAATATTTATTTATTTATTTAAATGAAATTGTCCTTCAAAATAAATATTATAGGTTTTGACTCTATGTTCATTCTTAAGTAAACTGCTTAGTTAGTGTTTTAAATTTGTATGTGCTTTAGCAGTTATATTTTAAAAATAAATAAAATCAAATAAATAAAATAAAATCATTTAAAAACAAACAAAGATATGCGATTTATAACATTTTGTTCGTATTCCAATTTCTTTTCAATTGCCGTCATGTGAAACTATTTGAATACTTTGAACAATCCATTTAGTTTTATCAGTTAATCTTACAATCAATGTATTCTCGGTTTAACTCTCGCTTAATTTATTGTTGGCCTGATTGGGGTTTTCTGGGAACAAGAATTGTTGCACAATAATTTTACGACTGTCTCAAAATTAAATTCATAACAAATCATAGCTGTGGCAGCTGTACTCAAATGGTTGCAATCCGAACTTAATTGGACAAGTTTTGAGATAAAGCAGAAATACGCAAGCAAAAGAGCAGAGCACTGGCAGGCAGCAGGAGGGATGTGGTAGGACATATGAACAACGAGGCAGAGGCAGCCAAACAAATGCGTAAATTAATTGCATCTCATGGCAACAAAATTGCAGAAAATTCTTAAATACAACAGGCCACATCTTGTTGAATTTTTGCTATTATAATGACAATAATTAGTTAAAGACAAGACCAAATCGAAACACTTTGTGCATCTCACCCACTTCAGCATGCAACAAAGTTTTCTGGTAGCAATTTGTAGCATCAACTGTTGACTAGAGATAGAAATAGACAAAGTTCTTGTTACACACTTACATTCTGCATGCTGTGCGAACTAGGGCAAAGTTTTACTCAACTTTAGGTTTGAAACTGAAACTCAATAGATTTACCCCTGCTGGGCCAGATTTAATGAAGCAACAAAATGGATTTATCTTTGAATTTCTTTTACAATAAAAAAAATAAATAAGATGGAAAACTTTTGCAAAGGTAAACTTTAGAAAAAATCAGTTGACGGATAATCAACAAGGCCGAATATAAATAAAAGGAAATCGTCAGCTTAAATATAAGTAATATGTGCATTCAATTATTATTTATATTCTTCCATATGGGATACAATTTATCATATCAGGCCAGAAGCAGACATATCGTAGACTGTCTCAGCGAGGGTCGTCAAAGTTAAAAGTTATTTAACATAAACTTAATTAAAATATTAAATAAAATCAATTATATATTTTAGAATAAAACAACGAAAACTTAAAAAAATGTCAATATATAAGGCACTTAGAGCTCAAATCTAAGGAAGAGAAAGAACATTGAACTAAGCAAGCAGAAATGAATACAATTAAATTTAGATTTAATTATTTTTAGATTTGAATAGTAGCTGATACAATTTATTAACCACATAAATAATTTAGCTTTAAGCGAAGCAAAGCTCTGCTCATCAGAGTTGATTTCAATTATAAATAATTGGACTAAATTGAATTCAATATTAAATACTTTTGATACGTACCACTGGGCGCCATGGGGCAATATGCCAACATGTGTGTCTACCTAGTGGCTGACATGCAATCAAAGGGGATTCTGGCTTTTGTCATTTAACCCAATGCCAATCAATAAGACACATAAGAGACCTTATACACACACACCGAGACACACACACTCGCCCAAATGTTATTTGGCTTACCCATATTGTACATATGTATACACACATATATATAATATATATATTTATCCTAGACCCAACAGACATTTGCTTAATTAAAGGCTCTGATACATCAAAAGACCAATGAAGCCACAGTTCTTGTGGGCCAGCACGTTTAATTTACGAATGAAGGGCTCTGACATTCACTAGCACTCTTATTTACACTCATACTCATACTTATACTCATACTTATACTCATACTTATACTCATACTTATACTCATACTCATACTTATACTCATACTTTACCTCATAGATATCAATGCCATGACTAAGCGACCAGGAAGTTTGAAAATAGTCCTCAATGCGCTGTTTCAGCTCCTTTGGCATCTGAAATTCACAATGAATGCGATTAATTAAATATTTAATACTAACATTTTATAACATTTTACTATATTTATTGCTAATCTTACTAAGTTTAACCAATATGTGCATAGACTGGGATTCCCAAATCGTTGCGATAAATCTTAAACCACTTTACATTTTTTTCATATTCATTATTTGGTCTTGAACTTGTTAAACATTAAGTTTTTCATTTTAAATTATCCATTATTCAATTTGCAACTTTAACTTTTTATTGCACATGAAAAACGTTTTTATGTGATTTCACAATTTACTGTCAAAAAAAACGAATTTTTAAAGACAATAATATAATTATAAGCTATAAATAAATTGGTACAATAAGTATTGGGAAACTTTGCAAAATTAATAATTAAAATAATAAAGTTACGTTACGGTAGGAACAAATAAATATATGAAAATATTTAATAATTATTATAAAATTATTATCCTTAATGAGCCACTATTTTAATGTTTCCATAGCTTTTATGAATGCATTTTGAGGCAGGCAAGCAGCGAGTGGCACAAATGCACTTAATTAGGAATACATCGTTTGAATGCAGCCTAATGGAGCTGTTGGGAATCGTTTTATGTGCGCTTGGAAGAAGTGTGCAACATCAACAAGTTGTGTGCATTTCACTCACGTCTCGCAACATGACAAACCTGGCTAACTCTGGCAGCATAGCCAGTCAAACCAGGCAGCTAACATAAGCAGAAACCAGAGACCAAGGACCGGAGACCGGAGACCGTCCCCATCCAATTCATAAGCTAATGGTGTGTGGCATATGGCAAAAATGTGCTGCATTTCAATAAAAGTGGGTGAGCAAAGTACTTTGAGCATGATCTGCATGCATAAGGCGTATGTCGACTCCCGGTTTACAGCCAGACGCAATGGTAAAAATTAATTTCCTATGCCAGGGAACCATTGCGGTTTTGCTATCGACAATCGACTCTTGATGAGCCAGTCCATAAAGTGCTCAAGTATCAATGTAGTGCAGTCAACAGCCAAGCAGAAAATAGCAATATAAAAATTCACATTTGTGATAGAAGCAGCTGCTGCTAATGGTTCAATCTACCATTAAATCATAACTGAATCTTCTGTGGTCTAACTTTAAGTCCCACTCTAAATGTCAAATGAAAAAATTTATTTAGATGTGAAAATGTTATTTTGCTGAAATGACTATTATTGTGCCGATATCTCAAAATTAAGAAAATTACTTAAACTGAAAAAAGAAACATAGTAATGGAAGCAATAAATATGGGGATATTAATATATGTAAAATAGTCCAACTTTTATTGAAAGGATTTGAGCGTTGAAAAAATATCAACTTTTATTTATTATAATTCTTTAGTTATATATATATAATATATAAAATATATATAACAAATAGTTTGACTTGAATATAGAGCAGACTTTTTTTTTATTAAGTGAACCCAGAACTCTTAAAATCAATTTTAAATTTTTTTTTAATATATTTTGAAAAGGAGTTTTTCCAAAAATTATGGTTACATTTAAGCCCTTGCCAAAAGATATATTTATAATAAATATGGTTTTCTCTAGCTCCAAATCAAACAATAAAATTAAATAAAATGAAACATTTCTTAAAAATAAAACAAAATTCTGAAAAATAAATATACATCACTTTCAGTGCAATTCTGATATTAGAGCTATTTTCGAGAAATTTTTTCTTTTTCACATATTTTTATTTGCTGAGACACACACGTAAAAAAGTAAAAAGTAAAAGTCATTAAGCACACTAATTTAATTCATAGTTACCTGAATGAGTAAGCAAATGGTTAGATAAATTTATAAATACTCACATTATGCAGTGCCACGAAATCCTTGAGGTCACGCCATTTACTCTCATATAGGGATCGACGTGAGTACATGCGTTGTATGATGGCAGTCACATTACCAAAGACCACGGCATGCATCAGAGCTGGTAGGGAAACAATGTGTTAATATAGTGAGATATGCGCAATATGAATTTCCAATTCGCAAATGGGCTCAGTGCACACAGAACGAGGCTGATTACCTACCGCCAATAAGCATCATTATAATGGTGAAAACCTTCTCGGCCGTTGTATTTGCCGATACATTGCCAAAGCCAACCGATGTGAGGCTGGTGAATGTAAAATACAAGGCTGTCGAGTAGGTTTCAGCCGTTGTCAGTATGGCAACAGATGCGTTTTTTCTCTCGGCGAGCAGCTGCAGCCAACCTGTGAACAAGACTGGACGATTTTAATGGTACAAAAAAAAACCGAAAGAGACAGGAAGAAACAACATAGACTTTGTTATGTAAATACGGCATTAGAAATAGGCCAACAAAACATATTATTCTAGTAGTTTTTGTCATTACGCCCCTTCTTAAACTAAGAGTGACTTGGCCAAAATACGTTCTTCACTTGCTGCTGCCGGACTTGTCCATCAAAGCTGTCATGGCAAACGGAAGGACTCAAATACTGCCAGAACGTGTCAAATTCGGAAAAATACTTCGGCCAAAATGGCAAAGTGCGTTGTCAAACGGCAAATGCCAAATGGTAGTTCGTTAACTTTCCCACAACAATATTCAAACTCTTTGGAACATCATTAAAGAGTGAGTGATTATTTACTTCGAGCCACGTTAAGTGCACTAAACTAATGCGAAAAGTAACTGGCAATTTATTGCTTTTGTATATTATTTTCCATGGTTAAATATTATAATTTACCAAGGGAATATGCCCGGCAAAATGCATAAATAAATCCTAATCAGCAAAGTGTAGAAAAATGTAAGGCACTTAATTGTATTAATTGATTATCATAATTGTTTTTAATATTTTCTTAAGCAGCATATTTTGTGAGAGTAACTATTTTCCGGCCACTCTCCGTGATGCTACAGTACAAAATACCCTTCATATATCCACTACAGGATATACCAGCTAAATAATAAATCGTAAAGTTTAGTGAGATGAACGGATAACTTTTGCTTGATGTCAGTAAGAAAAAGTTTTATATGTGTTTTTTTTGGCCTGCTAAATGCGTTATGTCAAAATTCTATAGTCCTTGCCACATACACAATGGAGTGGGATATTACAAATTAACCGGATGCTTTTCTGCTGTGCGGCATACAGCAACTAATGTGTTTTTTTTTTCAATTAATATTTGATGAGAATGCCAGATATAGTTTAACATTTTCTTTATATGGTAATTAATTAGTTGCATGAAAGCACCCCCAGATATAATAGGCTGTACTTTTAATATAGTTTAATGTTGACATTCTCTCATAAATAAATAAATATAATAATAAATATCTTTCCCATCCGCGGCACGGAGTATGCGACGAAGCAATCATAAAATTTTTTGGGCTCACGCCAATATTTACATATTTAAATCACAATAAACGCTGATTTCATACTTTTCCGCACGAGTTTGATCAAAACTTTGCCATTTGAATGTGATAATAACAGTAATTCTTCCCATGTAGCTTTTCACCTGAGCTGCTTTAAGCTTTTTCCGCCTCCAAAATATATTGGGAAGCATATGTGTGTGTGTGTGTGTGTGTACATGTGTGTGTTTAGAAAAAGAGTTGTTTCCTGGGGGCAAATGCAATATTTTCATTTGGCGTTTGGCGAACCAAGGCAAACACAATCAACGCTGGCGGCAAACTAACCAAATTACACACACAGCACACACTGAATACACACACACGTAACACACTTATGTGTGTGAATAGACGAATGATATATGACCTTGTCTTTCAGCTATACACTCAACAAAAAATGCTAAAAAAAGGTTTTTTTCTGTGAATGTTTCATGCTAAAACTACTTTAAATGTTTTTATATGTAGAATCATAAAAAACTAAGGTTAACTATTAACTATTTTATTAAAAAAAATAATCATTATGAAGCAGATCTCCGGAAATCCGATATTTTTTGATTATTTACAAAAGATAAACTTGCGTTTTTCATATATATTTGTTGAATAATATAGTAATTCGACAATGACGCAAAAATAATGGCGATTTTTTGTGATTTATCAGCGATTTCTTTTTCGGTGTGTTGTCCATTTGTTACTGCTACTCACCAATGTTGCTTTCCGGAAACCACTCGTACTCCTTTACAGCGATGACATACCAGATGCAGGCGAGCCAGTGAGCCGCCACCGTAAATGAAAACATCAGCAGTGTCAGAATCATGGCCGTGTGCTGTGAATATCGATCAATTTTTTGCAATAGCCTCGCCAGGCGCAACAAACGCGTCAATTTGACAAGATGAATGTGCGATTCCTGTTCATCGAAGTATGCAGATTGAGAGTAGATGGAACGAAACAAGATATATGGTTAAGTGAAAGTTGGAATTTGAAAATACGATATTGAAAGAGACCCACACAAGCAAACATGCTTTTATAAATTTGATCAGTTGGAACTATGTAATTTTTTAAAGTTTCATTTTAAAAGTTAATGTAAGCATTAATTAAATGCGTAAATAAGTTTTCCCGGGCATTTGGATCTAATGTAATTTCGAACCCTTGTTGTTATCTGAAATTTTGTTTACCACTTTTTAGGGCGTAAATCTCATTAGAGCACACACGAAGAGAAAAATAAATACACACACACGCCCAAAAACCAACACACAGCACCAAAATTTTGACACATGCCCATTTATTAGCTAGTATTTCCTGCCTCCAGTCCACACTCAGCAACAGAATGGGAGGAAAATGAAAAGGGATAGTTAAATAAAAAAAATACAAAATCAAAGGGCCTGTCATCAAAAAGCCGAATTGCAAACATCAACCAGTTTCGCAACAAGCAACCCAAAAGCCCTTTTGTCTGCCCAGATAGTTGCCTAAATTGAAGGTTAACGGAGTTAACTTATCGCTCTCATTTAACCTTAAAGTTAGCAATTTAAAAGTAAGTAAAAGTAAAAATTAATTTGAGAAAAAGAGGACATTATCAGCAGCTGACAAGGCGTAATTTTAAAAGCATGTTATATAATAAGTTATATAATTCTAAGAAGAGTAAAAATTGCGATCTAAGCATTTAGCTTGCGAAAACCTTCCAGGAAATTCAATGTGCGAAAGACATTTAAGGCAAATCCAAATAATCATTGCAAGCAAATTCAAGACTTCAACTGGGGAATACCCTAGGAAAAGCTTTTATATGCCAAACGTACCATCAATTGCATATACCCAAGCATTAAGATTAATTGATTAACGGACTGTTTAACGTATATCTTATATTTTTATGTAACATAAAATATATAAAAGAAAAAAAGCTAAGAAATATACTGATTCCACTAAGACCAACATTTCTTACATTCACATTCTCAATATTTCGTAGTCTGAAATGGCTCGTTGGTTTGCCTTTTTGAAATAATCTAAATACTAAAATAATTAATTGAAAAACATAAAAGAGACTAACAGAAAACAATCCAATAAATATGAAACAGATTTAAAACTAAAAATGATGATTTTGAAATTAATTAATTATTTTTGTATTTTATTTTGAATATCAAGAAAAATGAAATACTGTACGAATTTTGAGTGTACAGAATGCTTTACATACTGAAGAATGAAAAAATTTTCAAAACGGAATCAGACTGTAATAAAATGTCAAAAATATACCACTTACAAATACACAATCAACTTTATTGTACCCAATTTACATATTGTTAATTACAGGGTATGCAGCAAATATAAAATACACAACGAGAGCAAAACATGTCGAGGCGATGTAACTTTAAGATTGCCGGCATAATAACTGCTTTTGTTGCCATCCATTTGTAAGACTTTTGTGTTTGTGGGTGTGTGTGTATGTGTGTGTGTGTTGGCATTTGTGTTGCGTTGCCAGGCAAAATTGTAATTCATGTTGCAATTTACGCTGCGCTTACGCTTTTGCTTTTACTTAGCTTTCCCTTTTATTTCTGTCAAGACTTGGCTGCCTTTTACTAAAGTTTTGCGATGCCTTTTCGCCTTTTTTGTTGGGGCAACAAAAACAACGGTATAAAATAAAGTGAAGCCAAGTTTACCCAAGTTGGCTGTCAGGGAAACTTCCGTTTCCGTTGGTCAGTCCAAGTTGCCAAGTTTTTGGGACTCAAAGATAATTAAAACTTTTAAATCAACTGAATATGACAAGTTTTGAATGCATTAGCTGGAGATTGGAGATTGCAGCAGTTGCAGAAAGAAAGATATGTAAACAACTTGAGAAACAACTAAGAGGATGAAGCTAAAGCAGTAATTTACAAAATTTGGAAAAAAAAAACGCTAAATAAAAATATTTATTGAAGGTTTTTATTTTGATATTTTTTTTTATTGGTATTTAAAAACTTTTAAGTCTCGAAACCAGGGAATGGAAAGAAGAGTGAGAGTAAGAGAGAGGTCTCTCTCCCTCTCTCTTAGAGAGAGAGAGAAACAGACACCTCAGTTTTTGCAATTAGACCGCATTAAAAATAAACTTATGCTGGCGCCCAGAAAAACACATAGCATTTAACAGCTAAACCACGTTTATATGTATTCACATATACAAATATATATATATATGTATATATATATATATATATATATATATATATATGTGTATATGCACAGACGGGCAAAGTTTTTCTTGTCCTTGGCTGGGATTTGCCTCTTAGGAGCAACAAGTCAAGATTTAGGTATACACCTACAACAAATTCAGTTCAACTTAAACAACTCCATTAGCAAAACTTTTTTTTAAAGGCAGCTGAAATCCAAATTCTTATCAAACAAGTTTTTCGTAAGATATTTGACCTTGGATACGCCTTCAATATTGTGAGTACATCGGTCTGCGATGCGGCAATTTATGTAAATATTTCACTGTGGTCTGCTTAAGTCAACTAAGCAGCTCAAATGAATTTGATTTGATTAAAATTACAACTAAGCACTTTGAAGATAAAAAGGCCAACAGTAGATAAAGCGGAACCAAAGCCTTGATAGAGACCGCAATCAATGTGAAAACCATGACAATGCATAAAATCAATGGCAAGTCAGCTCGAAAATTATGCACAAAAATGTCAACTTAAAACAAAACCAAATAAATTCTTTAAATGTTTATAATGGCTGTTCGTTACACAATGTTGCCAAAAAGGAAGGACGTACTTTATCTGTATGTAATTTAAAATATATATATATTCAAAATATATATATATATTCAAAATATATATATATTTATTTATATTTGAACTTGTATATATTTTGTTGAGCGCTGAAGGAATATGTTAAACAATTTTGTAGTATATTGAAATTTCGTTTCCAATTGTGTAATGAATTTCTTCAAATATAATAAATCAGACCAAAAGTTTCAAGTGTACCAAGTATATTTCTGCAATGCAGCTGGAAATTCGAGATAAATTGCCAAGTTGTTAAAGCCATGATTACATAAGTTAAAGCACATTTCAGCCCAGTGGCTACCAACCACAAGGTTATGTCCAGAGAACACTTCAACTAAAGCTGACTTCGACAGCAAACTCAACAAGGAGCAGCAGAGCAGTCGAACGCTTGGATGCAAACCATAGAACAATCACACTTCAGTCATGGCCTATTCCTGTAACCTTACCATTTACTGCATTTACTTATATTACGTACTTTTGGAACACAAAATCGTCCTGATAGCACGGTATTAACCTGCTCAGTTACGATATCGTCGAGGACACGTTTTGGTTTTTAATCCGAGATTGCAAATGCATTCAAAAGTGTGACATTTGACGTGGCAAACAGAAAAGCCGCTTAAGCGAGTGAACAACTATAAAAAAAAATAAATGATTTTACTATGCTCGGTGTTAATTTATCACTTTTATCTACTTAAATCCAGAGATCGAAATTTATTTGCTTAGCTGTTAGACACAACATTAAATTTAGTTAGAATTAACTCAAGTCAACGAAAACAAACACTAAATCCAAGGTAAAAATACATGTATTATGCATTCTTTAAAATCGTTTTATGCAAATCCCCAAATGCTATTTACCACTCGAATTTTGGCTTAAATATTTAATGGCAATGTGGATAAGCGGAGTGGAATGAGTCCGCTGTGGCAGTTGCTGCTGAGGGCTAAAAGCAAAGTTCGTTGGTAATTCAAGTGCAATTGGGCATAAAACGACAACTTAAGTTTGCTACATCAAATACATTTAATATAAATTGATATCTTGACATATGTATAAAATCAATTCGTACTTGATTGATCAGGCAAATGTGTATAGAGTCAATAAAGACAAATTGCAAACAAATTCAATTAATTGTCATCAAATTGTGCAACATGATAACAACAATAATAATAATTGTCGGAGTGAAGTCAGTAAGCGCATAAATCAGGAATAATCTCAATTAAGATAATTTAAATAAATTAGGAACAAAGCTGCAAATAAATAAGGCATCACAAACTGAAGACTTTGCGAAAAGATACTCTGCACTAGAATTTAATAAATCGCTCTAAAATTTTAATTACTCTCATCAGTTGCTTATATCTAAAGTTATTACAACAATATATTTCCTCTGTCCGGGTTGTTCAACTCAGATGCAACAATCTCTCCCTTCTCTTTACTATATATATAAATATATATATATATATATATATATATATTGTACATGGCATTCCACACGTTATCGTTAAAATCACAAACACATGTCAAGCAATTTCCCGTGATATGCAAATAGTGCACACTTTTTATTCAAAGTGCGACAATTGAAATATTTGTTAAGGGGTTAAAGCATTTGGAAGAGAATTTACTCACCTCGCCGTCGTACAAATCGGAGGCGTACAGATGATCAAAGGGCAGGGCAGCCAATAAATCCAGGGCAAACCAGCCACGAAAATAATTTATGGCAATCTGTTTTGAATTGGATACAACCTCACCTTTGCGGGAGACAAAGGTTGTGCGAAAATTCAATAAAATATCTGCAATAAAAGACCAATAGAATAACAAAAAGAAAGTAAAAACGTTAGTGAGTCCACAAGGGAATACAACTAAAGCCCCATATTGAGCATTGAGCTAAATTCAATTCCCAGACAAGCAGAAAAATGGGTGAGGCTAAGTCGGTTGTCCTGTAAATGAAACAAAGTCTCAACTGGACAACGTAATGACCAAAACGGACAATAAATCATCATAATCATCATCATCATTATCATCATCATCATCATCATGTTGAACGTTACTCACCGACAATAAAAAGCGCCTCCACAATGACATCGGACACCATGGTCTGACGATCCGCCTTGGCAAACGCTGCATTGTATGGCACCATCAATGCCACATAAAAGGTGGCAACTAGTATGACCCAATCCCATATGCCTTTGAATACGCCGTAATGGGGCAAAATCAAGCGTGACTTCTTTATCGATTGCGTTTTGTATTCGGGAAATGGTGCCTCAGTTGAATGCATAAAATTCTACAAAGTTGAAAAATAAGTCAAACAAGCGTAAAACATCAAAAGTGAATTTCAATTAAAAACACCGGATGAAAGGATTAAGGATACGGATTGGCGCATTTGAACGTGAAAAAAAAAGCTGAGGGTTTGCAAAATGGTTAATTCAATTAATGGCACACTAAAGTTGAAGGCCTGAAAGCTTGTCTACTTAGATAGAATAAATTAAATTACAATTTTTAACAACAATATCTTACATACTCTGCAAATTCTCCTATTTTAAAATATATATACTTACACAATATTATCAAATCTCAGATTATCTTAAATCATTTTTTAAAAACACTTAATTTTGTGAAATCTTTGTATATTCCTAAATCCGCAAAATTCCAAATACTACAAAAAGGCAAAATCTCTAATTAAAATAATATAATAAAAAATTATTAAAAGAAATCAATTCATTTTTTTAAAGATAACTAACATTCTTCTGGTCTCAACAATTTCTAATGTATTTTTTAAAAAGAGTTTGTATTATTTATATATATAAAATACCATAAATCTAAGTGTATATGCTTGGTCTTTACAAAAAAAAACGAGAAACTGTTAATTGAATTTGACTCAAGAAAACCTTTAATTTGTTTTTGTTAAAATTGTTTGCTGATGTGGTATTGGAATTGGGGTTGAGTGTGCCAGCTGTCATACTCACATTGCCCAGCTTTAATTTGGTTTTGACACCGCCCTTTTCGGGCTTATAATGACCGGATAGCTGATATAAAACCGCACGACTCCGACGTCGTCCCATATTACAGCCTGCAGGTACATCCAAATTGTTGCCTTCGCCGATATCCGCATCGCTGCCATCGCCAGCCGGCGGCCCATCCAGGCCGGGCAAGCTGCCCAATCCCAGCATGCCGGCATTGGAGCCGGCACGGAATCTAGCGCCCAGGAGTGCAGCTGTAAGGGCAAAAACTTACAGATTCGCAACACAACAATTTCAATTGATGCAGCAACACAAGCGTCGACAATTGTATTATGGAAATTTGTATTTTGGATTGTGGATATTGGATAATTTGGGTGTTATTTTTGGTTTTATTTTGATATTAATTTTTTATTTTATTATTATTATTATTATTATTATTGTTGTGTCGGTTTAATTACAATGATGATGCCGGTTAGAATAAGAAAAAAGAGCACAAAGATAGAAAATATACAGAGTTTGTACAAATACAATTTGAATAAAATAATTATTAATATTTTTAGTAAGTGTTTCTCGTTCAGTCATTATTGTTTTTAAACATCATTTAACAACAATTAACCAATGAGCACATGGACAAAAACATACAATTAAAGTTAAACATAGTTAAAGCGACACAAAGTACAAATTGTTTATGTTTTTTCTTAAACCCAATTATTTATATTACCCTCACTTTGAAGTGTTAACTTATACTTGTAGTTGCACAACTTTGATTTCTGCTCAACGAAATATTATTTGTGTTTATCAATTTGCCAGCGGCTTTTAGCAACACAAAAACATATAAATATTTTACACAATACAACACAATCGAATTCATAAAAATTGAATTATTATTATTTCAGTTAACATTCATAGAAAAAATTAAAACAAATATTTACTCAAAAGAACAAACCACAAGACACAAATAGAAAACGATTCAAATACAAATATCACAAATCACATTTCACAAGGCTGTTGGGAAATTGACTTATGTCAGAAAATTTGTTGTTGGTATATTATCAATTCTTGCCAATATGATGAAAATAAACCGCAATCTCAACACACACAGACACACACACAGCACCATAGCACAACCCCAAAAAGTCCCATTAAATTTAAGTTAATTTTATTTTACTCGACCTACGCCAAGCGTGAGCGTGTTGCTATAAATTTGAATTAGCTTGATTGTGAAAAATTAGACCCAAATCAAAATACGAATAACATCAAAATATAAAATAAAATGGCGGACACAGCAGCATACTAATTATACGAATTTAATTTAAGATGAAATAAAGTGTAAAACTGGTCTTTGTCCGATTTATTGCCTTTGTTATCATCCTTAATTTGTTTATAAAATGTTTATAAAGCATTTGAAATGTTTTGCCAGTTTTCTATGTGAATACAATTTGAGATGTAAGCATAAATTGTGGGAGATAAAACAATTTTTAATATTGAACGAATTGGATTACTTTTTTCTATACGTAGAAGAACTTTATTTTTATTTTTTATATTATTTTCAATAATTAAGCAAAAAAAATGATATTAAATGACACCACGAAAATAAAACACAGTTCTTATTTTTATTTTTTATATTATTCTCAATATAACAGAAAAAAAATTAGTAAGTGTAATTAAATGACATCACGAAAATTAAACATAGTTCTTTCATAAATCGCTCAAGGGTCTGAAACAGGCTTAACGAATTTGATATCAGGTTTGAGCCCAAGACCGAATCCCATCGCTGTCATATCACAATGCCAATTAAGTCAGGATGACAATGAACCGGGCCGTGGGCCAGCAACATTTTTCGGAGTTGCCAACTCCCCAATTTCAATCGCACGAAAATTATACCGAACTCATACACAAAACAGCAATTGACATCAAATGGAAGGACAAAAAACGTCGAAGGAACTGCAAAATATGCGCGAGTCATTCGAGTGTGAAATATGTTGGGAGAGGAGTCGCACATGCCGCACAGGCAACAAATTGTTGCCGCATTCCTGACAGGCCTAATGATGTGTAAAACAACGGTCGTTGTAGCTGCCTCAACTCACATAATTGTCGACCGAATGAGAATTCAATTGACTTCAAATCTCGTCCATGAAGCGATGTTAAATTTTCAAATTATTTGGCTAATTGCTGCGTCCGGCCCAAATCCTAATCAATATGGCGGTGACATTTTGACAAATCCCGATTTACCATTGATGTCGATTGCCATTCAATGAGCCAGCCAGTCAGTCAGTGGGATTTGCCAAAAATATCAAGGCTTATGCCAAAATCAGTATTATATTCTGACACGATTACGTATACGCAATGTGACATGTTAATATTTACAATTGATATTTGTTGTAAGCAATGCTAATATAATATAAGCTTGTTATAAAAGAAGTCAGAAAGTGATAGCTTCTCTGAAGATACCCCAAATTAAAACTTAATTGATATGGTAGAAAATCACTTTATGAAATATCTTTGTACCGAGAAACAAATTTATTGAAAGCGTTAATTCTACGCATTAAGTGTACACTAAGAACTAGAAAACTAGTTTCTTAGAAATATTTTCTACATATAAAAGAAAATTATTAATATTAGAAAGGTGTATTAAAATAAATGTTATGAATTTATAGTCAATCTATATGAGTCTTTATATGTATTCTTAAATTACTAATGATTAATTAAATTAATTAATTATTTTATGAAATATTGGTACTCATATAAAAACAACCTGAATGAATAAGACATGTTTATTCTTTTTTAAGAATAAGGAAAAGAAAATGGCTGGTTTTAAGAAGCAATTGAGAAGTTAAATAATTTCAACATCGTTGATATGACCTGCCCCACAATATCAATCAGTCAAATGCGTTTTGGGTTGCTTTAAAATGTGTTCTATCAAATGGAAAGCAAGTTCTGTGGTAATGCAACAGTTTGTACGACAATTGAGCGCATTATATTTCCATTAAAATAATTGTAAAAAACTATTTAAAAGCAAGACAGTGCTTGACAACAGCAGTACATGATTTAATGGCTTAACTCATACGGAAAACTGGGAAAAAGTGATTGAGACAGATGCTGTTGTTTGTGAGATGCTCATAATTTGCGAAAACTCGGATCTTTGCATAGAAGCAAATCCACAAAAACCACACAAAACCGTCAAGTCAAGAGCAGTGACAACACGGTGACAGCGACACAGTGCTGAATAATGATGGTAATAAAACTGCAAATGAAACCTGCCACAAAATGCCAGAGTGCAAGCAACCATCAAGCTTAACAATGGTGCCACGCAACTCCAGCCAACCAATCCAAAAATTTTTACTCAGTCTACTCGACTAATCCGCATTAGTTGAATGCGCAATGACCTACGCGAATTATTTCACTCCCGGCGCAACAGCCAAACAATTCTCGTGTCATTCTTTGCGTTGGAGCAGCCATTTGGAGTTGTCTGCTGGCACATCAATATTTAAGCATACGAATCATTTTCTTTTGTTCAAACGTTTCTCTGTCCTCTGGGGAATTGTGCAGACATTTTTGTACTAACTTATTCCCCATGCACTGCGCTAAGCATATTAAATTCGGAATCCAAGGCGATAAATACTAACTAAGACTGTATTTAGGCCTTAATTAGTATCTTAAGGCCTTAAAGGTCTAATTAGTAGTTTGTTACAAATACATACGCGCAATATTAAAATTTAAGAAATTTCAATTAAACTAAAATTTGTATTGCCATTAAATTAAATTCTAAATTCACAAAAACCAGAAAAGCTTTCGCTGGAACTTGCTGAATAAAAGTAGAAAAATAGGAAAAAAATACAGTTGAACTGAATTGGGAGCTACAGACAAATTTTATTTAAATGTAATGAACACAAATAAAATTATTTTTGTGGATCGCCAACATCACATTGAAATTTCTTTACAAATAAATAATAAAAATATGTAAGAAAGCTGTGGTCGAGTTATCTCAACTACGAGCCCAGTTGTTAAATATATTCCATTTTTTTTTTTTTGTTGGCAAATTTTCATACTTACATACATACATACATACATGCATACAATCGTGGGTTATAGAAAACAAAAAAAAACATATTCGATCTTGATAAAATTTGGTTAGTTGATATAATATATGAATCGAAATGTATCGATAAACCAGAAACAGAAGCAGTTATCGATAAAATAAAGCTAAGTTGATCTTTGTCGGGTATACGAGAGCCTATATTCCAATTTTCTCTACCTCCATTAGATAGCTACATTATGCGCTTTGTACCCATTTTCAGGGTATAAAAATCTGTATACTTAAAAAATGATATTATGGTTGTAATATCTTGAAAAGGTTTTATTTTATGGTTGTCAATATACATATATTGATTGCAACAAAAATCCACTTCATATGAGAAAAGATTAAAGAGGAATAAAAAACGTAGCTTATGTTGAATGGAAAAATACTTATTTTTAAATGTCAGAGTCATGCGAGAACTCAAAAAGTGGTTGACCCATGTACCACAGCTAAACCAAAAGGTTACCAAAAATGCTACAAAGTTGACAAGGTGATATGGCAAAACTGAAAAGCAAATACAAATTTTTAGGAAATTCATGCACAAATCTGGAAAACAAAGCAGCCGCTGACATTTGCATCCAAAAATACACTTTAACTTTTTCATTTAACTGAGTTTTGCACATCTGCTTTTTACACTTATGAATTATTTAAGTCTATTGGATGTGGGTGTGGTTGTGGTTGTGCCTGTGTGTGTTTGTGGTTGTGTGTGTATATTCATAGCTCTCTGTGCATTAATTGTAGCTGTGTTAATTTTTAATGATTGCTTTTAACTTTGTACGCGAAAGTGCAATGTGAATTTGCTGTTTTATCTGTTGTCATGGCCAATTTATAGCTTTTGCTTTTTAAATTTCGATTTTATTTAAATTTTTTCAATATTTCACTAACTCTTTTTGGCTACTTACCGCTATCACATTCCTCGTTCACATTCATCTCCAACATTTTAGTGTGTGTGATGTCCTTGTGCGAGGCCAGGAACAAAACAACATCGCGCTTCTCATTTTTGATGGGCACAATATCAAAAAGACACCAAAAAGGAGCACCTGTGCAGAGAAACAAAATAGGCATTTAGTTCGTGCTTATCAAATTAATCCCGGGCACAAAATAAGAGTATTAAAAAATATTGCTTGTACAAAAAAAAGTATACTTTTTTAAAGATGTATAATTTATATAATATTATCTTTTAAAATATACTAAGAGAAAAAATATCCTCGAAATGTATAAATATAAATAAATGAATAAAATCATAAAAACTTTTCTAAAAAGTGGAAATGAAAATCATATTTAAAAAAAAATGCTTTCAGAAAATCATAAAATTTTACAAAAGTTTGCTTACTTAACAGCATTATTAGAGTTTAGCTATTAAAAGAATTCAATCAACTCTCAAAAATAAAAATTGTTTCTAATGAAATTATATTCATTTTTTTATAACAATGTTACTAAATATGATTAATTTAAAAGAAAACCCAGGGTTTCCAGAAAGACAGAACTTTAAGTTTGCTTAGTTTATTTTAAATGTAATTTGCATTTGGTGCAGATCGATTTAATTTCTGCATAGTTGTGTAATCATATTGTCGCTTTCTCAAATGACTAAAATGCAAATATTGTAAGCAGCTAGTTGTGATTGCCTCGGTGCCCCGTGAGGCACTCGGAGCTAATTAGCGGCTAATGGTATGCAAAAGATAATTGCATGGCAACTCAATTAGAGCACAATTGAACCACCATTTTAATTTTCAGAGTTCAATTTAAATATCGCCAGAGGTGCTTCGCCCATAAACTAATCCATAATTAATAGTAACCATTCAGCGAACCCATTTATCCTGTCTGTAGTAACTTAAAAGTTGTAAGCACAGTGCTAATTAGAAAACTTATAGAAAAGTTAATAGCCATTCAACACTTTGGGGTAGCTCGTTCTGACTGCTGTTTAATCGTGACCACATTTAAGAAGAACAAAATATAGAAAAATACATAATGCGAGACGAACGTGCGAAAATGCGGAGAAGATATTTATTGCTTTATTGAATTGTGCGGTGCAAACAGGATCTGAACTGCTGCTCCTTTGAGACGGAGAACAAGCCACAGGAAACTAGTTCAAGGCAAGGACTACTACCTCAATAAAAGCCAACTGATGCGAGCCACGCACCGCAAAATTGATGCGACATTGGTGTTGGAAACAGCAGCAGCATCAGCATCAGAGCCATCCTCGTCAACCAGTATCTTAAATTAAAAGTCAATACAAATGGTTAAGCCTTCAAAAGAGGCCAAGACCAATGATGGTTAACCAGCTTGCCAAGCAACTAACTTTTTGTGCAACCTACTCACGTGGATGTGTGCCACAATTGACTTATGGCTTTTCACTTATTGCTCTTGTTGTTGTTTTTGGAGTTATTGTTGTTGTTCTTTTGGGTAAGCAATTGTGATAATCCGTTATAGCTGGTTTGGAAAACTTAACACAATTTTCTCTCATGTGGCGAACCACAGCTTTAAAGTTTTACCCCACAAAACACAGACTCAATCAGCTTATATGCCACTGACACTGATGGCCAACACATGCTTTAACCATGTTTATAATTGCCACATCATTTTTGAGGCAATGTTTACTCTATTAACAATCTTTAAAGAGTATTTTTTTTTTTAAGTATTTTGTAAATTATATATTTAATTTTGTAAAGGGTTAATCCCAACGGAATTCGAATCTGAATGTGAGAAGTGTTGGAAAATTAAACTGTTGAGCTCATATGTTGCGTAATGTATTTATTTGCGTCACTTCATGTTTGAATTAAATTCGACAAGTATCACAATAATACTATGTTAATTTTTGTACGTGGTCAGCTTTGCAGCTGTGCCTCTGCCACTTCCCCCACTGTGCCAGTTGATGCCACAAACAGCTTGGCACGTAATTTCCTCTTTGTCGAGCACAAATTACCTCAAATGCCAAATGAAGTTAGGAAAAAAAAAAAAAAGTTTTTAATTAAAAATGAAAACAATTTATAACACAATTTGCCACGCAATTGATGCTCTTTTGTTTTTGTTGCCTTACCTTCCTTTTTGTAGAAAATAACTTCCAATTTTAGTTCCATCTTATTTGAGAGACTTTTCTCAATTTGCTGCTTGTGCTCATCCTTTGTATCCGGCCCGTAAAGGAAATGACATGAGCAGCCTGTTTCGGGTTTGTTGTTGTTGTAGTGTTTATTTTGGCATTTTTGTTCGTCGCAATCAATGTTTTTGTTGTTATGCGATGTTGCGCATTGTCGTTGGCAAACAATTGAATAAAATGTACAAATAAAGTAAAATGAGTATTGAAGTGTTGAGCTGTCTCTCCCGTCAACTTGTCCGTCTTTCCTCTTTTTTCGTCTGCCCCTCTGCTCCTGCTCTGTCCAACAACTGTTCCGTCAACTTACCCTTTTGCATAATTTGCGCGCGTGAATATCCTGTCAAGTCCACGAACCCATCCGAGCAATAAACAATTGGATTGCCATTTGCCTGCGCATTGCCAAGCACAAAGTTCGAGTCTGTGAAGGAGAATGAATGATGAAGCATTTATTTTGTTTTTTGTAGATAACATAACATATAGTTTTCGCTTTCTTTTGTGAAGGATATCCTGGTGCTTTCATTGTCTGACCAAAAGCCTCATACATTTTGCTCTTTGGCACCAGATGTATGTATATCTATCAATGATTGGCGAAATGACAATCAACGGCAATCAGGACTATTTCCATGTAAATTATCAGTAAGACGGTATTTTGGTAAATTTTGTGGAATATTGTGGGTCAATGTTGCAAGTTCTGTTTTCGTGTTCGTAACTACAAATTTCACTTTAAAGAGATCTATAAAAATAACTTGTTGTTCCTAGTTGAAAGGAATACCCAATAATTTCGACTATAAATCATTTCATCAATTTTTAAAGTTTGCCGGATTGATTTATATATTATTTTCAAAACACAGTAACAAATGTTTTTTTTATTTCCGTAAATGACCTTGTAAATATTTAAATAGTTGAGGAATACGATTAAGAATAAAAAAACAGCACACCATTTTTTTGTTTTGTTTTTTGTATATTTTCATGATATTTTCAATAAATTTAATTTAATTATGTTATGTGATTTACTTTGAATAGTGTCTGAGTTTAACACATATTCCTGATTGGAATCAATAACAGGTTTGGTTTTTATTTGCTCTTAAACAATTAGACCTTTTGGTCTGCAGGCAGAAGTTTTTTTTTAACAAACAAAAATGTTAAACAAACAAAAATTGATATTAAATTGCAGCAGTGCTCGATTCTCGTTCATATCTATGTTAAGAAAAGACTTAAATTAAATTCTTGTTACAGTTTGCAACAATTCATCAAAAATTTAGTGTCTCCTGTGAGAAGTTT
Organism: Drosophila fungiperda; assembly: GCA_035042345.1. NCBI lineage: Eukaryota > Metazoa > Arthropoda > Insecta > Diptera > Drosophilidae > Drosophila > Drosophila fungiperda. Next base: position 3,370,542 of record JAWNLM010000216.1, read on the forward strand.
CCTTGAACTGTAAACATTTACACAAAAAATGACAAGATGGAAATGGTAATATGAAAATCATTTCACTATTTTTATCTGTACTCGAAAAGTCAACACAACACATTAAAAAGCATGAATTCTTTACTGCCAATTAATTGATTAATTACTGAGGGTTGTTGAAAAATATTTTGTTTAAATATTCCGATTTTATGATATCCAAAAGATCACTTAAAAAAGAAAATAACACATGGAGTCCATTAAGCGGCTACATATTTACCTGCTCTCAGAGCAGACCAATTCGATTATATATACGTGTTATATAAACATATATGTGTTTCACACTGCATTCTTTCCGCAACATTTAACAAATATGATTTTTACAAATTTTAAATAAATTATCGGTAAAAGAGACTTTTTTACAATAGACGAAATTAATTTAATGGATTTGAATAGCATTCGTTACAAGTGAATCAACTCGAGTATTCTACGCAAATCCCCTTAAAAGATTGTGTCTATTTATTGACATGGCAATAAATAAAACTGAACATACAATTTGTACTTGTAAAAAGAGCAGCTTTGAGTGGCAATGAATAGACTGAATATCAATTTGCACTCAATGAAAGATTAACAGCTGCACCCCACACATGAAGCTGTGTAATCAATAAACCAAATATAAAGTACAGAAAATTTTATGAAAACACATAAAAAAAACCGTTATTAATCTTTTTGCATAGTATTTGATGCCATAAAAAGTTAACTGACCTTAAAAGCCAGTTTCTTCACATATTTAATATGCTCAACTGAGCAGAATACTGAGGTGCAGACTAGGCAAAAATGCCACACATATTTATTTGTATATGTTTAAGTATATATATATATATATATATATATATATACATGTAACATGCATATATGTCACTTGCAAACAGCTTGTCAACGTATTAAACTTGTGCACAACAACAATTATACGCCATGTGCGCCCAGCCAACAAATCACTTACAGTCTTTGTCGTCCAAAAATTAGTGCCTGTCTTCTATTTATTTAGTAATATATGCTAAAATCTGTCGGCATTACTTAAGCCCATTAAAGTCGCACTGAAATGCAGTAATTAATATAGTAAGACTACAGTGAGAAGGTGAAAGATTTATAGAGATATTGGCAAGGAGCAAGGTAAGCTGAGGGATAGACAGAGAATTAAGAGGATAGACAGAATAAAGAAGAAATACAGGCGATAGGAGTGGCAACGAATTAGAAGAATTGAAAGAGAGAGAGAGACAAAAGAGACAAAGGAAGAGAAGGAAGAAAAGGATATACTTATTTATTAGAAATCAATGAGATGTTAGAGAAAGAATAACAATTCAGAAGTGTGAAAAATTATAAATGAGAATAGTTCGCTTGTTTAACATAATATTTAATCTACACTGATATGCTGATATAAGTAATGGAGTAAATTAAACGTTAACTTATTACTTTTTAAAATGTGCTTACACTAAGCAAAAAAATAAACGAAAAAATCTTTAATAATCGACTAAAAACGAAAAACGAACAGATAACTAAAAAAATTTTGTTTGTTTTTTAGAAATTGGCTTTGTTGTAAGTTTTTTCAAATTTAATCATATCAGATTATAAACTACCTAAAATTGGTAGTAATGGGAAATCTTGAAATAAAAGCTTCGGTAAGAATTCTCTGTACTTTATTAAAAACAGTCTGAAATTTTCAAATTTTTTCTTAAGCAAATTTTAACAATGAATTTAAAGAAAAAATTAATGTCTAAAACAATAAAGAGCTCTGCTTGCCGCCAAAAGATTAACGATTTTAGAAATTTTGGGTTTGTTTTTCCTAAAATGATTTCCAATCTCTATTTATAAAGGTTATTTTTATTTTAATGAACATCAATCGCTGGCCTAAAATATACATTTTATTATAATTTGTGACATCCTTGGCAACAATCAGTAAACAAGTGAGGTCTCAATGTGCTATTACCCAAAATGTAAATTGTTGTATTGCGAAACACTTGACAAAAGCAAAGATTCTGGCGGTCATGAGAAATGCCAAATGACCACTGAGCTTATTTACATTTTTGAATTGTCAGCTTATGAAATACTCATTGTTTAAAGCTGAAAAGTTAAACAGTTAACATTTTGCATTCATCAAGAACTGACAAATGCAAATTATTTTATGAGGCTCCATTGTGTATTTCGTTGCCAGGCAGGAGCACAATGCAAACCCAAACATTCACATAAATCTGTAGTTTTAACTTGCCAGTGCAGATTTCTATAGGGACACGCATTGTCCTTCTCAATGTCCTTCTCGGCTCCTGCCGATATGCTGTGCGTTGTTCGCGTTCCAACGCCAAAACTCAAAGGGCCGATTTTCTTTTATATATAAATATGCGTGCACCCGCATTTCCTGTGATATTTTTTATGACTTTCCCAAATGACGCTTGGACGGACTTTTCCATACATAGCATAATGTCCCATTAATGTCCCACAGTGCCCTCTCAATAAAACTCCCATAAATAATACATTGAAAATTATATAACACTGAAGGCCTAAGTAAATATCGTAATCATCGTTTAACTTTTGTATTTTATGACTGTCCATTTCCGCTGGGTGGATTTTCCCCACCCATGAATTATTAATTAGTTCAACTATGTATTCAAATATGTATTTAAATCTTGTTTTAATTTTGTTTCCTATGCAGTTATAATTTTTAAACATTGTATTAATTTATTAGATAATTCAATCAGATGACAACTAACAAAAATAAATCAACTATTCTCACTTTACAGATAATATTATCAATAATATGTATATTAAAAAGACATTTTCTTTCTGACTGATCTTTACGAAAAACTTACAACTGGCTGCTGTGAAACCCTTCTTTATTGTTGGTAAGAAGGATGGCAGCGCTAAAAAGTCAAGAAAGTGTTTGGACACCAAATAAATTTATTTTCCTATTGACTTTTATTTTCTTTCTACTGTTGAGTGAATTTTTTAACACCAAAAAATGAATTCATTTAATCAATTGTGTAGTCAAAAACACCCATTCTTTGAACTGACAAGAAAGTTTTTGGGCAAGCCTTGTTAACGATTTTAAAATTCCCTTATTGCCAGATCCAATTAGAAATAAATGTATTATTTCTATTTATCTGTCTATGACGTTGTCAACAAAATTTAATTTGGTTTTTGCATTATATAAAAAAGAACCGAAATTGATATTGCCGTTGGGTAATTATAGTCAGCAGATTAAGAAAATCTATAAAATTTCGATTGGATTACAGTCTATATGGGTTGGTGGAACGTCGGAGCACATAACCGAAAAACCTTGGAGGCAAACCATGAAATGAATGTGCTCGGAGATTAAGGGACTTTATAAACTAATAAAGTAGCTAATTTCCAAACTTTGGATTACATTTTTTACAGGACAGCTGCTCAATCACAATGCATTCACGTCGTGGGTTGTAAATAGCCGCTGCTTTCAATTAATTTTGTTGTTAACTAGTTTTAATTGGTCCACTTGAAAGTATAAAAAGCAGAAGGGAAAAATGTTTGCATTTATTTTATATATAATATATAAATTTTGCATTTAATTTTGCAACTTACAATGTTATTCCCTAAACTACTGTTAACTCGTATAACGAACATTTTTTAATAATAAAACTATCTGAACGGTTTTCTCATTTCACAGTTTATACTTTTGGAAAGGGTAATTTAATTACCCTTTATATCGCAGAAAATTTATTTTCATAAAAATGACATAAATCCGCCATTTTTTAATATATATAAAATTAGGTTTTTTTTTATGAATGCCCACAAGTCTTGTGTCGGAATTAAGTCTGGGCTAAACGCAAATTGTTGATGAAAAATGTTTATCATCCAAATAAATTTGATGTCAACTTGTCAAGAATCTCATTGTCCATAAATATAATCCCCAAAGTCAACAATCTTCTTAATTTAAGAAAAAAATTGTGAAAAGTATTTTAAGAGTTGCAAAATAGTTGAAAATTTTGCATAAATGCGACATCAATTAATTAAAACATGTAATAGCTTATTTTAAGTAATTTTTGCATCTCATGCTTACCAGAAGAGTCAATTTTTTTAAGAAAACAATGTTAACCTCTTTGCAACTATGAAAACATATGCTACAGTCTAAAAACACAAACAGAACTTGTCACAGATCCAGTGAAATTCAGTCACTTTGAGCAATTTATTATATAGATAACTATCATTAGATAACAATGACTACCCAAGTCCGTCCAGTTTTGATGGGATTCATTTTGAGCACATTGTGGAACAGTTTCAGTTAATAAATGGAGCTGCAAGTGAAAAGAAACACATGTCCCACAAAATACTCTTATGGCACAAATTTGTGTGTAAATGTCCTGTGTAAAATGTCCTTGGACATCATTATTATTACTGTTATATCTTGCTTGTTTGACAAGTGTTCACTAACCTCAAACCTGATTACAACTGATTCACAAATTTAATTTATTTTATATTACGTCCGAGTCTATTGCCACAAAGAGGCAAATATAATAATTGCAAGTACATCAGCTCCGAGAGAGCTACATATTTCCACAAGGATGTAGCCAGCCTCTGGGCCAATCAGACGAGTCCGAAATCCGTAAAGGTGCCGAATTTTAATCCAAACCACATATCTCTTATCTGAGGTAAAGATGTTGTGAACTGCCTATCCCTGCGTACACCCTTGTCTGTGTATAATATATCTTTTGACTTACGCGTGCCATCGAAGCGTGTGGCAATTGTGTCCAGGAATGTGTTCTGGGGCGCTAACAGCCCCTTGCGGGCTGGCATAGGAATGGTGGCGGCCGGTGCGCCTAAAGAAGCGCTTCTTCAGGCTGGGCGAAACTGCAAGGAGAGACAAATGAGAGACACTTAATTAAATGAACAAGTTAATTATGCTGTTAAGCATCTGTGGTATATTTAACAACTGCAATTATTTTGTTTTGTCCTCGTTCAGACAACATTTATTTGTAGCTTATCAAATATGCAACAGGCTCACACAACAATAGATTCATTTTTTTTTTTTTTTTCATTTTTATATAAAAGTTCTTGCATACTTTGTGATTTAACAATGGAGTTTCTTTTATCTTAGACCAAGCCAACACTTTTAATTTGCAATTAAGTTAATTTATTGTGACACACAACTACCATTACAAATATCGGGTGTAACAAAAAGTCGTTAATAATTACAGAAGCAGTGTAAAATTTAATGCAAGAGCAACAATATTCATGCAGATAAAATTATCAAGTCTTATTTTCTGGTACTCGAAATTCTATTTTTATAGTCTTCTCATATTTATCAGCTAATTTATGTTCACTCTATTTGGGTTTATACGAATCATAGTAAATAAGTTTTGGTATATAAATAGCTAGTCACGCAGCTACTTTTCTCCTGTTATTTTATCTACACTAATCTTTCGTTTTGTTGTCAGAATACTCGAAATTGGTTGAAGCACTACAGCAACAGCAAACACCCCAAATACCTAGAAGTACAGGCAGTATTGAAAGCTAAAATTGATAAGCACTAACCAAATGTTGATATATATGTATTGCATACGTTTTGAATATTACTTTCTTTTAATGCAACGCCCACAGGCAGCTGGAGCAGTGAATCCACTCAGGTGCTGCTTCTGGTAAATTGTCAGAAACTCCCAAAGATAGCAAAAGTAGGCACAAATCACCCAATCACCGAAACAGCCGCAAAACCACTGACAGCTGCTGCAACTGGGAACATCGTTAATATAAACATTTTTTATTATTCTTATTAGCAATTTCGACAAAAATCGATACGAACTACTGTGTGAGCGAGGGTTAACCAAATGATTCGATTCTTATCAGTCAGCATTGACATTTGTTGCAATCCCCAAAGTGGCAACTGATTAGACTTTGTGGTTATGAACGAGTGGCATTTACTGCAAATAACGGTATATTTTAGAAAGGGGAATATCATATAATTTGTATTATATAATATATATAATATAGATAATATATGTAGAAAACAGTGATAGGAAAGCTGTATAATTTATATCAAATTTGTTCCAAACTTAAGAATTTACTAAGAACGGTGACCGCAAATATTATATTTTATTTTATTTATTTTATTTATTTAATATTAAAGTAGACCCAACTATTATGTATTCTATTGTGAAACATTACTCGTTTAAAAGAAAAAATGTATATTAACTAAATGCAGTCCAAAAACTTAAGTAATCATTAAATAAAATAAAAAATACTGTAACAAAAAAAAAAGTGATATAAATTAAATAAAAATTGTCTTAAATTATAGTAAAGTGTAGAATAGTAAAATAGAGCTGAGCGAATGAAGAGATACAATTTATATATTAAGACTTACTTCTCAAGAACTATAATATTATTTTTTATTTATTCACTCTCAGTTTAGCTGTTGAGAAAGTTCAACTTAAGGCTGACAGTTTAAGAGAATTTCATTGGAACACAACACACCCACTTTATTGAAATTTAGTCAGCTGATATGTGCTCAGACAATGTGTGTTTGGCACTGATAACACACGCTTCGAGGCACAGTTCCACTCAGGTGCAAATTGGGCACACCACTTGCTATATATAGTTAGACTGCAAATGTAATTTTAATTAATATGCCAACTTAAATTTCCTGTCCTATTTCCTGTACTCCACACCCAACAAGCCGCAACTCTCATCCCTGATAGGAAATTTTTTGCATTATGTTTAACCGCAAAATGTTTGTAGCCAACCCATTCGCAGTGCCCTGGTCTGAGGTCCATCTACAGGACATGACTAGCATATGGTGGCTTCAATCTGGTTAACCCAGACATCCACTCAAACGCACGAACAAAAACACGCACACACACACGCACACACACACATAATAAGCGCTCCGTTGGCTGTGTGTGCAATTTCCGTTTCCGCATTATTCCACCTGATTAGACTGATGATATGAACACTTTCCAGCACCTGCTGCTCATGTTTACGTTCAAGGTTTGTTGGTCGAAACTTTGCTGTGGCAATGCAGAATGCAATAAGTGGAAATTGCAATGTGATTATATAAGGAACGTTCCAAACATAATTATACCATTTTAAAGTGTTGTTATTTCCTGAATCTGATATATAAGCAAATAGAAATATTTTTTTTAAGCAATAATTCGATATATTTCTTAAATATTATTAATAAAATTTATTACTCAAGAAAAGTTGTTGGAAAACGAGCAATTACTTTGAAGCAATTACTGCAGGTATTGCGAGCCCTTGAGTTATTTGTTATAAACTTGAAATCTTAAAATTGAAATACTTTGCCTAGCTGAAGTTCCCCTTTGAAGTCAATAAATTTCATTAAATTAAAGTAAATTAGGAAAATAAATATGCACCCATTGCTGAACCAAACCTTAGAATAAATTTACTTTTACCAAAAAGTAAAACAAATAAAACACCCACAAACACCAAGTGAAGAAGTGGAACCTAAAATGCCCTTGTACAGCGAAAACGCTGCTGGCATTTTTAATTTCAATATATTTATATACAGATATGTGCAGAAGGCAACTGAGCGTGCGGCACGTGCAACATAAAAAGCGGCACGGAAATACACGATAACCAATTTCGCATTTGCGGTTGAAACTCCGTCCCACACTTGTCTGGAAGTAAAATTCAACAAAAGAACAGAAGAAATTGATTTGATAATATCAATAAAAAAAATACCCTATTAAAAAATAAAATTACGTTATAATAATGATTTTGTTTTATGATTAGCCTATACAGAAAGGAACAACATTCTGCAAATATATATTAATTTATTATGAAAATCTAAGTTCTTTATTGTCTATTATTGATTATCTAAATCCTATGCTGGTAAATGCATTTATGAGAAATTAAATATGTAACCAGATATGCTCTGTTGGGGTAAACGAATCATGAAACCAAATTGGCAAGACCTTTACTTTATTTTATTGCAACAGCTTGCCACATGCCACATGCCACTTGCACAGTTGTTCTCAGAGATTTGCTTTCTGCAAATGGCAGGGCTATAAGGAATCTCCTTTTTTTGCTTTCTGCTTTCGTCGAATCTGTATAATTCCACTTATGATTTTATTGCTATTAACGAGCACTGCAAAATGAATATGCATATGGGATTCGGAGGGGACATACATACATATTGGCGCACAAGGACAACACCTGGGCACAAGGCTATGAAGCGCACAAAGTGCACAATCTACATTCATTCATGTTGCTAAGTTTAAACGGGGTAAAATTGGGTAATTAAGGTTAAGCCTGGAAACTGATCATGTTATAAAAAATAAAACTATAATTAACTGCAGGTTTCCGAATCGCTAGCTGAATGGAATAAATAGGGGAACTGGAAAATTTCTGCCCAAGGGAGTTGAGGGTTGAGCAGATTCAGGGCATCATCAGATCACACCGCAGTGGGTCTGCGGTTAGTTTCGAAATGATATTATTTACACTGCTACACAGCAATTAACAGAATACCAGCAAAGCAAACTTCAAATCGATGTAACCAAAAGCTAGTTTTAAAACAAACAAACTTGTTTTCTTTTCAAATTACGAGTACTTTGCCAATTGTTGTCTCCCAAAGAAAATATATCACGCAACAAGTAAAATTGATTACTCGACTACCATATAATCTAAGCCCAGATGTTAAATATTCAATCATTTTATTGGCCAACTTTAATTATAGAAGTTTTGCACTCATTTAAAACATAACTAAAACTAAAAAATTATACACACAAAACATATTTACGCCAATCCATTCTCAGACCTGTTGGAGATTGGCATATATCAATCAAATGAAGCATAAATACCATATTAATTACGTTTTAATTGCTGCAAATATATTTTGTAATATTATCTATGAAAAAATTATGGCAACTGAAAATGTTGATTGATTAAAGCAATTATTTGGTAATTTGCTTTAATGCTTAATCTGCTTAAATAAAAACATTAAAATATATATAATCTCAGTATATGTAAATGCCATATATTGGATACCCTTGAAAACGCAACAAATATAAAACTCAAATAATAGACAGATATAACTTAATAAATAAATTTTAAAAAAATATTTTAAATTCGATAAATAAGTATTAAGTAAATCTCTTAAGTGAGAGGCGGAGTAAAATTATATTATTACAATTAAGTTAACCTTTAATATGTAAAAAACCCAAAGAATAAGAATGACATTACGCAATAATAAATTTTAAGTTAAAAAAATATTAATGTGTCTTTAGGTTGTTATTTAATAATTTTTTTTTTTATTTATTACGGTAATTAAATTTTTTTTAGGTTGTCTGCAACAGTCGACTTTATATACCCATTCAACCCTAAAAGTATTTGTATTATAGGCGGAAAATTATATTTATATTTAATTGCACATTAGTTAAGCCTCAGTAGCTAACAATATTTGCAGATTTTGATTAACGAGTGAATAAACAACTCAATTGCTTTTTGTTTTGCTTAATGCGTTTAATTTCAAACGGAGCTCCGAAATGTGCGCAACGCCCTTAGCAATTTATATCCTCATCTTATGGCATCTATTGGGTCAACAGGCTGCGGCCAAGGTGCGTATATATTATGTGTGTGTGTGTGTGTATGACGTCAATAGGGATTAACTTGAATGTATGTATGTACAGAATGACCTTGAGCTGCAGTTCGAGAACTTTACATGCATCCGTGGCAACAGTGCTAGTGCGAATCTCTTGGCAAGCGTCAACTGTGGTCTCAGCAAGAATCCGAAACGTCGCACGCTGCATATGGAATTTGTACTGGTGGAACCGCTGGACGCACATGATTTCAACATAATCATTGTGCTGCCACGCCGCACTAATAAGAACTTTGTGTTGCTCAATGTGACCACAGATGGCTGCCAGTTGCTCTCCAATAAGAATCAAGTGACCCTGTTGCGCCTCATTCGCGACATACTTGACCGTTACAGCAATTTTCCCAAGCATTGCCCCTTGAAGCAAGGCAAAGCATACAATATGCGCGGCTTTCGTCTGGACCTGAGTCTGTTACCAGCTGTCACAATAGAAACGCCAGTTCATTTAGAATTCAGCTATATCAGCAAACAAATGGTTCTATTCAAAGGCTACATTGTGGCCAATGTGCAGCGCACCAGCAGTGTCAGTAAAAATTAGAAGGATGCCTAAATTATCAGGATTCCAATAAAATATAAATAAATGTCAAATAATATAAATTTGTAAATAAAACTCTCTATATTCGAGTTTTATTTACAAATTTATATTATTTGACATTTATTTATAAACAAAAAACAAAAACAAAAAAAATATGTAAATTATTATCGGTAGTTTAAAACATTAATAATAAAATTTCATCATAATTCATTTACAAAAATTCAAACAAATCACACTTTAATATTATATATTAAAGATAGTATTTCAGCGTCAGTTCGTTCTTGTAAGTAGATCGGATAAATGCTAAGAACATTACCTGCATAGCTACATGTGATTTAAATCGTGTTTTAATCGATTTTCGCACATTAAACTGACATTTAACAATTTTATAGGAATATACATTTTGTTGTTAATGTTATCAGTTTAATTTCTTTTTTTATAGAATAAGGTAAAAGGCCAAGTACCTTTGACCGAGTTTCAACGAGTGTGTGTTTTAAGCGATTGGCGTTTTCAGTTTTTACTTCTGTACTTTTAATATAATCTATATTTCCCACTTGATTATTATTAATTAATTGATTTAAATTTTCAAACTGAAACGACTTTTTTTCATTCAGAAAAATAAATAAGTGGCTTCCAATTTAACTGAACACTGCAAAGCATTTGAAAACATTATTCGTTTCGAGAAGTGCAAGACTACAATATCAAATGAATATAATTGGCACCACTCTCAGTTCCTCAACAAACTGACAAATATAGTAAGACTCAGAAATATTATTACAATTTCCAGAAGTTTATTTTTGCCAGCACTCAATTGTTGTTACACTTTAATATCCATTTGGATGTATTTCTTGATGGGTACAAAATGTTGACAGTCGCACAGAAGCGAACATATGGCCCTGAAGTTAATATTACAGCAATATCAGCCAGCTGTCTGGCGTTTACAATGCCAACAACGTTGCCACACCTGATGTTGCCACACTTAGACATGCTCCGACTGTCTCTATCTCTGTCACTCTTTCATTCTGCGACAATTTGTTACAAGCCATTCAACAAATGTTGTTCAATTACCTTTACACACACACACACAGCTGTCGCACACACACCCACGCCGTCAGACACATTGTTGCAATCACTAACTTGGCTAACAGAGCAATTGGATGTCTGCCGGCACATGGCGTTTGACAGTTGACAGCCAACGACAATACCAAACAGCCAAACAGTCAACAGCTAAAAGCCAACTGGCTACTGGCAAATGGTAACTGATAATTAATAAATAATAAAATATTTATCCATGCACATTCGACTGTCAGTCCACAACCCATTTTCTATTTCCCATTTCCATTTGTCGCAGCCAGTTTGTAAAATGATTTGTTTCATTTTTTATTTGTGCACTTTCGACATCTGTTGTACGCAAACAAAAAGAGTCCACTGAAAGTAGTTCAGCGTATTAATCAGAAAGTGTGTTTTTAAAACTGAAGGTTATTTAAAGAAAAACCAAAAGTGTTTTAATTAACATGAGCTTTTTGATTTCAGGGATTTAGTTTCCAACAGAGTCGCTAATTCGTTCCTGCTAAAACTAACAAGAACTTTAAAAATATATATTTTAAATGTCTGACTTTATTTACCTGTAAGTAAATTTAGGATAAAATTTAAAATTTTATTATTTATAAAATAAAGTCTGAAATGATGCTTCTATATTCCAAGTTTACTGTGATGTGTATCTTCATTTAACAAAACATACTGCAAAATAGTCAATTACCACCCAACCGGGTTCGTGTAGCCGAGAAATACCAATCTTTGAAGAAGGTTCCCAGAAATCTTCCCTTAAATTTTGACTTTTACATTGTGGCAGATATAGTTTAAGGAATTTCCTAGTGATCTACCATTCAAGTTTGGTGGGAGCTACCAGCAGCATTCTTTCAAAATTTGCAGATTCTTATAAATTTTGAATATAATATAATATACAATCTAAATTTGATACCTCAAAAACTGCAACATATATAGTCATTTCCGATATTTGGTGGCTGAAATCGACTTAAATTTAGTGACTTTGCTTTTTTAATTGTAAGGATTTGTGGGTATATCGATTTGCAATGATCGATATTTATCGAGAAAAAACGGACATATGGACAGGCAGCATGACGGACACAAAAGAAAAAATACCATTGATAGTTTCGGTATCAGAGTATAAAAATCATGCTAATGTCTAACTACCATATACATTAGGTTTTGTAAGACATTATAGATTTTAATTAAAAATAAACAATGCTAACAAAGCTTAGATCTTAATAATATTTTCATATGCTATACCCAACTCTCTTTAGCAACATTTTCAATACCATTTCCAAGAGGGCTTGCACCTCATTGCGGCATGTTCACCCTTTTCACATTTGTTGCATATTAAATTTTACCGCTGTTAACCTGCTGAAAATGTCCAGCTAGCTTAAAGGCTCGCATTATTAATGATTTTTGTTTTTGCTTTGTTCTTTGCTAAAGCGAGCAAACCTTATATTGATAAGCCCCTTCTGCAAAATCCTGTGGTTAGCCAACAGCCGGGTTCCCCCCCGACTGTCATCCCCTGCCGCCATTAGCAACGATGTTCCGCAAAATGTTTTAGAAGTTATCCAACTGTGGGCTCAACTGCTCAACTCATAATTAAAGCAACCCTCAACGATAATTTTATGAGTTGCTATATAGCTATATGATGAACGGGCCGACTTATCTCTTTATCAGCCTACCAAAAAACTAAGAAGTCAAAAGTTTTTGGCATGGCATAAAAAAATGTAGCATATTTTCCGCTCGACTCTAGAAAGACGAATTTTGACAATCAATTAAAGACAGACATGAAAAATACATTTAACATAATTAATTATTGCTAGATAAGGCATTGTCAATGTAGCTTAAGAATATTCTTGGTGAAATATTACTTTGCATATTGTAATTCTTATGGAAATATAATAAATCGTGAAAGAGAAGCAGCAACAACATCAGAAAATTCAACTTTCATGTTAAAAGTCATTTCCATGTTGTGGGCAAAATGATGAAAAATCATCTTTCGAGTTCCCCAACTCACTGGCCCTGATGCTGAAGCAAGTAAAGGCCATATCGCACAGTGGGCAAGTTCTTGAAAAGCCAGGTCAAAAACCGAGCTCTGCGAATTTAAGCAAATGTATCTAATAAATTTAAAAAAAGATGTTTAAAATAGATAAATAATGGTTACTTGGCTCAATAAATAATTGTTATATTTTTATATAATAATATTAATCAAAATAATTCATTCGCAAAATTCGTAAACAATAAATTTAATATAAAACCACATTTTAAGTTTTTGACAATCTTAATTTTAATCGTGTATACAATTATTTTTTTTTCAAACACATTATTATTTTAATCATATTATAATCATTATTATTAAATGACAATAATACTTTCGGCAAGATTTTTTCACTATATGACAATCCGTAAGAAAGTGGCAATGGTTTATAGAAATAAATTAAAGAAATTTAAATCACTTCATATTATGGATGAAGATTTTTAAACAAATTAATTACAATTTATTGATTTTTTACAGTGCGTATTGCTGCCACAACAACGCATATTGTGCCACTAGGAGTCTGTTGCTGTCAATTTCACAGATTGATGCGCGCACATTGTAACGCCTTGGCGAACTTACATATTTTATTGACAGTCTTAAAAGTTTTTGCTCAAGTCACGAAAATTCAAAATCTGATTTTAACAAATGTTTAAATTCACAAAAGTTATATTTCTCCCTCTGTTATGCTTAATGCTTAAGTCATATAATACGCAATACTTAAGATTATACTGAAGCCACAGGGTTGTTGTAAATATATATGAGTATTACCCAATTTATTGTACTAACCACAGAGTCTTGAACAGGGTTATACTTATTGTTAAAGTGTCCAAGCACAACAACAAAAGGAAACTTACCATAAAATGTTGCAATATTATGTTGACCTTAAGGATATTCATATATATTACACTTATTTCTTACTGAACGATCTTTGAACCCTTTAAATTCTAGTGGATTCAGTGAAATCCAGGATTTTTCCCTATGAATTTGAGTTTGCATGCAAGTTAAACCTTTAAATGGCTGCTCTCAGAAATGTAACAATTTTTGATGATTCAATAATTATATAAAAATGATTTCCTTCTCCAAACAAAATAAAATTTAGATGTGAGCAGATTAACTCCGTTCTACATGGGTATGCATTCTCAACATGCTTAAGATAAATATTCTTGATCGAGATATGCGAGTGAATGTTCCCATAACAGCTTTATGATATAGTAGGTAGAGTACTGCAAAAATACGGATATAAACAGAGTCTTATCTCGGCATATAAGAATATATTTAAAAACTCGAACTGGCGGACATAGCCTGCCCGCGTTATCCTGATATATCTTAAATATATCTATAAAAACTATTTTAAATTCATTTTTTAAAAGCATAGCTGATATCGTAAAAAAAACATGCGGTTTTCATCACTTCACTGTGGGAACATGTGAATTAATAAAAGATAAGCATGTTGAATACATTTGGTGCACTCATATATGCACTACAAAAATATATATAAATATCTATATACATTACAGTTGAGAAATCCTTTCACTTTTATGTGTGGTAACGCTTATCGGAAGTAAGGGAATTCTAACAACATTTTTGTGGCAAACAAACAATAATTAAAAGACTTGATAGTAGAAGTTTGTGGCATGTGCATAAATAAAATTGAATTTATTTGTGGTTAGACTTGAAGAGCTATAAAAATGACATTCGCTGCCTTCAAATTTCACAGTGCGCTGCAACTGCTCGTGAGAAGAACAACTTAAATTTGTTTTAACTAAAAAACCTTGCCAATTTTACCAATATGAACACGGATTTGAAAGCTTTGGAGCTGTTGTTTCAGCGTCCTTTGGAGCCAGTGTTCACCACTCGTGATAATGGCAAGACTGTGTTCGATCTGCCCGATAATTTCTACACGGATCGCTATCGCAACAATACGGTGGAGGTTGCGACCCGTTTCAGTCAGAATGTCGAAACCAGGATTCCGTTGCGGGAGCTGACTAAAGTTCCGAATCTCGACTTTGCCGCAAAGCTGGACAGGAAGGATCAATTCTCGCTGTTTAGCACTCGCCACAGAGATATCGCTGGTCAACTAATTCAATTGTATCTGGATGCGCCCAATTTGCAACAATTTGTTGCACTGGCCGCCTATACGAAGTAAATTTGCATATTCTTTAAAATTTTTCTACAATAATTAAATGGCCTAATGGTATTTTCTTTGCAGGGATCGTGTGAATCCTGTGATGTTCCAGTACAGCTATGCGGTAGCTGTTGCCCATCGTCCGGATACACGCACTGTGCCCATTCCCAACATCTCCCAGATCTTCCCGGGCAACTTTATTGAGCCGTCCGCCTTTCTGGTAAGCACCTAATACACGAATTATAACTAACATAATTGTGACATGCAATTTCCGTGTAGGATGCACGCCAGGAGGCATCGGTGATTCTCAAGAGCGGCAATCGTCCCGTTCTGGAGATACCCGTCAACTATACGGCTTCCAATCGCGAAGAGGAGCAGCGCTTGGCCTATTTCCGCGAAGACATTGGCGTCAACAGCCATCACTGGCATTGGCATTTGGTCTATCCGGCCAGCGGACCCATCGAGGTGGTCAACAAGGATCGTCGTGGCGAACTCTTCTACTACATGCACCATCAGCTGATCGCCCGCTACAATGTGGAGCGTATCTGCAACAATCTGAAGCGTGTGGCGCCACTCAACAATCTGCGTGACGAGATCATCGAGGGATACTTCCCCAAGATTCTGTCGAGCGTCAACAATCGCACATATCCAGCACGTAACTCCAATCAGCTCCTTCGCGATGTGGATCGCCCGGATGGCAACATTGAGATTTCTGAATTGGAGCGCTGGCGTGATCGCATCCTGGCCGCCATCGATCAGGGATTTGTGGAGAATGTAAGTAACAGGAATCCTACACAGGGGAAACCATAGGCATATTCATCTGTCCTTTTATTCTTACCTTTTCGTATACAGACCCAGGGACAGCGTATTCCGCTGGACGAACAGCGCGGGATTGATATACTGGGCAACATGATTGAGGCGTCGCCAACGCTCTCCGTGAACAGCCAGTTTTATGGCAACTTGCATAATCAGGGTCATACGGTTATCTCGTTTGCCCACGATCCCGATTTCCGGCACTTGGAGGACTTTGGCGTTATGGGGGATGTGACGACCGCTATGCGTGATCCGATCTTTTACAGATGGCACGGATTCATCGATGTCATTTTCAACAAGCACAAAACGCTGCTGCCGGTCTACAACAATGCCCAGTTGGAGTTCCAGGGCGTCAATGTGACCCGTGTGGAAGCCAAATTGGGTGCAGCAAATGCACGACCAAATGTTCTGCTCACCTACTGGCAAAAGTCGGTGACCAATTTGGCAGCTGGCCTGGACTTTGGTCCCGTTGAGGATGACAATGTATCTGCCTCATTTAGACATCTGCAGAACGCACCCTTCACCTACACTATTAATGTGACGAACTCTGGCCCCAGACGCACCGGCACCTGCCGTATCTTTATCTGCCCCAAGACCGATGAGCGCGATGAGCCGCTGCGTCTCGAGGAACAGCGTCTCATGGCCATTGAAATGGACAAATTTACCGCAAGCCGTGAGTTAAATATATTTATGAGGTTTTGGGTATATTTCAAGCACTTCTATTTTGTCCTTACAGTGGTGCCCGGTGAGAATACGATACGCCGCCAGTCAACCGAATCCTCGGTGGCCATTCCATTTGAACGCTCATTCCGTGCCGTGGGCGCCAACTACCAGCCGACGGCTGCGGATGAACTGGCCCGCTTCCGCTTCTGCGGCTGCGGCTGGCCTCAGCATCTGCTGCTGCCCAAGGGCAAGCCGGAGGGAATGCAATTCGATTTGTTTGTCATGTTCTCGGACTATAGCAACGACTCGGTGGAGCAGACTAGCGAGTAAGTGGTGCATTTTTTGTAACTATGCCAAAACTAATAACTGCTCGACAAACACAGCACTCCGGATGATGCCTGCAGCACGGCCTACTCCTTCTGTGGACTGAAGGACAAACTGTATCCGGATAGACGCACCATGGGCTTCCCCTTCGACAGGCGTTTGCCCAACGCAAACCTCACCGAACTCGTTGGCGCTTTCTCAAACATGGCCAAGACCGATTTGACAATTAAGTTCAATGATCGCACCATTTCCTAGGAACTCACAAGCTGGAAATCACTCTTATTTACCCAATATTCATATATACATATATATATATTTGATATACATATATATATATATTTATATACATACATATATTATTGATATACATATGCCGCATTAATAAAATTCAGTTACAACTTGCTTGCTAAATATTTTGCCTGGCATTATTAATATTATTTATATCAATCGCGTTTCTTGGCTAGCCACAGATAAAACAACCCAACAAACACACACACACACACAAAATACACACATCGAGACACACACTGGCTGGCGGATATTTGTGGCATACAAACACGCCCACTAAGTGGTGGGCGGAGGCGGTAAGCTAATCCTATTAGACTTCAAAGCCGTCTCGTTCAACACAATCTTTCGCCTTGGAGCTGATCCAGGGCACCCTGAACATGAATGGGCCAAATCCTCCCCATTCACCCATTCCCTTTGTTGCCACACCGTGGCAACAACAACAAGAAGACGCAGCTCTGTATTATTAGCTACTGGCAAAACCGCTGAACGTGTTGCGCTTATTAATTTGTCGTATCTTTGCCAACAATTAATGCTGCATACTACGTGGCGCTAATGTTGTGAGTGACTTGTGCTGCTAACTCAAATAAATTTGGCTCATAACTGGACTTTTGATGGGTTTTGGAGCAATAAAAGCAGCTGTCGATTGTGCAAAGGTCAACAAATCGATTTTTATTCGCTTAACTGGCAGCATATTGGCTCTCGACCTCAACTAATTATTCAAATACAACTAATCTCAAAACATTAACTATAGCTATTTTTTATCTTTGTTAAATACAATTTATTGATTAATCTTCTATCACAATAGAATGCATAACTACTTACAATTATTTGATGTTTTATTGTTGCGGTTTTCAAATGACTACACATTTTAAAAATTAGTTTAAAAATTATAATTTAACTAGTTCTTAATTATTTACATACATTTTTGACAAACACTCATTTTTATTATTATTATTATTATTTTTCTTCTAGATCGATATCTTAAGTTTGTTGTTTTTCTAAGAATCGTGCTCTTTTTGAAAAATATGGATTCTGATCAAAAACTTTATTAAAACAAGCCAAATATAGGAAATTATTTTTAACGGTAATAAAATATATGTTAAATCAATTTTCGTAGTGAAAGAATATTCGAAACAAATCTTAATTAAATTTGGACTAATTACGATAATTACAATTTTTACTAAAAACTTCACTTCACTTTTTCTTGCACTATTTTATTTAATTATTGTTTTTGTATATCTAAAAAAAAAATACTTTTGATATATATATATACTTCGTATCATATAAATGACCAAGTTTAAGTGCACATTAAATTGAAGCATCAATTTGAAAATTTCAATTGGTTTGCATCTAACATATTTTATTACCTTTGCTGACAATCAAATTAGATTACAGCAACAAAAGCATTTTATTTTTTGTGATATAAAGTCTAAACCACACAAGAAGATATTTTCATTTCAAAATAGTAATAAATAGAAAATGCAGAAGTAAAGAAAAGTTGAAGAAATTATTTAACGTGGGCACATTGAAAAACACTTGAATTTATTTCGTTGCCCAAGGCTAACAACTGGAGGATGCCAATTTGGCACAACTTGGCTAACTTTATACAGGAGCTGAGGGTCAGACTAGAAAACCAGTGTATGTGGTTCATTTTATCCCCATTTTTGTGTGAGTTTGTTTCTAGGGCATTTATTATTTTCTCTCTCTGTGTGTGTGTGTGTGTGTGTGTATTTCTTATTTGTGTTTGGCATTAATGTTGCTTACGTGCGTAAGGCTCGCTCTTCTATTTGATTTGATTTTATTTGCCCCGGCTCAGCTTATGCATAAACTTTTCGCCACTTAAAGCTAGGGCTCTGCAAAAATATAAAGAAATTTTAAGTGCTGGCTTAGAGATTTCTAGCACATATGGGGTACATTCTGCTTTGGGGCCAGAAAATACATATATATATATATATAGTAATATTCTCCAGCGTATTTACATTTGCCTTTGGGTAAACAACATTCAGAATGTTTACTTGAATATCTGTGCTCTGAAACCTTACAACAATTAACTAGGTTGCCCCCATTGTGTGTGTATTGTATTTAATATCCATCTTAGCGGCAATTATTGTACATAATTCCATATTGCAAACCTCTCTAAATTCTCTTGAAGCCATTTTGACTTATTCAATGCACACAAATGATATTAAACGCATGTCTCAAAAGCTGCTCAAATTGCCAACAGCCCATTAAAAATTCAATCAAACATGAATAAACACACAAAATCGTACCGAAAATGAGTCATCACAAAAAGAGGTTGATCGAAGAGCAAATACCCCTTCAATGAGTGTGTCTAAATAAAATATACGAAATTTTCTCTGGAAAATTAAGTTAACTTCACATGCATTATATGGCTATATCAATTTTAGAAAATTCTTTCAATGAGTGTGGGAATTAAGTTAAAAGTCTGAAGGTGATAAACATATTTCAAATGTGGGACAAGGTTAAGCAGACCTCTCATTTGCAAGTAGCATTTAAATCAAGCACCTGCGAGTAATGTTTGCATAAAATTAGCAAATGGTGGCAATTTGGTAATTTGGCCACAAATTTAAAAATGATTTACATTTTCGCACGCCTTGAGCGGTTATAACAAAAGTCAAAGTAAACTGGAAACATGTGCTGTTTGCTGTTATGTTAGGATTTTAGTGTGTATACAATACGATTTATGGCCATGGGACACGAGCAGCTTGTTGTAGTAGCAGCAGCCATGTACTATTTTTTTCATTTTTGCTCAGATCTATAAACAGCTGTCCCCGCACAGAACACAGTGTGTGCATATTTTCTATTTTAATAACGCTTCCAAGTTCATCGGCTGCCTAATTGCGCATAAGCTACTAGCTATAAGCCACTCCCAACCCAAAGGAGAAGAAGTCATAGAAAATGGGGAGCACAGAGTCCGAGTCATTTCGCTCTTGTGAACGCACTCAGACGCTCTCGTCTACCATACATAAAATGCGTAGTCAAGTTGAATTCTAAATACGTAACCAACTGCCTTATGTATGTATGTGTGTGTGTGAGTATGTATTGGCAATATGTAATGCGAAACGATTCACGGTTTTATGGCGTTGCTAATGATTGCGGCATTCTTGCACAACAAAGCTAATCCGATAGCAGCCTTGAAAAACCAATGACAAGGAATTGATAGACAACAACACACCTGTAGCTACACTACAACCGGTATAAGTAATCAACGGTAGTTATGTGCACACATCTGAACGAAATAAGTTTATAATGAGAACTGCTTCATTTGAACTAATTCGTACACATTCAATTTTAACTCTCATGTGATCATGTATTTTGACAATTTCATGTTATTTAACAGTCTCTGCAGAGGATTAGCGATTATGTTCATGGTATTTAAAGGTCGATCAGCTGTTCGCTGCATACCACTGTGTTCAATCATAGGCATGCTAATTGTTTGCAATTATGCTTTCAGATGTCTTCATATTACAGTACGCTGTTAAGCGTGGCATGGATAAAAGAATACAAAACCATTGAATAAGCACGTCCAAAGAAAGTGCTTGAATCGTACTCAAAGTGCAACGATTCTCAAGTATAGTAACAATTACAAATTGCAAACATTTCTGTTCAATATGAGGTCAATTGACTAACGAATGATAATCAACTCTTTTGTCGCTATGTGAAAAGATTTTTAATTTTTTTTTGCGCTACTCTAGAAAGTATTTATAGAGGTTTCACTTATTCAATGTATATTCAACATGTCCACGAGTTGCTGACTTTTACTTTACTGCTGTTGTTACTGAAATTAATTACTAATAAACGAGCAGCGCCCGCTTTATCTTTCGCCTTAGCCTTCATTTTGTTTATTGCCATTGCTGCCATTGAACAAAAAAAATCAAACAAAATTTCAATTTGGAAATTACCATAATCTTCTCCAGCTTCTGCAATCAAAATCCAACTCATAAAAAATAAAATATGGCTAAAATTGTGACTAACAGCACCTGCGCTTGTGTACTATATGCTTTTTATGCACACGACGGACGCTCTGAGTATAATTAAATAAATTAGTTGCTGCTATAACAAACATCGCAATTATAATGAAAATCAAAATCATTTACTGTGCATGTATGATAATATGCATGTGTTTAGATTTAAAATTTCAAAGCTTATTATTTTAATTAAAAGAATTCCATAGAATAATACTATAATTTTAATTTTACTCAACGCGCACAATTACGCCGTCTAACATAAGCTTAAAAGTATCGATGCTCGTCGACGAGGTAGATACAAGTGTTCTGTGGAATTGTCCCTTAGACTTGAGTGCTCACACATAGGCCATCTCTCATTCTCATAGTGAAATCAATAAGGCTTTTGCTAACGTTCATACAGAGTCATATATAACATAAGGCAATTGTGAATTTCCATTCTGCAAAATCGGAAATAATCGATAGAGACATACATGCATGTTTAATATTTAATTTGGTAATACAGCCGATTCGAAATAATTGCTATACACGGAAAGCTGGCGTCTAGACGAATCAACTGGTTAGAAAGCTTGATGTCAAATAATATTATAAAAGCAATAAGCTTCTCATGTTTGGGCTGCGATTAGGGATGTGTTTCTAGTAATTTAACATTATGTTAAAGTACATCTTTAACTGGTTCATTTTTATTTGTTGGTAAATTGGATTTATCCACAAATATTTGACTCCCCTAGCTAAACGCATATTTTATTACAATTTTTAATTGCTCTGAATAGAAATAATCCTAAACAAATTCAATGAATAACGCAAACAAAAACCATTTTTAAAATGAATAAATGCATTTTAGTTGTTTGCTGCTGCATATGCTCAGAGTTGTCTATGAATAATCGAAAACTCTACTGCCCATATCAGTTTTCAAAGTCTCTATCGAAAGGTATGCACATTTTTAATTAAAACAAAATAAGAATCGGATTTGTTCTGCTGTTGCATGGATTCAGGTGTGCTAGAATTAGAAAGCTGATACATTTCGACATGTTCTGATATTGCAATCATAGCACTAAATTACATTTCAAGAACTGAGCTTTCTTTTCCTAGAAAATAACTTTTGCTACATTTTATTTTTAATTGGATGTGGATGTGTAACATAACAAACTTTAAGAAAACATTAACAATTCTTGTGAAATCAAATGTAGATTTCAAGGGCTGCAGCATTTTCCATAAAATTCCATTAAATCAAGATACATAAAAACAAAAATTATATTATATATTACATTTATTCACTCTTGCACGCAATGTGTAACAAACACACATATGTGTAAATAAGTCCGTGATATATGTATAAATATATACGTTTTTTTTACATTTACGTTTTTATATATATTATGTTATGTAAGTGTGTGTATTGTGCACTTGTGCAACGAGAAAAGTGGAAAAACAAAGAGTTTTCCAAGGCAGACAGGTGTCATTATCATAAAGTTTTACCGCCTAGCAAAAAAATATATAAGATGTGCAAAACAAACACACATACACACAAAATGCATATTTGTTTATATATATTTTTTTTTTAATTCAAGGTTAGTGCAAGCTAGCATTAACCATTTAAGAAACCTCTAATTTAAATCGAGCTCTTTTTCATTTTAAAACGTTTCAAAACAAAGAGATTTTATTACCGTTCCACACTTAAAAATGTCTGTCTCACAGGAATCAAAAAAGGGGAAAGTGTTGAAAGGGCAAATACAAAAAATATTATCTTTAGTATTCAAGAGAGACTTGGTCTTAAAGCAATGTATCCACGTGATGTAGAAAAAGCATGTAATATTATTCACCAATTTATGTAAGAAATCTTCAGTGAAACTGTAAAGAAATCCAAATACGGATCTAGATGAGAAAATATGAAAAACAAGATAAAGATTACCAAAAGCAAAAAATAATGGACGCTAACGTTTGCGACACACACAATTTGCGACGAGACTGATTAGGACACAAATATACAAGGACTCTTCGAACAATTCCGCAAAAGTTATAAAACAACAAGAAGTGGCAAAAGATAAAAACATAATACCCAAGCCAAAAGTTAAAAAGTCAAGCGGCCAGTTTGTAAGAAATCACTCACGAAAGTTGAGAAAAATATTGCGCAAAACTAAGAGAGAAGCTGAAACCATACAAAAATAATATGTTGAGGATGAACTAGACTCAGATAACACAATATCGTCAATTAGTTGATATCTTAGCTTCATCTTAATTGTGGTCTCTCAAAAAAAATATATATAATGATAAATAGGAAAGAAAAATGATGATGAACAAGAGGAAGCGAATCCACAGTACACGGATCTGTAGACTGAACTTATGTAGTACAAAAACACAAGCCGAAGTGAAAAATGCAAGTCACCAAGGACAATCATTGAAGAAGCGCCAGTGGAACTGCCAAAGCCGGAACCCAAGACCATGTGCGATCAACTGAGTCGACGTCCTCCGACGCGAAAGCATTCCTACATTCAACGAATGCAACGGCAACTCATGAATTTTTAGCTCCGTTTCTACTACAATCAGATGATTTTGCAGGAGCAGGAGCATCTTGCTAAGTACAACGATGTCCACTGTAATTAACTGCCAGAGAGAGTGCCCGAATCCTCAAAGTGCCAGTTTGAATTTGTACACAAAATTGTACAGAATTCGCACGTGATTTGTCGGTCTAAGTGAAAGCTTTATGTTCATGTCATAATAGCGAAAATTCTTTTCAATTTACTATTCAAATTTGCTTGAAATAAATTTTAATAAAATTACAAGTACAAAAAAATATCACTGTGATGAGCTTAACTGTGATGTGCTCTAAAGCCATCTGTTAAATATAAATTCATATTTTCGAATTTATTGCCGAATTTCAATTATTTTAACACACCTGAAAGTGCTCTCATTTTTTATGACTAGCTCAGCAGAGTGAATGTGTTGCGTCAAAATAAAAGTTGTGCTCTAGAATATACTTTAACTGAATATTTTAAAGCATTTTCTATAGAAAAAACGCCATTCCAGATAAAAAATAAAAATAAAAAAATGTTTAGATAAACAGATATTATTTAAAGACTTTTCTTTCTCATAAATACACCAAGGAGCCTTTGCTCCTCTAAAATGATTTGAAATGTAATTAAACTCGAACCATCATCCGAAATTAGTGGTAGACCTAAAGTATTATCGAAAACATCCGATGATTTTATGGTTAGACATTTCTTACTGTTACAGAAATATAAAAAATAGTAGTGTAGTAGTTAGTCTTGAAACTGTAAGTAGACGGCTCAGAAATAGCAAGCTTAAAGTCCAAGAAAAGTGCTTCTTTACACAAAAAAAAAATGCTGCCAAAATATTGATGTTCCCCAAAGAGCATTTAAATTGGCCTGAAATAATTGCGCTTAAATTTGTATACAAACTTGAACATGCAGCCAGAAGCATATCGAGTCGAGGAATTATAGTGCAGTTTCAATGGGGGCAAAATGGCCTTATTACAAATGCAATGCATAAAATGTGCGTTGCTGAAAGCTTTTTCCCCTTCTTACAGCCTCGCAGGCCTTGGGTCATAAGCGGAATATTATACGATCTCTATATGCCCAGATAGTCTATTGTAATAGAGCTATACATATAAATGTATGAATTATATATGTCATACATTAATTTAAATACTATCTATAGATATATTTTACAAATGTATAAAGTTTACTTTATATGCAAATTAGGTATTCTAGTATATATACCTATTATAAATATAAGCATATTTTTTTTTCATTCCACGAATTCATTAGCCAATATATGAAATGCATTTATTTAAATTATTAGAAGAAACCAATACAAATAAGTAATATGTAATATAATAGCTCTGCATACAACAGGTTCACTAAGTAATGTGTGCAAATTCGAAAAGGACTCATTCACTATTTCGCAGCAGGGCGGCAGTAGTTACTAAGAAAGAGGAGACGAAAAAATAAAAGTGGAACAGAGCAGTGCTGTGGAAGCACACCATTTATATCGAAATCATATGTTACTTACAGAGTTGCATGTCATGTTACAAATGTTATACTACAGTTTTAGTAAACGACACTAATAAATTGCTACAATACATTGATTTATATGTGTGTGTATATGTATACATACAGAACGGTGCTCTGCAGAATACGCATAAATATATTTATGCTAGCGTGGATTATGCCATTCTCACAAATACGCTCGCATACTTAAGCAAGCATAAATTGATTTCGCCTGCTGATAGCAATGAAATCAATATGAGAATACATTTTCACCTATAACTAATCAATAATAGATGCTTCCTTTGCCTGTTGCATCTGTTGCATATCTCTTCTCTCTTTTTACCTTTTATAATTCATGCATAAATTGCTTTGTTTGAAAAATTCACTCGAACCGAATAGAAATCGACATACTTTTGACGGAAAGGTCAGCTCACTTTGTGATGAAGCACGCTCTTTCGATACTTAACTCTACGGTAAATTTTTTTGAAAATCCAAAAAATCTCTTGTGGGAAGGTTAAGAGTTGGCTAACTTTGTGATTTTATCTTCATATAAAGCTATCAAAATGCTGATAGGGTCAGTTCTATAACTTTGGATAGTTTAAGATATTCATATTATTTTTTATAACAAAACTAACAAATTTGATTTGTTTTAATTTAAGTTTGAGGCTTGAAAGAGTTTTTTCATATAAATCTCAATGAAGCCAGATACGGATCTAAATACGATACTGACTATAAAAGTAAATGGAAGACAATTTAGATTTCATCAGTTTCAGGGTCAAGCAAGTCTCATTTAACCTATGCAAACTCACTCTTCTTGTTATTGTAAATGTCAAACGAAAATGGCAAATTGCAAACAACTATTACATATTGTCAGAACTGACTAAACTGTGACCTGTCCTGTCACTTGACCTATCTGCTTTCATTCTTTTTTGCAACACAGCTGGCAGCATATCGTATCCAGCTTATGCTCTGGGTTTTTGCAATTCTGCGCGTTTACAAGCCAGCAAGCAAAAATAATACGCGCAGCAGGCGAAACAACAACTATAACCACTAAAACAAGCATAAATCTTGTCGAAAGTGCTTCACTTGGATATACCCTATGTGGAAAATATAAAACTACACATGGTAGTTTTCATTGGAGAGCATTCGGGTCATGAACATAGCAATTACTAACTTTTCACATGCTCCTTCATTATAGATAATATTTTGATGATTACAAAATTTTACCAAGTTGTCACTTTATAGTTGAAAACCCTATTCATAAAATTTGTGCTTACGCCGTATTAAAAATCAAAGTACCAACATAAGCATAGCCCAACCAAAACTCGGTCAAGTGCTCTTAAAGCGGCAACAAAAGCAAAATGTGTTTGCAGATTTAGCAGATATATATATAAAAAAAAAAAGAATAAGTAGTGCAAAAAAAACTTGAACTACAACGAGTTAGTTTCTAGTTTGTTAATTTTTATGCTCGGTATTTGTTTACTATTTACTTAACGGGTGCATTTTATAACTTTAAGCCTTAAAACGCGTGCAGAAAAGTATGCTATAGAAATTAGAGCAATGAGATTGAGAGCAATGGCGCGATAATTTTATGCTTTGCGGCTTAATATGGGGCAATGTGGCAAAGGGGGAAAGGTGGAAAGGTGGCCATGTGGCATTGGGGTCATTAAGGCTGATGACAGGTGCCACAGAAGGTGCCACTGCTGCTGGACCAGTCAGGAAATTCATTTACGGCCAATTAAATGACGAGCAACAGATGGGGGCAGTGGCGACGACAGAAGCAAAAGAAACCAGAAAAACCACCTCGAACATGATATTCTCTTGCAGACTTAAGCTAAAAAAAAATGAAAAAACTATTAACTATATGATATTGTTGTCTAGACTTGACTAATAACAAGCAAAGCTGGTGATTTGGTAAGCAGATAAGTTTTGAAAATTAGAACTCATAAAAAA
Source organism: Drosophila fungiperda (assembly GCA_035042345.1). NCBI lineage: Eukaryota > Metazoa > Arthropoda > Insecta > Diptera > Drosophilidae > Drosophila > Drosophila fungiperda. The sequence goes on from JAWNLM010000216.1 coordinate 3,397,940, forward strand.
TATGCATTCAATTTTCAAAAACCCTCTAAAAATAGAATATTTGTCAGGTTGTTTTCAAAAATATATTAAGGAATGTTATAGCAAGTCTTTCTTATGTTTTTTAAAAATATATATAAATTATAGAAAATATTTTTAAAAAAGCAAGGAAATATATATTTTTTAATATTAAAAAATAGTTTAAAAAAAATTTGTTGCCTTTTAGAGTTTAGCTCAATGGGAACGAAGGTTGGCGAATTGCATTTGCAATAAAGTTATTCTTTTCATTTCAGTTATCTTTAAGATCTTAATCTGTACTTAACAATAATGTTCTGCTTTAAAACGATATAAAAAGCAAAAGACAAAAGTGTAAGAGATCTGTGTATGGATTATAAGAGCAGGAAATTATTCAACTTTATTCTAGACAAATCTTTCGAAAAATTAACTCTGGAATTAAGAAAAGAAAACATCGCCTTTTACAAATATATTTCATAAATAATATCCTAAATTTAAATCTCATAACAAGTATTTACTGAGATAGAAAACTAAATTGACTCTGCTTTTTGTGCTAATTAAGAATCTATATATTAAGGGATCGAAGATGGATCCTTCAATGCGATGCAAAATTCACAGCCAAAGTGTAATACTCTAAAAAATTTGCGCTCTCTTCCTGCTGTGAAAGTTGGACACATAAATTGCTATAATTGATTTATTTAACGAGCTGACAGGGCGTTAAAGAACAACGTTGTCAATTAAACTCATTCAATTTGTATTTTATTAATTTAAACATTAATTGTATAATTCCTCGGGGCAACTGTGAAAATTGTAATTTTATTACGTATTCCAGCACGGAAATTGAATTGAAAGCGAAACACCACAACAAAATAGAAGCCGCACACAGTATAAATGTATTTAATTTTTTTACTGCTAAATTGCTATTTTAGTTATAAATCACTTTTAACAAGCCCAGAGCGAAAAACATAATATTTATGGAAATTATAGAAAAAATGCATACTAAGTAAAGTAAAAGGTATTTTCCTTTGTAATAACCTACCTTGAATTGGTCCAATAATATTCAGAATTTCACATCTATAACCTGTTTCTACCATGTCTTCGTTAAAGTTAACGTGGCAGTGTCAAAAGTTAGAGTAGATCGTCTTATTTATCTATTTTATTCAACAGTTTCGTATGCAAGAGTTTGATTCGCTTAAAATTTATAAATTCTATTAAGATAATATAAATAATTTACTGGTTTATTGTTTTCATTATTTATATGGCATGTGAATCCATGAGACATAATGACGCTGTGATGAACTTCCTTTGAAATGAAATCACTTAAAATTAAACCAAATTGCAAACAGAATTTGGCCTATAAGCTTATGCAATTTTAAAATTAAATTGTGAAAAACATCATTTCTGAGCTCATACGCCAATCAGTGTGTTTCAGTCGAAACACGAGCATATTCAATTACATACACATCCCGAGAGACTGGGGCAAAGACAGGCATCAATCAATCATACTCCGCGTTGCGTTATCAGAAATTGTTTTGATTATGATGTTCCCAGCAAAAAACACCAGCCAAACGACAAAAAAAAAATGAGCTGAGAGCACTTTCTCCCACACACACACACAGAAACTGATACATACGCAAACGCACACGCAGTGCTGCCTTTGAAATGCAAATAAGCGAATATTTTGTACACAAGTCGAATATCAAAAAATTGCACACCTACCTTTAAAAACAGTGGTCGGGGTGAGGAGGCCTTTAGGCGGTTTGCTTTGGCAGTTGGTGTCGCTCGTTGCTTCTTAAATTTGTTGAATTATTGTGGTGGTTTGTTTTACCGAATTTTTGAAAATTTATTTGAGGTGGCATGAAAAATAAATTAAGTAAACGACATACAAAAAAAATAAATTCACCAAAATGAAAAGCGTGTAAAATAATTTGCAATATAATAAAATTTATTCAATTAAGTATAATACATATACGTATATATACATTTAAAATTATATATATTATCTTCCTTACATGTGAGACATATATATACATATATAAATATATATTTATACCTTGCCACATATGGTATTTTTATACTTTTTTGTTAACACGTATTTTGTTGTGTTTTTTTGGCTTCATGTTATAATAAATGATTTATGACCTTTTAACAATTTGCCAAAAAAGTTATGGATTTAAATTTTTATGATTTTTTTTTTTGTATATAAGTTAAAAATTCTGAGAATTGATGTGATAGATTATTAAATATATTCGAAGATTTTAGATATTTATATATTTAATTAGCTTTCACTATTATTTAAGTGCATTTTGAAATTTTGCTTTGTAAACTTTGTTGACATCATTGCTGCGGTGTGCAACATTTTGGCTTGCACATCAACTAGTTGCCGAGTTGTCTACTTTATGTTTAAAGCTGCAGCACTCTCTTCTCTCTCCTTCTCTCTCTTACACACTACATTTGTTGAACACACTAATAACGTTTTCGGATTTAAGGAATTAATAATTGTTCTCGTTTCTGCGTTACCTTTAATTTGCCACGTCCGCTTTTCAAAGACACTCAACAGCAACTGTTGCAAACGTCGAGAAGGCAACTTGTGGCTGTCGCGATGCTGCTTTAGCAGCACAGGGCACAGAGCTTTCGCGAAGCTTTTGCGTGGAACTCGAAACCAAACTGTTGATTTTGCGAGAGAGCAATGAGAAAATAAGAGAACATGTTAGGAGAGAACAAAAGTTCCTTTTGTTACTTTTAATTTCAGTTGAATGAAAATATGTTGTTCTGCTTTATTTTATTTGCATTTGATTTGAACTTTTATCTTTCTAGGTAGAATCGCTTAAGGCTGACTTGCGTGTAAATAAAATATTTCACGTTTTTAAAAAAATAAAACAGATAAACATGCATTATCCAAGCACAACCCAAAACATTGCAACTATTAAATTCTTTTTATTAAATATTTGCCGAAAATCTTGTCTTAAGCACATTTTGGCTAATACCCCATTCATTTATTTACTTACTCCTTACGCAAACACACGCACTCTTAGTAAACGTTAATTGAGTCAAGAGCAACAACACTGGCCAATCTTAAGCACACTGATGCAGGCACAGCTAGCTAGAGAGTCCGAAAGCTTTAAGGTCAGCTTACAGCTACAGGTGAAACTGCATAAAACTGATGCCACCACTCAAGGACAGATGGACAGACAGAGGAGCGGATGAAGGTTGCGCGTTTAGCTATTTTGCTTAGCGGAAGGACAAACAGCCGGCTAATAGATACAGCAAGCTCTTTCTACAGCCATCAATCAATTGTGGGCGCACACGCCAAATAATTGCGGAAGCATTCCACAAATATCAAAACAATTTTTGCATTAATAAGTATAATAAAGGTAAATAACTGATTTATTTTAACAAATTAAATCGTAAGCAAAGACAAGGGAAACAATTATCATTGCTAAAGAAAAGTGAGCTTGTCTACGATATACCCTGAATCCACATTTTAAATATATTCTAATTCATTGGCAAAATTTTGACGCTTTCGTCGATTATCATGCCATCTCTTTTTCACATAAGCGCATATTTATGCATACAGAAAATACTTTCGGTAGAATTGTGATTAATATGATAATATATTTTAACCATAACTTTAGTGTTTCTTAATAAAATTTGGATAATTGATGAAAAATTGAATTGAAAAATTTTGCCTTTAAAAAGTATGTATGTATGTGATTTTATGTTATAATATGAAGCGTAGCGCAAATAATCAAAAACAAGTTAAATTGAGCAAATTGTCAAATTCAACTCAAGTGAGTTGAGTATCTTCTGCCATCTTGGCTCCTTGTGTGTGCATATGCCGTGTGTATGTGTACGTGCGTCAGTATATGCTTTTGTAAGTTTCATCCACTCGTTCATTGACTCTAATCTTAGCGAACGTTTGTTAATAGTGTATGCGTGTGTTGGTGTTGTATTCGGCATCCTGTATTTTTTTAGGTGGCTGCTAAACTTAGTCGTGCTTTCTATATTCAAGGTCCTCGATTATTTATTCTATTTATGTAAGTTAAATGATAATCTATAATTTTTGCAACTAAGCAGCTTGTCACTGTTTTTAGCACGTTTATTTTTTATGTGTCAATACAAATGGACCGAATGCGGATAACATATAAATTAAATAAAGCTGAATTTTACCTGTTATTATTAACAGCGATCACCTTAATGTTGCTCTAGTCAATTTGAAAGCCACTGTTAACTTTGTGTTAAGCAAAGTTTTCATACCGTATCAAGATTTTGGTCACGAAATACGCGAATTCGTTAACAGTGCATTAACGTACACATTCAGTTTCCCGCCTTAAAATCCAAAAAAAATAAAAGATTTGACGCCCAGTTTCACATAGTGTTTTTAAATATAATTTTTCATAAAAGATTAATTTGTGCCGATCTATAAAAACGGCTTAAGAACTGAATACAAATCTTTTTTGATTATAAAATTATAATTTATTATAATATTAATAATAACAGTCCCGTATTTTGAAATGTTTGTATCAGAACAGCTGACAGGAGCCGCAAAAATGTATTATGCCAAAACTGCTAAATCTTATTGAAATTAAGTATCATAAATAAAAAAGATTCCCTGCAAAAAAACAAACAAGATTATTGGCAATCAATAAAACAATAATGATATAATTAATGTACAATCTAATCAAACTTCAATATGACAGTCAACGGCGTTCAAGTATCTGAATTTTTGTTAAATAAACGCCATCTAGTGTTTTGTTTCAATTTTTGTATATCGAGAAACGAGCATGTATCAACCCGGTAAGCATACCAAAGTCACAAACCAAGTGCTGTTTTCATGTTAAATTAAAAAATGGGTTTTAGTATCACTTTGCGTAGTCCGTATGCAAATGGTACAGTAGTAATACTAATTTTAATTAATCATAATAAAATATAATTCCATTGCTCAATTTCTCTAAGCAGAAATCCACTAATAATGAAAAGCTACTCTGTTAAGTGTGGAGCAAGAATTCTGCAATATTATCGATTGTGGGAGACAAGAGCTACTCCCGATATATAAAACGCAGCATTGACGATAGTCGAGCATCTCTAACATTCTTATCGCACATCCCTAGCGCTTTATACTGGTTGCTTTTTTGTTGGTTGTTGTTGTTGTTAGTTGGAAATTACAATTAAAAATTGATTTCAATACTTAAATATTCAACGTACTAAGGTAAGTGCAATTAGCGGCACATTGTGAGCGCAAAAAACACGCTAAATGTGAAGAAGTTGGCGAAAAACGTGCTAAATCGTCCATTTGAAAATAGCGCGTCACAAGTGTGTGTGTATGTGTGCGATTGAGTGTGTGTGTGAAAATGCGCTAACTTACGATTAAAGTACACAACTGCAACTGTTAACTCATTTTCATATTGACTATATGCAAATAACTAATTTTCTTTTACATTTTCCTTTCGACGCTAGACGACAACAACGCGGCGGGGGCGGCGGCAAAAATACCGAAGAAGCAGCACACAAAAAATTTAAAAAAAGAAAAATTTGCAAGGTGTTTGTGTGTGTGTGTGTGACAACGACTGCTGCTGCTGCTTGTGGTGCGTGCGCGCTTGTCGCAGCAAGGAAGCAAAACCAACACACGCACATCGAGAATTGCATTGGTGTTTGTATTGGTGTATCCTTTGGCATTTCTGCGAGCTTGGTGGATTGAACGTGAAGCGAAACAAAAAAACAGCTTTTACCAAATAACAAAAACAAGTGCATCTAAAAAGAGTGCATTTTTGGGAGAAAAAATATAAAAACAAAAAAAAACGCAAGAGCACTTAACAAAAATGGAAAAGAGAATAGAATTGGAAAGACGAGCACGCAATGTGAACCAGGTAAGTTTTTCTTCTTCCTCTTGCTATTGATGTGACAAAAAAAAAAACCACAAGCCAAAAAACGCGCAAAACATGGCTTTTTTTTTTGATTTCACTCATTTTTTTTTTGTATCATAAGCATAGGGCTTGTGTGTGTTTGCTCTTAATCAACAAAAACAATCATGTAAATCTAGTCTCAATTTATGCCATTGTCATTGACGCCATAAAAAAAAAGAGCGCAAAATCACTGAAAGAAGAAGCGGCGATTAACGTCCGTCGTCGAAAAAAAAATTGATCGCCATAAGCAAATTCTCACATACAACTATAAGTGTACATGCGCTATTCTTTTAAGTGTGTGCGTGCGTGTCCATGTGTATCGCGAGCAGTGTTGCCATGTGCGCGCATTTTTTGCGCCTTGGTTTTGTTTAAACACTGCCAATTACCGTAAAAATTCCAATTATTGCATTTATACGTGTGAATATTGGACATACACGTGAGTGTGTTTGTTTGTTAATATAAAAAATGGAGGTTTTCTTTATGCATTCTTGTTGATCGCAAAACGTATAAAGCAGGCAGAGAAGCGCACCCGAAATCGCAACAGCTGGCAATGCTGTCATAATCTCTTGTTGTCGCCGGCCTTCAATTGTGACAAACACTGCAATAAGCAAAGCATATATTGCATATGTATGCGTGGGTACAGGTGTGTGTGTATATATGAATATGTGAGTGTTTTGTATGCCATGCTGCTGCTTGTTGTAATTTCAGGTTATTTAATACCGAAATGTATCTATAACAACATTATAGCGCGCGCATCATTCATATATATACATATATACGCAAGAATCGCACAGAGGGGCATACACACACACACAAACAAACACACGAAGCAACGTGTATGCACATAATCGACACATTCTCGCATTCAATGCCGATGGGTCGCCAGGCAGCTTTAGCTTTGGCTGCCTGTCGCGACTGCACACACACAGACATATTGACTGCGCAGTCATAAATACCCTAAGACACATACACACACTGTCAAACATCTGCTGTTGCAGGCTAGACTTTTCACATTGCACAAAACCGGCCGCCCCAAAACGGTACATGCATTGCTACCCTCTGCCCCAAACACACACAATGTGTACATGTCTCTCTCCCACTTCCACTCCCAATCGACACAAGAAATGTGAAAAAGAGCAGACAAACCTGTCTTTCTTTTTTTTGTGTATGGTACTTCTGCTGATTAATAAACATGCGCTCTGGCAAGGCCTACTCAATCAGGCATCCGCACCCCACGCCTCACCCCCTCCCGTGGCAAACTACAAATGCACACTTACCCATATGAAAAGTCAAAACTAAGCTGATATGCACGCGCTTCAAAAAGCTTAAGCTGCGTGTGAACACGTATGTATGTGTGTGTGTCATTTAACTACATCTAAGTGCGCTCTTGTGCATGTAACTACCTGCCCGGTGAAACAGAAACAGAGAAAGTGCTTGTCACTAAGTAAAAAAAATATTGCCAATTTCAGGTTTATGTACATGTGTATGCGTGTACTAGATAACAACTATAATTGAGCTAATCAGGAAACAATCAAAAGTTGCCGTTTGTTTGCCGCGTTTCACGCATTTTCATTCAAACCGATGCCCCAACTCAAATTGCTTATCATCATCATAGAAAACACAAACAGAAATATTGCTCTTTAAGAACAACAAACGTAAGTTTTTTTCTTTTTGTCAATATATTACTGTTGTTTGTGTGTGTTGCCGGCTTGTTTCATTTCACAAATTACATGATTTGTGCTGTTTTGCCGTCTCCTTCTCCCCGTCCATAAAACGAGTACTCATTTCTAGCATTTCATTCCGATTCATTTGTTTGCATAGGCAATGCGCGCCCAAAGCGCTGCCATGTTAACAGCACTTGCTCTTTGCGCTGCTCTTTCTGTCATTGCCCATTTTCGGCCAGTTCTTTTTGTGGCGCGCGTACGTCACACGTACACGCACACACACATACACACGCCCGTCGTCTGAAAATATGGTATTACATAAACGCGTTGCTGCCACTTTTTCAGCTGTTGCTAAATCATTTCTTGTCTCAGCACACGAATTGTTTTTACCATTTTCTTTTAGTTGCTTATAATGTGCCCATTTTGAGTGTAAGCCATATATTTGAATTTAAAAAAAAAATTTTGTTTAATCGATTTTTTGCGTATGTATTGTTTTTCATTTTGAGTTTTTTCTTTTACGCTTGTTTCCTGCCACACGTTTACACAGACATGGCGGACTGTCAGACACGCATCGTGCTGAATATACACAGCCAGTGTGACCAAATCCGTCTAACGTTAAAAACGTTCATTTCCGTTATAAAATTAGATTGTTACAAATACTAAAAAAATTTGGAATATTTTTGTAGAAATGATTGAAAATGAAATATTTTTTAACAGATCACAGAATTGAATCTGGACAATTGCCGGAGTACAAGCATCGTTGGCCTTACAGATGAATATACCGCCTTGGAATCATTAAGTTTGATCAATGTGGGACTCACCACACTCAAAGGTTTCCCCAAGTTGCCCAATCTGAAGAAATTGGAATTATCTGATAATCGAATTTCAAATGCACTCAACTATTTGACCACCAGTCCAAAATTACAATATCTAAATTTATCTGGTAATAAAATCAAAGATTTGGAAACGTTGAAACCGTTGGAGGAATTCAAAGATTTGGCTGTTTTGGACTTATTTAATAATGATGCCACTCAAGTTGAAAACTATCGTGAGAAAATCTTCAAAATGCTACCATCCTTGAACTTTTTAGATGGGTAAGTCTCTTAGAATATTAAATTTGATTACAACTAATTTCTATATTCCCAACAGTTTCGATTGTAATGATGAGGAAGTGCAGTCGGATGGCGATGACGATGAGGAGGTCAATGGCAATGACTCCGAGGATGAAGGTTTGTATATGATTATACAAAACATGCTTTCATACAACATATATGACTTGTACATGAGCAACTGTTGTATTTCTGATCCGGTTCAATGTTGTCCGTCCGTTTTTAAAACCATCGTCAGTTAGGCAGTTAGGATTTGATTCGAATTCGATTATTCATACACATCTCAAAACACAGATTCTGTCGCCTTTCAGATGAGCGCACTGCCTTCTGTGTAAATGGCTTAGAGATCGATTTAGACGAACTCGAGGCATTGGAGCAGCGTATAAAGGCCAAAAAGAGTTTACAGGAAGCAGCACCTGCTGATCACAATAATGCTGCTGCTGATGATGATGATGAAGTTGACGAGTTAGATGAATATTTAAAAGAGTTGCAGCTACGAGAAGTCAGCCAGTCTGTGATAGCTGATCCAATAGACCCACAGCCCAATATTAGCAACAGCCATCAACCAAGCATTAATTTTGCCATATTACTCTATTGGTTTTTAGCGATTTTAAATCTGGCGAATGCCACCTGTAATTGTAAGCATATTGTGCATAAATTCAACTTGTTTTTAATCAAACCCATATCAACTTGCTTGAAATTGTTTCCAGTTTTTGACGAGGACGATAATGAAGACAGCGATGAGAGCGACGAGGAGGACAACGGCGACGTTTCACTCTCGGAGGTATGCAAAGAAGGATTACCATTCATCCATACAAACCCAGTTAATAATGACAACATTTTCAGGTCTATAATGATGATTTAGAAGAGGACAATTCCGAGTGGGAGGAGGGCGAAGGCGCTGGCGACGACGATGAGGATGAAGATTCCGATATTGATGAGGCCGATGGAGAGGCAAATGAATCGGCCGCATCCGTCAATGCCAAGGACAAGGATGCTGCTAAGCCAGGTGACTAAACAAATTAAACAAACCTGCACAGTAAAATAGGTGTAAAGACAAGCACTGCACAAGCGTTTTATCAATTCTAAGTTGATCACCATTTTCATATTAGCTATTCTAAACAAAGGAACTTTACTTGAAATTTAGTTAGCTAAATTTGCATTTCCATCCATTAATTATTAATATAGCCATTATTATTTGCTGATGATTAAGTTTTCTTGAATCCAACCTGCCTTTTATTGTTTTCTTCCTGACTAAAGAGCATTTATTCAATTCTTAATTTTTTGCTTGATCTTAGAGTTATTCACTCTATCTTCTGTTCTCAGATATTGTATGGTGATATTGTATTCTGAACATGATTATTCATATTAATTATTTTATTTTTTTTAATTCACTAATTATTGTCTTCACACCTATTTTACCTATTTTATTTGTATATTATCATATTTGTTATAATATCTGGTATTATTCACAATTTGCAGAAGAGTCGGAAGCCAGGGGCAAGAAGAGAAAGCATGATGGTTAAATACCAGCAGGATCTATAACTGTATCGTCTTTGTGCGTTATAAATTTAATTATACACCTACACAACTACACACATACTATACACAACAAAATACAGTAACAAGAACACACATATTTTGATAAACAAAAAAAAAATGAAAATAAGAAGGACCCCATTAGAAAAAGAAAAAAATAACATTTGTTTCGTTACATTTTAAGCTAAATATTCTAAACTCAACCTTAAAAAAACGCAAATAAAACAAATAAAACAACAGAAAAACCCGACAAAAAGAAAAAATCTAATAATCAAAAGGAGTATAAAAATAAAAATGATATGTTGTAAGTGAATACTAAAAAACAAAACAACCCACAACAATAATATAAACATTATACACAAACAAAGAAACAAACAGAAAACTATAGCAAACCGAACCCAGAATATGTCAGTTCCCCACAAATAATAGCAACAATGAAGAAAACAAGTTTAAATTTAGAGTTCCGACTAATTACTCTTTCTGAACACCTTGTAAAATTGCTTAGCATTAAGTTTAAAGTTTGTCAATATATGATTACAAAATGTTAAATTAAAAACAAAAAAGTAAGCCACATATTTTGAACATTTTGAAATACTAAGAGAAAAAACTAAATTTGCTTGCGTTATTTGTTTTTATTTTCTGATTTCTTATCTTTTTAATTAGTTGCTGCTAATCCGGTTTCGTGTTACAAACAACAACAAATTCTACAAGATATTTACTGCTAAGAAGAATTTTTACCTAACTCTTAAGTCATTCCTTTTTGAATATACACACACACACACATATGAATAAGTTAAGCGCAATTATTAATAACATTTATGATTCATTGTTACCCATTCTCCTTAAACACACGGACACACTAAAAATTGAGCAATTTTGTTTAAACTTTAACATACTTTTAAGTAAGTAAACTAAATTAGCATACAACAGATTGTTTTCAATTCTTCAAATGCAGTAGAACCATGTTTTATTTGAGTATAGCAAGTAATACAACATTTTAGATAAGGATTTTTGTTCATTCATTCATAAAACACAACTATGCAATATGTTTGTTCAGAAACAGACAAATTGTATAAACACCGAAAGCGAAACCGAAATACATAAAATTAAATAATTTTAAAATCAATTGTTTTTTTTATTTTTAAAGCGTGAAATGCTTTGTAAATGGAATAGGCTAAAAAAACATAACAAAAACAGAAAATATATATATATACAGAAAACATCATAAAATTTTAAATATTCGATATTTCCTGTTTAAAAAATAAGTGGTCAAATCTCGGACGGAAAAAGGCTAAATTGGTAACACTCGTCAGAATACGCGCCCGAAGAGTTTTGATACCCTGTAAAGTGCATAGCCAAAATAGTACCTCAGCCGTTTAATATAACATAAATAAGTGAAAATAGTGCAATTGTAGCTGCTGCTCCATATTGAAAAACCAAAACTATTTCAAATGGTGAACTTTATTTACAATTTTTAAATTGAATAAATATAAAGTATCGCCATTATTCAACTATCGCTTGGACTTATATATCGATTTGTGAGCGATTAATGCGATTAGATATGTGAAGACTAGACAACACCACACCGCACACTGCACTTGTACGTTAACCAACACTTTTTCGCACTTGAACATGAGCAAGAGGAAGCAAGCGTCGCGCATACGTGCAAGCAGACAAGCAATATTCAGCCAACGCTGACTTACAACGTCGCGACGCTGTCGACGTCTCTTTATTTGACGTCGAATCGTCGCTGCGGCTGGCTGTGCTAAAATACACACAATACTAGAAAAGTAGACTGCGCTGCCTGCTGCATTCTTGGAACAAAAATTCACCGTTGGCAGCGACTGAGGAATAAAATTCAACGTCGACGTCGCGCCGTTTCCTCCTCGAACAGAAGACCAAAATCAAAATAAAAACAAATCAAATAAAAAGGGTGCGCGCGCGCCAATTATTTAACAACAATTAGCAAGCGAAAGAAGCAAAGTGAGTCTTGTTAGTTTCGTTATTTCCATGATAAAAGTGCCCAATTTACACGCATACAATCATATATAGCGCACATACACGTACATATACATATACACATACATATATATATGTAGTATTTGTATTAAGTTGCCCGCTTGTTTCTCGCAGTGCACACGCTGAGTGCAGCCATCGAAATGGATAAACTGGATGCCAACCTGGAGCAGCAGTTTGATCTCAATCTGATTGAGGCGGTTAAAATGAATCCCGTTATTTACGATCGTTCACATTACAATTACAAGCATTTTGTGCGCAAAGCACAAACCTGGAAGCAAATCGCCGAAACCCTTGGCGTCAGTGGTAAGTGAAATTTGTTGGCCAAATTCAGAAAATTTCAGTCAATGTTGCAGCAGCAAGTGAAATTGGTTAGTGGGTTTGAGTCGAGACGACGAGGGTCTGCCGTCGCTGCAGCAAATTGATTAATTCTAAGTAGGCAGAGGGGCAGAGCAGGCTAGCAACAGTGAGACGGCGACATCGTTCGTCGCAGAGACAGCAGTAGCAGCAGTTTAAGGCTGCAGCGGGCGTCAGCAGCAGGCGGGCAGCAAAAGCAAGTGTACAGAATCGACGCAAAAGTGAACGGCGACGCAACGGAGACGCGACAGACGATTGTGAAATCTCAGGAGCGGAACTCTCACTGTGAGGGTAGAGCGCGCTTGATATTGACAAAGAGTTTGCATGTGATTTCATGAGAGGCACAATCATCATGACTGTGCTGTCAATCAAACACATTTTCTGTGCAGTGTAATTTTGAATTATCATTACAATTTAGTTGACTACAAACAAGATAAAAGGCGCAGACATAATTAAATTCGTAGCCCCAAATTGGGCGCCTCAAGGCGCACCTGGTTCCGCTGTCGACGGTGTTGTGTGCGCAGTCAACATTTTTGAAGTTGCTGTACTTTTGCGTCGCAGTAGTTGTCTTTGTCGCACACACGCTGCCTGCGCCAGCGTTTATTTTTATACAACTGCCACTGCTACTGCTGTCGTCGCAGCAGCTGCTGACGGTGGTAATGTTGCCACTCACACACACGCACACAGATGTGAGCAACTGACGCACATACACACACACACACACAAGCAAATCGTCGACCAACCGAACAGCTTTCATTTCGTTTTATGAGTATACACAATGAATGTGTGTATACCAAAACGAAAGAAAAAAATTGAATCTCCCGTCGCTTATGTTGAGCCCCCCTTCACTCTTGCCTTCTACTAATTTTTTCGTATATAAATGCAGAGTTGCGATATTGATATTTGTTGGGTTTTCCATCAATAAATTATGCAAGCATTTAAAATAGCGTTTTGGCGCCCAATTGTTGAATGAATGCAGCAGCCGCAGAAAATAAAATACGAAGACTGCCACAGAATCTGTGAGTGGGCCGTGCTGCTGCTGGCGTTACCAATACCACAAGCGAGCAGAATCAACTCGTAGTTGTAGTCGACGTCGACAGCAGCAGCGGGAAGCGCTTGGAAGCTGCTGCTGTCTCGCTGCTTCTGGCGTGCCACGGATTCGGTCTCAGCAGCTCAGCTGCTGAGTTGCTGCTTCTGCCAACAGCTAACGTCGATTGTTCAACTGTAGGCGGGGGATGGTGAGAGGGAGGAGGATTGACAACGACGACGGCGTTGACGTCTCGCGGTTTGTTTTGGTTTGCAGTTTGACTAAACGCACACGCTAACGTTTGCTTGTAGCGTTGCCACCCCCACCCAAAAGAAACAGTTTCTCAAAATAATGCATTTTATTTGGTTATTTTGCAGAACAAAAATGTACAAAGAGATGGAAGAGTTTGCGCGACAAATTTGCGCGCGAAATGAAATTGTGCCAAGAATCGCGCTGGCGCTACTTTAAACAGATGCAGTTTCTTGTGGACTCCATACGACAATATCGGGAATCGTTGCTGGGCAAGTGTGCCAACGGTAGCCAGAATTCCAGCCAGGTGGCGGATCCGACGCAGCAGCAGCAAGCTCAGCAGCAGACTGTTGTTGATATATTCGCACAGCCCTTCAACGGAAGCGCCACAACATCCGCCCAAGCGCTGACCCATCCGCACGGTGAGTGATGAGTGATGAGTTCACAGCCATGCTTATGGTTATGCCATAATAATGTTAGTTGCCCCTATAGAGATAACTGTTACGGGCGATGCACAACTGGCAACCGCAGTGGGCAAGGACCAGAAGCCATATTTCTATGAGCCGCCACTAAAGCGAGAGCGGAGCGAGGAGGAGCACAGTGACAACATGCTGAACACCATTAAGATATTCCAAAACAACGTGTCACAGGCGGTCAGCGCCGAGGATCAATCGTTTGGCATGGTCGTCACCGATATGCTCAACACGCTGGGCGTGCGGCAAAAGGCCGAGGCCAAGGTGCACATCATCAAGTATCTGACGGACATGCAGTTGCTTGCGCAGCACAACAAATACTAACTGTCGAGCCGTTGCTTGCATTATCCCCAGCTGCAGCTGCTGCAATTGGAAAGTGTCCTAGAATTGGTGGACTCTCGATGGTGGTTACCATGAACACCTTCAGACAACATGAAAAAAAAACAAAAGATAAGAATACAAAAAAAAAATCCAGATCCCAAAACAGAAGACGCCTGTTTTTTTAGCAACTAAGTCTTAAAAGTCAAACTAAAGCTTAAAAATTAGTTATAAAAAACACTTCATATACATATACACATCTATATAAATTTTACAATACTGTAAGCATAAATCATATATATATATATATATATATATATATATATATGTATGTATGTATACATGTATGTATATATATATATATATATATATATATTGATCTGTCGTAGTCTGTCCCCGCCCAAAAATTCAATTCTCCCAGTTTAGATGTGTAAAAAAAGAAGAGGAATCGAAACTGTTTCTGGATGCAATTTATTGTAGGAGCAATCTACAAGTGTTTTTTCCCTGAAAAATATTTTGTAATACAGCAGCAGCATCTTGTATATTTTTGACTACCATTTAGTTTAAACATGCCATCGGGTTTAGTTTTGTAATTTGTAATCGTAAGTAAAATTGTAACCACAAAAAAAAAAGAAGAAAAAAACGTTATTTTAATTTTTTAAGTTATGTTGTAATGTGCTGAAAACGCTTGATGAAATTCACTTTGAAAGGCTTTAAATGAGTGTTGACCCCCTTTAAGCATACATAACACAAAACACACGTACATATATATTATATATTTCTGCATAATTCTATTTTTCTGTAAAAATATTTCATTTTCAATCGTTTAATATAGTCGTGTATATTTGCAAAACAATATCATACAGTGGAATATTGCATACATTTTCAGTGTTTTCAAGTAAATGAATTCTTTGATTGTGCAATTATTTGCAATAAAAACAAAATTAAATAAATGTAAATATTTGAGCTAAATTCGGATTGAATTTTAATGATTTGCACGATCTGGCAACCTCGCCAGATTAGTAAACAAAACTCAGCTGATGGAATAATTTTCACACGCCTGTTTATATAATGTCGGCAAAAAATGAAAATTCTGAGACAAAAGACACAGATAACAGTGCTAAATTGAATGATACATGGGCTGTAAGTATTACTCTATTAAATGAAACAAAAAACTCAAGGTTTAATGCACACAGATACGTCCGTGTCATCTGTACAAAGATGAGTATGATGATTGCAAAAGTTTCAAGGCGCGCTTTCATCAGTATTTCATATTCGGCAAAGATGCCGACTGCTCGCAGTGGCTGACAGATTTCAAGAACTGCGAACGTTACGAGCAGTCGAATGGCAATGACATAGAAGCAGGCGCTGCCATCATCAAGAGCGAGGAACTGCGAAGAATGACAAGATTGCGGGCACATTTCGCCAACGATACGTGGACGAAGCGAAAGTCGCCGCCCAAGGACTGGTCCAAGCCGCTGCCAGAATGGCTGGAGAAGCGTAATGAGAACACATACTTGGAGCTAAAGCAAAAGGAACTGTCTGGGGAGGCGGTGCAACAAGAAGAACAGCGCTCCTTTTGCGCCATTATGTAGAATAAATTAAAGAGCTATAAAAATAGCAAGACAAACGTATTTTTGAAATGTGGCAACGCCATTTGCCCAGCTGTTTTCATTGTAAGATCTGTGATTGGGGTGTATATTTTTTCTCCTTTTTTTCTGTCTTGAATTGGATATATTCACCGGAAAGGTGCATAGCAGAATTTTGCTGAAAATGTTAAAGGGCAGCACACAGAAGGTGTTGGATGTAAGAATTCTGCGGCGCTACATTGAATTAAGGTCAGCAGGTAAATGCCAATTATATAACCAAAGTGCCAGGCAACCCTTGCCCAAATTGTTCAAATCTATCTGTAAATGTGTATAAATTAAATTTTGAAAAACTGTTGCTTCTAAATCGCAGTGTTTTCCGTTGCAGTTGCCAGCAGCATCAGCAGCAGCAGCAGATCGGTAAGCGACACTTTATGAATGGTATTCAGCGTTCCTTCATAACGTTCAATGACTTCCGCAACAAAAATCGCTCGTACACCAAAAAGGAGCTTGTTGGGTGAGTCCAATTGGGGAATCCATAAGCTGTAATTAATTATTAATTATTAATTAATTATTAATTTACCTGATCCCCTTGCAGTTATTCCATGCAGGACATGTACAGTGTGGTCAGCGATGTCAGCAACTATTACAAATTTGTGCCATATGTAAAGAAATCGCATGTGCACAGCATCTCCACCGGCGGCGGAAATCTATTCAAGGCGGATCTCATTGTTGGTTTTCCGCCGTTGAATGAGGCTTATACGTCGCGGGTGACACTGGAGCCGCCGGGCCTGGTGAAATCGGAATGCCATGATGGGCGCCTGTTCACCTACCTACTAAACGAATGGCGTTTCAGTCCGGGCCTTAAGGACATACCCAACTCATGTGTCCTGGACTTTCGGGTAGCCTTCGAGTTCAAGTCGCTGCTGCACAGCAACATTGCCAATCTATTCTTCGATCTGATATGCGATCAAATGGAGAACGCCTTCATTCTCGAAGTGGAACGACGCAGTGGTCCAGCTTCCATTCGATCACATGTCCTCAAATCGAATCGACGTTGAGGTGTCCACCAGGTGTCCTCGCCCAGAATCCCCATCGCTCAGTTATGTAGTCGTTTAAGTCGAAAAGTGAGTGTATTTAGTTAAAATTATGTTGACCAAGGCGTTTTATATATTTTTGTAAATAAAATTGATAACACAAGAGAAATGGTGTAATAAGTACAAGAATTAAACATTAAACATAAAACATTATTGTAAATGAATAGCTGTAGTTTTTCCTTCTTTCTTTTTGTTTTTGTTAACAGTCTCGTTTAGTTTGGGGTTTTAAGATATACAACAGTTATAATTCATTAATAATATTAGTCGATTAATTGACGGTTGTACAACTAAAGATTAATGTTAAATTGAAATAATTCAATGGAATGGCATCGTTTAAGTCGAGAAATTCTCAAATGTTTACACTAATAATACACATTTTAAAATTCTTCATGGTTCCATATTGCGATATGTCAAATAAAAAGAAGATAATTTTTAAAAATTCAAATTATTGGATGACACTTAAATAATATAATTTTAGTAATTCTTTAAAATACATTTGTTGTTCAGTATTAATGGGCAGTTAGGTTTTTGAGTGGAACACTAAAAGTAACCGTTTTCGTTATTTATAAGTGTTTCCAAAAATCTATATATACATATATATATATTTATATATATATATGCATCTAACAGTTACTACCTATGTATATATATGTAACTGGAGTGTCTCCTATAATTATTAGGCTAAGCTCTACATTCATTTTACTTTATACAAGGGGATGGTGGGGGAGAGGGCATGGTAGGCGTGATTGTAACGGTCTCTACTTAGTAAGAGCAGTAAAAAAACATAGGACTGACTACGATAAAAAAGTGTGACGACAGTAGTCAGCTAATGCTAATCCTTATAAGGTATTTAAGCTACGGCGTGCCAAAGATCACTTTTCGTTAATTATTATTGTTATTATTATGATAAACGTTATGTGTCCGATATTGTCCAGTGAAATATAGGTGTGCTAACTACTTAGGAAACAATTTGGCTATAGTCAACAAAGATAGTCTCAGATGCTAATCGATCGTGATAACTAACGCTAATAATGATTATGCAATAATAAGGTATACATGAAGAAGATAGGTACAGTTAGGATATATCCTTATAGCTAACAGCTAACAGTAACTGAAACAAGTTAAGCACATATGCAAGACGACTATGGAAAAGCATTCCCAAATAAATAAACTTAAATTCGCTGCAGGTCGGTACTAGATCTAAAGTGAAAAGAGACGCGGCATTGACGCAACCATTTCGAATGGTTTTTTACAAAAAATATCACTTGTTTGGTTGGGTCTCCTTTTTCTTCTCATGCTCCTCCTCCTCATCGTTCAGCAGGCGACGGCGATGTGGCTGCCACGATGCTGCCGCCGCCACCGCCGCCAGCTTCCTTCGTTCTCAGTTGTGTTTGGCCCGCTTGCCAAACATGTAACCCTTCCAGCGCTCGGCTGTCTGGGCGATCAGTGGATCGCTGTCAATGGTAGCCAGCAGGAGCAGCTGATTCACATGCGTCGCATGATAGTCCCAGCGTGCCAGATTCGGTGCAATGCCCAGACTGAGATGGCGCAGATCATAGCTAGTGCCAGAGCCGGTGTCATAAAGCAGCAGCATCTTCTTTAGCGAGTGCATGCCCTGGGCAAAGAGTTTACCCGCCTCCCGGGCTATCTTACCCGGTGCCGTGCTATTCAGATCGTAGAGACCGAGCAGCGAGTAGATGAAACCGTTGAGCACATACGATGCCGGCGTCGTGGGATACTCCTCGTACCTGCACCATGACAAAAAAAATAAGCGAGTTGAGTTCCGAGGAGAAGCATTAGAATAGCAAGAATTCTTACCAATAATATTTGTCCATGAATTGGGCCAGAACACCACCGTCTCTGGACTTGATGCGATACGGCTGCAGGCCGAGCGATGCGGCCTTCAGGTAGCGCACATCTCCGCCAGAATGCCAGTAAGCACGTGCCAGCACCGAAATTGCGTGGCCCTGACCCATGGCCGATATCCAGCCGGGACGAAGCTCGGCAAACCCATTGAGATTGCGCCTAACGGGATTCGTCCAGCCACCGGTTTTGAGATCCTGATTGTGCACAAACCACTCGGCGGCATCGTAGAAATGCGCCAGATGATCGCTCGTCGAGAGCGTAACGTTGTCGTAGAAGCCAATGCCGAGGAAGGCAATTGATAGCACCTCCAGATCACTGCGACGCACCTTCAGCGGCGACCGCTTGTCGCCCATGACGATGCCCTTCTGCACGTCGATGTGCAGATCCCGGGTGATGTGACGCCAACGGTTCAGCGAGCCACTGCCCAGGCCGTAGTAGATGTTGGACTCCTGGACACTGAGCAGCAGCTCGGCGGCAATGTAGTGCAAATTGTAGCTGTGCCTTGTGTCCCGATTGAGGACGGTGACCATCAGGCTGCTGCTGTTGGTGACCAGCAGCAGATCGACGCTGAGCACAAGATCCTGAGTCTGGTTCAGCTGGATGCTGATGGCGCTTTCGTAGCCAATGGTCGTCTCGAACTGGACAATGCTCGTGTTGAACTTGTGGTGCCAGATGCGTGTCATGTTACTGGTCTTGGGCGTAGTCCACTCACATTGGTTGCCATCCCCATCCTCGAGGACGTGATTTCGGGGCGACGGTTCCGTCAGATTCTTGCTGTAGTGCGCCAAGGCGAATTGTGCTATTTGGGTGGGATAGAAGTAACCACGTTTCTCCCACTGGGTGCTCACTGGCACACCCTCGGCGGCGCTGATGCACTTCACCCGATCTCGCACCTCCACATTGTAGTTCTCAAAATACATGAATACGCCACGCGGATCGTACTTTCCCTTGGGCAGGTTCACCTTCGCGATGCTGTGCATCCAATTGAACTTGGCCGGAGGATCGCTGCCAGTGTTTGTCGTCGTCACCGCACCGCTCACATCGAAATACTGACGCAGGAACGAGAATGGGACATAGACTTCGTTGGCGTTCTCATCGCGCTTGCAGTGAATGCTGTACTCCTGATTGATGGCGCACTCAATGTCCTGCAGTGGCGCACCTAGCTGCTTCCCAGCGGACGAGGAGCTGGCCGAGATCGTGTCGACCTCGTGTCGATTTCTGCCCAACTGCCGCATAAAGTCCGGTGAGAAACTAAAGGCGGCACAGCGCATATAAATGCCCAGTGTGATGACCATCACCGCCACTGTGAGGAACAGCAGCAACGCCTTCAGATTCAGGCGCATTATGAAGAAGACCAAAGGCTCTCTCTGGAAACAACCAGCAATAATTAAGTATGCTCAATTTCATGCAGATTTGAAAGCTCACCTTTAAATTTTGTGGTTTACGCGTCGTTAATAATCTCTGCTGCTCGGTTAGTCTCTGGCGATTGTCGAAATCATTGCCGGAGTTCGCATTGCCGCTGGCATACGACGACAGAATTTCGGACATGCAGACTGATCTGGTCACACTACTTATCGCTCCTCTTCTGATTTATATAGCACTTTCTAACGTCATATTCTAAATTTAACAAATATCAAACACACACACCTGCAAACACACACACACATACGCTCAAGCGTGCGATTGTAATTGTTGTTGCTCTTTGTTCGATTGAATTTTTAGCATGTTTGCTTGTTGCTCTTGCAGCTTTTGTGATTATTCGTTTACTTTTGTATTTGTATAGCATTCATTTATGTGTTTCTCATCAAGTTGCGTATTTTTCTATACACAAACACGCACACAACACAGCAGCAAAAGCAAACACACAAACTCGATTACAATGAAAAAAAAGAAGAAAAAATACTAACGCTCATGCGAAAAGTATATTTCGCAACAGATCTCAATTCATGATCTTAACGAGAATCAAGAATAATAATATCTCTATCTTTCACACACAAATATGCGTCATTAGCTTAATTTTGTATAAAATGCGCGAGTATAAACAAATTTTGTTGGCAGGTGAAATTGCTGTCAGCTGACTAGCGTTGCCAGAGTGTCAAACGGGTTGCGCTGCGTTTTGTAAACAAAACAATTGAAATTATTTGGGAAACACGCAAATTGAGATTCTTGAAAAGCATTCGATGTAAAAAATACATCGTAATTGATAGATTCAACAATTGTCGCTGCTCTTTAGTGAAATCGGACAGCTCGAACAATATGCATGTGCATGTGCAGCATGGCAGCCCTAATCAGAAATAAATCAATAGCGGCGTAATTTGTTTACAAAATGTTTGGATAAAAATATTTAAAGATCATTTACAATGACTAGACTTAATACAACAATCAGTGCAATATGTCTACTGCTGCTGCTTAGCAATTCGCTGTTGGCAACTGCATCAAATGGCGATCGCACACAATTTTTTCACAACTGTCGTCAAAATTGCGAACGCACAAATTGCTCAGCAGGCAAGTAGTAAAAGAAAATAAATAAATATGAATATTAAGGAACTAATGCGATTGTGAACATTTGCAGATGGCTTGGAGATACAAGAGCAGGCGATAAGTTTCTATGGCCAAACCATATTCGATCGCATATTTGGTTGGAGCTGTGCTGATGAGTGCTCCTATGGCTGCATGTGGCGCACGGTTTTTGCATTTCTCGAACGCGGTTGGCCAATTCCACAATTCTATGGAAAATGGCCATTTCTGCGCTTGCTCGGCATGCAGGAGCCAGCCTCCGTAATATTCTCCATTTTAAATTTTGTCATGCACTTGCGAATGTTGCGAAAGTTTCGTTGGATAGTGCGTCCGGATAGTCCCTGCTACAAGTTGGCGCACATTTTTGGCTTGGTAATTGCTCAGGATGAATCAGAGAAATTTTCCATTAAACTGTTTCATATTTCCATTTTTAGGTATGCATGAATGGCTGGATATGGTCAGCGATATTCCATACGAGAGATTTTCCACTGACGGAGCTGATGGACTATGCCTTTGCCTACTCCATTGTGCTGTGCACGTTGTACTGCATGGTGATGAGGATGCTGCATCGATACTCTCTCTTCCTGCGCGGCGTCATCACACTGGCCTTTGTCTCCTATTATATCAACTATTTCGCTTACTTGAGCGTGGGCAAGTTCAATTACTCCTTCAACATGAAAGTGAACATTGGCACGGGCGTCCTGTCAGCCGTCGGCTGGTTTGTCTGGTGTCATCAGGTGCGCTATCGTCGCCCGTATTACAGACGCATTCTACGCTTTTATGTTCTTTTCGCTCTGGCAATGGGTCTTGAACTGTTGGATTTTCCGCCCATCCTTTGGGTGCTCGACGCACACTCGCTGTGGCACTTGGCAACGGTGCCTTTGGTAACCCTTTACTACGAGTAAGTAAAAACTATAAAAATCAGTAGTCAGTTATTTAAATATCAATTATTCATTCCTGCAGCTTTATGGTTGAAGATTGTCAGACGCTGCGCAAGGAGCAAGCAATGGCAGAGGCGTATCCCTACTACAATAAGGATATCTGAGCTATTTCTATAGCTATAGCAATCGTTGCAATCGCATTGTAAATTTATTATATACAACAAAATTATACTACATTTGGCCGCATTGTGATATGGTAACGGGCAGTTTGGGCTTGTTATTCGGTCCTGTTGGCACGTTCTCAATTTTGCGCATGATTAGAAGTCCATCCAGAACGCGACCAAAGACAACATGTTTCCCATCCAGAAAATTACACCTCGCACACGTGATGAAGAACTGACAGCCGTTCGTGTCCCGCCCACTGTTGGCCATGGCCAGCAGACCTGGTGAGTCGTGCTTCAGCGTAAAGTTCTCGTCGGCGTATGTGTTGCCATAAATGCTGGTGACGCCGGTGCCATCGCCCTGCACAAAGTCACCGCCTTGTATCATGAAATCTTTGATGACTCGATGAAAACTGGCCCCCTTGTAGCCAATAGGCACGCCATCCGGTCTATATTCTCCCGTGCAAAACTGTCGAAAGTTTTCTGCCGTTCGAGGCACAGTGTCAGCAAATAGCTCAAATATCATGCGTCCAATTTCCTGGTCAAAGCATGGAGATGTAAAATAGAAATTTTTGTGTTAATTTGTTGCAACTTACCGTTGTGCCCACGGCTATGTCGAAGAACACAACTGGATTGTTTGAGCTTCGTAACTGCGATTGTATTTGATTCCAGTTCGGCATATTTAATAAATAGTATACAAAATGCAAACGTTTAGCAACAAAATGCGCCGGTTAAGATTTGTTTACGTTTTTAAGCGATGTTTGTGCATTCATCGATTAACTGAACTATATTCGTCTCTAAGCAATCGATATATTGCACATTAAAGACCTCCAAATACTATCGATATATTGCGCAGGCCGGCAATCGTTTTCATCAGTGTTCTCTTCACATGTGGCTATTGTTTACCTTATTGAAATTGTGTTGATATTCCTCAAAGTGCTAAATTTACAATTAATTGTGTAAATTTTTGTTTTGCAATCTAAAACAAAATATTCGCAGACCTATATAATAATAAGTGGAACTAGTATTTGCTTATGCAAAATTGAAGGTAAGCTTATTACAGTAGTTATTATTATTATCGTTCTCTTCCAAAGGGTTTTGGGAAGTATAAGTCTTCGTAATCATAGAGTATATAATAAGTCCGTCAACATTTATCTTTTAGAATGTTGGATGAATTCAGTACATTTCAAGTGCACTGTAAACGGTTTAATTTGAGTTGTTATTGTTTGTTATTTAAATGTGATCACACATATATCATATATATATATATATATATATATATATCATATATATATCTATGAATATCTCTGTTACTCGTATTTAAGAGATATACTAAAGTCAGCAAACACTTTTGGAACCCGAATGTAAAACCAAAGAAAATACTTTCAGGTAGATATGTATTTTTAAAAAATGCGCATATCAAATGCTAAGTAAATGTTTATGTTTATAAATAAGTGGGGTTTTTGTGGTACATGAGAGCTTTTGACTTAACTTTAAACTGGTTGCAATAGGTACACAACAGTAAATGATATGAAATTCAGCAGTGCAACTTACAAACTATATAAATATGTACTTAAATTCAATTGAGCAATTTCAAATCGACTGATTTTGTGGTTACACAGACCTCATTTCAGCTCGTTTGTAATACCGAACAAAATAAATCAAGAAAAAACACAGTTAATACTATATACAGATTTGCATTATTCCACTATGCACGATCTGATCAGTTGCTCGCCTCATCCGTATCTACATCGGAAATATCCTTCAGTTTTGTTGTGTTACTATTATTATGGTTGTTTTGATTGCTTTCTGTTGCCTGCTGAAAACTCAGCTGTATTGTTTTGGGATCCACGACCAGAATAGGAGTACAGCCATCCATAAGATGCTCGCTCTGACTCTGAAACTGTTCCCGTGAAATGCTGCGGGTGAAGGAGAAACGCAACGATTTGGTTCGCGTCAGCTTCTTTTTGATCGGTGGTTTGCCGGAAACGACAGGCTCGGAACTGGTGCGTTCCGTTTCCGGTGTTGTCGGTGCTGAGCTGATTTCCAATTGCACATCCCTTAAGATTTCTTCGGCGAATCCCTTAATCTGACTCCACGCATCCAAAATGTCCTTCTCCGTGGCTTGCTCATACGTCACACAGAAACGTATCACATATCGCCCATTAAACTTGGCCGGCGTCATGTGCATTTTGCCGGAATGATTGATTTGTGCCAACAACAGATGATTCGGTTCATCGCCCGTTCTAAAAAGTAATACAAACAAAACAAACAAAAATTATTTTTCTACTCGCTAAATGAGATTGGGGATATGCTCTCTCTCTCAGCTAATGGACTTCGTGTGCTGAGAGCGAGGACCCGATCGCAAGCAGCCGAACATTTTTCAGGATTAGTAGTGAGTTGCGCAGCGAACGCAGTTCTTTATTGGTTCTCTCTTAGAAAGGGAATCAGTTCCCTTTATGTGTCTAAGCACATGTGTTCGAGCACAAGCTGACAATACATACGTACATGCATACATGCATATACATACAGTCACATACATACATACGAGCCAGCGAGCGAGCAGCAACACTTTTTCGGGCTAAAAAAAATAGCAAAAATAGTAGCAACATTTTATTTAATTTTTTTTCGAGGTATCTATGCGAATTTTTTTGTTCGAAATTATGTTAATTCTCTCCTGCCTTTCACTTTTATTTTGTTTATATAAATTAAATGTTTTTTTCAATCTAATCGTCTTTTTGACGTAATAATTAATTCATATTAAAAAAATTTGAATTTCATATTAATATTCGTCTAATTGTCGGTTAGACGTAAATTTAGAATAATAAGTTAAAATTAGTATTAATCTAGAGTGGAATTCATTTAAGATGCATCTAATCTGGTTTTTGATGTAAATTTTTAAACAAATTAAGAAATTTTAAGTTTAGTATAAATCGGTTGTTAAACTTACCGCATGCGGAAGCAGACGAGGCCCAAGTGGACATCGTTGCGAACCTCGAAGCGTTCGTCCTTGCGCACAAGCATCTCAAATTTCTTGGCCAAGACCATGTGATTCCGAATGTACTCCTGGAGTCCCTTCACACCGTATGTGCGGAAGACAAACCACAGCTTCAGAGCCCGGAAGCGACGACTCAGCGGAATGCCATAGTGTCTGTAGTCGACGCCATTCATGTGCTCGTGCCGCAGATACAAGGGATTCACATTGAGCGCGCTCTTCAGGGTCATCACGTCGCGCACCCACAGGGCCGAGGCGTCAAAGTTGGTCAGCAGCAGCTTGTTGGGATTCGTGTTGAAGGAGTCGGCGTACTCCAGACCCGCAGAGAACACCCTCATCTCGGGCAGAATGAAAGAGTTGCCGGCGTAGGCGCCATCCACGTGCAGCCAAATGCTGGACACCTGGCGACACACCTTGCCAATCTCGGATATATCATCGAAGGCACAGCCACCGGTGGTACCCACTGTGGCCACCACAAAGAACGGTGTCAGTCCGGCATTTGAATCGTTCTGTATGGCTTGTTCCAGCAGATCAACACGCATCCGACCACGTTCATCAGCATCGATGATACGCAGCTTTACCAGTGCCATTTTGGTTGCCTTCTCCACGCTGGAGTGCGCCTCGCGACTCGCATACGCAATAAGATTGGGCAGAAAGACGCTATCGTGGACAGTGGTCTGACCCTTCAGCTCGCTGATGGCACGGGCACGGGCCGTTATCAGGGAGACCAGTACACACTCGGAGGCGGAACCCTGCAAGGCACCGCCGCCAGTGCTGCCGGGTGCATCGGATACGAAGGCCTTGGGCAGACCCAATGCCTTTGCGTACCAGTTCATCACAATCGTCTCAAGCTCGGCGGCAGCCGGGCAACTTGCCCAGCTGAAGCCAATCGAGCCAATGGCACTGCTCAGCATATCGCCCAAGACTGATGGAAATGAGTTGCCCGATGGGAAGTACGCAAAGAATTTCGGATGATTCCAGTGCACAACACCCGGCATGATCTTTTGCTCAAAATCCTCGAGCACATCTTTAAACGATTCCGCCGTTTGGGGCGCGTCAGCTGCAAAATAAATAGAGAAATATTTAATGGAGATCCACGTGCCTTTAATAGTGTACACAGTGTAGTGAAGTACAGTAATCCCCCATTATGTAATTTTTATTTCCTTGCAATAATAATATTAAATTGGTAGTGTTTTATTTAAAAACAAATCATTTTGATACTTTAATGTAGTTCTATTTTTTGTTAAAAACAAAATTTCATTTAAATAATCATATTGTTTCGATAATAATTATTTTTAATGTTTATAATTGTTAATAGCCATTAAAAGTTGTTATTATTTCACAGGATAAATACTTTTTTTTGTTGAATTTTTATGATAATTATTTTTAATGAATAATAAAAAAGATTTTAAGATTAATTCACAAATAATACATTAATATTTTAAATTTAATGATATTTTAGTTAATTATTTTTAAGGACAGATTATTTAAATAGTTTTCACAGGAATAAATATTTATAATTGCAATTTTTTAAAAATTCGCAATCTTGAGAGATGACTGTACAATCTACACATTTTAGCACCTACAAAATAGATGCTAAACAAGCGAACATCAATATTTATATTCCATTTGTTATTTTTGGCTGTGTGCGGAAAAGATCAGCAGGCAATCCACACTTTGTCTACTTCTAGCTGAGGTGTGCGTGTGTGTAAGTGTGTGTATGGGTATGTGTTTGTCGGCATAATTAATTGATTTGTTTAGTTTAACCACAGAGATTGTGGTGTTCATCAGTTGTAAATATTTAACTTAACAAACTGCGTAAAATTCGCTTGAAAACCAAAAATCTTTTAACTCAAAAACTTGGTGCCCCAAATTGTGCCCACGCCAAAGAGAAAAAAATATATATATATATACACTACACTCTTTATTTACTTTTTTTTTTGAATTCACGGTTACTATGTGGGCTTTTTGGAGAGGTACAAGTCAATTCGTATTGTTTGCCTACAATTAGTCAACATGAATCCACAAGTTTCTGAAGAGCCTGTTGAGTTGAGTTTTTTGCTATTTGTTGTTCAAATTTTGTACAGATTTTCCATATTTTTTTTTCTTTTTGAATATTTTGTGTGCGAAGTGATTGTTGTTCTATTTCGATTTGCTAATTTGTTTAGAAGAATTTAAGTAATTGCTGTTTACAATACATCACTCGTGCTAATTTTAAGTAATATCTCAAGAGTACTGTCAGTCAGGCTGCCCAAAAATATTTGTATACACAAAATAGTTTTACAAATTTTGGTGAACATTTTTGAAATTCGGGTTCTCAAAATATTTAAAATATTTTTTGAATGAATTTTTCATTTGTATTTTTAGATTTCATTGAGTAAATTAATATTTACAGTTACATTGTAATATGTATAAGCAAAAATGCTTGTTTATATAGTAGTTTGTGTATGATTGATAGATAGTTTCATTTTAATTTGGTTTGCTTACCTGGTAACAGTTTTTTCAAATATCCAGGATCTAATGTTGGCGCCACATCGCGTTCCTCAATATTGGTGCTATAATTGCATATATAATCGATCACTTCTTTGCCGTATTTGCGAAACTCTTCCACATTCATTTTGCTTTCTTATTTGTTGTGCTAATTTGTATGTTGAATTCAATTTAACACTTTGTTGGTAATTGGCAGCACCTCTTTTAATATTTCTACACTTATTGTAATACTATGCCCAAAACGCCAGGCAAACACTGCTCTTTCTTTCTATCACTTTTATCCGTGTTATCACGTTGTGCTCGTTGCAGCTTCTTTCGCGCGAATGTCTCGAACTTTGTTACTGCATTCGTTTTTATACCGAAACACTCCATTCGCCAACGATTGCTCTCCTGAGCGAACTTTGCCCTCTCCCGCTCTCTCTCTCGGCTAATAAAAGCACCTGTGCGTATTGTTGTTGTTGTATTGAATTGACGATTGTTGTCTTATTTCCTTTGCCGGAGCTCAAGTTACTTGCATTGTAGCTTGCCGCCTTCGGTGTTTCTGCTTCTGTCCGTCATTGGGGGATCGCTGGGAAACCCGCTCCGCTCGCTGTTCGATTTCGCTGAGTCGCACAAACCCTCAGTTCTCTCGTGCTTTTTGTGTGTGTTGTTTGGGTTATTGTAGAAAAAAATTACCTGTCTGGAAACATTTTTTGTCGTAATTATTAGATTGAAATCCTACAATTTTTGAGTCGTTATTAATAGCACAAGACAGTTATGATGAATTATTAAATGAATGTGTCTAAATTGCTTTTAATTTGGGTAAACTGAAATTGCTTAGAAAGTTAGTTGGGAAAATCCCTTTTTGGCTACTTCAGTTCGATTACAAAAACCAGAAAGAAAAAACGGTAAGGATAATTGGTTTGGGATAGTTGGAATAGTTTGGAAAATCCAAACCGAATCTATAAATCATTAATAACATTATAAAGTGATGAATTATAATACCACAAAAATATATTATAAATGTATTTTTTTAAAGCGAACATATTCATAAAAATCACAAGCTAAAAAAAAATTTTTAATGTGAAGAAATAAATGATAATATATTATCTTTCGTATACTTTAATACCTATTCGTTAAAATACGATTTTCAAATCACAACTAGTTATTGATTCCCCATCGGCCCATAATTATTATGATTGCTTTATACGTGTTACATCGAAATTAACATCATTATACACGTCTCCAGCTATTCCGATTTTAATTGATTCAACACGATGATTGGCACACCCCCCAGTTCAATTAGAGTGGAATCTTTAATACTTTGCAGCGCAATCGTTTCCTCTCTTTTCCCGGTTTTTTTTTTGGTGCCAATTTCCAATTTGAAGAGAACGGGCAATATACAACATTCATAAATTATCTAACTAATTCTCACTAATCTCATCTGAGGCGTATTTAATATTTATTCAGTGACTTACTTTGGCAACGGGGAATTACTCTGAGCAAATGGGACAAATGTGACAAAAAATTGTGCAAATGTTGTACGTATATGAGCTCAAGCTCAAGTCAGCTTTTTTCACAGTTGACTGTGGCCACGGAATGAATAAAGAATCAACAGTGGCAGCTCCGACAACAAGCTGTGCCGTAGTTGCCACACTGGCGAACTCTCTGAAAAATAACAAATGAAATCTAAAATAATAATTGCAAAATGGAATTTAGTTTGGCGTTTATATGAATAAATGAATGCGAGCCCTTTTTGTCCGAAAATGTTAATTAGTTGATCTTTACAAACTTTTCTAACCAATTTTGACTACAGTTCAATCAGTTCGATCTCTGCCGCCTCAACTCTCAACGAACACTTTTGCGCGCAAGCGTCGCTCTGATTCATTCGCGCACGCGTCTTGCTGGGCTGCGGGCATTGATGGAGCATGACATTGCGAAAATCATTCGGCCTGGCCTAGACTGACGATTTGATCTTTGTCGGCTCGCGCAGCTCAAAGTTTAATTCACAACCTAAAGGCGGCCAACAATCGGATGACGTCGTTTGTCTAAATATAAATCGCGTATTCAGTTAACGCGGTCACACTTCAAATTGTTCGAGGCCCGAAATCATCAACCATCCGCCTTCAACACACACACACAGACACACACACACACACACAAACACATTTGCAGCAGTTTTATTAAGTTTCGACGCGTCTGGCTCATTAATAATAAGGTATTATATAGTTGGCACAGACAGACACCGAAACATTTCACAAACATGGCTCATCTTTTGAAAATTAAGTTTTCTTGCTTCTTCTATGCATTTTTTTTCGCTATTGTCAAATGGTTTGCCATCAAAAAACTACTTCTTGTTCTTCCACATAGGTTGATTTGAATTTGCCAATTCATATGATTGGTATTTCATTATTTCATCACATCAAATTTCACGAAGTTTGACGGCTTTTATAACCCGAGCTTAAATTTTTGACTGTCTGTCTCTATGAGCATGTCGACCTCAGAGAAGATAATCGAAGATATTGTATACAATTACAATATTTATTGTTTTGTCAATAAAATTAACCCAATGTACCAGGACATATAATTATTCTTTCTTAAGCTTTTTTTTAAGTCATTTATTTTTTTGCACAGAACTCATTTTCACAGCTCTAATTTGATAATATTGATATTTGTTTTAATCTTTAATATTTTTGAGAGTATCTCCTAGGCCAGCTTTCTCTACTAGAGCGTTCTTATTTGGTCTTTTTTTTTACCGTTTCATTTCAATTTTAATTGGCACTAGTATCTTTCAAATTAATTTGGTTGTTAATTGAAATTTTGTGCCAGCCTTGAACGTGTGTTTGTTAAAGTATTTTATGCCACTTCGAAAATTCTGAGTGAATTTATAAATGTAAGAGTTCACAGGAAATCACTTAATGGGGCTATCAATTTAATGTTAGGATCAGAATCTATTGCACTCTTTTTTCCCTGTGGTTCTTCTTTGACTTAGATAAAGATTCTACTTAGTGTTATAATTTATTATAAACAAGTAATGTACTTCTCTATCCAGTTCAATAACTGTTGTAACAATATGTGCTTACATGGTATAAATAAGATATGATTATTATCAGTAGCCAATTATCGATTATCCATTAATTCACGTTTGAATAGAAATCAATTAATAATTTTATGGGGAGCTACGTAACTGATAACTTATTTTTGGATTTATTTATTTGAACCAAGTCTCGTTGTACCTTTGACTTTAAACTCGGCATTAGCTCTGTAAATATTTGAACACTCGTATTAACATATGTAAATTTCCTGAGTGACTTTTACCAAATAACAATGAGTCCACACTTTTGGTATCTCATGCTTTGGGGATTGCTAAGTCTATCCGTTGAGTCTAGTGTAAATACAAATTTGATGGATAAACTTGGCTTACACAATTACAATGATATTGTGCGCGATTTGATCAAGAATTGGGAGTCGCCAATTGTGTATCTGCTCCAGCTTGGCTACTTGCCCAGCGACTATGAGGATACATCGAAAATCAAACCCAATCTGGATGCACTAATGAATCGCATAGATCGACACGATCAGATGGCAGCATTAAGTTCCAACACAGCCGACCAGGCCAAAGAAGACATCTTGGGATTAAAAGATTTACAAAAACAGAAGATGATAAAGAAACGAAAGTTAGAAATTAGAGACTTTCCCACTGTGGATCAGTTGATGGAGATGACAAAGCAGTTTAATAAGATCAAGGTAGATCAGAATGCCTTAAAGCAGGCTGAAAATACCCAATTACTGCATCGTCTGGTGGAGAAAGCAAGCCCGGACGTGCAGCACTCTCAGAATAATGTTGCCGCCGCAGGGAGTGCTCAATATACTCTAATGCCAAAGTTGGCAATGCTGAATCTCTTGAGTGCCAGTGACAGTATTGTTAAAGAACCAACACATATCCTGGGTGGAATATCGGGAAATGGGGATAATAGCGCGATAAGTAGGTATGGCAAATTACTTAAATCCATTGCTTAATCCGATATTTATAAGCTTCGCGTTTAGTCGCCAGGATCAAGCGCAGTCACAATCCAACAACCTGCCGGACATGGAAGCACCACAATATCTAAATTGGGACATAGACAACAAAAAACTTAAAGAATCGTCGCCCTTTGCCAAAGATGCTTATGTGGATAAGTTGGTGGATATCTTTGTCAAGAGGCAGAAAGCACTGAATATATTTCAAAACAAACAGGGCAAAGACACTTGAACTAACACGAAAGATCTCAATCTGGCCACGATTGCTGTTGCTATTGCTGTACGAATACTTATTTTTAAACTTCCATAATTTGTGTACAGTAAATTGTGTTGAGATGCTAATAACCAATCCCTGACTCATCACCCAAGTTGCATTTTCTGCTAAATTCGACGTCATGTCCATGGCATCATCAGAATTACGTATACGCTCCGTAACCGTAAAAATTATGTTGTGTTTATGACACGAGGTGCTGAGCAGCAGAGAAGTAATTCCGTGCAGAGATTAATGTTTGTGGGAGGGTGTCTGTCTGTGACGGTGTCTGTGAGGGTGTGTGTGAGGGTGTGTGTGAGGGTGTCTGTGAGGGTGTGTGAGCAGCTGCTGCTGTGCAAAATACGACGATGCCTCAGCGAAAGTACAGGAAAAGCTATAAATCTAATAAGATAAGTATAGTGATTATTTTAGAGGATATTTGACAACTGTTCTATAATTATCAAACTACTCATTGTTCGCGCTAAAAACTCAACTTTTATTCGCTGCTTTATAAATAACTTCTGAATATTTTTGTGTAGTAGGAAAAAGTATTAGAAGATCTAGAAAACTCATCATGTTGAATTATCCTTTAATTACCCGTTGACATAAGTCAATCGAGTTAATTGAGTACTGATTATAAATTCTATCGATTAATTTAAGTTCATTTAATTCGAATATGTTCTCCATGCTTACTTGTTTTTTTAATATTTTCACTGTGTTTGATTTTAAATATTTTACGAACAACCTTAAAATATTTAAGCGTACTCCGTGCGGACTTTATTTCTCTTTATATCTTAATGCAAAGCTGAACAGTAAATAAATCAATTAAAGTAAATAATTTAATTGGAAACAACTTTAAACGGTGAATAATACTCTATTTATTATATATATATATTTAAATTTCATAAATATATCTGTTGAGCAGCAACAAAACTTTTTGATTGACTAAGTACTAAATAGTTAGAAATTACTACACTCTCAAAAAATAGTTTTAAAATAAAAATCAACTTGAGAACTAAAAAGTATTTTTCTTTTAAAAAATAATTTCAAAATATAAAAAAATTACTTAAAATTCAGTTTGAATCGAAGTGATATTTTAATTTATTTTAAATATTACTGTAAACTGTAAAATAAATTAGCTATTGCAAAAGAATCTGCAAATTTGACATATTATATTAAGTGTGCTGCTTTATGCGCCAAAAGTGTGACGATTTTGTAAATGTCAGGTATATTTTTTTCTATGCTTTGTATTTGGTATTTATTTATGAGAAATCGATATTGATAAATTGGTCTAGAAGTCAACTAAACGCCACAGTTACTTTTGAAGGGCGCATTTAACAGTTTTGCATAGTAATTTTTTTGTTTTTTTTTTTTGCTATTTAAATGTAAGTCATTTAATTGCGATTATCTCGAGAGGAAGATGCCTTTCGAGAAACCATGGGCGATTTACGCGGCGATTGCTGCTGTTCTTGCTGTTGTTGCTGCTGCTGTTGCTGTTGCTGCTGCTGTTGCACACTAATTAGGCCCGTCTCGCTGTCTGGCGATGATGAGGAGCCAGCGCCGGAATTGCGACGCGACGACGATGACCGGACATGGGTATCCAAATGTCGGAAACTATTGAGAAAAATTGTTTAAAAAATCATGTTAGAATGGCGTAGTCGATATGTTTTCGGTTTTAAAACACGGCTTGGGAGTTTTTTAGTTGATCTTGATCAAATTATTCAGTTGATCAATAATATATAAATAAATATAATGTATGAATGGGAAGGTTCTGCTTTTAAATTAGTAGCTTTTATTGTTATCGGAAAACGATATGTATCGATATTTGCGAAAGGGGAATAGTTATCAATGAAATGAAATTAACTTGATCTGCACGGAGTATAACGTATATTCAAAATTCCTCAAACGTATAATACTTTCTGAGGTAGGAGGTGCTCACTTCCATCTTTTACATATATTACATATATACCCATTTTATCCTTTACAAAATTCATTGAGAAATTGTACTTGGTATTTACCGTATCGAGCAATTGTTGCCTTTGTCCTCGTTGTTGAAGAGAAAAGCCAAGGGCCACGATATCCACGAGTTGTGTTCCACTGAGCTTTGTGTGCGTATTATGGGTGCACTGCCGCGACTCACCACCGGCGAGGGCAGCTCCATGGATAGCTTTGGTGTGCCCGCCTTGTTGATAGCCGGATTATAGATCTTTGGATCACTGACCATTCGCACGAAGAACGAACGCTTCTGCGCCAACGTGTCCTGTTTCTTGCGATTTATGATCTCGGTGATCTCGTCGTGCTGCTCCTTCTCCAGCAGTTCATTGGCAAAGTCCACAATAATGTCCCAGGCAGAGTCAATATCCTCGGCAGTGGCATTCTGTGCCACGGCACAGAACCGGATGATGTAGCGCTCATTGACGCTAGCCGGGACCATGTGCAGCTTTCCGGACTCATTGATGGTGCTCAGCAGTTTCTCGTTCAGTTTGTCGCTGCCCTTAAGGCGAAAGCAAACCAGTCCCAGCTGCAAATCGACAACAATGTATTCCACAGAATAATATATCCAAAAACTGTGTATAATTGCTATTGTTAAATGCCAAACAAAGCAAAATAGTTCAATTTTAAATGACATTGCGTATACGTAATTTGCACGATTTATTACGTGATGTGAAACATTTTTTTGCTTGGCTTTTGAATAAAAAGGCCAATTGAACCAAGTGGCTAAGAAACTGGCCCAAAGCAGCTGTCAGCTGGCACGTCATTTATAACTTAAAATACCCTGTACTCGCTGAGTAAATGAGAATAAACATAATTAAACTGCGAAAAAAGTACAAACGGACAGAGTATAAAAAAATAAAATGAATGTGTAAAATAGAGATATTTATATATATTTTTATATGTATATATTTTAAGAATCGCAATCGAATTTAATTTAAAATCATATAACAGTGTATTATCCAGTCAACTACTGTCAAAGAGATTTAATTGATTTCTTGCCTATTCCAGTGTTTAAAGCAATTTATATGCCAATTATACCAAAATAGTTCAATTAACAGATTTTTGCAGCAGTTTCTCTCGGAATTTGGCATTTAACGTGCGATTTGGCACGTTTGAATTTGGTTTACGTGAAAAAGTATTATTTGGAAATAGTTTGTTAGCTCTCGCAAAAACAGGCAAGACAAATTATATAATTTGATTTGAGTTAAGTCAAAGTCAATGTTATTTGCGTCAGTCGCTACCAAAACAGTTTTCCAAAAAAAAAGAGAAATAATATAAATCATTGATGAATGTTGAACATGCAAAACAATAGGCCACACACGCACACGTGCACTCACACACGCACACACACACACTAACACACACATACATCCACCTACACCTTTGGATTATAAAAATCACCGCAGACCAACAATTAACATAAAAAATTGTTGTGTATACAAATAAAAAAGTGCTTTGAACCCGTCACATGATTAATCGGTGTAATGGGCGCAGTTCGAAATTGAAATGTTCCCAGTAAATGTAACTCACCTTGACTTGATTACAGATCTCGAAACGTTTATCTTGGAGCACCAGCTCCTCAAAGCGTTTGGCCAATTTGATATGGTGACGTATATAATGCTGTAGTCCAGATATGCCATAAGAACGGAGAACAAACCTGCCAATATACAACAATTTCTTCAAAATAAATGGGTTTTTTTTTTCTTGTAGAAGTTATTATAATTTTGCCATAAAGAAGGCGACTCTGTATTCATAAGGGATTTTTATATACTTTTTATTAGCATCATAATGCGACGCAATGTGAAACTATCTGATGAATATTGTCATTTATTCATATTTTTATATATTACATATTCCGTAGCTAATCATGTTAGATAACTGTCATAAAGCATCCATAAACTATTTTTTTAGCTAGTTAACCGAAAATAAAAATTCACCAACTTTTCAAGCCTCATGATTTTATTATTTCGGTTTTTGTATCTAATTTATGACGTGCTACAAAATTAAGAAGTAACAAATTAAAAATTAAAAAAACTGTGAGAAACCCGCATTTATATATATGAAACTGGTTACTTGGTAGATTTTTTTTTATAATTTATTTGACCACTCTAAAAATGGGTTAACATATTTGATGGCAAAGAGAATTAATATTTTAATAAATATTATACGTTTTCTTCAGATCAGATATTAAGAGTACGTATTAAGACAGTTTTGTTGAATAACTTTGGTATTCATTTTAAAATTAATATAAAATACTCAGAATGTTTAAGTGCTAGACTTTAAATATTGCCGGAAATATACATACATACATATATATATTTGAATAACAAAATTAACACCTAAATTATACAACAAATATATATTATATGTATGCCATGTTGAGTTGTGCCCCTTTCAAACATATTTAGCATGAGTTTATTTCATATATTTTTTGTTATTACAACTAAGTCACATGTAAATAATAAAGGCACATCATGCTTCATGACAAGGGTACTCGAAGCTAAGCAACAAGTTTGGCACACTCAAAAAAATAGAGGAAAAAAAACAATATTTATTTGACTTTAGTCAACAAAGTTATTCATGCCTGACACTCAAGAGTCCATTTTTGTAGATGGGCTCGACATATTTTGTGATTTTTTTTTGGAGCTACATACCACAGCTTCAGTGAACGAAAGCGTCGGCTGAGTGGAACTCCCCAATGACGATAGTCGATGGCCGCATCCGAGTAGCCGTGCTTGAGATACAGCGGATCCACGACCAGCGCTGATGTCAGACGGATGCGATCGCGCACCCACAGTGTCGAGCAGTCGAAATTGGTCAGTAGCCATTTATTTGGATTGGTGTTGAATGAGTCAGCATATTCGATGCCCTGTTTGTGCGGAGCATTAGAGTTTATTAGCATACTGAACTGCCAGTTGGATGGGCTATAAATCTGTGTGTGTATTTCTGTGCTTGGCTACAGCGCCAGCTTGAACGGTTTGGTTAATGAAATACGAAAATAATTCAATTATAAAAATCCTTAACAAATTGTCAATATTTAATTGCTTGTTTGGTGGCCTCTATTTACTTATTTTACTTCAATTATTCATATTTCACCTTCTTATTTTCTGATTATGATATTAGGCTTTTGAAATCGATGGGAAAAATCTTTCTGAAATTTAAAAAATCGTCCCAAGATAAAATATATTTCTTACCAAAGAAAAATCTTTACTTTTTAGAAAACATTTTTGCTATCTCTTTCTCACAAATGCGTTAGCACATTTATGCATACAGGAAATGCTGGCGGCTGCTGGTAGAATTGAGATCAATATGAGAACATAGAATTGACCATAACCTGGGAGTTTCTTATGTGATCTTGACGAAATTTAGGTAGATGATTCATAATATGCATATGTATATTATGTATTAATTAGAAGAATTGACTTTAAAACTGTGCCATTTATTGCTATCGGAATTCGAGGTTTATCGAGAAACGGAGGAAGTTATCGATAATATAAAGGAAATTTGATCTGTGCCGTCTCTGAGATCTTCGTGTTTATACCGACAGACGGACGGACATGTCTCGGCTGTTGATCCTGATGAAGAATATATGTACTTATAACATATATTTGCCCAAAACCGTTATACCGTTTTTACCGATTTTTGTTGGGTTCAGGGTATAAGAAGCTCTTGTATAAATTCAGTGTACGCGTAAAAAAAGCAGCTGTAAAATAGACATTTTAATCTTTAATTATAGAAATATTAAACCACTATTTACAAAAAAAATAATTAGGTAAACTAGCCTTCTCTTCCAAATTATTACTATTATTTCTGAGTGTAAAAGCAAAAAAATCGTTCTCGGACATCTTCAAAACTATATTTTGCTGCTCAGTTTGTGAAAATTATATATATTTTTTTTAAATAAATTGGAAACCATGTGATGTTATGTCGACAATGAACATAAAAAATTATAACAAAAGTAAATCAAATTTCCTGTGATTTTTGAATTAAAACATAAATAAATAATATTTTTTTGTGAACTTTTAACAGTAAAACAGCACATAAAATCTACGTTAAAAATTATAGATATTTTTTCTAGTAGTTGTTGAAATTTTTTTTTCTC
The DNA here is from genome assembly GCA_035042345.1 of Drosophila fungiperda. NCBI lineage: Eukaryota > Metazoa > Arthropoda > Insecta > Diptera > Drosophilidae > Drosophila > Drosophila fungiperda. The sequence goes on from JAWNLM010000216.1 coordinate 3,436,525, forward strand.
AGCTTGATTTTTGAGAAATGTTTTATAGAACAGAGTGTACAAAGTAATTATGGATAATATATAAGTATATATATATCTAGTATTTGTATATCTACCTTGAGCAGTGGCTTCAATTCGGGACAGATGAAACTGTTGCCAGCATAGGCCGCATCCACGTGCAGCCAGACGCAGGGAAACTTTTTCAGTTGGCTTCCGATTTCGGGCAGATTATCGAAGGAACAGGAGCCGGTAGTGCCCAGCGTAGTGGACACAAAGAACGGCACCAGGCCCTGCAGTTCATCCTCCTCCATTGCTTCGCCAATGGTCTGTCCACGCAGACTTGCATTCTCGTCCGGCTCGAGAATGCGCAGCTTCACAAAACAGATCATCGCCGCCTTCTCCACACAGCTGTGTGCCTCCTTGGAGCAATAGGCCATCAGCTTGGACAGCAGGTGGCCCTCCTCCACAAACGGATGCTGGGCCTTCAGACGCTTCAGCGCTTGTGCACGCGCCGCCAGCATCGTGACCAGCACACACTCCGAGGCCGATGTCTGTGCCATCAATTTCATCAGCTATCAATCTTAGCCCAGTTTCTACATATACATAAATAAATCGACAGTGTTTACCTGAATAACGCCGCCACCTGTGCTGCCCTCCCTGAGTGCCAGAAAGTCTTCCGGCAGACCAATGGCCTTGCCCAGCCAGTCGAGCACAATGGTCTCCAGTTCAGTGCAGGCCGGACTGGCCGCCCACGAGAAGCCAATGCATCCAATGCCGTCGCCCAACATATCGCCCAGTATTGAGGGAAACGAATTTCCCGCCGGGAAATATGCATGGAATCTCGGATGCTGCCAGTGCGTAACTCCTGGCATGATTTTATCCTCGACGTCGTTCATAATTTGATCCCAATCCTCTGGCTCATGTGGAGCCTCAGCTATTGTAGATGCAAATACAGACAAATCATTAACAAATTAACACTAAACACATTTCCAAATGCTAAATATGAGAAGCAAAAAAAGTTATCCTATAAAACTTTTCTTGTTTTTTATTCCTTAGGCCTTCATACAATTGGTATCAAATTCAGCACTGGGTTAAGTTATGATACTTGTTTTATATATATATAAATTTATAATATTTTTATTAATAATTTTTCAGCCCACTACAACCCAAAGCCCTTTATCTCCAAAAATCATTGCGATTTTCTATTTATTTTAATTGAAAAAAAGCACAAAAAACAAGATTTTGAAAAAAAAACAAAACAAAATTACATACGTTTTAAGTCATTGTCATCGACTAAAATCTTTTTAAAATATAACTTCGCAAGTTATAAATTTGAGTCTTTTAGTATATCCTCATGAAGGGATCTGATTGGTTTTATAGATAAATCGACAAGCTTTAAATCTAGTCACATTCACACTGTCACTGCTAAAATTACGAAAAATGTGCAGAGATCAACTAAATCAAATCAAAATTTTAAAAACCGATATTTATTATCTCAAAGTTTAACATCTGGAAGAATTAGGAAAATGTTACGATTGCTAGGAAATACATCTATTTTATACCTGAGTGGTGGTAATTTAATAGTTCAGGGGTCAAGAATAATATATTTACAATTTGCTATCAAATGGATTGGAGAAAGATTGAACATGTAGTTTTTTAATACCATTGCCTTAAATTGTTTACGATTAAAAAATTATTTCATTTATAAACAATTTGTTAAAGGATTTTTATTTAAAAGTGATGGCCACTTACTGGGTAACAGATGCCTCAGATATCCGGGCTCCACGCTGGGTGTAACGCGCCGATCGCCCAAAGTTTCCAAATAATTACAAATGTATTCGACCATTTCCGTGCCTCGTTTTCGGAATTCATTGCTATCCATTTTAGTATTGCTGGTTTCTTCTTAATTTTCGTACAACTCTTTTCGTAGTTTTATTTCGAGTTGTTTGTTAAATGCTCTTACTTTAAAAAATATAAATTTTATATATTAGCAAAGTAGTTTTGGTTTATTGAAACCTGGTTTCTAATATCAGTTTGATATTAAAGTTGCAAACGAAAGGATAAAATGAATAATAAAATTACAAATAGAAAAATAAATTAAAGGATGGAAATATAAAAACATTATAACCACTTTTATTTTTAATGCGCAAGTTTTATTTAATATAACTATATATATATTTTTAAAAATGTAGTTTTTATGAATTGTCTCTTATTATATAAGTTTTTATATTTTAAAGTATTTCAATACATTATTTTTTCAGTGTTGCACTGTCTTTCGACATTTTTGTGTAATTATTTCACAATATATTTTTAACACACATTTATTTTGTATTTAGTTTATTTAGTAGATTTATTTAGATATTGTTTAGATTGTGCAAATAGCTCCAGCCTGAACAGCCGCATAGTTCATTAACTTTATTGTTGTTTATTTTTATTTACAACGTAGTTTGTGTAAATTTTGGCATAAATAAACTGCACAGCCTTGAATTGTATTTTTGTTTATAATAATATGAAATGGGCACTTAAGCTACTCCGGGTAGCAACATAATTAAGAGGCATTCGAAATAATTTGCACCAATTCACCAAATGTCGTTTGCAGCCACTTTGTTGCTTTATGATGAACACTTAAAATTGCCTGTTGCCACTGCCACTGCCACTGCCCCTGCCACTTACTGCTAGTCAAGTCGTTATAGCCGCGACTGTGAACCGTTGGCCACGGCTTGCAAACCTCAAATGATCCTGGCTCGGCGGTTTGGCCAAGAGCTAAGCTCGGTCGACAACAGCTGCCTGTTGGCATGTCTAATGAATGCATACTTTCGCAGTCACGAAGAAAGTTGGGCATGCTAGTGGGAGTAGTCGCAGATAGAGAACGGAATGGGGTTTGAATTATTATGGGTGGAGTTGGGAAATAAATGAAATATTTGCGATACACAGTGGAAACGATGTGAAGAAAGGCAAGTAAAAATTGTGATAGAAAATGTTTTATTAAAAAAATACCTAAGAAAAGCGAAGGCATATCTATAAAATAATGCAAATCATTTTATTATTTCTTTTAATTAATTATAGATATAAGAGGCACATTCAACCTTCCGGCTTTTTTTTATTTTAGAGTTTATGCCAGACATATAATAATTTCTTCGACAATATTGTATGAAATGTCCTCAACATCATCTATAGCGAACACCCTACAATATGTATACATATATATATATGTATATTTGTATGTGTGTGTGTGGAGAAGTATGCCAGTGTGCGTGAAAATATGCAGCATTACTGCGAATAATTTAAAAGAGATGTAGAGAGAGAGAGAGAGAGATGGAGATATAGAGAAAGAGAGAGTTCTCATTTTCAATTTAGAGAAATGTTAAATGCTCTGCACATCTTGAATCTAATTTAAAGTGTTGTTCGTAATCCTTCGCTGAAATTGATGTAATGTATTTAACCAAATGTATGTGATGTTAATTCAAAGTACGTGGCTTTTCATTCCCACTAGACAATACCAACAAGTCAGTCGCACTCCTCCACAAGCACTTTACACCCAAAATAAAAAAAGAAAAGAAAAACCCACTTGGCAGGCATCTTGTCACTTTTCTTTTTTTGCCAGACTCGTTTTAATAATAACTTCCGCATCTAATAGAATCACACATTACAACCAAATCGAGCAGCTCTACAATGTTATTTTCTAGTATTTGAAATAAAAAAAAAATACAGATCATTGTACATACCCCATTAAAATATTGTACTTACAAAAGCAATTTAATCGATTATATAATAATTATTTGAGATTTTTTATAAATTGATTACTTATGCCCATTAGTTTTAATTGTTTGATCAAATATATACAAGTGGAGTAAGAAGGGATTGAAATCATTTGAGTACCCAATAGTTTTAATTATTTGCGTAATTTGGCACCAATGATTCCACAATTTAAGTACTCAAATATGCTTAAAAGGGTTAATGAATCGAGTAAACTTAGACTTTTTTTTTGTTTTAAGATATTAAATTTTAAATGACTTGACTTAAATTGTCTTGTATTGAAATTGTGTAATTAGTATATTAATCGAACGACTATTTTGGGTACAATTCATTTTTGTTATATGAATTGCACTTGAGAGATAACCATTTATATAAGTGTAGAACCTGGCAAAGAAATGAATTGCCTGTTGCGCTGTGTTGTAGTACTCAACGTACTTGAAAAGAATGGCGACGATGCCACAGATGATAATGATGTTCGTGTTACGATGATGATAACGATGACGCTCTCAATGAGACAGTCCGGAGCAGTGCCTGTCATTTGGTATTTCGATGGCATTCCTCGTAACATTCCAAAAACGACCACCCAAGATCCCTCACATTTTTTTCATCTCTATTTCCGCTGCATTGAATTGTGGAATTGTCTGCGTTTTCATCATTCAATAGGACATGCGATAATTGTCTGTATGTGTGTGGTTGTGTGGGTATGTGGCTGTGTGTGGTTGTGTGTGGCTGAGTGGGTCATGAGAAGCCGCCCACAGCCACAGTTTTGTGAAAAGTTCATTAATAAACTTTCGTTTCTGCTGTCGAATTCAGAGCTCTTTACCCTCACTCTTGACTCTGCCCCCCTCCTGCGCAGCCAAATGTTGTTTAGCCTCAACAAGTGGCATGCTACGATGAAGACGAACGGGGAATGCGTTTTCTATCTGCGTGTGTATCTTGGTTGCTCCCGTTGTCTTCTTGCCAGTTGTCATCCTGGTTGTCTAGAGCCCGACACCAGCAGAATTTTATTTAATGGGAAATTTGTGCTGCAACCACGCGCATTTAATTGCTGTAGAAATGCTTTTTTTATTGACATTTACTTGGAGGAGTCCTCTTCATGCGCTATTCCTTAAGGCTGCAAGTGAAAAGTTGATACGCTTTCACTCGGCTAATAAAATGGAATATATATTTTCTTAATAAACGAACTTTCCAAATAGAAAAATCGTTACCTACGAAATAGTTCTATTACTTTGGAAAGTAGTTTGATTTTCCTCATAAAGTTTCAAGCTTACATTAAATATTTTGTTGTTTTTTGGAATTAAAGCTCATAGTTTTTTATTTATTATCTTTTAGTATTTTTTAATTTAAACTAAATTAATATATTTAATTTATTAACAAACATTAATATATTTAATTTATTAACAAACATGAATGTTTTTATAATATTTGTATATTTTTGTGTAGTGTGATCTTAGTCAACGTTTATAAATTAAGTAGTAATTTAAATGAAATAAAATTCTTTTTTTTTTTTGTTTTGTGCAGACTGATACATAAGCTATGAAGAAATTTTATTTGGTGGCTGTGGAAAGTTATTTATAATTATCTTTGCACGATTTCGCTGTAAACCTTAGGGTGTTTAAAATTGAATTCCAAAATGGGTTATGGGTTTTACCTGAGCGTTGTCCATATCTTTTTCATATTATCGGAAGCAGGGCTTTCTATTTCTCATCATAGCCGAACGAAATTGCTTGTTAACAAGTTGAATGGTTTATGCTGGGTTTTTCAGCGCTTTCCTTTTGGCCTGTGGGCGCAGGGTTCGCTGTCGTCTCATAATGCGGCAATTATTCAATTTGCACAGACTGCCACGAGGCAATAACTGCGCAAGACAGGTTATGAGTGGATGGATGGGCTCTTATAAGACATGCTTCTAGTACACACAGCTTTGAATTACTAAAAATTCTGGTTCAAGGTTGTTGCTGCGAGGCAGTCACAAATTCATACACTAATCAAGTTGCATATTGATAATGGTTTCATCAACTGGCTTTAGGTTTGCAAAATGATGCACTATCGCAAGGCGGAGAATGTGGAGCAGGAGCTAAGCAAAACGGATTTGCCCTTTGCGAATTGCATGCCGAAGACGCACAAGGATTTTCTATGGATGCATGTAAGTTTAGGCTCTGGCCCCAATCGACATATGTATTGACATTCCAATCCATCTAGGTCAAAGGAGGCACTAAGGTCAGCAATGTGATAGAATTTGCTCAGTCGGCGTTGGACAAAGGCGAATACCGCAGTCTGGTGTGGAGCGGCTCCGGCGGTGGTGTGGTCAAGACCATATCCTGTGCCGAGGTGCTCAAGCGCAGTCATCCTCTGTATCAAGTCACTCGCATGGCCTCCACCAGGTAAGTTTTTGTGCCAGTTAAATTGCATAAGCGCCACTATAAGATGAGAGTGTACTTTTGTGCAGCGTCCAGGAACACTGGAAGCCACAAATGGATGGGCTAGAGGAGATCATTGTCACCCGCCAAATACCCACTCTGCACATACTCATGAGCCTGGATGAGTTGTCCGATAGCATCGAGGGGTACGTAACAACTGAAAACAACATCTGCTCCCAAGAGTATTTTCTCATTTGACTTTTATTTCACATTCAGACTACAAAAACCGAATACAAACAGCGATTTTTGGAAGTACAGTGAAGCATCCACATCCAGTGCCACAAGTGGACGCACAAATAAACGTCCAAGATTTGGTCGCACTAAGCAACAACAGCAACATCAACAAAAGCAGCAGCAGGCAACACAAGGCAAACCCGCCGGAGACAATGCTATCAGCGGCCAAGGCTAATTCTCCACTTGATCTAATCAATAAAACAAAATAAATGTTTTTTTTTTCTCAAGATTTTTGATAAGATGAAGCGCAGCCAATGCGAATGGTTGATTGTGTTCGAATATGAAATACCCTTCTTAGAGAGAGATTTTTTAAAAGATGAGAAAATGATGAGTAGACAATTGCTAGAAAGTAACTATTGACAAGTTAGTGTAAATTAAATGAATTGTTAAAAAGAAAAGGTTCTTAGTTATTGCAGCCAGTTCCAGTTATTACAGCAAAAAAAAAAATGTATTCGTAGCAACTTGACACAGATTCCAAAGATAATTACAGAGATAAAAAAAGATAGTTTTGAAGAAAAAGTTTAAAATGATGACCAAGGAATTGCCAAAAAATAACGCGAATTTAATTTTGCAAAAATAAATATGCTGGGATTTTCAAACTCTTGCGCTCCATTTTGCTACCGTGAATGCTGCAATAAATATGGGAACAGATTCCCAAGCTTATCACTGGATTATTATAGGGTATTCCAAAATAAACACTTAACTGTCGCTACTTAGTTAATTTATACCAGCGGTAGATAGGCTAAATTGTAATATTATTAAGTTGGCATTGTTATGGCGTATTTACTTACTTAGATAACCAGAACGAGAATCTAATCTGGTCGGGCGCATTGTTTGTTGATAACATGCTATAGCCGAGGTAGGTTCCCTGCTCAATTGCTCAGTGCGAATAATGCTGCGACTGGGACGTGTTTTGCGATCGGCTGCTGTACTGCAGCAAACGCGCTTCCACAGCAGTACTAAAATCGATGGTGCAACAGCGAGCGTGCGCGGAGATCCGCTGCCCGAGCGTTGTGATGTGTTGATCATTGGTGGCGGCGGCATGGGCGCCTCCTCGGCCTATTGGCTCAAGTGCCGGGCAGAGCAGAAGAAGCTCAACGTGCTCGTCGTGGAGCGGGATGCTTGTGTGAGTCATCTCAATGGAATAGTCATACGTGAATGTAGATTTCTGAATTCATTCGCAGTATACAACGTCATCCACTGTGCTGTCCGTGGGCGGTGTGCGTCAACAGTTTTCGTTGCCGGAGAATATACAAATGTCGCTCTTTGGGCACGATTTCATCTCAAACTGCCGCACTTATTTGGGCGATGTGGATCTGAATTTTCGGCCGCACGGCTATCTCATCTTGTCCAGCGAAAAGGGCGCTGAAACGCTAACTCGCAACTCCAAGCTGCAGAATGAGCTGGGGGCGTGCAATGAGCTGCTTGGTGCGGAAGCACTGCGTCGTCGCTTTCCCTGGATGTGCACCGAGGATATTGAGCTGGGCTGCTATGGCATCGACAAGGAGGGTTGGTTCGATCCCTGGGCCCTGCTGATGGGCTTTAAGAAGCAGGCGCGCGCGCTTGGCGCCCAGTTTGCCAATGGTGAGATTGTGGGCTTTGAATGGAATCCTGCTGGTGCACTCTCTGCCGCTGTGGTGGCCAGTGACGATGGCAGACAGCGCACCGTGCAGTTTGATACTTGTGTGCTGGCTGCTGGTCCCTGGTCTGGCCAGGTAGCGCGCATGGCCAAGATTGGTGTGGGAGAGGACTTGCTGGGTGTGCCACTGCCCGTGGAGCCGCGAAAGCGGTATGTCTACGTCGTGGGTACTCAGGGCGCGAATTGTCCTGGAGTGGACACACCTCTAACTATCGATCCGGATGGCTCGTACTTTCGTCCCGATGGGTTGGGCGGTAATTTCCTCTGCGGTCGCAGTCCCGCCGAAGATGAGGAGCCAAACTGCGACACCCTGGACGTGGATCATGGCTACTTTGAGTCGAATGTGTGGCCCACCTTGGCCAGTCGCGTGCCCACGTTCGAGTCGCTCAAAGTGCAGAGCAGCTGGGCAGGCTACTACGAACACAACACCTTTGATGCGAATGGCATCATTGGTCGACATCCACACTATGGGAATCTGTATATAGCAACCGGTTTCAGTGGCCATGGCATACAGCAGACGCCAGCGGTGGGCCGAGCCATTGCCGAGCTCATATTGGATGGCAAATGTGGCGCATTGGATCTGACCCGGTTGGGCTTTGAGCGCCTGGTTAACCAGCAGCGAATGTTGGAAGTGAACATTGTCTAGACCAGAATCCTATTCGTGTTGGTTTATTGCTGTTTCGTTTTTATTTTAAATAGGTTTTGATAGTAAACTTCACTTATTAGTTTTGGTACAACTGCGTTTCCACATTTCATGTATATAAAATTTTGTTATTTTTGTCTAGTTTTTTTTTTTCTTTCGGTTTCGGTAAAGAAATATCGAATTTTGTGTTCATGTATTTTAAATGTGTGTTTCTACATATAATTTATTTAAAATAAGAATTTTAACATAATCGTAATTATAACGTAACGGAATTATGAATGCAAACTGTGTCTGAATTTAGCAATTTGTTAATTTCATCATAGAGCTTTACACGTTTATACTTGTCAATTGCACTACATACACTGAAATTTGCCGATGAGTTTCAATTTAATTCTTCTTGTGGCTCACTCATTTCTCTTGGTGTATACAAAACCAGAAAAAACTAGAATGATGCCCTTATCGTTGAATCTAATGCAAGCTATTAGTAAATATATATATATGTATATATATATTATAAATATGTTTAAGTGAGTTGTGTATGAGAATGACTACGCTTTGTCCGTCAATAATTTCTTATGCTGTATGTTTTTCTTTTGTGTTGTGGTTGTTTATTGTTTGCTGTTTCTGCAGTGGTTCTTTAAGCTTCACTTTCGCCGGGTGCTGCGTTCTCCTCCTCGTTAATGGGCACAATCAGATTCTCCTTGGACATGAGATTGTATTTTGTGACGAAATGTGTAAATCGGTGGCATAAATACGTTTCCGTCTCGAACTCATCAAAGATGCGACGATGATGAAAATACGCATGAGAAAAGATGCGATAAACACGCCGACACACCGAGCCCAGCTTGGTCACCGACGACTCCTTAATGGAAACTCTGTGGGTGAGCATAACACTTGACTCATTATGTGGCTAGTTGCTTGTCGCGCTCCATCGAACATACCTGCTTGGAAAGTATTTGTTGCTATTCAGCAGACAAGCGGCGCCGTCCAGAGTGTGCCGTGTATAATCAATGGCGGGGCACTCTTTGGGCGTTTTATGGGCCGCACACAAGAATATCCATTGATCGGTGGCCGTCATTTGCGTACACGTCGACGGTGAGCATTGCTTCTGCAGCCGCACAGCCAACCCGTTCAATTCCATGCAGAATTGCCGCAAGTGCTCATACTTCCACACACCCTCGTCCTGTGCCTCGGGCATCGTCAATATTAGCTCCACATTCGATGGATCTCGCTTGATCATCTGCTGTATGAACTGCTGCACGGCCAGTGTGCTGTCCATTTCCTCCAGCGGCTCATCGGGCCAGCGACAGAAATCCTACTCGATATATTATATATGTAATTACATATCATATATTTCATGGAGCAGCGCTTACCTTTGATTTTGTGCCTGGTCGGTTTCTACGCAATATTGTCGAGCCGTCAGCCATCTTCATGTTTCACCTTGCCTCAGCCTCAGTAAGGAAGGAGCAAAACAACGCACACACACACACTCACAGGTTCACTCAATCACACTCACACAAACACACCTCTGTCTACGCTTTTGGGGCCCGTTGTGTGGACCACGAAAGTGAGAAAAGTGGACTGAGCGACCCGGAAGCAAATGCTGTGCAAGTCGAAAGCGCTAGCTAAATGCAGTTTTGTTTTTTGGATTTCAGAATAAATTATAACAACTATTTTCCTTTATACCTTTCACATTTGAATTAATTACAAATTGAGCTAAAACACATCGCCTTGTGCCAGAGAAAATTTCTGACAAAAATGGTACATACATACATATAGGGCTGGGTTATCGATAGACAGACATAGACTGTTGCGCCCTGACAACCCTGTTCACCGCAGCCCTGGAAATGTTCATCTGTCGTTATCGTTACCGATAACCAGCCACAGTCGTCATCATCAGAGTCAGCTTGCAAAATCTACGCAAATTGCAATTGCGTATTATTATTGTTAGAAATTACGATAATAATTATTTTAAAAGTTCATAATCAACGCGTTTTGAAAACTAAGCAGAGCAATAATGGCCTATGCGTATCTGTTCAAATATATTATCATTGGCGATACTGGTGAGTGTTCGTTGCTGACGAATTCCATATGAGTGTGAAAATTTCGTGCGATTATAATATAAAATATACTTGTGCAGTACAAACCACAAAACAAAGGCAAATGATAAACTGCATTCATACATATTATAATAGTGATGGCTTGCACTTCTAATGCAGCTAAAGCCAAAGTTGAGCTTAGTTCGTCTGCTGCCCGCTTCTTGCCCCGCAGTATGTTTGTCAGCAGACTTTGTGGAAAAGATCAAACGCGCAGCAAGGAAAAATCAATAATATCATAACAACGCCTTTTTACGAAGAAGCGCGGGCGTTACTCCACACTGACGTTGAAGTAAACTGGGGTTTTCTGTATTTTACAGCCCTGTTGACTCAACTGCTGTTTGACTCCCACTCCTCCCCCAAAACTTATTCGGTTGTATTTTAACATATTGTTGTGTTTGGTATTGGAGAAATGCTGTAAACAGAGCCCCAAATTCGATTTCGCTTATCAGGACTCGCATATGCTTATATGCATGTCTCTTTGTATCTGTGTCCAGCAGTGCAAAGCTTTTAATTGATAGCAATCAAACAGCTGTTGCTCTCATTTTGACGCAAAAATAAGTTATTTATGAATTGACAGCATTTCTTAAAATTCAAAAGCTTCGGAGAAAGGCAATTACAATATTGCACCTTACAGAAATATGGAGATGATATCATAATTTTATTGGACCAATATCATAATGTTATGTTCACAAAATTTATTTTGAAAATAACAAGTTCCAGTAGGAGTTCTTGAATATCTGTCAGATTTTATTCCAAACCAAATTTGAATGATAAGGTACCCATTCTTTGACCTCTAAACACAAAGTAAGTCTCCACTGGCTGTTAATTTTAGCTCCCAGTTTTTTGTTAAGTGAAGTAGAAATGAAATGATTAATGATTTGTTGGTCAGCTTTTCCTTTCGTTTCGCTTTGTGAGAATGGCTGACGAAAACTTTCACTTAATCGCTTAAGTTATATTTGGTGCAATGACTATATTTGATTTATTGCTTTCTTTGTATTCTGATTGTCTCTTAAGGCGTTGGCAAATCATGTCTGCTGCTGCAGTTCACGGACAAGCGATTCCAGCCGGTGCACGATCTGACAATTGGCGTTGAGTTTGGTGCACGCATGATTACCATCGATGGCAAACAAATCAAACTGCAGATCTGGGATACAGCCGGCCAGGAGGCTTTCAGGTGCATATGGACATATTCTAAGCTATCTGTATTCTGTATTGTACGAAAACTATTATGTATTTCATTATTTCAAACAGATCAATTACACGGTCCTATTATCGTGGCGCTGCTGGCGCTTTGCTTGTCTATGACATCACGAGGCGCGAGACATTTAATCATTTGACCACATGGCTGGAAGACGCTCGCCAACACTCCAATTCGAACATGGTGATCATGCTGATTGGCAACAAGAGTGATTTGGACTCGAGACGTGAGGTGAAAAAGGAGGAGGGCGAGGCATTCGCACGCGAGCATGGTCTTGTCTTCATGGAGACATCGGCGCGCACAGCCGCTAACGTGGAGGAGGCTTTCATAAATACAGCCAAAGAGATATATGAAAAGATACAGGAGGGTGTATTTGACATAAACAATGAGGTTGTTAGTTGTTTCATACTTAATGTATTGTTATTAATTTACTTTTTTTTTTACAGTCAAACGGCATTAAAATCGGAATTCAGGCAACGCCCACGAATCCGTCGTTGCCCGGATCCGGCGGTGCGGGTGGTGCAGTTAATAGCGGTTGTTGCTAGGAATAAACTACTGTTTGTCGATGCCTGCTCTTGGGATAGCCGTAGCCGATAGCCCATAGCCGCTTCTGTAAAAGCTACTAGTGACTAACTCTTAGAAGGTAGTGGTAGCAGATTTATTGTTTTCATATTTTTATTTCCAGCTAAATAATAACCGTAATAAACTTGGCGGTGATACTAGAAAACCACAATTACTGAACACATTTCGGCACCAAGCATAATGTTAAAAAGCAAGCATGAAAACAAACTATATGTTCGCTGAAAAAAGACCCAATAGAAAAATTAAATCAAACAACATTAAATCCAGTTTTAAATAAACTAATGAACAATATGTGTATGTATAATGTGTCGTGCGTGATTTCTAAATTTTATAAACTTTAAACAAAAAATAATACTTATATAAAATACAAATATTTTTGTGTACATTTAGTTAGTTTGCTAGTTACATTTTGGATGAAAAGAGATGATGAGTGGAGTGTAATATATACTATATAAACATATTATGTGAATTTCTCTTATTATGATTCATTATCATCAATGAATCATCTGCATCTCTCCCGATAGTGGTGGCTTCTTTTCTTCTACTATCTATACACTTATGGATTTGTGGTTTTCTTTGGTCTTGTTTTTGTTTTTGTAAAATGCATAATTATAACCATATATAAAAACCGACACAGAATTGCATAAAAAATAAATAAATACATACATAATATATAAGTTTAATATATATAATTATTTTACAAAGAGAAAAACAAATCGTGGTGATAAAGCTTAATCAATTTGATTATGTCGCCGACAATTATGAATTTTACATAATTAAATAAAAGCCGAAAAACAAATTTAAACAAAATGAAATAAAATCAAATTATTTATAAACATTTGTATTTGCCAGACCCAAAGCATTGAAACCTAATTAACATACACAATAAATATTATAAAAATACAAACCAATATTCCTTTAATTGGGCCATAACCAAAGTAGGGATAGAAAAACGCGATTTCATCAAAATTATTTTTATTTATTATTTTAATATTGTTTTCTAAATATGTAAATATTTATGATTATTTTATTAATTAATTGATGTTTGTAAACAGTTTAGAATTGCTTTTTATTTTAAATGTTGTTGTATTTGCTTATTGTTGTGCTTATGGTTATAAACAAATGTTTTAGTGATTTTTTAAAACATCTACTATAGGCGACAGTTGTGTGCACGTAGATGTTGTATCTTGCCGTTAGTTAATTCGTTTTTATCCTAAGGTGAAGTGTGCTACATAGTAAATTAACCCTATATGCTGTTAGGTATGGTTTTCAGTGCGCTACGTAAACTTCTCAATTAATTGTTTAATAATACTTAAACTGCTTCGCTCTTTGTTTTATGGCCAATTTGGAAAACTGCTAAAGTGTTGCGAATGATTTGCAATTCGGATGCTGATTAAAAATATTTTTCTTTATCATTAGAATTTTCATATTTACACAAGTTGTACTTAATCAAAAGCTTTGTATTTTATATATACTCATTTTATTTTTTCTGATTGAAGACTTTGTGAGTTAAGTTGATTGCAAATAGCCTTTTAAGTTATTGCATACGTTACATAGATTGGTATTGGTATTGGTATATTGGTATTTGTTGTTGTTCCACTTAATTTGAGGCATTTTTTAAATATGTTTTTATAACAATTAAAACTAATCGTTTATAAAGAAGACAAAGTGGGCAACCCGTTTTGCGCATGGCAGTGATGCACTGCATTGATATTTAATGTTGGTATAAAGTTGGTTAGTTTGAGCCACATGGTATAAGTATGCAGGTGTTTGTTTTATTAAAGTATAAATACAAACGTACAATGTAGTTGTCCTAAGGCGTTAACTATCTAATATGCTTCTTTATAATTGGTTTTCAAGTCTATTTTGGTTTTTTGTTTACTTGTGAATAACGTGTATTTAATTAGTTAATTATCTACTAAATCGCTCTGAGTTTTTTTTTTTTATAGCTGCAACAGCATTTGACATAAGAAACTTGATAACATTTAATGCTAGTCCATTATTTTGTGTTTGTAATTAGGCCGCAGCGCTGCTAAATTGCACTAATTTCGTCAGTTGAAGAACCTTGAATTATATTTTTGTGATTTTGTTACATTTTGTTTTATTTGATTTTTTCTAGAGACTTTTGTGTGTGTTTTTTTATTATTTGTAAGTAAACTAATGTAAAAGTTGAGCTTTTTTAGTCTCTGAGACATCACTATCACTCTCCTTAGTTGCTTTCTTCTCACAAAACTCAATCATATACGAACAAACGCCGGAGAGTGCTATAAATATGCCCGCATAATAGAATGAGTCGTCCCATCTGCAAAATACACAAAAATAATCAAACCAATAATGATGCTGAACTAGATAATCATGATAATTGTGGAACATACCGGCCCATATACTCATAGACAGCACCTCCTAAGGGCGGACCGGCAATCATGCCGATGCCCTGCACCAGCAGCACCAAACCGTAGGCACAAGTGAAATCATCCAAATCAACAATACTGACCAGTATGCTGGGCGTAAATGAAAATGAGCTGGCAAATGTAAAGCCAAAAATGACGCACATCGTCATCAGTCCATTGTAGCTGGTGATCAGCATGGGCATAAAAAACACCGAAGCACCACAAACTAAAACAACGAAAAAATTACACAAATAATTGTTAGCTTTTTATGTGCGATATATATATTAGGTAATCAATCACTTACCCAGCATGCAGAGAGAGTAGCATATATTGATGTTCATCCAGGGCCGATCGCCCAGATAGCCAAGCCCAATCATGCCCACCGTTTGGGCAACGCCAATTACCGATATGAGAACTGCGCTAACGCTCACCTCGTAGTCATATTGCTTCATATATTCGGGCAGATAAAGATAGGGTATGATGAACCTAGGAGATATTGTAAAGAAAGGGTTACAATAGGCCAATTTGTTTGGCTTGTATAATCTGCTATTAATTAAAACAGATTAAAATGTAGTAAAAGTTAATCTCAAATAAAAATCCATTTGAATTCGCGTTCAAAAATTTTACATAATACATTAGATATTTTGAGATTTTGCCAAAAATTGTAGTTGACAGTATTCGACTTATTATGGCTGTTAGTATTTTGAATATAAAATTTAATTTTAGCACTAACATATCCACATTATACACACTATTTCAGTGCGCAGTTTGAGGCCTTTAATACTTACCAAATGAACAAAAACAATGTGGAAAGATTGAAGAGCGCAAATTTCCTATCCGAAAACAGTGAAAAATCAAAGACAGATTTCATGGTGTCCACAAAGCTATCATACCAGGTCTATAAAGATAGGAGAAAATAAATATAAAAACTAATTATTTACTTTTCGTAGAAGTTAGGCAATGCGGAAACGAAACGATGTCTTAATTCTCCCTTATCACTTTAATGTAGAACACACACACTTAACCCAATAGTTTTATAAGTACGTCTAATAATATAAAAATAGCATATTTATTTATTTACTTGTAGAGCATCGATAATTTATACAATACGGAACAGCTGTCGTCAAGCGTGCTCAACTTGGACTTGGACTCGCCTGATAAGTGTTAGACTAGACGAGAGAGTTATTTTGTTGACTTTACTTAGAGCAGTTCTCCATTGTCATCTATACCATATTTTTTTACTATGTCATTTCAGCTGATTAGTTATAACTTTGTTAAATATGATATGATGATGATCTAAAATTGCTTCTTATTATGTTTGTTTAAATGGAATTATAAAACTTTAGCTGTGATTAATAAATTTTAATGTTATTTAACTATTATTCTAAATACTCCAGCATATTTTACTTAAATACACTTTAATACCGAAGGTCTCATAGTATATTGGTTTCGTGCAATGACCGTCATGCCGTCTGTTCATCTGACCGTTCGTCTGTGTGTCTGTCTGACTGTGCGCGCCTTATACAAAGTGCAAAAATTGGAGTGCTTCGTCTTTAAGGGGATTAGAAAATCGACATTCGCAAATCAATAAATCCACATATCTCCCATAATTTAAAGGCCTGTCCTGTCACCAAATTTTGTTGGTAGGTTGCTGGTGATGTCCTTCATACAAATGCTAAAATGCCCACCTCCGCCGCACACATACCACCGCCCCTAAACATATTAAATGTTCGTTTATTTTTGAGTTAGAGTCCGTCAAATTTCATTACTGGCAGCCAACTTTAAGAACCGATAAAAAGAATTTGCAATTTTAAAGATAGAGTCACCAAACTTGGAATCTCATTTGGTAATAAAAGTTACCAAACTTCAAAGGAAGTTTACTAGCTTATATCTTCCGAAATTGGAAAGGCACAATGTGTTCTTTGTTACCTGTTATCCATTTTCTTTTGTTTTATTTAAGACTTGACTCAAGTCATATGTATAAGCATGGGATTGAATTCATTATAAGAACTTTGGAGTCATTGCATCTTGCTCATAAAAAACCTTCTGGTTTTTGTGCTTAACAATATGAGTATTAAGAAGTATTTGAATTTACTACTTTGTAGCAGAACAAGCAATTTAAATAAAGATCTGCTATTGCTGCTGATTTAAAAAGCCACTCACAGAAAACTGAAATGAATTTGCTTTCAATTTGATCTGATCTGTTATTCGCAAGAGCAATAAAATCTACTATTAGTTGTAGTCTGTAGTTGTGGGAATAGCAGAAAGGGGAAGACCGGAGTACCTACGCAAAAAACTAAAGCAAATATGCGATTAACATAGCAATAGCACATTTTATTCAGTTCGACTGCAACGATCTCGCAATAGAAAAACGAAAGAAAAATAGCTCAGAAACTACGACTCAAGAGTACCAAAGTTCAGACTCAGATTCAGCTGTGCAGCTGACTGGATTGCAAGCAATTTTTAACGGAAATATATTTATATTGCTGACAATATTTCAATAATTCAAATTTGATGTGAGCTCCACATAAAATAAAATATATTTATTATGAGCTAGTTTGCCGATTTGTTGTTCAATATCGTCCGTATTCAAAATGGAATAATTTTGCCTTTCGCAAATCAGAGGACCTAAAAGTAGGCTTTGAAAATGGAAACGGAGATTTTAAGCGCCGTTGCAAATTGGAGCACGGCTAATTGTTGGTTAATGTTAATACCATCTATAGATACTCACATCTTCCTCCTCTTTGGCAATGGTTGTCATTGAGTTGCGATAGATGTTAGGGCAGGAGGAGGCTCGCAGACGATATCGATGCGTGTTCAGCATGGCGCCCCGATAGTGTATGGAGTTGCGATGAATGCGCATGTCCTTCAGAAAGTTCGAGTTCCGAATGGAGATATTGCGGCGCAGATTCGAGCGATGCTGGCTGGGCTTCTTGGAGCGGGATAGACGCCGAATACCCGTAATGCTGTCCAGGCGAGCGCGTCTCAGTGCCAGTTCGCTGTTCTGCTCATGCTCGGGAATGGCAATCACTATCGGTCTTATGAGTTGCCTGGGATGTTGGTCGAGCAGTGCGGAAGATTCCTCCTTGACGGACATGTAGTAGGTGTGCATGTCATCGCTCAAAATATCCACCGAATTGTGTCGCAGGCCATTCGGCTTCAAATTGGACATCGAGGGCGTATTGTGCTTGGCCAGGAACATGTTCTCGTTAAGTGAATACCGCGAGCTGGCATAGGTCGGCTCGTTGTGCTTCTGTGTGAGATAGCCCTCGTCCGAGGAGCGCAGCGAGCCAATCGGTGAACCTGCCGCAATTGAGGATCTCTTCTCCGATGGCGACAGCGTCTCTATCGATGCCAAGTAGCTCTTCTTGGAGGCCTCGACAACTTCGGGCGCTATTCCACCCATTAGCGTATCATCCGGTGACCCCAAAATAGGCGCCGTTGGTAAATAGGCTGCCGTACCGGAAGACATGGACAGCAGATTGTCGCGAGAGGGCGCCTCGGCGCCTTCTTTTTGCCTCAGCGAACGGCGGCTCAAGCTCTTCACCTCACAGATGCTGTCCAGCTCCTGGGCGCTGAGAAAGGTTGGCAAAAATAATTCGCTGCGATAGCGTTTCAGGACCGAGTCGAGGGGATCATCGATTTGCTGATTGGCCTCCGTGTTGTTCTTCGTGACGAGCGAGTCGAGTACGGCCTCCTTGGTAATGCCCGTGTCCAGCAGTTTTTTGATCTCCTCCAAGCACACACTGGAATTGGAAAAGGTGGTAACGCTCTGCGAACGGCTCTCCAGGCGATTCTCCTCGATCAGCCAGTCCGGATCGCGCATCAGGGCGCCACAGACGCAGGCGTTCAGAATGGTGCCACCCAAGATTAAGGTGGCACCACGCCACCCATAAGAATCCATCAGATATTGTGTGAGACGGGCATAGACAAAGGTGCCAATGCCTGTGCCGGATGCGCCAATGCCCATGGCAAAGCTACGTTTCTTATCGAACCAGAAGGCAATAGAGACGACAGCGGTGACATAGCCAATGCCCAATCCAAGACCGCTAATAATGCCAAACGTGATCATCAGCATCTCAATGGAGTTGCAGAAGGAGGAGAGGGCAAACCCAAAGGCGGAGACGACGCCACCCAATATGGTCATCTTTCGACAACCGTATTTATCCACCAGATTCGACCAGATGGGACCCATGAGCAGTGGCACCGAGAAAAACAATGAACTAATCCATGCCGTTTTCGATGGCGACTCGCCAAAGTAGGCCAACAGTTCCGTGTTGATCAGGCCGAAGGAGAAGGAGAGCCCATCCCAAATGAGGGAGACGACCAGTGAGGCGAAGACAACAACCCAACCATAGCCGCCATCGGGCATTTTAGGTGTCTTCTTTTCGGTGCTATTCGAATCGATGGAGTCACCGGATTCATTTGATATCAAACGCTTGCGCTTCTTCACCTGGCTGCAATTCATGTGGCTGGTCAGCAGACTGCCATCCGTATCGATGGCAATTGTGCTATTCCGACTGTGCACCATCCGACTGTGACCGGCGCCATCGTGCAGCTCCTCCACGGACAGATTGCAGAATGTCACCTCCGGGAACAGGTCATGTTTTATGGCCTTGTTAAGTGGTGTGTTCGCCGGTGCCGGCAGAGTTGGCTGGCAAATGTTGCCATTCAATTTACTGCTACTCGTGTTTATATCAATATTAATATTATTATTGTTTTTATTGGCAGCTGCAGCGCTGTTATTATTGTTGCTGCTGCTGTTGCTGTTGGAATTGTTGCTGCAGATGTTTCCATCACTCTGTTGAGCAGCTGTGGACTTGGCCATTTTGTCTTGAGCTCTATTTATATTTACTCTTGTGTGTGTGTGAGTGGGTGACGTTTTTATTTTTTAATTTGTATTCTTAATTTTGATAAAAATTTGCACTTGTTGTTGCAATTAGTTGTGAACACACAGTTACATAGATTTCAGCAAAATATTTTTATACTTTTCAGTAGCTGGACTTAGGTTTGTTTTTGGGTTTTGGATTGCTTTACGCTTTTCCCTAATCCTAATCCGATTTCCAAATGATCAACACTGCGAAACAGAAATATGGAAATTAGTATTGAATATTGCTGATAAATATATATATATAAATATGTGTCAAATGTCAATCAATATGTTCATTTTGAAGCAGAGGTTTTTACACATTATTTAAGTTTCCTCGATTTTTTTTAATTTATTTTATTGACATATGAAAACAGTTATTTAGATTAAAAATATGAATCGATGGTGCGAAGGATGAATATTTCTATTACCTAAATAAAACTAAAAGTTGTTTTAAAACTATAATGCCATTGGAACGTAATTTTCATCAACCTGATTTTTACACTCATTTAGAAAGTGTGACCCCATTTAGTAAATTTAAATAACTATACAATAAATACTAAACATTGCAATTAATTAGTTAAGAATAACTTTAATTATTTTTTGTATAACAATCTTGTAGCTCTTGTCTGTCCATTTTAATGCTAAGTACTTTTGATTTAACGAAAAAATTAACCAAAATTAAGCTTTCTTTGGCAGTTTTCATGTTGCATAAGTTGCACTTACGCGAGAATCATCGAACTAGAGATAAAAGGAAATTGTCATCCGTTAAAAATTCGATTAGACACAATAAAAATTAGTCGTCACACTTTGCTGTATATTGTCTTCAGTTTTCCTCTTGTTTGTTTGCAAACAACTCGTGTTTGTTGTCACTGTAACAACATCCAAAACAAAATCAACAAGCCAACTCATTTCATTAGCAAATTCGCGTCGGAACTGTTTTCTTGAATTTGCATTTCCTCCGCTGGCGAAAATGAATTCGCCAATTGCCTTCAACTTGACCCCATATAAATAGCCAAAAGCAGCAGAGCTGTGGAGCAAATAACGCTTGTTGTGACTCTTCTGAGATCCTCTCGCTCTCCGAGAAACAACAGCTGATTTTGCTGAATATCCCAAATATGAATTTCAATTTAAAATTGTTTGATTTTATTTTTGTTTGTTTTGTATTCTATGGCGTTGTTTATTTTTTTCGCATTTGGCACTCAAAGTGCTCGACTGTTGATATTTATAGAACGCTATACAGTCTATCGGAAGGGGCCAAAATGATTTGCGATTTCTGGGATCGCAACGCTAAAAACTGGGCTAAAATATTAATGAATAACAGCTAGCTAATAATAATAAATTGACTCGAAAATTCCAAACTGAAATGTCTAAATTGTTGTTTGATTGTTTCATTCATTTTTCGTACGAAATTGGAAAAATTAAGGCTATTAAAAGACGGCGGAAATAAGTGTAGCACATTCAATTACATAATGCACAAAGAGGCATTCAGCAATAGATTTAGGGAGATTGACATATTTTCGCTTTTGTACATTTTCGTCGTGATTTTCGACACACTAGTTTAACAAACAAATCTAGTTTTATTGTCAATAAAGCCGTCTTTTGTCGAGTGGCATTTTGCTGATCTTGCCCTTTGACACTTCTCAAGTGGTCAACTCATAACATGCTCAAAGTAAACATTGCGTATCTTTCGCATACCAGGCTTCAGTTCTCGCATATATAATTCCAGAACATTCAATTAACAGAATTAGTTGAAAACCAGAACAGTTGACAATCAGAACCGAACCGAAACAAAATAACAAATCAAAACAAAATTTATTAAGGTTTGATATTTTCCTATTCAAGTTCTTTGTTTAAGTGGTCAAACGTATCTGATGAGACGACTTTCAAATGGCTGCACTCAAAGCTCAGCTGTTAAGTATAAACATCACATTCTTGGAAGAATAAACCTCACATGGAGTCGCCCGACAAACGCTGCAAAGCTCAGCTAGTTTAAGAATAAACATCACATGGAGCGACTCCGATAAGATAAATAAACATAACATGAGGTCGCCTTACAAGCGGCTTCATATTTACTTAGGTTTAAGATTTTTGTATAAAATAAAGAAATGCTCATCAGAGCAAACAGTTCGATCTAAACGTCGTCTCATCGTGTTGACTACACCCTATACGTGTTTCACACATTATGTTTGTAGTTTAATAATTAAATGGGGAAGTTGAGTGCGCTGCATTGATGTGCCAGATTTAATTTCATGATATTTCTAGACTGGCTCATTGATTCTTTCTGGCTTATTTTACCCTTGAAGTACAGATTATTTTTTGGTTGATCTTTTTCGAGTACTTTGTAAATAATTTAATTTACGTTCTTAACTCCGTCTGATTAGTTTTCTCGGGGTTTTGAAATGGAAAAAAAATTGTTTTAGTCTTTATTTTAAAATGATTTATTTTATTTTTATATTATTCTTATTATATTCTTTGTATTTGTTTTGTGCCAATTAGTTGCACAATCAATCTGGGCTGTAAGTCATCATGACAAAAAAAATGGGATCAGTTATGGTAAAAAATAATATGATTGCTGAATGATTGTAGTTGATGTATTACAAATTACAAAACTAATTGCTGGGCTTACCTTTAGCTTCACAGGATGTCACAGTCACAGTCACAGTCGCCGCTTTGAAATGATGAGTGGACTCAAACAGCAAAAAATGGTAACTCGAGAAACTGTTATTTAAAACTTGAACAGGGGAACTTGAAGTTTGAATTGTTGTTTGCTCTTATAATGTTTGGAACTATCGAAATTATAATAATCACTGCCGCCGATTAATTCCCCATAATTGCACAAATCTTCAGTTATATTTAATTCGCTTAAGGTGCGTTTGGAATTGTGGGGGGCCAAGTGTTTATTCAGCGTGGCGGTTCTATTAAAAATTCTTAGACGCGGATCACGCGGAATATAATGTAGAAACACTTTATTCGATTTGCTGCTGTTGTTGTAAGTACGGGGATTTTTATTGTTGGTATTGCTGTCAAATGTTATTGATGATTTGTTATTGTTGCCAGTTAACTTTTTAATGGAGCTGCCAACGGGTGTTGTTGTTGTTGCTGCTGATGTTGCTGCTGCTGTTGTCTTAGTTGGGGATGTCGTTTTAGTGGCACGATAAAGTGATTTTAACCGGAAGTCATTCATTAAGAACGTTAACGTATTTAACACAGACCAGCAAGAAATCAATTCACCAATTTTTGGCTGCAATTTAAATTGGCCACCTTTTTGGAAGTTGTTGTTGTTGTTGCAGTTGTAGCTGCCAGATAACGTTTTTAGCCCGGACACGTACATGCGGCACTACTTAGAATAACAAAATCGAATGCACACAGATGAAAAAGATGCGAAAAAAGAAAAACTTAAATAAACGAACGAAACAAAGATGACAAATTGATCGATTGACAAAATGTAACGGTGACGCTGATGCTGGTAACGGTAAATCAACGCGTGTCAAGTGCGCGGCGCACTGTGTAGCCTTTGCGCAAACATATCGTATGTTTAAATTTCACAGTGCATTTCAGAATAACGGAGAACGCGACGTACGACAAATGCGTATTTTGCGGATTTTCGTGTTTTTTAGGCTGGCAACTTTAACGCAATCTTGTTGTTGCTGCTTCCCTCTCCTAGTGTGCCTTGATGATGATTTATGTTTGTTGTTGTGCTCGATTAGCAGCTGATGCTTCTTGTTAAGCCACAGTCTGTGCTGCAAACAGAAAGACAGAGAGAGAGAGAGAAAGACGAATATTAGTTGAGCGCCTTAATACATGATTTCAAATTGACAAGCCCAACGACCAATAAGACCATCTCTTTATTATATATATATACACATTATATCCGATGGCCTTCATCAATAACTAAATAGATAGATAGACATGCTCTGAACATAAATCACAGCAGTAAACAACGTGAAATATATGTATATTAATTTGCCTTAAGCCAGCCAATAAACAATAGACGTATAACATTTCTGTTGACCATGCTAGTCGATAAATAACAATTGTTGTGTTGGTGTTAATAGACTAAGCGAAATAATACCACTTAAGAAGCTTGCATCAAGTAATTTGACAACACCTTAAAGTTTAAAAGATGTTAGCAGTTTCGGATAATCATGGTAAAAAAAAGTGTTTTATGCATGAACTAATCATTTGATTGTTTAAATTATAGGTATTTGATATAGTGCTCCGGTTCGGCACAGAAATATTCGACTGACGGACCGGCACAGGAACATGGCTGTATTGAATCGGCTTAAAATCCTCATCAGAACAATGCGTTATAACCTTCACATCTAAATTATGATAATCTTTGCATTAACTTTTTCAAGTACTCTATAATGTTTCCTTTTCATGAAACCAATTTAGAGTCCACGTTTCTATCGTGAACTATTATTTATCAACTACCAAATTAAAACTAACTTTTATGGTTACTTTTTTTTAGTCTTCTCAAATAAAAATTGAACCAACTTCGCAATTAATCACTCCCAGAAATGTAATAATTTTTTTAAATTTTAGTTTATGAAGCATAAATATTTTTTTGAATTCAAGTTTTTATGTTAAATTATTATGGTTTTTTTTTATTTACAGCTAAAAGTCTAATTTTAGTTTAAAAAACTAGTTAACTCATAAATAATTATATTTACAAACTTTCAATATATGATATTATTATACATTAATATTGACGATAACAATTTAACTAAAATTAGTTTTTATCATTTTGCTTTGTTATACTTCACATTCCATTTAATTTAATATTTTGAATCTTAAATGATTAATCCGAACCTAAAAGAATTCGATTACAACTGACTTGGACTGAAGTCAACTGTCCTAGTTAGGCATTATGTCGATTAGCTATTAACAGCAAGTCATTTCGTTTGTTTACACATTTGGACCGAATTTATTTTTATTATGTATGCCCGGAGCACAGAGAAAGTTGCCACAACTCTTAAACAAAGGCCAGTTCAACTGATTTTGTGTGCAGTTATCAATGAGAGCGAGAGGCTGCTTGAAAACACACTCAACGTATTTGTTTTGGCTGGCTGAATAAACGTCTGGAGCCGTGACAAGTTCAATGCTCGATAGCAATTGTATTTTATGAAATACTCATAGTATATAATAATTTATATATTGTTTATTTCCTAATGTAGAACACGAGACGCATTTTATTTTTGCTATGATTTGTGTTTAATTGCCTTTTCTAAACTATCCACAATGTGGCTTACCAAATGTCAATTAGCCTTTTGACGAGTTGATAAGCTACAAATACTAAAGCCACATGGTTAATTGAGTGTGGGGCAAAATTAACATTAAGTGTATTATCTTTATAATACGGTTTGGCAATAGAGCTTAACTTTAACTGATAAGTTGATTTCGCTCAAAAGTTCAGACACGAGCCTTTCAAATGTTGTGTAAGCACGAATTACAAAATGACTTACAAAATAATCAAGGCACTTTTCTTATCTGTCAACACTTGGTACTTGCTGTTTGATTTTTGAGGAAGTGTATATATGAACTATTTATATTTCACAAGATTGTCTATGGTATTAACCAGATAATAATATACTAAGACAAACTATAAAGATTATAGTACTTGTTGTTATACTTGGGTTATATCAATAGGCAATAAAGTAATACCTAATTATGCACAGATTGGGAAAATGAAATCAAATTTTCAATTCGATTTAGTTGGACTTTGAAACACTTTCAGTTCACGCGTAATCTTAGCATTGAATGCCTTAGCTGCTCCTTAATTTTTGTCAACTCAAACTTTAAATTAAAAGTTAAAAAATTATATTTTAAATTTAAAACACACTTAAAACACGGCGCGCTCAACGCCGACACAAAATAACAATTTTCAAGCCACATGGTTAAACATTTAATGGATTACAGTAAATATCTTTTGAAACGCGTCGAGAGGTTAACTTTTGGGCGAGTGCAGTCGCCGACAGTGCTGGGGCTCGTTGCCTGCCAGACTAGCAAATGAGCAAAAAGATTCGGTGACAAAAGCCTCGAAAGCCAGAAAACAGAAACAAATCGGAAAAGAACAAAAACAGTGCAGAACAGAACCCGAACAAAATGAAAACGACAACCGGAGCGATCTGGCATCAGTAATCGCGGCAATCGTTTGCTTTAATCTAATAAATTTCTTATCAGCAGCAGCAAACGTCGTGCATATGAGCGCTATGATTACTTACACACTACATATATATATATATATATATATATTTGAATTTATTTATATGTCTATACTTATCGTACTACTCGCCCCATATGTGTTAACTTCTCATACCCCTGGCAATGCCCATCAAGAAGGTAACCTTTTTATTTGGTTTTATCTTTTATTTGAATGCATATACAAATCAGGTTGGGTTGTAGATACTGTTATATGAGTGATAATGGAAGTAAGTGTTACTTGTATTCATCAGAATCAGTTGTTAATTTTATTTTGGGAATATTTAACATCGACGGCAACGAAACTTATATAATATTACCAAAATCCGAATCGATTTACTACCGGAATTAGAATGAACTAAGCCCATTTACCCCACATTTTTTTATTGTCGTTGTGGTTGTCGAATAATGTATATCGTAATGTATTCAAATATATTTATTTCGAATACTATAGACTTAAGGTATATTCAAGTCAAGCGAACTTTATATTTGTGCAACATAAAACATTTTTTTATGCTGTGCTTTTGTTGATTAATGACAAATTGTCATATAAATAATAAGGTTTACACAATAAACTAAAATATGTTTAAAAAATAAAATGCCCCATTTTTTAGACGGCAACCTTGGGGCTTATGAGAAAGGGAGAGAGAGACAGAGAGAGAAATGTAGTGTATGTGTATGTCCGACTAAAATATACCAGTTAGTCAGCCGTAAACATATATATATATATATATATATATATATATATATATATATATATTTGAATTTATTTATATGTCTATACTTATCGTACTACTCGCCCCATATGTGTTAACTTCTCATACCCCTGGCAATGCCCATCAAGAAGGTAACCTTTTTATTTGGTTTTATCTTTTATTTGAATGCATATACAAATCAGGTTGGGTTGTAGATACTGTTATATGAGTGATAATGGAAGTAAGTGTTACTTGTATTCATCAGAATCAGTTGTTAATTTTATTTTGGGAATATTTAACATCGACGGCAACGAAACTTATATAATATTACCAAAATCCGAATCGATTTACTACCGGAATTAGAATGAACTAAGCCCATTTACCCCACATTTTTTTATTGTCGTTGTGGTTGTCGAATAATGTATATCGTAATGTATTCAAATATATTTATTTCGAATACTATAGACTTAAGGTATATTCAAGTCAAGCGAACTTTATATTTGTGCAACATAAAACATTTTTTTATGCTGTGCTTTTGTTGATTAATGACAAATTGTCATATAAATAATAAGGTTTACACAATAAACTAAAATATGTTTAAAAAATAAAATGCCCCATTTTTTAGACGGCAACCTTGGGGCTTATGAGAAAGGGAGAGAGAGACAGAGAGAGAAATGTAGTGTATGTGTATGTCCGACTAAAATATACCAGTTAGTCAGCCGTAAACATAATAGTTCAATCTTGATTGATAGTAAAAGTAGCTGTCAAATAAAATGTGTCCGACTAATCTATAAAACAGACGTCAGTTAAATTATGAAATTTGAGATAAGCCCTTAATGAGTTATTTAAGGTTATATGATTTTGGAGTGATTAACCAAATATGTATGATAAGCACCAATAATTTTCATTGGTTTTAATTACCATGATAACAGCACAAAATCATTAGATGCTGACCTACACCAGTTATAGTTGCTTATTTTTAGTTTAAGGAGTCTTAAAACTTAATAATCAGGCCAACTTGGTAATAAACTTCTTGGCAATGTCATTCACTTTGTGGCGACATTCGCATTTACGTTTTATCATTTTTATTGGCCTTGCTCAAGATTCACTCAAAAAATTCCATTTTCAGAACGAGAATTAATATGTGCACAGACCTTTCAAGCGAAAAATCTAACAATCAAGCGAAAAGTTCTTAATAAGTATCAATTGTCATTAGACAAAAGCATTCGATTCAATTGCTTTCATTCAGTGCTTTGCAATTAGATTCTAATTGAATCAATTGCGATCTGATTTTGCTGACATGATTCGCTTTCTGATCTGTGTAATATAATCTGATGTCTGGAAATTAGAAGCTCTCAGATATTAAAAATTGTATTTAAAGTAAATCTTTACTACCGTTTTCTATTTAAACGTTTTGAATTACAAGCAAATAGTCTGCTCTTTATTTTTAGATATGTTTATTTATAATATATCATAATCATACCCATACATGCCAAAGCCGATATTTCGGAATTGATAAAACCATTTATCTTGCACAATTTTAAAGCTGAAGTGAAGAGGGAAGATTACTAGCTTTTATCTATTGTAATTTGAAAGGCCACCCTGTTCTTTGCTGCCTATTATCAGCTGGTATAACGTGTGGTATCAAAGTATTTCGCAATCGGTCCCGCACGACTGCAAATGTTTTTGTTCTAATATTAGAATCACTTGAAAGATTTGTACGTGAATATGTTCTTATATCATATATGATTTTCAGTAATTTATTTGAAGAAAAGTATTTCCAAGCTCAAAAGTAAGTTTTTACAATTTGTTTGCTCGATTTCATCATGTACCATCTGCTCAATAAAGACATGGGGGAAAATAGGTAAAGATAATAACAGCTTTAACAATTTTGCATTGTCTTACTTATTCTCAGCACACTTTTACCTGACTTTGATTAATCCAAATCACAATTCAGAAGTTTTATTTCAAAAGATTTTAAGCCCTGAACCCATTAAAAA
Organism: Drosophila fungiperda; assembly: GCA_035042345.1. Taxonomy (NCBI): domain Eukaryota; kingdom Metazoa; phylum Arthropoda; class Insecta; order Diptera; family Drosophilidae; genus Drosophila; species Drosophila fungiperda. Next base: position 3,465,228 of record JAWNLM010000216.1, read on the forward strand.
TGGTTAAAAGGGTATATTGGTTTTGTACATATATATATATATATATATATATATATATATATGAAAATGCCTTTTTCAGAATGAAGCATCTCCGACCCCATAAAGCAAATATATTCTTGATCAGGACCAACAGCCGGGTCGATAAAGCCATGTCTCAAATTATGTTAATGGATTCCTAGCTACGCTGAAGCTAAAATTCGGATTCGTTGTTATGATTCGATTCCTTTTTAAAAATGCAATTTGCGGATTGTCTAACCCCAAGTAACTTGGCTTAACTAGAAAGCAACAATGTATTACAATTACTGTAATTATAGTATAATTATATACCACATCACTAACATTATACTTGAGTTAACTGATAATTAAATGTGTCAAGTTAAAAGTTTAACGAGAACTACATGCTAGCGGACTATCGGCAGAAATGTGTAATAGATTAAAATATTGTTTATATTTTAATTGGCATATGGCTTAAGCACTGTGATATTTGAGGATTTATTAAAAAGTAAGTACCAGAATAAAAACAACACCAATTAAATCAAAGTAAATATTTGTTCAAATCAAGCCTTGTCCAAATTGTTTACTATTATACAGGAGGTAAATTTAGATAGCGATTTATTCAATTTATTCAATCAACACCGGAGTAGCTAAAATAATAATTCAGTTTGGGAAACTACAAATTTTTGTTAATTAAATATTAATACCAGGAGTATTTGTGTTAAAAACATTAATATGTATTGTTAAAATGTCCGAGAAACACGAATCAAGCTTTTCATCGATTTATTATATTTATTTATTACTCGAGTTAATCCAACAGAATTTGACGATATGGACATAGGTTTGTTCATTTTATCTGTTCCTCTCTCAATATCTCTGTTTGTTTTAAATGCTCTTTTTATATTATTATTTAGAAGTTGTTTTTTGAAATTGGCTAAATTTTGTAGTTTTTTTATATGGGATTTTCTTAAATTTCACGGCTTTATTGAAGTTGACAGTCAACCAAATTAGTGATAAACTTATAAACCTTATAAAACAGTGTAGAAATATGTGTGTGTGACTGGCAAACAAGTGACTGGCAAAACAGTTGTCACTGTAGCAAAGTCAAATGCTGACACCACACCAATGTAGACACTCAATCCCACACATACAAAGCCCAGCAGCAGCGTGCTTTGATGTTATTTATTCGCAGCTGCGTTGTGCAGCACTGACACATAGCAACAATAAAGTGCAGGAGACACTTTTGTATGCTTGTATCCCTAAAATGCAATCTTGCATTTGTACACTTTTTGTATTTTTTTCTTTGTTAACACAGAAATGAGAAATAGAATTTGGGAAAGAGAGAGAGAGAGAGCTAGAGAATGAGAGAGCGAGAGAACTGAAGGGAGCAAAAGCGCACGATGTGTTTTCTAAAGGATAATTTATGCTTTTGCCTTAAACTTGACAAAGTTTTGTGGCACGTTCACATGGAAAAGGCGGCTAATATTGATTTTTTTTTTTTTAAATGTTTGTGTGTGTGTATGTTTGTTTGTGAATTGCCTTTAAGATTTTTCTTCATGTCTTCATAGATAAAAAAAAAAACAATAAAAAAAAAACAGAAGTAATACTCAATATGAGAAAAACCCGTATCAGCTTCAAGGATTATATTTGATATGCTGTTCATGAGGTAATCGCATGTTGACGTGAAACACAAGAGAGTATTTTATGATTTATATGGATTTTTTTTTTATATTTTTGTAGTTTCCATTTACAATTCAAGCAAGCAAATATTATTTATTTGAACTGAAAGTTGAAGGTCGTCGAAAATCTAAGGGCGGCATTTGATTTGCATTTGCACGCAAATCGTTAGGCAAGTGCAAAGGTTAAAATTTAATATGCAATTAGCTTAAATGCAAATGCGCAAAACTCAGATAGAAATCTCAGATAGAAATCATAACTTGTCATTTGTCAATTAACTCGTCTGCGGACCCTACAAAGTGTGAATATTAGTTTGAATATATTAATATCAATAGAGTTTCAGTTAAAATAAATAAATTGCACCTATACTTAATTTATTAAGTTCACTAATAGACTCTAGCTACTGAAATAGAAATGTGTTGTTCAGTAATGAATTAATTATATCGGTATCAGTTTTAATTAATTCTCCCATATTCATATGATAGAGACTCAGTATTGTTTTCAATTAAAAAAAAAATGTTCGTGCAAAGTCTATGAAGTAGCAAATTAAAATTGTAAATGCATCGAAATTGAAAAGTATTTGCGAATATGTTAATAAATCAACAATATGTCAATTTCAAAACAGCATTAAAATATTACCAATTCATTTGATTTAATTTCTCACAGTTTTTTTTATTATAAAAAGCTTTAACTGATGCGGAGTGGGAACGGAATTTTTAACGGTAGTGTAAAACATAAAAAAAACTGGCAAGGTCACATTTAATTAAAATTATTTCATGCGCTGGCAGTTTTATAGCGGCTAACACAAACAAGGCGAGACAACTATCTGTAGATAATCGTTAGGGGTAGACAATCAAGGCAACAAAGACCAAACACCAAGGACCAAGGACTTGGCAAACCAAGCGGCAAGGACAAGTGGCATATGATGTAATTAGAGAAAAAATTCAACACGCAGTCTGGAAAATATGTATATTTAAAAAATTGTTGGGATTAGAAATGGGCAAGAACATTTCTTACCAATTTTAAGGGGAATTTCGCAGTAATATTCCTTTCTAGTTTTGTAGCTCTAAAATTGCCTATGATATTAACAACTGAGAATTTTGGAGCGGAAGTGGGGGTGGTCGAAAAAAGTTATTAGAGAAGATTCCTAGTCATCCTTTCAAGTTGGCCAACTATTGCTCTTAGATTTCGCGAAATATTAGTATTTATCGTATTTGGTAGCGGAAGAACTTGTCGTTCAAATTTTTAAAAGGTGTTACTAGCAATATACCATTTAAATATGGTGAATGTCGGCTGTGGGCGTGCTCTAAAAAGGTATATTCCTATCTTTGAAAGAGCTTGCCAACAAGGTAATCTTCGAAGGTGTTAACTCTGTGTTTAAAGTTGTGCGAAATATGCGGCATTTCTATATCTCTAAGAGTATAAAAATAGCATGCTGAAATAAATAAAAAAAAATACAATTTACTAATCATTTTTTTTATAGCAAAATAATGAAACACGCCGACAATCATAAAATGTATATATTCTTGATTAGGATCGAGAGCTGAGTTTATATAGATATGTCCGTCCGTCCGTTTGTCCGTCTTTCAGAGACTTAAAATGCTACAAACTTCAATAATTAATTTTAAACGCAGAGCCTTCAATTATATTGTACCTCTTGGTTTATTACTGATCAACTGTACGAATTTCATTAAGAAGAGGACACTCAGATGCAACAAAGCATTTATATATTGATCTTATTACTATCAGCAGTCACAATAATTTTCTATATACATATGAACAAGTTTGTAGCAAGTCGGTGATTTCCATTTGGGATTGTGAATAAAAACTTGCATTGTCTTTTCTTTTACCCTTCCGATCATATGAAATGGGAGCACTCCCACATATTTGACTTTTCAATACATTTAAAAGGGCAATTTGGGTTCAATTGTTTAGATTTGAATGTTAACTTTAATAGTAATAATAATGTGCAAGAAAGAGATTTTATTTAATTCTAATTTTCATAACAATTAGTGCACATTGGAAAATGGTGCAATAATTTTTGGGTTTGTTAAATTTCTTCATAAACTTTTTTAAAGAAGTTGAAATATATAAATACAATTTTTATCCTTTCTTTTTCCCTTTTATTTTTAAAACCTAACCCTAAATTTACAAATGTTAAAAAGTGGTACTATTTTTTTCGCAGCTGTATTTATATATTTAACAAAACTAAATACCGATATTTGAAGGATATCGCAAATAATCCACCAATTGTGAAATATATTCAGTTTGATCGATTTGCAAATTTTGACGTTATCTTAGCAGCTGAGATAAACACTTTGTCGGACGCAGTCATTCTAAATTTAAGGATAACAAAAAAGAGGCAATTATACGGAGTAAACAAAGAACTAAAAAAATTTTCGCATTCAAGCTAAGCGCATCTATATATATTTTAATAATGATCATGTGACGAGAAATTCTAAACTATTATCTTTTTTGCTTGTCGCGTCGCTTAATTGATCCACTTACTTGAAGAAAATATTTCCGCTAGCGATAAAATTTATTGAGTGCAGCAAAACAAAGAAACAAATGAGAAACTCGATGAGTTGTTAGAAGTTTGTTTTGTGTTCTTTAAGTTCTTCTTTGCTTGTGTTGAGCAACCAACGCGGCTTGAAATCAAAACATGACTGACTGACGCGATGCGGCTTCGACACTCTGAGCCACACTCGTGATTGAGATAAGTGTTATATATATGTATATATGCATACACAACTTGTACACTCACCCTCTCGATTCTGTATACCCTTGCATAGGTCTCGCTCATGCAATCTAATATCTCTCTCTGCGTCTCTTTTTGTTTGCTTTTGTCGCATTAAATGCGTATGTCTTTAATTTTTTAAATGCCTTTTAGCATTTTCAACCACTAACAATATTTGCTTTCCCTTTGCCAGTGGAAATTTACCAGCTGACTGAGTTATATACATAGCTATGCTCTCATATTTCATTTGTGCATGTGTGCGTGCGCAGTTTAAAACAACACTCTCAGCTATATGAACATGTTGTGTGTGTGTATGCTTGTGTGTGTCCATACACTTACTTAAAAATGACACAATCATTTCTAACGTCCCTATGCAAGTGGCAATAAGTCCATAAGTCCACAGCGCATTAGAGTAGCGAAATAGGCAGTACTTAATGCCCTTTATTCTTAACATAATAAAATTACGTTCTTAAATCATTTTGATACACATCTTATACAGAAAAAATATTTCAAATTAATAAGATTTAAAATTATGTAAAATAAATACAATTTAAGAAAGACATTAAAATGACTAAGTGATTTGCAGTGGATATGTACATTTCACGCTTATTTTGTATGTTCTATATTTAGATTTAGGTAAATTGGTTCAGCTTTTCAGTTAGTGAAATGAAATGAAAAATGTATAGATAAAAAACTAATTTAAATGATGTGTATTTTTATCTGACTTAAATCTCCATAATTTTAATAAAAACAAAAAGAAGAGCTATAATATCAGAAGGGAGCACAATTTATAATCTAATATAATTATAATAATTTTCTTTAAGCGAATTTTTAGATGCCTTAACGTTTTATGAAAATATCTCATTGTCTAATAATTTAATAATCGCCATTATTAACAATTTTAGGCATGTCAGTGTTTGTCAGATACAAAGTAAAATGGGAGATATATTGTAAGAGATAAATTAACAGATTATTGAAATCTTAAGAACTGGTCAGGTGTTCTTACAAGACATTGTGGTAACACTTGCTTAACAAAACAGTCAATGATTTGTAAGGTTTTAAACCTACTAAAACCTATTCATAGGGTTAAATAAACCATATGGTTTGCCGTTTATTTATGACTGGGTTTTAAGATAAATTGGATTTAAGAGGTATAGTTATTCTTGCTTATCTTAACTTGTAAACCAGATGTGCACGGCAAGTTGTCGAGTTTCACAAAGTTGACATTTGGAGTGCATGCAAATGAGAATTTGCACTTTGTTCGCTACACACGTTTAATAGCAACAACAGCAAAATCATACACAGTAGCTTATGCAAATGGGTATGCGAAGAGCACGTGGCTCGAACCCTCAAATCCAACCCTAAACAAAGTGTAAATCTGTGTGCGTGTGTCCTTCAGCAACGAAATACTGAAGTTAAAAGTTTAAGGCAGTAATTCAAAGATTGCATGTTCAACTCATTATTATACGAAATTTGCGAAGTTTCCTCAATGTAGTTTCATATGCGTGTGCATATATATTATAATATTTAATTGTATAATAAAAATGACGTTTGCAATAATAATATTTGATTTGTTTTAACATTTATAATTATAATGGACTTTAAATAGCTACTAATTACACAAGTGATATTTACTTACTTTACTTAATGAACTAAATAAATACACAAATTAAACAATAGTTTTAAAAATAATAATTATATTTATAATTAAAGCTACAAATTAAATAATATACACTTATAAATTAATTTTTAAATTAATAATGCACAATGAAAAAAATTAAATAAAAGAAAGTATTTAATTAATCTGGGGCTATTAAAATGTAAAATGGACAAACAATTATAGCAGCTATTTTGGAAACCCAGTAAAAACCAATTAGTGCCATGTGACCAATATGCAAATTATCAAATGGCACAGAACTAAGCTGCGTAATATCACTAATATCACAGATAAAGCATTCTATATATGCTTAGTGGTATTATCATTATTATTATGCAGTATTTAGTTGGTATTTAAGAGCGTGTAGATTTAGTGTCAACGCATTTGCGTAAAACGATGACGCATTTAACCAAAGATAAGACATGCTGCAAACTAACCGCTATACTTTTAAATTAAAGATAATATAAAACGTGTTTTGTTTGCCATCAGCAGTTCAATGACTGCGAAATTGTATCTTTGCATTTAATTAGTGCATACCCCGCTGTGATTTTAGCTGCATAATATATGCTAATCTATATGCTGTTGCTAAATTTCTCTGCACGGACTTAAAGACAAATTAAAATCATATTAAAGACTTGTCTCGAGGTCATTCAATTTCACCTACACCATCATTATCTCGATCAAATGACATTAAAATGCGTCTCACGTCTCAGCTGCGGCAAACCGGTTGTGGAAATATTTTATGTTATTGATTTTATGTATTAATACCATGAACCTACATTAAAAGTGGGTATAACGAGTATACTTTTTTTGTGGAAAGGTATGTGACAAACAAAAGAAAGCACATCCGATGCCATAAAGCATATATATCCTATATATATTCTATAAGAGTTAAAGCTTCAAATTTTGAGGATAGGTTACCGGCGTACTACGAGCTCATAAATTGCTCTTAATTTTATTGATAGATCTCGCGAATATTGATAAATATTCATGCAAAACATAATAAATAACATTCTTTAACATATTATTTATTAACTGCACAAATTTCATTAAAATTTCGGATAAGAAATCGTATTCTCTTACAATATAATATATTTAAAAGCTAGGTGCAGGGTATATCCTAATCAGGCTCACTCGGCTATAGCATTTTAACTTGTTTCGTTTCTCTATTATGCATGTGTGTGTGTACGCTCGAGTGTATGCACGTAGGCTTGTGTGTATTGATAGCAGTGTATTCACAAACACTGTAATCAGCTGTTTGTGTCTTAACAATGACACACATTTTGACTACTGGAGTTCACATACTCTTTTTTGAAGATATGTTAAAGTTATGGTGTGAATTATGTTACGTAATTATTGAAAGAATTGGCGAAGTCATCATTTTAATATCAATGCATGAATATATTATTTGTTGTGTACTTAAGGAAAAAGAAATAATTAAATTTAAGTGATTAAGTCGATTATTTAAAAGAATAGTTAACTGAAAGGGTATTCCATTTTCGACACGCTAGAATGTAGCGGTTTTTTTTATCAGCTGTGCAGTTATTTACAGTTTTTTTTCGTTTTTTCTTGAATAAATGGCAACGATATTATAATAATATGTAAATATGCTGATTTCACTTGCAAGTATTTCAGCTGTTTTCTAAAACCAGTATGTCTTCATAACAGTTTTAATCTTAATGCTGTTGCTTGAAAACTTGATGAAAACTTGTTCTCAGAACTTGAAGCCAGTTTCAATAATTGGCTTCCAAGTGCATTGCGCCATAGAAGTGCAAAGACTTAGGCCAAGGACAACGAGAAACAGTAACTGGAGAATGGTTTTCGATTACAATAAATCAAATTTACAAATAGACAAAAGAACCAAAAACAAAAAAAAAACACATGAAACCATGAAAGTGCCTGTAACGATATATATTAAAACCATCAGACATATATATCAACATCATTCTATCCATATATGTATATATCTTATAGCATATATATATTTATGTGAGTGTGCCAAATGGAGCACTTGACACTGAGCTGGGTGAGATCAGCGGAGGGTGTTCTCCAGACAAAAACAATAAAACTCAAATATTCCGCTTAAGATGAACGACAAAATGGCGGCGATTGTGTTGACTTATGTAAGTTTGAGTGTGTGAGTATGTGTGTGCCTGAAACTGTGCTATGCGGTTTCCTATTGCTGACTTGGGCTTATGCAAATAGCCTGACACAAAGCATTACAGAAAAACTCAGTTTTACATGCAGACTCTTTGCCGCGACCAAGTTTGAATACATTATCATTGTGCCCAAGGCTGAAATTTAATGGGACAGACTTAACGGCTTTATTAATTTCGATTGCTTAATTTTGTAAATTAATTAATTAAATTACTTTTACCTAAAAAAAAGCTCTGAACATTGTGATTACAAAATATAAAAAACTTAAATATCTTAGAGTCGCTGACAGCAATTTTGTGAGCTGGTTGATAATGAGAACCAATATACATAACTAAAAAGATTTTACTTCATGGCTTTCTTTATTTGTAAATATGTATATTACAAATTCATAAGTGTTCTATATTAACTCGACTATTGATATGTATATATATACTTTAATACTAATTTAAAATGAATATTATTCAAATTTATTATTTATAAATAATATTTAAATAATTCTTTTTTATATATTTCATTTTTCTTTGTCGACATTATATATATATATATATATATAAATTAATTCGTATGCACTGTTTTTATTGCCTCATATATGCCAACTTCAATGCGATAAATATATGATATTATAAGGAAGTCATAAACTGGTTGTTTATCTATAAAAAAGGGAATTTCTATATGAATGTTTCGTAAAAATTTTACCTTATCAGAAAGCGCAATTCTTTTATTTTTTCATATTTCTCTTCAAGCTTTACAAAACCGATGACAAGTAATAACATATATATAACTTTATGGAAGCATAAGCGAAAAGTTTGGACAGTTTTTAAAAAAATTCGCATTTTGCGTACTTATTTTATAAGAGAAAATAAGGCAATGACGCAAAATATTGTATTTTTGAGTATATTTTGCTTACGTACCTAAATAAAAAAACTAAAAATAGAAAGCAGCTGACGAAAGACAAAATAATAACAAATGAGGCGAATGGGTCAACAAGCGTTAATCATGCCATGTGTCTATAATATGTAAAAGTTCAATTACACACATTCGCATATATTTGATGTGGTATCTCTGCACAAGCTCCCATAATTATTTATATATATTTGGATATGTATTTGTGTATATATTTTTAAAACACGGTCAATTTGGCTTCCGATAACTTTCGATCATAGTCTATATTGTATGCATATGCATATTTGGACCAAGAATTATCGTAAAAATACTTGGGATTTTTAATAAACTCACCTGTCCTTAGTCAAGTATAATTTATTTATCCAAGTGGATATCGCAATCGTTAATTGATGATTATCTAAATTACAACCAATTTCTTCTTTTTTCACTTTGTTAAATTAAACAGTTTACATTTTGAGTCAAATGACGATTTTTTTTATTTTTATTGACGTCCACTTTTGTAGTTCTCTCTTTATTTTGTTTACAGTTAGCACAGTGGGCCCAAGCCGACAAACAATGGTGATATATTATAGCTCAGTAGAGTTTGCTTCGAGTTTTTTTTATTATTTATTTTTATTGATTGCGCACAAGTTGCACAACAATTTCTTAAAAAAAATTATTGTCAGCGTTATGCTACCCGATTGAGTTATGTAAATGTACACAGTAAATTTGTTGGTCTATATTAAATAATCACACCCAGAGTTCGTGTCACAAAGTAGCATTCAATAGAATTTATTTTCGTTTTGTTTAATTCACTTTTCCTTTGTGCTCTGATTTTTGTTTTGGAACAGTCGAAAGAATTCAGTCAACCAATGTGCGGCAGTTTCGATTTTTCTGCACAATACGTAAATATGTGGACGGCAGAGGTTGAGGAGTGCGAGTAGGTAGATAATTACAGCACCGCCCAGCAACGCAAGTTCACCGAGAAGCAGAAGTAGAGTACTATTTGGCGGTTGAAATAAACAAATGCACCCACTAATACTCATACACACGCTTTTGCACACACACACATCCACTTGCTTTAGAAAGGGGAAGAGAGAGAGAGAGAAATACGGCAGGCAGGAAGGCAGGCGAGCGCACGCACTTAGAATATATATATACTTCACATCCAAATATTGGAAGGGAAATCAAATCAGTAGATTCTTGTTTTATTTATTATTTAGCAAGTCCACACGAAAGCAAATGAGACAGAATTTTTACGAATTTGTTGTTGATTTGAAAATTTAAATCTGATTTTTTTCCGCACGCACAACCGTTCAGTTTCACAACTATTAACAGTAATGAGAAATACGATTTTTGATCAATGTTGTGCTCAAATGTGGCTGTTAACATGCTGTTCAGCACGAAAGAGCTACGCTCAAAGAGTGGTTACTACTGTTAGAAAGTCAGTGGTGTAGGGCAGAGAATTTTGGGGTTTGTATCATAAAGCAATCATTACTAATGCTGCCAATTAAATCAATTACACTTATTTATATTATTAAAAATAAAGTATGCTTAATTTTCAAATGATGTTAATTTTACACTTGTTATGGCATTCGTGGCTAATCAAATATGTTGGGTTGGTAACGCCACTGCACATTTCGCTCAGAACATTTTTAACAGACTCGCTAACTTAACAGCTTATGTCCAGTGTGTACACACACCTAAAAGTTAGTTATCGATTGCGCGCAAGTTTAAAATTACATTTTTGTGAAATTTTTTGCTTATTTAGTTTTGTTGCACTTCATTTACATTTAACAATTGTCGTTTGTCTTACTTGATAACATGACTATTGTGAGAAACACGTATAGGCTGTAGTCAACACGATGAGACGACGTTTAGAATCGAACTGTTTGCTCTGATGAGCATTTCTTTATTTTATACAAAAATCTTAAACCTAAATACATATGAAGCCGCTTGTAAGGCGACCGCATGTTATGTTTATTTATAATAACGGAGTCGCTTGTAGGGCGACTCCATGTGATGTTTATTCTTAAACTAGCTGAGCTTTGCAGCGTTTGTCGGGCGACTCCATGTGAGGTTTATTCTTCCAAGAATGTGATGTTTATACTTAACAGCTGAGCTTTAAGTGCAGCCATTTGAAAGTCGTCTCTGTATGACATTTTGCCATTAACAATTAGCTGAGCTTTGCAGCGTCTCATGTTTATACTTGAACATAAACAATAATTATTTAAGTGAAGTGATGTGATAATTATATTTTATAATACGGTTTCCTGGAATTTTAAATTCATCTTTTATGAGAAAGAGGTTTTCAAGTTTCATAAGAGCCCCTTTCAAGTTGTTTTACTGTGGCGTATGCAAATAAACATCGCAATTAATTTAGTTTTAGTTTTTAACAATAAGGTATATAAGGGGCTGAGGTGCTCAGATATCCTTTAATATAGAAAACAATTCAAGTACAGTTAACAGAAAGATCATGACTTCCTAGTGGGCAAAATTCTGGGAATTGTGTGTCACAGGAATCTGCAATTCCCGCGACTTCATCGCTTTTCTTTGCCTGCTGAACTTTGGGAGCGGCGTTCTCATTGACATTCACCCAAATCCTGCCGGCAGTGGTTGCCGCTGTGGGTGCTCTGCAGTGTATTTTGGTAAAAATTATCTACTTATCTCTACGAAAACAATTTCTTGGTATTCAAAACACAAACTTAATTAAATTATTATAACACCCTCTGCAAGAGTATAAAAACTATTTTGTGGATTTCGACAACTCTAATTTTTAGGCTTTGGACCTAAAATACATTTTCCAAAATATTTCGGTTCGTGCTTAAAGTACTTGTCAATTATGACTCGAATCTCGTCGACTGTTACAGCCAGAGCACGTGCCCGATATTTTCTATAGTCCTGCGGTGAGACTCTCACAGTAAAGTAATCCAAGCCAGTTTCACCAGGGGGAATTGGCCAGTCGACCAGTTGCAGCACTCCCAGCTTTGCCTCAAGCAGCATTTCCTCATCCAATTTGTCGGCCATATCTTTTAGCCACTCGTAACAACTGTCAAATACTTGCAGTGTTTTCGTAGAATTTGGATCGCGATAGCTGTGGAATGTGAAGAGGCCATCATAGCCGATACTGGCATTCGTGCCATAGGCTCCATTCTGCTCACGCACCACTGGCCACAGATACTTGGCCGTCAAAAGCTTGGCCAGAACACGCAATCCGGGGTGATCCTCATGCAAATAGGGAACGGCATAGAAAGATTTCGAGCAGTAGCTGAGAGCTATATTCATATCATAATGTTGAGAGCTCGGCGTTAGCAAATGCAAATCCGTTTTGTTTTTCAACTTCTCGGGGCAGGGCAGCCTGTCCAGGAATCTCCTGTAGTGCTCCAGGACAAGTGGTTGTTGGGCCTCCGAACTATTAATGGCAACACGCATGTTGGCCTTGTTGAATACCCTCGAGCCAATGGTACACAACTTGTCGCGAATCTCTGCGATGCTATGTTCTTTTATATAGTTTTTCATGAAGTCGATGTGATCGACACCTAATAAATGGGACTTTAATTTGGCAGCATCGGTGACCAAGGCTGCGGCACCCATCATGGCACACAAGTGTCCAGAAACTAGAATTCCCATTGATAATTTCGAAATGTAGTTCTTGATGAGCATCGTAAGACGATCCGTATCTACGATCCTAAAGTTAAGCATCAACTCATCGCACAGTGCAAGCATATCGGGAACATTCTTGTCGAGGGCATAAGTCGACATCAGTATACCCATTCGATATTGCTTGTAGTCCCTGACATTTTCGACAACCTTAGCCTTGAAATCAATTCCGGAAGTCTTCGAACGAACCAGCTGGTCAAAATCTCGAAAGTTATGCTTGACTGTGCCACAATTCTGAATAATGTCACAGAATAGTGGTATGAGCACTACATCATCTTGACTGAGGCCAGTCGTATTCAAATAGGAATAAAAATAGGTTATTCCATTGGTGGGCACCTTACAAAGCTGTGTGGGAACACCTTGAATCAGCTCATCCATTATTTCGGGAATTTTCAATGGTTCTTGCACATCTTTCAGCGTAAGACATGGCAAACAATCAACATTTTCGACAAAATTTTGTAACGCTTTTAATTTAAGGCCATTCTGATAAATCACTTCGAAATCATCGGATCCAAGGTTTTTAAGCTTTTGCTTGAGAACCTCTTGGGTTGCCTTTTGGAAATTCTGCTCGTACGATTCATCGGCCGACATGGTTATTGTTAGCTTGTGTGGGTTGTTGACAAAATATTTTTCAACTTTTTGCTGCAAATAGTGTTTGTTCTCTTTCAAACTAGATCGCAGCTTGGCAATGTTATCCATAACCCGCAGATTGGCCACAATATCACCGCCATGATTCCACAACGACATCGAGGCATAGAAGACGGTACAACCAAAGTCAGGACCCTGATGTTTTACCGCAAGTTCCATATTGTGCAGAACACTTTCCACATGATGGGGCTCAAAGCCTTCGTTAACGATTTTCTGTATAGTTTGCTCATATAACACATTAAATCTGGCAAAGTCTTTAACTTTTAGATCTTGGAGGCCAACAAGAAAATAAGTGTCTCGACATCTAGGAAAGAAGCCAGTGTTCTTATTAAAGCCTCCCGAGAAATTTGGTTCAATCAGGCCCTTGTAGAACGCCGAGTTGGGACCCCGGATCAACAGTTCCGTTAGAACGTTCATTTCAAAAGTACCCTGAACATCGGTTCTATCGCACATTAGCAACGCTATGGAAATTTGATTTTGCCTTTCTGGCGAACCGCCCAGAGTATCCAATCGACAGGGTACGTGAATCTGGCGGGGATCTGACCAGCGCGGATGGGGCGGTATATGACTGAAAGCAGTATCTATGGAACCCTTATTAGCGAAATATTCCTTATCAATATATTCTAGTGACTGCATTGGATCGAAGGAGCCGTAACAAAATATGCGACCATTGCTTGGATGAAAGTATTTGTTGTAGTACTGCACCAGATCGGAATGCTCTAAATTGGGGATTTCCAGCGGATCCCCGCCATTCATATAGTGGTATGCTGTATCTGGCAATATGCATTTTAAGAGGTCTCTTCGCAATATTCTCGCGTTATCCGAAAATATACCAATCATCTCGTTGTAGACGACACCTTTTATCACAAGTTCTGATTGCCGATCGTGGACATCCTTGTGCTCAATTCGCCAACCATCTTGAATGAAGTTCGAATAAGTGAGAAGCGGCCTGCAATATTATTTAAGTCTAGTAAAAGTCTGCGTAAAGAATACGTTTTGAATTCATAACTTACCCAAAAGCACTATCTAAATAGATGCGCTGCAGATTCCTAAAATCTACCTCATTCCTGGAAGCGCATATAAAGTTGGTAAGATCTGTCGTAGACATAGCATTCTGATTAGTTCCAACTGATCGATTAAGCATTTTGAGGAAGGGATCTCGAATTGGAAATTTCTTGGATCCGTCCATGGCAATATGCTCCAAAACGTGAGTCAGACCCGTGTTGTCAATGGGTGGTGTCCGAAAATGGATTGAAAACACATTGTTGGCATCATTGCGATCGATATACCAGAACTCCGTTCCTGTGCTCAGATGACGCAGAGTGTAAGACACTAGTTCAAATTCCGAGACACCCTCGATGCGCTGACACTGAAACCCATGGTATACCTGGCCCTCTTTACATTTGTAACCGGGATCCATTATTACATCTGGCATCGTAAGTTGAGGCACTACTTCTGACCTTAAGTTACGCTTAATAGATTGTGAGCAAAGCAGTCTTTTAAATGATGGCCGTACTGCCCTTATATGTTTTAGATGACGAAACATTTTAATGATCTAAAAGATTTTCAATTTTTTTGAATTTGTATAATGTAGAAAATTATGTATACAATTTATGTGGAGCGTCTAACAAAAAAGAAAATTTTAAAGCTGTATTTACTTTTTGACGTAAATCTCTTTATAATATACTGATCATTGGTTATATTTTCAAAAATTATCTGTCAATAATTAATTAAATCATTTGAATTTTAAATTGTGTTTTTTGTTACTTATATTATTGTTATATATAAGTATTTTAAGATTTCACAGTTGTAAGCATTATAGATAGTTTATAAATTCAAATAATGAATTGCTAAAAATCAGAAAGATTTCTAGTTTTCATTCAGATTTTCTACATAACTGAACAATAATCATATATTTATTGATTTATATTTATGATATTGATTTTATAGATTTCCTAGCCCCCTAATAGACGAAGCATTTCAATTTTAAATATCGATAAACTTGTAAAGCTAAAAGCAACAGTTTTAACATATTTATTTTTTTCCTGTTTATTTCCTGTTTACCCGACAATAATAATATTAACAATAAGAAATAAATTTGGGCATAATCCCATAATTCTTATTTAAAAGTGAAACTCGATAGAGTTCACGCGTCCAATCTGGTTCCCAGGCGGTCGCATTTAGTGCTGTCAATCAGTACTCGAATATATAATTTATTACCACCGGTTCATGACGGTTCAAGATATATAAGTGTATCACACCATCAGCGATTTGTTCGCACTTGTGGCTGGCAATCGGTGCTGCAAAGATTTGCGGTAAACAGACCCGTCTGTGGTGAAAATTATTTGGTACCGTATTACACAAATGTCGGATCAGCATGCTTTGCTCGTTGCCAAAATTGTGGCCATGGTGGTGCTGATTGTGGTGACAGTGATTTGCGGGAGTTTGCCCTACATGCTGGATCGCTGCCTCAAGTGGACCAAAAAGGATCCGGAGGAGACGCGCGCCTCGACAGTGGTGCGTTGTCTCCTCTACTTTGGCGGTGGTGTACTTGTCTGCACCACATTTGTCCACATGCTGCCGGAGGTGATTGAAGTGGTTGAGCACCTTCAGCAGTGTGGCATTTTAGCTGCTACACCTTTTGCCCTACCCGAAACGCTGCTCTGCACAGGTTTCTTTCTGATGTATGCTCTGGATGAGTTAATCCATTCGGTGATGCAACGTCAGCAGCAAAAACTGAGCCACAAGGAATCACTGGCCAGTAAAGCCTTTGCGCGGGGCCACAGTTTAAGGCACAGTGTTCTCATTACCATCACTCCCACACTCAAAGAAGAGCCAGTGAAATATTCGCCAGAGGATCAGGCTCAAAAAAATTGTGAATCTGGGCACAGTCACTTGCCGGTGGATGCCACCAGTGATGGCTCCTCGATGCGCGGCTTGGGCATTCTACTGGCACTGTCGCTGCACGAACTGTTCGAGGGCATGGCCATTGGACTTGAGGGCAGCGTTGGCACTGTTTGGTTTATGTTCGGCGCCGTCGCCGCTCACAAATTGGTGCTGGCCTTTTGTGTGGGCATGGAGCTTTTGGTATCTCGCACGCGGGCCACTCTGGCCATTATCTATATCGTAACGTTCTCAATTGTCACGCCGATTGGCATCGGTGTGGGCATTGCAATTAGCCAGCAGGCGGATGCGACCCAGCCGAGTGTTTACTCGGGGATACTGCAGGGCATTGCTTCGGGCACGTTGCTTTATGTGGTTTACTTTGAGATCCTAACACAGAATCACGCTGGCTGGCGTGCCTATCTTTCAGCACTGTTTGGCTTTGTCCTCATGTTTGGACTGCAAATACTTTGTAAGTATATACAAATAACAAAAAAGATGTGACTTTTACATTTGATTAATGTTCAAAAAGCCATGCACATTAATAATACTGACTTACGAATTTGTTAAATAACTTTACTTCCCTTATCTCTCCCACTATCTCTGACAGCTGACGAAGCGGAAGGTGCTGACAGCAATTCCTGTTCTTAGCTTTAAATAATAATATTATTAAATAGTTGTTCAAGTATGAACATGAGACGCTGCAAAGCTCAGCTAATTTTTAATGGCAAAATGTCATATAGAGACCACTTTCAAATGGCTGCACTTAAAGCTCAGCTGTTAAGTATAAACATCACATTCTTGGAAGAATAAACCTCTCATGGAGTCGCCCGACAAACGCTGCAAAGCTCAGCTAGTTTAAGAATAAACATCACATGGAGTCGCCCTACAAGCGACTCCGTTAATATAAATAAACATAATAAGCGGTCGCCTTACAAGCGGCTTCATATTTACTTAGAGCAAACAGTTCGAATTTAAACGTCGTCTTATGTGTTTCAAACAGTTTGTTTAATTATTAATTTATCTTGAGAGTATTATTATTTAAATGGTATAAGCTAATAAAATTATATCATATCATGGAGTGATAATATTAAAATAATATATATATGTGAAATATTGATATATATATATAAATATATATGTACTAATAAATATATATATGAATACTACATATATATATATATATATAATATAATTATTAAGATTTTAAATATATGACAGTTTATTTTTAGTGTAGTGTCAATATATTCAATTGATCCTGCTGTCTTTAATCTGACAGTCTGAAATTTCAACGGAGATAGCAGTTGAGCTAACGGGTCGTGTGACAACAATGCCAGAAGTATCGCTGTTGAAAATTCAGGTTGATATCTTCAAATTGCAAAGAGGCCTAAAATTTCATCAAAATATGTCTGTAGATAATTCTGGACTGATATCTCTTTGGTAAACAAGAATGAAATTGAATTCTATGAAAAAGATAGAAATGGCTATCGCACAAAAATACTTAAAAGTTATCAACCCATAATTCAGTAATGTCAGGGGGCTGTCCGACTGAAATTTCAATAAAAATAAAGCTTTTCTGTACTCATTTTAAAAGTTTTTATTACCTCTCGAATTTTGCGAATTTAATGCAACTATTTCAATAATATGTTTCACGAAGTTTATTTTAATTACTTTATTAATCCGTAATAGTTTACTGTAGAAATTATGATTTTTGCTTTAATATCATATATAATATTATTGTAATTGTATTTAAATATAATTTTAAAAGTAATTACTATGACTTGAGTGTTGAATTAATTGTTTATTGATTGATTTGATAAAATGTTTAAGTACATAATTGTGACGTGAAATTATATATTTATATTGATATTGATTAATTATGGAAGCAGCCAGAAAGTTGACTCATTAAACACGGTTCTCTCTCAAAGGTAAATGTAGTATATGTAAAAATATATAGTATGTAATATTTGCAATGTTCTGTCACCAGGGACTCTCGCACAATACTTGGGGCAGTATTAAGTCATTTCTTAAAGTCATCTAATTTAGACGATTCCATGATGATAGTTCGTTATTTAATGTGTGCATCATAATGTGTTGGTGTGCGTGTGTGTGCGTCTTATGTGTGTGTGTGTGTTCCTTTCGTTTTTAAATTAATTCATTTTCTCTCATCCTCTCTCTCTTGCTCGCACTCTCGCTCTCGCTTTCGCCCTCTCTCCCACTCCTTCTTCCAGTTTTTCATCCTCTGCACGCGGGCACGCCCTCGTTGTAGTAGTTGCAATATCGTAAGTTCCTCAGCAATTTCTAGTTAGGCATCAGCAGCTGATATAAATCCAGCAGCTTCCAAATTTGACCCACTTGGCCCCATCACGACTGCTTCGGATGCTGCACTGGTGGCGGTGGTGCCGGCTTGAAGCACTGCAGCAGGAACGCGGTGTAGACAACGAAGGCCACGGCCAGTGCTATCAGAGCGTACATGAATATATTCAGTTCCGGCTGGCGGAAACGATTCTTGCGCAGCCATTCGAGCACCTCATCCTCCGAGAGCAAATCGCCTGTAAGATATAAAGATGACCAGTTGAAAATTCATTTCCCAAATTGTTTTTCTTATTGTTTTTAAATAACTCAAATTTTCAAAAAGAAAACCTGACGTAAATTAAGAAAATTGACAAGAAACTGGAATCTCCAAAACACTTCTGTTCTTCTTGTGCACGTCACTTGCCAGGAAGCAAATTACGCCCTTTGGAAGTTACTCCTTAACTAGATTATTAGAGCTAGCAAACTAGGGACTGACCAAGATTGGCCTAATCTTTGATCTTGGGCTTACACGAGTTTTGGAGAAATCTGAGCTTGATTCCACGCGGTATGACACGCGTTCTAACCTAACCTAACCTAATTGTGATTTAACTCTTCGAAAACTTAAATTCCCATTAAAAATGAAAATAATCGATTTGTACTTACCTCTGTAGATGCTAGGAAAACGACGTCGGAAATATACCATGGCTGGCAGTTTGGTAACGCCCCATTTCTTTGCATAGCGCGAATCGGCCATTTTCACAAAGGTTATATCCAGATTATCGGTTTCGCTGTCAATATTCTCCAGTTTTTCCAACGACGCAACGCTGTCTGGCTGATTGTGTTCATCTAATAAAAATGCAGCAATCGTTTAGAAAATTATGTGCAGATGCAGTGTTTTCTTTGCTTACAAAAGAACACGGAAATAAATTCGTTTTCTTCGAGCAGCTTATCAAGCATTTTTCGATTGACCTCCTCGATTTCGTTTTTAATTTCGAATACATCCTGCGATGTTAGCCAGGTGATGACCTTATCATGCTGATGCATATCACCATCGTATAGCACAGGCACTTGTTTTCTACAATTCGATGGAAACACACATTATTTGAATGTTATCTTGAGCTTCACTCAAGGTTCAACTCACCGGAAATATACCAGAGAGGGTATATTGACCACTTCATATTTCTTGGCTGCCTCAACGCTGGTAATCTTAACAAAGTCAATGCCAAACATATCAGCCTCGCCATCGATTTCCTCAAGCTCCTCAAGAATTTCCTCGCATTCAGCACAATCATCATCATCTACAGACAGATGCTAATTGTAATATCCCAAAAATGTTAAATAAAATTGGTTCTACTTACAAAAGAATACCACCAACAAAGTAGATTCAGCCATTAGGCGATCCAACATGCGTTCGTTCACCTCCTCGATTTCATCGGCCAACTCACGATTATCATCGTCAATCAGCCACTCGAGCACAGATTGTTCATTCTGTAGATCACCCTCAAAGAGCAGTGGATTGCCATTGCTGGAATCAAAATATTCAGAATTATGTTACATTTTTTTAATTGTGCTTTGCACAAATACTACCGGAAGTAGACTAAGGCTGGGAAAGTTTTGATGGAATAACGTTTGGCCAGCTGAGGATCCTGGATTTTAACCATATGTATTCCAAAAACATCGCACTCATCATCAATCAGTTCCAGGCCCTCCAATATCTGATCACAGATATTACAGTTGATTTTGTCTGGCAATACACAAAATGAACATCTTAGATAAGTATTCAAATAATATTACACGACTATTAAGAATGTGAAGCATTGTGCTGTGTAGTAGATAAGTTAGATAAGTTATCGATAGGCACGCATAGAGAATAGTGGGTATAGAGAAAACGCCAAAACAAGAGGTATTCGCGCCCAAACTAAATTCTCTATTTGTTGCAACATTTTAGACGAAACTCAAAACGGAACCTAATTGAATGGGTCATTTAGTTTGGTCGATAATACGTTTAGAAGCCTGGTTTAGTAAAGAGTTGTGGAAGAGAACAGTATTTTTAGGCATAATTTTGATAGAAGTAGTTTATCTTGTTAGAGCTCGAGTCAAAAAACATGCGCATTAATCAACTGATATTGAAAAGTTGCCATTTGTGTGCACGAAATACGGAATACCTTGTTTTTGGATACGTTTTCTTTTACGTGAAATGTAGTTTTGTACGAATTGGCTGGATGAGTATTTGGAGGTAGTGGTCAGGTTGCTTTCTACAAGACTAGAGGGTGAGCAGAAACTTCGACAGTAAGCGGGTGGCTTGCCGGCTCTCTCAATCGGTACTATATGTGTACCGATTTATATATTTTTCATTTTTTTTTTTTTTTTTGTATTTTTTGTGTGACGGGAAATAAATATTGTTTTGATTGTTGGATTGGTGTGGTTGTGTTGTGGTGCAGAAAGATATTTGAGTTGTGGCCGTGCAGTGTTGGTAGAATGCCAAGGGATATAATTGATATTGTGTGATAATTATGCAAAATTGTTTTGACTCTGAGCGAGAATAACTTACAGAAATATACGGCTAAATATTGTGTTTCCTCGACCATAGTTTCAAGCATTTGACGTGTGATTAACTCAATGCGATCTTCAGTTTTCTGTGTTATAAGCCATTGTAGGACTTCCTCCTCCTCACTGAGTTCACCTGGAAAATATTTAAGAGTATTAAAAAGATGCTCCACTTTGCGATAGCAAAAAAATGAACATGATGCTCCAATTTGCGAAACAAAACATTAATTTATTTATTTTTTAAAACGGACACAATAGATCTATTGCTATTCAAAAGTAAATAGCTATTTTCAGACAAAAACATTTAATTTGTTTTGTATTATTTTAGAATTCATTTGCCGTACTAATAAATAAAGGGAGTAGTTTCACAAAATATTAGGGTTAACTCTTATCCCTCTATTATAACTTGGTACACAGAGCAATGACAAACATTCTTGAAACATTTTTGCTTGTGTTTTTTATGTCACAAGACAAGTTCAATAAACGCTGATATTAATTCTCATATCGGTTATAGACAGTTTTCTTACCTTCAAAAACATTTGGTATGCCACCCTCGAAGTAGACCAGTGCCGGATATTCGTGTACACCGTAGCCATCGGCGACGGAGAAGTCTCGTGTCTTGACAAATGTTATGCCATGTTTATCGCAGTCATCGTCAATATTCTCCAGTTCCTCGAGCACCTTAGTGCACTGCTCGCACCCATCGGCATCTAGGAGAGCAGTGATTGGGGGAATATGGGGAAATGCATATTATAACAAAGAGTGCACATCAAACATGTGTGGGGAAGTTGAAAAACACTACGAGCAAGCACTACACTTAGCACAACGTGGGGAACAGAGTGGAAACTTGTGTGTGTGTGTTGAGAAAGCATAATATATATAACATAGAACGTAGCACAACGCAGCAAATGTGAGACAGATTAACGCACAGCGAAACAGATAGACATATATATATGTATATTTAAAGAGAGAGAGAAAGAGAGAGACAGAAAAAACAGTGGGGGAAAAGTGTAATATAGAGTTCGGTGTTTTGGGGTTTTAGGGCTCTGAAGTTTTGAGGTGCGCTACATCATAATACCGGGTAAGACATTCTCATACATATGGAGGTGTATGTACATGTGTGTGCGTGTATATAGGTGTGAGTGTGTGTTTTGTTGTAGTTGTGGTTAAACATTATTGGGCTCATTCCATTTGTGGTGTCTATACAAAAGTTATTAAATTTGTCACGTGTTGCGCTACCATCATCATGTTTGCTGGCCATGGCATCCGTTGCTGCACCATCGCTACCACCAGCACTACCGGGCTCGCCGGCAGCTGCTGCTGCCTCAGGATCACTGCCAAAGGCTGCGGCCGCACTGGCGGTGCCGCCATCCTGTTGCTGCTGCTCGCGCTCCTTTTTCAGACGCGCCTTGCGCACCGCTTTTGAATTGCAAATATCACACTTCGTTTTGTTCCCTACGTTTTATTTTTTTTTTTTGTTGTTTTTAGTGCGATGTTACGTGTTGTTTTTTTTTTGTTTAAATTTTTTTTTTTAAATAGAAATATAAATGTTGTAAAAAGTCTTTTTGGTTAGATACAATTGAGCGTTGATAAAATATATAGTAGCTTAAAGTATAACGTTTTGATTGGTTACGATAAATCCCAATAAAATTCTGACTGCAAACTGTTTGCGCAAAAGAGTGAACATAAATCATATCGAGTACTTGAATTTTTTGAATAATGTTACAAGAGTTGTTTGGAAATGATACAGATAAGAGACAAGTTTCGAGGCGCTGCAAAGTATGCCACACACTTAGATAATAATTGTGTACTCGATATGAATTAAAGTCACCAAACCGATTGCAGCTGTGAAACGCTTGATAAACTTAACATATTTTCAAATCTTGTATTTGTTAATTAATTATCGAACGTTTTGGTATTTAATGAACTTACAGAAATACACAGCTATGGATCCAGACTCTTCAATTAAGTGAACCAGTTTTTCGCCTTCGAGATCTTCAATAACATCTCCACTTGGATCCTTTTGCGTAAGCAACCAAGATAGGATTTGTTCTTCCTCATAAAGATCACCTATAAACATAAATATTTATATAAATATTTTTTTTATATTCTTTTTACTACTAGTACATACCGGCATATATAACTGGCTCCTTAGATGTGGGCTTGAAAAAGACAATGGCTGGCAGTGCGAAGACACCATATTCCTTGGCCATTTGCTTATCATCGATCTTGACAAAGTCAATGCCCGCCTTATCCGCATCATCGTCAATGTGTTCCACCTCAGCCAGGACGCGAGGACACTGCTTGCACTCATCACTGTCTGTAAATATATATATTTATGTACTTGCTCGACTTGAACTTACTAATAATACTTACAGAATATCACCGCCACATAATCGGAATTTTTTCGTATTTTCTCAAACATCTTGCGATTAACCTGCTCAATATGATCGGTCATCTCCATGTTGGCGGGACTTGTTAGCCAGTCGAGAACTTCCTCCTCATCATCTATATCGCCATCGTAGTTTATGTATTTGCCCTTGCGGAAATAGGTTATACCAGGTGGATTTCTGAAGCCATATTTCTTAGCCATTAGCTTATCGTGCATTTTCACAATATAAATGCCATATTCGGTAGCCTCGTCGTCGATCAGTTCAATGTGGCGCAGCACACGCGGAGAGTCGGGATCATTTTCTTTATCTGTAAATATTTAGATAAGAATTTGCCAAAATGCTCCTTAAGATTGATTCGAGAAAAATCATGGAAACAGTTTTTGATCGATTTTTGCTTGTTGTTGGGCAGTTACAGTTTTTAGTGGGCTCACGTTTTCAGACTCTCATAAGTATCATATCGATTGAATTTGTTTTTTTTTAGATCTTTATACTTAATATACCTTACTTGTTGTGCATACTTACAGAAGACAACCGCTAAAAAGTCTTTCGTGCCTATATATTCAATTAGTTGATCTCGATTAATAAGCTCTATGCTTTCATCGGCCTTTTGCTCCAGTATCCAATTGAATACCTCATCGTTCCTATCCAAGTTACCTGCACACCAAATATAAAAATATTTTAGTAAAATAATGTTTAACATGTGATAATTCGTTTTCTTATTGGTGATCATTTTCAACATACCTGTCGGCTGCAGTTTGTCAATCAATCAATAGATTTTTCTTTTTAAGCTAAATTATTAAATGTTTGTTTTTTTTTAAATATATTTTTGACGGTTGTCATTACCGCAATAAGCTTGAAAACAAATTTGCGACATTTATTCAGGAAGTGGTAATTATTAGGAAACATTTGGCTGACATTGTTTTTAAAATGTATTGAACATTTTCTAGAATAATGCAAAATATCTAGTTTAACAAATTTTCATAGCTGAGAACAAGAACCGCTGACGATTATTGAAATCAATTTAATGCTTTCAACAAAAACAACCAAAACATTTAACATTTTATTCTTTTTTTTTCGTTTTTTTCTTTTGTGCGAACGCTTAATTATAGTCGAAACCTAATTTTGATGTGTTTTTTTTTTTATTTATTCATGTGAAATTTACAATTGATTCTTTGCGTTATTCAATATTACATAAATATTCATTTCAGTTATTACATATGTATATAATTATATAAATAGTTCATTTAAAAAGAGTTAATAAAACTTTAACAAATACATTGCTTGAGTTTTTCTTTTTATCTTTACAGCTGCTGTTCAACAACACATTTATTTTAAAATTCTTACAAAAACAATTGTGACTCTCAGTGAAAAAGGCTTACAAAATAAGCTAATGAAAATAAAATGTAATTCGATATTTTTCAAATATCGATAACAAATCGCCAACAGTGAGCTCAAAATGGCTCTCAGAAGTGAGCAAAAAAAACAATATGGCGAGCATTTTGCGAGGCCAGTTTGTGCAAATCCAATCAGAGATTTGACTGACAGCCATTCATAATATTAAGTATACAAACTGTATGGTATAATGAATATATTAGCGAGTTTTGTTATATTTTAATTATGCGCTTGCTTGCATGCTTGTGTTTTAATTTTAATTGCCACAACAACAGAGAAAATAAGTTTAGCTATATAAAATTAACAAGTATGCATGATCGGTATACAAGTACACACAGTTTACAGTTAGCTATGTAAATAGTATAGTTGCTTTTGTAGTTTGCTCTTCTCTTTAATCATTGTAAAAATGTTTAAAAAATATTTTGGTTTTTCTTTCGTTTTTATACTAGCTACATACATTAAGGTAAATTGTATATTGTAACAAAAAAAAGTAGTAAGTAGTATCAAAAAGTTTATGTTCAGTTATTGACGAAATTGTGTATGTATTGTTAATTACGAATTTGTTTTTTTAGCTAAATATATACCTAAAGATCTGAAGAGTTTGATATATATTTTGTTTGTTAATAGTAAGTTTTGTTTGTTGCAGTAATTGCTTTATATTTGAACAAAGTTTTGTTTGCGCAATTGAAATCCATTGACAAAATGCAACAAATTTTAGTTTAGTTTAGTTAAGTTTACAACTTTAGTTTTAGTTTTAGTTTTACAGACAGGTAGCCTCAAAAGTGAGTAGTCAAAAGTGCAAAAGTACCAAAAGTTACGATAAGTGAATTAGTGAATTGAAGTTTGAGTTGCGTGCCAGCATTACTTTCAATAATAAAAGTTAAAGTTTTTTTTTTTAGTAATGCTGGCCAGTTGATTTTCTACTTGCTATAACCGCTGCAGTACGTGTGGAACAAAGAGTAACAGTTCTTTTTTTGTTTCATTTGTGAGTTTTGAGTTTTCAAGAAATTCTCTATTAACATTTACATTTTGATCAGGTGTCGGCGAACGTATGAGTAATATTTAATATTAAAGTAACGCATTTCTCCTCCAAAACTAAACTCATTCTTTAGGATACACAGTGTAGTTTAAGTTTTAGTGTTACACAACCAGATAAGTTAAGTTACTGTTGTTGTTGTTGTCTTTTTGGATGCATGTTGCACTTACAAATTATGATAACGACAGTCAGAGACAAAATCACGCATTACAAATTTATGCTTACATAATTATTACCTGATTTTTCAAGATTTCTAAGGTTTTAAATATGTGCGTGTTTCACTTTAGTGCTGTCGCTTTGCTTATTATTTTTTTAACATTGTTCTTATTTTGTATTTGGTATTGTAATTTTTATTACGTTTGGCAAACATGACAACACTGCGTATGCGTGCTACTTTAGTTATTGCATATCATTGGATCATACAATCATTGAATTGTTTTAAATTTGTTATTCAGTTTAAAATTGTTGCCTTACTCCCACAGAGAGATATCCTGAAAAACGAGGTCATACAAATTTTTTAGTCGATTTTGCAAAAAATTTATGCCTGCAAGACACAAAAAAAAAAGAGAAGAGAGAGAAATATACAAATCAAATTACAACCAGATATGTCTGTATTTGTGTGTTGGATGGGTGGTGTCTGAGTGTGTGTGTGTGCACAACAACAATTAAATGATTTAAAACCAAACGGAACGAAACTTTAAACGAGCTTGTGTCTTACAATTTTGAACAAAAAAATAAACAAAAAAAACTAAATTTTGTATATGTGGGGTATTTCTTTTCTTGTTTTAATATGTTGAGGGGGAACGCGACGTACCGGTTTTAACGTTCAGCTTATTGCCCGACTTCTTCGACGACTTCTTTGTTTTCTGCACCTCAAGAGACTCATCATCGTCCTGCTGCTGCTGCTGCTGTTGCTGCTGCAGCTTGGGGATGGGCTTCTTGGCCGCTTGGCCAGATCGCTTATTGGCATATGACACCTTCACCAGGGGCACATCATCATCATCATCATCATCATCGTCGTCGTCATTATCGCTGCGGCGCTTGGTTTGCTTCTTCTGGGCGATGGGCTTGGCTGCTGGTTTGCTTGGAGTGCTCGATGTGGCGGCAAATTTGAAATTGCCATCTTGACGTTTGCTTGAGTCACCAACGCTGTGTCCGATGCGTTGGGCCGTCATTTTAGGAACTTTCGTTGACTTCTCCAATTTGGTTGGACAGCATTGGAATGGTTTGTAATCGTTGGGCACAAAACTGTTGCCGCGCTTAGCTGAATGGCCGTCGTGACCCAATCCAACATAGAAACATTCGTCATCTGTGTGAGCAAACAAACAAAAACATTTTGTCAGATTGTTTTAGTTCTTTAAAAAAATTTGTTTTTTGTTTTTTTTTTGGTTTTAAAAGAAATTACTAACAAGAAATTTCATTACGAAATAATCAAAAGTAAACAAAAATGCATAAAGAGTAGGCGAGAAATACGAAATAAAAGTCGTAAAAGATGCTTTTATTTTTTCAACACGTTCAAAAATTACCACAAAGAGCAGTTAGTACGATGTTCATTGTATTTTTTTGTTTCTTTTAATTTTTGCATATAGGTTGATAGATTGATTTCTTTATAAAGTATAAAAGCGTGCTTTATGAATGAACAATATTTTAAAATTTGTTTCAATAAATAATTTTGCTACTCAACTAATAACTGACAAAATGCTTTTGATGCTGACTGTACAGGTTTTCAATCCTAATTGAGTTTTATGCTAGAGCTCATTGTTTGGATCGTTGTACAGTTTTAGTAATTGTTTTTAATATTGTCTTTTTTATTATTATAATTATTTTTGACTTTATCACGTTGCACAAAGACGCCTTTGGTTTTGGTTGTAAAATTATAAAGCAGAGCGGGTTCGATAGTAATTATAAACTAACAGATAATAACAATTGCTTATGTATTATGTAGAGAATATAATTATATCATTAATCAAAATAATTAAGTTATTAACCATTTCTTGATATATTATATTTTTTGAACAAACAATTAAATTATACCTTTTTATAAAATAACAAATTACAATTTTCTTATTAAATTTAAATATATTTTCAAACATTGTGTCAGCTATGATTTTTGCATTATTTTTTTTTTATTTTACCAAATTTGTTCACTTTTTATAGAAGTTTAAAATTGGGAACTTCAGGGTCGAAGCTTTGGATAGGTCTTAATACATTCAAGAGGGCAAACATTGAAGAGGCTTTTAGTGTGTGGGTGTGTGTATATATATATAGTATATCGCCAATTTCAGTTTAATATTGTCATATTGTCATATGGGTGTAGATGATTTATATTTTGGTATCACAAAAGCTATGCGCAAACACATTTATAACATCGCTTTTGTTACCTTTGTGCAATGCATTTGTAGGATTCCTTTTATCGAGGTCTATGGATAGACAATTATTATGGTGTAGTGTGAGTTATCTGAGTTGTTTTTCAAATATTGTGTTTTGTTTTGTGTTTATGTAGGTCAGAGAGGAGATCAGAACAATAAACAACTTCAGTTAGTGCGGCAATGGCAACTCACATTCACGTATTACCTATTTCATCTATTAGATGACCCGCGCAAAGATCAGAAAGCCGATGTATCGTTCGGCCTTTGACTTTATGCTTATATATTTGCTTGCTGATATCTTCTTCGTCATCGTCATCATTATTGTCATCGTCATCGTTATCATTATCATCGTCGTCATCATCATTCTTATTGTTATCATTGTCATTTTCTTCATCTTCATCGTCATCTTCGTCGTCGTTATCGTCGTCATTATCGTCGTCGTTATCGTCGTCGTTATCGTCGTCGTTATCGTCTCCGTTATCATCGTCATCCTCATTGTCCTCGTCCTCGTCCCCATTCTCGTCCTCATCGTCTTCGTCATCGTCTTCGTCTTCGTCATCGTCATCGTCTTCGTCATCGTCTTCGTTATTAATATTATCGTTATCTTCATCATTATCATCATCATCATCATCTTCGTCATCATTTTCATCATCGTCTTCGTCAACATCGTCTTCGTCATCATTATTATCATCGTCATCGTCTTCATTATCGTCATCGTCATCGTCTTCATTATCTTCATCATTATCGTCATCATTGTCATCATCGTCATCGTTATTGTCTTCATCATCGTCATCGTTATCGTTATCATCATCGTCATCGTCATCATTGTCATTCTCGTCCTCGTCTTCGTCGTCATCATCTTCTCCATTATCGTCCTCATCTTCGTCATCATCATCATCCCCATTCTCGTCATCGTCTTCGTCTTCGTCTTCATCATCGTCATTTTCGTTACCGTCCTCATCGTTATTATCGTCCTCATCATTGTCATCGTCATCGTCGTCGTCGTCATCGTCATCGTCATCGTCATCGTCATTTTTCGTATGTTTTCGTAATCTTTGATTTCGGATCGTTTGCTGTAGGCGTTTCAATTTCGCTCTCTTATCCAGATCACTTTCTTTTGGATAGCTTAACTTAACTATGTTCTCATCACTTCCATCGTCATCGTTGCCTATTGTATATATAGCATATATATATCAAAAGTATTGATTACGTTTTGCTCTGTATATGATGGCTATAAACGGGTAGAATGATATTTGGATATATCCGACTTGCTTTGGATTTGATATGCAGAGTCTCTTTTAGTTCGGCCAAGATATTGTGGGCTCAACTGATTTGATATTGAATGTTTGACTTATGAGCGTGAGTTAGAAAGCAGAGAAAACATTTGAAACAAGAACGCTTACTCTTTTGATTGATTAACCACTGCAGCACTCGATTTTCATTTTTGAGATTACCTACAAAAGAAGAGCATATAAAAAGGACAGGTGAAATTACCTGAGTATAAACTATTTATTTAAATGCAATCGCTTACCATCATACATGATCGGAACGCCTGTCTCGTAGTAGACTAAAGCAGGGAATGCGAAAATGCCAATTTCATGAGCTAGCTTAACATCATTTGACTTGACAAACTGAATGCCATGCTTATCGGTATCGTCATCGATATTCTCCAGTTCTTCCAAAATACCAGGGCACGTCTCGCACTCATCATCGTCTGTTAAATGCAATAACTCAACATTAATATTATTTTTACCTTAAATATTATTATTTTGAGTACGTACAAAAGAAAACCGCGAGATGTTCAACATCGTTGATCAACACTTGCAGCGTTTTGCGATCGACCGATTCGATGACGTCAGCCGTCGATTCATGCAATTCGATAACCCATTCCAGGATTTCCTCTTCCTTCATCAGATCACCTTCAAATATATATGCGTGTTGTTATTTTTAAAGATCTGTATAATATTACAAAGTATCTATGTTTACTTACCGGTGTAAATTGTTCTAAACTTATGTCTATAAAATGCAAGTGCCGGTAAGCCGGGCAAATCGTATTCCTTATCAATATCGTCGTCGGATGTCTTTACAAAGTCGATGTCTTTTTGCTCGCATTCGTCATCGATGTTCTCCAATTCGTTGAGGATCTTCTGAGCCTTCTTATCCCCCTCGGCATCTATAAAGGGCACAATCATATTGTAAACAGAAAAGTGCATTTTGCTATGCTTAATTTACTCACAGAAGAACACGACAACATGATCGTTTTCCGCCAAAATCTTATCCAGCATTTTAACATTGACCTCCTCGATTTTGCCGGGAATTTCGAGGGTTTCATCATCAGTGATCCAGGCCAATACTTCGTCCTCGTCATCCAAGTCGCCCGTAAAGTGCAATGGATCACGATTTCTGAAGAACACCAATTTTGGATAAGTTTTGACGTTATATTTCTTAGCGATGCCGGTATCCTCAGTGGTAACAAATATGATGCCAGCCTCATCCAGCTCATCGTCGATGCTCTCCAAAGCCGCCAAGGTATGATCGCAGGCCTCGCCCGGTTCGCAGGGACCCGTAAAGAAGACAACAACGTATTCATGCTCATTGATCAGATTGGTGAGTATCTCATCGGTGACCTCCTCAATGGTTGCCGTTTTCTTCTGCACCAGCAGCCACTCAAGCACTTCATCCTCGTTCATCAGATCGCCTTCGTACAGGGCAGGTATTTTATTCTCAAAGTAGATCAGGGCAGGCAAATGGTCGAGACCATATTCCTTGGCCTCGGCGGCATTATCGATGCGCACGATGACGATTCCCTCCTTTTCAAGTTCATCATCAATGTTTTCCAGTTCATTCAGAATGCGCATATCCTGTTTGTCATCCTTGTCATCTGTCAATTCAAAGAATCATATTAATCACCAGAAGTTCAGTGAGTTAAATGTGTGCTTCGATTGCTTACAAAATATAACTGCTAAATGTTCCGTGTTCTCGACCAATTTGTCCTTCATTTCATCGGTGACCTCGGGAATTTCTGAATAACGCTTCTGATGCACCAGCCAGCCAAGTAGCTCGTCTTCTTTCATCAGATCACCCTCGTAGATATGTGGAATACCCCGTTCAAAGAGTACAATCGATGGTATCTCATCGATTCCCCATTCCTTAGCTTCCTTATCATCATCGATCTTCACGAATGCAATATCGTTCTGATCGCACTCATCGTCGATGTTTTCCAATTCTGCGAGGACCTTCTGTGATTTCTTTTGATCTTTGTCATCTGTGAAAGATTGTCATCAATTATTCACATGTCCTTACAATGATAATTGAAAATGGAAAAATCTCGGCAGGCCTTCTAAAGTTGAAATACCCTCACTACTGAAAAGCTCTCTGTGTTTGCAAACTGGTTTGATATTAAGAGATATTTTTAAAAATGACTACCCGAACTCAATGATATAAATACGCGATTTTTATTACTAAATTCACTAGAAAATATCCGGTTTAGTTTTTTATGTATTAGTTGAAGCGCTATTAAATAATTAATAAATTGATAAGCACATCGAGCAGAAGGCAGCTTTTGCTTTGTTACGATTAAATGCAGACACTCAGACACACCCCGATTTTACAGAGAACAACATATGTATATATATATATAAATATATATACGATCTATACATTATCTACAGCTGAAATACGATATCCGGTTTATTTGGCTTGTGCGGGAAATCACTTACAGAACAGCACAGCAACATGTGGCATTTTCTCAATTATCAAATCCAACATTTCATCGGTAATATCTTCGATTTGATCGGAACTTGTTTGTTCTTCAAGCCATTTCAATAGCTTCTCCTCATCCTCCAGATTGCCTTCGTATATAGTTGGAATGCCTTTTTCAAAGTATATCAGTTTAGGAACTTTATTGATGCCATATTCGACGGCCTCCTCGGGGTTGTCGATTTTCACGAAAGTAATGCCCAAAGCGTCGCATTCATCGTCAATGTTCTCAAGTTCTTCAAGGACCTTTTGAGATTTCTTGTCGTTGTTGTCGTCTGCAAAACACGTCAGATGATCAAAATGCGCCAAACGCATTATTGTATTGGTAATATATGTATATTTACAGAACAGCACTGCAATGACGCGTCCTTCTTTAACCATTGTATCGAGCATTTCATCGGTGACATCCTCGATCTCATCGTGTTCCAACTGTCCCAACAACCATTTCAGTATCTGTTCCTCATCCATGAGATCGCCATCGTACACGTTTGGAATTTTTTTTTCAAAATATACAATTGCCGGCATCTACAAATCATAGATTCATTATCAATATTGCTGTGCTTTTACGATTTAGATGCAATTCTGTCCCGTACCGATTCGATTCCGTATTCGGACGCCGCCTTGACATCATCGATCTTAACAAACTGTATGCCATGCTTATCGCAGTCATCGTCGATTTGTTCGAGCTCCTCCAACACGGTCATCGAATCGTCATTGCCGTGATCATCTGAAGATGATATGTGGTTTGATCCATTAACATATGTATCTATATCAATGTCTCGGATCAATATACATACAGAATAGCACAACCAAATTATCAATGTTGCTAATCAGCGTTGATAGAGTCTTAGAGGTAACATCCTCGATAACATCATCCTCATCACCGGTTGACTTATTTTGCACCAACCACTCCAAGACATCCTCCTCACGCTGCAGCTCACCTGCGGCACAAACACACACATTTCGATAATTAGGCAACAGGAACAGGAACAATCAAAAGATTTGTCCTGAATTTTTTATATGAATTGTATGATGTGTGAGGAATGTGGAGAACAACTTCTACATGTAAGGGAGCTGGTGTTTTGTACCTTCATAGATGATCGGAGTTTGGTGCCGATAATAGACCAACGCCGGCAGATTGCCCAAGTTGTACTCATCGGCCAATGCCTCATCGTGTATTTTCACAAAACCAATTCCAAGCTGGTCGGCCTCATCGTCGATATTCTCCAATTCTTGCAACGCCTTGGCGCACTTGCGGCATTGCTGTTTATCTGATAAACGATGTGCAAAGATTAGATATAGTTTTCTCTTAAGCTCTATAACATCTGCTATGGTTGACATTAGACTTGGTTGTTTTTTGGATACTAGCAGAACAAATATGGTATGGTATTCTATTATTATTTGTTTGCTTGGGGCTGGTATTGGGGGTAACACGTGATGTGGTAATTTATTACTTTTTTTTTATGTATAAGTACATCAGTATCGTAATTATCGAACCATTCTCGTGTGCAACTGTAAGGTTAAGGTTAATAGTACAAATAAGATCGAATTGACGTTAGGGTACATGCAAGACAAGAATAGAATCGTGAGAGCTCTGAGCAATTGTTGCAAATGGGTTTTGCTTTGCCAGCAATGGTGTTGAAAATCACATTACACCATCGCATTAAAACGTTTGTGTACAAAAGTGAAATTTTAAGTATTATTTTTGTTTACCACCTGTTGAGTTTGCCCATAGAAACCGAAACAAAAACCACGAACAATTGAGTTGTTTATTGCAATAAAACGATAATCGAAATTAACTTATAAATTAATTGCATTGGGAAAAGTTCTACATTTACCTTTTCGCTACTTCTAACGGCACATATGAAAGCTCGCTCTTTGCGCTTCTCACATTTATCAGATTTGCATTGCGTGAGTCTTTACCGAGCTTTCCTTCTGGCATGATCCACGTACACGTAATATATATATCACAATTTAAAATATTTATTTTACAAATTGCCAGCTTTGTCTTTAACATAATTCAATAAAGATTAGCTATGAAAAAGTATTTATATATTTATATCTTATGAATTTCTATACTTTTGTCTATTTGATTATATATGCATAATATATCTGTGTGCAAAAGTATATATATATATATATATATATAATTTATATTAAGTTAAACCCTACAATAATCTATTAAGTTTCCAAACTTTAAGCCTTGCTAAATTTATATTTGACTACCGAGCAAATTCTTATCAAAAAAGAAAATGTCCTCAATCTTTGAATTTGGAACTCAGCGAAATTATTACTTTGGAGCTATTTTCACTGGGTGAGTGTGTTTTGTCAAGGTGGCACGGACACACACACACACACCCACACATGCACATAGATACGTACAGATATATACATATTTCTATGAATATATTACTGCGCCAGTGACTAAACATGTTTATGTTTATATTTTTGACAGGTTTTGGCTGAAATTGAACATTAAGTATGCAAAATGCAATAATGAATTTCCCGCAGACTTGTGCAAATACTAAAAATAGTGCAAGTCAGTCGGCTAGAGCACACACTTGCCGCATTTACTCGCACAACTAAATCCACACAAACACATACGCACAGAACTATATATATATATATATATATATATATATTTATATATATATATATTTATATATATATATATATATTTATTATGTAAAATCGCATTGGCTGCAACTAAAGAGCTGCCCATAATGACATCCATGCCGGCTCGTGAGTGCCAGCATCTTGATGTTTTGCTGTATGTTAAAGCAATTAAAACTGCTGTCTGTCTGCAGTTTTAAGCAAAAAACATACAATCAAACGTTGTTTTTAATTCCCTGTAAACCGCACAAGACTTAGCTTTAGCATATTTAGTAAATGTTTTTAGGACATTTTTAGTACGTTCTTTGTACTTATTCCTTAATTTGAAACTTTGATTTTAATTTCAAATATTTAAAATTATGATTTTTACATTTATTTTAATAAATTTGCTCAGTTTTTAGTCTACATTAAAAATTTACTTTTTCGTTTTGATTCTTTTGCATTTAAAATTACGTTCATTTCAATTAATTTCTAAACCTTGTTTATAATGCACATTTATAATATGAATTGTAACAAACAATAAATAATCTATTACTGATTGAATTTTCCGGTTTCCAATCCCACAGAATTATATCCTTTTTTTATATTTTTAATTTTTGTTTTAAATTTAATTTTTAAGGTTTTTTTTAAAAATTTATGGTATGTGGGATACATTAAAGACATACATAATAAATAATAATGAGCATGAAGAAAAATTTTTGTTGAGATTTTTTTATAAATTTATAGTTCTGAAGTCGTTCTTTAGATTGGGGCATTCAAATAAAGGGTATAGAACAGATAGATACCAACAAACTCATGTCCGTTGTGTCGATGCGTTTAGAAATTTCGACAAAAGGCAGAACAATGGATGCAGAACAGACGGAGCCAGAATATCTTGTTCTTGTCTCACCTACATGCTGATCATCTATGCGGAGACCTTTGTGCGCTGTCTGCGCTTTATAAAAATACATGTCGTATTGAAATATACATACAGACATACATTACGTACATATTCATACAATGTATTTGGCTGTGTGTGTCTGTGTGTGCATGTGCGTCTATATGCACGCGTATATACAGTTAGTTGTCTGAAAATTGAGCAAAAATAACAGCAACGTAAAATCATTTTGTTGGCCAACCAACTGCTTGAGTTGCTATTTATAAACCTAAAATTGTAGGTGGCTCTGATGTGTTGAAAAATACAAAAAGCAAAAAAAAAGAGCTTAAAACAAAAACAAATAAATAAAACTGCTACACTTTGGTGTCGCCGACCTTACCCCGCACAGCTCGCAATAAAGCCAATTGGTTTATGTTTTCTATCGAAATATTCATTTCCTTTGTTCCATAAACTCTATATATACTTCCATCTATATGCTGCCGATTGCGATGCCTTTAACAATTATATCATATATGAAATTTATTCTTAATAATTGATCAAAACAGTTCGCCGGGCTGCGAACATGGTCTGGCGCTGAGCCCAGACATTTATTTGTAAGAGCTGTTTCTGCTCCTTCTGAATCTGAATCTCGTTTATGTTGTGTGTTGTCATTTTATTTTTGTACGTATACGTAATAATTGTATTTTCTTTCTATTTGCCAACTTGTTTGCCAGTTATATTTACATTATCTACCAAAAGTCCCTTGCATTCACAATATTGGACTACATCATAAAATAAACTTCAGAATTCTAATCCAACAATTTATATTTGGCTCCCAAATATGTGCTTGGACTTTCCTTGGATATATTTATATCAACTTTGCTTGTGGACATTTTTATTTAATATACATAAGTAAATTTAAAAATATGACAAATTTACCAGTACATAATAAATCGAAATTCATATTATTCTTTCGCTTAAGAATTTCATTTTTCAATTTCAATATTGAACACTTTGAAAATTTCTTCAAAATTTTACAGCACGATGTGTAATTAATTTATACCATCTAATTTTGGAAATAATATATAGTACATATATAATAAATTTTGTACATATTTGAAATTTTCGTGCTTTATTGCTTCATAGATTCTGCCTCTCCGATAACAATATATATTATTTCACAACAAAACAATCACTATATTTCTTAGGTGAAGAAACCGCACGAAAAACAGTGCCACAAAAAACAACATTTCCATATCCTTGAAAACAAAATGAACCTACTATATCTGGTAATAAAACCAGAATATATATATTGTTTTGTATGAAAAATGTTTCTAAAATTCATATTTTAGATAACAATATATTTTGTTTTGTAAAGCTATGTTACTCAAAATACTATTTTAAAAAACAATATTTGGGATCAGCAGCTCTTAAGATGCTTACATTTTTTTCTTTTCACAATAAAATAAATTAATATCTTTAACATGGAGGACACCTACGAAAAACTGTGATACCCGGCCTAAAAAATTAAATAAATAATGGTTGGATTTTTATGTAAAATCAAAAAGCTGATTGCAAACAATTTATAATTTCGAAAAAGCAAACTTTTAGCTCGTTACATAGAATTAGTTATACTAGCACATTCAAGATTAGCAAGTGATTAATGCGGGCGACAATAAAGGAAGATTTTTTACTTATGTCGAGATATAGTTAGAAAATGTTACACATATTTACATAATTAAATATATTTACAGGTATAGGTACAAAGGATGGTGAGGGTTTTGTGCATATGTAGTTTAAAGATTTTTGGGAAAATTGGTTGATTGGAGTCACAAATGTGATCAATTGGATAAGTTTAAGTTTGGTTATATTCGGAAAGGAGGTTGAAAGTAGGTTTTGGTGGTTTAAGTAGTTTTGGGGAGGGACACAAGTCAAAGGCAACCCATTAAATATGCACAAACTTACCCATTACCCTGGGTGGGCATGTTTCATGATCAGGACCTGTTATCGTTTGAATAGATACAACGCATACATATATATTGGCTTATGTAAATATGCTTAGAATGGGGCAACAATTACCGCCCGCCGTTATGTATGTATGTACATATATAAGTAAATAGATAATTATAGTATATATATATACTTAGTTAAGATGCCGCCGTAGTTTTGCTTATGTTAGTTACAAGTTACAAGATAATAAAGTTAATATCTACATCTAAATACATAGCAAGGTAAAATTGTATTTATCGATTGCACCTAAGTTGTATGAATTTTAGTCACAAGAGAGCTTAACTTTTTTTTGGTTTAGTTTTTGCTTTAATTATATATTTTTTTTATTTGAACGCTAAAAACTGCAACTGCTTTGAAGTATATTTTTTTTCAAAATATTCCGCCGATAGGTATAAATAATAATCATAGGTAAAGATAAAGATAGAAAGAGAGAGAAATATGTTTGCATTAAGGAATGATTTGTACTCACAGAATAAGACGGCAACAAAATCGGTATCCTCGATAATCTTGAGCAATATCTTTGCGTTGACCTCCTCGATGCGATCGGGCAGATCCATGGCCTCGAGCGAGGTTAGAAAATCGAGCACGCCCTCCTCATCCATAAGATCACCATCATAGATGATTGGCTCCTTTTCCCTATGGATCGGTATTTGTGAATGCCACTTTCAAGCTTTCTCTTCGTTAATCTTTTTATGTTTTACCTGAAGTAAGTGAGCGCTGGGAAGTTCTTGATGCCATATTGTTTGGCCAGTCGTTTATCGTTAATTTTAACAAAATCCACACCAAATGAATCGGTGTCATCGTCGATTTTTTCGAGTTCCGCTAAAACCTTATCACAGGTTACACAGCTACGCGCATCTGTAAGCAATTCAACAATTGGTCACGTTATAAAAATATATATTTTTTTTTCATTTTTTTTTTGTCAGCGATTGAGATTCTCGGAAAAGTGCATAGAGATACCAACATAAATTGACGGCTAGCAACTGTCGCGTGTGACGCCAAATGCCGCGGCGATTATTCATAGCGATACAGGATGGCTCATCGGTAACGCAGACTTGCCCCTCATCCGCATTATCCCCGCACCCCACTCCCCCCCTCTCTCTTTATCACCTCACAATACACACTAAAGAGCAAGAACCGCTGATGGCATTCTGGGGCCCAGAGCCCAGGCTAGTGAATGAAATGACAGCAGCAACAGAAATTTGCATTGCTTTCATTATTATTGTAAATGGTTAAAAGGGTATATATACATAAGAGGTTTATATATGGTATATATGTGTGTATATGGTCAGCTATTAATGTGTGCACAACTGCCAACAGCACTTTTGTAAATTAATTCATAAAATTGATGCGGCCACTATTAGGGAAATGAATTGTACCACAAAAAGCCGTGGCCAATGTGTTGGCGGCGTCGGATTTGGGTGGTTGCATGCCCCTATATTATACAATTGCATCTATACAAAAGTAAATTTGTGCGGGTTTTGTTTTGGCACCGATTTGCGCCAGTTAAAATAGGTTTGCACTTGTTTCATTAGTTGTATATAAATATATTTATAAATATATATTTCGAGTGTATGTATAATTATACCCAGAGTCCATTGAAAAAGTTTAACAACGGTTTAAATAAGTTATGCAAAAGTGTATAGCGGGCAGACGAAATCATCTCCGAGCCTATAAGTTATATATTCCTATATATATGTATGGATGTTGCCCTATCAGAGCTAAATGATTAAGTTTATCTTACTTTTTAGATTGAATACTTTCTGATATGCGCGAATATGGATAAGAAGCGGTCACCGATTACATAAGGGCACAATTTTTAAAATACAGCTTTTCTACCCAAAAAGAATATTCCTTAACAGTTGATGAACTGTAAATATATAAGATTGATTTTATCGGTATTTTGTCAATTTCGACTTAAGCTCTTCCAATATCAATAACCATTGTTTACCGATAGCAATAAAATCCAATTCAAGAAATAGCTTTGCCGTCTAAACCTTTTAATCAGCTGTAAAAATTGTAGGTCGATTGATTTTAATCACCGTGTATAGAATTGAGCCAATATCGATTAGTATCCATTACCGCTAGCAACAATTTAAGTACAGCTTTCCGAAGATAATAAAAACATACTCTAAAATAACATTGAGCAACTGAAATGATTAAAGATCGGTTAGGCAACAGGAAAGGAATTCTTATATTACTTTTTTTTTAAAATTATACACAAGCATTTTCTATATTTATTTTCCACTTTCTAGTTTGAATATCTCCGGTTTTGGATATCTGCTGGTCGAGCTTACTCGACATTAGCATTCTAACTTGTTGAACTGCGATTGTATGGTGAAAACAAGTATTTGGATTTGATTTTATAGTTTCTTATGGGCATCAAATTAAAAAGGAACAGATGTTGCATCCATATTACGTATACGCAATATTTGATTTGGTTTGAATTGATTTCAATTGTATTTGCCTCCAGTATACAGATATGTATGTTTTCCGCTAGCAATATACTGCAATAACATCAATTTACTTGAACTAATAAACAAACGTTTGTTCTGGTAAATTACAAGCAAAATTCAATTAGCTACGATTTGCGTAGGCTTTTCTCCTGCTCATTTATAGTATTTTTAATTTCTTTTGGGATTTTCGTGTGCATAAATAAGTTCAGTGTCAACAAGAATAGATTTTGGAAAATTGTGAAATGTCAATGCTATAGCGAATTTTATTATTTGCATGCATTAACAAATAGATTTAATAAACTTGGAATCGTTTCAAGTAGATTTTTAATTCATTTACGGCATTGAAGTAATATTTCTATTTTTCCTTGAAAAGTAACCATATACAAGATCCGAAGGTGATTAACATAGCTATTTTTAATCAGATAAATTATTATCACACAGTGATTTGTTTATGCGAGTTTTTCATACATTTTCCATATTTTATACACTAAGTTATTTATTTAACATTTTGAATGGCAGCACATACATAAGGAGAGTAAATTTGAAAATATCTTTTTCTTGAGGAAAATTTAGCCCTAATTTTAGATAGCTAATTACAATAATTAAAGCGGGCGCCTATTTACTGGCCAATTTTTCAATCTTTTTTTCAGAATCCAAAGCCACAAATGCTACTCTGACGACACACATCAGAGATAGATACATATTGCAGATAGTACTAAAATAAGAAGAACTAAAACCACGGCAATTTCTCACAGCCAAAGCGATTGCTGCTCATAAACAGAAACGCAAAGAGACAAACGGGGGAAAATAGAAACAAACAGAAAAAAAACGAACAGAGACTACTACCAACAAAAAAACAAAAAAAAACGGAAAAAAAACCGAATGAAAATCTTGAGATATTTCGTACAACGAAATTTTTCACATATTTTCACTTGTATGCGAATTTTTAGAATTTTCACTAGAGAAAATTTATATAATATGGCTTCTGTTACTATTTCGAGTCGCGCGGCCATCGTGCGTTGTGAAGCAGATTAAATCGAATTGTTATCGCTGTGCCCGGATCTCGCATATCGCGCCTATTACTATACACACAATATATAAATATATATATATATATATATATATATATCTGTATATATATGTGTGTGTGTACTTACACCAGAAAACGGCAACATAATCCTTGTCGGCCAATAGCTTCTCTAACTGCTTGGCATTGACCTCCTCGATGACGGCCTCCGGCTCAAGTGGTGGCGGCGGCGGCGCTGCAGCTGCTGGCTGCGATCCTTTCTTGTTAGCGCAATTCACATATCCGGGAAAACTCAGTGCCAGTAACGTACACACGAGCAATGTCAGAGTTTTTAGTCGCGTGAATGTCATCTTTCGATTTCCTTCAATACGTTCTATTCAATTCAAATTTTTGACTTAGCCGTTGCGATTTTTTTATTTCCCTTTTTTTTTAAACTCTGAACCCCAACATGCGTGCGTGTGTGTGTGGATTTATCTATTTATTTTTTAGTTAGTTGAAAATTCGTCGTTTAGTTGCGTTGTCGTTATTAAAAAATATATATTTTTTAAATTATGGCACTATTTTTAGTTGAAAATCTTATTTCTGTGGCGTACACTAATACATATTCTTTGTGCGCATATTGTATATACAGGCAAAAATATATATAGGGTATATTTGAGAAAATTAGATTATATATATATATATATATATATATAAATATATTTATATATATGTATATATATATTTCTATTAATTGAATGTTTTCCGCGGACTGTACTCTTTTAGTTTTTTAATTTTGTTCCACTCCGTGCAGAGGTCCGCTCGCAACTAAAAGTCTTTTGGTGAACATTCTGTGCCATTGAAGAGACCCAGACGCGAGCTTTAGGGATCTTATATTTCGGGCATTTTAGCTTTTTGGCATTAGCTTTCTGAATGAGCAATAGAGCGAGAAACGACCCGCTGCAAGATTGTACAAAGCGTATGGTGAAATTTCTTGGGCAACTAGCGAGAGACTTTTGCATTGTATACTTTGCGATGCAATTCTTTGTTTATGCATCTTCACACCTACGTACATATAAACATGCACGCATATATTTGTATATATATATAGAGAGACGCTCGGTGGTCTTACGAAACTTCCTGTAAAAACAAAACGCGCAAACTACGCGATGAACATACATATTTATGTGTGAATGTACGTACCGCAGTCGGTATATACAGCGATGAAGAAAGTGTAAGGAGGAATTGTAAAATGCGTAAGTGTTTCCAAGACACAACAGCTGCGAGCACATTGAGGCATTGAAGCAAAACAAAATCAAAACATGTGTGGTTAATATATATTTAAACTACGAGATCTATTTATTCACCACCATATACAAAATATTGAGATGCGAAAGCAATGCACATCAAAGCAATAATGAATTCATTAATTCATTTTCATTTAAGTAATGTAGCCATAATGGCTTAGATGGGCGAAATGAAAAAACGAAGAAATAGCAATAGTAATTCCTTTAACAGTCAGTTATTAAGAAGTAGTTGCATTTCTGATCGAGAAGTTCAAGTAAATATAATTTGAAATAGACAGTATTGATACTATCGTAACGATTTTAATATCGATTTATTAAAATGGGAAGTAATAGTCGATAGTTTTCAAGTGTGCCCGCTTACTCATCGTAGTTT
This sequence comes from Drosophila fungiperda, assembly GCA_035042345.1. Lineage (NCBI taxonomy): Eukaryota > Metazoa > Arthropoda > Insecta > Diptera > Drosophilidae > Drosophila > Drosophila fungiperda. The sequence goes on from JAWNLM010000216.1 coordinate 3,507,935, forward strand.
TCTGTGATATATTTTGTGGCTTCCAATGTTTGGTCGCACTGCACTCATATATCCAAGTTTCGTAGGCGGAAGAAGTTGTCGTTTCGTGCTGTATTCCAATCGAATTGATTTGATTTCGGCCATAAATGCAAGTGCAACAAGACCAGCAAATACATACAATGTTGGTATGCGTAGTGCATGCTAAATTTACAGTTTAAACACACACACACACAGCAAGTGTTGTCAACAGTGCCTAAGATAACGCGCGCCCATTTGGAGGCTTATAAAAATAGATTAGCATTTGTATAATTTACAGGTAAAGTGCAAATCGATGAATGTAAAGTGCATTAATTCTGCGGCAAATATAATGTATATTAAATTTAATAGTGCTACAATGTACGTTGTAGGCAGGAATGGCTCACCTTGAACTCAACAGCAACGACAGACAGACAGATACCAAAAACAGAATGTGTGTTTTTCTTGCAGTTTTATATTTTTAAAAAAACACGCACAAACAAAAAAAGAAAAACATAAACACATTGCAAAGTTTACATTGATAATCGTAGCTCTTCAGCAACAGAAAGCTTTTTATCGCGTTTCAATGTGAAGGTGAAAGTTATCAGCTGATTTGCAATTCCTCCTTTGTTGTGGTTTTCTTTCTATTATTATTTATAAATATTATTATTTTTGCCACTGACTCTTTTGTTAATGATTCACATATTAAGGGGCGTTACTATTACAAACTTTGTTTAAACTTATTCTCATAGACTTATGCAATAGTTTCTTTGGAAAATGTTGGACATCTCTCAGAACATGAGTGGAAATTTTAAATTTTTGTATTGCTTATTTATTTTTTGTAATTTTTTCTAATTTAAATTGAAAGGGTAGCGAAATTTTGATCGGGTTTTCCGCATAGAACTTGAATGGGTTTCCCAAATTGATTTTTTTTTGTTTGTTGGTGTATTACGTGTCATTAAAACCACTTATCAAGTATTCTAATGCTTCCGCGATATCATTTACTTCTTGGTAATTAAAGTCTAAGTCTTAACCCGGCTTCTTTAGCCAGAAACCGGTTTCAATACAACAAACCGTTCAGTTTCAATTGAAAAAATATGTTTTTTTTAAGTGAAAATTGTACGATATCAGTGGGCATCGCTCATGTTGGATTCGTTTCAACCGTAGCAGCTTTTCTGTAAACACATTACACTACTTACTACTTTGATTAAGAGTTAAATAAAATAAAATATACTTTCATTGCTTCTCCAGCAGGGCGCGTGACAATATAGCGGATTTTATGTCATTATTACTATGAAATTGGATGAAATTGTCGCATGGTAAGCAATTGCAGGACATTGTTATTTGATTAAGCAAATAATACAATTAACTTTCTTAATTTTGGAATAGGTACCAGAAACGCATCGGCACCTATGATAAACAAGAATGGGAGAAAACCGTCGAGCAGCGCATTTTAGATGGCTTCAATAGCGTCAATCTGAAGAACACCAAACTAAAAACGGAGCTTATCGATGTGGATCTAGTGCGAGGTGCGTTAACCATAATACAAGCAAGATTTAACTCTACTTAAATAATATTTCGTTATACAGGTTCCACATTTCCCAAAGCGAAACCGAAACAAACCCTTTTGACTGTCATCCGTTTGGCGATCTTGCGTTACCTCCTGCTGCCACTTTACACACAATGGTGGGTCAAGCAGACGACGCCGAATGCCTTCGGCTTTATACTGTGCCTATATATCACCCAACTGATAAACTGGGCCATATACATCCTACACAGCAATCGAACTGCGCCCCTCGTCTACGAGCATGCAGCGAATGCATCGATTCTCGATGTTGTTTCTGCATCTGTTGCTGACAACAAGCAGCAGCAGTCGCAACATCCGCAGCAGCAGCATTCGACAGAGGAGAGTGCTGATATGCTTAGTGCTCTGCTAATACCATTTGCGCTTAGTTTACTGATAAGTTTAATACACTCGCAAATTGTCGCAACGAATACGGCTGGTTCGGGTGCCAGCAATAAAAACAAATTGCGTCGGATTTCCATGTCCACATTTGGCGAGAAGAGCAACGCGCCAAGGGAACAGCGTTTGCGGCGTCGCAAGAAGCTTGTGCGGCAAGTTTTTTATCAGTTTAATTTATATAGCTAACTATTCTAACTAATCTATGTCTATTCGTAGCTTGCGTCAATCTGATGCGGACATTTCACAGCCTAGTAGCAATCACTCATTAAGTACGCGGCGTGCCAAATTGCCGCCTCTTGTCGCTGAAGCAACAGCAGCTGGCGCCGAGCTAAACCAATGCAACTGTGTCCCAATTGCCAGCGAGGAAGGCGGCCCCAGCACAACTGCCATAGCCATAGTACATAATAATCATCATCATCAGCATCAAGCAGCAGCGGCGGATAGCACGACGGCACTAACTGAACCGCTGTACGATCTCAAGCCTCAGGATAGTCCACATAAGAAGCGCAATGTCAATTGGCACACACCCATCCAGTTCTATGCCATTTTTGAGGAGAATGAGCTGCCCTCGTCCAGCGTTGAGCTGAGCAATGTGGCCGGCAATTTGGAGGCTAATTATCGAACGCGTCGCTGTATTGGCGATGACGATGGCTTCGAGAGTCTGAACAACAAGAGCTCCAGCGGTGAGGATAACAATCACTCGCCGAACAATGCTGTCATTGCCAATGCCAATGCCAATGCCAGCACCAGCAACAACAACACACCCAACATTGTCACACCGGCCAGTCACCTACGTTTGCGTCTCAATGCGAACAGCAGCTGCACCACCAGCCCCAGCACCACCACCATAACCAACAGCACCACCAATACCAACGGTGCCGGCGGCGGCAATGCGCCAACCACTAGCCCAGATAAACTCGCCAGAGAATCTACCAGCAGCTGTGCCGAGTCCGACGAATGCGACGATGTGGACGTAATATCGAGTCCAGCCTCCGCTGGCACCCAGGAGTGCAACACATCTGCCACCGATTGGCTGGGCGTCACCACCAACAGTGACGATTGCAGCTACACCTCTGAACTGGATCAGTCCGATGACGGCTACAAGCATAAGGCATGCAGCGACGAGGAGATGCCAGAACTGGACATCACACCCACAACCATACTCAATCCGCACAGTAGCCTGGATCGCAGTAAGTGAACACCATGAGGAATGGGAACTTTCAATAATAGATTAAACTATTTCACCTTTAGTAAGCTGCACCATTTGGGATCAGCGCGATGCGAAAAAGGCGCAGATGTCTGTACTGGAGATCGCCTCATGCATTATTGAGCGTGTGGATTCGCTGGGTGTCACCAACGATTACATTTACATAGGCGTCTTCTTCTCCTTTCTGTTGACGATGATACCAACCTTCTGTCGGCTGTGCGAGGTAAGCGTTTTTTGAATGCATCAATTAGCAATTAAATCAATTACTTGTTTACAGATCACCATTGATGCGGACAAGGCCAGCGAGATCAGCTATTTGTATATGCCACAGCTCCTGTGGGAGAAGTCGTCGTCCTCGCTCTTCACACTCCTCGGCTTCGCCTTCGGCAATTCGCAGTGGGAACGCACAGTGCTGGCTTTGGGCTTTGCTCAACGTCTTTGCCTGACGCTCATCCTCTTCATTATATTTGCTGTGGCGGAGCGCACCTTCAAGCAACGGTAAACTTGACTTTCCCTCTTGCGTAATGCTTACCATCGATGCCATCGATTGATGAAAATATGAATACCCCTTCTAGGTTCCTATTCAAGTGAATCACTCAATTATATGTTAGATATGTTGTAAAATTAATGTTCAATTATTTTTCTCGTTTTAGTTTTCTGTATGCCAAACTGTTTTCGCATCTGACTTCATCGCGCCGAGCACGCAAATCTAATCTGCCCCATTTCCGGCTCAACAAGGTGCGCAACATCAAAACCTGGCTGAGTGTGCGCTCCTATTTGAAGGTAATTATTTATTTTTTTAATGACTACAATTTTTAATTTAATATGTGTTTTAATTCTTTTAGAAACGCGGTCCGCAGCGATCGGTGGATATAATTGTGTCTGCGGCATTTATAGTCACCTTGCTGCTGCTGGCCTTTCTCAGCGTTGAGTGGCTCAAGGATTCGGTTAATCTGCACACACATCTAACGCTGGAGGCGCTCATCTGGTCAATTACGATTGGCATCTATTTGCTGCGCTTCATGACGCTGGGCCAGAAGATCCAGCATAAATATCGCAGTGTCTCGGTACTGATAACCGAGCAAATCAATTTGTATTTGCAAATTGAACAAAAACCTAAAAAGAAGGAGGAACTAATGGTCTCAAATAGCGTATTAAAGTTGGCTGCCGATCTGCTGAAGGAGCTCGAAACGCCATTCAAGATCTCTGGTCTCAGTGCCAATCCATATCTGTTCACAACCATCAAGGTGGTCATCCTATCGGCCCTGTCGGGTGTGCTCAGCGAGGTGCTCGGCTTTAAGTTAAAACTACACAAGATTAAGATTAAGTAAGCCAAAAACAATACAAATGGACGCAACACAAAATTGATTTCACATCATAAAATCACATTTTTGTAGATTAAAGTATCTGTTTTTTAATTGCTTTAGGGAAAAATCTACATTTACCTACTTTAACTAGCCTGAAAATAAACTTATATGTTTAACGGAATTTGAATAGCTAAATAAAATAAGTAAACCAATGTTTATGTTTGTCATGTGATTGTCTAATAACAGTGTTGAATACCTAAATCACCACTAATATTTAAAAAACCTAATCAAATATTTGTTTATATATCTGTACGTATCTGATAGAAATTAGAGCGTCGTGCACAATCAAGTTTTGAAATGTTCACAGAACCGTCTAGCATAGCAAACCCTATCTATAAGCCTTTAAATCGTATGTAGAATCCTATGTCGTTTGCCTAGTTGTAGAAAGAACCAATTGCGTTATCACAACACACAACTTCAATTCAAAACAGCTAATAAATTTACCAAAGTCTAAAAATAAAAAATATACATTTTATTTACTCTTTATTCTATTAGTAATTTATTTATCCTGCATTAGTAAATCTTCAACAACATAGTTGTTTAAAGAGGGATGGGTGCTTCCTTAATTCGATATCTAAGTCAAAGTTGGGTAATAAATAAATTATTCGAGCAAATCATTTTCGAGTTTAATAATTGCATTTTTTCGGTGATGTTTATCAGTATTCGAAAATTGGCTTTAAGAAAACGAGCAATAGAAGGCGCTTTGTGTTGTACTAAATTAAAATGCTTGCTAACAATTCGTTGGTGTTTCCAACTAATCTCGTTAGATGGCGCTATGCTACTGACAGCTGATCGCGCATTCAGTGTGACCAGCGCATGCACACCTGACGTAACAGCGCTGTGATCTTTACCCCAACACATCCGTTAAGTTACTGCATTTATCCGCTCCGCCAGCATGCTGAAGCTCCAACTGACCCAACTTCTGCGGCATTCCATAGCCAGCCAGTTAAGGCGCAGCCAAAATCGCCTCATACACGTGGGCGATGCGAATGTGCTGAGCAGCGAAATTGATAAGCAATCAGCGGAATATAAAGTAGGAGCATACATATAACTTTAAATGTGTACATAATTGCTTTGAGCAACATTTACAGGACAATGCCAAGGAAATGCACAAGCTGGTCACACAATTGCGCAGTGTGACCAGCCAAGTGCTGACAGGAGGCGGCGCCAAGACCAACGAACGCCACACGGCGCGTGGCAAGTTGTTAGCACGGGAACGCATCAATCTGCTGCTGGACAAAGGATCGCCCTTCCTTGAGCTGAGCACTCTGGCCGGCTACGAGCTCTATGGCGAAGAGGTGATCAATTCGGGTGGTATTGTCACCGGCGTGGGAAAAGTTTGCGGGTTGGCCAAAAATCCTTTTAAATGGAATAAATATTAAATACTAAATATTTATATTTGAGCAGCACGGAGTGCGTTATGGTGGCCAATGATGCTACGGTTAAGGGTGGCAGCTACTACCCCATCACGGTCAAGAAGCATCTGCGTGCCCAGGAAATTGCGCAGGAGAATCGGCTGCCCTGCGTTTATCTGGTAGATTCGGGCGGGGCGAATTTGCCACGCCAAGCGGAGGTGTTTCCGGACAAGCTGCACTTTGGCCGCATATTCTACAACCAGGCGAACATGTCGGCGCAGGGCATACCACAGATTGCAGTCGTCATGGGCAGCTGCACAGCTGGAGGCGCCTATGTGCCCGCCATGGCAGACGAGAGCATCATTGTGAGAAGACAGGGCACTATCTTTCTGGCCGGACCACCGCTAGTGAAGGCGGCGACGGGCGAAGAAGTCTCCGCCGAGGATTTGGGTGGCGCCGATTTGCATTGCAAGACATCAGGCGTAACGGATCACTATGCGGTGGATGATGAGCACGCCTTGTATTTGGCCAGGCAGATTGTCAGCAATCTGAATACGCCGGCAACAAACGCGTACAACGACCAGCTGCTCCACTCCATAGCGACGACGCCTCTGGCTTCGACTGCTGCTACTGCTGTGGAGGAGCCACTCTACGATCCCCGAGAGCTTTATGGGATTGTTGGCCCAAATCTGACGAAGAGTTTCGATGTGCGCGATGTCATTGCTCGGATAGTGGATGGTAGTCGATTCACGGAATTCAAGAAACTCTACGGCGAAACGCTAGTCTGTGGCTTTGCCAAGCTGTATGGCCGCACCGTTGGAATTGTAGGAAACAACGGAGTTCTCTTCTCGGAGAGCGCCCTCAAGGGAGCCCACTTCATTCAGCTGTGTGCGCAGCGCAAAATTCCCCTGGTCTTTCTGCAGAACATAACGGGTGAGTTGATTGACTGATTGAATAACTCGTCATTAATTGTAATCCCTCCTCAGGATTTATGGTTGGTCGCGATGCGGAGGCGCATGGCATTGCCAAAAATGGCGCCAAGATGGTAACAGCGGTTGCCTGTGCAAATGTGCCCAAGTTGACGGTGATCATTGGTGGCTCGTATGGCGCCGGAAATTATGGCATGTGTGGACGCGCCTATTCACCCCGATTCCTCTACATGTGGCCCAATTCCCGCATCTCTGTCATGGGCGGTGTTCAGGCGGCGAATGTTTTGGCACAGATTACAGAGGATCAGCGAAAGCGTGCTGGCAAAGAATTTAGCGAGGAGGAGGCTCAGAAAATTAAACAGCCCATTGTGGAGATGTTTGAGAGGGAGGGTTCGCCTTATTACAGCACGGCTCGCTTGTGGGACGATGGCATCATTGATCCGGCGAATACCCGCCAGGTGCTCGGCCTAAGTTTAAAGGCGGCTCTTAATAATGCTGGCCATGACACCAAGTTTGGTGTGTTCCGGATGTAGCATTTAATGCTCAAACCTTTGAAACTGTTGAAACTGTTGCATTTATTAGTGTTAAGTCTAAATGTCATTTATTTACGGGCGAGGCCCGTTAAGCATTTAAATTTTTAATAAAAATCGATTACAGAAAATGTTAAAATCATTATCGACCTATTGTTATCGCCGGCGTTAACATAGCTGGACAACGCTGGCAGTGTTTCATTCGCTGTCAACACTGCAGCAAAATTGATTGGCCAACACTAGAGAGCAGTCGGCAACACTACGTGAAAACGGTTCGTCATAGAATTTTGGATTCTTTTGTCGTTAATTACTTTGAATTATTATAAGGTACGGGCTTAAGTTAAATCAACAATTATCAAAAACACACTTAATTAGGTGAGTGTGAACTAAGCTTCAAAACAACAACCAACAGCAGAAAAGCCTGTTACCAAGTGTCTATATATGTGTGTGTTGGTGAATGTTGCGGCTGCGGCGTTTTTTTTGCTTCTCCATCTTTTAAGTGTGTGCATGGCAAAATCTAGAAGAGGCGGCGTCGGCAGAAAAGAAAGTTCAACGGCAACAAAAAAAATGCGAGAGTTTCCCCTGTATATGTGGCGATTTTAAAATAGCCTTGCCGAAAACTTCAAGTGCACAACACTTAAGCGCAAAACAGCAGAAAATATCTTCTGTACATGCTATGAGTATGTATTTGTGTGTGTGTGTTGTACGCATTTAAATGTCGCCCAATGTTGCAGGCGCATCTGTCTCCTTTCTGTGTGTGTGTATGTATGTGTATGTGGCTTCTGCGCCTGCTGCACGCTTGCAACAGGAACAGTCATACAAATTCCACACCAAATCGTAAAGAGGCCTTTGCGGCTAATCTGCTTGTGCTGCCCGATACTGTCGATGCCGTTACACACATTGCTACCTGCCACAAAAATGCATTTTGCGACTGGCGTTGCCATATTTATATGTGCATTTCCTGTGCCGCTCTCAGGTGTTATTTGCGTGTTGTTGTCAATATAAATTTATTAGCATGACGTCATTGCTAGTGTGTCAACTTTTGTTATGTGTGTGTGCCTTTTATCTGGCAACCCCCGCACATTGTTGTCCATGCATGCGCATGAGTGTGTATGTTTTACCGACTCAAGCTTGTTTTCTTTTAGTTACCAATTTGATTGGCTTCTTAAAATTGCTGACCTAGCGGACGCCAATGCTGACGTCCACTCAAAGCCCATTTTCACACATTTACAAACTAATTTGTGTATGTGTAATCAATGACAAATACTTTCCGAGAATCGATGTCGATATTTATATCTTACCGCAAATGTTAAATTCATATTGAAACGTCACTTTTTTTTTGTGATAAGTTGTTGTTACTTAATTGGTTGGCAACGATGTGCCATTTGCCACAACTTCCACTGTAATTACACAAAGGCAATCACCCCCGCCACTTACACACACACACACAAAGTAATAATAATCATCAGGCTTCGTCACAACAAAAAAAACAAATACATCATAATGAGTTTTTTTTTCCAACTTGTTGTGTATTTGGGGCAGTTTTGCCTGCACTTCAATCAATAGGCAACAACATTTGCAACAATACGGGGCACAGTCAAGTTCCGGCTATTGCCCCAACTTTAGTTTTTATCGCAGCGCGCCCTTGCTATACTCTGTTCTCAGCAATTAAATGGGAGTATTTATTTTTGCTTTTGTGTTCTCTGTTTGCATAACGCCAATTGTTTTCAATTTGCAAATAAATCTTAAATAAAATATCGTTTAGCTTAATGCTGCCTTGGCTATTTTTGCAGCTTTGTTACACTGATAGTAGAGTATTTTACCGCGTGAGAGTCAAACTGCAACGAATTTTTCTATTTTTTTTTTGGGTTCAATGCACTTGCCACACAACGTGGCAAAAGTTTATACACACACACACACAAACATTTAATACTTGGCCTGATATTTATAGGCACATTTCGGCTGCCGGCTAAATCAGTATTCTTCGTATGTGTGGTGTGTGTATGTGTTAATGCCCACGTTGTAGCATTGGTTATGTTTTTTTTATTTGATTCAATCTGCTCTTGATAATGCCAAATGCCTGAAACGCTGATACGACTGCAGCGGCCGGCAATAGAGTTGTCTCGATTCGTTCGCAATTAGTTCGATTAAATATTGAACTACTCACCTAACTAAATGAACGAACTAAGTTCAATTAGTTCGTTTGCCTGATTCAATAATTTAAATCAGACTTTTTGAGTCAGATTTTTGTTGCATCTATGTTTTATTTTTTACGTTTGTGCACAAATCTTGAAGTAGACTGGAACTGAAAATTAGTAGCAAATAATTATGGTTAAAATATGTGTTGTTTATTTTTTATTTTAAAAGGGCATTTAACAAATGATAACAAACCGAACAAAACGAACGAAATAAATAATAAAGTCCTGAACAACTGAACTGCTTCTTTGGCATGAACGATAAAGCACAACTCTGGCCGACAATTCAGTGACTAAGAACCGTTGCCGATGTCGCTGCCTCTGTTGACTGCTGGCTGCTGCTGTTGGCTGCTGGCTTCCGACTGTCTCAAGAAGCGTCGACATCGGCAGCAGCGAAGCGTTGACAAACCAAATCCGCCCAACAGCAGCCACAGCAGCAGTCGCAGTCGAAGCAGTCGCTGTCGCTGCAGCCCACCACAGTCCAAGTTCATTGTTCGTTAGCTCCAGTCTCGCACGGATTGCGCTGCCATCGCCGCCATACAAAATACATAATATATATTTGCTTGTGCGTGTTTTTCTTGTTGTTTCTTTTGTTGCATTTGCTTGTTGCTTGTGTGCGTTTTCCACTCTAATTTCAAATTTGCCTGATTGTGTCTTGGCTGGCAGCGTGGGGAGCCTTTGCATGTCGCTTCTCAACTAAATAGAAAGAAAAAAGTACGACTCAACTCTACATTTTAATATTACGTTGCTATTTAGAATCAAGTGTGTTTGTGCTAAGAAAAGGTGTGGCCACAGGGTATAGAATCAGATTCTTATGAACTCAATTACTATTTAAAAAAAGGTCAGCTTTCTGGAGCAAAATATCCCAATTAACGCATTAAAAGACAAGAGACTTTAAAATAAAAAAACAAAGCGTGCAACTTTATTGATTATATGTATCATCTCTAACATGTTGCTATTTGAATGTTATATATTTTTTTGCTTGAGCGGGTACAGTGACCTGGTATGGGTTACGAAAAAAAGAATAATGCTAAAAGTTATTTTTGTTCCATTTAATGTAATTATCAATCCTCATTGAAATACATCCTCTTCACACATTTTGTAATTTCTTTATTCTTTTCAAAATGGAAAAATTTGTATTTAAAAAATGGTTTGCTTTAGTATCATAAAGCATTGATATAAATCATAATATAGATTGGCCGAATAGGGTATCTCGTAGTCAAGTACTTGTATTTTGTTCTGTGATTGTTATCGCTGCTGATTGTTTATTGAGTATGTTAATTTGTTAATGCCAATTGTGAATAGTCGCTTAAGAATAGTAGGAGTAAATATTTATGCTAATTTACCATAATCAAGTTGCCCAGCTGAGCTGATGTGTGAGTGGGTTTTGAAGTAGGTGTTCAATCTTACAATGTTAAGATAACCAAGGATGATTCTTATCGCGAAGATATGTAAACACGTGAAAAGACATAGTGATCGTAATAAAACCTTCCGCTATAAGAGTTCTCCGAACTGATAGGATAATGAGTCTAGACGCATTTGCAGCAGAAAATATGTAACTAGATAATGTCCTAAGTTGGATAAGAATAATTGTATCTAGCTGTAAGATAATTTAGAAGTTTTCAATAAACCTGCCGAAGCAATTCGGCAGCAGTCTGTGTTCGAACCTTAAACAACGTCGTCGTCTTATTATTTTGCTCTTCGGATCACCTTTCAGTGTACGTGACTATTATTCCACTGCTTGCCGATTATATAAATTTTGTTACTCGCAAATTAATTAGTAGGCCTTGATCTATGCTTGTTGTTAGGCATTCAAAAGTTTTGTTTGTATAAAGCTGTCGAAAATTTAAAAAAAGAAATACAAAAAATTTAATCAAAAATAAGTATTTTTTTTGTTTAATTTAATAAAAACTGGAAATTTGGGGAACATTCAGCACACTAGGTAAAGCGCTGTTTATTCAATTAGCTACTAATTAGGGATCGGTGAGTAATTTCTTATCGAATTAGTCCAATTGGCATTTTATTTTGGAATCACAATTAGTAAAAAAACATTTGGCAAAACCACAACTAAATCAATTAAAAGGAAAAGCAGCGGTAAACTTTCATGTACGAACACAGATATGTATTTATATCAAACAATCGTGCCAACATGCCACATGCCACCGCAGATGTTGCATTAGATTGTGATTATCGTGATCTTGATATTGTGGCACGCACATTTGCGACGCTTCAATGCACACACCAAAATTAAAGCAACAAAAATCAAGCGAATAAAAAATTGAAATAATTATAAGCTGAGCTGTAATTACCACTATTACACACACAAACACACACATACACGCCTCCTTTTATGTATGACACAGTTAAATTATGAAATACAATATAACTATTATTTTAATTTCGCAGCAACGTCTACAACAACAAACGATTCACAGAGATATGGCTGTTAACGTATACTCCACAAATGTGACGTCCGAGAATCTGTCTCGTCATGACATGCTCGCCTGGGTAAACGATTGCCTCCAATCGCAGTTCTCCAAAATTGAAGAACTGTGCACGGGTGAGTCTGCCGAATCACCGATCACCTATTCAATATATATTTATATGTCGCGTCTATTTTTAGGTGCCGCTTACTGTCAGTTCATGGACATGTTGTTCCCAAATTCAGTGCCCGTCAAGCGTGTCAAATTCCGTACAAATCTGGAACATGAGTACATACAGAACTTTAAGATCTTGCAGGCGGGCTTCAAAAAAATGTCCGTCGATAAGGTAAATTGTAACTCTATCTAGCTTCTCCACACATATATACTTTGTATATTTTCCAGTCTAATATACATATATATTAGATTTTTAAATTACGTTGTTTTCTAACACCAAGGTTTGCACACTTACAAAGTTAATTATATTATTGAGAATGCCCTGTGTGTGTTGCGCTGAGCACATTTATTATAATAATCATTGTTTGTGGTAAATCTAATATTAATCAGATTATTTGCAGCTAAAGTTTTAGAATATTCATTTTTCAGAATACAAATTTAGTACAAAAAACTTCTTTCTTTTGAAATATATGTAATGCGAATGTAAAGATTTTTTTAATATTAGTTAAAATATTTATGATTTGATAATTATGGAAGTGTTATCATATTACTGATTATTTATTTTATATCTAAAATCAGTTGCAAATATTGATCACATCTTCATAAATATCATGTGTAATAATTAAGTAAGTTTCTTTAAGTTTTGTTCTTTTTCTTAACATATGTTTAAACTACATTCCAAAATGTAACTCTTTTTGGGGCTGGGTGGAGCCAATTGTTGAAATTCCATTATGAGCTTAACTTTTATATGTGTGTGACTAACTGACATTTCCGTTACAAACCAACGATAAACATCAACCACAACAACTGCTGGGAAAAACTACATCTACAGATAATACCCGTTGATAAACTTATTAAGGGACGATTCCAAGACAATTTCGAGTTTCTGCAATGGTTCAAGAAGTTTTTCGATGCCAATTATGATGGACGTGATTACGATCCACTGACCCAGCGGGGCGGCGTCAAGCTGGGTAACGGATCCGGCAGCCACACCGGCAGCGGTGTGGGAAGCACCAACAATGATCTACATCTAATGCACCGTCGCCCGCAACAGCAGCAGCATCCACATCCAGTTCAGCAACAGCATGTGATCAATAATAGCCGCATGTCAGCATTGCGCATCCAACCGGGTATGGGCTCGCTCGATAAGAGAGATTGGTGTTGATGATATAATTATGATAGCAGAAGCTGGTTACGGTGATGGGTCATCGCTGTATACGCCACTGTCTCGTCTACTTTATATTTTACAATATTTGTGTTGTGCGTGTGGGCAACAAAAAAATATAAAAACGAACGTGAAGCACGCAAAAATAAAAAAAATAGAAAAATCAATTTTAAACCACACAAAAAAAAAACTCCAAAAATGGCAGTGGCAACATTTGTGATTGTTGTGCACCCACCAAAAAGCATACACATCACAGCACCCAACGCACACACACAACTCAGCACACATATACACTACACACACACACACACACAGTTGTCTCTTTGTTTTGAGTGTGCACATTTCTAATGTATAATTTTTAAATATTAATTTAACTGCTACTTATGTTTCTACTTTAATTGTCTTGGTTATTAGAGTTTATTTTTTTTTCTCACTTCATTCAACAAAACACTGCATATTATTCTCTCTTTCTCTCTCTCACACATTTTACTTTTAGATAATACCAATTGACAAATTGATAAAGGGTCGCTTCCAAGATAATTTCGAGTTTTTGCAATGGTTCAAAAAATTCTTCGACGCCAACTACGATGGCAGAGATTATGATGCCAGCGGTGTGCGCGAAGGTGCGCCGATGGGCTTTGGTTCCGGTGCTGTTAAATCTCTGCCTGGCACAAGCGGCGGCGGCAGCGTTGCCAGCTCCAATAGGCGTGTGCCAATGGTGGCACAATCACGAACAGCGGCAGCCACAACGACAGCCACAAAGCCCAGTAGGTTCTCTTGGTTTGGTTTAGTTTTGGTTTTGCTTTTGCTTTAGTTTTTGTACGTCTTAGTTTACAGCCCCCACAAATTCACCCATCAAAAAACAAAAAGAATAACTTTCATCAGATACATTTTTGTACAAACATCAAAACACACACATTATTGTACATTCGGTGGCATGTTTAAATTAGCTCATAAGCGAATTTATTTAATTCTATAATTTAACAAAACTGAATGCACCAAAACTGCAAAATGACAAACCACAACAAAAAGTGCCACTTGAATTCTGGCCATTTGATAACGCGAGTGCTTCACGTTTGTTAAATATATATATACATATATAATTTGCAGGTACATTTATATTAAGATTAACGTTATTTTCTTATCCAATCCAAGCAGTCTCTAAGGTGCCGCCACGCACAAATAATGCGACGCCGCCGCATCGAATGATTGCCGGCACGGGAGCTGTCAAGAAGAGCGATGCGGCTGGTGCTGCATCCAATCATCAGATCGAAGAGCTCTCCAATCAGGTAAGTTACCACTCCCAAGGAAACATTCATCATCTGTTTAACTTGATCCGTCGCTGTCTATTTAGGTAATGGACATGCGCTTGAATCTGGAAGGTCTTGAGAAAGAGCGCGATTTCTACTTCACCAAGCTGCGCGACATTGAAATACTGTAAGTTCAACTCAGTCCTTATTTAATTATTCTTTTTTAACCGTTCTTTAACTGCCGCAGTTGCCAGGATGCCGATGAGGCTGAACCAGCACAGCTGATTCAAAAGATTTTGGACATACTCTATGCAACTGAGGTAAGCGAGAGAGTCTTTTATATATTATTAGTATATATTATTACATAATAAATAATATTCTTATTTTTTGGAACCTCAGGATGGCTTTGCGCCACCAGACGATGCACCACCAGAGGACGAAGAGTATTAAACATAATCAACAACCACAGTCAACAGCCTTCGATGATTAATTGTTTGCTGAATATATATTCAAATTCGAACGGAGAATACATTTAACAAAATTTGCTATGCTAAAACCTAAACTAAAACCAAATTAATCAAAAATAACAAAAACTACAACTACAACTACAGCTTCAACAAGAACAACAACTCAACTATATAAGGAACCAAATAACCATCGAGAAATCACAATTCTAATGCAAAGATACACACAGAACACATAAACATAAACATCATAGCACTGGTAAATGTATTGTCTAACAAATAATACACAAGAGATATACATTATACATGTACATTAGTTATTAACAATTGATACAAACAATTAATTCAATTCGGTAGTAATTATGTAATTAAAAGATTTACGAAATGGTGACAGCTTTTGGCCGATTGAATTTTCGAACAGATTAAAAAATGCGTTCAAACTGCTCAATTTTGTTAAAGACAAAGCTGTGTTACGTTAAATGCCTGGCATTCAAAATATTCGAAGCATGCAACTTGCAACAAGCAAACATGGCCGATTAGTCGGCGCCTGCTGTTGCCATTTGGCAAACTGAACACCAACATATTGCATCTAAATTGTTTATAGTAGAAGAAATAAAAAAAAGGAAAAAACGAGGTAAAAAAAACCATACAAATAAACAAAAGGTGTGGAAAAAAGTAACTGACAGAAAGACTTGATGTGAAACACAAATTGTTAAAATGAAATACTTTAAATTAAATTTATAATAATTTGGTTTTTGTTTCAAATTTGGTTTTTGCTGTGTGTCATACAAAGTCGTTTTTAAAAACTAATGAATTTATAATTTTTATTGACTCTTTCGTCTTTATTATTGAGTGTGTTGCTGCATAGTAGATTTGGAAAATGTGAAAAGAACTCTTAGTAGTTATGTAGATGAGATGTAATTTGGAATTTTCAATCTTAGATTAACAACAGCAACAATCGATGCAAATGCATAAACTATTGAGTATAGTAATATTTAAGCCATTTTTTGCTCTGAACTCATTTTTTTAGTTCTATAATTTATGTGTAAAAAATCAATTTAATAAAAAACAAAAGCTACTATCTAATTTCTGAAACAAATTTACTTAGGATTTACTCTTTAAATAAACAAAAAAAAAAATAAACAATTGTGTATCATTTGCTTGTGTTCTATAATTTTTTCTCTTGGGTTAATTTCTACGCATATGTCTGAAGAGCTATTTTCATTTTCTATGAGCACTAAACGCTGTAAATATTTTGTTGAGCTTGAGCACATATACACACGAACATAAACATATATATATATATATATATATTTACAAATATACATTACATTCATATATATATATATCACTTAATATACATGTGTATTAGGCTGCGAAGGCATTTATTTATGTGTGTAAAAATAACGTTCTATAATCTACAAAATAAAACATGTGTTGCTTGATTCAAAATTGTACTCTTGCATTTCTCTCATTTCGCCACATCAATATGCCACAAATGCGTTTGTTGCATGCAACCTTAAAGCTATGCTAAATTATTTAACGGCCGACTGGATCTGGGGCTGCTTGTGGGTGCCATCACAGAAGGGTCGATGAGTCGTCTGTTTGCAATTGCACAGCCAATAGTCGCCAGTCTGCTCCACCTTGAAGCGTATGGGCCTGCAACGATGTAGATAATTAGCCGATATAATCAGACTATTTTATATGTTTTATAGGCAGCTGTTTACCTCAGCTTAATCTTGAGAAATTCATTTTTATGCGTGCCATCGCAGAGTGGTTGCGACTTGGACTTGCCGCACAGGCACCAGCTGTATGTTTTATCTGTGGAAGTTGCAACATGTGTTTTGTCGATTATGTAAACAATTTGCTTTACTGTTTACACCCCCCTGCTGGAGGGCAACACTCACCTTTATCCAAATGCAGTTTGAATGGTCGCTTGTCAAAAATGGCACCGTTTTCCTTTTGCAAATTAGCCGTTTGCTTATCCTCGAGTAGATTTTTGGGTATCGTTTTGCCAGCATCGCCGCTCGCTTTGGCACTGGAGCTATAGCAAACATGCTGCATAAAAAATATAGGTACATGCTTTAAGGAGATGATAATGAGAGACAATCAGCTTAGTACCCTAAACAGCCAGTTTGTGCGCAGATTGCCTCTGAGTATAATTGACATAATTTTAAGGAATTTTGATCAAGCGTCCAAAGTGAAAGGCTAAATAAATTAAACAGCTGGTTTCTGCGCAAGTGTGTACATATTAAAAAATCAGCTGAACAGAACTGGTCACCCTAAAGAGCATTTAGTATTTAAATATCAAATAAATAATGTTTCACGACAGACAAACTTGTTGATACTCTGAGCAAAGATTAACTGAATAATTAAATTATTTTGAAGCAAATACGAAAATTAGAAAATATTTTTAAGGAAAAACGTTTGACTTTATTTATAAATCCGCTTTCAGGCAAGGTCAAGGATTGACTTCTCAGTCAATTGCAAATCACTCAACAGATAAGACAGAAACTACAATACCCCAGGTGACAAAATGACAGCATTTAGCAGATATGAATTTAATTCTTCGTGAATATCTCTAAAAAAAATAAATATTATTTGATAATCTAGCAGCTTTACATAAGGTATTCCATGTACTCCAGATAAGATTCGCTTATCAATCGACGCAGCTTATAAGCTTATTCAAATGCAACTCTGTATTTATTAATGTGTTTGTAGTGTTTATTAATGATTTTAAGTAGAGCTCATTGAATTAATAAAACTAGAACGCGTCCGTAAATGGATAGTACTTGTGGCCTGCCATGCCACTGAATGGAATTGTGCGCACTCCCGTGTGATATTTCTCTATGACTTGCAGATCCTCTGGCTCCAGCTCGAAATCGAAACAATTAAAGTTTTCGGCAAGGCGCGATTTATTCGACGACTTTGGCAGAGGCACCAAGCCAATTTGTATGAGGTATCGCAAACATACTTGCGCCGCAGTGTGACCATATTTCTTGGCCAAGAGCTGCGCACGCTCATCATAGAAAAATGGTGGCCAGTTCCGCGCCGGCTGCGGACGCGCCAGCGGACAATAGGCGCAGATCACAATGTTATGCTCCTTTGCATGGGCACGCAGCTGCTGCTGCTGGAATGCTGGATGACACTCGACCTGGTTGACTACGGGCTTGATCCGACAGTGCTCTAGCACTCGCTCCGTCTGCGACGCATTAAAATTGGACAGACCAATGCTGCGTACGAGTTTCAAATCAACAAGTTTCTCCATTTCACGCCAGGTATCCAAATAATCCACATCGGTCAGCTCCAAGGTACCGTGAACATTGCTGTCGTCGTGGAATTTCTGCCCAACTGGCATGTGTATGAGATACAAATCAATGTAGTCCAGACCCAGGTTGCTCAGACTGAGGCGACAGGCACGCTCCACAATCTCCGGATCATGGTGAATGCCACCCAATTTGGTAGTCACAAATATCTCCTCACGTTTAATCGTCCCGTCGGCGATCTTCTCCCTTACTGCTCGACCCACTTCCTGTTCGTTCTCGTAGACGAAGGCGGTGTCGATGTGCCTGTAGCCAATGTCTATGGCGTCAAGTGTCGCCTGATATGCCTGCGATTCGAATGATCGCCAGGTGCCCAGACCCAGTATGGGCATCTCTCTGCCATTGTTTAACTTTATTTTAGGAGCTAGTTTTGCCATTACGTATATAATTAGCCGCAAGTTTGCACTTCGTTTTTTTCCGGCTTAGCTCCAGCACGTTCAAGCTTTGATGAGCAACTGGTGCGTCGTTCTCAAATCACTCAACATTGACTGCGTCCCTTTCACATACCCTGTAAGAACGATGTTCTTTATGTGGGTGTGTTGTCGCCTGTACACTGTGACTTGTATAAGTTGCCTAACTGCCTGGCGGTTGCTTGGCATACTTAATTTATTTTAGTGTATTTTTATATATTATTTAGAAATTCCAGCATTTATAATAAATTAAAAAACGTTATGTTCAGCACAGGGTATTTTCAAGCACACCTTTACAATTAAACAACATACTTGTTTCGTTGAGTCAAGAGATGAAATCATAGCAGACTTGTGGTTTTACCCACACGCACGAAAGCTTTCGCTCACGAGCTTTTAGAATGATAATTAAAATAATTTAACTTGAATATAATTTGCTGCTTTATTTTTTTTTTGCTAACACATAAAATTTTATTTGATTATTTGTTAAAGATCAAAATGTTAGACATTGAAAGTTACATAGTGTCCATTTGCTTAGGTTTTCTTGTAACATTAAAAGGTTATTGTTAAAATATTTGTAGCTTTGCATAAATTTATTTGGTTTTGTTAATCACCATAAATGGTTAAAACAGCTGCTCCTTGAACTTGACAAGCATGCATTTATATGTTTGTATTTATATGTTATTTGTTAAAGTTATTTTTATATTGTTCTATCTTTAGCGTTGCCTGTTTTTTGTGGGCTTCTACTTGTTCTTTGCTCGTTTTGTATTCTTACTGTGAGCTTTGATAAGCTTTTTTTTTATTTTAAGGTCTAGTCTATTTAATTAATGTTTGTAATTGGTGTTGTATTCTTACTGTGAGCTCCAATGAGCATTAAAACTAGTCTATTTAATTAATTATTTTAAAGTTCACACATATATAAATACATATGGTTGAGTAAAATTGTTAAGATTGTATTTGTTAGACATGTAAACATTGATTTGAACATTTAGTTAGTTGGTTTGAACATTTACTGCAATTTTCACTGGCTCTTCACTTTAATTGGTTAACAAACTTATTGTTTGAATATATAGTGCCTGAATTGTTTAAGCGGAGGTATATTTGTAGGTTTAGCTAGGATCTCTTTACCTGATTCTTACAAATTTATGCAAAGTGCTTAAAAGAATGTTGGAAAACATAACTGTTGTATAAATGTAAACAAAAATTTTAGAAATTCTTTTAGGATTGTCAAATTGAATCACAATTCAAAATTTAAATTTTCTTCTTTGGTTTTTATCGCTTTACTTTAGTAATTTAGTAATAACTGTATTTTGTCTTAAAATAGAAAGGCTACAAAATATATTTATAGCTGTATATCTTAATATTTGACACAAAAAGTTTTGAAAACGTTTCTTAAACTAGATTGATCTAAATTTATGGGTAAGCATATGTGATGTCATTTAGACAACGTATTGGTCTACATCTAAATAAACATGTATTCTACATATTTAGATGATTTTACTTATCGGAAAATTGTTTTTATATTATTGTTAATTAGCAATTCTTAATGGACGATTCAGACAGAAACTCCCCATTTCGTTTGGTAGATAAAGTAATTAAAGGCTTGAAATCTCTTAAGTTCTCTTTAAATTGGTGTTTGCGTTTTCGTTTTGTGTTAATATAGTTCAAAATGAAATTTGATCATATTTCCTAATAAACTAAAAACAATCGTTTCAAATTCGCAGTTATATAAAAGTTGCATTAAAAATGCATACAACTGTTTTGTGAGAAACCTCAGAACTCGTATTTTTGTCGGTTATTGTGCATTGATTGATTGTGTTGGGTATACGAGAATTATAATAGATAGTGCATAAATATAGATAATTAAATACATATACATATATATACTACGTTGAATGGTCTGGTAGGGTATAGTCGCCTACGTAATGGTTCTTGTCTAAGTGGTATGTCGTTGTTTGAGAGACCTTCTTGGGAGAGGAGTTGGTTTCTTTCGTTACTACAATGTCTATAAATATAAGTTAACTACTTTGGCTTACTAATTTTACATATACATACATATAATATATCAAGTGTTGCCTTTTATAAGACCTGCATAGGAGTTTAGAACTTTGAGATAAAAGACACGAAATTTTGTAGAGAGGCCCCATAAAAGTCACACTTGCCTAAAGAACTTTCTGTGGGTTCTTGTTTTTAAAGTAATTCCTATTAAATAAGTACATCTTGAATGAAGCCATTTTCTTTTGTACATATTCTACAACTAATAAGGTCCCTCTCCAGTGTTTTTGATTTTAATGCTTTTACTTAGCATATTTACTTGTATTATTTACTTAACTCAAGAACAATTTATGTTTTTTTGTCTACAAAATAAAACAACTTAAAATAACTGACTATAAATGTATGTATGGTTGTATTTTATTTATGAATGTTGAATAGATAAAACAAACATGTTAAAACAGAGAAATTAAAATTTAAATAAATGACTTAGGACTACATAACTTATGTATATTATATATATTATTAGCTAGCTTCAACTAGATTTGATTATACAGATAAGTCGCTTATGCTTATGACATGCCAAATATTCGTATGATTTAAATTTTGAATTAAAAAAATAGACTCCAATTTTATATTTTTTCCTTTTCGTGTGGACTTTTGCATAGCCATGAATTTTAAATGGATATTGGTATAACATATTTTGTTATTTTTCGTTATTGTTTAGTAAAGTTTTAGGAAATAGGTATAGTAAATTGGTTTTTGTTTTCTTTTTGTTGTTGTTGTTGCTCTCTCTAAATGTTTAGTATCACACATGCCCATTTGTTTGTTTGTTTGTTTGGTTTTATTGTAACGCTCGTTGGGAGTTTGGTAACTCCCTTGTCCTACCCAAAGCCAAATGTTTTTGAAAGCAAAAAGTTTTCTTGTTTTTTTTTTGTTTCAGTTCATTTTGGAAAATTGAGATAGTTGTTTTTGTTGTAACAGATTTATGTAAATTTGCCAAGCTTACATAAACTTTACTTAGTTTCTGGCTAATTTGAATAAAGTAAGCTGATTAATTTGTTGGGGTTTCGGCGTTTAGTTCAGAATGCACTGGTTGATCGCTAGAGGGGCAGCTGAAAACAACTCAGCTAAGCTCATAACTCTGCAGCTTATTGCTATTTGTATGGGTATTATTCTTGTAAGCCCAATAAATACTCTTTATAGACACTAAATACGAGCTAATTCTATACGACGACTTGTTGATTGTTACATTAAGTTAGGTTTAATTTAGCTTCCGGGTCGGTTCCACCTTCTGTGACATGGCAGTCAAAACCCGCTGATTGTCAATCACACGAAAACAGCTGATGTACGAGCGAACTTCTCCCTCGCTCTTTGGTGATGGTGGCTCCAGACCTGAAAATAATAATGAGTTTTATATATATTTTTGTTTAATTTGTTCATTTAAAAATAAATAATTTTAATCGAGACTGAAAAATACAAAAGTTAAATTTAAATTAAAATGTATAATTAGTTCATTCTAATGAATTTGTCTTTTCAGGTAAAAATAAATATCGATTTGGTTGTCAAAAGGAACCAAACATAAACAAATGCAAAGAAAGAATATTAAAATAATTAAATTTAACAAATTTTAAATGTTTTATTTATATATAGAAATAGTCAACTTTTATATTTGAATTTAGATTAGATAAATAAAAAATTATCCACAGACAACAAATGTTAAAAAAAAATCAGTAAACCCTTTAAAGGTTATTTAAAAATGGGTTAAATAAAAAAAATGTTGTAAAACTTACCCAAATTTCGCGAGCGACAGAAGCGAATGGTGCGCATTGTTTGAGCCATCATGTGCATTTTCTCAAAGTTGACCAGTCCGTCGAGGCTCGTCTTGTTACCCTCGTGGGCAAAGGTCATGTCCTTGAGAAGGAGCGGCATGAAGGGAATCAGCGGCGGCTGCAGTTTGCCAACGAAACAACGATAAGCGCGATGATTGCGACTCGGGTCGATAAGTGCCTCGAATTCTTGAAAGATCTTTCGAAATTTCGATGGTATCTTTTCCCAGGTCTGATGCAACCGCGACACGGCCATATTCGACAAACCCATGACAATCGCAAAGAAGGCATTCAGGTTCTGATACTCTTTGCAGCTGTGCGTTTAAAAAACATTGTGTCATATTTCATATAAAATAGACAAAATTTTCGTATTTGTAACACTTACTAAGCGGCCAGTTTGATGAATTTACGCACAAGACCAACTCGTTTGCTAAGACTTGGCGTGGAGACGAGCTCGGCGACAATCCAGTATTGCACCTCGTTGAAGCGCCGCAGAAATACATCCAGATTGGCAGTAATCTGTGTTAAGAGTTGGGCGTTAGTACGAAACTTGGCCAGCATATCTTGGCTAGCTTTAATTGCCTTAACTATTTCTGGCAGATAACTCGTGCCAAAACTCAATTTGCAGATACATGACAAATGCTAAACTTGCAAATGGCTCACGGCAAAGTTTTGGTATGTAGGAAAATCCCACTGTCCCCTCCCGACCAGAGTGTAAATTCCTCCGCCTGCACTTGCAGCCTAATTAGCCGATTTGGCTTTCAAACTTCTGCCAAACAATGCAGGAAGGCAGCCTTAGGCCATGTGGCTCAGCTATGTACGTGTCCTTTTTTCTTACCAACTTACACTTGTCGAAAATTTGTGCTACTTTTTTTAACTACTTAAGAATAACCCCTATGCTGAACTTTTATTTTGTATTTAGTTTTTAGACAAAATTACTTCAAAGATATACATTCTCTTAAAGAAAATAAAGATTTTTATAAATAATATATTAGAAATTGTTTTCTAAATCTAAATTTTTTTTTTAGATAATGGTATTATTGGGTTTTTATAAAATCCTATATTTGATAGTCAAAGTTTCAAATTAAAATAAAATGTTTTTCAAAACTATCAAAAATGTTTTGCTTTCAGTTCAAAGTTAAAATTAAAATTTGTTTGTGGTAGATAATTTGTATATTTTAATTAACTTCATCTACCACAATCATATAATGTAAACTATCCTGGGCGAGTATTACCTATTTGGACAAGATCTTAAATATCTTAAAGATTATATATAATTTTATCTTGCCAAAATGATGCCTGCCTCAACTACCAAATCTTACTAAATATAGAAAGATTATGAGTAAATTCATTAGACAAAGTCTTAAGTATTTTGATGTATGTATAAGGCTAACAAAGAGGTATTTCTTTAAGTGTACCTTGCCAAAATGATGCCTGCCAAAGGTGTGATAGAGTAGCTCGTATTCATGCACCGCCCAGAATAAATCCCATTCAAAGATTGTGATGTGATAGGCCAGCTCTTTGGTGCTCAAGAGTTCCAAATCGATGTCGACTCCATCTATGACGCACTCCTGTTCCGGCAACTGGGTCTGCATCGCAGAGAATACAAAATTGTTAGGCATCAGAGAGGGAGGTGAGGATTGGGGGACTGTTATATTGACTTACCAAAGCATCTAGATGATCCTTGACGGAGACAAACAAACGGCCATTGAGCGTTAGACCCGTCGGTATGCTAACATCATGATCCTTGAATACGGAGCGTTCGCCATTGGACTTAACCTCGACGAGGCACAGGTCGTCGGCTCCACGGTTCAACTGAAGCTTGTCGGCCGCACAAGCTTTGATTAGTTCCGCCGTGGTGTGCATGGGAAAGCGCAGGGTGCAATAGGTGTGGTCCGCACAATATACACGGAAAATGACTGCAAATTGGAACAAAGGGATGATGTGATGAAGTGGTCCCATTAAGCAATCATTTGTAATCAACTCACTGTCATCGTCCGGCCGGATGACTGTCTTTGATGGCGTCGCATTGCCGCTGAATAGGCAAATCGGTTGTCCATTTGTGGGCAGCTTCCACTTTTGACCGGCATTCTGGTTGCGATCCTCCTGATATCTGGCCATCTGCGTTAGCACGTTGTGTATGATGCTCGTCTCCTCGTTCAGATCGGGATCGGCTTCCACCTCGGCGGCCAGATCTTCAATAAAATCGCATACGCTTGGCTCCTCGAAGGCGGCGTGTCGCACGGCCATAACCCACTTTTGCATGAATTGGATGACACGCTTCTTAGCGTTGTTGATGATGTACTCGCGATCCTCGGGTGTTTGGGCCTCATCATGCGTATCACAATGGAAGGTGCACAGCAGTTAAGGTAACCAAATCTCAGAACTCAAAGGACTACTCGACATCCTGCAAATCTGTTCCTTTGACACGCACACGAACAATAACTAAAAGTGGTGGCTTCAAAAAGTAGCTTCTGCCTAAGCACATCACGTATTCCAATGCAGATTGGAGATTAGTTTCAAGCACCATTGAACCCCCCTTTCGACCTCCCTCAACAGCTGTTGCCCTACATACACATTCCCAAATTGTTGACCCAATGTCCACGTGCTCTGTTATTGTTGTGTGTTTCCGTCTCTGTGTGTGTGTGTGTGTGTGTGTAGACCATTTCAACTAGGTTTTGTCATCTGTCTCTTTAACGTTAACTGTTGCTTGGCTCGAAATGGAAGTGTATCACTTAATTAGTTTCCTTAATTCTAGAAAGGACACAAAACACTATAAAGCATTTTAAAATTATTCATGATTTGGCTTGATCATATATATATATATATATATATATATATATATAATATTGAATAACTATCAACAGTGATATGGTAGCTAAATATAATTAGGCTTGTTTTTATATGTTCAAAAGTTGCTTCATTTTTCAAAACGGAAATGCGGAAACGTAAGACTTTTGTCAAAAACGGAAACGGGAAAATTTTCTAAGCTGTTTAATTCACCCTTAACTGCGATACAAAGGAAAATAGTATTTATGTTTAAAATTTAAGTCTGTCAAAATTTCTTGGTATACGATTTTTGAATAAATTTGCTAGAGCATTAAATATTTAGCAATAGCATAAAAAGAATTCTCCATTCTTGTGCTTTTCAGTCACGAAACTGACTTAATGCTTTGACTTTCAGTTTGTGGGTGTGCCACCGTGTGTGTGTTTGCTTGTGTGTGTGTGTGGGATGTATGTGTGCGTGGGTTGTGTGTGTGTGTATGTGGTTTGCATGCTGCCAACACTTAAGCTGTCGGTGTGGATATGTTTGTTGACCTTCCTATCCTCATCCTTTTGACTCCTACTCTAATATCCACCCCAAGAGAGAACGTGACTCCTCTGTCAGTTGCTTTTCAGCCGAGTGCTTAATAGACTGCGGTGGCATTGGGCGGGGCGGGGCGGAAGTGATGGAGGTTTGGGCAGTGTTTGCATTTTAAAAGTGGCGCGTTTAAAGTGGACCATTTGGGGACTAGCTGGAAAAGTTCTTTAAAGTAGACTTGCTGACCGAGTTTCGAATTGCCTTCAAAAAATTCAATTAAGTCGAATTTAATATTATTTGCTTGAATTAGGCTGGAAATCAAATCAAAAAGTTTTTATTGAGAGCAACATAACAAAAGCCTCAATTTTGCAATAAATGCTAGCTGTTTGCGGCTAAATTCATTGGAAACTGGACGCGTTGTCCGTCGGAAAATAAAATATTTACAAAATGGGAATAATAATGTTGTGAAAAAGTAAAGTGGATAACATACAGAAGGTCATCTCAGCAGTGGTATATCGCAAATATCGCAAAATTATGACTTGTTGCTGTGTGCATATTAAAAAAGTATTTTTTGTATTCCAAATTTTCCTTCAAATAATCTGGGCGCCAAAGGGCCAAAAGTAGACCGATTTTTTTAAATTCAGGGACATTTTTTCTTAGTTTTAAAGAGGATGGATAGAAAAAGGACGAACATAGAACATAGGATATTTGATGGATCTGTCCAGACTCCATCGATAAGCATATAATATGTGTATGTGTGTTTCTGTATGTAATTATACCATAGGTAATAGTCTCTTGATCTAACCTCATCCAAACTGTGCGTTTAACCGCAAATATATATTTATGTGTATGTTTTTCAATGGTGATAAGAATTTAGTTTGTTTTGTAAAAAGGATATTAATTGGCCAATTCATCGACGAGCTGCACCACGGGCATAAATACGATATGCGTGAGCAGAAAATCATCGAGAAACGGATCCATTCCGCTGACCGTCTGTCCCAGGCGCGTCTCTAGCAAATGTTCGAGCATTTTGTTCGGTGTGCCCGACATCACGGTATATCTGATAATGGAATATAATAGCAATTAATAATTATGTCACTTTCAACTTAGTGATGAGAATGCCATCAAATTATGGCATTTGCTTTCTCGCGATTTCAATTAAAGTTGACAATTGTTATATAATTGAGACTCACTTGAATGCTGAATGTTGTCCACGTTGTTTTGCAACCCGCTCCAGCACTAAAACATCTTTGCCGTGCTCCTGCAATCTCAGTGTATTGGCCTCGACATCACGCAGGATGCGATTAAAGTGCTCCTTATCCACTCGCAGCAGATGGCAATTGTTCTCCTTCAAAACGATTGTAGCAGCTCTGAAAGCATTTTTTTTTTTGGTTTTATGTACTTTATTTGTCAGTTTGAAAAAGTTTTAAATGTGCTTTAATCAACTACTAAACTTAAAACTCAAAGAATTGTCAACAATATTTTATGTCAAGTATTTCGCATGGGCAGCAAACTTTTAATTACATCCTCGTAAACTGTTTTTACAAATTAACCTGATTTTCCATCTTCCCTATAATTTGAAAATTTCCATCAATGGAATTAAAACATTTTCCATGAAAAACGCATTTCGCTGTTAACAAGAAAATCTATGCATGTTGAATAGCAGCCAAGCTTATTAATTAGTATACTTTCCTAATTTTAGTTCCTTGTATAAATGGAAATAAAACATTTTAAATAACATTAAATTGTATTATGCATTTCAGCTTGTTATCGATGCAAAAGTATTATATAATTGATTTGTTCATGATAGCCAAAAAGTCGGATATAAATTTTAAGACTTTTTTAAATCTGAAATGAGCTAATAACTTTAG
Organism: Drosophila fungiperda; assembly: GCA_035042345.1. NCBI lineage: Eukaryota > Metazoa > Arthropoda > Insecta > Diptera > Drosophilidae > Drosophila > Drosophila fungiperda. Next base: position 3,535,674 of record JAWNLM010000216.1, read on the forward strand.
TGGAGAGTTCGCATTTAGTTAAAAAAAAATTATGCTTAAGTAAAATATTGAATTTGTTAGTTCCGTGAATTCGAAATGATTAATTTAATTTAAGCCTTTTGTATATTTATCTTAAAACAGCACAAAGCACAAAGAAAAGTTCTGAAACTTTGTTCAATTTTAAGCCTTCCGGCTAAAAGCAATTTGTACGCTTTTGTTAAAAGCTGTTGCCGGTTGAAGTGCTACTTTGAGCCATGGCAATTGGCTCAAGTTGAAGTTTTTTTTCCCAGAGAAATTTGGACAAATGTGAAGCATATTTTCTCTATTTTGCTAATATTTTGTGTCAATATTCAATTATTAGCTACAAATGGCACACAATGGCTACTGATATATTTATTTATTTTTGAGTGTTTACTCTTTTTATCTTTGTGCAGCTCCAAAAAATGTTTATATTGCTATTACCCGGCTGTAGAAAATATCCAAAATGGGTATTTATAGTAACCATCAGTGTAGGTTTTGTGAAGTCAAGGAAGAGTCCTCAACTCACATCCCAATAGAATGTATCGCTATCCAGGAAAAGATGCAGCATCCTAGGAATGCATGTTATGAATGTCAATGACATAGAAGCCCCATCAAAAATTCTGGCATTCGTGCAGGAACTGGGGTTGATGGAGTAGCTATATTCTCAGAAGAGGGCACAATAGATCTAATAGGTCGCAGTGCAAAAGACCCCAATTTAATCATAATAATATTACCCGGTTGCAAGAGTGATGCTGGTGAACCCATTGTAAATGTTTATACTATATTACTTTATTTTCTTTTTGTAAGTTGGCCAAAAGTAAAGTTAAGAGTAGCTGCCCAACTCACTGAGTAAAAGATGAAAACGATTTACAGCGAATTGTTGATGATCTGGCTTACCCTTTGCCAACTGTCTAAAAACTTTTATCTTGGGAAAAACTTTTATGCAAGCGAACTGACAGTTTAAAATGTTGTGCACTTTGTAAAAGGGGGAAAACAAATTTAAATGGATTCGCCCGGATGGCGGAGGGCAAAGAGTTTACTATTTCGACTGCTTACCTGGGTGCGTCGTTAATCAAAGCCAATTTGCCAAAATCATCGCCAGTCTTCAGTGTGGCAACGGTGCCTTTGCCATGTATCACAACATCCACAGATCCTTTGAGTAATATATACCAGGAGCGGCCCTCGTCTCCTTGATTGAATACTGGGTTTCACATCGTTGTAATTTATGTAATGGAGCGCATGAAAATGATAAACAGATTAAACCACGTCGATCTCTTTACCTATAATCTTGTATAAAAATTAGCTGAACTTAAATTGCTTTAATTAGCCCTTGAGGAGTATATATATATATATATATATAATTTCTGTTGATAACAGCTGCTGTTTCTATATATTCCACATTATATAAAAAAAATAAATAAAATTATTTTTCTTTATTATAATTAGCTCCAATTTCTGAGTATATATATATATAAATATATATATTCTTAGTCGGTTACAGCAGCTACATCGATATAGTCAATATCAGAAACGAGATATTTTTATTTACTTTGCAACATTAATTAAAATGAATGTTATTATTAAAAATTATATATTTTTAAAATAAAAAAAATGAAAATCTAATTAAGATATGAGCTAAAATTAATATTATTATTATTAGGTGAGCTTCTTGTGCCTTATTGCCTTAATATTAACTATGATTCCTCCACGAATTCAAGTTTTTTTTGTCGAATTGAGGGCTTCTGCATTTTGATGGCCAATGCAAATAAGCTAAAAAACATACAATATCATCATTTTGACTAATATCTGTTTAATCTGCAGTTCTTGAAATCTCCAATTGCCCAGTTAATTAGTTCAACTATAATTCACAATGCAAACAATACTCACATATGGTTCCAGCCTGTGCGTGGGCCTCGAATACAATTATCGAGGAAAGTTCACGTTTGATGCTCGTCGACAGATGGGAAAGGGCTGCGATGTGCACAAGTTCCTCGAATACCAGCTCCAGTTCCTCTGGTGTGCGCTCATGTGAACTGTTTGTGTGTGTTGTGTGGGCAATGGCAGAGATTTGATTATAAGCAAATATCAGCAATTGTTGTCTCTCTGTTCGACTATGTAACTAATTGACAAGCCAAGCAAATATCAATCATACGCACTGTGTATGCCTGTTTGCGCTGCATACACACATTGTGTGTGTGTTTGTGTGTGTGTGTGTGTGGTTATGTGTTTTGTGGCTACAAGCGAAATAACCACTTTGACTTAAAGCACATTTCTGATATTGCATACTTTTGGCATTTGCCATTAATCGATTACAAAATATACTGCAGTATAATCAATATTTCACTTACGGCTTGCGCAATATCATGCGCAATGTGGCATCTGGACCACGTTGGAAGAGTGCACTCAATGCCTCACGGATGTGCTCATTAGCTGCACTGAGATCCTCAGCAGCTGGTAAGCCTGCGGCGGATGCTCCACCTTCCTCGTCCAAGCGAAATCGATACAGAAAGCATTTATCCTTGAACGGCTGCTCCTTGTTAACTGCAACAAGTTGGACACAATGGGTTAAAATGTGTTAAACACGTTAATTGCTGCATTAATTGCACAGCCAATGGGCGAGTGAGTGAATTCCAAAACCCCTTTCCCTTTTGAACTACACTCATCACACTCACCATGTGTCAGAACGCCCTCCTCAAGCAACGCCTGCCACATGCCAGCCGCCTGGGCCCGAGTGTGCACAATGGGGGCCAAGTTAAGCAGCCAGTCGACCAGTTCCGTGCCGGGCGCACACTTCCGTATTAACTTTCCCGAAACCTGAGTACCAAGAAACGCCGTAATTGCCGTTACAATTGATTACATACATCATATGTGTGTTGGCTCTTTCGCACAGTTAGTTGCCAGCCATTAGGCCATTAGGCCTTTACTCACCTTACGATCCTTCAAACAGCTTGAGTTATTGACCACTAATAATGTACGCAGCGCCCAGCCCATGCGGTTCATAGCAGGACTCGGCGTCTGTCGGTGGAAAGAATAAATTGCAAGGATTATGGATTAAAATAACCATATTTAGTTACATAAGCTGCACTTAGAGAAGAAATCGGTGTGCAAAATAAAATCGAAATTAAAGCTAAAAACCTTTTTTTTTGGAAAAGCGTTTTTACGAACAGCATATAAAAAGAAGATATTCAAATCGTTTTTTATAAAAACTAACTTTTTTATTTGAAAATTCAGCTATCCAATTTTCGAAAAACAAAACTGTCAACCTTTTGTTTTATTGTAAGCTATTAGAAACATAGAATATGATAGGATGCATAAGGAATCTTTAGCCTATTTAATTTAGAATTATTGTTTTAATAATAAAGAAATAAATAAAATAAATAAGTAAATAATAAATATATCTATGATTTACGAAAATAATGACAATGATTTAAAAAATATAAATATATATATAAATATATATGTTTACTAATAAGATGAGCAACGGATCATAGATTTTAACATATATTGAATAATTAATTAATTACTAATCCGAGCTTTGAATTTATTTAATACGCTTTTGAGACAAAATTTAAAATTAATAAAAACTTTGAATAATAATTTATTATATTAAAGTATTTGTGTCTGCTGCGAATTAAATAAATGTATATTAAATAATGTTTCATTTGCAGTATTCAATTTTTGTTTGCTTTACCAGAACTAGTAAATAAAAAAATAATAATTGTGGTTTTCTTCTCTGTACAAATGTCATATCTGCTAAATGAATTCTCCTGAAAAACATGTGCAACATTGATAAATGACTCAATCAGTCTCAATCAGTTCAGCTTTTGGTCAAAAGGAAATTAAACCCATTTTGAAGATGTACAAATTACATAGTCTCTATGTCAACTCTGGTTCTGACATTGTATTAATTAATAAATGCTATGTGTGTGCTATGAGTGTGTTTGTGTGTGTGTTGTGTGTGTGTGTGTGTGTGTGTGTGTCTGTGATTTATTTCAGTTATACATGAACATTGCTTACCTCTGTAATGGGCAGAGCTGGATTCGGGTGATCCGGACTCAGTGGGCGTTTTGTGGGCGATGTGGCAGCTGCAGGCTGTACGCCCGGACCAAATCCTGAAAACAGAATAACATAAATAAGTATTTATAAATATGCGCCTGCGGTCGACTGTTAACAGGAAATGTATTTATATTATTTATGGTTATATTAGTTTGAATTGCGGTTTCTTAAGAAATGTGCTATAATGAGCACAATTAAAATTGACTGATAGTTTGTTACATACCATTCTTTAATTTGCAATTTGTAATAATGTCATTCATCAACTCCTTGTTTTTCTGCAAATAACAAATAGGTAATGGATTAGCTATTGTTATTTATCTTCTGCTTATAAATAGTTTTATATAAATATTTTTGCTGTTGTTTGCTGCGATTGCTCACTGCAAGAACCCACGCTGATGACGCGTACATTGCTCATTTCAAATGCCGTTGACTGTGGACGCTGCTGCACGCGATTCAGCGGCTTAACAATAGAAGTGGAAGTGGCGCCACCTCCCCATGTTGTTCTTGTTGCTCTTGCAAACAGTTGCTGGTCGCTGTCACTGTTAAGTGAATAGCGCAGCAGCAAGCACGGCATCTCCTCATCACTAGCGACAAATTGGCCAGAACGACGCCGGAATTGCCAATATTCGCGATTCCGCTGTCGAAAAAGATCGTCAGCTGACATTTGCACGCACACAAAACACATAGACTTTCACTTTCAGTTTAGACGCTCTGAATTTGCTTGCACATTATTTTTTATGTTTTGTATGATTTTTTTTTTTTTTTTAGCTACCAAAAGCCAAAAGGTAATTACTCTTGAACGTCGGCAAGCGCACTGATAAGTTGATTCTCGCATTGCGACTGCTCGTTTCATTGCTATTGTTTTGCCTTATCAGACATTTGCTAGGGTTGTCGAAGTGCCCGACAAGCGCCACGCTATTAATACACTCAGAGAGAAGAGAAGCTTGAAAATCGCAATACTTTATTGTGCCGAGGGCAGTTTAAATAATTATCAAGAAATTAATATTTTTTTAAATCAACCGTATTTTTTTTTGTAACTCCGTAGATGTTTTCAATATATGCACCTAGAACTCTCACAACAACTTGGAATCAATGCACTATAATCCTGCGTAGAACATCAATTACTGAACAGATAGAGAATAGCGTCGAGAAGCTTACCTAAAAATCTTATATCAGATGTAATTTTTCCACATATAATCATATTCATATAAATTCCCTTAAATTTTAATCATTAAGTCCCCTCCACTCATATGATAATTAATCATAATTCAAAACCTATATTCACAATTGAACTGATACGGAGGCTCAACTGAACTCATAACTAAGAATTACTATCAGCATATGCAAAAAAATTAATCACTTTCACGCAATACAAATTAAATTTTATTAATAATTAGTATTCTAAGATTTCAAAAAGTTTCAAATAGTTTGTTAATATATTTCATTTAATTAGAATGAACTTACTTGACCTATCCGCACCTAACGCAAACATTATCTTATTACTGATATACCAAACGAGTCAAAAAAATGTACTGTTTCTGAATTTCAGAAAGAATTTCTATTTAAAATAGTTGTTCTAGATTTCTTTTTACAATACCCTTAATTTTATTTCTATTTTGTGCCAATATAAAATAGTTCCAAAAATAAATATACTTTAAATTTAATTTCTTTCTAAATAGCTTCACATTATTTATAAAATATTAAAATTTTTTTTTTTTCATATTAGTGTATTTTTTTCTAAGTTCCTAATTGTTTGCGGGTTGTGGTGACTTTTTATTTATAAACAATCAAGGTTAAGCACATGGCAAGGCCATGGGCAAGGGTAAGGGCAAGGGCAAGGGTAAGTGGCCTGCATGACAGTGAATTTATGTATTCTTACTCATTGAAGCTTGGCAACACTGGGCACTGGCACAACAGATAACGGCGTTTGTGGTGCCGTTGGTATTGGTGTTGGTATTGGAGTCTACGTTAATTAAAAGCATTTTACTTATCAAAAACGCACAGCGGGACCAATGAGCGAATGCGATAGTTGTCATTAGATATGATGAGCACAATAATTACGTTCAAGTGGGAATGAGCGAGGTTGATCGCCAAGTTACTTTTCTATTAACTTGAAACACAATAGAATACTTGGCCATAATAATTATACCCGTTAAGTGCTGCCTTCTTGTAATTTAATTAGGACTATTGTTTTGGCCATATTGCCTGGAAGAGTGCAAGTTGCTTAATTGAAGACCAATTTACTTTAAGCCTATTAAGAAAATTGCGATATAATTTTGAAGGTAAAGGCACGTTTAATATAAAGCTAAAAGAAAAATTAGTTATTGAAAATAATTAAAAAGCGGAAATTAATCCATTAATAATAAAATGCAATTAATTTTAATGATTTTATAAAAGCATTGCGCAAGCCTTCTGGCTGAAGCGTAGCCTTGCAGCACATTGAAACTGCGCTAGTTGCAACATTGAAGAGGCAGCTAAATACCTTGCAATTTGCGTGTCAAACGCAATTATTTCAATTTCACCTACAGGGTCTGGCTGCGGAAATGAAAAACGGAAGCTTGTTGTGACACAACATGTGGCAAATTCACTTTTAAATTTGAAATTTTGAAATTCTTGTTCATGTGTAACTTAATTATAAGCCCAAAAGCTAAACTCGCAGTTTTCCAGACACATTTCAATGACAATCGATTGCAAAATATTTTTGCATTTAATTTGGGACATTTTATGAACCCCAATAAATTTCATAATTCCCAACAGTCCGCCTGAATTGTCCGGTGATTTGTAAAGCAATTGTACACTGGCAAACAGGTGGTATACGTAATACGCAGTCCATAAATAATAGAAATGCGCAACGGCATTCGGGGCCAGCTGAACAACATGCACCATTGCATGTTGCATTGAACAAGCGTTTTATTTATTTATATATATATGTATTTGTTGGCAAAAGCACAAGCTGCACTCGAGTGCATGTGCAACTGCAACTTAGAACAAGAAGCACATAGCGAGTGATATAACAGGCTAAACAAGAGCGTTCCAGATACATAAATATGTGTATATATTTAAATATGCAGCGAATAGTTGTATTTACTTGCAACAGTTACGTGTGTAGTTCATGCACATTAAATTTAAAATACGTAATGGAAATATACATATATTTTAAAGTATTTTACTAAACATCACTTCCAAGGGATTTATATTTATACTGCAAATGATAGTACTATTAAAAAATTAAACATAAAAGTAAAAGAAACAAGTTCTTTGTTTTTATTTGGTAATAAAGTAATCGCGTTTGAAAACATAACATCCAACATTTTTGAAGGCTGTATTTCTGCTGCCAAGCTCTTAAATAATTAAAGACTGAGATTAAGCACACTTAGCAAAGAATTTTAGATAAAATGTCTAGTTACTCGAAAGAATTTTTTAAAAATTTAAATGCGTTTATACTTATATTTCGAAATATTTGCCATTACTAAGAAAAATATTTCGAACGAAAACGAACAAAAAAGTTGGTTTATAAATAAACATAAAAAACACATTTAAAAATTTCGTAATTTGTTATCTAAATTTTGGATAAAACTATTCTTAAGGTGACCGGCGTGAAGCTAAATTTAAAACTAGATTTTGGATGACCAACGATTTATTTCTTTTTTGTTAAATGAAATTCGTTGCCTTATTTAGAGTTAAGTTATTAGGTTGCAAGAGTATATAAGCTTTAACTTCCGGAACTTGAATTTTTCCACTGCTGCCTGCCATTTCTGTAGTGAAAATAAATATTTGAGCACAAATCAAACAATTGCCAGGCGCTTACTCTGGCTCAGCACACAACAAAACTCGCAGTTGGGTGTGAAAATTTTGCAGTAACAACTTTTCGCGTAATATACTTTCAATTTAAACTGATTTAATCGCATTTACCCGAAGATGTGGCAGTCACAAATGCAACATTTTATGGCGCAAGCTTTAACAGTCTGTGTGAGTGTGTGTGTGTATTATACACACGAAAAGTTTCAGCTTTTGCACATTGCGTATACGTAATATATGTTTGCGCTGCGTGCTGCATCTACTTTGTTATCCATCCCCCAGCCGGCTGCCCCAAAGCAGCTGTGGGTTAGGCAATGTGGCCACAATTTGAGGTAACTTTCCTCTTTATTTGCTTTAGTAGCTTTCTTTTTGATGATTTTTTTTTTTTTTGTAACCCAAAAGGTAAATATGCATTCATCATCTTGTGGGTGTGTGTGTGTGTGTGTTTCTTATACCTTTTGTGCGTGTTCGCATTCAATGTGCGAGCATTGCTTTCCCCAAGGACGAACTTCTTCTGAGGCACGCCCTTAAAATGGAATGTTTTGTAAACTCGCAACAATGTTTGTGGTATCAAACATTTGGTTAAATTTGACATTGGAATTGAAAACCGTAATACCTAATTCTGTGGCTTTCATTTTTAATGCAAATATAATGGTTCTGATTATACAAGACTAAACTGGGAAAGGTGCCATCAAAGCTAGTTGCAAAAAAGTAAGTTTCAATATTCCCATCGAATTCAATTAACTTTGTTCTCATTGATTGCAATTACATAATTGCACTGCAAGGTAATTAGTTGCGTCTTTTAATTAAGATATATTATTGATTAACTTTAATGACTAATGCTGTCAATCATCCCCCAAGACTTTATTTCAATTTGGTAATTGACAAAAATACAGAAAGGGTATATAATAAAAAATATCGACAATAATTCAACGACAATTTGGCAAACGTTGCTTGGCATATGTTGATGATCTGAGGGTTTATTTGGGTGGGTTTCGTTGCCTAGTCTGTTGGCTTCATTAATTGTTAATTCAAATTTTAATTAAATACTTTGACAATAGAAATACCGCAAAATGCTCAGCCACGTTAGGAAGACAAGACGAGAAACTTTGCAGAGCTTCAAATATTCAGCACACAGCTGCTCATTAGCAACGCTCGACTATCCGTGTGTGTGTGTGTGTGTCGGTGTGTGTGTGCTGCTTTTAATGAGGGCTTGACAAATGCTTAAGATAAGTACCAAAAGAGACTCCTCTGCCATTTTATAAATAAAATGACACTAGCTAAACGAACTCCAAGTCAGACCAATTAATAATTTCACAAATGAAAATGTGGAAATTATTACAGCATTAAGGAAAATGCCTTTTGCTTGTGTTATTTTTGTGTAACATACTCATATCAATAAAGTATCTTGTTCGCTCTAAAATTTAGAAATTTTCAGATGGTATGCTTCTAAAATGCAAGGTTCTGTGTTTCTATAAACCAGCCAACTAACTTAATAAACAAGAGTTTTATTTTTACCTGCTATAAATTTTTCACTTAATAATAACCAATATTTATAAAGACAAAACAGTCTTTAGGATTTAAAGAATTTTCCACACAGCCCAAAAAGTAAAAGGTCCGAAACCGAAATGAAACTTTCAAAAATAAACAACACTGACTATTTTCAAATTAAGGCTTACTTATTTTTAACAGTCAACAATTTGTTCATAAAAGTTAGAAAACAGATTTCTAAGCCTAAAGATTATGTCTTTGAAAATCAATGGTTTTTCATTTTTTTAACTTCACGGCACATTTTTCTAAGCTATAGAAAAATAAATTTAATTTCCGCACTTTATTTATGTTGCGCAGAAAATAATTTCAATAAAATAGTAATAAAATAACAAAATTTTCTGAAAACTAGCAAAACTTTTCTCATGTTAAACATTTTGAACATTTCGAATTTGTTTTAAAATTAAAATAATTTGGCTATTTATAACGATTATTTTCTGAGTGTAGTACCTCAATTTTCCTGAAAGACAGCTAGATTTTTTTTTTGCCAAACTTAATTTTTGTGACACTTTAAGCCAGTGTCATTGCACAAGACACTCGATTTGCAGTGAAGTATTAAAATATATGTTTTTACCAGAGTGCTTATAGCTACGTATGTATGTATTTGTGGACCATTCTGTCTGCTTACCTCCCAGATGAGTCGAAAATCCTGCTGTTCGACTCGGAGCAGCTCGCAGGTTGTCTTTGTCACGACGGTGCTGTCCCGTGGCAGGTCGTGGAGTATTGATTCGCCAAATGTGGCGCCCACGCCAAGATTACACAAAGTGACGGAGCTCTGCAAAGAAGATAAAGTGGAAAAAGAAGGTGGTTAAACAGGGAGTGCAAAATGTGTATGTGGGTCAGAGGAGGGGGTGTGCGGGCTACAGTTGAGTTTTAGTTGCAGATGAAGATAAAACATTTCTGCGGCAGGTGTTGGCTCAGAAAGAACCCTAACACAGATGCCAGATGACTTTGACCGGTTGTGTTTACATTTCAGAGAGGGTCCTTTGTCTGTATGGGTTAATTGCTCAATGTGCCACAATTTGTGCCAATGACTTGTGCCAGATAGTTAGCAAACATTTGCTTAAAAGCTGTAATCGCTTCATTTCACATAAGGTTTGCCAATATTTTCCAAACGGAAGTTGTCAACTTATAAAACCGGAAATGATGTGACAGCCCACATAGCAAAAACCCAATTTCATACGGAGCTTCATCCTTTCCCTAACTAACAAATTGCCTTTAGTAACCGCAACTTAGCGATGACATTTTATTTTTGAGAGCATTGCAATTTCTGCATTTTGCGGCTTATAAGAAATGTTCAACTTGCAGTAAATCTATATTTGGCAAATTAGAAATTTACACATGTAAGTATGAGCAGAACTTCCATGTTTTAGACATAATTTATTGATACCCAAAGTAAATTCGACTTTCAACATGAGATTAAATTTCTGACAAATTAAACATGTGTATTTGTGTCATAAAATAAATAAGTAATTAAGTAAATATGTTCAAAAAAATGTATGAATCTGCAACTTGTAAAAGCCGTACATATATTTTTAAGCCAACATTTTATATATTTTTTTATATTATACAAGTCGTCTTGATATATCAGTATATAGACAAATACAGAGACGATAGAATTTTAATTATCTAAATTATTTATTGTATATTCTTTACTTTATTCTTTCATTTTACATTTTAATTTAAATAATTTGTTTTGTACATTTTTAAAATAGATTTGGTTACACGAATAAAAACAAAATTTCACAAAATTTTAAAGGTTTCCACTTTTAATTAAAATTAAAATAATAGTAATAATAATAGACTTGATGTAATTTAGAATAGAATATAATGTGTAGAAATGGAACACATGGAATATCAGCAGATATATTCTAAGTGGTATCACCCAGTTGAGTATTTTCTTCAATTTGTTCCTCAGCTTGCATCTGCGGTTTTTGCGCTGCTTTCTGCTGTTTTGCGTTTCGCAGAAGTTGTCTTCTGGGCATCACTTGAGGGCCCAGCCTCATTTCAGTTGGCTTAAGTCTGGCTTTGGGTTGTGGCTCTGAGGCAGTGCATGTAATTGGCTTAACAAGACTTACACACGACCGCAAAATTGTTAAACTCACATTAGTCGACAGCTTGACTGTGTGTGTGTGTGAGAGTTGTGCTGGAGTTTTCTTTACAGTTATTACACATACAGTGGGTTTTTGAGGTAAGTGCCACAACAGCATCAACGACTTAAGATGCGCTATAAAACATAATTTAATTATTTCTGCGCTGTGTAATTACAATTGTTGTTTGTTTTTTGCTTTTGGTCAAGTGTTGACTTTAGTTTCTCGCGACCCATTTCAAATTTTTATTAACTTGATTTGATTTATGAAGACTTTGGCTTTTGACAAGCCACAAGTATTTCCTGCCTTTTAGCTTTTTGACCTCCTTTGGGGAAGTTAATTACTTTCTAATTGTGCGCGAAAAATTTGTTTTCCCTAATATTTAGATAAAATCTTTGGGGCGCTTATAGAGTCGAAGCACATGTTGCGAACCGCAACGTAAACATTATAAAATTTAAGTACTACTGGAAAAGCAATTAAGTTAAACATATAAACAAAATCGATATAAAAAATATATGTTTATCTTGAAAATAGTATTCTATTGAATTATATTAAATAATCGGCTACACTTAGCACTGTGTTTATTATTCTATCGATTTTTTTATCATTATATTTTTTTTGCTTTCTGTTTTATCTATATGTTTATATTTTTTCTGTCTTCCACATTTCCACATTTAATTTTCTTGTGTTTTTTCCTTTGATATTTTTTTTTATACATTTCCGCTTCTGCTTTTGTTGAATTTTTATTTGTATACCCCTTAAAAATTAATCAGAGGGGAGTAATAATAATAATATTATGGCTATGAGAGCAAAGATAACAGGAATGAAGATTACAATGGTTCTGTATATATATATAAATATCGGGTATATTTAATAACATTAAGAATTTAATTAAAATATAATTATTTTGTATAATTCGACCTACAGGGTATCAGGCAGTCGATAATAGTTCCTATTCTTGTTTCAATCAATTTTCACAACCCCAATTAGCTCTTTGTTTTGCTTTGTGGACAAATCCCATTGATAGTTGGATTGGATTGGATTGCATTGAATGGCCGTTTGAGTCGGACAGGTTATTGTTCACCCGCTCTTTGCTAATCTTTGTTATGGTCCAAATAAGAATAGGGCTTTGTCCATTTTAATTGGAATCTGGTGCAAAAGAAATGCAGAACAATTGCTGCAGGCCTTTTACATTTAACAATTTTCCCCTGTCTTTATAATGAAATTATCTAAAGGGTAAAACATGGCACTGTTTTACCTGACACGCTCAATAAATATAGCTAAATATTTTGAATAATCATTAACTCCAAACATGTTTATAATATTTTATGAATTTTTATTTTATTTATGTTACTTGTAGTTTGGAGTAAGAGTTTTAATTTTTTTTATGACAACCGGATACAATTAAATGTTGAATAAATTTAATTGATATTCATCAAAAAGCAACTGCTTATTAATGTTTTGATCTGCCACTTAACAATTTGTAAGCATATTCTTTGCATTGAATGAATTTGATGATATATCGATGGGTCTTTAATTCCACATGTCTGTCCCTGAAATTCATACGATTTTCGCCAATAAATAGTCAAAGACTGCTTTTAAAAATGTCAATGCAGTAAATCCTTCACAAATAGGTAAACACATTTAAAACTGAATGAGAATTCACATATAAATCCACTGGAAAGCTCAGCACTCTCCACACACATATGAAAGATACTTATTTGTATCTGAATGCCTCCATAAGCACAAGACAGCGCAAGACAAACATTCAACATTCAAACATATGTACACGTTACTTATACTTATATATATATATATGTGATTATATATATTTTTATATCTGCATCTGGCATAAATGTAAGCACGTACTTTTTACATACTTTTTGTACTCGCAAATGCAATGCAATGTTTTACCTTTGCATAATGTCGCGTTGATTGCTCCACGTTATATGTACAACTGCGGCGAAATAACATTTTCGTATCTTTTTCTCTCTCTTTTTTTTTCTTTTATTTTAGGTTTGCGACATTTCTTTGCATATTATTTGTAAATTTTTAAAATCCGGACAACCACAAAACACAAGCATGCAAATGTTTTTGTTGGCTTTTACATGTGTGTTTATATCTTTGAATGAAATTTTGCAAAACGTGTAAAATAATAAAATGAAGCAACTACAAAATGAGTATTTTGAATTGGAGCTTGTTGTTTTTTTTTCTTTTTATTTTTGTTTGTTCAAGTGTTAATGCAAGCAAATGTTTTGTGGCTAAAAACGACAACGGCAAACAACCAGTTGCAAGCCATCAATTTTGGTCAAGTCACAGAACTTTTTCTTAATATAATTAACTTGGTATTATGGATGTTTTTGGTTTGATTTTTAACGCGTACCACTTTTAATTAGTAGCCAACTGGGCACAATGTCTAAAACGCTCTACGAGATGTGCTCGCCAAGTTGTGCAACCGCGCGGCGTCGCGTCGTAAACTGAACTGAAGTTTGAAATTGCCGCCGTCACACGGCAGAGTTTAAATTAGCAACAACGGCGACATAACCCTCAGGTGTGTGTGTGTGTGTGTGTGTCAGTGTGTGTGCGTGTGTGTGATTGTTTGCCTTTGTGTGTTGTTGGTCTTTGTGCAACGCGGATGGAAGTTGCTGAAGTGTGGCAGCAACACTGGCAGCCACAACTTGCTGTGGCGTGTCGCAAATTGGAGCAGCAACAGCAACAGCAACCGCAGTAGCCTTAATCAGCCATGCAAAATACGCGTATCTCATATCTCAAATGGTCAGCGACGACAAAAAACATATATATAACAATTTTTGCAAACAAAGATGTCAACAAACATTTCAGCTCTGTTTGGTTTGGCTTTCATGTGGCAGTTTATGTTTTTGTTGTCTTAGTTGTTGTGTGTGCAGCTTTCACTGCTCTTGCTGGCAACAACTGCAACTAATCCACTAAAATAGAGTACACACACCACCCACCACCCACCACTCACCTGCTCAGCTGAGGGAACAAATGCTGCTGCGCTTCAAGAATTTTATATGCACACATGTGCAACACTTCCGTCTCTGGCAGCAGTTGTTGCAACAATTGCAATTGGAATTGCGGTGGTTGTGGCAATGCACTCCCCACTAACATTACTGCTGGCCTGAAGGAGTGTGGGCGTGGCTAAGCTTTTGTTAAGCCCACAGAAATTGTCATGATTGTTCTTGCTAATGGCAAATTGAATATGAAATGTGCTTACACGATGAAAAATTAATTGATCCATATTAAGCCACAGAATAATTATTTGTGTAAGCACAATTTGCGTGCTGCCTCATTAAAAATGAATTTCAGAACAAATCATTTCGATTATCGACCCACACTTCCAGTTCAAAATAAATAAATATCAAGTAGGAAAGTATAATAATTCTATTCAAATTAATACAATACAAAATATTTCATATTATACCTATAACAGGTTTATTTCAGTCCACTGCATAAGCACACACATAATATAAAAATAAAATTCAAGTAAGAAAGTATAAATTCAAGTATAAATACAAAAACGATAGTAAATAATTTGAATGATAATTAATTTGACATATAAATATGCCCACAAAAAATCCACTGCGTAAATAAATAATAAATTAAATATGTTTATTGAAGTTTATTTTAAAAGAGCAATATTATATTATATATACATTAATTTAGATATATTAATAATTGTTGAATACGTAAATAATATACGTAGTCTATTAATTACTATATTTTATTTTGTTTGTTTTGATTTTTTAATAATAATTTTGTAATCCGTTTGTATATAACGGTTTTTGATTTCTTCATTTTACGATGGGATTTGCAAATAAAGAAATAAATAACTATCGTTGTTCATTTGAAAATTATTTGTTGTTTATGTATTAGTTTAGTTTATTATTGTATAATTATTATTATTATAGCTTTACCTACTTTTACTTTTTCCTACTACATTTTCAAGATTTTGCCATATTTGTTCAGTGTAAGTTGCAAAGTGCCATTCAGCTGTCGAGTATATTGCTGCAACTGAGCAGTAAATCTTATAGACGAAGTCTTCCTTTAATTAGGCAACGCCAGTTGGCATTCAGGTAAGCTGAATAGCTGTAAAGCTATTCAAAGGTAATGCCAATGCTAAGGTTGAACAACCTGCCCCCCTTGCAACTGCCAGCTTTTGTTTGATTTATTTCTCATTTCGTTTTTTTTTTACTCTCTAAGTGACGTGTTCCTTATGAGTTGAGCGCCAAACACAACTAAAAGCAATGTTTGAGACTAGTAATTAATTTTAGTTTCAGCCAGTTTAAGTGAAGGTGGAGCACAACTCGCAGTGTTTATACGAAACGAGTCAATGACTGCTCACAATGAGTAGGCAGCGTGCTGGGGCTAAAGTATTTCATGAACGTGTTGCAATTATCTGTAAGATACTTGCTACCCTTGCCAATCATTTGCATAAGCAGCGCGAAATTGTATTTTGCTAAGCAAATGCAATCAACGACCTCAAATTTTACTACTTTTAGCTTATTAAATGCAAAGCAATTTTATTATATATTCACTTGTGGTATCATTACTTATTTAAATTTTTTTGTTTGCGGCATATTAGTTTTAATAACGAGTATTCCTGAATGGCTAGCAACTAGCAATTAGTTGTATACATATTAATAGTTTTACTATAGGGTTATTGACTTATATATAATCTACATTGTTAGTTCTATTATTCAAATTATATACGTTTTTTTGGTTGTATCTTTAAGTATATAAGAATGAAATATGAATGTTTTCAAGTAATTGGTTTATACAAATAAAATGTATTTTCGTAAACATATTTTTAGTAGTCCTGCGCATTTAGTATACACATTTTCTACCCATTTGCTGATATACATAAATGAAAAAAGTTAGTGCAAACCGCAGAACGTGTGATATTATTTTTAATGACATGTGCAGCTTACCGTTAGAAAATGACACATTAAATTAAATTTTTCCACGTCTTTAATTAAAAAAAAAGTTTTATTATATTTTTATCTTCTGCATCTGTCTCATTTCCCACGAGTTGCATGTTGCGTTGATTTTAGATAGTTAAAATGCAAATTAAGAACACTGCTAACGAATAGAAAAGGTTTTTTTTTTTAAATGGTTTGATTAAGTTTAACGCACATTCCAAAACAAATTTCCCATTGAACTAACTTTAAGAATGGTTGTGAAAATTCTGCTCAGAATCAATGGAGTATGCTGACAGAGAAGTTTTGCTACACAATAGCAAAAGTGAGCATAAAGATATCTTTGAATATTCCTTACAATTCGGCATCATTTTTGAGTTGAACAGAAGCATCAAGAAATACTTTGCATCCTTCCTCATTGATTCCACCGGTGCCAATTCGAGTGCAAATAACACAAATATCTAAAGCGTAAAATGCTGCACAGATGGACTGAAGAGAATATTTACTGTTTTGGCAAAAAATGAAAACTCAGTGAAAATAAAATGAGTGGGAAACTAAAATTACTGAAGAGAAAACAAGTTTGATTCAGATTAAGTAAGCAAAGCAAAAGAATTTGAAAACTATTTCGAATTGTACATGTTTAAGGTTCAGAGATGTAGGACATATGTAGCGTATATATTTCCCACATCTTTGAATTTTATTTAATAAGAAGTATAGTTATACTGAGTCTATTGATTTTGCCATACTATAACCAATGACAATAAAGATAAGATAAGAAAGGTTTTGTTTAACTCATTTGTTAAGCCTATAACACTTCAATCTTTGCTTGCTAAGTGCAATTTTTAATAAGTAATACTTATAACATTATTATCAATTTCATAATTTTTTTTAGAAAACACATTTATTTTATAAGCATGTTAAATTAAGTGTTATCTAACAAGTATATCTTTCTTTTCTTAACTGTTTTGTTATTAAAGTAGAAAAGAGATAAGCAAATAAGAAATATTTTCTTATCACACCGTTAAACAAAGAAGTAATTAGATGGCCCAAAATTTAATTTATAAATTTCGTTCTTGTCAAGATAATATCTCAAATACAAATATAAATATACGTTGTGAAAAAGCGGATATCTTAGCGTCATTAGCTTTAATTGTATATATTTGCTTATAACATGCACACAAATAATCATACACTGTCAGAACATGTTTACTAATATCTTTAATTAATTGTAATTAAATGTTTGTTTTAATATGACAGCAGCGACTTTAATTTGGCCATATGACAAAATTGCTCCAAAACCCGATTACATATTTTTCAACTAAACTCGTTCTACACGCACATAAATTCCGCCAATTGTTCCCAACACAAACGATTTGGGTTCATATGTAAGAGGTATATCAGTCTTCTCACACACTGTGAACTTAAAATTCAGAATCAACTGGGCCAGGCCAACTCGTGTTTGCATTTGGCCAAAACGCATGCCCACACAATTTCTGGGACCATCGCCGAAGGGCAACCATTCAACAGAGTCTCGAGCTGCCACTTTCTCAGCTGAGAATCGGTCGGGATCGAATATCTCCGGATCGGGATAAAAGTCTTCATCTCGATGATACGCAGCTGCTGGCAGCATAACCTGAGTACCCTTTTCTATAACATATTTGGGATTACCGGGAACAACATAATCTTTAAGAGCCCTTCGCTCCAAGAACGGCACAAGCGTATAAAGGCGAAGAGTTTCTGTTGAGGCAGACAGTGAAAATGAGTTAGGAATTCGCCACACTCAAGATTTGTTACTGGCACTCACCCGATATAACCTGATCCAAATATCTCATAGCCTTTATACTTTCGTAGGTCAGTTTTCCATCGTGTTGCTGCAGAACACATTTAACATCTTCCCTCAACTTCTCCTGAATATCTGTGTGCTGTGCCAGCTCATATAGGCAGTAGCTCATAGTTGAAGAGGATGTCTCGAAGCCAGCCAAATAGAACACAAAAACTTGAGCTGCCAGTTCACCAGCGTCCAATCCTTTAACTACTTCTCCATTTTCCAGCGTTAAACTACCTTGTTCCTTCAGTTCTATAAGCATTTCCATAAAATCATTGCGTTTGATATTTTCCTTCTCTCTGTATGCGAGAGTTTCCTTAACTAATCCCATGAAGAATTCATGAACATCATCAGGAATCATGCGCATTCGCAGCATTCGTGCCAGTTTAGGAAAACTAAAGTGGAAAAACGTTAACAAAGGTCCATGGCGCATTTCAACGAGTGCTTTACTGGCCATTTTACGGAAGTCAGTTTCGGGAGTGCGAAGAGTATTGCATTCAATTCCAAAAGCGCATGTTCCGATTACGTCTGTGGTATAACGAGCCATAAGATCCTTGATTTCGATGATCGACCCGCCGGACTTAGCGGGAACTTCTTCAAGCATGACACGCACGAACTCTTCGGATACTTTGATGACAGTTGGGAACATGAACTTCATTTTTCCAGATGTGAAGGTGGGCGATAGTTTTTGGCGCATATCTTTCCAGGGCTTGCCATCCAAATTGAAGAGATGTCCAGTAAGAGGATCATCACGTTCATTGTAGAACTGTCCGCGATCGGCGAAATTGTTGAAGTCTTTTATTAAAATATTCTTAGCCAGTTTGATATCCATTACAAAGGCTGCGCGCTTTTGCAAGAAATGGAAGCCCACAAATGGGTGATTTGTCTTTCGAAATTTGTTGTAGTACTTCTCCAAAATATTGTGTAGTACACGATTTTTTCTAAACCCGACAAGATTTCCATACAAAGGATGTGGCGGATCTTGGGGTATTCCACGATTTTTCCAATAATTCAAATTGTAGTGAAAAAAATATGCCACCAACGCTAATACAGCGACGAGCAAATATATTAAAAACAACATTTTTCGGTCTGCTTTCAACGAGTTCTTGGCAAACACTGAGCACAATCGAGGCAAACAACACGTATTTAATCTCTCCGCTCTTTTATGTTCTATTGTAAAAACGTACTAATAAAATATCACCGTGTTTCGGCGATAAGTAAATGTTTCTATGCCTTGCAAAATTGATATCACTAATATCAGAGTGAATAAGCGAAAAGTGAGTGCAGTAGAATCATTCATTTCAAATGTTGAAAAATAGTTTAATATTTAAACACAATTTCCATGAACTTTAAAAATAGCCAAAATCCGGTATGGAGAGTCGAAAACAAGTTAGAGCTCTCCATTGGAGGGGGCTTGACTAATTACCCATTATATAATATATTAATTCTTTTTAAAATCCGGTCGTTGTTATTGCTTAAGGTTTTAAATGAAATAAGGATATTACGCACTTGTTATTCATTTTTGGATTCTGTTGGGTTCGATATAGTTTTATTTATTAGCTGTGTTTATTTTTTTATCGATTTATTATATATAAATTGAGTACTTTTAGGTGTGCAATCCTGAACCTGTATGTGCATATAGTATACAAAAACTAATATTTCAAATTATTTCTTTTATATACTTTTATAGTACTCCATTATGCTATAGTGCTAAACCTGTTATCAGCAAATATACCGTATGCTATCAAAATATTTGTGTTTCGAAATTTGTTGTAGTAGTTCTCCAAAATTTCGTGAACTGACCTATTTTTTTCTATATCCGACCATGTTTCCAAGAAATATGTGTGTTCGATCTTGGGCTATTCCGCGATTCCTCCAGTAATTTATATTGTAGTGCAATAAATATACCACCAATGCTGATACAGCGACTAACAAATATATTATAATCATCACCCTGCGATCTGCTTTCAACGTCTTCTTTGCGTATGGACGTGGCAAACAAATTAAATCTATCTGCTTATTTATGTATTGGAAACCATCACACATTTCACCGTGAATCGATAATAGAATCCCAAATTATAGACTCACGTTGTCAATGATTTTGCGCTCTTATAAACTGATAAGACTTTCATTATTGCAATCGACCAATCGACGATTGAGAGTTCAGTATTCCACAGTCTACAAAATTATAGCTAGCATGCCATCCAAAAACAAAATTTTTGTTAACATAAAAGAGTCTGTACAGAAATACAATCCTGTCAGGAAAATTGACGATCGTTAAAATAACATTTTTGAAAGCGCGCCCTAAGTTTGGCCGATACCGCTATCGATGTATCGAGACGAAATCAACGAAATCAATGTGGCAGTCACTGCTAATATCCTGGCTGAAGCGGAGCTGCAGCTTTTTAGCTCTAGCTTTCTTCTCTTTCATTCGAGGTCGAGGAGCAAGCAGTATGTCCTTTACTTAAAGTGAAAAAAACTAACTAATATATTCAAAAACAAATGTTAAGCAACTTAAAAATCCAAAATATAAATAGAGTAATGTTAGTTGATTGAAATCTAATTACATTTGCACACTATGTTAAGTGCACTCAAACTGCAGCCGTCAGTTAACAGCGCTCTCCTTCTCTCAAAAAGAAGCGTGTGATGATATGCCTGACGCTACAGCCAATCATTCAGTCAGGTCACTATCGCTGTCTCGTACGTTTCTGTTTACTCATAAGCGTAAGCGATAAGCGATAAGCCAAAACATACAAAAAGAGTAACGGGACTAGCACGAAAACGAAAGCTAACAGCAGATGCTGCAGGGAAGCCGTTACCAAAGCAAATAGCGATCACATACACACACCGCCACAGCGGCAGAGGCCTTGCTATCAATATAATATGTTATGTTACATTTGTGATACAGTCTTGGACCACTGTAATTGCAAATAGAGAATTTTCGCTGGTGCAGTTATATTTTAATATTAAAGAAACATTAAACAAATAAGAAGTGAAAATAATAATTAAATAAAAGTAATAGTTCAAAGTATTCAAGTTGAAAACGTTGCCCTCCGGAAAACCGTTTTACACGTCAGTTTTAAGCCACGGTCTTTAAAACTGTATTCCAACATTTATTTTGGAATGAAAATAAATGTATATTTTTCTTTACAAAATAGCGCAATTATAGGTCAAATTAAATTGGTTTGGCCGGTACATACTCTTATATCCTTTATTTATTTTTAAATTGGTACAGGGATTAAAAATGAGATAGTTAAAATTTTAAATAAAAATATAGATATGTTTTAAATATATTTAAATGTTCTGTTACGTAGAAAAGCATTCAGGACATTAAAGTTATAGGATCTTTGACATTTTGCAGTTTAACAAATATTATGTAAATTTCGATCAGTAAATAGATAATTTGATTTACAAATAACTATTTTTATGTTAACTTAATTTTATCAACACATATTATAATATAAGGTAATTATTATGTAAATAAAAGATCAATAAAGGTTTAATTATATTGCCAACAAATAACATATTTATTCATCTTGTAGTATAAGTTTATTTATAAATACATATAGCATATATGTCCATATTACAACTGGACAACTGGTGGGTTATTGCAGAAATAATTAATAAACTCACACAGCAAAAATCAAAAAGCAGCAATATTTTTCCGTTGTAATTTTATACTCGCTCTGCTCGCACATAAATTCCGCCAATTGTTCCCAACACAATCGATTTGGGATCATATATAAGAGGTATATCAGTCTTCTCACACACTGTGAACTTAAAATTCAGAATCAACTGGGCCAGGCCAACTCGTGTTTGCATTTGGCCAAAACGCATGCCCACACAATTTCTGGGACCATCGCCGAAGGGCAACCATTCAACAGAGTCTCGAGCTGCCACTTTCTCAGCTGAGAATCGGTCGGGATCGAATATCTCCGGATCGGGATAAAAGTCTTCATCTCGATGATACGCAGCTGCTGGCAATATAACATGAGTACCCTTCTCTATAACATATTTGGGATTACCTGGAACAACATAATCATTAAGAGCCCTTCGCTCTAAGTACGGCACAATCGTATAAAGGCGAAGAGTTTCTGTTGAGGCAGACAGTGAAAATGAGTTAGGAATTCGCCACACTCAAGATTTGTTACTGGCACTCACCCGATATAACCTGATCCAAATATCTCATAGCCTTTATACTTTCGTAGGTCAGTTTTCCATCGTGTTGCTGCAGAACACATTTAACATCTTCCCTCAACTTCTCCTGAATATCTGTGTGCTGTGCCAGCTCATATAGGCAGTAGCTCATAGTTGAAGAGGATGTCTCGAAGCCAGCCAAATAGAACACAAAAACTTGAGCTGCCAGTTCACCAGCGTCCAATCCTTTAACTACTTCTCCATTTTCCAGCGTTAAACTACCTTGTTCCTTCAGTTCTATAAGCATTTCCATAAAATCATTGCGTTTGATATTTTCCTTCTCTCTGTATGCGAGAGTTTCCTTAACTAATCCCATGAAGAATTCATGAACATCATCAGGAACCATCCGCATTCGCAGCATTCGTGCCAGTTTAGGATAACTTATTGTGAGGGCGGTTAATAAAATTCCGTGTCGTGTTTCGGTGAAGGCCTTGTTACCCATTTTACGGAAGTCAGATTCGGGAGTGCGAAGAGTATTGCATTCAATTCCAAAAGCGCATGTTCCGATTACGTCTGTGGTATAACGAGCCATAAGATCCTTGATTTCGATGATCGACCCGCCGGACTTAGCGGGAACTTCTTCAAGCATGACACGCACGAACTCCTCAGACACTTTGATAATAGTTGGGAACATGAACTTTATTTTGCCAGATGTGAAGGTTGGCGATAGTTTTTGGCGCAGTTCTTTCCAACGTTTGCCATCCAAATTGAAGAGATGTCCTGTAAGAGGATCATCGCGTTGATTGTGAAACTGACCGCGATCGGCGAAAATTGTGAAATCCTTAATTAAAATATTCTTGGCCAGTTTGATGTCCATTATAAAGGCGTCAGGGCTTTGCAGGAAATTCAAGCCCACAAACGGATGATTTGTCTTTCGAAATTTGTTGTAGTACTCCTCCAAAATATTGTGTAGTACACGATTTTTTCTAAATCCGACAAGATTTCCATACAAAGGATGTGGCGGATCTTGGGGTATTCCACGATTTTTCCAATAATTCAAATTGTAGTGAAAAAAATATGCCACCAACGCTAATACAGCGACGAGCAAATATATTAAAAACAACATTTTTCGGTCTGCTTTCAACGAGTTCTTGGCAAACACTGAGCACAATCGAGGCAAACAACACGTATTTAATCTCTCCGCTCTTTTATGTTCTATTGTAAAAACGTACTAATAAAATATCACCGTGTTTCGGCGATAAGTAAATGTTTCTATGCCTTGCAAAATTGATATCACTAATATCAGAGTGAATAAGCGAAAAGTGAGTGCAGTAGAATCATTCATTTCAAATGTTGAAAAATAGTTTAATATTTAAACACAATTTCCATGAACTTTAAAAATAACCAAAATTCGGTATGGAGAGTCGAAAACAAGTTAGAGCTTGACTAATTACCCATTATATAATATATTAATTCTTTTTAAAATCCGGTCGTTGTTATTGCTTAAGGTTTTAAATGAAATAAGGATATTACGCACTTGTTATTCATTTTTGGATTCTGTTGGGTTCGATATAGTTTTATTTATTAGCTGTGTTTATTTTTTTATCGATTTATTATATATAAATTGAGTACTTTTAGGTGTGCAATCCTGAACCTGTATGTGCATATAGTATACAAAAACTAATATTTAAAATTATTTCTTTTATATACTTTTATAGTACTCCATTATGCCATAGTGCTAAACCTGTTATCAGCAAATATACCGTATGCTATCAAAATATTTGTGTTTCGAAATTTGTTGTAGTAGTTCTCCAAAATTTCGTGAACTGACCTATTTTTTTCTATATCCGACCATGTTTCCAAGAAATATGTGTGTTCGATCTTGGGGTATTCCGCGATTCCTCCAGTAACTTATATTGTAGTGCAATAAATATACCACCAATGCTGATACAGCGACTAACAAATATATTATAATCATCACCCTGCGATCTGCTTTCAACGTCTTCTTTGCGTATGGACGTGGCAAACAAATTAAATCTATCTGCTTATTTATGTATTGGAAACCATCACACATTTCACCGTGAATCGACTATAGAATCCCAAATTATAGACTCACGGTTTGTCAATGATTTTGCGCTCTTATAAACTGATAAGACTTTCATTATTGCAATCGACCAATAGACGATTGAGAGTTCAGTATTCCACAGTCTACAAAATTATAGCTAGCATGCCATCCAAAAACAAAATTTTTGTTAACATAAAAGAGTCTGTACAGAAATACAATCCTGTCAGGCAAATTGACGATCGTTAAAATAACATTTTTGAAAGCGCGCCCTAAGTTTGGCCGATACCGCTATCGATGTATCGAGACGAAATCAACGAAATCAATGTGGCAGTCACTGCTAATATCCTGGCTGAAGCGGAGCTGCAGCTTTTTAGCTCTAGCTTTCTTCTCTTTCATTCGAGGTCGAGGAGCAAGCAGATATGTCCTTTACTTTAAGTGAAAAAACTAACTAATATATTCAAAAACAAATGTTAAGCAACTTAAAAATCCAAAATATAAATAGAGTAATGTTAGTTGATTGAAATCTAATTACATTTGCACACTATGTTAAGTGCACTCAAACTGCAGCCGTCAGTTAACAGCGCTCTCCTTCTCTCAAAAAGAAGCGTGTGATGATATGCCTGACGCTACAGCCAATCATTCAGTCAGGTCACTGTCGCTGTCTCGTACGTTTCTGTTTACTCATAAGCGTAAGCGATAAGCGATAAGCCAAAACATACAAAAAGAGTAACGGGACTAGCACGAAAACGAAAGCTAACAGCAGATGCTGCAGGGAAGCCGTTACCAAAGCAAATAGCGATCACATACACACACCGCCACAGCGGCAGAGGCCTTGCTATCAATATAATATGTTATGTTACATTTGTGATACAGTCTTGGACCACTGTAATTGCAAATAGAGAATTTTCGCTGGTGCAGTTATATTTTAATATTAAAGAAACATTAAACAAATAAGAAGTGAAAATAATAATTAAATAAAAGTAATAGTTCAAAGTATTCAAGTTGAAAACGTTGCCCTCCGGAAAACCGTTTTACACGTCAGTTTTAAGCCACGGTCTTTAAAACTGTATTCCAACATTTATTTTGGAATGAAAATAAATGTATATTTTTCTTTACAAAATAGCGCAATTATAGGTCAAATTAAATTGGTTTGGCCTGTACATAATCTTATATCCTTTATTTATTTTAAAATTGGTACAGGGATTAAAAATGAGATAGTTAAAATTTTAAATAAAAATATAGATATGTTTTAAATATATTTAAATGTTCTGTTACGCAGGAAAGCATTCAGGACATTAAAGTTAGAGGATATTTCGATCAGTAAATAGATAACTTGATTGACAAATAACTATTTTTATGTTAACTTAATTTTATCAACACATATTATAATATAAGGTAATTATTATGTAATTAAAAGATCAATAAAGGTTTAATTATATTGCCAACAAATAACATATTTATTCATCTTGTAGTATAAGTTTATTTATAAATACATATAGCATATATGTCCATATTACAACTGGACAACTGGTGGGTTATTGCAGAAATAATTAATAAACTCACACAGCAAAAATCAAAAAGCAGCAATATTTTTCCGTTGTAATTTTATACTCGCTCTGCTCGCACATAAATTCCGCCAATTGTTCCCAACACAAACGATTTGGGATCATATATAAGAGGTATATCAGTCTTCTCACACACTGTGAACTTAAAATTCAGAATCAACTGGGCCAGGCCAACTCGTGTTTGCATTTGGCCAAAACGCATGCCCACACAATTTCTGGGACCTTCGCCGAAGGGCAACCATTCAACAGAGTCTCGAGCTGCCACTTTTTCAGCTGAGAATCGGTCGGGATCGAATATCTCCGGATCGGGATAAAAGTCTTCATCTCGATGATACGCAGCTGCTGGCAGCATAACCTGAGTACCCTTTTCTATAACATATTTGGGATTACCGGGAACAACATAATCATTAAGAGCCTTTCGCACCAAGAACGGCACAAGCGTATAAAGGCGAAGAGTTTCTGTTGAGGCAGACAGTGAAAATGAGTTAGGAATTCGCCACACTCAAGATTTGTTACTGGCACTCACCCGATATAACCTGATCCAAATATCTCATAGCCTTTATACTTTCGTAGGTCAGTTTTCCATCGTGTTGCTGCAGAACACATTTAACATCTTCCCTCAACTTCTCCTGAATATCTGTGTGCTGTGCCAGCTCATATAGGCAGTAGCTCATAGTTGAAGAGGATGTCTCGAAGCCAGCCAAATAGAACACAAAAACTTGAGCTGCCAGTTCACCAGCGTCCAATCCTTTAACTACTTCTCCATTTTCCAGCGTTAAACTACCTTGTTCCTTCAGTTCTATAAGCATTTCCATAAAATCATTGCGTTTGATATTTTCCTTCTCTCTGTATGCGAGAGTTTCCTTAACTAATCCCATGAAGAATTCATGAACATCATCAGGAACCATCCGCATTCGCAGCATTCGTGCCAGTTTAGGAAAACTTAATATGAGGGCGGTTAATAAAATTCCGTGTCGTGTTTCGGTGAAGGCCTTGTTACCCATTTTACGGAAGTCAGATTCGGGAGTGCGAAGAGTATTGCATTCAATTCCAAAAGCGCATGTTCCGATTACGTCTGTGGTATAACGAGCCATAAGATCCTTGATTTCGATGATCGACCCGCCGGACTTAGCGGGAACTTCTTCAAGCATGACACGCACGAACTCCTCAGACACTTTGATAATAGTTGGGAACATGAACTTCATTTTGCCAGATGTGAAGGTTGGCGATAGTTTGTGGCGCAGTTCTTTCCAACGTTTGCCATCCAAATTGAAGAGATGTCCTGTAAGAGGATCATCGCGTTGATTGTGGAACTGACCGCGATCGGCGAAATTTGTGAAATCCTTAATTAAAATATTCTTGGCCAGTTTGATGTCCATTATAAATGCGTCAGGGCTTTGCAGGAAATTGAAGCCCACAAACGGATGATTTGTCTTTCGAAATTTGTTGTAGTACTCCTCCAAAATATTGTGTAGTACACGATTTTTTCTAAATCCCATCATGTTTCCATGTAATAGATGTGGTGGATCTTGAGGTATTCCGCGATTCTTCCAATAACTCCTGTTGTAAAACAGAAAATATACCACCAAAGCTGATACAGCGAACAGCAAATATACAAGGAAAAACATTTCGCGATTAGTTTCTGGCGACTGCTCGACAAACACTGACCAGTTTTGAGTGACACAACCTGTATTTGTTGAGTTTTTTTTTTAATATTACGCTGAACCCACTTATTTGGGTATAGGAAGGGTATAATGATTTTGAATAAATGTATGTAAGAGCAATAAGGAAGCATCTTCGACCTCCCAAAGTATATATATATTCTTGATCAGGATCAAAAGCCAAGTCGATATAACCATGTTCGCCTTTCCATCCGTCTGTGTAAATATGCGGATCTCAAAAACTATAAAACTATATCGACTGTAATACAGGTTCACTTAGATTAGTTTGCTTAAATGCAGAATGCTAACATTTGGGTGCGCAGAACTTTCCAAAGGTAAGTTTGACACTAAAACTATTTTATACCTAACATCTTCAGTGTAGGGTATATCGTAGTCGAGCTCTGTCAATTGCAGCGTTTGTAATTGTTTGTACGTCGCATTAATGTTATATAAAAGTCAGCATGAGACAGCAAATTTATCAATCGCATTTCTCATTGAGAGCTAGTGTGTTATCTAAGTGTCGACTAAAGAGACAAACTCACTAAAATTCTCTCTCGTTAGCATTGTTATCAATAGGGGACCCAAATTTCAGTTTAACACAGAGAGACCTCAGAGCATATTGCTCTTTCAATCCGCTTGACTGCAGACAGATTCACTAATCATTTGAAGCTAAAGTGAAAAATGTGGAGATCTCAGATGCTCATAAATAATGTCTTACTCTAACAGATAATATGATTATGATTGTGATTATCTATTTTTCACTTCTAAACTTATCATTGTGTCATTTTTATTGTGTTTGTCTGTCCTTTGGCTGCCTGTTGTGCCTCATCGACTGAGAGCAACAGTCGCAAAGTGTTCAATTATAAATGACGTTGAAAAGGTGTTGCATTCAACAGCCAAAGAAAGCTCAGCTCGTTGGTCATTGGCACTGCCACTAAATGCAACACTCTTTAAGCTGACCTTGAGCTGTCACCCTCGGCCTACTTCTAAGATGCCACAGCGTCGAGTCCATGTGAATCTGACGCTGACTAACAAAAGAAAAACATGTCAGTCAAGCACAAGAAAGCCACGTTGTTTCCATTGCCATAATGAATGCAAGAGTTAAACAAAAAGAATGCATTCTTTAAGTATCATCCATAAGAAGTGGGGCCAGTGCCGGGGGTGGGGCGAACTAAAACTAGTCTGCACTTATGCGCTAAATAAAAATGCAAATTTAAATGTAACATAAGAGCTGCTTGAGTTTATATGCGAGTCCATAATAAGTGGGGACCAAACCCAGCTTAAGACCTAACCTCGGAAATTTCTTAAAAAATAAAATACTACAGTTGAGAGTGCCCGACTAGAAGATACTCCCTCCAAATATATGTTGAAATTAGAATAACAATTTTAAACATATTTACTGGGAACAGCACAAAAAGTATTTGTATTGTTGATGAGGTAAAACAGCCAAGTCGATATAGCCATTCCCGTCTGTCAAACTAGTCTCTCTGTTTTGGTTTACTATATGAATAATCTATCGAAAGGCGCTTATCTCAGATTACAGGTTCTCATATTTGCAAACATTTTTTTCCTTCTTATTTCTCTCTTTCTCTCTCACGTTAAATTTTTTTTTATTAATAAGCCTAATTATCAATTTTTGAAACGTTTTTTCTTGCTTACCAAATTCTTGCAATAAATGTTAAACCATTTCTTTTTTTTTTTTACTTTCACTTTATATATATATTACGTTAATTATTCTCTCTCTCTCTCTTAATTTTATATCATGTTGTTTTTAGTTCCCATTGAGTAAATAAATATCTTATCTTTATTAAAATTGGAGGTTTTAGTAACATTATTATTATGTGTTTTTATCTATTCAAACACGCTTCAAGATAAGTATTATCAATTACACCATATTCAAAAAAAATTTAAATGTTCTGTTTCAAAATAATTTCTTAACCCAATTTTTTAAAATTACTAACGTTTTTTTCGAAATATTAAACATTTATTAAATGTTTTCTTACTTTCAGAGTTTATAAAATATAATAGAATAATATAATATTTATAATCATATAAGATCATACGACTGTTTTTATCTGGCTGTCTACAGGGTATATAAAGTGGTTGCATCTGTGTGCAGACACATCTGCGTATCTGAATATTCAGCTGCTGTTGTTGTTGTTGCTTTTGCCAGATAGACGCCCAGCTGATTTGATGCCGTCGTCTTTTTATTGTTGACTTAGTTGCTGTCAAGGTGCCAGCAAACAGACAAACAATTGCCTACAACAATTCTCCATGCCGGAGCTCTGCCTCTCAGCCTCCCCACCTCAAGTCTTGGGTTGAGCAGCGTTGCTAATTACGCAAGCGCAGGCTCCAGCATCTTGTGGATTCATGTAAACAGTCAGCTAATTGTCCCCAGTGCAAAGGACGGAGGGAAGGGGGGCACTGAGCTGAGAGCTAAGACTGTAGGAGGTGTTAAGACCGCTGCGAAGACAGCTCTTTTAAATGCAAATACCAGAAAGAGGGTCCAACATCTTAGCCTCAGCCAATTCAAGGTGTGTGAGTGTGTGTTGTGTGTGTGTGTGTGTGTTGTGTATGTGTGTTTGCTCTCTGCCTGCCTCACTGTCTATTTTACTGTTTGTCTCACTGCCTTATGCATAAATTAGTTTTGTTTGTGTCTGGAAGCAACCCCCGAGCATCCACTTTAAGCAAATTGTGAATGGTGAATTGTGAATTGTGAACGGGGAGTAGTCCGCATTTCCTGTAGTAGTTCCACATTGTGTGTTGTGTTGTGTGTTTTGTTGTGTCATGTGTGTGTTTTGACAAAACGACGTGGCAGCATCAAGACAATGTAAGACATTATGTAAATTTCAAAGCCAAATCACAATAAGAAATTCGCATCATGTAAAATAGTGATTACCCATTTCGACTGCCACGACATGCTCAAGGGGCAGGGCAAACCTTTTTATGACTATGCTCCTCTATATATGATCACACAAACTCAAATACAAAAAAAAAGGGGCAACTGCAGCTGCTTGTGGCTTAAGGAAAATGAAAATGGAAATGGAGAAGGTAAATCCGACTCAAGTCAAGTCGAGCAATTGTTGTCCAAATTGGATAGCGTCGACTTCGTCAGTAAAAAATTTAAAAAAGAAAATATTCGCTGTGCGTGTCCCAAGTACTTTTTCGATTGCATGCGTCAGCCAGTCAGACAGACAGACAGACAGACAGACAGACAGAAAGACAGTCAATCAGGCAAGCAAATTGGAGTCGGTTTCCTTCCGGCTGCCAATGCAGACGAGCCCAATCAATTTGAGAATCAAAATCAGCTCAAGTCGGGTGACATTAGCTTTAAATGACACCTAAATATATATTTATCAACGAGTTGGGTTTTTTTTTATTATATATAAATAATCAATTAAATGTAATAAATAATAAAAATAAAATATTAGTTTTAAATTGAAAAAATTATATGTGTATTTGTGTATACAATTAGAGATAATATGTATATGTAAAATTGCAAAAACTGCAAAATATCAGGATATATCTAATATTAAATATCGCAAGGAAATAATATTTATATCTGCTTAGCACAGACTCGTTATACTATTTAAAATTAAGATCAAGCTAGTTTCTTATCTTTAATCATGATTCCAGCTTTAAATGATACCTAAATATTTATATATCACCGAGTGGAATTTTTTCTGTATGTACATAATCAATTAAGTGTAATATATAATAAAAATAAAATACATTTTTTAAATGAAAAAAATTATATTTTCCTTTGTGTATACAATTGGAGGTATTTTTATGTAAAATTGCAAGGACTGTGAAATACCAGGACATATCTAATATTAAATGTATCAAGAAAATAATGTTTATATCTGCTTAGCACAGACTCGTTATATTATTTAAAATTAAGATCATGTAAAATGATAAGTTTCTCAATGAAGAATACACATTTAGAATAAAGCGTTGCTACTTTCATGTCTTTAATCATGATTTCAGTTTAGGCCTCATATATAGCTTTTGCATTTTTTAGCAAAGTATCTATTTTTGTTACTTTCCTTTCATTCTATTTTTCAGCTTTAGTTTTTTGCCCAATTCCCACTTTGTCGATTCCCAGGTGCCAGGATGTCAAGTACAAATTTTTGAAATCTTTTAGAAATGTAAAATAATATCTATTTTTGACGGCACAAATAATTAGCTGTCAAAGAATCGGCATTGGGGGAAGGACGCGCTGTCAGATTGGTGGTTAAAAATTGTCAGGACATAAATGAATGAGTTAATGAATGAATCAATGAGACAACAGCTGTGACAGTCGTTCAACTTGTTGCCCTGACAAGTTCATCTCATGAAACGCTGATTGATTTCCAACCAACCAATTGCGACACGTGCCAAACTCTGATTGTTTGATATGACGACAACGAGAACCACGTTGGGAATGGAAATGGAAATGGGATTGGGATTGACGAGCGTGCTACATATGTGACAGATGCAAGAGGAGCAACTGTCAGTCAATATGCGAAAGCATCTTGATATTGATTAGATGCTGATTCAATTTACTCCATTTTGTGCGAACAATGCATGCAACTCCTATTCGAATTATGTGAGAGAAACACATGTTTATTATTTATGAACTGTTTGCTATACCAATGATTGACCGACTGATTGCTGCTTGATTGACAGTTCATGGTCTCGACAATAATGCCCCACAAATTGCCCTATCGACCCAGTGGACTGCTTTAACCGAGCTGAAGCGAAACCGGACATTTGCTTGACAAATGATGATTTATGTTGCAACAGTGGCAGCAAAACGATGCCAAAACCCTCACAAGCTGTATGAACTCTCAGCTTGACGATGCTACAATAACGTACAGAGCAACTTTCTGGGTTATTGGGTGATAAAAAGTCGATTTTAAATTGTCAAGCAACAGAAGTGAAACCTGCCACACAGGTAAAGCTGTGTAAACGCAATGTGTCTACTGAATTGGATTTGTGTGGAGTGAAGGGACGAGATGTGGCAAACATAATGCAAAAAAGATTTGCGCAAGAGGCAAGAAATGTGATTAAAGCGGTGGCAAATGGTTAAACAAAAAGTAGAACAGAATTGTTCAGAAAAAACTTTACCTGGCAAAAGCTTTAATGTTCTAAAACGTTGCGTTTTTACAAAGTATAAAAAAAACTTTACGTAAAAACTATTTAAGTCTTTCAATGACATTTTATTTTAACAATTTATACAAAGTTTAAAACGAGTCAAAATAGAATAAATCTATATATTAATAAATAAATGTACTTTTTTTTATACATTTCCAAAATGAGAAATATATAATTATAATTAATTAAGTATACTTATTTTGTTGTTATTCAGAAAATGATAAAATTATATATAAATATATAAATTTTTTTTTGTGTTTTCATTATTATTTAATAATGTCGTTTATATGTTGTATTATAAATAAATCGCATTAAGCCATTTTATAAATTTTTTCAATATTAATTCTTACAGATAAACAGAAATAATTTTAGAAACTTTAACAAACGCTTTACACTAGCTTTATTAACTCTTCACCAGTGTATAAAAGACACTGAACCGAAATGTCAGTAAATTCCACAATTTTTTTGTATTATTTTGGCTTGTGAATCGCCCCCTCTTCAACCCCCTCAGCCAGCTCTGCGGCGACTGGTTTGCTGCGTTTATTTTCGTTAACTGGAATTTTATTTGGCCACGTTGCGCAACGCCGCATCGGACACATAAACATGTGCACCGTAGGCATAAAAAAAACCCAAACATATTCTACAAAATCAACACACGCACACACGCAGCCACACACACGATTGGTCAGCAGAAAATCAATATGTTTTAACTGTGCCTCGAGCACAAACGGACTTTAATTCTGTTTCGGTTCTGATACATTTCTTTGAATAAGATGCAGTTTTTATGCCAGTCATGTAAAAAGTAAATTGCAGTGTATTAGTTAATAATAATTGGCAATTATAATTCAAAGCATAATTTTTCTTAATTTTGCCATTTATTGTCTATAAGCAAATTAAAATGTAAGTGGAGCAAGATGTTCGACAATAATCAGTAAAAAAAAAAGCTGGGAATTTGAAGATCCTAAATTATATGAGATTAGAATTTTAATAGATATGGTAATTTTAAATTCAGATTACCAAAAGCATATTTTTGATCTTGTTTCAGCTGGTGCACAATCTGAACAGAGTATTGTGCAACAGACTACATTTTTTTTTGACTGCAATATTTTATACAACTTTTTTTTAGTTTATTTATGCTTCGGTTTGTTTACATTCACAATTGTCCAATTGGCTTTTGTCTTTTTCTTGTTCGTGTTCGGGGAAAACCTTTTGAAGTTGTCGCTGCTAAAGTGGGTCCTCAGGCCAGCCAGCTACTGAATTTTGCCCCCAAATGCAAATGCAAACAGAAGCGGCGAGGAATAAAACATTTGGCTGGAAAATAACAAAAAATTGTTTAAATCAATTTTGCATATAGCGCGCTGCTGAACTCCATTTCCATTTGATACATTCTGTTTTTTATTCCAAGCTAACAAAGTTTAAAATCTTCACTGGATAAATATTGATTTTGCTTGGCAGAAAGTTTGTTTGATGGTTTTTTTTTTGCTTCGTTTTCTGACTGCTTCAACAAAATTGCTTTCCTAAGTTGCGACAGGCAAAGGCGATTTTTTTTATTTTTTACATCTTTAATTTTCCAAAGTATTGCGAAGCATTTGAAATGGCAGTGAACTTGACAAATGTTTATGGCAAGTTTAACCAACCGTATATGCCTCAGCCTCAAATATATCTAATTCGAGTTTTGACATTCAACGCCTCCGTAATTCATGTTGTATATGTTGCATATTATTTATCGTTTTTACACACACTAGCAGAGAGTGTTATGAATTTTGCATGTTGTTTGTTCCGCTCTGCGGGCATTATTTTCGCACCTATAAATAAGTCTGAATTAAATAATCCTCTTTCTGTGCGATTCGCATCACTTCCGAAGACCTTTTCGGCCTGATTGATTTAATGCACAGTTATTCTATTGGAACATAATCAAAATATATCAGATTAAGTTAACATTTTTATATTCTTTACTATACTATACTTTCTTCTCTTTTTTTAACAAACTGTAAATGTTAGGGTATTTTTTCTCGGTTGCCTTCGTTTTACAGTGTTTTTATTTTTATTTTTTATAATATTTATGGTAATTGACATCAAATGTTGGCATTAACCTTATTGGCATGGAAAACATCCAGAGCCATTTTTATGAATATTTTCTTACGTTGATTGTTGCTGTTTGCGAACATCAAATTCATACACACAAAGACACACACACACACACATGTGCATACAAGCTAAATAATGGGCGAGTTTGGAATTTCGCATTTTTGTATAGATTTTGGACATGTTTTGAATTTAAACGTGCGTAAATTTATAAGCAGCACGTTTCATGTTTTTGTATACATCCAATTTCCTTTTTTTAAAATTAATTTTCCTGCTCTCTAATTTGAGAACCCTAATGCTTGACGGCATCAACAACAAAAACAACAAATAATGTAAGAAAAACACACACAATATACATAAATAATCAATCACTGTGCGAGTATTTTTATCACCCTATCAACACATTATGAGTATTTGCATAATTTAAGGTTATTTTATACTATATTCTCATGCTACATTTATTTATTTATTTTTTGCATTAAATTGAAGGTTGTATGTTGAACTTATCTAATATCAAATATATATCAAAGGCAGATAAAGCAAACATTTGCCTCGACTAACAAAGCTTTTAACACATTTGATGAGTTTTATCTGACAAACCTTTAATATTGGAATTTCGGTTAACGCACCTTTCGATGTGTAACCTGAATTA
Organism: Drosophila fungiperda; assembly: GCA_035042345.1. Taxonomy (NCBI): domain Eukaryota; kingdom Metazoa; phylum Arthropoda; class Insecta; order Diptera; family Drosophilidae; genus Drosophila; species Drosophila fungiperda. The sequence continues at coordinate 3,571,229 of JAWNLM010000216.1, forward strand.
TTGTCATATTGTGTGACTCATGATTGATGATAATTTAAAAATCCGCAAATCAAGCTTGAATTTAAAATGCAATTTATTATATTTCATTACAAGAAAATATTTGAATCACCTAATTTTGGAGGTTTTCGCAATTTACATCTTTTGGGAAAAAAATTTCTTGTTTTAGAACTTTTTAAATCGAAACGCTCGTTAGACACGAACCCAATTTTATTTAATTAAATTCAAACTTGGTTGCAGCAATTAGCAAACTTTGTGATGGAAGCCAAATTGTCAAAACAGCAATACTGAGAGAGAGAGTGGGAGAGGAAGAGGGAGAGAAGGAGAGAGATACAGTCGCAGGTGTTAACTGTGAGCTGAATCAACAAAGGGTCAAAATACATTCAAAGTTTATTTTTGTGTGCATTTTAGGCTTTTCACCAGGCGGGAAAATCAAAAATCTAATGGAAAATCTGCTGCTTTAAAATGATGGGAATAAAATTAATAATGATAAAAGTAGACGAAAAGTTCCGTGTGAGTTTGTGATGATTATTGTTGTTGTTGTTGTTTTTGTTGGTGGGATAAATAATAATAAAAAGTGCTGTTATTTTGATAAGCACGACATAAGCATGGCAATGCATACCACACCTAGCCACAAGCTGTGTGGGGCATGTGGCAGTTTTATTGCAGCACGCCCACGCAGACAGCGACGGCACACAGTTTATATAGCTCACAAATGCATAAATACACACACATATACATGCATGCACAGATACATCCAAACACAGATACATATAGCCTATTAAAGATTATTAAAAGCGCCTTGATCTCAGCTGGCGTTGGTGCTGCTCCACCTGGTTACCGTTCCCCCCGCCCCACAATATCTCACGGCTTTCCCTTGTGCAGCATGGCACGCAAACTTATTGATCCATAAAAATATAAAACTTGAGCTTTATTAGTATTTGATGCGCCCGAGAGAGCAGCATCATCCACTCGACAGGGCTTGTGCCACAGTGCACTTTGACCTTCGTCAAGGTTGTTGCAACAGTCGCTTCCTCCCAGTGCTGCACCAAATGTGGCAACAAATTGGATTGTTACTTCAGCACAGGGCACAAAACTAAATAAAACTAGGGAGCATTTCAATTAGCCATCATCAATTTTAATTAAAATGTTCACCTAAATCTCAATATTTCGATATCCAATTATAATATATCTTCATATATAAAAAACTCCAATCGATTTTCTTCTCTCTTTTTTTGTACATCAATAATGTTATGTGACTGATAAAGCCATTTATCGTATTGCCCATTTGTTTATTCAACTATGCATTTTTATCGTCTTGTTGGCATTTCGTTTAGCAACACAAATTATCCATCAATCATATCCATGGTCAGCGCCTTTTGTTTGAGCTTGGTATATATATATATATATGTTATACCCTTTGGCCAGTCAAAAGGTGAAATTTATTCACAAACAGAAGCAGCCATTGGCGCCTAATAATTTATATCTCACTAGATAAGTCCCAAAGTGATAATAATACTTTCATTTATATAAAATATTGATTGACAGCATTATTATTTAGATATCTATTAACTTTTGTTATAGTTGGTCTATCTAAAGAGAAATGATCATATGATTAACTATATAAAATGGCACATAATAAATTCAGTGAATCATTGAAAATATAGTCAAATTTGATCTTTTCATATCTTTACAATATTTTAGTCGATTTTGCATTATTTTTAAATGCTTATGTAAAGTGAGAGTATAAAAACATTAATATATCATTTTTAAAAAGTGGTTTTTTGTTGTTTGATTGTTGCTGCTTGTTTTATTTAGTCATGTAGCCGGAAACGTTAATAAATTCCTTGACTACCCACCTTAAATTAAATTTGCTTTTATCATGCAGATACTTAAGTCGAGTCAAAACCCATTTACTTGAGCCCACTAGTTCTTAAGCTACCCACGCTTTCACAGCAAATCGAAGATCGAAGTTGTAACAATTGTTTTGTTTATAAAAATTCATTTAAAAGAATTTAAGAATACAGCTTAAAGTTATTTGTAATATTTACCTAGAAAATCTGTTGCGTTTCGTAAGCAGCAATTAATCCAAAAGTTTATTCAGCTGTTCTTTAAATTGTTTTGTTTTGTTTAGAATATTTTGTTAGTTTTCGTATCAATGAATAATTGGCCAGTGGCACTCATAAATAATTCACTTACATTTCGCTTTTAGTTTTGCTTTTTGCGTTGTATGAGTAAATGAATTCATTTGGGCCACAAATTGTTGGAAACAATTGCACTTTGTTGTTGATATTAATTTGTTGTTGCGTAAACATTACAAAAAACATGCATCGCGTTGTGTTTACACTTGTTTCGTTGCAGGCAACTGCAACTCGAACATGTTTTCGCATAGCATTTATAGCCACAATAATTTAAAGACTTTAGTTTAAGTATTTTCTGCGGTTTCTTGCAATTCTTGTTTTTATTTTTTTTTTGCTTTTACTTTTGCAAAATACATTATTACACACGCCCGCGATTTTAAGACACCCACGCGACGACGACGACGACTACCTCAATGAGGATGGTAATGAAGACGACGCTTGACTCGTAAACAAGATAAGGCTGAAACCGATACCAATATATAGATTGGGCTGAAGCCAAAGTTATTTGTTTTTTATGCCCTACATGCAGAAAGCAGAGTTCGCCGGCGCCTCGAACAGAAACCGCAGACTCGACAGACTCGTCGAGCGAGTTGTGTGTGCGCTGCTGGAGTGTTGAGCACGTATTAATTTCTGCGGCGGCAGCGAGACTATCCAAAAGAGACATTCGGTCGCGCACAAGCTCATACACGTCTGCCGAGCAGATATACATTTGATATTTGTATGTGGGTTCTACTCACATACTTTGTCTACGATCGCTTTGACGAGATTAGCGAGGCACAACTTGTTTGACAGCAACTCAAACATAAAACGTGCTCGTATTGCTCTGATTGTTTGCCTTTGCATTGCCCAAAAACTGTTGGGGGGGAATGCTAATATAACCATTTAAACACAGATGCATATACACAAATACACACACACACACATACCTATTTACAGCATGCCGCTGTAATGTGTATATAAATAATCTGTTTTAATGAAAAGCGACAAATCGTTGTTATTGCTGTCTCAAGTGGCATTTCTCTGACTGCGCTCGCCTGCCTGTCAAACCCAACTGATGTTCCTAATCTTTGCAATCAGCGTCTGTCAATGACACCAGCTGCAAGTGTCACTTCAATATTTGATGCTATTTTCAAGTGCAGTGCAGTTATCAAGCGGCAGAATGCAAATGCCGATATCGATAGTGGAAACTGGTCGAGAAATAGTATACAAATATTCTTTACCGAAAGATTGAACACAATTTCTTTTTTTTAATATTTATTAATTACATTCTAAAACTTTCGCTAGAAGCAAATGCATAAAATAACTCACTTTATTTAAAAAAGTAAATAATAAAAAAAAAACACTTATTTTCCATATCACAACTTATTTACTAATATGTCTCTTCAGTTCTGTTTATGCCAGTAGTTTGAATATTAATTCCGTTTATGATTTTCGATAATTGCTTGTTGATTTTCAATTAATTTAAGTGTCACTTTCAGCTAGTGTCATTAGAGCATAATCAAGTCAAAATACAAATCTGATCTGCTCTATTGGTTTTCTTAGATTGGGTCAAAAAAGTTCATCTACTGGCGCTCTAGCTGAGGGATACGGAGATATCAGATGCCAGTTAGTAGTTAATTAATTAAAAGTGTGTAATTAAGCCAACGAATAGATAGAAGAAGGGAAATTACCAACTTTTTCTGCTGACTGTTAGCCACTAACGAACTCTGATTGACGATTGATATTTGACGTTCGTTTAGTGGTAAATCGCTTTTAATTATTCGAAAGCATTGTATTTGCTGTGATTCTCAATTTGATTACGAGGCAAATGCCAAGTTTGCTGGTCTTTCTCAATTTGGTAGCGCCGTATGCAAATGTTGGCCAAGCAGTTCAGTTCGCACAGCTCAACACTTATTAACTAATTAAAGATTTCCAAATGGGGCCACACTAAATGCTTTTGTTATTTCTGCCACTAAAGAGGCCAAAGTATATTTATGTGTGTGGAGTGTGTGGTGTGTTTGTGTGTGTGTGTCTTCTGTGTGTGTGTCTTGTGTTTGTATTTGTGTGCTCAATTTGTGTATTTGTTGTGTTGTCTGCCTGTCCATTGTGTGGTATGCGGTTCTTTTTTGGCCAAAAGTGGAATGCTTCCGGCTTTTGATAGAGACGGAAATTGCGGACTGCCGCTGCTACCGCAGCTGCTGCCACTGCTGCCTCTGCGGATGCTGCTGCTGCTTAAAGTTGTATTATTTAAATAAGTTTTCTGTTTTCACTGCTCACATCTGAAGTTGGGAAAGAGCCATCATTTCGTATGTTATTGATCTGAATCGAATGGAAAAGGTCGTTGAAATATTGAAATGCGGCTCGTGTTGTGTGGTCAGGAATGGTTTATATATATTTGAGAGGAAGTAACTGTGTTGGATGCCAGCCCAGCTAATGATCATCCAATTATATGTGGGTTAACAATTTTCAATATTTTCATTAGTTTTGATGAGCTTGAGCGCAGCTAATTTGATGGCCAGTCACGCCGACTATAATTATAAAAATCATTTTAATTGGAGCCACGTTGTCGGCGTCAAAACTCTACAAAGATTAATCGTGTAATTCCACACGAACCTGGTAAGACGAAGTTACAAGATCTTTGCAATTCCCAGATACAAGATACAAACTACAAGTTACAAGCTACGACAGACAAGCAACAAAGTTGAAGGGCGCAAAAAAAATGTTGCTCATTTTGGCCATTGCACTGTCATATTATTATTTTATTATAACGGTTAACAGGTGCACTAACTTAATGTGTGTGAGTGTGCCTGGCCACGCCCACGCCCAAATGGCCGCCCTTGACTTAAGAGACGTTTATAAATGAGCTGCAATTTGTATCTTTTGCCAGCTGCTCTTCGTATAACATTAGATCAAAATTAGATGCTATTCCGTGATCTCAAATCATCAACATTTGACCCGCCACTCCGCCACTGCCTGCCCCATCTCTGCTATACATCACGTAAGCTGCTGCTGTCTGGAAATCCGGTTGAGCGGATCTCACACCAAATGGTCGCTGACTGCAAGTCGCACATAAATTTTGGATTTTTTCCCATTTTCAAATTTCAACTCGAATTCTTGTATATTTTTTGTTGTTGCACCCCACACTAGAAATTAATTGTGTGGCTATTGATAGGTCTTGACGCTCTCGGATTCATCCATTTGATTATTTCTTGTATTTTCTGTTGGTTGTATTTTTTGTTTTGAATTTTCCCTCGCACATATTTTTAGCTGAAATCTTAAATGAAATTGGGTTTTGCGTGTCACACGCTAGAAACATCAGCTTGTTTATTCATTAAAAATTACCTTCTTTATCTTCTTGTTTTTATTTTTTAATAAAGTGTCAAATACAGTTTTTTTTCATTCGTCTCTTTCACTGGGTGACGGGAATATGGCCTACAGCTAAGCAAATATGCATAATTTATGGCACTGTAATTATGGCAAATGTTTCAAATGCTTCTGCCAAAATAAATCAAGCGAAAAATTATGCAAATATGTGCTTAGAATTAGATCAGAAATTGCCGAGGCGGACACTGATTGGGGGCTTCTCCCCTATGGTAATGCTTCATTTTTGCCGCATTTATTGCTAAGCTTTTTATAAAGCAACAATAATCGAATTTATGGAAACAAGACTGTGTATATGAATATTTATTTGATATAATCAAATCCATAAAGTGGTCGATTTATCATTTCCGTTTGGCCACGTTTCTGTGGAATTGAATCAACATCCATCAAATTATTTGCTTTAATATTCTTGCTAGATCAAGTTATAATATTTTCTGCTGAAAAACAATCGTAAGTTTAATGATGTAATATGAGGTTAAAGTATACATCCCGAAAGTAATCGGATATTCATAGTACCTATTAATACTGCTAGTTCTTTTAATGATTAATTGTAATATTTGTATTACTATTATAAAATTAGAAAACAATATAAATATTTATTAAAAATTTAAGCTACACAAATATATTTATATAATTTGTTTCTCTAATAGATAATTATTTTCTGAATAAAATTATTAAAATTATTAATTAGTGATTTTTAATTTTGGCATAAAAATAAAACAGAAAGTTTGACAATTCATTTTTCAAAGGAAGAAAAAAGTCGTAGTTCCGGGAAGCCGCATTAAAATTTTTGCTTATTATGAAAACAACATCAAAAATGTCGTAAAAATTCAAAACAGCCAAAAATGTAATTTGGCTTAATTAACTCATTTCACTTTCGGACTAATGGCGACCACACCGCTGAATTGCTTGGAGCTCGTATTACCACAAAAGTGTCCCTCATGGTGCACTTGCATATAATTCTCAAATTTCTATGGCATACATACACACACACACACACACACAACACACACACACGCACACTACACACACACACACTACACAGACACACCCACTCCCATTGGCAAGCAGTTAATTTGCTTGGCCAAGCGCCCATTTCAATTAGCCGACACCTTTTTGGCTGGTACTCGTGGAAATGTACTCGTGTTCGAGTCCATGCAAAAAGTGAACTCGACCATGGAAAAAGGCATCGACAAGCTGTAAAGGGACTATGACTGGGACTGGGACTGGTCAATATCCGTGCGGAAATTAATGTGCTGTGGCTCTGTGCGGGCCAGCACAATGATGAAAAAGAAAACTAAAAAAAAATATAACTGCAAAAGACTGGCACAAAAAGAGAAAAGAAAAAAGCCGTTGGCAAAAATAGAGATATGTTATGGCACTGGCCAACATGCCAAGGATCTGGATGCTCAAAAGCGCTGTCAGCAGTTTTGGGCATTCCCATTACGACAGATAAAAGGCCAGAGCTCTGCCAAGTCAACCACAAACGACATATCGAGCAACAGCCCCATCCTTCATCCTACATCCTTCATCCTTCATCCTACTCATGTTCAGTACAATGTACCCATTGCCAGTTCATCGATGCATAACCATTTACATTTTTTGTGCCCGTATCCATATCGATATAATCGCCATCAATTATATTGTTCAAGCCGTGCATTGTTTTCACACGGCAAAAGAGTCGTTGTGCCTGTCAAGCGCTCCATTCATGTCCCATATTGTGTCCCATATTCCATGTGGTTTGTATATGTATGTATTGTTTGCATGCCATCTACATGTTTCACATTTATGTGGGTGCACTCACCTTTCCGTCGGCATCGGCATGGGCATGGTAACGCACCTCCAGTGAACCGCCCAGAACCGCATACCAGAATCGTCCTTGCTCCCCAGCACGAAAAACTGCACGCAATAAAAAAAGGGAAAATAAGTAAAAAATACAGCTATAATTTGGCTGTCGGACAGAACCGACTGCGGGATACTCTGCTTTCAGTGTGGGTATGGACCTTAACTATTAAATATTACTGTGTGATTTAATTTGCAGAGGCTAGTTCAAATATCTTAGCAATTTTCTTCCAAGAAAGTTTAACTTTAAAATTACGAAATTACATTTATATCTAGATTTTAAACCTTAACAATTTTAGTTTGTCGTACAGGGATATGTAGTTTTATCGATTTGCGATTATCAAAAATATCGTATTCATGCCACAGTATATTTTCCGATATTCAAGTCCCTAGCTCTAATTTAGACGGACGGACAACATGAGAAAAAATGCATGAAGTTTACTATTCTACTTTTCTCTTAAAAAATATAATATTTAACCTTCGATAACAGAGCATCAAACTAGTGGATAAAAAATGCATTACATTTTTTGTAATGGAATTAAATATTGACTTTATAAATGTATAATGGAAATTTGTAGTTGTTGTTTGATGCAACGGCGCTCTATGCCGCCAACATAATTAATTTAATTATGCCACTTACGTGTGACGCCCTTCTCCAAGTCCTCGTAGAAGCCACACATGGCCAACTGCTGCAAGGCTGACCCTGGCAAGCGACACAGCGGCTCCACGCGACGCAAGCGACAGGATATTAGTTCCACATCACGTAAATTACGATCACAAGGACTGCAAATGGGAAAATAAAAAAATCAATTACAAATAAATTAAAGCAATGTAAAGAGTAAATAAAATTCCCATTTTTTTCAATAAATTTTCATTAGTGTTAAATTAATGTGATTTTAATTATTTGGTTTTAAATGGTCGCCCAATACAATATATGGAAGGAGAGCCTAATTAATAATAGAATGATGATAAATGGAAACACAACTATTATGTTAAAGTTAGTTGATTATTATTATTTATTATTTATATTTTTATCGATACGATAAGCAAAAGGCCAAATGTTCAGAAAAAGGAAAAATAGCAATGCATTTTAATATTAACACAACTTATTCAGATACTTTTCAGTAAATGGATTCAAATACACATTTTAAAATACAAATGCTCTTTTTTGTACATACTTTTATATATAAATATTTGTAACTAACTGGCTTCCCTGAACAAAAATTAATGTAAGTTCCTCATCTATAACACTTATTTCTTTCTATTTTATTACTTCAGCTCTTTAAGAATCATTTTTAGCGTTTTAAATAAATAGTCATTTCAAGACTTGGTCTTTCTGTTGGCAGCAGCAAATACATTTTAATTGATTGATATAAATAGCTAATTGTAAGTCTTAAAAAAAGTCTATCTGATCGATCATTTTTTATCATTTACTTTCATTGTTGAGTTTACAGGTGTCTTAAATCTTTGGATTAGCTTATTGATATAACCGAATAAAAGGCAAATCGTTTGAGTTTACAATATTTCGGAATGAACATTGTGTCAATTAGCAACTTAAAATTTCACTTAGTTTAGTCAATTAATAGGTATGAACCATAAGCCAGTCCCGGAACAGAATTTAAAAATATATTTATGGACTTTTCCAGTGCTCCAGCTAAACTCTGAGAGACTTCTTAAGTGAAGCGCATGCTGTGTGCCAGATTGGACAATAGAATGTAATAAACTGCGTCAGGGAAGAAATAAAAGAAAGAAATGAACAAAGAGTACTTTGAATGGCACTCATTTAAAAACTGCCAGCTTTCATTCTTTATGAACTTGGGGAATGAATACCATGAGTATTTGTAGTTTTTTAAGTGAGTGTTATTCAAAGCGCTTAATTTGTATTGGTTTTATGTGTAGAATACCACGGGGAAAAATGCCATCGAGAGAAATGCAAATGTAGAAAGCAAAACAGAAATATAACAAAAAAGTACAAAATGCCATTTGAAAATGAAGGCGGCTCGAAATAAATATGCAAATAATGCGTTTGCTTTCTTTTTTGTCATGTTTTTGTTTTTAAATATATAAACACAAAAATATTTGTATTGGAAGGTCGAATTGTGGAAGAACAGTCACGTTGCGGAAACTTTTCAGCTAAAGCTGAGAAAAAAAGTGTAAGTGTGTTAAATGTGTTTACTTTCCCATTTTTTTCGCATTTCTCAGTTTTTTATAAAACAATTTATTTACAATTTACGCGTAGGTCAAGGATTCAGCTTCCACAAAGTAAGACTGAGCATTCGTATAAGCTAAAATATTAAGGACAAGTTACAGGCTCGGCTGCAGAAAACATAACTTTAACATTGTATAAATTAACCTTAACAAATTTCTGTATACGAAATCAGAAGCAAAGGATAAAATCAGCTTTGAAAGCTGATTAAAACTACATATCAAACAAAGAGGCTGACTCTTTACTCCCAACCTGGAAGTTCTTATCTTTCCAACTAAATATTTGATTATGTACAATTTTAAAGCACAATTTTAATATATGTAAAAAAGTTAGGTCTACTCAATTTTTGTCTACTAAATTTTGTTTTTCATTTAAAATATACTTGGAAGCAGCTTAACTTAAGCTGGCATCGAATGGAATGGTAAAAAATAAAACAAAACAATTATTTTAGCTGAAAGGTTTGTATTTTAAAGTTAATTAAAAATGCCATTAAATGGGCAGAATTTTACTGTAAATCAAAATCAACAAAGCTGTTTTTGGCTGAGTGTGCCCCACTTAGTCAAAATGTGTGTTAAATGTGTGTGTGTGTGTGCGTGTGTGTGTGAGAAAGGATGCTTCTTTAATATTGTAGTGTCTACTTTTTGGCACAGTTGAAGGTGAGCGAAAGCTTAACAGCTCCAGCAGAAGCATCAGCAGGCACAGGACCTTAATGCGGAGTTGGTGGGAGAGTTGTCCTTCCCCTCACTCATACATAATTTATAGGCCTTATTGTGTAAAGGCCCTCAGCGACTGGGCGTTGCTGCCGCTAACCAAACTGCGGCACGGCTAAGTGCCATGTCTGCTCTATGGTATGTACACTCAGCAAAAAAGTCTCGCTGCAATTAAGAAAACTGACAAACCTTTGGTGCCAAGGGCAGCTCACCAAATAATTAAGAAATTATATTTCCAATGAATTTATTTTCCTATTTCATGAAAAGATCTTTATAAAATTTAAATAAAAGATTTCTTTAATCAATTTTAGAAAGGAATTTTTTCGACAAATATGGGATTCTTTCTGGAAATAGATTTTGCAATAATAGAAAAAAGATTTTTAAATATAAAAAGAACACTTAACAATTTTAAGAAATTTGGGTCGTTTGGAAGTCACGTAAAAATTTGCATATTAGGTCGATTCTTAACATTTTTTGCGAGTGTATGTGAGTGTATATGTGAGTTGTGAGAGAATGGAGTATGCCGTATAGGGAAATGAGCGGTCGGGCTCAGGAGAAAAAAACCGGAAGCGAGTTGGGGGTTACATCCCCAGGCGTCCTGTTGTTTATTATAATAGCATTTTGTGGTTTTTACCAAAAGTAAACTTGCCTCTTTATAATTGTTTCATGGTGATCAAAACCTGCCAGACATTCGCAAATAACTTTAATTTGAAAAATGCACAAAGCTTTTGTTCAGCTGCAAACGTGGCGAATGATAAATGTGCTAAAAAAAAAACCCGAACATGTGTGGCTAAAAGCAGATTAAGGTAGACTCTCCGCCAGACTAGAGCATCTTGGAAAGCCAGCCCCATCAATAACAATTGTTGGCCACCTTGACTGGCCCGTGTGTGTGTGCGTGTGTGTGTTTGTGTGTGTTTGTGTGTGTTTGTGCTCCTGTGTGTCTTTCCTATGTGTCCTGATTGCTCTCGATGTGCGCTGTTAACCTCCTCAGATCGGTCTGGATAAACTGAATTACCGCATTACGAGCTTAAGATTTGCTTGCGTGACTTTGTATAAGCAATCATTAATTTAGCCCGAAAATTAATTCATTTATTTTGTGGCAATTGTGGTGCGAATTCTTGATTCTTTGACATTGCTTTATTCCCAGTCATCGCTTGGCTAAAATGCAAATGAAGATGCCTCATGGAAAAGAATTCACTTAATTTCGCATGAAATTGCAATATAAATGCTTGAATTATACCAAGTTTTTTTTATTGCCATGGGCCAAACTGGAATGCTGTGGCAGAAGACGGAGTTGAAATTGCTATCAGTTATAAAATATTATTCTCTCGGTATCAACAGACAAATTAATCTAGTCTTTATATGAACTCATTAATCTGCAAGGTTATTTGGTATAGACCTGAACTTTAGAAAAATATCTAATATGCGCACAAAATGTGCATATATAATTAGTTTTTGCATAGCCAGAATAAATTTTATTAAATTAATTTAACAGCTTTAATAATAATTCGTATGAGTGCTCTGTTTTTCAATGTTTTATTGTAAGATAAATTTTAATAACCTTTTGGACTTATGCAGTACATTAAGTTAGATATTATAGAAGTTACCATAATCGCATAAATCTACACAATAGACTTAAACATAACCGAAAAGTTTAATGTAGTATTAAGAAAAACAACATCCGCTCATAACTAAGCCATCGAGTTAGCTTTTAGCTCGTTCACAAAAAAATCTTTAAAAAATTAATATGCTTTCCGTCGAGTTTTTAGACACACCACTAAACTTTATTTATTTTGTTATTCTAAAATACTGCAATTAGCTTGGATTTATATAATTTTTGGGGTAGAAATAATAAAAATGTTCTTTGTCATATTTTTCTTTTTTTTTAATGTCTTATTCATATTGTTTTTATTTATTTTTTGTTTATAATTAAGGGTTACTTGTTAAATTTTTTTTTAATAGATTGCTTGTTTAACGCATCTAAAATTTTTTTTTAATTATTAAATATTTTGTATGTAGGGACAATAAAGTAATACATATCTAGAATATATATCTAGAAATTAATCGAAATTCTGCTCAAATTAAAAGAATTAAGTACACTTTAAATATACACAAATATAAAGTCTTAAGGGGTGTCATGTTCCACTGACGGGGAGTGTCTGCCAACATATATATTAGCAGTGGACTCCTTAGAATTGTTACAGAAAGTCAAATACTTTTTCGTGTAATCCGTGATGGTGTCACTGGCAACTGTTGTAAGGGAAAATTGTACGTGCTTATTGTTTCAGGCAGTGTTCGAATTAAAATGTAGCATAAAAAGAGCCAAACAAATGCGAAAAGTACAAATATTTGCTGGATATACATAAACCGTTGCAAAAATCACAAAGTAAACACTCTGATAAAATTGTGGCTGTTTGCTATGTTTGTGTGTGTGTTTTTGTGGGTGTGTGTGATTAGAGCCCCTTGCTCTTGACCTTTTTGTTAGCTGAACCTAGATTTTATCCTGGGTTTTCTGGCAGGTTGCCATGCACGCTGCGATGTTCATTTAAGCCGCCGGCGGGCGAGTTCTTATTGATTGCCTTGTTTTGCGGCAGTCACGCTCAAAAATTGCCTTTGATTGCATGCGAGCGATTTTTAGTAAAATTCAAGTAGCAGCTGCCCCAAAATAATAGTCCCGAAACGCTTTGCCACTTGTACTAATGATGCTTTCTACTTTTTACACTGCTTCAAAAATGAAAAACTCAGTTATTTTATTTTGTTGTAGTTTTAGACGATTTGTACGCTGGGCCAGATTGACTTTTTTTCGAATTTGCTAGGTAATTTTAATTGGCACCAAATTTATAATAATTAGAAAAACTTTAAGAACAATCGGACCATCCATGTAAGAAAATATTAATATAATAAAAATCTTATCATAGTCGAAATTTGGGTTTATATTTGAATAACTTTCTGGTTCAAATAACCAAGTTAAGAATATCAGCATTATTCGCATATTTGTACAAAAAAAAATACAAATATTCGGTCTGTGGCTTAATTTAAAATTAATTAGAATTTCAAAAAAGTCGCAAAAATTGCAATAATTATTAGCACAACATAAAATACAAATTGCCCAAAATTTCACTTTAGTAAGACTCTTTCAATTATAGGCCACCAAAACCATTTAGCATTTTAAAGAAAGTTTGTTTCATTGCATTTTTATTCTATTTCCATCACTTATATTAAGTTTTTAATGCAAATGTATATATATATATAAAATAGAACATAGTTTGTCAAAAGTTTCTGGCAAAATTATATTATATATAATATTGATTATTATAATAATATTTTAAATAGTTAAAATTGCGAATTATGCTCAAAAGAATTTTTGAATCGATGCAAACAAAAATGGCCCAGTGTATTTTAGGCTACTGCAAATAGCACGTAATGAGCAAAATTCTCGCTTGAGTGACCCTTGAAAACTGAATCCCTCCAATTTCAATTCAAGTTATGCTCCAGATCTCAATTTTCGCTGCTTCAGTGCGCTAATCAACTGTAAAGGACCAAAGCACTTCTCGCCTCAGGGATGGGTTGTGACTTCAAAGGTGACCAGCAGCAGCTCTTTTAAACTAATTGCATTTTGGGCATGAATCGGGTCTTAATTGTATGAGTACTTTATTTGGGTAAAGCGTATAAATCTTAGCCAGCCGAGTCAAACATTTTAATTTGGGTTTGCCTTCCATTTGCTGAGTTGAAATATGAATTAATAAGCAAACAGCTGTTGCCTTTTTACAGATGAGTGTCGAGTGTGATATAAATATTTCAAATGTAACACATGCATTTCATATGCCCAGAGAGAAACAAGAATAATTTGTGGAAAATTTAAATGTTCATGCGAACCTTCAATTTGAATTAAATGAATGTCTCTCCAGCTTCAATTATTACTTTGTTTCTTTATCTTTCAAACAAATGGTAATTTATTTTACAATCATATTTAACGCTTCGTTAGAACCTTGAGACAAACTTTTCAAACTTTTTGATAAATTGCTTTCATGCTTCACAAAGTATAAAAATAACTTTGTGAACAATTAAATATTTCGTGCTGTTAATGAAAGCATTAAATTGAACAAAATGTTCTCTAAATTATTAATATTTTGGTTGACAAACCGAAATTTAGGTCTAATTTCGACTTCGATTCGAAAGCATAAAAAACTCCGATATTTTTTTAGCAACTTTTTATGATTATCCGTTTACATTTTGATTGGTTGTAAAATATGCTGCCTTTATGATATCCATAATGTTAAAAAAATAAAAAGTATTACAAAGTCAGAAAAAACTTTGCAGAAGTGTGTACCCGACTGCGGAATACTCTGATTGCATTTCAGCAAAAGAATGTTTATAGCATAAGAATATTTAAATTATATAATTATAATTATATATAAATTATGTTCTCGTTCATCATCCTTAATCATATGATAAGTCTGATTAAAATTAATTTGAAAACACTATTTTCACTTACCGTTTGTCCATAGCTGTTATCCATTCCATCGCCATTTTGATATTTTTAATTACGTTTACTGTATTAAGCGATTATCAATATAAATTTATAAATATTGTTGAATTTTTCATTAAAGAATACTTTGTTTATGTTGGTGATTAGCACATTAGTTATGCAAATTTCGTTGAGTTGAAAACTTTAAATAAAACGGATGCCAGACCACGCCACAACTTTTTTTTTTGCTTAGATTAACACAAATTTAGGGAACCCGAAATGTTTGTTTTTCGCCAAAAAGCTGTTGTAGTTGCCAAACAAATATTGCATTTCAATGCCCGCTTAAGTGGTGAACGTAAAAATAAAAACGATGGCAAAAGTTGTGGCCTTTTCAGAAGCAGATTGTAAACCGTTTGCACTCAGAGAGACTCTCAATTTATAATTCCTTTGACAACAAGTAGAACATTCTTGTTGATAATTTAATGTTGTTACGATGAAAAGCAAAAGCGATTTGACACGAAAATTGTAGTTCAAATAGTTGAAAACTTAAACAAATTGATGCAATTTACAGCGTAAACAAATTTTATTAGACGTGATTTAAATTGATTTCGTTATTCATGTCATGGCTCAAAAGCATCACATAAACATGGCTCCCAATCGCTGTCAGCTCGCCGCGTTGAAGCTGTAAATGAAGACGTTAACAAACACAGTTAGGCGTTAAGACTGTGGTAAAAAAAAAATCACAAAAATAATATGCTAAATTCTACGCAATACAAATCAAGCTAATAAAAAGCTATTGAGGGCATTGCATTAAGCCAAAAGGCATTAGAGTTAAAGGGCTAAAACCAATATGAGGCAGCTACAATTGTGTGTGTTTTACAATATATGTTTATTTTGCTCCAAATGAAAACCAAACTAATGCACATTGCTACTGTTGTTGTTCACTCTCTAAAGACTTCAAAAGGGTTTTCTGCGTCCCTTGGTGTGAGTGTGAGTGTGAGTGTGTGTGTGGCAGTGTGTGCTAATGGGCCTTGTTACCCACTGCTGACAGCTGCCTAGAGGGCTTAATGCATGTTGGCCCTAAACAAAGCAAATGTTGCTCATGACATTTACATATATATATATATATTTGACATATATATATATATCATATATCATCATATATATTATATATATAATATATTTATATTTATATATATATATACAAACCTGATTCTATACATTTTCAGAGAATAGGGATAATATGCTTGCAATTCTCTGAAAATGAATAGAATTATTTTATCAAAAATGACGCTAAAGTACAATATTACATTGTTTTTAACGTATACTTAATACTGGCTGAAAAATGTATATTTTAAGCTATTCATGGAAGCATTACAATTAATTGCCATTCCAAGCATCAGCTGAACAATTGTGTAACATAATATCCGAATAGCACTCAAAACTACGCTTCTATTCGAGGCATTTTCAAACGCTGAACAAACTAAAAATTAAAAGAGAGGGTATTTTGAACTTCAGTTGTGCAAAAGTATGTAGCAGACAGTGGAAAGCATATCAGATCCCATATAGTAAATATATTGTTGATCAGTATCAAAAGTCATATCAAAATGTCTGTCTGCCTATCTCCATAAACAAAATGATCTAATTGGCTATATTAACTACAGATTTAAAATGTAGAAAATAAGTTCTTGTATACGACGCGAATTCCAAATTAATTTATTTTATTAATAACATCAGAGTCGTTTAGCTTCTATCGATGCAAATCGATATTTCGATACCAATACAAGTCACCAATTTAATGTGCATGATAATTGTGTGTGTGTGTGTGTGTGTGTATTCTGCAGCACGCTGATGTATTCGAATTTGTATACTTATACACATGTATATGTATGTATATGCTTGTTATTTTTGCAATCGGAATAAGAACATATTCATATTTATGTATTTTAGATGGATAAAAATAGTCGACAAATTTAAGAAATTTTCTGAACAGAAATATATTTTTTTTTAAATCATTAATAATTAAGTTACACAGAATGAATATTTAAGACATAAAATTTTAGAAAATATAATATTACAATACATTCCTAAATCTGGGAACATTAAAATGCAAATGGTCCTACATTTATTTCAAGGAGTGGGGAAACCCAAAAAAAAACAATATAAGAATAGTAAAACTTTAGAAATAAATGGAGAGAAAGAGAGATTTTGAGAGAGATAAAAAGTACGAGAAAAAAAAGAGTGACAAAAAATCTCTGAACCTGTTATATTTATTATTTTTTCCTTTCGTAAAATAAAACTAATAAAACTGTAATAATAGATTTACAATTTTTACGTCTATAGCATTCTTATTTAATTGTTTATAACCAAGCTGCAAATGAAATAAATATCAAATTAATAATTAATTATTAATAAGTAGGTTATGCGAGTGGGATAATTGATATTAAAATGATATATTATATAATATAATATGACATTCCAGACAGGGTGTTAAGCTATTCTCAATTGTGCTCAAATAAAATGTTCCATCTCGTTGAAAGTTGAAAGTTATACTTCTCAAATTTCTGTTTTTCCGTTGAGTATATCAAATGACAAGTTGCGAATTGTGTTCATGTATATGCATATATATTTATATATATTTATATATATGTATATATTGTTCTTGTTTGCTATTGTGGTGAACTGTGTGTGCATTGCAGCGTGATAGCTTATTATCAAGCTGTGCTGGTGATGTGTGGGAGTAGTTTGATAAGAGCCTTATCAGACCTGGGTCTGTGCACGGTTTGATAAGATATCGGGAAACGGAAACAGACAACGAAAACTACAGCAATTTCTGACATGTTGCTGAAGGATTTGTGTGGTGAAGTCTTCGCTTCAATGAGAAATGCAATTAGTGTGAGGGCAACAGCTGTTTTATGTAACTTGCACTTCATGTTTATCCCGCAAAGTTTTTTCAGCACAAAAAACTTTCCGTAATTGAACTTTGAAGTGGAACAGTGTAGACGCAGTTGCTGACTAATTGAACTGGCAAAGAATCGAGTCCTATTGATTAAGGAGGATGCAAGAACTTAAGAATACTTACGTGGCAAATTCTCGATCCGGTTTACTTTCCGATTGCCCATTGGCCAGAGCCGGTAGATATAGTATATAGTGAGTGAGATAGTCAGGAGTGAAAAGCAACAAAGTCGCAAACTTAAATCGTTTATCAAATGGAAATACACCTCGTCCAACATTAAGGACTACGGTCTAAGGAACTTGAGGATTTATCAAATATACTTCTACGTATTGGGATTATCTATATTAATGGTGGCTAATAAGGTGGTTCATAAGTTTTAGTCTGGTTAGTGCGTGCATAATATAACGTTAATATATGGCAAATGTATATATATATTTTTATGGATTAAGTTAAAGGAGTATGCAATTTATATACAGCTTTTATCTGAGCATAATCTACTTTTGTTTACCGATTAAATGAGTTCTATTATTATTTATTTATATTATTTATAAACACGATTCGATTCGCGTTCTTTGCGTACATTCGATATGTTCGAGCGATGACGACAAACTGAACTTTGCCTGGCAAATCGCAATGGGGAAATTCAACACGCGTTTCGCACTTTTTTGAAAAATTATATTTATTATTTAAATAAATTTATTTTTATTGATATATTTTTTTTGAAGAACATCAATTGAAAATTACATATTTTTTAATTTCCTTTTTTATTTAAAAATTGAAACTTTTTGAATATTTTAAAATATTTGAACTTTGTTTGAGAAACTTTTCGTTGAACTTTTGAAAGCGGTAGCACGTCCGTTACGTTCCTTTGTCGCGTCGCAACTGTTTGGTGCCGATAGTGCGAGAGACCAGAAACTTGCTCAATTCACCATTGCCTCGGCTGGTCATAGGAGAGGGGTGGGAATACGAACACGAAGAAGTATCTGGCCAGGCATCCTGCGCCTAACAGGTGAGTTTTTCAGCTGCTGACAGCTGGCTTCTGTCCGGGTATTGGAGGTTGGGGTTGTTGTTGAGTTTGCCGTTGTATTCGGGTGGTGAAAATTACTCATCGCGATGACTGCAGTGTTGACTGCTGCGGTGGGCAATTCTTTTTCTTTTTGTTCTATTGTGCGTGGTGGATGTGCGTTGCTTCGAAATTTGGCGCATTTTTAGCAACAAGTTCGGCAATTGTTACAGTGGTTTGAAACTCATGTTAATATCATGCAGACAGAACATAAAATTAAATTTAAATAATGAATTTTACAAACGTACATATATTTATATTTAGTTTTAATAAATATAACACAATCTCAAAAGAAATTTTGTAACCTAAAGTAAACAACAACAAAAAACGAATTACTAAGAAAAAAGAAGAAAAAAACATGTTATTTTTTACTAGTTTTTAATACAAATCAAATATACAAATCATTTCCATGGTGTTGCTTTAAAATGAAGGGCAAATGCCTGCCTTTTGACAATCTTAAATAGAACGAGATGGAACAAGTGAACGAAATCCATTTTCCATTTGCAGAAGCTGAAGGCGCCGATCAGACGCCTAAATACAAAGACGCCACAAAGCTCGACATTTTGGCGGCAGACAACAACAGGCAAAAACGGTGTTAAGAAAATGGGCGAACCCAAACGGAAGCTAAAACGTGCTTGTAGAAACTCTAGCATCATGTTGCTAATCATGCGGTTTGAAATGTTGCCAACATTACATGGCAACATTGTTGGCCAGCAGATGGTTTGCACAACTTAAAGCGAGTAAATATATCAGGCTGCCTGAGGAATGTTTATAATCAAATACTACAAAAGTAACAGGAAGTGAACTAAATCAACTCAATGCTAATTATAATTGGAGATTTGTGTTCTAACGTAAAGCACACTTTACATATAACAAAAAACAGTGTCAAACAATTTTAACACCCGGTTAGGAAACGTAAACCAAAAATCCCCAATGTTAACTTACTTTTAACTGTGTGGATCCTTTTGACGTTGGTAAAATAATGACCTTATATATATATATTGTCGTGGTTATCGGCAAACAATCTTCTTCTTCAATGTTACGTCTCTGGACAACTGTAGAACACTTGCCAGTGTTGTCTTTCTCCACAGTTACATTACTAGTATTCCCATCTGAAACTATTTCCTATTATTTTACATTTCAAGATAAATACACATTATATATCTTACATTTTATATTTATAAATTACAATATTTTAAATTATGTGACATGTTATTTAGCATATTGGTCAATAAATAGCCTGCTTTCTGGCTTATAGTATTTTGCATTTGATTATGATAGATATTAATTTTTTCTCTATTTGTTATATGTATTCTATATTTTGAACAGTAAATTAATAAAGAACCAATCATTTCACGAGTACAAACATGTCAGATTTTGGATTTAACTCTAGAAAGTTAATTTTTAAGTACTGATTTCTGCTATGCAAGTCAAAAGGCATTTTGGGTAACTGTCGCAACATTTTGCAGCAACATTCGTTTATTTCTTTCTGACTGCGCTCTCAATTCCCTCGATGCTTACTCTTAAGGCTGCCGTGCAACAAACTTGTTGAGCGCTCATTTGGTGAGTCGACGCATTGGGGCAACACTTCAACAGTTGCTTGCCTCTCTCCCACTCCCCCTACTATTACTACTACTACTTCAGCTCCCTCTCAGGCAGTCATTCGCGTGAATTGCACACGAAATGGAAACGCTCTGCAAAACAATCAAAATGTCAATTTAAATATGCACAACAACAACAAGAACAGTGACAAGAAGAGAAGCCACACAGAAGTGTGTGTCCTTAAAGGACGACAGTTATTAAGAGTTGAAACTGGACACATGCCCGAAATATTGAAACAGCGAGCAAAGAAACAATGATTCCTTCGTCCCTTTTTTTCCTTGCCACATTTTGGTTGGTGCAAAAGATTTGCAGCACTCACGAGTGCCTTCATTTCCGTATGAATCATTTGGCGCTGTGGGCATAAATTGCTTGTTTTTATATTCCATTTGGTGTTACTTCTATTTATGTTTTTTTCACACTTGTAGGCTGCTTTTGTGGTCCTTCCCCTGGGCGTGAGAGTTTTTTTATGAGCTGCCGTCGGAGCTCTCTGGTATTTGATGGCTCCTTCCCGACATTTTGCCTGGCGTTTCAGCATTTTGTCTTTTGGGGAGCTTTAAGCAAAGTAGAATTCCAAACATTGGCCATGAATTTAGGCCAGTTGAATTGTTGTATTCAGCCTGGCCTCATCATAATGATGAGATAGCCTGCCTGTCTGGCGGACTCCTGTTAATTATGATAAATATACCTTTAATTTACTTGGATATGTCATAAGACCGCAATGTTTGCCAACTGCCAACTGTCTCGGCCAACATCCACGTCACGTTAATGCATTTTCTTATCGGGAAAAACTGTGCTAATGGCATTTCCTGGCCATTAGCACGGCAAACGACGTTAGCTGCTTAACTTGTTGTTGTTGCCTCTTCTTCTTCTTTTTTATTATATATGTTGCTGTTGCACATTGATCGCATGACATTGTTGGCGTGATGGCAGTTGAGCTGTGCTGCAGCTGTGCACGTGTCCAGGTAGCAGCAATCCTGCTTAGCTTCGTCAAGTAAATACACTCAAAAAGAAATCGCATTCATATGAATATCGCCAGAAAAATTAAAAAAAATTTGTAATAAGAAAATGAGCACTTAAAATAAAACAAAAATTTGTAATATTGAATGAATATGATATTTTTAATCTATGCTTAAATTATTTGACTTTATAAACTAACAAATATGTTTGATTATACGAATTCCTAAAACATTAAATAAAACTGGTAATATAAGTAACAAAAAATTAATATTTTAGCGCAATTTTTAAAATTATACAAAAATCTACACATGAGCTTAGCTTGGTTTTTTTTTTAAAATACACTTTATTAATAAGGTTGATCTTTTTTTCGAGTGTAGTATATCGATGAGTCAGTTGAGCTGCGCACGTGTTCATAGCCTGTTTGCCAGTTGATGTCATTCTGTTTGTGTGTATGTGTGTGTGTGTGTGTGTGTGTTTTTGTGTGTGTGACAGAATGCCAGTGTGTGTGTGAGTTGAACGGAATGCTTTACTCGATTCTAGTTGCATTAACGCTTATTCAATGAACGTTCAACGCAAATTGCCTCTTAAACTGAGCCCGAATATCTCTCCTGGTAAGTGAATTATGGCCATGTAATTTGATTAGGCCGAAAGCATTGCTGATAATCGACAAGTGCAACATAAACCTATAAACTGTCGTGAATTTTTTTGATGGCACTTAGCTAATTTTTAACAAAAATCTTTAAGTATCCATCTTAAGTACCTAATAAATTCAGATAAAATGAATACAGATTTTATTGTTTTTTATTTGTGTTAAAAATGAAAAAAAGGAAATTAATGTTTTTACTTAAACACTAAAATAAAAGTCAGAGCTATTGCAACTTTAAATATAATACTTACTTATTTATTTTATTAGCTCAGATGCTATAATTGTTCATTTAATTGTAAGTAATTTTACCACAAAACGCAGCAATACAAAATCCATTTAATTTTAATTTTAATTGTTAGGCTCAATTTTCAATTCAATACCTGCTCCAATTCGCACACAAACAATTGTTCGCAATATTTGTATATGTATATGTGCCTAGCCTAAAGGCTCAAATTATATTGGCCAAACAATTTGGTATCGCAACATTTCATAAATGTAATTATTTTTGGTATTAAACTGACGTTGAAAGTGGCAAATATTTGGCAAAATACTTGAGTGCTTGCCAAAATTATTCCGGAAATTCGTTTGCATATTAAATTCCGCATATTTCATATGCGAAAATCAACAATTAAAGTGTTCTATTCTATCAAGTTTTCGAATTGAATATTTTGTGAAAAATGTGTATTTAATATGTCTGCTGTATTGCTGCAACTTCGTATTAAATTCCAAGTAGCTTTCTCAACTTTCCCTCTCAACTTGACGCATGCGAATTTTTCATCAGTAAGCAAGAACCCGGAGGGTTTTCAGCGGAATCCATTTGTGGCATGTTATCTTTCTGTACTACAAATTTTCACAGCTTTTGGCCTGTTGTTTGTGCAGAATTTTGTTTTATTTTTCTGGCTTATGTTCTATATATTTTTTTTTGTTTATGTTCCTGTATAGTTATTTACCCTCTTCTTCTTCTTCTTCTTAACATTTAACCAAATTCCCCTAGTATTCAGCTACTAACATTAAATCATATCTAGATTGATAGGGTTTTTTTCTGGATTTTTTAAACAATTATGTGATAAATGGTGGACTAGTTTACATTTGACTACCCACAGATTTATTTACTTTTATTTTTTCGTATTATATTTTAAATATCATTATTATTCTCATTGTTGTTATTATTATTATTATTATTATTTTAATTATTTCCACTATTTTGAATTTGAATATTTTGATTAAAAAAACGTATACTTAAGAACCATAAAGCAATTCTGCTCTTAATAGCATCATGACGTTAATTAATTATAGTAATTAATTAAGACATAAGTATTTATTATTCAGTTTCAGCCATGTGGTGAAATTGACGCATGTGCAAAGTGTGCAATATTTGAACAAGTTAATTGAAATGAAATGGCAAAAAGAAATGGCAAATGTGATATAATAAATTGTGATATTTATATGCAAACATTGCAGGCAGCACAGAGTACAGTGATGCCTCAAAGAGCTGTCTGCATTCCAAATAGGCAAATTCAATTAAAAAACATCAAGTACGAAACTTATTTTGCAATGGCACTCAAAGTGACCATTTGACCATTTGCATAGTTTACAGTCTGCGCAATTCAATCTAAAACAATTGCATAAAATTATGCGCAACAGAGCGAGAAATTAGTTTTTTAGTAGCAACATTGGCGCTGTCAAAGTGTCAAGTGTCGCCAGGCAACGACACACCCCCTCCCTCCCCCGTTCAAGGAAACCCATTCCTGCAGTTCTTCACTTGCCACAAAATGAAAGCGACAAGCGTCGCAACGTATTTCTATGCAACATGCAGCTGACAACATTTGCCATTTGGCCAAGAAGTCTGCGTCTTTCTCTCCTTGTGGGTATTTCTCTGTGTGTGTGTGTGCAATGTGTGTGTGCAATGTGTGTGTGAGTGGCTAATGTTCTTGTGAATTTCATGGCCCGCTTGGCTAACATTTTCTCTGGCTGCCTGAATACATCTTCTTCTGCTGCTGTGCCCTGATTTTGAGTGCGTTAATTATTGAAGCAATCCAAATTTTATTTCTAACTTTTACTCTTTGCCAGCTTAAGCTGATTACCAAATAATATGCGCAATTATGAGCATGACTGAAAAACAGCTGGCAACCAAGGACAACATCGCTGACAACTTGCAACAAATGTTGTTTGTTGTTGTTCTTGTCATCGCTGGCCAAGAGTTAATTTTAAGTCACATTTTACTAAGCTCATTGAGCACTGTTTCAACTTTTGGCTTATTAAATTTGACTTATTTACTTTTGAGTTGGATGACGTCGACCACAAAAATATTGATGTAAATAAATATATATTATAAATATTTTAAATCAGCATTATTTGTATGTGAAATTTACTATTAGTTTCTTTCGAAATGTTGTGTTACCCCAATCCAAAGTCAGAGCAATAACCTGTGTTCAATTTAGGCACATCTGCGCATAAATTACGTAATTTATAAATTTAATTTGAGTTACGCATAAAAAGCCAATAAATGTGCGCCGCCAAATGGAAAGCACTGTCTCAGTCCCTTATCTGCCACAAATAAACTGCGTAAACGCCGCATGTTTGTTCAATCTAATTTGGCAGCCAAAAATCTGCTGGCCAAAAATCTGCTGGCTCAGGTTCAATATCGTTCGATGTTGTTCTTAATGGGTTCTTCGACTCTGCATGAACAATATAAACCAAACATTTCGCAGCGGGTGCATTGGACGCTGCCGTATTATCAGCTATTGGCATTGGCCAAAACAAACAAAACTAAAAAAAACAAAAACAAAAAACAAAGCAATTTACAATCGGTTTACCTTTGACGCCCAAACTGCCCACTTTTGGTTTGGTTTCTTAGCTGGCCCAGATGCCCAGCTGTCTTTACGCCAAGAAGCAATTTCAGCCGTATTTCCATCAGCTAAAGTATATGCATAAATATATATATATATATATGCAGCTAGTTTATGTATATAATTTTATATATTTCTCACTTCATTTGGGGTCTCGGCTAAACTGTTCATCGCATCGCTTCAACACTTTGCCTATATTTGCATTGCAACAACAACTTAAACAGAAACTTAATTCAACGCTTTAATAAACGAGTCCTCTGACACCCCCCCTCTATCATTCTCTAACACTCTTTCCCATCTCAGTTAGTGCCTTAACTGGAAACGTATCTGGCACAACGGAAGCGTTTCGGCCGTTAAAACGTCGAGCCAAAATCGTAGCATACTTTTCTGCGTGCCCAACTTTTATAGCCACTTTGGGCAGGTGTCTAAGTGCGTCTGTATGTGTGTGTGTGTGTGTGTTTGTGCGTCTGTGTGTGTGAACATTTAATGTTTAGATTTCTTGTCTTGCTTCTTGTTATTTGCAGCTTATTGCGTTTATGCCACGCTTATCGCATTCGCATGAAAATCGCATTAGGACTCTTCTAGAGTAGGGTACCTCCATAGGATCTCCATAAAATAGACGCCTGTTGCGAGGGGAACTGGGACAAATCTGTGATTTTCTTGCCGCTTTCTGGCTGTTTGCATAGCGCATTGTGTGGGCGACTTGTGTTGGCTTTGCCTAACTGTTTTCTTACTAACTGTTTGATTAGTCCGCTCTGCCGCGTCACATAAGTAAATATTTATTCGAGGGCTGGCTAACCAAGAGCCATTTTTATGTCATTTTTCTGAAGATTAGCTAATCCCTAAAACTATATATAATTTTCAATTTTAAAAATTATTCTGTGGCAAACTTAACTTAATCTGCAGGTTCAGCTGTTTGCCCATCTCATCTTCATTTATTTTCTCATTCTTTTTTTTTATTTTTCACTGACCGTTAAAAATTTGTTGCTTTCCCTTAAGAATTTACTTGCTATAAATGTTGGATTACTTTATATATTTTATATATTCCAATAACAATTTTATTTGCTTTTTGTGGTTAGGCTAGAAACGAAAATTTCATTAGATGTATCTATTGAGTTAATCTTTGTTAATACAAGGTTCGTTTACTGTTTATTCGACCCTCGCATTTAATTCCAGTGTAGCCCAGATTTCACTCATTTGGTGAGTTTTGTTTTGTTTGTGCATTTAATCAAATCCGTCAACGTCTGTTTACTGTGTAAATATTTGTCCAAGGCTTGTCCTTACTCCTTGCCCTATATATGAACCCATGCAACACACCTATAATCATCCCGGAACGCTCAAGGTTAGTGTTGGCTCATATTTGCATTAGGTTAGTAGACATTTTGGCTGGCGGTTGTCTTCTTGACCTACTTATCGCATCTAACTTATTTATGAGGACTTAATGAAAACATTCTAGCTAAAATATGTAAATTAATTTGAATAATTTACTGAGCAGCGGCAAGTGTGGCAAACAGCATAAACCAAGTTTCAAAATTTTATTATTTACATAAACTTCAAACTGAAAATGTTCCTTTTATTGTTCTATAAATAATATTGCCAAGATAAAAAACTTGTTCGACACATATGCTGGTTGTTAATAGTTATTGAAAATATTTAAATAATTAAGGTGAAGATTATTTAAAAACAATTTTAAAATTGTTAATAGAAAAGTTTTCCTGATGAGCTAGACTTTAATTTGTTCACCATTTCATTTTTGGTAGGGCAGCAATAAAACAGTTTTTATGCTCATTTTATGAGCAGAAAAAAATGATTTGAGAAGCCATTAATGTTAAGAGCTTTTTAAATAAGTGGTTCCCTTGATAGTGCAGAGCATAAAACACTTATATAACTTAATTCAATTTTGTATTACATTGAACTTAAAAAATACTAAATTATTTGGAATAAGCTGTAATTGCCGATAATAAAGAACATTTGGTAAAGTATATTTTCCGCTGTATGCTTGCATTAAAATTGATGCTTTTGGAAATCTTTAAAAAACTTAATATTATGAGAATAAATTTGGATTTCTATATGATGTAACCATGATTTAGGGGTTTAATTTTGTGACAAGAACTTTAATTCCACAATTTTTCTATTACAATCTTAAAATAGGCTGTATTCAAATTATTTATTGTGTAATTCACTTTGTAACAATTATTCAGCCTTTTCTTTTAAATAATAAATATGAATGTGGATGTTATGGGGCCCGCTCAGATAATTTCCCGCATTTCGAAGAGAGTAATAAATTATTAGTAATAATTTGTTGTGCATTTAAATTAAAAAACACAATTTTTGTATAAATTAACTACCAAAAACTCATATTTAAATTCTACCATCAGTTTATTTTGTTTACTCTTACTAAATCATTTTTATAGCCATGTATAAGAAATTTGAAATTGAAGGAGACTTCTCTTATCTCCATAAAGTAGACACTCTGCTAAATTGCATTAGCTGCATGCAAATATATAATATATATGTAAATATAGTGCAAAACATGATCAAAGGACTTAAATGCATTAATATTGAGCAACATTTCCCGTCAAGATAAAGTTGGTAGCAAAAGTTGCCCGCAGTTGGGAAGCTTCGCAAAAAATTGATTTCAATGAAAAACCTTTTAAATTCCATAATGTGTATTATATAGATATACCAATCGATTTTAAATGTAATAAAAATGTTGAACATTTAAATAAATGTTGCATTGCCAAACCGTTTTCATAAATAAAAATATGTTTCATTTAAATGCAGTTTAATTGGATGCCGCAACTAAATTTCTCTTTTTTTAAATCATGCCAAAAATGTGATACTTTTTAATTTAAAGTTATCGAGTTAAAAGAAAAATTATTCTGGAAAATATTCATATTTAAACAAAGCTAATCCCATCTTTTAATCTGTTCTAACAGTTTATAGAAGTTTTAATGCTTTTTTATGCCTTGATGAAACTTTTTAAATTTTCGTCTTTTTGCAGTCTCCACTTTAGTTTTAGTAACAAAAAAACAAACAAAAAATAGAATATATGCCACTTTGAACTTGTTTCTTTAAACTTTATCTGCTGAAAATTCTAATTTTTAGTCATGTCTCTTTAAAACATGTATTTGAAAGCAGCTCAAATTCCAAACTTATCACTCAGATTTATTTCATAATAAAATTTTTTCTTTGTCCAAATAATTGAAGCATTTTATGGTTTTAAGTACTGCAGACTTACATTCACAAAGCCATATGAAGCTTATGGAGCTCACAAATTAAAAGTTTAATCACGAACCTGGTTAGGTAAATTGAGCTGTAAACGGCTTTTACAGGCGCAACTTGAACTAATCTTAAGCCAAGTTAAGTCAAAGACTCGAAACCATTCAAAAGAGTCATTTTCTTAAAGTTAAGGAAAAGGTATGCGACAAATTCGAGCCGCAATCGAAACTCCTAAAATGTCAGAAATTATGCAGATTCCAAGGATATCTAAGCACTTCCAGTTGCCATTCGAGGCCAGCTATGCTGACAATATTAAAGTTGACATTATTTCGTTGGGGTTGGGGTTTGCTTTTGGGGGTTGGAGGCACAGATAGATTCATTTATGCCGTTCGTGTCCGGACTGTGGCCAGTCAATGTCTCGTATTGAGTTGGGTACGTGATGCTATCTGAGATCTGGTTGCGTGACTTGGCTGACTGTGGCACCCCCATCCCCGTACTCTGTTTCAGCAACAACACCAATGATACCTTTGGGCCTCCTGATGCGCTTTTGATAACTTGTTTGTGTGCTGTTAACTGACAACTTTGTGTTGTAAGCCATTGTTGTCGTTGCCGTTGTCATTGTCGCTCCATGCGACGACAAGTTGCCGCCATCAGCTTGAGAAATAGTTTCTCAGCTGTTATGAATAAAAAATAAAGATATCCTTGACGCATACACCCACTCTCCCACACACACACAGCGCACACACAAAGACGCAGCTTGTCACACGTAAGTTGATTGAAATTAAAAACAAGCTCAGCGATTCCACTGGCACCTAGTCCATAAAATGCTGTCACCGTTTCTGTCTCAGTATTTTGATATCATAACAACAGATGAAAAGCACGCCAACACGCCCACACACACACACACACACACACATTCTTAACAAACAGGTGTAAAATTTCACAAGCATTTTGTATGCCAACAATTTTTTGTTTGTATATTTTTTTTTTTGCGACGGCTTTAAACTGTTGCTCTGCGAGCTGTTTAAGTTCTTTAGTCGGTTTGGCCTCGCTTCGGTTGCGCCACATAAAATTTGATGCACTCAAAAGTGCGAAATGAAATTGTACATCAAACAAACAGCGCACATTAAATTGTCTTCTCAGAATTACAACAAGATTTTACACTCACCGCCCTTGATGGACATTTACGAGATGGACACCTGTCACAATATAAATAAGTTCCGACTTTTCAAGCGACGCGATAGTTCAAGCTGCAAATGCCGCATGCCACACTCGCTCATTCCTATGCGGCAAAAATAGTTGACGCTAACTCAAGCGAAAGTTGCTTCCAGTGAAACTATAGAAACACACTCCGAAAAAATCATCATAAAAATAAAATGGCGCTTTAAGCCAGAATTTTTCTTTTGTTTTTAAAAATAATTTCCAAATATACGAAAAACAATTTCTTATATTTTTTATATACAAATTTATTTTTCAATTATTAAGAAAGTTTTTTTATACATATGCACAATTGCATGACCTTTATTTTAGCGATCTTACTTTCTATGTTTCAGAAACGTGTGCTATTTATGAGAACAAAAACATCCTGAAATATAGATATCTTTTTTGTACATTTTATAAAAATCTGATCCTGAATTAGGAGAAGTAAGACACTGTTTTGGCAGGAGCAGCAGTAAAGAACTTTGAATAATATTGAATTGTTTACATAATTGCATTTATATAGCTGCAAATAAATAGCTTTCTGTTAGTCGCAAATTTCTCTAATTTCAGTTCATTTAAAACAGTTAAATAGAATATTCATTTATTTTTTAAGCTCAATGATCACTACAATAATATTAATAATAATAATAGCAAAAAGTTATGTAGTGTAATTGTTTTTGTGATTATTCAAGTTTTAGTTTTTTTTATTGAAGTATAATTAAATTTATTTAGTTTTTCAAATAAGTACATTTAAGGTAGACGAAGATGAAAATGTAGAACAATAAACAAATAATGCTTAAAGTGTGATAAATTATATTTAATAAAAACGAGAAACGAGCGCATAATAACAAATGTAAGAATTATACAACTCGTATTTTTTTAATTAAGCCGAAACAAATATTTGCAATACTTTCATTCCTTTTTTTTGCAAAACTGAAAAATTAAGTCGCGCAGTTTATTATTGTCTAAACTTTACCAATCTCTCAGATAATCTGTGACAGCTCGTGGATGCTACTTAAAAAAACCTCTAAAGTATTTGAAACTGAAGCAATCGTTTAAAAATTAATATTTTAAAATGTTGATAATATATATATATATACCGATAGAATCGTCCCTTCTTACCGCCGCTCCTATGCCAGGTGCAATTTTTGTAATCTTATTTTTAATTACTAAATGGCGAAATCGATTCCGTTGCGTCGATGTGCCAAGCAAATCATTTTTCTTTTAGACTTAGTTGCAGCAATGCTGCAACATGAGACTTAATCATGTAATCAATTCAGAGTCGGCTATTTCTATCATTTAAAACTCGATTCTAAGCTTCTTGTCGTATATTTTTGTGGATGAGCATTATAAATTATTCCAATTCACTCTTAAATATTTCTGGTCTGATTTTTTCCTGTTTTGCCAATCCATCCAATAAATTTTAAATTTAATTTTTATTCACTTTCTTATGTGTAACATTAATTAGAATTGTAAATTAAACTTTAAATCTTAATTTTTTAACCTGTTTTCAAATTCCTTGACTTTAAATAATATATTAATATTTATTCAGCTTGTTTGCTTTCACTTAATGTTTACGTTTGCAACTACTAATTCACTCACAGATCAGTAGCTATGTAAGAGACAAGTATCACTTTCAGTTAGTTCTAATGGCACTTTATCAATTTAACTGCCAGTTAAGCACGCACTAACAAATGCACAAAGCCAAACGGCTAACAGGCTGTCGTCAGTTGCACGCGTCGTATGCGTAATAATTGAAGGGCCACACAAATTGTAGCCAATTTGTGGCAATTGACAAGCACTAAATGAGCATACTGCATGATAGTTATGTGGGTGTTTGACGTCTGCACTTTTAATGACATATTAAATGTCACAATGACACAACGAGCAGAAATCGATGTTTACAAAAATGACCCACAGCCACTAAGCGGGCATAAATAATTCATTTAGATAAGAGAAGCAGCCTATTGAATTACACAGCTCTATCTGACTGTCTAGCATGTGTATGTATGTGTGTGGGTGTATATATATATAAATATATATCTGTATTTGTGTATTGCTTTTTATGGCACTCCAGGGAATTGACGCCTTATGAGTGTCATTTTTATATAGTACACAACAACTTTGACAATATTGTCTGGCAGATAGTTATTGTCAGAAATCCAATGGTATTTTTGTGACGTTTGTCTCTTCATTGATAGACACAAAGTTTTTCAAGCTGTTACATTCATATATTATATATACTATACATGGATATTTATATTTAAATTGGTGTGTGCGTGCGTCATAACACATGCAACAGCTGTTACTCAGTTACACTCAGAAAAACGCTAGACTTAAGCTTAAAATAAAAATAAAAAAATTAAAATTGCACAGTTATTTATCTAAACCGAATCAAGCAATTGAAATTATTAATTCTAATGTATTATTTTCTTACACTTTGTTAATTCTAAATTTCTGTAGATGTAAAAATGTTTCTATAATAAAAAGATACATTTCATTCAATAAAATTTTATATTGACATACAGATCACATTATTGTATTTTTGGTTTTTTTTTTTGCTTTCCATATAGATTTTTTATTATATATTTTATTTATTTATTGATACTTGTAATTGAACAGATTTAATTATATTTAAGTTAAAAATAAACAGTGAATATAAAAATATAGTTATCATAATAAAGGGTCTAATATTTAGTTTAAATATAATTGTTAACAATATTAAATAGATGATTTAATTGATTAGTTTATATGTAATATTTTGTCACACCCGGAACTAGCTTAGCTTTATTTTAAAGTGTACTTTTTTCTCAGAGAGCGGAAGTGAAAGCAAAAGGACGAAAAACGGATATAAACTCAATGTGGCAGACGTTAGTATAAATTTATATTTGAGGCACCACAAACATTTATCAAGTGGTTCGCTCAATTTGGCAAATCTAAGCATCTATCGAAGCCCATTCAATCGACTCTCTTTCAGCATTTTGTATTGATTTTGCCAATATTTTGTGAAGGCCCTTTTTGCGGGTATTTTCATATCGCTTTCAAGTTTGTAATGAATTGTAAAAGACTTCGACCTCGTTTAAGCGCAGACTATGAATTTTATATGGGCTTTCTCCAATCAATTCGATACTCCGAAACATTTTAATGATATATTCCTGTTTTCTTAATTGAAAATTTAAGGAATTCCATAAGGACTTAAAAGTCTCCATGCTAGAGGCTAAATTAGTAAATCATATAACCATGAAAATTAATTTATTATAATATTAATTATATAATATTTATCATTAGACGTCTGAAAAGTTGCAACTTAATATTAACTTAATATTAATAAGTATTAAGTTAAGAACCATACCTTATATTAATACTTGAGTATTAAATATTTAAAACGACAATTTGTTTAAAAGAACCAATAATTTATATATAATTTGCTTTAAGCTTACAAAATAAAAAAAAATACCCAAAATTGATTAGTCTGTAAGGGTATATAATCTATGGTGTGCCTATGAGAATAATTTTTTTTTTGACGTGGGTAGATTTTTGGGCCAGCTCAAGTGATTTCCAGGACTTCAGTTTCTGGCGCCAAAGCAAGGGCTTCCATTTGAGCCGTTAATTTGAAAGACTGCTTGGCAAGCTCAACTAATTAGCTGCGCTCATCATTGACGTCATTTGCATGCATTAACAACACTCGAATTTCAATCAAAACAATTTACAGAACGAGCAGCTGAGCCCACGTCCCTTTTTGGTCAACGTTTTATCCTTTTGTTAGCCCAGTTCTTATAGCGTTTTGTTGCCGTTTTCCAAGTGTGCTTTGGGATCTGAAGGATCTGGGCAGGGTGGGCAGGGTGGCAGGAGTCCGGTTTACCTGGCCGAACATTTTATTTAAGTTTTCGCATTGTTTAGACTTGTGTACATTTGCCTTGAGTGCGATGCCGGAGTAGGGTTTCTTTTATGATTTTTATTATTATTTTTATGTGGGTGTGTTGTGGTGGGGAGAGGTGTGTTTATTTATCCACAATAGTCGTTGTTGTTGTTGCTGTTCTTATTGTTTCCACCCACAACTTTGGTGCTCGCTGCTCTGTTTTCTTTCTCATTGTAAATCTTGAGATTTTTTCATTGGTTTGGTTTCCTCGAACTTTTCAACTTTTCAAGTGCGATTTTTTTGCCTTCAGCTTAAACATTGCCTAGGTGAGAATGTTCCTCAAAGTTTTGCGCTCATTTTTCCTATACAAACGTATGTTTAGGTGTGTATATATCTATACTATTTATGTAAACATTATACTAAAGTCAACAAAAGGTCGATAACCATTTGACAAACTTGCGTTGTTCTTGACTTGCCAGCAATAATACCAGTTCAAAAGTTTTCCATTATAGTTTGCCAACACTTGGCAAGTGCCATTAAAATGTCGCTGATTCTTTTAGAGACTCCCTCTCGCTCGCACACTGTCTCTCTTTCTCTCTCTCCTATAACACTGTAGATGCAAGTGTTGCCTTTTATCAGTGCACCCTCAATTAAAACTTGGCGTTTTACAACTTGTTGTGCCTTAAGCTATTTCTATTAGGGCTGATTGCTTTCACATTTTCAGTCCAGAAATTTGGAAAATTACCCAAAAAAATTGTGTAAATTAAAATGTCTTTTCCTATGCTACAGAAATGTTTTAAATTTTAAGAACCAAGCATCTAACAATGTTTAAAAAGTAATTTTATATATGTTGAAATCGTTTTGAAAAATAAAAACATTTTAATAATTCAATGAAAAATAATTTGATATACAAAAAATCCTAAAATTAAATAAGTTTTTTCTATTTTACAGAAATGTTTACTTATCAATATCAAAATCAAAATATTTCTAACAAGGATATAAAATGTACAAACGCTTAACCCTAATACATATATAAAATTCTTCTTTAATTGAGAAAAATATGATATATTTTCTTTCTATAAATCTAAATTCAAATCGGCCTAAAAGCTTAAAAACTATTAACTTAAATTTCTAAGGCACGATCTGAAATTTTTGTATATTTTAATTCTTCAAATACTATTAATATAATATCAATAGAATTAAATTAAAGACACTATTGAAATTAAGAAGTTGGATTAATTTCAGATGGTATTTTTTTCTTGCACTTGAATAATGTTTTAAGTAAATGTAAAATGATTTAAGGGAAACACCAAGTTTTATTAAGATAGCTCTAAGACAGAGAAACTAGTTCGACGAGGGTATATCGACTCCCCAAAGTGATTCCGATCAATATTAAATATATCTTATAGGATCAGCGACATCTCCTTCAAAGAGTTACAAACTTAAAATATAAAATAAGGTTGATATAGATTAAAGCTATATTAAAAATTTGTATATATACATGTATTAAATTTCTCAATATATACTATATATATACTATATTTATGATAAACTCCCAGTCAAATGTGGCTTATTGTTATATTTACAACCTGACGTTGAAAGCCAACAGATATAGCTTATCTTTATGAAAACTGGTTATTATTATTGATAAGACTTGAATGTGGAATAACTGAACGCGATTTGCGAGCTAACATTTAGTTAGTTTTGTTTACTCAAGTTGGGCATATGCTTGGACCTATTGCGCTAAGTTCCCGAAATGGAAGCATTTATAATCGGATTCCTAATCGCATTCTCGATATTCGTCACCACTACAGCAATTGTAGCAATTCGACGTAAACGACAAGCACAGCAAAATGTTGGCTACGTGATCAGCGAGTGCGGTAAGTGAAAATAATTCTCAAAACAGATTTTAATAGATGGCAATCGTCTCTGCGTTGTTTCTTAATTGCATTTCACTGATTGCTTCACAGCACCAGGTAGCTACCCCTCTCACCAGTACCCACCTCCAGCTTATCAGCATAGTGTGCAACCAGTAAATTATGTATATCCAGGCCAAAGCTACAGGTTTGCTCGAATATTTATTATATACATATACTACATGTTATAATTTAAATATTTAATATTCACATTATGTTTGATAGCCATGTTCAAGTGCAGTTGCCCATGCAAATGTCGGGAACGCAAGCGGCAATGCCAGGGTAGGTTCAATTGAAATTTAATAAATTTACTGAAATATTATTATTTATATTTGTATTTCCATTTTCCATGTGTGGCAATAGCATGCAGCCTTATCCGGCCATGCAACAGCGTGATTTGAACCCGCCTGAAGCAATACCTGGAGCGGAAGCCGCAGTTCTCCCAGCAAATGTCGAGAAACCCGTGAGTCACCAAACCCACCAAGGAGCCGTTGAATCAGTTAGTCAAATCTAAGGATTTTGGCGATTTTCATATTTATTAATAATTTAGGCGAGCCAAATGTGTTTCTCTACAAATCTACGTTAATGAAGAATTAAAGAACTTAAATTAATATACAGTCACACTTACATTTAGTTAATCTATATGAAATTGTATTAGTTTACAAAAATAAAGCAGCAGCTTTCGATGAATTCAAAATTCATAATCAATTTAGTTGAGATAAGACCGCAACAGATGGTCACACTCAGCTATGCTATCGATAGGCTGATCGTTCGATACCATCGCCGCAGAGCTGCCAAATCAATATAACTACTTACAATTCTATTGCTCGCCAAATAAAACTATACCTTCTAATTAATAAAAAAAAATAATACTTAAAGCGCGTTAATCAAAAAATGATATTCAGCCTTAAATTATTTATTTTTTAATGATTATTGCAACTCGCAATCAATAAATGTGATCTGGCAACGCTACTGCACGGTTATCGGGCGAGCCACTTCCAGATTGCAACTTGAGGTTTTCCATAGCGAAAACAAAGTATTGTTTGTGTCAATAATTAACAATTGCAAGCGCAGTGACGTTTCAATTTCACTCCAAAAAAATACCGCTGAAAATGTTGGTTAACGAAGCAAGACAAATCCTGAGCCGCGCCAGCTCCTTAGCGGCACGTCATCATGTGAGGAGATTATTATATTATATTATTATATAAGAACAAACGAAAACATCATTTATCCTACTAAAATCGTGATAAAATCAGAAATTAAAATTATCGCAAATGGCGGAGATTATGTAAACATTTTCGCATTGAGCGCTGTCGTGACAAAAAAACAAAAAGCGAACGAACAATTGAAATAATTTGTGTATTTATTCTGTTTTTTTTTTGTTGCCAGTTGCGTGCGATTAGCAACAGCAACCAGTTGGAGCAGCAGGCGCAGCCAAAGGAGTCACAGGAGCCACAAATTAAGAAGTTCGAGATCTACCGGTGGAGTCCAGACAATGTCGGCGAGAAGCCCTACATGCAGACCTATGAGGTCAACATGCGTGAATGCGGCCCAATGGTGCTGGATGCCCTCATCAAGATCAAGAACGAGGTGGATCCGACGCTGACGTTTAGGCGCTCGTGCCGCGAGGGCATCTGCGGCTCGTGTGCCATGAACATTGGCGGCACCAACACCCTGGCGTGCATCAGCAAGATCGATGCGACCAGCTCCAAGCCCTTGAAGGTTTATCCCCTGCCCCATATGTATGTGGTGCGTGATCTGGTCCCTGACATGAACAACTTCTACGAGCAGTACAAGAATATTCAGCCATGGCTTCAGCGCAAGTGAGTACTGCGTAGTTGACCAACTAGTTAATACCCTGTGCCAAGCTAAAGACGAAGGTTAGAACTTTGAAAATTTAGGCGTATCCTTGATAAGAACTGATAAGATAAGATGTAAGACAAACACTCATAAAAAAACGATAAATGAAGAGAATTGATAGCGGCAAACATTTCGGATTTGTAGAAACAAATTTTTTAATATGTTCGACTAATTAAATATGCTTCTTTTTTTCTGAAAAGACACTTCTAATTTTTAGAATATTCTTTATTGGAATTAAACACAGAAAAACGCTCATTTTTATAAAGGCAAATTCGTTGATTTGAAAAATTTACTTTCGTTAGAAATCAATATTGTAAATAGATTATCAAACATATATATATATATATATATATATATACAGCCTTATGTATAGCCTTAATTATTGGAAAACTTTGTAGCCATCTCTGAATTAAGGCAGAAGATATTAATTATCTATTTTTATTTAATTTATTTATTTCCTAGTCTACTAATATTTTATGCGCATTTAATTATAATTGATGTGTTTGCTTAGAAACGAAGCTGGCGAGACGAAGGGCAAGGCCCAGTATCTGCAGTCTGTCGAGGATCGCTCCAAGCTGGATGGCCTCTACGAGTGCATTCTGTGCGCCTGCTGCTCGACATCGTGTCCATCTTACTGGTGGAATGCGGAAAAGTATTTGGGTCCTGCTGTGCTGATGCAGGCTTATCGCTGGATCATCGATTCGCGTGACGAGCTGACCGAGGAGCGTTTGAGCAAGCTAAAGGATCCGTTCAGCGTCTATCGATGCCACACCATCATGAACTGCACGCGCACCTGTCCCAAGGGCTTGAATCCGGGTCGTGCCATTGCCGAGATTAAGAAGTTGCTCTCCGGCTTGGCCTCGAAGCCGGCACCCAAACTGGAAACGGCTGCGCTGCACAAGTAGAGAAATTGTTAATCCTCCCATAGCTGCTTTGTTTGTGAATCCACTCCCTCGATTGACCGACCGATCCGTCGGGTATATATCTATTTACTTATTTTGCTTAATATGTTTATAATTTATTTAAGATTAAAGTAATCGAAACTTGTTAATACAGTTTGTAAAGGGAACTCTGTAAACACAACCTAATGAATAATTAACTAAATGGTGTATGGAACTGTGGGCGACGTCTCTTCATTCATCTGCACATCGTCGGCCGAGTAAAAGTCCTGGGTAACTGGAATAACACGATCGTTCGTCTCGTCGTCCTCCTCATCGTGGCTATCGGTGTCCTCGCTGTCGTCGTTGGCTTTAGGAATATTAAAAATGTTGAACTGCTTTTAGTAGTTATTAATTTCACTTACCGTCCTCGTCGTCCGTCTCTACGCCGGTTATCGTGTGCACTTTACCCAGCGGCTGCAAGTCCGTTGCGGCTGTTTTCAACGACTCTCGCTAAAATTAATTGCAAAAAGGAATCGGTTTTTTATGAAGAATTTGACACTTTATGTACATCAAACAAACCCAATTTCTGCGCTCATCCTCGTATCGCCTTGTTTGCATCTCTTCGTCGGAGGTCACATCGAACCAAAGCCGATTGGCCACCGAAGGCTTGAGATTGGGAAAGAATGGAATCATGGACATATTTGCGATTTTTAATTACTTTTGCGAAAAGAGATTCAGCGTTTGTTTAGTTTATTTTTTTTACGACAGTATGGCAACGTCTTTAACATATGGGTAAATATATCGATAAATTTACCATGGTGTCGGTATATAGTTATCTGAACATATGTATTTTGTTGTCACACTGAAAGTTGAAGTCAGAACACAAAAAATATGATTGAAATAACCTGCAACGATCGTCTGGGCAAAAAGGTAATATATTTTACCTAAATTAAACTATTTAATTATTAACAACTGCCACTCGCCATGCAGGTGCGTGTTAAATGCAACCCAGACGACACAGTTGGCGATCTCAAAAAACTGATTGCTGCGCAGACGGGCACAAAACACGAAAAGATTGTTCTGAAAAAATGGTATACAATTTACAAAGATCCAATTCGCCTATCTGATTGTAAGTGGATATATTTATATGTATATGATTTTGTTATTGGCATAAAGAACTTATTGCATTTGCAGATGAAATCCACGACGGAATGAACTTGGAGCTGTATTACCAATAATCCGCTGGGACAAATGACATCTCAAATAAATCTTTTACTGTCCACTATTAAAATATAAAATAAATTTAAACTACATTTTTAATTAATAAGGTAATTTAGCATGCTTCAGTCACCTAAAATGCACTATACGTAAAATGTGTTTATATATATATATATATAATTTATTTCTTGGCAAATTTCTACAAAGGATTCGCGCCTTTTTTGTTAGTAAATTATAGCAAGCTTTTCGGTCAAACGTGTCCTTTTGAAGTATCTATCTATCCATTCCATTTTTATGGAGTCATGCGTACCTTTCTTATTAATTCAATAAGTTGGACTAAATTTAATATACAAATTAAATAACATTTTTAATTCAATTCGAGCATTGTACGGCGTTTTAGTTATCGATAGTTGGCAGCAATGCTGCTGCATAATGTTCCACTTTTGTCCTTTTTTAGACAGATCAGTAATGCGAGTTAGCCGGAAATATTAACAAGCCATAATTTTCAAGAATTTCAGGATACTGCAAATTACAAACGCTCTATGAAAAAAATTAACTAGATTCTGTCTCAAATGGAAAAACCATTTGAGAAATGCTGTAAAATTATAAACCAAGTCACAATGGTTTATGATTTATACACACTTTGGACAAATATTATTGAATATTTCTTCACTTTTAATATAATTATATCGATCTGTTCAATTTGTATCATTGATAAGTGGCAACACTTAAAAGTATATCAGGGAAAAATCATCGCTGTTAAGCCATTTGCGGTTTATGCACAACTATCGTACTTGATGCTCGAATTTCGACTCATTCGAAATAGATTGTCGCTGGATTTGGACGTGTTTCTATTTGCAGTACGCAAAGTCTATTTATAAAGCGTAGCGTCCGCCAATCAAAAACAAATTGTGCAAAAGCACGTTTGAAAGAAAACTGTATTTCTGTGCTTAAAACGTGAATGTAAAAAAAATGTAAGCGATTTCTCACATATTTTCATTCCAAAGGCAAAGTGCGTGCGTGTGTTCGTGTTCGACGCCGTCGATTGATGACGCAGATGCCTAGCCGGAAAACTTGTTTTGGATTTTCACACATTTTCAAACGGCAATTAAAGAAAATGTATATATATATATATATACGTTTTTCATTGCCAGCGCGTCGCGTCGCATTTTATTGATTAAAATTGAACGTATTTGGGTTTGTTTATGGCGGGGCCACCCACCCCACTTGGCTTATTTACTCTCTCCGTTTCCGTCTCCCTTTCCATCTCTCCCTCTTTCTTCATTTATGTTCTCACGGAGTAATGTTGCCTTTTTGCATTTTTTAGTGCTTCGCATTTCCCGACTTTTTCGCACCGGCAAAAAAAACGCGCTACTCGCTGGCAGCTGCAGCTGCTTGTATTTATTTATTTTTAGCATCACGTTGCAGTCTAATTAAAACTTGAGAAATTGCGCTCATTTCCACACGCATTGCATAATTTCTAATGTTAATGTTTTTAAGAGGCGCACTCAGGCATAAAAAACAATCGAGAAATGGGAAACTCTACACAGGCACACACACGCACTCAGGATTGCATATGTTTTCGAAATCTCATTTGAATTAAATTTACCTTTTTGCTTGTGCACCTTTTGTAAACAACCCACGCCCTTTGAGCACACACACATAGAAATATTTTTGAATGTTTATTTTTTGTTGTTTGTTTGCAGCAGCAGAAGCGATGAGCGACGAACTTTACCAGATAGAAACGCGTCGACGTTCGCGCTCCAAGACGCCATTCCTCCGCTCCAGCTGCGATCATGAGAATTGTGAGCATGCTGGCGAAGAGGGGCATGTTCATCATAAGAAGAAGAAATCCTCAATAGCGCCAAATGTGCAGTGAGTACTTATAAAGATACATATATACATATGTATATACAACCATACATAATATACACATATATACACATACAGACATACATCACACATGAATATGTACATATATACCTAAGTCCGAGCATAAGCATCTAAAAATAGAAACCACTCAAATAACGTTGCTTTATCATTCGAAGAGAATAATTAAATAACTGTTACTTTCGCAATACATAAAAACAAACGCTTCTCAAGCGCCAGAAATATAAAGCACTCAACACAAGCACATGGTCAGCACTGTGTATATGTGTGTATGACCATGACGTCATGTGTTTGGTATCTCACACTCGACGCTACAGTTTAAGTTCCAAACAAGCAAATGAGCAATTTAAATATCTTTTGAAGTCAGTGATGAGCGAGCCTGTCACTGTGACTGCTCGTGAATTACGACATACGCAAAAGGTGACAAGACAGCCAATAAACGATTCATATATATAAAATAAATAACAAATGTACATTTAAAATGGCCCACAAAATGGGGTTATTAACTTATTGAATTTGTTATGAAATTGTAAAATTCGGATTGAAATTCAGTTAAGCAGTGACTTATATCTAGCAGATACAATTCACTATACAAATAAAATCCCGCTGATCACTGATGCAAATGTGCTCAAATTCAAACTGCCTAGAGGGTGCTTTTCGCTTTCGGCTTAATGTTGACTTTATTTCGAATGTTTTTTGGCGCGTAAATTGAAATTCAAACGTTATTTTTGTGGTTTGCTTTTTCTACTTATTTGGCTGATGACGACAGCATGCGCGTGGTGGGAGGCGGGGCAACTTGACCATGAGAGATTATTCGTATTTATTTGTCGATGTCATTGCTTAAAGCCATCGGTTGGTTGGTTGTGCTTGTCTGAAGGTCAGCCGTGTTTTAGTTTGTGAATCATTTTATGAGCGTTTTTTTTGTAGTTTGTTTTGATTCACATGTTGTGCGTTAATTATGCTTTGTTGGGTTTCCGCCAACTTTATTAACATATTTACATATTTGCAGAACCATTGTGGAGGAGCACGTGGTGGAGACCCGTACAACAACCAGCACAGCCGGCAGCAGCAGTGGCAACAGCAGCGGCCAAAGCAGCATCAAAAGTCGCACTAGCAACAACAAAGCAGCGCACTCAAAAGCATTTACCCAACTAACATCCGACTATTCAAGCGATGAAACATCGCCGGATGTGAGGCGCAAGCTGTTATCCGACAATGCAGCAGCAGTCAGCAAGGCAACATTCACGTCCACGTCTTCGTCCACGGTGACAAGCATGATCGCCAACACCAGCAAGCGATTGGGCAACGCCTTAAGCAGAGTCACAGCTGTTACTTCCACGCCACGCAGCCAATTGGAGACTACACAAAATGTGCTTAACTCGACACACGAGTTGCAACAACAGCAGAAGCAGCATCAGCAGCAGCAGCGTAGCCGACGCTCCAATGGTAATGCCTCGGCTAATTTAAGCGGCGATCATCTGGCCTACATTGAGTACAGAGATGCCGGCGAGTACTGGAAGTGAGTAGCTAAAGTAAAATAAGATCATTCAAATTGCACTTGACTTGATTGCCTCAAATTTAAGCAGAACTGAAATGTATTTAAAATAGACAAAATGTAACTTATAATTATGAAACTGTTTTAAAACTATTGTTAAGATGTCAATCAATTTCGCATATTCTACGATGTAAATTGTTGCAACTGCTAGCTAAAATAGTTTGTATATAAATTAGAATAAAATTTTAAACACGTTTTCGAGCAAGGCAAACATGCACAGCTCTCCGATAGCTGTCAAGTGAGAAACTTCCGCTGCTTCACTTTTAAAAAGTTGACAGTTCAAGTTCAATTTGATCTTAATATTTTTCAGTTTATTAATCTTTATTCTGTTTCGCAGCAAAACACCGAAAACGGATTATACCTACTCGGAGCTGTCGCCGCATCGACGCCATTTGGCACCAGGGATTGTGGCGATGCCGAATATGTCGCGTCGCAGCCTGGCGCATCATAATGAACGTGTCGATTTCATGGTGCGTCAGAATCCCTCCCAGGAGGAGTTTATTCGCCGTCGCTATCAGACGCAGACAACCGCCACACGCCTTAACTATGACTCCGGCGATGAGGCGGACAGCATGCTATATTTTGGCCAGCCGCAGGAGCAGCAGCAGAGCTGGTGGCTCTTCCGTTTCATCAGCATCATTGTCAGCGGCATGAGGAACATGTGGACACGGATCACAACAGCCGGTAACGCATCGGCAACTTCGGACACAGCAGCATATCACAACTACTACGCCAGCAGGAGGCAACAGCAGACGCAGCACGGATTCATCGCTGGCAGCCTGTTGAGCCTGATGCGGTATGTTTACCTTGGAATCGCATCGGTGCTCAGCCTGGACACATGGTTGCTCCGATCCAACAATACGGAGAACAAGTCCAAGAAGCGCTTTCTTCTCTTTCTACTCATCTTGATTCCGCTGCTTCTATTAACGGGTAAGTGAAATTTTCCATAGATCAAAACATATAAAGCAATGGACATGTAAATAGCACAGACTCAAATTTTTACCTAATGAGGGAACGCAAATATTATTGCATTTCTTAGCCTATTTTGTTATTGAACTAATATCAGAAAAAAAATTTATAAAATAGATTGGTCATATAAATAGCACATAAAACCGCTAGATATAAATTGTTGATAATATTGATTAAAAATAAACACATATTTAGTACTTGATACTATTTTTGATTCATTAATAGATGTTTCACATCTCCGACTCGTAGCCTTCATTCGTTCACTAGATTTTCGGTGGGGTTAAGGTCGGATCTTTAAGACGGCCAGTCTATAATGAAAATGTATTTACGAAAGATTTAATTTT
This sequence comes from Drosophila fungiperda, assembly GCA_035042345.1. Taxonomy (NCBI): domain Eukaryota; kingdom Metazoa; phylum Arthropoda; class Insecta; order Diptera; family Drosophilidae; genus Drosophila; species Drosophila fungiperda. The sequence goes on from JAWNLM010000216.1 coordinate 3,614,940, forward strand.
CTCATAATATGTTTTCTGGCTCAACTAAAGCCATTTGTACTATTTATGCCGACACTAAATATCAACATTTTTGAGGTGATTATTTTGTTGAGTCTTGTTTTCAAATAAATACAAATTACTCGTTTTTATTTATGCAAATGATAAGCATGGAAAATTTTATTTATTAGAATTACTATTATTTTGTTTCGTTTTCCCACACTCAGTTTAACACAAACTAAATCAGATTTACTCAAAATCAATTAAATATTTAGAAAAATAGACAAAAACTGTCTATTTACAAATATGAAACGATTTATATAACTTGTGCTATTTATTGTATCAACTTCATATCTAAAAGAATTCTAGCAAAAGTAGTTAAAATTAAAAAAGCAGTAGCAATTTGTATGTAAAAAGTATATTTTCTATTTGGACCTGCCCATTGCTGTATATGTAAATAGTATTTATAAACATTTGCGCCCTGACATTGAACGGCTGCCAAATGCTAACTGACCTTGAATCATGTCAACAACTAATGCCACATTCATAATTCACCTTGTGCTCGGTTTCTACATCAGAAACTTGTCATTGACAATGAATAATGCCAGCAGCAAAGTGTTATTGCTGTTCTTGTAACAGTTGATATGAAAAATGTGTGCATAATTTGTACGAAATGATTAAAAACGACACATTTTTATATAATTCACTTTACGCTGGAATGACACTTGCTAGTCTTAAAGAATTTGTTAGTTTGAAATTATTTAAAATTATGCAATTTAATGAAATCATTTTAATTATGAATTCAACGAAAATGCACATAGCTAACAAATTTATAATTTAGAAAAGGTTTTAAATATAAAAAATAAAATAGATAAATAGAGAATAGAATGATCAAAGCAAAACAATTTAAGCATAATCCCATATAAACTTGACCTAATTGTGATTTTTGACTTTTCAGGTGTGTTCTATTATCTGCATCCGAATGAAAGTTTCCCACCCAAATCCCTAACGCTTAACACATTCACACTACCCGAATTGCCCAAGATCGATGTTGGCGCTTTTCTCAAGGGCGAGCAATATGAGTCCCTGCGCACGCAGGCCGTTGAGCAGGCGGTGCGCGTGCGTGACTGGGCCGATGATTATCTGCTGTATCTGAAAACTATTGGCCAGAATGTGGCCAACCGGGGCCGTCAATTGTTTCAGAAGTCCGACAATGATCCGGTCTATTACGAGCGTGTCTAAGGCATACTTTCAGCAATTCTACTATAGTTTTGGCTTCGAGCTGCTGCAACAGTTGCTCCTTTAAAGATTTCTTCTTTTATTGTTTTTTTTTTGTTAAATTAACGTTTGTTAATTCTCAATTTTAATGGCCAAGATCAATTCAAGTACAAATTCAAGCATTTCTGTCATCTCATGTTACATATATATTATATGTATGTATGATCTATTGCCATATATTTTTTTCGTTCTTTAAATTGACCAACCCACCTGCCCACCTGCCACACACACAAACACATATCACACCACCCATCCCCCAATCCTCCCCCTCACCAACTTAATGACGCAACATGGAGAAGGATAGAAAGAGAGAGAAGCACCGCTGTTCAAATGTTCGGAAATTAATCACATAAAAATAAAATCAATTACTTTTAAATCATTTCTATTTGTCAAAATCAATTGTTGCATCCGATTGTATTTTTGGTTCGCCTTTTAACAGTCAATTCGAATTTGTGTTATTTATTATTGTTTCCGAATAATAATTATTTGACACAAATTAAAGCTGTTAAACACCAAACCAGAATTCGTCGGTTGCAACGATAAACCATAATTTTTGTTGTCAAACAACGTTCAGTTTGTAATATTTGATTGTTTGCTTTCGTATTTGTTCATAAACTCGTCTTCGATAAACATGATAATAAAATGAAAAAAATGCAAACATTCTCATATATATTTCAAAATGAAAATAGTTGTTTTATTTGCCATTTTATTGAAATCAAAAATCGCCGCGTTTGCGAGTTGAAAAATGGTAAGTAAAATATACAAATACATGAAAAAAAAAAACCACAATAAAGAATAGATCAACATTGGTTGGCCATAGAACAGAACAATCCTTCTATCCTTCTGCATTTGTTGTGCTCATCTCGGCGTCGAATAACCCTCTTTCAAAAAACCAGTTGCCCATCTTTGTCCCCAGTTTAAGAGTTTCAAATGTGGAAGGATGGATTCTGATTATTCTGTGCAACTGTTGCCAAACTAATGTTGCTCTATTTTTACAGCCTGGCTGCAGCTGCCCGAGGAGCGTCGCTTGGAGCATTTGCAGCGCACTGAGGCGCTGCTGCCACTGGGTCTGTTTGCCACACTGCGTGGTCACTGGTCGCAGGCTGGTGGTGCTGTTAAGTCCTTGTGGCAGCCACAGGAGGAGTCGGCGACCATCAAACTGCAAATGGAGCAAGTGCAGCAGAACCTGAAACGGACGCTAACGCCGGAGGAGTATGAGAATATATTGAATCATGTCAACAGCTATGTGCAACAGCTGGTTGAGTTGAAGTTGCAACAGCAACGGGAACCGCAGCAACAACAACTGTCTCCGCAGCAAATAAATATTATTGTCAAGTTGATGCGCGAGAATCTGGAACAAGTGGCCGAGCAAAAGGCGCAGTTCAGCGAACAGCAGCTGGCCGATTTGGCGTTGCGTTTAAAGTTGCAACTGCAACAGTCGGGCGAGTGGCAAGCGGCGAATCTGCACTTAAGCCCTGAACATTTGGCGGAGATTACGCGCCAAATCAAGGCGGAGTTCAAGCTGGAGGAAACCAATTATACGCTGCTGCTGGAGCGCATCGATGTGCCTCAATTGCTGCAGCGTCTGCTGAGCACACCCGGCCTGGCAACCTTTGTGGATGAGCGCATCGATCTGGCGCTGCTGCAACAACAGAAACAGCATAGCGTGAGGGAGCAGGCGAAGGAGGAGGAGGGCTCTGGTCAGGCTGTTGTCGTTGATCAGCTGAACAGGGAGATAGCGTTTGTTAAGCTGACGCTGTCGGATAAGCATGCGGAGAATGCGGATCTGCAGCAGTCGATAAGCAATCTGAAGCTCAGTCAGGATGATTTATTGGAGCGCATGCAGCAGCATGAGCTGGCGCAGGATCAGCGCTTCAGCGGATTACTCGCCGAAATCGAGGCAAAACTGGCATCTTTGCATGATTCACAGTTTGCGTTGCTCAACAAACAGGTGAAATTGACGCTAGTCGAGATTCTGGGTTTCAAGCAGCAGGTCGCCGGAGGTGGCCAGTTGAATGATGTGGATCTGCAGAGCTGGGTGCGCAGCATGTTTGTGGCTAAGGAGTATCTGGAGCAGCAGCTGCTTGAGCTGAACAAGCGCACCGACAACAATATACGCGCGGAGATCGAACGTTCCAGCCTTGTGCTGATGAGCGACATCAACGAGAGGCTCAAGCGAGAGATTCTCCTCACAGTGGAGGCCAAGTACAATGAGAGCAGTCAGGTCATGAAAGCGGAGTTGCGCGAGGAAGACGTGCGCAGCATTGTGAAGACTGTCCTGGCTGTTTACGATGCGGATAAAACGGGTCTGGTGGACTTTGCCCTGGAGTCGGCGGGCGGACAAATACTTTCGACACGCTGCACAGAAAGCTATCAGACGAAGTCGGCGCAAATCTCCGTCTTTGGCATACCCCTCTGGTATCCAACCAATACGCCCCGAGTGGCGATTTCACCCAATGTTCAGCCCGGCGAGTGCTGGGCCTTTCAGGGCTTTCCCGGTTTTCTGGGTACGTAAATGTGGTCAATGAACTGAATAATTATCTGCAACTTTGTTCAATACACAGTCCTCAAGCTGAACTCCTTGGTCTATGTGACGGGCTTCACCCTGGAGCACATATCCAAGAGTCTGTCGCCAACGGGACGCATTGATTCCGCACCGCGCAACTTTACCGTTTGGGTGAGTTGTCAACTCAAACAACAGTTGACAGTTTGTAATCATTGTTAATCGGTGTCTTGCAGGGACTGGAGCACGAGAAAGATCAAGACCCGGTGCTATTCGGCGAGTATGAGTATCAGGATAATGAGGCATCTCTGCAATACTTTGCCGTACAAAACGTGGACATCAGGTGTCCATTCGAGATTGTCGAGCTGCGCATCGAGACGAATCATGGCCAGCCGGACTATACGTGTCTATATCGCTTTCGGGTGCACGGTAAGCCGCCAAGCACATAGTAGGATACTCAGGGACTTAGGATCTAGGTCTGACTAGTACTTCAGTCAAGTGTACATAATTTCAGTGCCTTAAAAAGGAAACTCTACAATACTTACAACAACAACAACATCCACCACAACAATAACAACAAACAACTACTTACAATATCTAAGATCTAACAAAATACCAATCGTTAGGCTATAGAAAGTAAGTGTTTTTTTTTTGTATGATAGTTAAGTTTTGTAGAATTATAAGCAGATATTGTATATACCTTAATAGTTTAGCACTAAGCTAGTTGTGTCCACAGTGTAATTGTCCTATTATATTTATTCTTACTTAGTTGGATTTATGTTGCAAGAGAATCTATGATGAATACCATACTTAATGCAACACAGTGAAAACCAAGCTAATTTTAAATTGTTTGCCATTTTGAGAAAGTTATAAACATAATAGTCATAGGCTTATAACTAACTTAATTGAGCCATATGCTTGCTATATATATTTACAACCCACTTTACTTAATGTATATGGTTCTTAAGATATTATTAAGTATATTTTAAATTCAAGCACAAGTACGAAATAATTGTAAATGCCATAGAAAATTGGAATTGTAATTGAAATCCTATCCAAATGTCCAGAAATAAAACTGAAAATCGTTGAACTGCCAATCAAAAATAATTCAATATCACATCTATAATAATGTCCTTTTGATAAGAGTTTACATATCTCGAAATAAACTTTATTTAAACACAGTTTACATATATCGTTCAAAATATGCTTAGAAAGTGAATCCAAAAATAGTTACTAGCTTATTAACAAATAATTAATAAAATATCATACACAAACTATATTTAACTTTTGTTGTTACTTTTAAGTACAAACTTAATGTCCAGTTTTCAGTTTATTTGTTTATGTTTAAACAATATTAAATAAATGCGTTGCACATTACTGAAACGAAATGCTTTTAAAATGTTGCGGTACTTAAAAAGTTATTAAGATTAATTTAATTAATAGTTTCAAGTTGACTGGCAACATATTGCTATAATTAATTAATTATAAGCTCATTAAGAGCTTGCCAGCACTCCAATTATAATTGTGCTGAACTCCAAGACAATGCCCCGACAGGCATTTCAATTTCAATTTAATTTGTTGCACATGTGCAGATTGTTATCTGACAGGATTCCACTTGGCCAAGTTTATGCTGCAATTGCAGACGTGGCGACGGCAAATCTTAAATCACACACATGCAAATGTGCGTTTAAATGTTCGGCAAACTCAAAATAACCTCGTGTAAATTGAAATGGAGCTGCAAAAGGAGTTCATATCTGTGAGCCAGGCCAGGCACGCTCTTAATTAAAAGCCGCTGCTGCCGGTTTCACGGACTGGTAAGCTCCCAAAACTTGACTGACTAACTGTTTGCCACATTCTGATCCAAGTAAACGCTTGCAAAATAGATGAAATTGCAGTGTTTAAACTTGTTGAGATCTAAGCAAGGTGGCTGGGAGTCAAAGTGCTGTGGCATACTAGCGTGGAGCCGTGGAGCAAGTCCCCAGTCTCCCACTTACTATTAGCGATGGTCTCGTGAATCACGACACATTATTTACCACTATTTGAAATGGAACAAAATATTATATTGGTTATATGAGAAGATTGCCCTCATATGATACAAGTAAGTTATTGTAATTTATCAAAAAATGAAGCTTTGCTAATTGAAACAAAATATTAAAGTTAAAAATATTATCTAATAGGACTTTTTAAGGGTTAGTTCGACACTTTCACTTTCGTTTTCATTATGAACAAGACACTTTTTCAAACATTGAAAATTGTTTTGGGGTGAATCGTAATTTTAGTTCACTGTGCTGAAGAAAAAAATACTTTAAACAGTGATTATTTTTAATGCTCCGCATCAGCAAAAGCAATAGAAATATGTGCTACTATTGCTATAGCAATAGCATTATATTTAAATGATATTTCGCTTTGCTCAGCTTGTAATTTGCATTAGCAATAAAAGTAGCAAGCACCTCTAAATTTTATTGATATATCAGAAAAGGCGAAGGCAAAGTGTTAGCACATCCAAATTTCGCAGATTTTGCTGTTGTTATAGAAATTGTATATTTGTATTACTCTTTGCTTTTCAAAGATCCAACCTAAGTTGGTATTTTCAATTTTTATTTGTCGCCTAAAAATTAATATTTCGTATTTTTAATAAATATTATAAATTCATAAATATAATAATTATATATTGCAACCCAATTTATATAGTACAATTTAGCGAAATATACTTGAAACTTATGGGGTAAAAAATACACAATTTGATTAAAAGCTAAATATTTAAAAGGTTCTACAATCCTATAAATACCAAGCACCAAGATGCCAAATCAATGTATATTTCTAATAGTTTAATTTTACTTCCGTGTTGAAAATGATTAACCACTTTGTGACAAATTGTAATTATTGTAATATTTTAGATCCAGTCATATTGTTAAGCAAATAAGTATGTGGACTTTATTTAGTGAGCATTTAGCACCTAAGTTTTTATATTAATTTTTAAAATAATTTGATTAATATTAATTCCAGAAAAATAGGTTTATTTGTTTTGTGAAAAATAGACAATTATCTGCATTGATTTGCGATATGTGATTTTTTTCAAGACGTGATTATTTTTGTCACGATAAAAAGAAGATTCGCTATCATCTCAAGTGGTGGTTGGAGACATTTTTTGCTCACTGTGTGTGTAATTACTAGATTACAGCCCCGCAGACGTTGCACATTCTTGCTACATGTTTATTGGCCAATATACTTAGTGAAAAGAGGCTAAAAGAAAAATGTATTTTTTGCTTGTCTTGTTATTGCAGCGTTATTTATTTGGCCTTCATTAAACCTGTGCTGCGAGCCGATGCTCATTTCTTTTTTTATTAATGTTTTTTTTTCCTTTAAGATGGGGCAGGTTTGTAGCGCATTTAATTTGTTTACACAAATCTTGGGCAACGAAAACCGCATTTGTTTGACTTGCGCTACAAATATAAAAAATATAAAATAAAATGAAACAAAATGAATAAATTGAAAACAACTTTAACTACTCGGAAAGTTTTGCTGTTGTGCGTGTGTGTGAGTGAGTGTGTAACAATTAAACAGCCGCTAAAAATAGTGACTAATGAGAAAAGTTTTGAGCAACGGCATTAAAAAATAAAACTGCCTTTTTACGTTGCTTCAACTTTTATTCTTTTTCTTCTTTCATTTTTTTCTTGTCTTTTTGCTGTATTGAATTTGTTGGCCATTGGGCTCAAGAACACGCAACTTGCGAAATCAGGAAGTGTACGAGCCATAAAGCGAGTTGGCCAAAACATTGAAATCATTACATAGTTCATTCCCTCGTCTCTGCTCCGTTGCCACTTATCTGGGCATAGAAAATCTCAAAGTTTGACACAACTTCAGCCCAAGTGGCTGATAAGCATTGAAGGCGCTTATAATGCGAAATACTTTGGCCAAGTATTTCCAATAAGAATATAGGGCAAAAACATTTGCCGTTGACCTTTATGCGCATTTGGGGAGTTCCAACTAGAACTTGACTTCAATTTGGGGATTCAATGGCAGCAACACCGGCACGCGTCTCAGTTTCACTTTGTTTATATTGTCAGCCTTGTATTGTAAACGAAACTCTTAGGGAATGTATTTATTTTACCTACTTAAATATTTTATAAAAATAGGTAAGTAAAAATCGCTCCCCTGTTGCACGTTCCTCTTTAGCAGTTTGTTTAAATCATCATTTGGCAGTCTCTGATACTCAGGTAGCGCAAAAATATTACCATTTGTATTAATATTTTACGTATATAAAACAAACCTGATTTAAGCGCCACATATACGAGTACACTTCTTCAATCGTATCTTTTAAATTTTACACCTAGAGAAAAGATCGCGATCCACGGCGTGGTGTGTGCCAGTGTGTATATATTGATGTAGAGTTTGTATCTGCGTAATTAAGAAATTGTGGATTTGGAATTGTTATAACGTGCTCATAGGTTAGTTTATGTTAAGCGGATGTCGACCCGAAGCTTTAACTAGAATTACCTCAGACTTTAATTTATAAACTTTCCTTTTCTTTCGGTTCTATCTTTCTTCAACATAAAAAAATAATCGCTCTTAAAATAAAAAAAAAATTGCAAACTTTTCGAGGATAGATTTTTCTAAAATTTACATAAATTTCATCTAATTTTTTTTTACATAAATGTAACGAGTAGTTAAAGTGAAATTACAGTTCTGTTGGGTGGCAACGCTGGTTAACAGATACTTAACAGAAGCAGAGTCCTGGAAGAACCATAGAAAAAGAGAGCCGATTTCCCGTAGATTCTCAGAGTACCTAAAATTGTAAAACTGTCGATGCGTCGAGGAAATAATTCTGTGTTTTATAAAGTCGAACAATACTCATATTTAACTATAATTTACTAATAACTAATAAATAATAAACATGACATAGTCAGTCCTTTATGTATACACATAATTCTTATAATTGATTTTCCATTACTTGTATTAATTATTAAGCATTAGTATTTTAAGATGTCACATACAAAAACATTTGTAATACTTTATATATTTATATAATTAAACTTTAAAAAATTACAAATAACAGCTAAGTTTTATTATAAAAGCGGAGATAGCAATTTCCAATTTCTCTTGTTTTTGAATTTTCGAAAGAAAAGAGATTTTTATTTCTACATTTTATACCCTTGCTATTTTCATAATTATTGAAAATTGACAAGACAATAACAACTAATTTAAATATTGTGTGCACAGTTGTCAAACCTTTCAAAATTAAATGTCTCTAAATTTAAAATTAAGTTTCAAATGCGAATTGAGTTCTAACTCTGTTTATTTATGACTCAATAATAAAAATCTACTTTAAAAGGCTATTTAAATTATTTCCTTATTTTTTAATAATTAAATAATAGTATAGCAATATTGATATGCTAACTGTGACTTATGTTCTTATGTATTTAAATTCTTTTTGCAGTTTTTGATTAGCCAAAGGGCAAGTGAACAGATTAAATATATAAATTACCAACTTTTTTTGATGTGGCAAAGACTTTTGTGGTAAAGCTAATAGATAGATAGACATATATCAACTTTTGTCTACTTTTCGCTTATTTTTGGGTATAAATATGAAATGGGTTTGTGCTTTGACAGGCAAGTAAACTCAAATTGTGGCAAATAGGATGCCACACACTAAACTGACGTGCAACAAATGAATGAATTTGATATCCGCATACATTCAGCGGCTGGCAAAACTTTTCCTTAACATTTCAAAATTCAAGTATTTTTTTTTGTGTGTGAGTTTGTGGTTGTAAGTATGTGTTTGTGTGTGTGTGTGTGTTTGTGGAAGTGTTGAAAGTTGGCAATGCATAGTTGAAGCCATTTGTTTGAGTTTCGACTGTAATTAAATTTGCTCTGCTAACTTTACAATCATTTTACAGGCCGTTAAGCTGTGTTCGACTAACCAAAAAAAAACTTTAAAATTGATTTTGTGTCATTTCGGCTGACATTTGTGGCTCACATGAGAGGCACAAAGCGTGAAGTGGGCAAATCAGCTTGTCTTGTGGCAAGCATGTTGCACGTTTTGTCGCAAGACAATAGCCCATTATGTTGTTGACCTTCACGCCCCTAACCCCCTCCCCCCCTTTAAGGGAGTGAAGCTTAAAAGCCGTAGTCAAATGTAATAAATGTTGCCCACAGCTGGCTGACAGGATGTTTTCATTGGAAATTAAATTGCGCATGAAACTTGTTTACAAATCCAAAGTTAATCCTTGCTGCCAGTCATTTAGTCAGTCATTCTGTCAGTCACTCAGTCAGTCACTCAGTCAGTCACTCAGTTAGTGAAGAACTTTAACCTTAATTAAGTGACAAACAACAATTGTACACTCCGTTTTTCAGTCCAAGAACTTTGGCTCCTTTACTCAGAGCCTCAGTTTATTTACAGGCAATTGAATTTTAATGGGATTTCGCTGTTGGCCCAAGAATGCTCGCTTTGGCCCAAGTTAAGAGTTCTTGCCTTGCATTTGATTAAACTCCTTCTCCTCCTCGGAGCCATATGCTTTTGGTGGTCGATTGCCAAGTGTCCATTTGCATATTTGTCGTTTCTGTTTTGGGGCCCTTTGGATCTGGCTTTCATTATGTGCGCTCGTAATTCAATTTATTTGCAATGCTCGCAAATTTTCATCGTGCAAGTTAAAAGATTTTTGGGTTATTTTATCTTTTGGTGTTTCATCTATTTGTTTGGGTCATAGCATTAAAGTTGCGGCAAAAGTCACAAGTCGCATGTCAATTAAACACATCATTAAAGCCGGGTAGAAGCCAGGGACTGTGAATTATCTATGCCTCTTTCTCTTAAAGATAAAATGTGCTAAATTGTGTAGCATTTTCACTTAAATTCCCTACTTTAATTTCTTTTTTGCCCTTTTAGTCGCTGTTTGGTCAATGCAAGCGTTCGTCCAACTATCAATCAATTAATTATAGCTTACAAGTGCGTCAGAGTTTAAGGGAATGGCTATAAAAAGTGCCTCAACTTTAGTTTTTTGTCAGCGTTGCTAACAAAAATGAATTGAAATATAACGTTCGAAAAGTTAGCCACACCTCCCTAAAAACAAAAATAAAAAATACTTATTTACACTCAGAAAACTATAATCATGAATCATGCCTTTTTGAAAATCATCACAATTCTGGTGCGTAACTCATATTGTAATTCAAAAAGTATATTTCTAAAAGTTTATTTTTTTAAAATTCACCATTTTTATTTTTCTGCAATTCAAAAAAGAAAGTGTCATAATTAATTGTCTTATTCTAATTATAAATTAAATATAGATATTTTATGATTTCACAAATAACATTTGAAATAGTTTACAAATCAAAAATTGTATTTTGAAAATTAATCAAAACGTTCTATGTTACGGAAATTCGATCTAGCGATTTCAAATTCAACTTTTAAAAATTTTATTTATTATTTAGAAATTGTTATGAGATTGATAAAAAATATAATAAAAGTCTTTATAAATTTACCAACATTTTTTTTTCGTATAATTAGTAATTATTTCTAAAGTGTCTAAAAGTTTCGAGGCAATTTGGAACTTTTTTTACTTTAAGCCCATTTTTTTTGTGTGTATGTATGCATCTTAGCTGGCATAAAGCTTTTAGGGACTTTGAGCTTAAACTGTTTCATTCCCCATCGACAAATATCTTTTTACAGCACAATCAATTTACACGGATATCAAAATATTAATTTTCTAATAGTATTTTAACTGTGCCAATGACTGCTTTATTTATATTTAGTTTAAATTTTTGAGTTTTACTTTAAAAATAACTTTGTCCAGTTGTGTTTGTTTATATTGGTTTTATTTCTTTTTATATATATATATTTCGAGTGATGCTAGTTGAGTTGTAAATTGAAATTGAGTATATTACTTCAAAACATGTTCTTATATAGCTGACAGTTCAGTTATATACAGCAGGGTATCGAGGCTAACTCTAAAAAAGAGTAATTTTTATGAATTATTTCTATTTTGATTCTTATTATGCATTTTGGTCCAAGTAATCCCTGCTTAGGTTTCTGTACCTAGTTATTTTTAAACACCTAAATTGTGTTTAATGTGATTATTCATGAAGAACAAATAATCAACTTTTTCAAATAAGTTGAAATTTTCTAACAAAACCTATAAACCCAACTAACGGTTGATTGACTTTTTTTATTGTTCTTTGTTAGCTGCGATCTTTTGTCTAGTTTTGCTTTTTCAATCAACTTTTATTTTTCGCAGTTTTATTTTGCATGTGTGCGGATTTGGCTCTTTAATCAAAAGTCATTTTTCCATCGACAATAATCTACCAGATTTATTCGATGTTACACAATATTTATAACATTTATTATTTACAGCTTGCATTTATTTTGCTGCTGGCTTGTGGCTGACACGTTGTTGCCGTGAATACTTCTAAGCTGGAAAGCAATTATATAACTGAATGGTCGAGTGAAAAGTGTTTTATATTGTCAGCCAGATAGCATGTCCTGCGTAGAGCACATGTAGGACAAAAGGTATAAGGACAAATTTTAAATGAAAATCCACATAGAACAGAATTTAGATTTTGCATAAACCTGACCCTCGACTGTCTGTTTACAGCAGGAAAACAATATGCCACCAGCAATTGATATTGTATTCATATTTAACAAATAAAAGAGATAAATTATATATAATATATAATATGGAGCTTTATATATTTTTATTGATGTGTAATTTAATTATTTCAGTATGTTAAATGCAAAATAATTTGCTTAGTTGCTTCCGAAATTGTGCACAGGCTTGCAATGCAGCAAAAAGTTTAAAAAAATGTACAAAAAACTAAATATGTCATTTTATGTAAATATCAAATTATTTAAAAATCGTTGCTTAGGTAGAGTAATTAAACTATATATGAAATAATTATTAAATGTTTTTCATCTTTGCTTCTGTTTTGCTTATTTTTATTTTTCAATATCAATTTACTATAAAGTAGTAATTTAAATACAAGTCCCTGCTGGGCGATTTATTATGAAGTGAAAAACTTTATTTGCTGAAATTTCTGTTATTTTAACGAAACTTAATTGATTATATTAGATTATGAAACTGATGGAACAGTTCGAGGTCTCTGGAATCAATGGTAAAGTGAGTTGGTCTGCGTGAAACAGTTTAAGTTAGGAACAATATAAAATCGTTCATAATTGTTAAGTACGTAAGTACGTAAGTCAAATATTGCATTTTAATTAATCTATAAATTTAACTTTGAAAACAGATAGTTATCTTTTATGCACGTCAACAGTGTAAAAAATAGTTTTATTTTCAAGCTCATACTTATTAATAATAATGTGATCTATTTATATCAAATAAATAATAAATTATATGTTCAAACACTCGATTTAATCAGATTGATTGTAGTGCATTATTTTTGTCTACTTATTACAAATAAGTTTGATTGAAATATTTATTTACTAGCGTAAACTTAAATTTGATATAAGTAAATCTGGTTAGCATAAATATTTTGAGCATTGGGTACACATTATTAGAAAGTCTCAATGAGCCAGGATATTCGTTTGTCAAGCACTTTCGCAAAGGACATTCTTTTGGTGTTTTATCAGTGCTGCGAGAGTTATTGCAGGCAAATGGCCAAGAGTTGCCACAGTTGCCGCAGTTGCAGCGGCAGCCACATCATTATAACGCAGTGGCGATACTTAAATACGAACAGCAAAAAACCAACGGCGAGAAATGGATATATTTACCAAGCAGGGTACACTGGGCCATATAGCCATTCTTTGTGGCATAAATTCGATATATTTAAAAAATATTTTAAAAGAGTCTTAACTAAAATATTATATTCCAACACTGAAATTGTAGTATACCTTCAAAGTTGGATATATTAGGTAAACTGATTTTTGTAGTAAGCTCAAATTATTTTGTAAGTGCTACTTATTCGGTGTAAAATCTAGAATATCTAAGAAATCTGTCTGTTTGCATTTGAGTGAAAATTGTAATTTAAAAGTGTAATTTAAATTAACTTAATAATATGTTTTGCAACTTATATTTAAGCTCTTATGAATATAATTTCATCCTTGATTAGATTGCAAATTTAACGAAGAAAATATAAGTAAAATTCGATTCTGGATATCTGAGTAAAAATGGTTGTTTTGTATTTGTTTAAAAACTCATTTATCATTTTTTTTTTTATGATATATGGACTAGTTTCAAAGATTTCTTGTAATGCCAACCAAATAAAAATTTAATTGTAATCATTCAGTTTGCTTATTATATTGATAAAATAAAAACAAATATTTTTATAATTGAGACCTTTTACCGATTATTTCGAAGGAAGCTATATGAATTGAAGAGAAATGCCACTGCCACAAAAAATGTTGAACTGCCCCAGTGTGCAATGGTTGCATTTATGTATGACACGAATTGCATATATCATGGCACGTGTAAAGTATTTTCCATGGCTGCGGAAAACTGCTGTTGACACAATTTTGCACAGTGATTGCTTTTGCGATTTCTGCTGTTGCATTTTATTTGGTTGACGTTGGTTTTTATTTTATTAAAGTTGTTTGCACAATGGCCAATGTCACAATTGCAACTGTTTTCGCTGCTGCTGCTGCTGCTGTCGTTGCACTTTCAAGTTGCAGTTCCCAATTACGGCATTGTCGCAAGTCGAAACAAGCCACCAATCAGACGATAGAGATATAAAGGGGTGGAAGAGATGAGTTCAAAGAAGCTGTTACTATTTGCAGGGCGATTTATTGACTCATCGGCGGTTTTTTTTTAGTGGGTACCTCCAGGGAGATTCATTATTGTTGCTCGACATGCATTAATAAGTACATAAATTCAATTTATGTCATGTTTTGCTCAGCACTCAAACAATACACACACAAACACACACAGACACACATACAAAGCGCTGGCGGCTATTGTTTCATATGGCGTATGCGTAATATTGAACAATATATTGTATTTTAATTGATAGCACAACATTTTAAATTGTTGAATTGTTGTATTGCCAGTCTCGACTTAATTATAAAAATTTCACAATTCGCCACATGCCTGCAGCAATATTCATTAAGTAAATCCCCATACAAAGCGCGTGCAAAATGTTGAAAGAATTTCCTCTGAATTGTACACCTTTGGGCTAAGACTTATCAGCTTTGTTAATAAAATGAGGCCAGCTCTTATGTGAGAGCTCTCCTTTGTTCTCCTGCAATTCATATACTGGTCTATAACTTGTGTGGCAATTCAATTGCAATTGTTGCTGTCACATTAACTCTGATTTATGCGCCATAAAAAACACAAGAGTGCTTTGACTGTGCTGAATAGCTCTCAGTTTTAATACTCTGCTTTAAGGAAACGAGTAATAAAAAGGCACAGAAAAACTTTAGCATACATCAGAGGATAAATATATAGGTCTGCTTACTCTTGTAGGAGACACACATATAGTAAGAATATTCAAATTCTCCGTCGGTCCGTCCGTCAGAGCACTAAAAAGATGCAGAGCCACAAATTTGGAACATTTTCTTCTCGAATTCCCCGGATCAAATTTTATTCATTTTATCGTAAGCTGCAATCGTTTTACGAATTACGATAACAATAAAAGTCACAATTTTATAGGCATCGTTTCACGAATTACGATAACAATAAAAGTCACAATTTTATAGGCAGATACTTCCATTTGATATATAAAGTCTTCTCACAGAAAAATTGCACAATAAGTTTAGAATCTATTTATAAGCTGTGTGCAGGGTATTTTGTAGTTGAGTTCAACATTTTTACTTGTTTTTTTATTTTTTTTTTATACAGCATTTTATATATGTATATTTTTTTATATCCACCAATAAAAAGAGCAACAAAAAAAATCAAGTCGGACATTTGTTTAGTCAAATAAGGAGTATTTGTTGTGGAGCTGTCAATATTTGTGGGGGAAGCATGTGAAAAGTGAGTCCCCAAAAATGGCCCATTCTGGTTAATTTTAAGGGGAAACCCGTTAATTCAAAGTACACAAAACAGTCGAATGAAAACTCAAACCCTTTTGTTTATCCAAGTTAATTGCATTCAGGTGGGGAACTTGCAAAATGCTGGCTTATTTGTTTATGGACCCTTTCATTACGTGCAAAAGGGCTTGCTGCAGGTAACTTGGCCATTTTGAGCGAGTGAGTGTTTTTTTTTTAGACCTAATTATTATTATGCTGACCACATTTTTATTGTGCTCAATGCATAATTCATAAGCCGAGCACTAAGAGTTTAAGCCTTGACGACATCTAAGCCAAATTGGATACTCTCTTCGAGGACTTGCAACTGCTGCAGGCAAGTGGCATGCCACTTCTTACATATACCGTATTCTAGCGTATCGTAAGTCTTCTACAGCCGCAGGTGCGCTTATCATGTACTTTAATCAAGTTCTTAAAAGAACACCAAGAACCCATTGTCTTGCGCTAAGCAAACTGCGAGGGTTGTTCCTTAAGTTCCTTTCACAGCATAAATCTGTGTGAAATGACAAAGCGTGTGGAGGGTTGTCGGGAGAGTCAAATTAACCTTAAATGAGTGCAAAAATATAGTTTGCTCTACTTTCTACTCTTTTGTCAGGGCACAGCAAAAAACTTAAAAATATTCTGCCTTTTAAATAGTATTTCTAAGATAACAAATCTTAAAATTGGAAAGCAGTTTTTCTCATTTTTTCCTATTATTACGAAAGTATGTTAAAGGTTTAAAATAGTTTGCAATTACAAATTTTAAGAACCGAAATGGGTATTAATACTATAATTTCATGAAATGAATATAAGAAAATCAACTCGTTATTTTGTATCACATTATTGAATTCGCTATTTAATTTTATTTTAATTCTGATTGTTGATAAAATTGTTATTAAGTAAGCCCAAAATAAGCGAGAAATGATCTCATATCTATCTTTTATTCGTTATTTATTATTTATTTATTTATTATAAGTTATTTATTTTTAATTTAACATAATTAAATTGAGGGTCAAATTTAAATTGAATTTGTTTTAAATCTTTGTTTTTAAACTTGATGACTATTGTAAGTTCACATTAAATAAAATAATTTAATAAATGTACTTATTTATTTTAGATGTTGGTAGTTCATAAGCAGCTCTCTGACAGACACGTTTAATATGCTGGCCCGGGGCTGGATTGACTGATATGACGTTGATGCCGTTGCCAATGACTTGGCCTTCAAGTCGACCACTTTTTTTGCACGCGGTTGCAGAGTTGCATAGCAACGGACAAATGGCAACTGGCAACTTGCCACTTGCTACTTGCTACTTGGAGCTGGGTAACTTTAGCCTTATATCTTTCGTTGCTGCTGTTGTTGTTTTCAAATTGCTTTTCAGTAATCTTTCATACCTTCCTCATCTAACTCATTTTTAGTCAGAATCCGCTTTTGGTTTTTTTTTAATTCTTCGACGCGATTCTTAATTGCAGGTTTTTGAAAAGACGATTTTATCTCTTTTGTTTCCAAGTTGGGATTGCAATTAGAGTTTTTCTTTTGTAATTGAAAAGCGCAAATGATTTGATTTCAAGTTTACGTTTTTAATATTGCACAATTCGCCTTCAAGCGGCCTCATTGTGGGTCATTTTAGCCAGGAGCAGGCAACTTTGAAACAGAGACAAGAACAATGTGCGATAAAAATGCCTTTTGTGGAGAATGAAAAGTTTTTGCGAGTTCATTTTTGCGATACAACTGGGTTTTATTTTGCAGTTCGTATCCAAGAACTTTCTCTATGTGCATGTGAGTGTGTGTGTGTGTTTTAGTGTGTGATAAAGTTTGTCAACTTTTCTTGGCAATTGAACAAAAACTTTGGGCAAATTCCAACACTCCATTTATGCGCTTTTATCGCGACAAACAATTTTGTATGCAGAAAGTGAATTCATTTAGTTTGCAATCAGTAATAAAAGTCAAATAATTTTAAAGCGTAAAAATGCATTGAATTGCAAACTTGCCACACTTTGTTGTTGGTCACTAAAATGCGAAATTACGAACAATTTGATATTTGTGGCAGGTTTGCGTTTCGCTTTTGTGGCATTGTCTGTTAAACAAACTGTTTCGCTTATGACAGGTAATTAAATTAAAAGCACCTAATGCGATAAGCTGTCCAAAAGTAAATTGGCATAAAGAACACATAGACACAACCAATAAATGTGGCACGCAACAACAATTTCTGCTGCCACATCCAAATCTGGCTTTAGTACGCACAATGCCATTGACAAGTGTCTGCTGCAACTTGCAGCAAAATTTGCTCCGCAATTTACATAACGACAATCTCTAAAAAAGGGGGCGGGGAGCGGGAGTGGGTGTGGTGTCTGTATTTTACCATTTTAAATATTTACATACGGCCATCTGCATTTACAGGCCCTGAGCTTTGTTCTACTTGCTGACCTCGCCCCCAAAAGGGTCTTAGAGAAAGAAGTCCTTTGGAATTTATAATTGTTATTTAATTTGCATAAACTTAAGACGCAGCCTTGCTCCGACCCCACCCCACCACAAAACCCACCATCAACCCGCACTTCTCTTGGGGTTGGCTAAAAGGAAACACATGTCCAATGAAATGAATCATTTTTATGGCCGGCTGCCCGCTGAGCCAACTTGGCTAATTTATAAATCTTTTGGGCTATTTAAAAATTTAGAACAATTTATTTGAATATTTATGGCATTACTTTGTGCGTTTTTCTTGCCGGCAAAAGGATTTCAGGGATTTGTGCAAAATATAATCATAAATACTCGGTATTATGTCTAATAAAATCTAACAAAAGCGTTTGACACTTTTATTAAATTTTGACCCATGAAATGGAATTGTATACATAGTGCGGGGCAAGTGGTGGTTGGGGAGTAAAGGGGTAGCCTTATAACAATTACTCAAGCGTTTTCATTTTCGAGCCAGTTCCAGCGAAAAAAGGCCATTTCGAATTTGCAAGAAATTTGTCAAGTTCCTTTCGAGTCTCAACTTTGATTGCCAAATGGCGGAAATCAACCCAAGCTAGTTTTATTTATTTTTATCTATCAGTTAAAAAAGAAAGATAAATGCTTAGATCTTAATTCAAGTGGAATTGTTTTTCAAAATCAAAATCAATTTTATGCTGCAAATCAGCTGATTTGCCGTAGAGGACATGTTTTTGCTCTAATGAATTGGTTATATAAATGTACATTTAATTATTTACTTTGCAGCTAGATTTTCTTCCATTTTAATTCATAAATAAGAACTGATATTACTTTTGTATAAATAAATTCAGAAGATCGTCTTACTGTGAAAGTCTTGAAGATTATTAAATATTAAAGATGAACAGCTTTTTTTCTAATTTTTAAGAAAAAATAATAAAGGTTTAAAATAGTTTGCATTTGCAAATTTTAAAAACTAAAATGGATAGTAATAATTCAATTTCAATAAATAAATATAAGAAAAGCAACTCATTATTTTGTATCACATTATTGAATTAGCTATTTAATTTTATTTTAATTCTATTTCTCAACAGAAAGAGCATACAAATTGATAATTTTCGATTTAACATTAAATTTTAGAATGCATTTTATTCAATCGAATTTTACTAAATTGTTTTTTTTTTCTAATATTCATAAATTTTGTCTAAAAGCAACCTTTCCTTTTTGCAGGGATATTTTAATTCTGGTCGTTTTCATAAATTTCAATCCGACTTATTTTTGTGTGTGTGTGTGGCTAATAAAATTGCATACCTAATTGGAAATAAAATGATGTACATTTAATTACTTAAATAGGGTTCATGACATACTTGATTTATTTATTTATTTAATGTGAAAATATATTTATATAATATGCTCGTTTCGTTACGAATAATAAATATTCTGATTGATTGCTTATTTAATTGCCACATGGAAATGCACATGAATTGTAATTTTACAATTCTGTGAAATTTGTAGAGCTTGGCTTAAGCTAAATTATGATGGCAATCAAATATGCTCAACAACCATAACAACAACAACAATAAACACAAAAATGTCAATTTTATCAAGATGTTATGGGCCATAATAGGAAAATTGTGGCTGCTGCTGTTGTTGTGAAAATATTGCAGGCAATTGACATTTTTCAGATGTCAGGTCATGTTGATTTTCGCTTAGCCGGGCTGACTTTTGGGACCGGAAACAAATGGAATGCGTTGCCAATTCTGAGATATCTGTGCCATATATCATAATATCATGTGTTGCAAGCGTATCTCGTATATCACACATGCCACATGTGCCAACTGTTGCTTGTCGATCCGAATTAATGCTCAAACATATTTCTAAAACTGACACACACACACTAACATACGTGTGTATATGTGTGTGTATGGGAAGTGAAGTGTGACAGCGACACTTGATGAATATGAAAATGATTGTTATGCGAGTTTTATGTAAATATGCAGCACATGAAATTTATAAAAGAAATTAGCAATTGAAAGCGGGACAAGGAGGAGCAAGCAGATTCAAAACAAACAGAGAGGGGACATGGGAGTGTGTGTGTGTGAGGGAGATATATATATATATATAGAGAGAGAGAGAGAGAGAGAGAGTAAGGCAACTGTTGACAGTTATCCTGACACAAACACGCATTGTCATGTCTAACAAGCGTCAGCATCAGCAGGAGCAGGAGCAGCCTCAGTTTCTGGCTTTACATCGCCTGTCAGTCAGCCTCAGTCAAGTTTTGTGCGTCGGCCCATTTGCATATTTACACTTTCCGAAAAATAAAAACCTGCAAGCCTTTTGTGCGTAAGGTTGAAAATGTTTAATGGCTCTGGCATCAAACACAATAACAAAACCAACAACAGCAGCAAAAGCAGTTTTTCCAATGGCTGTCAAAATGTAATTTGCACAATGCATCAGTGCTGAGAAATGCCTGCACAAAACTGATTCATTTTAATGCAATTTGCGTACAGCACACACACAAACACACACAGACACACTTTTGTTAACAGCGCTTTAACAGCGCACTCAATGTTAAAATGCAACTCAAACTGTCGCGCTCAGCTGAGCTGTGTTTAGCGCACACAAGCTCATTCATAAAAAGGACCACATCGAGAGAGCGAGAGAGTGCGCTCGCTTCAGAGAGAGAGCGAGCGCAAGAGCATAACAGATTGAGTTGTTGGATGCTGTCGCTTTGCTGTTGGTTAAAAACGCACTGCACAGCATCTGGCGAGCACAGTGGGCGACGCAGCGTTGAACCTGAACTACGACAACTAAATAAACAAACACACGCCGCGTGTGTCAGTATTTCAAATATACAATTCGTCAGTCAGTCAGTCAGACGGACAGACGGCGTGACTACTGAGTGCAACATTTGTCTGACCTGTAATTGATAAGCAACTAATTTAATAGTGTAATTAACAAACAAAATATATGTATATTTATTTATAAATTTCTATGTGTGTGTGTGTGTGAATTGTAATTTGCAGTTGGAATTTAATCGAGGATGAACATGTGTAGTGAAAGTTATTACAAATGAAATGTATCTCAAATATTAAGCATACGCCCCGCTGGCCAGACGTTAGTCTGTTTGCCTGTGTGCAAGTGTGTGGATGTGTGTGTGTGTGTGTGTGTTTGAGTGTTGCACACACACACACACTGCGCTAATTTCTCACACTTCAAACGTCTGGCAATGAATTTCCGTTTGCCTTTCACAACTGCTGCCTCACACTTCACGTTCCACATTCTGATTTCCTGCTCCTTTTTTTTTTTCATTTTCATTTTCATTTTGTTTTTTTTTTGCCTGCCTTTTTTCTGCTTTTGGCTTTTCACTTCCGCATTTGCCTGAAGCGAATTGTTTAGCTCAAGTGTTTTGTTTGCCTTAGTTCTATGTGCTTCTCAATCCGCATCCCCCTTCCATTCCCTTCCCATCCCACAGCCACCCCACTGATCCTTTTATGCCATAAATTAAGCACTCTGACAGTTAGTTTACCTTTGCATTGTTTGCCGGTAAACACTTTATGCGAATTTGAGCTCTGCATTAGCGCCTGTTCTACTCTGCCAATCCTTTCAATCGCTTGTAGAGCAGAACCGGGAACTCCTGTTGTGTTCAGCTTTTGGTGGCTATGGCCTGGCTTTTTATCAAAACACAGAATAAAAATATGTAAAATAGAAATAGACTTGCAAAATTTATGACTTTGAATATGTTTTACATCTCTTTTAGAAGAGATGGCTTAAATGATAAAATCAATAAGTTATTTTCTTAAAACAACTAACTAGAAAAATCATATAGATTTAAACAAGAATTACACATTTGAAATTCGGTTATATGGCAAATAATCAGATTAATATTATTAAAATTGGTTCGACGGATATTCAATCAATATCCTGTATTCCTTCTTGCGCACTGTTGCGCCATCTGGCTCTTGATTTCTTATCCTTCTTGCATAGTTGCTTTTTATTTTAGAAAATCGACATACGTTTAGCTTCAAGAGCAGAAAAAATTATATTTTTAAAGACAAAGGAATTTCTCTTTTTAACTTCAGGGTAGATTATATAAATCAAAACAAAATCCGACTTCTTAAATTAAATTTGTTGTTACTAATATATTTGTTACTATTATAATTATTTTAGATTTTATAAATAACCATTGTAGAATGTTAAGGAACTTTGGATTTGCATTTTTAAATTTTATACGCTTTTTAGAAATATATTTGGTATATTAAAAAAAATAATTCTTGCTTAATTTTCTAAGCGTTTATTATTATTTGGATTTATTGATATTATTGTCAGACTGGGAACCTTCTTGGTCTTGATCAGTAGCTCTGTCATCCGATCTCCAACTATATATTCTTTGATATTGAGTGGAGCTTTATTACTATAGATGTTAGTTCCGATTGAAGTCATTGTTCGCTTTTATTATTTGCATGTTTTAATTGGCTTTTTAATTCCTTTTCTATTTTTAGTTAAGAGCAACTTGAAAAATGAGCCATTAGAGATTTCTTTTGATAAATTAATGACGTTTATTCGATTTCAAATTGTTTTACACACACCGTACGCTTTTGGCTCCTTCGAGAGTCGCGTCTCGTGTTTGTTGGCCAAGTTTTCTTGAGTTACATAAGGCACGTAGCGCAAAAGTGAGGAAACACTTGTTGGCTAAATTGGGTTGGATCGAATTGGTTTAGATGGGGGCAGTTAGTTGTTGGTGCATGGCACGTAGCACAGTCGAATCACAGTTGTGTGATTACCAATTTACTAAATGAATTGAACATAACCAGTGCTGATGCCAATAAATAGATAATTCTGAGTGTGTGTTGCGTAATAGGACTGAAAGAAAGTGTTGCCTACTTAAGCGGGCAGCAAACTTGTTGGGTGTACTGTGTGTCTAAAGTGTGTCGCGAGTTGGCTTGATAAAAATAACTAGACATACTTGCAGCGAGCAACTAACTGCAACACTTGTCCAAAAATAGACGGCAAAAAAACGAAATAAGCAACTGCAAAAAAACCAACAACGAAAAGCGAGAAACGAAATACGGTTTTGTGCGAAGGTTGTGTGGCTATTTTGTGAGCACAGTGCGTCAAAATGTGCCACTAAGTGCATGAAACCCACAAGAAAAAGAAGAAGCAGAAGCAAAAGTAAAGGCAGTGGCATCGGAAACGGAAGTGAGAACAACATGCCAGGGATTATTAGCAGGTGCAGTGGCAGTGGCAGAGGCAGAGCCAGTGGCAGCAGCATCAGCATGACAAGCATCAATTACTTGTGGTTCTCGCTGCTGCTCTGCCACAGCTGCAACATTTTTGGATTACTGCGTCTCGAACACCACCTGGCCGAGGGTAAGTCTCAAAGAGTTCCAAGCACTTAGCATCAAACCAGGCAAATTTTATACACGTGTTTTACAGTCAGCTTTTAATCATACATCTTTAGATATCTTTTGACTAAATATATATATATATCTATATACAAAATTATATAAAATATATATATATATATAAGCTACATTCAGATGATAATTCGTGAAGTTTTCTCGTCTTCCACATTTTATTTATATATAAAGAAACGTGCAAATTATTGAGTTTAATGATTGTCTAAAGAGCTGCTGTCAAAATTTGAACTGATAAATCGTTTTAGGAAGTAAATGGGCCAATCAAAAATTACTAAAGTGAGCCGGAAAATTGAAGAACGTGTTGTAGTGAATGATACTTTTTAGTTTTCCGATTAATTATTATTGGATTTAATTATAAATAATCGCGATTAGTGTTCAGAGAAAGATTCACAGAGTCTATTTAGTGAGCTGTGTTGTTGTTTTTTTTTTTTTTTTAAATTTGAAAAATACACATTACAAGCTAAATAGCGAGGATATCTATATCTATATAGAAATACATTGAACAAAATTTTTTTTTAAAAAAACAAACAAACAGGGAGCTGATTTAATCGACTATTTACATTTATTAGCAAATTGTTTTAATATTATTTATTTTTTAATTTTAAACCTCGAATAACATCAAGATTTCTAAGTGTGTTGTATTGAAAATCAGTGCCAAAACAAATTCTGATGGGTTTTATGAGCGCACTGCTCCAAGTGGGTTTTATATATGCCATTTTTGATTTGCTTTGCGGTTTCCATTTAATGTCATTATGAGCACAGCCTTTTGGTTTTAATGACGAATGCCATAAAACACGCTCACACACACACACACACACACACACACGTGCACAACATAAATCTCTGTCTGTGTATGTGAGAATTGTGCCTTATGCGCGCTTTTGATTTATTTCCCAGTGCTCGCAGATTTTATGAGTTTCATTATTTTTTATGATAATTTATCAAACATGTGAGCAGCACAAAAACAAAAAGCAAAACAAAAACAAAAACAAAACATAAGAAACATAACCGAGTTAACAGTTGGCAGTTTACGGCTTTGCTGAAAGGTGGCAACAGGCGGCTTATTGAAGCTTAGCCTCAATAATAGGCCACAAAATGCTCTTAGACCCGTAAGCGGTGCTTTAAATAAACTTAAAGCTACCCAAAACAACAATAACAAAAACAACAAAAGCAACAGATAAATAAGCCAAATCAACAACGTCTTATTTTGCCCATTTGCTTTCTTCCTCTTTTTGCTTATATTTCGCCTCACCTGCCACCTGCACTGCCCCACACTTTCACAGCCCTGCCCTTTGAGTACCTAGACGAGCACCTGGACGACTTCAACTACGACCTGGACGAGGCCCAATCCCAGGCCAAATACGATGCACGTCTGCTCTCCGAGCAAATGCTGAGCGACGCTGAGCTCCAGCAAAGAGCAGACGTTGAATCCCGCATCAGCTCCAATTTGAACGTCAACACCAACACCAACACCAACTCCAACTCCGCCGATGCCAACTTCAATTCAGACACCGACTCCAACAGGGATGCTGACAGCGGAGCAAAGTTGGCAGATGCTGCTGCTGCTGCTGCTGCTGAGGATGACTTGGAGCCGCATAGCCGAGCAGCGGCTTGTTTCACAAATGGCCATAAGTACACACACGGACAGAAGGTAAGCCGTTGCACACACACACACACACACACTAGCAAATATACACACATTTCACACACAACTGGCTTATGCACACCTTTGCCACACACACACCTGTGTTTTTTCAACTCTGCTTCTTCGCCATTTCCTGAGCGAATATTCATTTGCGGTTGCGGGGCTTTTCACAGGATTCTCCGTTAGTTGACGCATTTTAAACTGTAAATGAGTCCTTTATTTACAGTTTGCGTTTACACCTAATGGCTTTGCTAGAAATGTTGTTATAGCTGTATAATTGCTATGAAAATAAGTACACAAATAAAAAAAAAAAGTTTCTAACATTGCGAATGCAAAGTTTCTCCTATTTTTTCTTTTCTTTTTAATTACTAAATACACATTTTTAAATATATTTTCTACTATTATGAAGTAAATTTCTAACAGAAACAAGCAGAAAAGCAAAACTGTTGATTTGTGAAAATGTACCTCTACAAATGAATTATTGAATAATTAAAATTTGCTGTTCTGTTTTATGAAATAATATTGTATGAATTTATAAGTTATTTAATATATTTATATATGTAAAATCTTAATATTGAAATGTTAAATAAAAAAAAGGAAAGAAAAAGTAAAAGTAACAAAAAAGCAATTTAAGATTATTTAATCTTATTTATAAAAATAAATTTTGCTAGGAAATATATCTTTTAATTTTAGTTTCTTAATATTAAAGGCTGAGCTGCAATTACTGTGTTTTGTTTTTAATAAATTTCGGCTCAATCTTTTTTTTTGAGTGTACATTTATGCAACTTGTTATATATTCTAATAACGTTCTTAAGGTGCTTGATAGAGATAAAAATAGTTTGCTCATTTATGAAAGATTGAGTAGTTGATACAATAAAGAAAATAATATTAGGGTGATTCTGGTTGTAACCGTTTATGTTTTAACCTAGATTTAATTGAAGTTTAATAAATTATAGACATGTATTATTAATTGCTAAGGTCTCAAAGTATAATTGTGTTCTTGTGTCTCTTTTAAAAATGAAATCAAAATGCCAAATTCACATAAAGATTTCAAAAGCAATTTTAAACATTTATACACAGCTTCAGCTTTAATTGCAGCCACTAAAATATCAACCAAATGCGACAAAACATACAACATGTTATCCAATTTCGTATTCTGACTGTATTTATTTTTTTGTGGAATTTAGTTAACCCCATGTTTTGTGCTGATTTTTAACTATTTTTACACTCTGTGGCAGGTGCCGCGTTTGGATGCCTGTGAGGTTTGCCTGTGCATGGACGGTGAAATCTTTTGCTGGTGGGAGAAATGTGGTTAGTTTGAATTGAGTTTAATGTGGTTTAAAGCACGGAATAAATGTAGATGAAATTTTCGCTTTCTGCGCAGATAAGGCGAATGTAAACGGAGGGGAGGCGACTGCAACGACGATGACGATGGCGATGACGATGGCGACAGCGATGGGGACGACGACTGGCGGCGACTATTCGGATCCGTATCGGTATGAGACCACAACGAGAAAATCAACAAAAGTGCACAAAACGACGAGGAAAGCTGGCAAGCGACACAAGCATCACAAGAATCAAAAGAATTTTAATGACTACGAAGTTTACCATAGCCGCAAGCAGGCGCCGGATTATACAAAGCCAGACATAATGCAACAAAAACAAAAGAGCGACAGTGCTGCCAACCACAGCCGGAACAACAGTGGCAGTAACAACGGCATTAGCAACAGCAGCAGCGAAACCAGCAACTACAATAAAATCAAGCAACACAAACATGAGCAGCAGGGAAAGTCAGCAACGGCACAGCAACAATATAAAAAACCTACACAGCAGCAGCAGCAGCAGGAGTTCCATGCGGCAGCCATGTCTGTTAATCAAGCGGCAAAGGAAACACATTATCAGCAGCAATTGCCGACTGCTCAGCCGCAACACAAACACCAACACCAGCAACAGCAACAGCAACATTTACACGCCCACCAGCCGCAATCGTCCAGTAAAATATTAAATTTTCCTGAAAACTTGCCGGCTCTGCTTTATTATGACTACAAAACGGAGGAGCATGAACATCATCAGCATCAGCATCATCAGCAGCATTTGCTGCACGAAAAGCAACGACTGCAACAACAGCAACAACAGCAACAACAGCAACTGCAGCAGCAGCAGCAACTGAGGCAGCCACAGCGAAAGAAACAGCAAAAGGCAACTCTCGGCGCAGACTTGAACGTTGATAAAAACTTTGATGAGGCGGAAACCGACAGCGATATTTTGCCCGAGCCACCAACCAAACGCCCTCAACTGACCGCAACAACAACGGGCAGCAGTAGCAGCAGCAGCAGCAGCAGCGACAGCAGCAGCGACAGTAGTCACAGCAACAACATTTCCAAGCCGCCAGCAACAACAAAAACAATGGAAATTGCGACAACGCCTCGCATCCAAAAAGCTGCCACAGCGTTTGTCATTTACAATAAAAATGTGAGTGAGAAAATAACATTAAATGCAGACAAGAAACGATTGTTAACAAAGCAAAGTCGAATACTAAATACTCTTGCAGAAGCATAATTGCTCTATTTAATTTTTCAACTTCTTATCTCGTGAATACAATTTTTATTTGGCCTTTTTTATCTACTCTTTTTACTTTTGGTTTGATTGTTTTTTGCTGGGTTTTGCTTATCCATGCAAGAATCAATTATTATCGAATTTTTATTTTAAAAAAGCCTTAAATTAATTATTTAAATTAATTTATAATCAATGTTTTTTTTTAATTTCTTATTAACTTAAAAAGTACTAATATTACATAAACATCAATATTCCATTGTATTTTAAAATTATTTTAAAAATAAAAATGTATTTTAGTTTTATTTAATACTGTTTTAATTCTATAATTTAAATTATATTCGACTATTTATTAACTTTAAATTATTTTCAACATAAATTTAGAATTATTTTTATTTAAGCTCATTAAATTATATATTTTTATGCTACTGTATAATTTCATTTAATTATTTTTAAAGTTTAATTGTGTCGACTGAAAATGGTCGGTATTAAATAAATAAATAAATAAGGGCAATTCCGAAATTTTAAATCTATTGTTAATTGAAGTAATAAGAATGTTAATGCCAAAATGTAAGAGTCAATTGTTGGTATATTGCTAAATACTCAAATTTTATAGCTATTTTTTTTGCATTGCTAC
The DNA here is from genome assembly GCA_035042345.1 of Drosophila fungiperda. Lineage (NCBI taxonomy): Eukaryota > Metazoa > Arthropoda > Insecta > Diptera > Drosophilidae > Drosophila > Drosophila fungiperda. The sequence goes on from JAWNLM010000216.1 coordinate 3,643,321, forward strand.
AAGCTTTAAATTTGAAATTGACAGATATAAAACCTATATAACTCCGCTTGAGATCTGCTAGACAATCTTTGGGGTTATGATGGCTTATTTCAATTTTTTGCTTATATAATAAAAAAAATATATAATGCCCACTGCCAAGATAACAGTAAAATCCAACAAGCCACAGCAAAATTCCAGTGCTTGCCGACTGTTGCAGCAGTGACCCAAATGCTTCGAAAGTGCGGCCAATTAAGTTTTTAAGGATCTTTCATTTTATAGACATTTTTTGCAGCTCTTTGCAATTGCATATTTCATGGCTCAGCTCTTTTATTATTTACTCGAGTTTAATGTTTGAAATGACATTAAAAACAAGTTTCTCAACGCAATTTAACAGACATTAGGGTGAATGACTGCAGTGGGTTAAGTATCCATTAAATTGCATTTAAAATTTATATTAAAATAATCACATTTATCTGCTGTATAACTGTGTAACAGCAGCGGGTGCAACAGGATCAGGAAACTGAGGAAGCTGATGATGCATTTCATCGTTGGCTGACATCGACGGAACTTAATGTTGACAGTACAAATATATTTGACGATAACTTGGCAGCAGCAGCAGCAGCGGCAGCAGCAGAAACTACAGTTGAGCAGGTAACATCTGCATCAACAATAATCGATGATGTTGGCAGCAACAGTACAAGAACCGGCAACACCAGCAAAAGCAATAATAGAGACAATGGCAACAGACACGGCAACAACATAGCTGACAATGCGGATGCTGTATTCTTCCGTAGCTCTTACAATGATTACAGCAGTGAATTCAATGGCAGCGTTGTCAATATTGACATTACACTAACTGCTGTAGATGTGCATCCACATCAGCAAACCCAGCAGCAGCAGCAGCAGCAGCAGATGTTACCCAAAGCCAGCACGCAAACGGATTTAATTGCAAATGACAACCAAACGTCAGATGTAAACGCCGCTGGAAGACAACCAACAACAACAACAACAACAATGGAACCAATGTGCACATCAACACCAATACCAGATGCACGAACACGAACAACCACAGTAAAATCAATAACAACAACAACAATTCCCATCAGCAGCAGCAGCAGCAGCAACGACAGCAGCAACAATAATAGCAGCAGCAGCAGCAGCAGCAGCAGCAGCAGCAATCAGTATAACTTGCCGCCGTTCACGTTGACAACGATTATAACAACAACGCCTCTGGCAACGGGGCGAATGTGCAACGTGCTGGGTAAGTTGCCAAAACACACAAAAAGAATAACAATTGAGTACTTCCCCCCCCCCCCCCCTCGTTTTAACGGTGCATTTCTCGTCTCATCTGCCATTGCAGGTAAATTATATAAAATTGGTGAAGTTTTGCCACAGGACACCGGCAACTGTTTGCAGTGCATCTGCACGGATGCCGTGACACCGGACGAGCTGCCCAGCGTCACCTGCAGTCCGCACAACTGTCCGCCACTGGTGTTGCCCGATCTGTTCGATGCGACTGGTTACTGAGGTTACGGGTTTGTGCTGTAAGTTTGCAAGCGATACAAATTGAAAGCAAAATTGAAACAACAAACAAAGAAAAGCAAAGAAAAAAAAATTATAAATATGGAAAACAATGGAAAAAATGAAATAATTACAAATTAATTAAATTTTAATTGGATTTCAAGAGAACATTTGTATTCATTTGCATTTCAACTTCAGCAAAGTAACTCGTATAAAACTAATTACACACACTCGCATACACAATAACAACAACAACAGCGGAAACAACAACAACAACAACTACAACAACAACAACAACAACAACAACCACATTACTCAGCAGCTGCTGTGTTCAATTTATGGATTTCAATGTAAAGCCCTCCCTAACACTTAAACAACCTATCAGCATACTTAGTATATACTCATAATCACACACATATACACACACACATAAACACACACTCACACACACACACACAGTAATACATAACTATGTCTCTCATATATGTGTGTGTTTTGAGTAAAATAAATCGAATTGCTGAGAGCAATGTCTAGTTTATAAGATAAATGTTTTCCATTTTAGAAAGCAACGTGCAACAAAAACTTATCCCAGTTGCAAGCTATCAAGCTATCCCCTCTAACTACACACCTACTTGCCCCACTCCTCTACTCCTTTCAAAATCAAAATGAATGTATACACCATTAGAAATTTTAAAGAATTTATAGATGTACTTAAAGCCCACAAATTGAGCAACATAAAATACCTACATATACATAAATATATATATATATACAAATACAAATACATCTATATACATACACATAATATTCAAATACCATTCGATATATATATATTTAAACTAACATGAGCATTTTTTTTTGTACACTGTACGAATTGTAATTTCTACAAATATTTTGAGAATATTCTTCTATTTTCAATCTCAAGACGGATATATATGCGACTAGTAACTGGTCTTGTTTAGATCCAAAAAAACTTTACTTTATTTCATATATATTATTTATGATATACTTATATACGAGACCATATATATACCGATCGTGGTGTAATTTAAGCAACTAAATCTGAACAATGACAAATAATGAATTCTGCATATGTATAATCAGTTTCAATTAGTTTAAGGTAATACGACTTTTTATAATTTATTTTTTAACTATTTTCGCCCAGTATTTATTGTTTACTTAATAAATGCTTCTTAAATATTATAATTAATTATATAAAAAAAAAATACGTAATAATTTTTAAAATAACATATTTACGAATATCATATATTATGGTTAGATATATCGGTTATAGCATCCCAAGGGGCTAAGAAAAACACCATATCTTGTAGGAATACAAATTTTACGAAATGAAATTAAAATTTTAGACAAGAATTAACAATCATTTATGTAATTTAGTTATAATTCAGTGTTAATTTGCAGCTATGCGAGGCTACTTGAATTAAAACCCGAAGCCTGTTATTTATTTAAAGGAAATGGAAAATGACGAAACCAACTATATTAGTCGTGATAATAATTAATTCACTTTAAAAATTAATTGTAATTTAAGAAGAAATACTTGAAAAGTAGGCACAATTATCGATACTAGATAAAAAATCAAAAAAAATCGGGAATAAGAACTGCAATTTTATATATGAAAATGCTGCAAAGTAACAGCCCGAAAATAATTTATTTTAAAGAAAAAAACGTTCGTTATAAATTCACTTAAAATTCACTTAAAACTTAAAATCCAAATGAAAACATGTATATTTATAAAAACGAAATAAATCCCGTGGAAAATCAACAACAACAAAAAATAAAGGAAGATAAACAAGACAAAAAAAAAACACATTAAATCAATGAAAATAATATGTCAGAAGAACAAATTGAATTCGCATACTCGTTATCCGTATTATCAATGTATACATAATAAATATTTTCGAATATATCGAATATTATATGTGTAAAGTAATTGTATCTGCAAAATCTCTAAGTAATCAATTTACATATATATATATGTATGCATATTTACAGGATTTACACACATACACACACACACACATACAGACACACTCAACACTACACACACACACATGCAAATTGCGTATCACATATAATCTGTATGTGTAAAATGTATTTTGTGTTCGAGAACAAATCAAATTGACATGAATAAACCAACATATATATTAAATGAGTCTGCAATTTTAGTTAAGCTTTGACATTTATTGATTTAAGGTAAGTCGCTGTCACATGTTCAATCAATCTATTATATATTCGCAACTTGACTTGGTATAGAGACACATCTTCAACTTGACTATAACATTTCGCTCTCGCCTTCCGATTCAAGACCCAAATCATCAACGCCCGGATTCGAAGGAGCGGGCAATACAGCTTCAGGATTCATCAGGCCATTGTAAATGGGATCAGTCGGCATTGTCTCGATTGGATTGTTATATTCGTTGGGGGACTGCTGCCCTTCCAGTTGCCGATGCTGCACTATCATTCGAATCGTGCGATTGATCATTTCAAAATTGTTGTGCGCCGTTAGCTGATTATCGCCTCCACCATTCATTGTGCGTTTTTTAAATTTTTATACGTATCGAAATTGACTAGTTTCTAGCAAATGCCACTCACAATTTGTTTTGAATTGAAAAACAATGCCCCAAAAATCAGCATTCGGTTTTGCCAGGTTGCTTGTTAAAATGGTTTAATAAAGCAAAAATTATCATTTGAAGCCTACTGTTCCCTTGCCTCACAAAAAAAAGAAAGAAAAAAAATAAAACGAAAATAATAAAACAACGCAAACTATTCACCATTTCATATGCTAACGTTTTATTAGATTTTTGGAGCAAAGCGCTATCAACGCGCTGCCAGCAACCACAAACCACTTAACTGCATGTGTGTTTGTGTGCGTGTGTGTGTGTGTGGGTGTGTGCGGAAACGGAAGCGAGCAAAGCAATGTTCAGCCTGGCTATGTTGACCGCACAAAGCCATTGCCCGTTGCCTGATGCCCATTGCCCATGGACCATGGACCATGGACCATCGTGCATCCTCCGTAGTCCATAATAGTGCATAGACCATAGCAAAAGTCCAAACAGAACCAATGGCCATGCACAGCTGGCTCAAATTATTGCCCCATAATGCTGCCGCCACATTGCCGCACAACGCTTCTGAGGTCAATTTGTGATAACTTTATTTCAAAATATATCTACGACTTTATTTGTGGCAACTGGTCAAAGTGGCATACAGCAGTGGGCAGTGGGTCCTCGAATTAAAACACAAGCGATTTGTACCAAATTCATAATGTAATCAAACTATTACTAATTGTGAGCAGAAACTCAGCTTAACATGTGCTAATTATTGTGGTTGACTGAATACTGCAAAATCGATTCAACTGGATGAGCATAATCAGAATCCTGGTTGAGTCCACTGACTATTTTATAAGCAGCTATCTCGGATTCCACTTTCTCTTTAAGCCAGTATGAAATGTGTTGTGCCACTCTGGAAATTTCAGTTATTGATATATAACAAGTTAGAATATCTTAATAATAATAATTAAAAATATAAATGTACTCATAAAAATAATAATAAAATTAATAATAATAAAACTAATAATGACAATAATATTAAAATTAAAAATAATAGTAAAATTAACAATAATAAAATTAATAATAAAAATAATAAAATTAACAATAATAATAATAAGATTAAAATTAATAATAAAATTAACAATAATAATAAAATTAATAATAATAATAATAAAATTAACAATGATAATAACAATAAAATTAATAATAATAAAACTAATAATGATAATAATATTAAAATTAATAATAATAAAAAAATTAACAATAATAAAAATAATAAAATTAACAATAATAAAATTAATAATAAAATTAAAAAGAATAATAATAAGATTAAAATTAACAATAATAATAATAAAATTAATAATAATAATAATAAAAATAGCAATAATAATAATATTATGAAAATTAATAATAAAAATAATAAAATTAACAATAATAATAATAAGATTAAAATTATTAATAATAATAATAAAATTAACAATTATAATAATAATAAAATTAATTATAATAATAATAATATTAACAATAATAATAATTTAATTAATAATAATAATAATAATTAAATTAAAATTAAATGTAAAATTATTAATAATAAAATTAGTAACAATAATGATAATGATATATATTAAATTAATTATAACATGCGTTTTATTTCAATTAATTTTTCCTAAATCCCTAATTGATAATCATTTATGTATGATAATGAAGTCGGTATGAGGTAGCATACCTTTTGCCCTTTAAATACTGAAGCAATATTTTATTATATCTCTTTTATCTATTTTTAATGTGTACAGTGTATAAGAAATGCATATTAATTATGTTCTTAAAGATATATATATATATTGCATGGCATGGCGTATTATTATTAGGAAAAAAATGAAATAAACTTAAGTTAAAGTTAGCAAAGAAATCTCCTACAAAGATTGGATCCCATGTAATTTTTAAGTTTAAATGATTTGAGCCATGGGTAAACGTAATATAAATTGCAATGTTTAAGGGAAAAATTAAATATTCTTAGTTAATAATTTACCTTAAAATAGTGAAATACATGTAATAATTATGAAACATGGATTGGCTCTTTAATTAGCTCTACATTGTGGCAGTCAAAAAAGAAAAAATATATATATAATAAATCAGATGACTGGGCACAAAAGTCAATGGGAAAAGCTATGCACGCACTTGCACAATTTTAATTACGCTGCGCATTTGCATTTGAATTGCGCATTTTACACACTGATAGGCGCAAATAAAGGGCAATAGTTGGGCGAACTGCAGCCATAGACACACACATCGCATACACACAAAAGGCACACACACACTTAGCCTACTCACACGCACCCTTACGCTTACCATTAAAATGTGTGTGTGTGTGTATTTTTACTGATTTGCAGAACGTGTTATTTTCAAGTTGACAACTTTTGTACCAAGGCAGTGACCTCGTTATGGCATACAGATTTCTATATATGTGTGTGTGTGTGTGTGTGTGTGAGCTTTTGAAATTGCATTGCCCATAGCCATTGCCCTATCCATTGCATACTTTTGTGGGCACTCGAGAGAAATGCATTTTGCAGCTGCAGACAGCTGAAAGGGAACGAAAAGCGAAAGTCACAGAACAAAAGAAAACAAGAATTTTATTTGCCTTACATAAATACATCTAAAAACACACACACACACACACAACGATGCTCAGAGCTACACACATTCCAGCCAGCCAAACGCTGGCCATAAGCACATTTTATTACATACAAATTTAGACCTTAACTTTGGCCGACAAAGGAAAACAACGCAGAAGGACAAACAAACATTTTTTCATGCCTTAAGTCCTGACAGCATTTTGGTGCCATCTTTTGCATCCCTTATCCGTATTGAGCCACACTCTCTCCAACCAATGGATTGTCTATATAATTAGATTCCAATTGATGTGTTTAGTATTACATGTATATATTTAGAAGTAAAGTCAGTCAGAGTATTAATAAGGAGATTAGTTGAAGCCAAAATTTTAACATGTTTTTTTGGATACTGGTAGAAATGGTCAACAAAAGAAAGGAAATACCTTTCAAACTGCTGGTTTTTGTTGCTAACGGAAATCGATTTGTATCGATATACGCATAACTTGGAAAGTTGTCGATAAATTTAAATAAATTTAATGTGCTGGTAATGTAAGAGATACTTTATTCCAGTATTTAAATATTAGCTTCTATAGTCTCTGAAATAGGCATTTTTGTGTAAATATAAAAAAGGTCGAACGAAACACGCACTGTTCGACTCGGAGGTAAATCCCTGTTAAGATTATATATACACTATAAAATCAAATATAAGACATTCTGTTTCTTAAATAAATTAAATATTATGAATCACAAATGTTGTCTAAAATTTTCAGCTTAAATACAAAACAGGAATAAGTCCACAGAAAAACATGGACATTTATATTTTGGTTTGTATTTGTTGTCATCATTGTGTGTGGGTGTATTTCATGGCCTACAGCTGCCGAGATAAAGTCAAGCTGCATTTGAGCCAACATTTATTTTGGCTGCCCACGCTGCCAGCCGCCTCTAAATAGGGCTTTTAGCTGTTGCTTGTTTAAACTGTTTTTAATGACGGCTAACAGCAACCGCTGCTGGCGGCTAATGATAGTGCCTGCTAAAGTTTTTGGCTACAAATTGAAAATTTGCTGCCTACAAAATGGTTAAAAGTTTCTAATTAGTTTTATTTCCTGCTTTTTTTTTTTTTGTGTGTGCCTAAATAAAACACGAAACGTGACGTGGAGGCGTGTCAATTGCCCACATTCTGGCCAACATTAATTAGAAAGCGCCAAGCACTCGCGAGTATCAAATGAAGATTTTCGCAGGCACACGTTCCCATTTTGCACAGGTGACATCTTAGCAGCAATTTGGGTTAAAATGTATGTGAATATGTTTACATATTAAAATATGTGCGACACATATATACAATCTAGCCGTGAATAATTTAAATGGCGATTTAATTAATAAGCTGGCTCATTACTCATACGACGCGTAGATCAGCTTTGGTGTGGTTACAGTTTAATAACATGAAATTTGACTAAGCCACATCACTGTCAATGGCATGGCAACATATTAAAGTGCCCCATTGAGTCATAAATATACGCAGCACCCACTCACCTCGCCACTTCTGCAAATATGGCAATGTCCTGAAGCTGAGCCGAGCGGCAGCAGGGGCAGCATTGCCAGGAGTGGCAGCAATAAAAGGTCGCTTGTTGCCCTTTCACTCATTTATAAGCATTCATCATTCATTTGGCACAATGTCTGCCCGACCCGCCCTTAAATACCCACCCCTCTCGTATAAAAAAAAAAAATCCACAAATATTTACGGCATTGTTCTGGCCCAGACCAGAGAGCGAGACTGATTGGGGGCTGGCTATGCTACCTTCGGCCAGTGTGCTTTTCTCATATGAGTCCCCTGAATTGCTGCTCTCGAGTTGCTTTAGCATACAAATTAATCTTCATATCCATCTACTTCTTCACACATCGGACTCAAGTTTGCCATTTGTTTGGCACTTACTGAAATGCAACCGGCAACCTGAAAACAGAAATCGGCAGCAAAATGTGGCACACCTGAAAAACAGGTCTAAGCCGACAATTAAGCACATTAAATGTGAGCAAGGAAATTAGCTGTATTTAGCCTAAGTAGTCCTTGAATCACACTATATATTGTAGTGTAACTAAAATACCGTATTCATACACAGCAAATATTAGTAGTAAAAACATCAATTTTTGAGTATTATTAAAATAATAGTTCAGATTAAATATTTATAATTTTATGTGTGAGTAAATTAAATGTTAACATTATTGATGTTATTAACAAACCCATCTAAGTATTTAAAATACATCAAAAATTGTCTTTTCAAAATAATAATAGTTTAACAAAAACTGTATTTATTTATTAACTTGATTGTTATAATTATTATTCCTGGCGCAACAAATAATACACTTATAATTTACTGTTTAGTGCTAATTATTTATTAGCTACGTTTTTGACAATCATTAAAAATAAACGAATAAAATTATTTTTGACTTAAACCAAAGTTTAATAAATGCGTAGTTTTAATTAAAAACTTTATCTGTAATTTAAGAAAACACATAAAATGCACATCGCGCTGATAACTAAAAAATATGCTTTCATTTTAGAAGTAATTAGTAAATATACGAAAATAAATTTCTTCACATTAAAATGCAATTAATGCATTCCTTTTGAAATGTTTCCTTTTATTAGGAAACATATTTTTAACACGTATAAAAAATAATGTTTGACGTACAGAAAATGGTCTGCATTTTAAATTAAAATATAAGGTATAAATAATATATTTATGAATCGCTTAATAGAATTACCATATATAAATAGCGATTCAGTCAAACACTTCATTAAAATATAGATTCAATTAACAGTCTGCTAAAGCTAAAGTATATAAAATTCATAAATATAATATAATAAATAATTAATGTAAATTAGGACATGTGATTCAGTCTGTAAAAAAAGAGGAAAATATTATATCAACAAATTACGAATAGGTTTTATATTTATTTATAGTATTTGCTGACATAAAGAATATAAACAGATTAACTAATTAATAGAAAAAACATCAATGTCTACATAAACTTTGAAGAGGTTCTCCATCTAAACAAATAAATAATTAGAAACTAACGACATTAATCTACCTACGACTGTAATTAGATATAGATAATAATAGCAAATATATAGAATTTAGAGAATTTATTAATCATTATTTTTTATATTGACGGCTAGTTTCAACTGAGCAATGTAAAATAACATTAAATTTAATTTAGTGGAAATAAAATAGACAAAGAGTTAGAGATTCTGAATAGGAATTATATAAAATCGGAAGATAAAGCATCATAAAAAATTTTTCTAGTTAATTAATTTGTGGAATTTGTGAATTTAATTTGTGGAAAGTGCATATGTGCTTAGCTAAAGAAAATGGCCCAAAATAGAAGTAGCACAGATAATAACACAGTTCATGCGCCTGAAATGGACAGAAACAGAAGTTAAGATTTAGCCATATTAAAATAAACATAATATCGTATTCACCAAATTTATTTGTTACAGTGCTTACAAAGTAAATATATATTTACTACGCCTACAACAAACCAATTTAGTTTAGCACTGAAATAAATTGTTTAATTAAAAACAATTAAAAATCAAGAGTAAATTATTGTGTTTAATTGCTACTGTTTAGACTGCAGAACTCCAAGGCAGAAATTTACATAAAATGTCACATATTTTCCTTTTACAAAATATACCTTTGATTGAAAAAAATAAATTCCTTGGGTTTTAGTAATAGTATTTCTAAAAAAAACAACTAAGTGCAAAGGGTGCTTAAGAAGTCGTTGACAATTTAATTGTTTAATTGCTAAAAACAAATAAAAAACTGTCCATTTAAGAAAAGTTAATGTTTTTAAACTGTGCCATTTGTGTAGCAGCTGCTCATGCGAAAGAGTAAAAAGAGCCGCTATTGCAGCATGTTGCATGTTGACTTTGTGTAGCAGGGAATTTCATATTTCCGTCTGAAATATAATTATTTTATTTTATATATATAATTTCATTTTACTAATTGTTTTTTTTCTGTTCACTGTTATTAGTCGACATTAAACATATAAAATAAATTAGTATTGCTGTCTTTCTATTTATTAACATAAAGTTACCATAAATACGACTCTATAAGATAATATATAACGGAACCAGATGGATCGGTTAACTATATAGGTGCTTCGGTCGCGATTTTCGCGTTACCTAAAATAGCAGATCTTTTTTTATTTGCATGCCAATTGCTTTGTTGGCAATGATTTGGCTTTAAATACTCAATTTCATGGCCCGCTTTTGAAATTAGATGGGGGGGGGGGGAGGGGGAGATGGAATTGGGCGTAAAACAGCTTAACACAAAACGAGCAAACACATTGCAAAATGCAAAAATTGTGTAATTTTCAAGTTAACAGCTCTTGACCTGGTTTGGCTGGTGGATTACCCGCCGTTGGCTCAGAACAGGCTGCTACAGTTTGGTTTTGGTTTGGTTTGGTTTTTTGGCCAACTCGGTTGCTCGCTTGTTGTTGTTGTTGTTGTTGTTTCTGTTTACGAATATGCAAAAGCGCAATTGTGTGTTAAGCTGTGTGTGCGTGCTGTGTGTTGTGTGTGTGTTGTGTGAGTTGGTGTATCTGCTGTTGCATACTTTTGGGCTGCGCGAAAGAGGTAAATACATTTTATATGCCACCGAACGAGGCATACTATAAAGTTTTGGGGCCCCGCAGCAGCAGCAGTCGCGACGCCGACGACTTTTTGCGATAAACTTTAAGCCTCGAAACTTTTAATACACCGCCTAACAATTGGTGTGCTGGCAGCTGCTGAGGCTTTTAGCGCATACATTAGGTCCTCACCAGCACCAGCACCAGCTCCAGCTCCAGCTTCATCTCCATTTCCATCCAACCCACCATTAAGTTTCTCTTTCTTTTCTCCTCGAGTCGTTGTACGGCCAGCAAAAGTTGTGCACACATCTTGGCAGTGTTTTGTGTTGCGTTTTCTTTTTGTTGTTATTGTTATTGTTTGACGAACAATTCTCGTTGGTTTGCCACTCCAAGTTGAAGTAAAACCCTAACTAAGAAGTTAGTTATCATTTTCTCTATATATGCAGGACTAGAAGTCATCCCTGAATAAAGTCAAAATGCGACTAGCAGCGTATGGAATACAAAAGTATTATATCATTAAATTAAATCATCTCACATAAATCTCACAGATAAATTTCTTCAGCGAGAATGAAATATATTGTTGAGCTATATAAGATATGATTATATAAAACTAAAACTAAGAAACAATATTAAAATAATGTCCTAAGGCTGAAAACATATTTCAATATTGCATTTTGAATAATGAAGAAAGACAAGCAAAAATAAATTGACTTATATTTAAATCTGTGACAATAAATCGACGAGAATATTAATTTTGTGATACAAATGAATTAGTTTTGTATACAGTTGAGTCGAATACATAATATATACTACTATCAAAAATAATAATAATAATAATAATAGATTTATTTTCTCTTTACTTTTTCTGAAATAAAATGAATTCACCTTTGATTTTTACTAGAGTAGTTGCATTTTTAGCTTGCATCCACATTCACTTTAAGTTCAGCGTTTATTACTAGCTGTACACACACACAACACACACACTCAAAGCTCTGGGTACACCTCCTCAATGTTATAGTGTGCGGGGGTTAAGGGGGGGCACAATGAAAGCAAATGTAAAAATACTCATATGTTTCAATAACAAAAAACTCAGCACTTTCTGTAACAGCCACAGAACAGAAGCAGGCGGGGGGGTGTGGGGGTGTGTTGCTTGGAGTGGCAGTATATATGATGAAAAGCGCAACGACCGATTTACATATACATATATACACATATACACCCACACACACACACAAGAAAAGGTTCTGCAAACTATTGTTGAACAATAACAAAAAAGTTTTACTTGCGCTTAAAATAAACAATTTTATAGGCAAAAGTTTTGGGCTGAAAGATTTGTTAATATTTTCTGGAGAACTATTTCTAAATTGTGCAAGCTTAAAAATTAAAAAATTTTAAACGAAATACTTTCAGGTGCAGTTGGCTTGCCTCATCCTCTTCAATTTTAATATTCATACACATATAATAAAATTTAGGGATTCCAATTTGTGAATTTCAAGAGTTTAAGATTATTGCAAATTTATGTATACAGAACGAAAAAATATTTGTTAAGAATTTATTTTAAAATTTACCATTTTTACAATTTGTTTCTTATAAATTGAACAAGCCTTTTTAGTTTTACGAATATTATTCGATTATTAAACTGTTTCTAAATACCAAAAGAAAATTTATTTTTCAGTCGATTTACATAAAATTTGTTTTCTCATAAAAATACTGGCAGTTGGTGTTTAAGTTTTTTACTTTAATAATTGTAATTTAAAATATCTCCAACCAGACATTACGAAAAATATAGTTGAGCACCTCAATTATTGAGGCTTGGAGGCTTCCAAGTGCGTTTTTGGTGGCAATGCTATTGACCCTTATTTCACAAAATGGACTTAAAGATTATCGATTTACTGAGCAGAGCCAGTTTATTCTCGACCTTGAGAAGCTGTTGTCTCCAAGAGCTTAGTCTTGTGTCAAAAGCGACACGGACATGATTCCTTTTTCCTAAGAGAGACATTCGTGGAGGATGTCAGCTGTCTCATATAAATATCTTACCCGGGTGGTCCCCCTGGTAATAAGTAATAAAACACAATAAAAGTCATTCTGTGAGACAAAGACTGCGACCTACAATAAACAGAATATAGGCAAATCTCTAAAATTGTGAAGTAAGATTTGTTTGTCACAGTTAAGCACGCTCTGAGAATGACCGGAGAATTTCTTAGTTCTTGAAATGTTACTAAAGGAGAAGATAGTTCCAACGATAATACGTGAAGCGACAGTTTAATAATAAACATATGATGGAATACCAAACTTAGAAACGTTAAGCAAAGATGAAAGATTAGTAAAAAAAAAATAGCCAGGCAAAAAAAAGTAATGGTTTCTAAACAGACTCAACTTGATCTGGATTATTTTTAAATCATATTGCTTAATACGCAATGAAGTGGAATATTTTGGGTAATGATTTAATTAATATTACAAAATACGCACTTTTTTAATATCATGTTGCCTGTTTTCCAGTCAATCTCAAACGGTTAATTATATATATATATATATCCACTCTCATTCGTTGCTGTAAGTTTCGATGCGTATTGCAATGGAGAACAGTTATTTCATTTCATTACTTTTTGGCCCCATGGAAAATAGTTGTGTGCGGAAGGTAAAAAAAAAGTGTCGGCAGGCCTTGTGGCGAGAACTGAATATATGTTGGCGGAGGTGCGAATCATGGACAACGTTGCACGGATGCAGCCGTGGCAATGTGTGTGTTCACTGGGTGTGGGAAGGGGGAGGGGAGGGGCCTTGCAATGAGCTGCACTTTGTGGCCATGCAAATGCCACGAATGTTGCCCCGCCTCTGGCCGGATATCGGCGTTTTTATGCACTTTATAACTTCCACAGCCGCAGGCGCAAACAATAAACGGTCACAGTTTTTTTTTTGGTGGGGGGGGGGGGGGTGTGTGGATGAGCTGATGAAAGGGTAGGCTGGAGGGCAGGATGTTCACCAGTAGGACGCTTGCATTATTGAGCAGAATCAGGGCAGAAGGATCGGGGTCAGAGGGTATTTCGGCGTATTTGTTTGGCTGGTAATTTTGAGAAACGCCCTCAATCAATGGGACGCACATCCACATAGAAAAAATAGACCCAAAATGAAAAACACATTGAAAGCTGGAAGATATTTTTTAGTCTCAGGAATTTAATTACGATCGGAATAAGGAACAAAAATTTCTTCAAATTCGGAAATCTTTTTTTTATTCTAATTTTTCTGTCTAATGTCTACCAATGTCACTTTGATTTTTTGGCATTAAATCTACTCATAAAGCTAGGGAATTGAGTGTTTGCACAAGACAGTTTGTAAGTCTAAATTAAAATTTTATATTTATTTTACTTTAGTTTGCCCACTCTTCGCCTTCTCGCCTAGCACTACAGATCCATAATTATTGTTCTTAAAAAAAAAAAAAATCTTAAACTAAGAAAACCAAAATTGTGTCTTGCAGATATATGAATTTTTAATAGTAAGTTTTGGTGTTCTTTTTCGATTTTAAGCATTACAGGGCGATTTTTTTTTCTGAGTGTAGTGTGGATTTTTAGGTCCATCAAATGCCACGCTAAAAGCCAACCAAGTGCTCATTAGGCATGCGTCGGCGCTGGACGCGCTCTAATTATGCAACCGAAAGCTACTAAAAGTCAGAGGGGGAGAGGCTGTGTGGGTTGAGGGGTGTCGAGTGACTTCTGTTGTCAGCGGGGGCATTAACAGCGGCGAGGCGGAAACGGTAGCTGGCATTTCCGCTGCAGGCAGGAAGCGGCACAGCGTATGCGACACTCCGGATGAACGCTGGACATGGATACTCGAGTGGTTGACCTGAATGAACATTTCGAGCAATGACCACGTTTATGTGCCAAATCTGACACAGTCAGCCGGATCGGGCCTAATTTAGGGGGGGGGGGGGGAGGCATTTTAGGTTCATCGAAAATCGTTTGGCTTGACCTTCGGGAGGGCATTAAAAAGAAATAAATAATAAATCAGTCGAAGCATGAAATATTCAATAACCTAAGCCGACAAAGATTTACTGCTTAGCCATTTATTTATATATTTTCTTTTTGTCTTTTTATTTTATTTTACTCTTTGTGAAAGCCGGACAACAACACCAACAAAAAAACACAAAAACACTTTGTAAGCAATTTGTGCAAAAGGTGCTTCTGAACAGGCAGTCGATACGAGTTGCTTCTGAAAACTGCCAGCTAAACAAGAAGTCATTTAAGAACCCAAACACACACACACACACACACAAAAGCACATAAATTTACACACAAAAGCACACCCACACCCAAAGACATTCGACAAATTGAAAGAGTTGCCCAAAGTTTATTGCCGGGTAAACGAAAAGAAAAATATGGAACGGACAGTGGCTCAAAATAGAGACAACTGCCACAAGTTGAGTTGGCCAGTCTTATGTGACTTATAGTTAGGCTTTTCATAATTTGCTAAGGCAACAACAACAGCAATAAGCCACAAGAAGTTCAAAACTATAAATGGCACACTTGATTTAGAGACCAAGGCAACAGTAAATATAAATTGTCCTTGGACACGTGTGCCGCATTAGGCGCATGAAAGGAAATGAAGTAATCAAAAGATAATGCCACAAGAATGTCATCAAGCAAAATGAGTAAACTTTTTACTTTTTTTTTTCTCTGAAAACGACACCAACATCAGCAATTCAAACTGAAATTGAAACAACGAAACAGTGAAGAATTCATATTGATGCGGGCCTCTCTCTCTTTTAGCCATTTAGCCGCAGCTCAAGTTGAATGTACCCAAAATGTTCGCTTTGAAGATGCGGGCTAAGAGAATGTCCTTGGGCTCTGGTATTTGCATGGCTCACTGAGCCACACTCAATTCTCTATTTGTATACCTTACCTAGCTACGAATTGTTCAGATTTATCTAAAGCATTACTCTACTCTTTTTTATTGTAAATAAAAATAAAAATAAATATTGCCTAGAATCAGAATTTTATTCTGCCGGTGCCAAGCTAAAGCTCCCTAAAAATCTTCAAGACTTTATTCAAAGTAACATTTGGCATTCAATCTTTTCGCTTCATCAAGCAAAAAAATATAATAAAATCTGTAAAGTAACGACACCATCGATTCCAATTTTATCGCTTCAAAAACTTCTTCGAATTCAATCCAGGAGGTGTTTAGTGACAGCCAACAGTACAAAAGAGAAATTATTATCAATATTATAATATACAAAAAAAATAATATTTGCATTTTTTTGAGCTACTTTCGAAGGTAATTGTAAATTTTCATTTGAAAATGAATAAATACATTCCATTGACATTACTTTTAATCTGTTTTTTATACCCTGAACCATTTAAAATGGGTAAAATAAGTATAATGGTTTCCATTTCACAATTTTAAGGGCAGAATCTTCTAGTTAACACATAATATCAATACATAATATTGATCAGCTGCCCCTTTTTTTTATCAAGATCGGATAAGAGTGGCTAAGCCGATCGATATCTAAATAGCTATTTGCTGAAATTTTTTTATTAAAAACTAAATTTTCAAATTTCAAACATTTTTATTTAGTATACCTATAAAATTAATTAACTGATAAAAACAAATTCAATTCAAAAAATTAAACATTGCGCCGTATAGCAAAATCAATGTGGAAGGTTGAATGTTGGTGAAAGCAAAAATTTGAAGTATATTTGAAGCTTTACATGAATTATGAATGTGCATATGGCGTGTTAATCGAATCAGGTTTGACAGAACTATTGAATATTGAATAGAGGAGTGCAGGGGGGGAGTAACATGGGATTCATCAGTTATTGACAGTTTTACTTTTTGCTTATTTCTAGTAGTTTGATCGACCGATTTGGCTGAGTGACAAAATCAATGGCTCTAATCTGACTGTGGTAAATACATGCTTTTATACATAAACTTGTACATATGTAGACCATGTCGATGTATTAGCCGCAGAAACGCCGGCTGTTGGCCCAGACACGGACATTTGAGCCAACGCCGAGCGAAAGCAGGCGGATTAACATTTATGTACAAGTTGAAATGGATTTTTTTTTGCCTGCTTGTCAGAGTCGTTGCCCTGCAAATGATTGAGCAGGAGATGTGTAGCAGGAGGAATTGGTCTAAAGCAGCTTGTGGAGATTGGACAGCACAATGGGCTGAGACATTTAATACTAGCAAATAAATATAACCGAAAATAAACGCGACGCGTCGCTGTGTATACAAAGTGGCAACTGCCTTCCAGCATGGAACATGCCAAATTAGTGGAGTTTTAGTGTCTGTGGCAGAGCTCATAAATTGCCTCAGCCAGAGATGGAAGGGGAACTTGAGGAGGAGGACGGGAGGGGTGTAATACACATACATAGCTCATATTCAGTTAGATCTCTGCGACATTATGATGAGCTCATAATTTTCAATAAACAACGTGCCAGTGGCCGAGATAACGCGTCGTATGCTTGATATTACTTGTTATGCATAATTTAGGCAGTCGGCCAGCAGCTGATTAGAATGTTTATTGATGGTAAGCATCTGGTCCAAAACTAGGAGTTAACAGAGAGCGAAGTGGCTGTTAACAGAAATGGATGCAGTTAACAGAGGCTTAACATTTCGCTCATTGAAGCCAGCTAATTGCAGTTTATTAGCAGCAGTATTAATAGCAGAGTAGTTTTATGTAACTATGCCACATCCAAACTTGCAACGGCTGCCACATTTTGTTAACGAAGGCAGAAAGTGTCAGCATAATCAGGCCATAAATCATAATCAAATTAGTCCCGGGATCTGATTATGTTGAGGCTGTGGCATGGAGTTGATTAATAAATCAGGTCGCCACAATAAATCAGCAGCAGCAGCAAGTAGCAAGTAGCATGAGGCAACACACATTAAGTTTGGAACACGTGTCTAACACTTGACTTGCGCTGTCAAAGCCAATACCATAAACTCATCCTATTAACGCGGCTCAAATGCCTAAATCGCTTAACGTATTTTTCAAAATTATTTTTACATTGCTCGACGAATCAATTATTTGCTGTCGATTTTGGTTGTTTGCATGTGCAAATCTGATTTACACGCACAAATGAATAATAAATTGCTTGAATCAATTGAGCTGATGTCACACACACACACATACACACACACAATGACTGTGTACTTCGTGTTATGCCAAATCAATAATAACATAAAACGCAAAGCGCACAATGAAATTTCTACGTTGAATTCTGTCAGCTTCAATTCGATGAGATAGCAAAATCGAAAATAGGTGGCAAATGGCAAGTGGCATGTAGGGTTGCGGGGAAGGGTGAGCTCCTAAAGCGCAGAGAGCACAATGATTTTTGGGGCATGCACTTTTATACACTCAATTTGAGTGAGTTTATTGCGCTTGGGGAAGCAACCAAGAGAATATTTCTCATAAGAAAATTCATTACAATTAATATGTTTAGATTGAGATGCAATATCGATAAAAAAAAGTGATGAAATAAAGCTGGTCTAACGAAAAGTTGTAAATAATTCTAAGGATTTAAGAGTAAGAAAAGTAATTAGTATAATTTAATTATTGCACCTCCAAATATGTTTTTTTGGGAAAGCGTATCAAGGAGTTAGCAAACCCCCAACAATTTGTAAAACATTTCGCTTTGATTGTCTCGAGTGTTGGTTGTCGGATGCAGGATCTTGATATATATATCTATATATGCATATCCATATATATATGCATATCCATATAAGGGGATTATAGCTAAGTATTTTGAGCGTTGTCTGTCATATGAAATTCCCGAGAACAAACTTTATTGAATTTTGTATTAATTTTTGTTCCTGTTGTGTGCTGTATTTTTTTTTGTTTTTTTGTTTTTTTATTTTGATTTACTTCCATGCCTCAAAGTCAAGTTTTTGCCTGCTGTTGTCTGGATTCTGCCGCATGGATTTAAAATGAAAACGTTGGCGTTTATTAAATGTTGGTTAGCTGCGCTCTGTGAAAGAGAAAAGTTTTCATTCGCACATTGCATGTGCAGTTGACAACTTTGTGTATGTGTGTGGGTGTGTGTATGGGTGTGTAAGTGCTGAATTGTTGCTGTAGTGCTTGGCCAAAAGTGTCTGCTGCAGCTATGTGTATAGCAATCACATGTGTGTGTGTGTGCGAGGGTGTGTGCTTGTGAGTCATATTCAACTTTCATATTTGTACATTTTTGGCACAAAATTTTAAACCTTTTTTCGCAGCTGCAGCAGCTGAGCAAAAGTTAAATTGCATGCCACTTTTAACAGTGTGTGGCATTGGCAGCAAGCACAACAATTACAAGCAAAAAGAAAAAAAAAATGAATCAGGGCATTTTTAGCAATTAATTACACTTGTGAGAAACGAAAGAAAATGCGAGTGGCAAACGCACAAAAGTTGCTAAAAAAAACCCTCAGCTCATATTTCAGCTGATAATAACGAAAAGGTTAAAAGCAATTTTCAAATACCTAACACACACACACACACTCTCATACACACTCATGAATACATTATTGCTGCTTGTGTGCTTCGTCTAATTGCCATTTGTTGTAGCCTGTGTTGTTGTTGCCACTTGCTGCTTGCCACTTGCAACTTGTAAATGGTGTAACAGGTGCGCCTTGGCATTTTGTTGTTGAAATGAATTTTCAACCATAAATTAAATAACGGGTCATAAAAAACGTTTACGGCGCTCAGCGCTTGCCAGAAGTGCTTAAAACCAAATATTAGTTCCAAATTTTTATTTTTATTTTTATTTTTATTTTTTGGCCAGCCGTAAATTTTAGCAGTCAACTGAAAACTCATTTAAAATGGCCTTAAAATATATATAAATTCTTTTATTTATATGTTTTTATATTTATATATATGTATATATATATTTATATATATATTATATAGCACAACTTTGTATTTATATATTTCACATAGAGTATTTGTTGGTTGGTCTTTTCCTTTTAATTTATTTTCTCTTAATTTTTTTTTCATAAGCTGTGCTTAAATTATGTCTTTTAATAAAGCATTTAAAAAGTGCCATAAATTGCTTAACTCTAAGCGAGTTTTGCTCATTTGTGCAGTGAAATTGCCAAAGCAGTCATAATTTTTATAGCACTTGTGGAAAGGGGGAAAGGAGAACATATACATATATTACGCGCAGTGTAACTTCTGCATTAGAATCTGCATTTTATGCACTCCCTGAAATTAAGCAAATTTCCATATTTTTGACGAAATGCGTATTTATATTTAAATTTAGAAAAGAGGTTGCAAAATTACAGACATTTTGTGTTTTTCTATACAAAATTCTTATATAATTTATTTACTACTTATAATTTTATTAGAATGTTTATAAAATTAAATAATTTATTTTGAAAATACTTACGATTTGACGGCAATTCGCATTGTGATTCTACATTCTAGAATTGCTGGAAATATTTAACATAATAATACAAAATATTCCAAAAATATTTCAAATAAGTATTATTCACTTAAATAAATATTTAATTTAAAGTTCATTCAGTTTTAAGAAACTTGTATTCAAATAATTACAAATTATTTTAAGTAACCAGATAAACTTAATAAATATTTTTTATTTAAAGTAGATTTTTTAAATTTCAGTGTACCTTGCAAAAGATGCACCAAATGGAGGGGCACAAGCACATCTTCATACTTGGTAGTGCCGTTATAAGTACTACTACCCAGACATCATTGGGACACCCTCGCAAACACCGCTCGACCCGTCGCCCCTTCGTTCACTAGACCAAGTACTCGAAGAGTGCGCGTGACATTCGGTGGATGTGACAGGCCTCCCCCTCTGCTCCTCCACACAATTTCCCCAGCTCTGTCTTGCATATTTGAATAATGCCCATCAAGTGGCGCCTCCATTGTATGGCTTTTATTTTGTCTGACTTCGATCCGTTCACGGCCCAACTCAGACCGTGCCGACCTGGCCGTGATTGACGATACGATTTTATATTGAATTCATGCTTGGCTCCCAGTCGAGGTCTGTGACACTGCTCGTGGCAGTTATTAAATGTGCTGATTAAGTGCAAAGTATAAACTCGGAGTCGGATCAACAGTGTATATATATATATAGAATTATTTATGAATTTTGCTTTTGGCGCTTTTGTTGGACAGCAGCAGCATAATTATGACAAATTGATTTGATGCAATCATCACATCATCACAATTCATTGCAAACTGTTCAAATTCAATTTATATTCATATTCCATGTCAATATAATAATTGAATTTAAAAGCACTAGTTGTCATCATAAATGCAATGAGAGTGCATAAGTCTTCGCTTAACATAATTCAATTTTTGCTTATATTATGTACAAATAATATTTCAAGTGCCATTGAAAAATATTAATAAGCGACTAAATAGCACTTACAATAGTTAAACTGCCTCCAATGAAGCAATGTTACTTTAATTCAAGCAATTTAAATTAATTAAAAAAAAAAAACCAAGACTTAGCTAACCGAAATCTTCATACCCTTCCCAAGTTTGGTCACCTTTAAGTTGCAAGTGTTCTTATAAATTCTGTGTAGTAAATAACCATCAATTAGAGGAAATTATTAAATAACTTAATGTTGCTTAGTAACCTGTAATTGTTCATTGTGCGTAACTCAAAATTTTATTTAAAATCGCAATTCAAGCAGAGACATCGGCATTTCCAAAAATTTAAGTCCCGTTTGCTCCTTTTGTTTTGCGTCTTTGATGTTTTAACCCAAGGGAAACAGTTCTTCTTGCTTTCATTCTCTTCTTGGCAAGATTTGGAGCTATATGACTATGCATATTATGAATATGTTAATAATAACATTTTTTATATATTTTGGATTAAAATACTTTTATGATTAATATAGGACTACAGCGACCTAATTATTTCTACTGAGCCATAACCATGATTCATGCTCGAGTGCAGTAATTTTTTGGATTGAGGGTTAAAAGCAAGTTTCCATAGGATACCACAACTTCTTTTTGCCAAGATGATATATTTAGCTGCGATATGCTTCGAGGATTCCTGCTCACTGTGTTCCGTCAAGAGATCGGTGAATATATACCCTGTTGTGTACGTATCATTTTATGGTCATTGTTTTTTTTATGATAGGCTTCATCTAGTGAATTATATTCCTTTCTGCTATACATGTGAACTTTGAAACTTTTACACTTAGGCTGTGTCCACCCGTTAGGATGGATGGCCAACGATATGTTGCCTTCCAACCCCTTCCGTCGATGTCATCAGAGATTTGCTTTAGTGCTATGGAGCGGCGGTCCATTCTCTTTCACTTTTGCAATTGGTTTCTCATTTGCCATCAGGATTAGGTGGAGTCATCTCATTGCTTTTAATGACAAACTCCTTCCAGGCTATGCTGTGACTTGTATAAAGCGTTTTGAAGCACTTTCATATCGGATTCGGAACATGTGCGGCAAAGTTTAATCTACTGTCAAATGTGACTCCGAGGTGCTTAATATTCCTGCTTTTCCAAATGAACTCCCTGAGAGACATATTTGTCTCATTCTCGTCAAAATACCAGTTTTATTAAACAATATAAACCCAAAAAGTATAAAACCAAATAAAAAAAAAACCAGTGTGAAAAGCTTTTAGCATATAAAATATGAAGTGGAAAGCTATGTCTGTGAAAATAATTATTTTTATTATTATTGCAAATTATATTTTAAGTTTGGTTAGTTTTTAGCTCTTAATGTCTCTGAGCTCGGATTGTTCATTGCTTTCTCTTTCATTTTTTCCGGTCCCGCCCTCTGCCGCCACAAAATTCATAAAAGCGTATATGTATCGGAATTTTTAAGACAAAATTGTTAGGTAGATTTCTAAAAATCTACTTTAAATTTCAGTGTTCCTAACTAGACCCACCCACTTCCGCCCGACTTCAACGTTCTCATTGCTTTAATTGTGCCAATTAGGGCAAAGGTTGGCAAAGGTTACTTTTCAGTAGAAAATTATAAAATAATGTAGATTATTAACGGGAAAGGAACAATGCAATGAGTTCACTCAGTGATGCACAATTGATAATGCGATTATTGAACTGAATAAGTATGCAATGAACATTTGGCATACTGAGCAAATTGTGAGTAAAGTTCAAAGCACAATTATCCAGTCAACAGTTCGATAAAAATATATATATAATTTAATATTACATTTACATGCAACCTGTGTGTATATATTTATCTCAAGCATGCAACACAATTAAGCAGCATTTTGATGCTCGAGTTGCACTCCATGTTGCATGTTGCGCAGTGCTTGTTATAATTGATATTTCAATGGCAATACTGAAGAGCAGGTTGCTTCCGCACTCCTATAGAATATTTATAACCTGATGCGAGTTTTCAGCTTTAACAATAGTTCTGCAGATTTAATGTTTAATGTCGATGTATATTTGCTTTGATTGCGTTTATAACATTCGAATAGCAGCAACAACATCAATGCTTATCGGAGAATGAGAAAATCGTTCAGCGGATTTTATAAGTGCAACAAATGCCAATAAACGTGTGGATCGTGACTCGATGCAGCAGCTCCATTCAAGGGGTTCCCAGCTTGGAGCACGTGCGCTGCATAAATCGATAAGAGTTGGCAGCTCCACCAAAAGGAATTATATTTATGTGTTCGCTAAATATTTATTATATTTTGTGGTGCTATGAATGTAAATTCTGTGTATTGATGAGTGTTGTTCTAGTTGCAAGTGTGTGATGGGTGTTAATGTGAATCTATGAGTCTGCTGGCAAAATCAACTAACTAGCTAGGATCATCAAATTCAAATATATATATATATATATATATATATATGTGCATATACGCGTACCCGTTTGCGGGCAGCATCTGAATCATTTTTTCTGCCAAGAGCAAATACAAAAAAAAAGATGAGGAAAAACACTTTTGCAACATGTAAAATTATGCAAATTGAGCGGCCAATTTAATCAATTTTTCTTATTTGCATATTGAGGCCGCATTGTTTACCACAAAGTGCGGCAACGATAGGGGTATTCGAAGAAAAGCACACTTTATTTATTATTATTATGCAAGACACAACCAACGGCCATGTTATGCGCTCAGCCGTATCATTATATCACACTGTGCACTCTTCACCCACTCAATCAGCCAGTCAATCAGTCAATCAGTCAACCAGTCAACCACTGAGTTTGACTTATTAATGCTGTCCTTGTCAAAGGTTCAAACTCCTTGCCACCAACGAGCCAAAGAGTTAAGAATGACAGCTGTTTGTTTTCCAGGCAACGCATCGCTTTAAATTCTCTCATAACTTGGCTTTATTCTAAATATAAAATCTGTTTACTGTTTAGCTGTTTATTATAGATGGTTCTCTGTTGACGTAGTGCAGCTCGTGACAGGGTGACCATAATGATGCCAAACAAGATTATTTACACACACACACACCAACCAACACACACATAAACCCACACACACACACGCAGACATAATAGATCATTTAGCCGTAAAATTTATGTGCATTTTGAGAATCAGGCAGCCGGAAGATGCTTTTACCTGTTAGTTTTGGCCATTTAATGTGACTGCGAATATCCACACCTGTGTGGCAGACCATCGCAAATTGATCTGCGATGTGCAACTTTTAAAGTAGACACAATAATCATTATATGACTCTGAATACATCATTTTTTGTTGTGATTGAGAAGAGCTGAAACATTTTGACATACATTTCTCAGTGCTTGAATCTGATTTCAAATTGTTAATACGTATGTTCATTATTATAAGGATTTACGCACTGCGAAATGATATTATTCATTTAAAATACTTGTCCAACTTAAATCATAATTTTAATATTAATCTGTTAAAAATTTGTTACCTGTTATCTTAATAAATTGAGACGTTCGATGATTTATAATCGAAGAAAAGAAAAAAAGAACGAAGAAATTAAGAACCCCATTTAAATATATTCATATGTACATATCTGTGAGTGCATCTCTTTTAAGCTATCATATTCAAATTAGTAATTTGAATACCATATTGCGATTCATTGCCATTCATGGCCAAATTCCAGTTGACTGCTGTGCAACGGTGCATGGCAATAACCAGTCAACTTTGCAAACTAAAGGCTAACAATTGTCGCCTTGGTAACACATAATTAGTAACTTTAAACCGGAGTCGATGAAATGTTCAGAGAAAGATAGCTCTGCCAAGTGGAGGATAGAGTAAACATATACAAACTCACAATCAAAATGCGATTGGGGTTGGTCTAAACGATATAGGATAGAATCGATGCAAAATCCAGAAATTTAAATAAAATAACGTTTTATTACCATTTGCTTTTTGGCCATGTTGCAACTCAGTGTGTGGCCATAACTAACAAGTATTGCAAAACGGTAAACCGCACTTGTCACCATGGCAACACAACGAGTTTACCCTCGGAAATTGCAGTCAATGCGGTTTTTGCAATGTTCACAACGGGAGGGTAACTGTGGGTTATGGGTGGAATGAGGACGAGCGGTGGCAACCACCAGAATTACTCAATTTTGGCACTACAACCTAAAAAGGAGCAGCAAATTCGGTTGCCACAATCACAAATAGCTCATAAGCCACCAAAATACAATTAATATTTGTGCACTGAGAAAAAAATTACTCGAAATCAAAAATAAAACATTAAAATGAATATCGGCTCAAAAATCCAACATGGTCTGGTTTTTTGAAAATAAACAACTCAATGAAAAAAAGACTCTTTCTTTAATATTCGGAATTCTGTTAAGTGATTAAGAAATATATTTCCAATAATGTTGTAATAAGTAGAATTAAAAAACCATTATTATTAGGAAATAAATTCGTTCTAAAATTAAGAAGCGAGAAATAAAATTCTTTTTGATTGAATTTGATGAATTGAAGATTGTAATTATAAAAAATGTGTTGTTTAGAAAATCCTCTCAAGAGCAAAAAATAAGATGTTTTCGTATCTAAAATAAATCACTTCAAATAAATATGTGGTATATATTTCAAAAAGCTTTAAATCAAAACTCAAATTTCCGCTTGTCTCTCCTAAAATAAATCCCCTATTTAGCAATACATTTATCAGTAAATAAGAGAACAGTTTAAGAAATTAAATTAGATTGAAATACAAATTGTGTAAATCAGTAATTTTTTTTTTAATTTAATTAAAGTTATTCAAATAATATTTAAAATCTGTTTAAGTATGAAATATTAAAAAACAAATATTCATAGTAACTCTTGAATAACATAATATAAGAATTATATATATTCTGTATTTTTGAGTCTACTTATAAATATCAGAAGTATGAAATACTCTGGCTTTAAGCCGTATAATAATATAAAAATAAGATGAACTTCTTTTGGCACATTGGAGACTTTCTATAATTCACGTCGGGTTATTTTTTTGAGTGTGCGTTTTTAGCAATATTATTTCCAAAAACAAATTATGCCAAAATTGCAGTTGCAGTTGCCAGTTGTCAGTTGTCAGTTTGCTAATAACCAACAAAGGGAGGGAGAGCTGTGCTGGAGGGTTCATTGAAATTTTTAGTAATCAGTTGCAGGCAGTCAGTAAAAGCCGCCAGCTTGCCTCAATGGGGCAGGCTGGTGTCCCTTTATCGCAATTATTTCTGGTCGTGATTGTAAACGCATTAGTGCTCACTGAAGTCCGATGTATTAGCAGGTTTTGATTGAATTCGTGAACAGATTAATTAGTGGATTTGATGTGTTCCCTCGAGCGGAAGTGCAATATGTAATGTTTAACTGTGTGATCAGATCAGGCAGCGCATTAGCAGCTTATGCGAGTTCAAGTTCATCAATTGTGCCGCCCAATTTATCAAAAATTTAAATATGCCCATCCCGCTGGCCGAAATGCCGTTCAATAACAGCAACAACAGCAGCGACAGCAGCAGCTGCAAAGCAATTTGTTTTGCCACCGAGTAATTTGTCTTCAAAAGCAAATGTTCAGCAATTTGTTAACAAGAAAATTTCTTCGCTCTTCTTGCGTTCTGGTCTTGGTCTTGTTTGCCTGGCCGCCTGGTTTTTTGCCCCAGCTTGTTTACATTATTTGCGCCGCTGTTTCATTTCTTGTACACAACAATATTGGTTAGCCTCCAGTCTCAGTCTCTGTCTCTGTCTTTGTCTTTGTCTCTGTCTTTGTGTCTGTCCTCCCCACCCTCCCCTTATCACTCCTCTCTCTCTTTCTACTTTCTCTCTCTGTCTTGCTCCAAAAGTTTGACATCGTTCTCCTTATTGCAAATGAAAACACGAATGCTGCCTAAGTGATAAGCGGCAAAAGTCTGTGTGGGAGTCCTCTGTTTGTTCACTCCCACAGACATGCATGTATTTAATATATACACACATATATATAGACACGTACATATATATATGTGTGTGTGTTTGTGTGGTGTCTGTTTAAGTCTTTGCTTTTACTTGTAATAAATGATTTTTTTAGACAAAAATTGAAAGTAAATACATATTGATAGGCTAAAGTCGCAAAAGTCTTGTTCTGAGACTTATCCGACTTGGGTAATACCCATTGTAAAAATAACATATATATATATATTAATAGCTAATCATACCACTTAGTGCGACAATAATTATTAACTTAAATAGATTCATGAAAATATTTCTTTAATAATAATTATTATTATTATTATTTTCTTAAGTATTATTGTTGATTTTTCGGTGTACCATATTAGGTATACCCAGAAAAAAAAATGTGTATAAATAATCAATCAAGAATTTTAGCTTGTACTTTATGTATCTAACTTGTTTTTAAAAACTTTTTTTTTTAAGAGGAAAATCATGAATGGATAATCCTAATGGATGCCTAATGCACTCAGCCTTACAAATCATCGAATCAGCTAGAGACCTATTTTGTTTATGTTAAAAATCACATCCGGATTATAATTCCGGTTGATTTCTAAGAAAACATTTTTATTGAGAATTCTGAAATAATAAAATGAGTATAGAGACAGAGAATACAAATATTTAATTCAACCGAAATGTAAAAACAAAATTTCTCGATTTAAGTAAAATGATTACTTAATCGTAATAAGAATTGTTAATTGTATGAAAAAATAACCCATATATACAAATATGTATAATCTAAAAGTACATACATATCGTCAACACTATTAAATTCTGTTATTCCCACTTGGTGTACAAATTGTACTGGCTTTTTTTAAGGAACAACCAATTCAGTTATTCAACCAGATTAACTTGCTTTTGCGGCCTCTTTTTTCTTTTATTTTCATCAGGTGAAACATTCTTACAAGCAAATTGTGGTGGTTTGAGTTGCTGTAAAATCAACGGTTGATTTTACACGTAAATAATTAATCAAATCAACTCAAAGGAATCTTTTCATATTCTGTATTTGTGGTTACTCTTTCACTTTTCATTGGTTATGTTTCTTTTATTACACACAGATAACGGTTGTTCAGATGTGTTAACTGTGAATGTATGTAAATATGCACGGATGAGCTCATGCGCTCATGTGAGTAAATTCAATTAGCTTCATGGCCGGACACGTTAATTGGTCTGCAATATACGAGTTACACACACACACACACATACACACTCATATACATCCTCGTAAATAGAGATACGTATACAACTGTGTGCATGTATAGAAAAGCTGAATCAGCAAGTACTGCAGGAATTATGTGCTGCATAAAATGCTTCAGATATTTTTGAAGCATTACAAGCTGACCGCAGTTCATAAATAAATTAATAAATAATGTTGTGCAATAGTCCTGTATTCAATTTCACATTGCCATTAACCTATTAACAATTTATTTTGGTTTTTTATTTAAATAATTTTTTTTTTTACTGTGTAATCTACAATTTTTAAAATCAATTTAATTTAAAATTAAAATCACAAATTATATGTTAAGTAATTGTAAGTGATTAAATAATTATAATTTATTTACATTTGAATTCTATAAAGGGATTTTTTTGCAACATTAAAGTTGATACAGTTGTATCCAAGAAGAATTTATATTTGGTTCATTGTTCACTAGTTTTCATTATATTTTTAATTTATATAATACATGCTATAAAGAGTACACAATTTTAAAAATGAATTTAAAACCCAATTAAATCTTAGATTAAAACGAATGCTTATAAATTAAATGATATAAAATTATAAATACATAATGAAATTAAAATGTAAATTGACAATATTAAGTAAAGAGGCTAAAGTCTTGGATACACATTAAAACGATGTGCACAGGTCTTTAATATCCTTTAAATCATTTAAGGGCTGCGAGGAATTAAATGAGAACTTTTTGTGGCACTTTGAAAATATGAAACTTGTTGTATTTGATAAATTTAAAGATAATCCGCACTGTTTTTAAATCTACTATAACAAATTTATTTAAGGGCTTACTTTGAATGAAAGCTTGAAATTTGGTCAAATATGTTTACCTTTCGTAATGGAAACGTCAATTTCATGGAGTGAATATTCAAAGTTTGCAATTTATTGGGTTATCCTTGTGGTGTTTAGTAATCATGGCACACACACACACACACACACAGAAGGCAAAATTAACTGTCAGTGAGAGTGAGACGCAATCATAAAACGCAACAATTTGAACTTTAACACCTTCAATGACAGCTACCGAGAATGACCCCTGGCTCAATTTTTGTATAAATAAGATGAAAATAACAAAAAAAACCCTCAAGCCAGGCACAGGCGTCAGCTTGATGGCCACATTGGCAGTTCAGCACCGCCCAAACCACCCAAAACCACTTACGGGCAACATTTTGCTTTGCCTTTTTTTTTTGAGTGCGTTCTCGTAGTTGTTGTTGTTTTATTTGATGTTGTTGATGTTGCTGTTGTTTTTGCTATTGTTACTGTAGTTGGCCATTATGCGCATAAAATATAAGAGGGTTGTTCATATTCAAGACACAATAGAATCAGCGCCTGGCTCACACAGCCACAGCATAAATCAGAGATGCTTTATAACCCGCAAACAGAGACGGGCAAGAGCAAAAAGGCAAGAAATTGAAACTTCACTGCAACAAAAAAAAATAAAAAAAAATAAATAAATAAAACGCAAAAGCCAAAAAGATTTATCTTAACATTTTTATTATTAGTTTCTCGCTGTAAGTTTTGTGGTCAAGCGGCTTCAAGTTGGCTTCGGCTGTGGCTTTTCCTTCGCATTGCCTTCCATCAACAACACTTCAGATTGTTGCGAAATCGCATTGCAAATTATGTTAAATTTCAGCCACTTCATTTTCAACTTGAGTGCCTGAAAATTGTAATCTTTTACTCGACAATGCGCACACATTCTTATTTAAAGCTTAACTCCCATAAGTTTAATGCCCAATGACACCAGCTGAGAGTTAATAAAAATTAAACAAAATAACGACTTAAGAAACACAATATATTTAAGTTTATTTAAAGCTCAGGTATGGTTGATAATAGTAAAATAAAATGTAGATTTCATTTACACTAATATGGATATAAGCTTAATTTAATCCGATTTGCTTAAGGCTTTTTTACTGTGATAAGTACTTAGTAATTATATAAAATTAAAATTTAAAATTTATTTGCCAAATAAAAGCTGGATATATTTTTCAAATCTGAAATTCACTTTTGCAGTAAATGCTAATAGAGGTCATTATTTATAAATATTAAAACATATCTAATAGTTAAGAACCGCTTTGATTATCCTCCAAAAAAAATATAGTTTTATTTTTATTTAAATTTTAAGAGAAACAAAAATAATAATTTAAAAACTAACAATGTCAATAAAAATGTAAAAGTAAATAAAATAAAATTAATTTAATTAGTTTATTAGTTTGTTATTATAATTTAAATTTGTTTTTTGCTGACTCCAAAAGAAGTTTGAACTCAATTTCATTCTTATCACAATCTTATCTTATCTTATACAAAATATAAAATATTTGACCTGGAGCCAAAAAAAAAAAAATACACATATGCCACATATATAATAGGGTATACCGGATTAATCGAAAGCTGTTCCTTTAAGCTAGTGTCATTTGCAGCTTTTCAGCACACACATTCAATATATTTGGACGGCCTTGTCAGAGCTTATGAATTGGGTTTTCCAAATGATTGGCTGTGCCTGGGTGTGTGCCGGGTGTGTGTGCTGGGTGTGTGGAACGAACGTCAACTGTCAATGGCCTTAAGATTCAATTTATTGTTTGCTGCAAAAGCTGCCAAAATAACTGAATGGCTTCCTGCCTGGCTGCCCAGCTATCCAGCTGTCCAACACTCCTGCTGTGCGACCCTTTTATCTCAATTTCAGGTTTACTTTATGCTTGACAATTTCATTTCGCAACTACAAAATGACCTGAAATTGAACAGTTTGGCTTGTTATCGATAAGCAGGATTCAACTAGTTGCCACTCCCTTGTTTCATTTGATTATTTTTTCCCATTTGAAGACGTAATGTGTAAAAAAAGGAAAGGATCTTAATGCGTATCTAAGTGCAGCGAACAATTTCCATAATGCGATGTACCTTCAACATTTGTAAGCCTTGTAAATTTCCAATTTGCTTTATGCTCAACCAGTTAAGAGCTTCTCGGTAAATGGAGGGGGGGCTTGATGAGGCTTTTCCATTTAGTTTTTCCCTGCTGTTTCACAGCATTTTCTTTGCGACGCGCTTTTTGTTGACTCGTGCGCCTAATTGCCAGTATCCAGCAAACCATTTTCATTTCAGCAAATGGCACTGAAAATGAAAATGAGAATGAAAATGAAAATGGTATATACTAAGAGCGCTTCGATAGACACCAATTTTCATGCATATTTAAGTAAAAACATAGCTGCCAGATACTCTGCAAAAGTGCTAAGAAAAAAAGATGGACATCAGATCTTAGATTATGCAGTTAGTAAGTTTATTGAAACTTAAAAAGGTGTATTATTTAAGCTCTCTAGAATTTGAACTCCCCTCCCCTCCCTTCCATCCATCCATTTGGGAATAGAGTGTAAAAAAGGAATGACTCTGCAAAACTTTTAGCCAAGGCTTTTTGCGCGCTTGATTAATTCTTGCTGTTTTCAGCCTTTTTGTTTCTTTCAGTTTTTAGTAGCAAAGTGTTAAGTTTGACTGTTCGGCTTCAGTTTTTATTTTGGAAGAAGCACATTATGTACACTTGATTAAATATGACCCTAAAAATATTTGGGCCAAAAAGTGTGAGCCAGCAACTTTTAAATTGAGCTCGTTATGTAAATTTATAAACATTTCTTTTGTTGCTGCCAAGTGATTGGTAATTAATTCAGGTTAAAAGTTCAGTGAGCATTTGTCCCGTTTCCCACGAAGACAGCTGCATTCGAAGTTTATGCCGGATACAATATATACGTATTTATATATTGTATACCTAACCTGGATGGAAATGCGGTCATCGAGCACATCATTAGGCTTTGGTGATTTTCTAAAGCAAATGTCAAAGTTCAAGTGGCATTCAGGACTTGATTTGATTGAATGGCGAGTGAGCTGAAAAGCTTCTTCAAGTCAAATACTTAACTTGTTGTCTAGCTAGACAATATATATATATATATATAGATATATGGTTGGAGTTATATTTGTGTGCGTATTTATGTTAGTGTTCGTCGTCTACTTTGCTTTCAATTTACTAATGCACCAATGCTGCCAAGTCAAAAGCCAAAGGTTGACTGGCTGCCAGCGCACTCAATGATGAAGATGTGTTTTCCATTTTTTTTCTTCTCTCTTGTTTTCTTCTTTTTTCCATCTTATGTCAAATCAACCTTTTGATCCCTTTCTTATTTTTTATACTCTGCATTTTTAAAAGAACTGCAGCGTTTCCATGCGAATGTTGTCTCGAGTGGAGAATTAAATGAATATTTTTCTATAAACTTTAATAAATATACATAGTTCAATTTACTTCATGTGTTTTCCTGTCTGCTTCATCTAATGTTTCTAACCAACAATTATATTAAATTAAATATCTGTCTAACATATACAAATTTATAAATTTAAAGAGCTCAGTGGAATAAATAGATCGAATCATAATATCGGTGTATGAATATAACTTTAAAATATAATCTTAATCAATCCACAATCATATCAAACTATCAAAATGGTTAATAATAGTTTAGAAAATATTCTGTAAATTGTATGTTATGGTCTCATATATGTTTTTTGGTCAGTAAACTAAAACATTTATATAAATTATTTAAAGTATAACATATTTTATGCAAGCAAGACAAACAGCTCAGTTTGATAAATATACTTTGTAAAGTTTCTTAATTAGTATAATCAAATAATAATAATATTCATAAATCAAGAAAGTTCTAATGCAATTACAGGATATCTACTAGTTTGACACTCCCCACTCTCCAACTATTTAAGTGTGTCTTATTTCTTTCGCTCATTTTCTGCACAAATCTATTGTTGCACGCATATCGAGCGTGCTGAAGTCGAACAAGTTTTTTTTTTTTGTTACCTCTGGGGCATTCTAATAAGTGCTTTGCTTTGTGTTGTGGCATCTGCCACTGTGCAACTACATACATACATTTATATGTTTGTATTTTAGGGTCAGTGCTACATCAATTAAAGCGGAAAATCACTGAATTGTCAGAATCAAATTAAGCAACATTTTAGATTTTGATTTATGTCAAACAAAAATTGTTTTTAACTCATGTGAAATTGTTTCAATTCATTTCATTTGATTGACACACACGACTAAATTTTGGTTTCTCTGGTAATTACTTGAGTAAATGCAACTTAATGTAGTCAATCAGTTATGTGTTTGTTTTGGGTGTGCGTGTGTGGGTGTGTGTGCAAATTTACACCTGACCGGCAACTGTTTGTTAAGCCATCAGCAGCTGTTATTGGTAATTGGCTGAACTTAAGCTTTCAAGCCGCATTTAATTAATGCAAAAAAAAAAGTGGGCACAGAAATAAGTTAGTTAAGCTTAGCAGCTGCGTTAATGCTGATATTCAAATTTCTTGCTTAAATTCAAATTAAATACGAAGGGAGAGCAATGAAAATAAATGAATGCTCATCAAAATAAAACGTTTAATATTAAGAAAAATGCGCGCGAACAGCAGGCAGCAGTCCCGAGTGGTGGAAAGCTAAAAAATAACTTAAGAGAAAAAAGTAAATAAAAAAAAAGCAAATGAATTTAAAGCGAGTCGCAGGTGGAAACAATTTTTTTTTTTTTTGGCAGCAACTGTTGCTGTTGCGACTTGCCTTGAAGACCAGCTTACTTTAAGCTGTGGCAAATGGAATAATGCACAAATATTCAGAAAAATTGGCAAATTTGAAATACTCGCAAGGACAATTCAAGGCTTTGACTCAAGGATTTGAATGTGTAGGAGGATGAGGATGAGGATGACATGTTGTGCACACTTTGCTTGCGGTCTTTTTGTGTTTGTGCAACGTGGCATGAATGTTAGACTGCCATGTCCACCCATCAGCAACTGTCAAGCTGGTTGTCCTGCACTTCAAGTGCAAATGTGCAGTGTAATTAAGAGTGTGTGTGTATGTGTGTGTGTGTATGTGTGTGTTTGCTTACAAACCGTGTACTAGATTGTGTGTGTGTATGTGTGCACTCGTGTGTACAGGTGTGCACAAGCACCACAGCAATTGAAAACAGAAATGACAAAAAATATGATGGCAAAAAAATATATATAGAACTTTAGCTTATGTCTGAGCATTATATATATGTGCTAAATATACCCTGTTTTTTGTGTACTGGCCTAATAATCTCCAAATCATAACTACTTTCATACCTTATTCAATCTTTTAGAAAATTTACAGAATATTTGAAGAAACTATGGGGAAGAGACTCCTTAAACTGCATATAACTTTATTGATTTTGACTCAAACATTTTTGGTAAACGGGAATAAATAAATCTTATTTCCTTTTAAAATATCTCCTTAGTTTATAATCAATTTTAGTCGCTATTTCAGCAGTCCGAAAAATCATTCAGATTATGCAACTAAGCTGAAGCATTTTTTTTATTAAATTTATTATAATATTACAATCAGTTTAGCAGAGGGTATTTCAACGTTTTGTCATTTTTATTTCAATAGTTTTTGTGCTGTTTGTTTTTATACCCTGTTACAACTAAGAATAGAAAAAGGGAATTTTTAAAATTGTCTGTCAAAAGCAGAGAAGAACATTTCTGACCTCAAATAAAAAAAAGAGATAAATTCTCGTATACCATACTCAGAAAAAAATGTTTATCTAATGTGTGTTCGTGTTAATGTGTGTGTTTACTTTGAGAAATTAGCCGAATTGTGCCAAAGGCTTGGCTTGTACGACCTAAAAGATCACTAATACTTGAAATTAAGATAATTTCGTGAAACCTTCACCAATTAGTAGTTAATTCACATAAGTCTAAGAACCAGTAACATTTTGGCCAAATTAGAAAAGATTTATATTAATAAATTATAGTTGTGGATGCAGCGCATCGCATAGTTGGGCACTCTCCACTTGAGCAGTGTTAGAGCCTTGACTGTTTTGCTTGTTTGAACTTAGTTTTACCAATGTGGGTAATTTTCAGAAATATGAACTATCTGTTGTCTTACTTATATGCCGGCTTTTTGATTGCTAGTGACTGGCTGCTGGCGTCCCCTTTAAGCACCATAAGCCGGTCAGCGGCACAAGCACAGACTTGAACTTGGTTATCTAAATTGGGAAACGTTCAGGCAAGTAAAAAGGAATGTTCCATAATGGCAATGCTCAGTTGTCTTTGGACAGGCTGCCAGTCAGCCAGTCAGCCAAGTTGCCAGGCACATTTCCTAGTCTTTTTAATTAACATTTTTCCTACATAAAAGGGAAAAGAAAAAACATGTCGAAAAATAACCAACTTTTATATCCTTTTGTATTCACTCTGTGTTTTCCTTATCGTATCGTTTTTGGAAATTATTTCGCAAATTTCACAGGTGAAGTGCACTTTCTCTGACAATGTGATAATTGAGTTTTTTGCTATTCAATTTCAACAAGGACAAAAACTTGCCCGACTGAACTCATTTTACTAATTACACTTCATTCAACTGGACGAAACAATCAGAAAATATGCAACAAAAAAAATTAAATATATTTTCCAAAAAATGTTATGTTGAAAACATGTGAAGTGTTATTGTTGTAATAAGTGCGTAGCCGACTATAAAATACTCTGATGATAGTGCAAGTTTTCATGTGGCAATCAATTTTATTCTTTATCATTGCATTTTCGTTGTTAGTTTTTCGCATTTTCGAAATTTATTACTGAATAATAAAAAAACTTTTATAATTTAAGCATTTTTTTGGTGTAATTAGAAATTCTTTTTAAAAATTATAAAAACGAAAAATTGTAGAACGATTAAGAAAATCGTGTTTCATGTTTTTTTTTTAGGATTCTAGCATTAAATTTGTGATAGAAACGTGGTTTGATCTTTTGCATATTGTCGATTTTCATCTACCCAAAGCACATATTACCCAGATTACTTATTCAAGTTTTAAGTCTGCAAATGTAAGAGTGTCCATAAAATTTGCCCTTTGGTATCTGAGTATGATAGGGCTAATGATGAAATCAATTTCAGTCACATTTATAAAATGTATATAAATTTAAATATATACTCGTTTAAATATAAAATATAAAAATTGAATTGATAGCAGTTTTTATGGCCATGCGTTAATTTCAATATATCTGAATTCCAAACAGACTTTCGAATGGCAGTGAGAAAATGAAACGGAATGAATAGAAATTGCACACAACGGGAAGAGGGACGTGGGGGTGCGGCATTTTAAAAACCACCTCAATGGGGCAGCAGCATGTGAAAGTGCGAACTGGCTAACATAAATCTTGCCAAGCACAATGGTCCAGGCGGGAGAGATTGGAGAAGTTAGAGATGGAGACAAAGCCAGAGCAGCATTGGCAATCAGAGCCCAAACACTGAAAGCACTTAGCCTTGGCTGTGAAGCTGCCTAAATTATGGGCCCTGTCTGAAAGCACAGCGGCACAGAGACACAGACAGGGGCAGCCAGACAGGGACGGAGGCAGGGACTGGGAGAGGGAGAGGGACAGGGACAGATAGGCAACGGCAGAGCAAATAGCGTCAGATTAGCCACAGACGATTGCACTGAAACAATGCAGCATGCAGAAAAAGTGGATTCGCCCGAACGGCAGCAATATCTGGCCATTTTGTGGGATTTGTTATACTAAGTATGTTATGTTTGCCACTCAAATCGATTTGTGCATTCTAATGCACTTTTATATATATTAAACACACTGGCAAAAAAAAAACTACAATTCGATTTGCATAATTGAATTCGTCAGATTGATGTTCTTTGAATGGGTCGCTCAAACACTTGAGCAGCAATGCGATAAACAGCTAATTGAAAATAAAAAATATATATAAAAAGGTATATCACACCAATCCTTAAAGCAATCGAAATTTAAATTTGAGTAATTTTATTTGCTGAAAGCCTTTAAGGCAGACTAAAAGATAGTTAAGTATTTAAACGTTGCAACAAAAATCAAATCTTTTGAAAATCGCAGCAGCTTAAACTGAGATAATAATATTATTTTCACATTACTGCATATCAAAAGGATAAATAGCAAAATACAAAAACAAATATTTATGAAAATATGCTTTAAGCAATGTGAATGCGGCAAAGCTTATGTAAATAAAATAAAAATGGAATTGGAATAACTTTGGTTTGTTTGCAACTTGGTTTCTTGCTTTGGCATGTTTTTTAATTTATTTGTTCAATGTTCTCTTAGAACTGTCCTCAAAGTAAGAATGCTCTAGTCGATTGAGTTCGACTATGAAATACCTTTAGAGGGAGATTCTTTGACTGTAAGTTTCTTATTAATTTATTTTACCAAATTTAATTTATTGATTTTAAGAGAGTGTCTGGTGA
Organism: Drosophila fungiperda; assembly: GCA_035042345.1. Classification (NCBI taxonomy): domain Eukaryota; kingdom Metazoa; phylum Arthropoda; class Insecta; order Diptera; family Drosophilidae; genus Drosophila; species Drosophila fungiperda. The sequence goes on from JAWNLM010000216.1 coordinate 3,681,409, forward strand.
CCTATTTTAAAAAATTGTTGGTTTTGGGATATACAAATATTCTAGTTTAACTGCCAAGCTTACCTAAATTTAATTAGGACTCCTTTCTTAAACTAAGTCAGTGCTTGTTTTTATTCACAAACCTTAACTGAAATCACTGATCTAAGACTAATTCCTGAATATGCACACTAACTTATACAAATGGACTCGGCTTTATCCACTTTGGGTCTTTTGGTCATTATCAAGATTTAAAAAATAAAGAATCGAAGATGCATCCTTCTGTCAATTAGAAATGTTTGGGCATAAAATGTATTAAAAATACCATTAAAATACAAATTAAATAAAAATTAAAATTTAAAAACCATAAGATAAGAATAATAATAATTATGGAAGTATACATTTAATTGCAACTATTATTAAATCAGAAAAAATGCTAAAGTTTTCAACGAAGGAAAGAGAAAGGAGCGAAAATAGTGACAAAGAAAATAAAGGAAATGATTTATTTAATTTTATTAGGAAAATCATATTTTTCTACGAAATCAACAATGTCAATGGAAGTACTAATCAATTATGTGTAGCTAATATTCAATTACGTAAATGACTAAATATAGAAATATCCCTTGTTATGCTATACAACTCTCTTACCAATATATAACTCTATACTCAAATTCCAATTTCTGCTTTTATTAGAAGAAATGGCATAACTTTTTTATTTGTGAGACTAGCAAAGTGCAGGAAGAACTGTCTCAGTTGACATTCATTTGATTGTTATGGTTATTGTATATTTATTTGGCTGGATCCACTGACATTTATTGCAAATAATAAATGTTTGATGATAGTCACGTAGTTTCTACTACTATACTTTAACGACGACAGTCGGGAATAAAACACCATCGAATCCGAAGACAAAAAACCAATCGGAATTGTGGAGAATTCAAAGTTGGCGGCACATCACATGCAAAAAACAAAAGTCCCAAAACACTGAAACGTGCCTTTTCCATATTTGCCACTGTGTGTATGCGTGTGTGTGTGTGTGCTTGTGTGTGTGTGTTTATGTGTGTTCGAGTCACGAGTGTGTTAGCAAATTGAATTTCGGTGTATTGATTTAAAGGCAAGCAGCTAGCAAGGCAATCAACTCAGGAGGCAAGGAAGCAAACGAGGCAAGGAAACATTCGGGTCAATTACCGCTGCTAAGTGAATTGACAATAAAATCATCAGTTGGTAACAAACTGTTAACTGATGATGCCGCACACTCGGCACTGCTCCCACACACACACACACATCCATATTACTTTCATTATCTGAGCAAATATTTGGCAGTTGCCAGTTTGACTCAGTTGCGCCAGCTCAACAGTTTTTTAAGCCGCTTAGAGAGTAACCGAAGTGAAAGTTATTATGTGTTGACAACAACAACAACATACAGATATATACACACACACAGGCACACACTCAAACATATGTTTTTTTTTTGGTGAACATTTCATAAATGCGCTAAAGGAGAAACTATTTTGTGTCCCTGCTGCTGCTGTGGCTGTGTTTTGTTGTTGCATGTGCTTTTTATGAAAATTTCTGTCTCACTGCTGGCAGTCCTCGACACACGCTGTTTGTCGCACCCGTGGGGCGCCCCCTCCGGTTTTGGGATATATGCGTTCGCACATGTGTGTGTATTTGCCAGAGGCCTCAGAAACTATGCACACGAGAGCCACAAAGTTTGGTTGTTGCGCCCAAGCACAACCAAGCAGCCGACAGCTGTAAATATTTGCTTTGTGGGCAACGCAAAGCCGGCAGTGCAAACATCTCAGCCACTCGCAGCAGCAGACCCAAGTATTTGAGTTGGCTGAGACACGTTTAGCTATTCCTGGCACCTGAATGCCTCGTTGAGCCAAAGCCAAAGCCAAAGCCAAACAAGAAAGTCAATTTATGCGACGACTACAAACTTTATGACATCCACACACACATGTAAATATGTGTGCATGTCCGGTACAGACACGCAGACAGAAAGTTGTGAAAAATTTTAACTTCAATATTGTTGAAAAATGCATATAAAGGAAACCGCATTTTATTGCTCGAGAAAGCTAATTAACAGCGCTTTTACGACACATCAACTTACGAGAATGAGCAGATAATAAACAAAAAAAAGCTCGTTTTAAGTCAGGCCTCAATTTCTTGCTTTATGTAGGGATATAAAAAAGAGAAAAGAAAATCGTGTGTAAATTTACGACAGACTCCCATCGCTCCATGGCGGTGAGGGGAAGTCAGTCTGTTGCTGCTGTTAACAACTTTTTGTATTTATTTAGCACGTGTTTTCTGGTCATGCCAGGGGTGTGTTGGTGCGTTGGTGTGTGTGGGTGGGCAGGGCATATTTGTTGCTTGCTTTTAATTAACAAATGCCTCGAATCTCATTTATGTAATCATTGCGTTGCTTAAGTATATACATAAAAGTCTAGCGCTAAATTAGTAGACAGGTTTTTATAGGACATTGTAAAGTAGAGCGCTTAATGCCGCATATCTGGATATATATATATAAAATCTTGATACAATTTTCAATTTGCCATCAGCGTTTTTTGCCATCAACCATCAAGTCAACAATCTAACATTTTTATTCATTTAACTCTGTTAGCGCTCTCTCGCTGTTAATCACTGCTCTCTCTTACGCCGCTCTCAACTCTCTCTCGCGCTCTAAGCAGTCCTCTGTTAAGCAGTGCCACCTGTTTTGCGGCTCTGCTCGCCTGTTATTAAGCGCTAATGTTAAGCGACTTCTGTTACCTTATAAATTATTCACATGCCGAAAAGACTTTAAGTGAGACTACTTTCAATTAAAATGTCAATTTCATTCGAATTAACTTGTAATTGCCCAAACATAACAGTAATGCCCACTAATCTATTGTTTAGCTCTTAATTAAATGTATTTGCATACCTAATTGAATTCGTGGACTGCCCCCGGCAAACTCATCTCCCTCTCTCTCTCTCTCGTATTTGTATTTTGTACTCTGATAATTGATAATTGCATTAAGTTCACAAGTTAAATGTTATGTGATCAATATTCAAGTTTTATTCACACTTCATTGTTGAAAGCAAACAATTAAGAGGCATTTTCAAACTATGCTTCCACTCCCGTTGCCAGATGCCGCATTCGCCACAAATGCCCTTGAACTGTGTGGCAAGCGCAACAAAGTCTCATCAATTACTTTGGCAAATATTTGTTTTAATGCATTCGATTCAGAATATGAATGGAATTGGCTTTGTTTGCCAGATTAAAGCTCTCCTTTTGCTATCATTTTATTTAACAAGTTTAAATTGTAAGCTGAATTTTCAAATCTGTTTATTATCTTTTTTTTGCGTTGTTTAACTGAGATACTAAAACTGACTATTCATAACAAATCATTTTATCTTATCTAAGCTTAGTTTTTCACACGAGTAGTCAAAAGTTCTTTTGTTGACACTTTGTCTGCTAGTTTGTGGTAGGTTAAGTGCTGAATTGAGATTAGCCACGTTAAGTGTGACTGACACACCACCCAATCACCCACAATGACAGTTGATTGATCAAAACTTTGCCGTATCAATAACTTATTAGATAACACATCATTTTCCGCCTTTTTTTTTATCTGCTGCACTCTTCGTCTTCGTCTGCAACACTCGAAGGGCGCACTTTACAGCTAATCGACTCCAGAGCCAAGTGCTCCATATAAGAGCCGGGTTATGGCCAGAGTGCACAGAATACATTGAACGTTGATTCCACAACGTTCGACACACAAAACAAATAGTCGAACAAAGGAGCAGAAAGGATGAAACTGCTGCTGCTAGTTTTAGCCCTGTTTTCCTTGGCTGCGTTGGCCAACGCCGCAGCCAGAAAACTATTTGCCGCCCGCTGCGACCACTTCAAGGTCTACAGAACTCTGATCAAGGATGACGAGCAGCTGGTGGAGTTTCAAAAAATACATCAACACGTTGAAGTAGCTGCTCCGCACAGAATTGGATTATATCTAAATATTGTTTTAATACTTTTAGATTCATATATTGAAGGATGAATATCCTTCCAAATCGCAGCTATGATGTTATTGTGGGTCCGTTGTACCAGAAGGCTTTTAAAAACAAACTCCTCGATTTGGAGGTGGAATACAAGATTATCATTAAAAACTTGCAGGAGTAAGGCGAAGTGACTAAAAAGAAGATAAACAAATCTTTTCAATAAACTTTTGCTTAGGTTAATTGATAGTTCGGTGGTTGATGAGGATGCGGATATGGACTGGGAAACATATCATCCGTTGGATAAGATCTACGACTGGGTCGATGAGCAGTGCGACGCTCATGATTTTGTCGAGTGTAAGGTCATAGGTCACTCTTACGAGGGGCGCCCCATCAAAAGTGTGCGACTCTCGAAGCGTGAGGGGAACAAGGCCATTTTCATTGAGGGCAACATTCATGCGATGGAATGGATATCATCTGCCACAGTCACTTACATACTGAATCAGCTGATTAGCCCGGACAATGCAGCGATGTAGCGGCTGTGCGAGGAGTACGACTGGATCGTGGTGCCCATGCTCAATCCCCATGGATTTGTCTACACGCACGATGTGGAGCGACTGTGGCGCAAGAATCGCCGTCCCAATGGATATGCGAACTTAACGGGTCTTTGCTATGGCATCGACATGAATCGCAATTTCGACTTCTGGCTGGAATATTGAGGAGCCCTGCGATCATTGGTTTGGCGGCGATGAGCCAAACACCGAGCCAGAAATCATCGCTCTGCCGGATTTCGTTAGCTCCTTCGACGATGGCTACATTCGTGCCTACATCGCGTTCCATGCCTATGGCCAGTTTGTCCTGCTGCCCTACGGGCATTCGAATACCGAGTTTCCACCCAACTACGATCAAATGATGCGCATTGCTGCCGCATTTGCGGATGGCGCCGAGGATGCCTACGGCACTGAATTTACCTATGGAGCCAGCGGCTTGTTGAACTGTAAGAAATATTTTGGTATTGTTATTCTTCGTTTAATAATAACGTTGACTCTTTGCAGATCCTGTATCGGGAGCTGCCAAGGATTGGGCGTATGGTGTTAAGAATATACCATTCACCTGCACAGTGGAGCTGCGGGATAAGGGAACATTCGGTTTCTTCTTGCCATCCGATCAAATTACGGAAGTCGGCGTCGAAGTCACCGCGGGGCTGATATCGCTCGTTGACAAAGCAGCCGATGAGGGCATTTTCGATTAAAATCGGTCAGGTGGATTGATGGTTGATGCTGACAAAACGCAGCAATTGAAATTAATTTTAAATAATATATAAAACGGAATAAATACATCTATCATAAAATGCAGAGCATTCCATTCCAAATTAACTACACGGCGGATGCGTAATACTGCTTGCAAGCGGTTTGAAATCTAGTAATCTACTGCTTGCAATGAACGTGGCAAGCAGTTAATATTGTGGTATATTTCTTAGCTAAATAAAAGTTTTAAGCTGCTTGCTTGAGTCCTCGCTAACAGCTTTGCACGAACTGATAACAGAGCGCAAAAGTCCTGAAAATGTTAAGTTCCTTTGAACATAATTAAAGAAGCTGGTAAAATAACACGAATTTAAAAATATGTTATTTATAGTTAGTTTGAATAACTACTTAACATGAGTATGAATTTGGTTACATATATATTAATAATTTGTTCTACCTTATCCATAGAAAATACATAGTTTTATATATTCATTATATAATGTATAACGCATTGCAAACTACAACTAATCAAATTTATAAATGGTAGGAACCACTTTTGAAACCAACACAGACCTGGCATATAATCAAGTTAATTTAATTATATTCCTTATATTGTTATCAATTAAATGTACGCTAATTTAATTTTTGTAACTAGCGCAATATTTAATCTTAAACTTATGGCGTTAAGATGAATAAGTTATTACAATAATAATAATAAATGTTGTGGTATGCATACCCATTAAACACGTTTAATATGTATAATAATATTGTGGAATAAGTTAAGAAAAAACGTTAGCTTTCTCGATATTATACACAAAATGTAACATATCACTAAATACATTGTTTCACTAAGCAGACAATAGAGACAAAAATGTATTGTCTGCAAAGTGATTCTATTGAACAACATTAATGTCAGATTCATTATTCAATTGGAAATGTTAACAGACTTTCAGTCTGTTTGTATGCGAACTAGTTCAACAGACCTAGAGATATATTCAGATATATTGAACAATCTGACAAAGGATGAGTTCTGGTTTGAAAAACTGCTTTAAAGTGCTTTTGAATAACCTACAAAAAAGTGCGACACACTTAACTCGTCTTTCTTGAATTCGATAAAACCTATAAATAATAATGAATTTATACATTATCTCTCGATTTAGGCAGAAATGCTTGTAATCTTTCACCACCCTGTCTGCGTGTCGGGCATATCCCAAAGTTCCTCTCTTATCCTTCGCACACAATTACGAACTCACTTATTGCAGTGAAAACTATTATAATCAATGAGCCTTAATTAAGGTACACACTTAAGTGTATGGCTTGTCTGCATTACATGTACTTAAGTCGCTTGGGTCAAGCGACTTCGACTTTATCGCAACACAATATTAATGCCCAGATGTGTGTGGGGGGGGGGGGGGGGGCCTCTTATCGGACTAATCAGCATTACGGCTTAAACTGAGCGGGTCACGTCAGGCGCACAAAAGTAGCTTGATTTTTATTGATTTCATTTGCCTGGTCACGTCTCACGCATTTGCCACAAACCAAAAACAAAGAAAATTTACAAAAGTTGAGTGCACAAGAAAATGCCGAAGAATACATACACTAGTAATTTTTAAAAATTAGATACAATATAGAAAATATAAATAATTATATTATTTAAAGATTATGTCGAATGAAAATATTATTATATTATTTATAATATATATTATTATATTAAATATTTGCAACTTTAATGGTAATCTCAGAAAAATCGACCCCTTTTTTTAGATAATATATCTTAAAAAAAATAAATATCGGTTTAACAATTTTTAAATGCTTTTAATTTATCGATTTATCAGAAATACATTTTCCAATAATTATTCTAATATATATTTCTAAAAACCGAAATGCTAACAAATAACTAATATATTATTTGGCTTGAGATGACGAGCAGATTAGGTAAGGCGCTAAAAGAATAAAAGTTTGTACTCAATGGGATTACAAATGTGCCCTCATTTATTAGCTACACATTTCGTGACACAATTATAGGGTATTACAGGCACAAATTATGCATAAAAGGAGCACTAAATATGATGTGGCAATGATCATAACAGTTTCACGCTCGACGACAGGTTTTTTCTTTCTATTTATGTTAATTTGTGGTGAAGGAGAAGGCGCATTTGAGAAAATTGGTAACCTTTTATTAGCCATAACCTGTGTGTCATTTCAGACGAGTTTTTCTTTATTGTTTTGTCAGGTGCGTACCTAACACAAAAGGCCTTCAGGCATTATGCCTGTCGGGGGACAAAGTTAATTGAAAATTTGTCGAGAGTTAAACAAAAGGAATCTCCTTAGATGTGTTTTATGTCGCCATCAAATTTGATATGGGGTTTTTTCTTTAAATTTTTATTCGGTTTGCATATTTGATTACAGTTGAGCTGAGCATAGCTTGTTGGAGGCATTTGGTTGGCAACGCTTTGAGACGCTTTGAGAGCGACACTTGTCAGGTGTCAAAGGGCGACTGCGATACGAGTGCAGCATGTGTGAGGCAGGCAGCATTTCCAGCATTCTCAGCATTCTCAGCATTTCTTTTAGCCAGCACATTTTATGGCTTGGATATCTTGTGTACTCCACTTACCTCAGAACACACTTATTTGTGTTGTACTTGCAGTATTTGCATGTCAAAGCTCTAGAAAATCATTGAGATGGAAATCATGTGCCGATATTAAAGTAGATCGTATAGTGGCATGCCTCATTATATACATCCCATACATACATATATATAGAAAAACATGCTGAGGAGCTGCTCAGCGCATCTGAAGCAGCTTCTTCTATCACAAATGGTGCTGCACGGATGGTGTTGCAGGGAATGTTGCAAGTGGGCCGCAGGTTATGCGCTGGGTTGCAACTTGCGTATCTGCGTTGGACACGTGAAACCATCATCAATCTGCAGGCAACGACAGTTTTAACGACTTCATGCGGATTACTTCAAACAAAATAACCACTTTGTAGTCGCTTGCAATTTTATGTTGACTCGCTTCCTGTTGATGGCCCTGGACTTGCTTATGGTGGTTATGGCAACGGCTTTTGGCTTTTCGTATTTGCTGCATTTGGATAAAAGTTTGAGCTGCACGCCTCGAAAGTTGGCCAAACTGCTAACGTTAACAGAAACTGCAGCACACACACACACACACACACACATGCATAACTTAAGCATCAATTTTTATTAATGCTGCAGTCAAGCGGCAAACACGGCTACAAGGTGAAATGGCTCGAGAATCCTTACAAAAATTGTTTATGGTCGAAAGAGCACATTTAGAATTTGCTTAGAAACCAAAGTGAACAAACCATAATCAAGTCAAGCGAACAAGTTCAAAGTTTGCTTGCCTTCAATTTTTAGTAACGTTTTCTAAAGATGAAAAAATACAGATTATTGGCTGTACTATCTAAGTTTTGTCATTAACAAATTATCGAGGATGCAAATTCGTATAAAAATAAACATTATATTTAATGCATGAGCAAAGCATGAGAAATTCATTTTTACCAGTTATCTGCAGTTATATTTCCAAATAAATTACCCAAACTTTGCATATATAAGAAAAAAAAAACATTTCAAAAATCATATATTTAAAGCACAATTGTCATAGTTACTAACAAAAAACATGTAATTCTTATTATTTAATTTATTAAATCGAATAAACAAAAATTAAATTAAGTCAAGTTGTTGGCAAATTTAGATTTACTTAACTTATCGTGTCAGAATTAAAGTTTAAAAAAACTGAAATAAAAAAATAGTATTTTAAAAAAACTCTTTTCCGATTTATAAATAGAATTATTATTTATAAAGTATTTAAGTGATGCAATTCGTAGAAATGCAGTAAAGTAAATTATTAGTCTATCATAATTATAAATTAAAAATGTGTACATTTTATTTACCCAACACAAAATCAAGATAATGATGATAATTTTAAGCCAGATATTCCTAATTAAATACAAAAAAAAAAACATAAATAAAACAAGTTAAGCCAAAGGTTGCAAGCCTGGCTAACAATGCAGAAACTCAGAAACAACCATTAAAACGGGGCAGCAGATGTTGCATTGCTTTGGGCCAGAAATGAAGAGGAGCGCATCGCATGGAAACCAAAACGCTGAATCCCTACAATATGTTGGCCAGCGGCTGAGTCGACTCTTCTTGTTGGTAATTTTTTTTGTTTTTTGTTTTTATTTTTTGTTTTTGTTTTTGCCGTTACCCCAGAAGCGGCAGCCGCAGCCGCAGAGGCGAACAGAAAGCCAGAAAGCCAGAAAGCAGAAGACTGCAGGCAGCAGATGCGACAAAAGCTTCATTAAAATTAACAAAACTTAATTGCAGCTTACGGGGCACGTAGCATGTTGCAAATGTGCTTTGCAATCTGTTTGATGGGCCCTACAATCAGCACACACAGCACACAGAATAGGGAGAGACGCACCTGCCTGCCACCGCTGCCACCGATCGCGATGTGGCAGGCAGCCAGCCAGCCTGTCAAATTTTGATGTATTGCTTTTGCTGTATTAAGTAGGCAGGATACTCCGTGTGATCCTGTGAACAGTCGCAGATTGCAGCTGCAAAAAGGATTAGTATAGGAAACACGACATAAACAGGCAACAGGCAACAGGAGGCAACAAGCGAACTGAACTTGCACGTTGCATGCAACGGCTATTGACAATTTCAACTGCTGCCCACAACACGCTGCTGGCATGGAACTTTCCTCAACTCAATTTAACTCATTTAACCTGTCAATGACTTGCCCAATCGGTTTAGGCCAACTTGCTACCAAAACTTTGCCATATGCCATGTCAGAAATTACGTTAAGCGCTTTAGTGTTTTTGACATTTGCATGCAATGGCCAAAACTGGAGCTGAACTGAACTGAACTGAAGCCAGAGCCAGTGCTATAACCTGCAACAAGCAATATCCACAAACTGTAATTTCCATCCCCACCCCACTCCAACCAACACCTGTCCGACATAGTGCAACAATGGTCGTTGACATCAATTGTCCAATGCAAATTCAATTTGGCAGCCGAATTCAACTGCCACAATTTGTGCCCAAAAAAAAAACATGATAGAAGTTTGACAAACGACTTAATGTCATTTCAGAAATGTTGAATAAATGTTGAATATTCTAAACGACTTCAACTGATATGAAGGTAATTATGAGTGAACCACAATTTATTTCAAAGCTTGACACACACCTGAGCCAAATTGAGCCAAAATTAGAATACCATAACTCAACATGAAATAAAATAATTTAATAACAGGACGTCAGTTGAGGTAATACTAAATATATTAATTTTAATAAAGATATTAATTTAAATATAATAAATCTATAATTATAATATTTAAACATTTTAACAACGGCTGCAACTCAGAAACGAAGAAATACAAAGGAAACTACGGAGCTGGGAAGAGACACCAGGACTCCGCCAAATGTCTTTTGGGCGGCTTTAATCATAAACGATTTAAGCAAATATTATCCATGGGTAGGAATAGGCTAAGGATACTTGTCGGTCTACTGACAGGATATTGTAGACTAACAAGCCACCTGTCCAAAATGGGTATCAATGTAGATTTTGTGAAGTCGAGGAGGAGTCTTCAACTCACATCGTAACAAAATGTATTGCCCAGGAAAAGATGCGACATCCTAGGGATGCATATTATGAATGTCAATGACATAGAAGCCCTCGACCCCTCAAAGATCCTGACATTCGTTCAGGAACTGGGGTCGATGGAGGAGCTATAAGCTCAGAAGGGGGCACAATAGATCCAATAGGCCGCAGTGCAGAAGACCCCAATTTAATAATAATAATAACAACTTTAATTTTTTTATCTGTTGCTTGTGAAATTTGTCTTATATGTAATAAGATAAATATAAAGAAATATTTTATTAGGGCTTCTGAGAATCAGACAATCTGAAGACTCTCTCAGTCAGAGCATACGCACAATATACTTCTGAAATGGAGTCCCAAAAATAAAGTACAATTATTGATATATTATATATACTTATTTATAAAGAAGTGGCACAATAGAACCCTGGTCTCCAAGTGCACAGTATATACAATAACAATAATTATTTAATTAATGACAAAACAATATTTGGTTATAAATTGAAGCACTAATAGTTTTAATATCTGTGTTTTTTTGCTATAACATACGTTGCAGGTTTACATGAGCAAAACTAGTAATTTTGGTATTCTTTGAAGTGTGCTCACAAAATATAAATTTAAGATTTGCTTTAGTTTGCCAAAAATAAATTAAAAATAATAAGAAGAGCATGTTTTCTGTTTTTATTATATGAAACTTGCAAGTTACTTTAGAAAAAGTTAACTTAAAAGTTTCCCTTTTCCAAAGAGAAATCATTTCCATTTCGCAAATTGGAACGTTGAAATGCTCGTTTTGAAAATGAAAACGGCAAGTTTTTGAGCTTTTGCAAATTCCGCTTAAAAATTAATTTATTTTAAAAATTCCATAATGTGTATAGAGAAAATATGTTGTTATATCTAAATTGAAGTTGCTAAGCTCTTCCAAATTTTGGTAGTTAGTTTTAGGAAGTGTTCGTATTTAATGTTCATAGTTGGCTTCGTGAGAGAATTATAATACTCCCTGTGAGGGTATTGAAGTGTCCAAAACTGAATATCAGTTTTGACCAACTTTGCAATTAATTGCAGGCCAGCAGCCAGCAAATGCCGACAGCGGGCGGTGTTAAATTCATAAATTGCGGCCAGCCGGTGCCGCATCAGGCTTGTGGCCAAATAGTTTGACCATATGCAGCGACAGATTGAGAGCTAGAGTGAGAGAGAGCGAGAGAGAGAGAGGGGGAGAGAGGGGGAGAGAGGGGGAGAGAGGGGGAGAGAGAGCATGTGTAGTGCTTGCGGTTTGTGGTATCATCTGTTGGAGGCGTGTGCATTTCAGCGCCAGTTGTTTGAAGTGTGCCCCAATAAATGATGCCAGTTGTGCGTATGAGCGATCAAATTTCAAAACAGAGGTTTCTGATTACACACAGACATTTTGCTTAAAGGGCAAACGCAACGAAGCGCATAATGATAATAAAAAGATGGACCACACACACGCAAACACACACACGCACACACAAAAAGAGAAGTTGGCTGACTGCCAGTTGTTAACAATTGTTCATATTTTTGGCATAATTTTCGCATTAATGCGCATTGCAGCGACGTCGATTTTAAATAATAAGAGTCAAAGTCAGAGTCAGAGTCAGAGTCAGCCAGCATGCAACGCTCGACTGCGCTTATTTTAATGCCCCAACAACAAGTTGCACGAGCGAGCTGCAGATAAATGATAAAAGTTGATAGCTTATACGCCCCGTTGTTGCATGCGCCGTTATCCTTGCGGGGTGCAGCTGCTGGCTGCTAGCTGCTAGCCCCATTTGCAGCGTTATTTCCTGTTGCTGTTGCTGCTGCGTGACCAATTTGGAGTGCCACAAGTGCTGAAGCCTGCTCGCTGCAGGACTCTCTCAGGCACCCATTATATAAAAGCGCTTTTAATAATAGCATACCCCCAACCACAGCTCCCCGTTTGTGTGTGTGTGTGTGTGTGTGCCTAGGGTGTATTTGCATTTGCCATAATTGCGATTGAGTCTGCGTTAAGCCAGTGTAATTAAGATTGCAGCCACAGATATTGATACCAAGATGCTAACCGCAGCAGCGCATACTAATTAAACCAAAACTGTTGCTGCATGTTGCATGTTGCAGCTGTTTCCTTTTATAAGCTGAAACAATTGCGAAGGGTTTTTTGAGGTTGATTGTGGCACGCTTTGTTGCGAATCACATTTCTCACATCCCTTTTTTATATATCTTCTTTTTAATCGGAACAAAAGGACTGAGTCAATAAATTTCTTTAATTCTGCTTTAAACAGTTCATAAAACGCAGTCAATCACTATGAGAACTAAATTGTTCAAATTTATTTTGGATAAGGGAGTAAAGATTCTCGACTTATTTTGTCATATTTGAAATTTTTTAATCTCTCATTATTATACCAAACGCTTCGTTTAAAGCTTTGATTTATGCGACTTCTTTTATTTTTTCCACTGATTGTTTGAAATTAACTTCTATGCATTGCATTTCAGCCAGACATAAAAAATTGCTGTACCCAAATTTTTTTAATTAATTTTCGATTAATCGATCAGTATTATGAAGTCGTAAAATTTCCTTCCATATGTCTACAACTTTTACATAGTATACAATTTTCTGACAGGCTATTATAATTTTTCCGAGAATGTTTTTTTTTTTAAGATTTTTTTTTAGAATTGTTCCAATAAACTAAAAATCATTTTCCTTTTCGAATTAAGGTAATACGTAATATATATAAAAGTATAATAGTCGGAATAAATGTGAGCAAAAGTATTAAGTATTTAATATCCGTTCAATAGCTTTTTTGTTTTTTCCCGATTTAGTTCATAATTTAAATTAATTATTTTCCCGCATCAATCAAGCAGCGAAACTTCAATTAATGGCCATTAAATTGGCATTAATCATTCAGCCGCAGCACATTTGAAGTGCTCAACACAGACTACATATGCAAAAACAAAAAAAACAAAAAGAAAACAAAAACCCCTACATTAACCCCCTCTATGAAGGCCCCCGCTATAAAGCGATACCTTTTTTAATTAAATTCCAATGCACGAGGTTGTCGCTGAAGTTGATGTTAAGTTCGCTCTCACGATTCCATGTAAATTCAATATAAATATTTAAGTATTTGCCTCATGCTCATTTTTTAACAGCACCTGCTGCAGTTGAATGCCAGCAGCACAGCCAGCAGCATGTCCTCTCTCTCTCTCTCTCTTGCAACCAACCGCCCACTCCACATCCCCCTCCTACACTGCTGCAAATTAAAAAGCGAAGACTCTGATAAATAAATCGCCCTTAAATTTAAAAAAAAAATGACTGGGTAAATAAATTCTAAAATCAGAAAGACTTTTTTATTTATAGAAATACTTTTTATTATTAAAGAAAAGTATTTCTATAAATAAAAGAGGCTTTCTGATTTTAGAATTTATTTTAAAATCGGACATATTTTTTTACATTTCTGTTTAGAAATACTTTTAAATATTAAACACAATTTTTTTCTAAAATTCAGAAGAATTTAAATTTATAAAAGTTACTCTTTAGGCTGATATATTTGATAGTAGTATTTGTCTGATATATTTCTTAAATTGGAATTTATACTTTCTGTTTAGCTTGCCAAATTGCAAGTCGACTTTTTCGTGAGTGCAACAGTCGCGTGCAATGGACTTGCCACTTGCCCCAGCCGTCGCGACCCAGTCGTCGCGCCGTCTGTCCGTCTTGCATAACAAAATACTCGCTGTTCACAGAAACACGTGGAGCGCTTCCTGTTGTTCTTGTTGGTAGATGGGTGGATGGGAGGAGGGGAGATGGGAGAGGGGAGATGGGAGAGAGTCTGTCTGCATGAGTAACGACTACGAAGCGACAACTGCACTTCGGTTGTTGAGCTGCTGATGACTGCCCTCCGTCTCTCTCCATCTCTCTATTCACCTCCCTCTCTCTCAATCTCTCTATTCCCCTCTCTCTCTCTCCCATTTCTTTCGTGTAAAATTCTTTTGAGTGGACCAACACTCACACATACTCATACAACAGCAGAATTAGCCGTTAGCAGTTTGGCCGTTTGTTTTTTGGTGCCAGCCCACACATTGTACAGCCCCTCGCCTGTAGTTTTTTGTGCAATACTTAATAATGCACAGTTTCTGTTCGCTGGGGGCAGAATTATGGTTTAGATCGATGGCACTTTGAGCAGATATTATCTGCATTCAAAAGGTGTCGTAAATTATGCATTACTTTTTCGAAATATTGAGTGTTCGGTGACAAATAAACAATATGTATAATGAACAAATTCATATGTTTAACACATGCAGCATATTTTAATAGTAATGCCAAATTTATTTCAGTTTAAATGTGATATCGTTTTTAAAAACACATAACGTAAAATTTAAATACTGTTTGATTCATCATATCATTCAAACTTTGAGAAATTCATGATAATATAATTAATTTTAGATTTTCTTATACCCACACTTAACCCAAACTTTATTACTCTTTGGAATACAATTTTTGATATGAAAGAAATTATTTACCAGAAGCGGAAACATTAAAATCTGTTGAAAACAATGAGTTTTTTTTATAATAATTATTTATTTTTGCAGAGTTTACTAAAGTGCTTGCTGTATTTAATGTGTGTTTTTTTTATTATTTATTTAATAAAATAAAATTGTGGTTTTATCATTAAAGGCATTCATAAAAATCCAACTGTTGAAAAACAATAAATAAATTATTATAGTAATTAAGCCAACAACAAAGCAATTGATTAATAATTCATTCATACTTTTAAAACATTTAATCTGAAAAGCTTTTCTTATTTTTTTTTTCTGCTGTAAATTTGCATATTAATTTTTTTTTTAATGGATTGCCACTTTTTATATGTTTGGACTCAGCTATTTTTGCTCCTTCAGTTTAGTCTTACTACTTCAGTTAATACTTTATTTGCAGAACTGAATACGGGCCATAATAAAATATTTGGTTGGTCATTTTTTTCCGGCTTAACGAAGTGGAACTCGGTTGTGGAAAGTCATAAAAAAATAAGTACAACAGTTTTAGTCGAGAGTGTTAGACTTAGGAGATACTCTGTAAGATTCAACACTTTTTTACTTAGCTGTTTTTTACACAAGTTTCGCAAAATGATATTACATTTTTGTGTTTGAGATTAGCATTCGACAGTTCTCCGAATTATAAATTTGAATTTATACAAAACAGAAAAAAGAATATATTTGTATTTTTTTTATATTTATTTGCTTAACTAATTTCGACATTCGAAAGTACAACAAATTTTTAAAACATTTGAATAGAATTAAATTTAAATATGTTTTTCGATACTTTATTTGGAAATGGGGTTTGTCTTTTCCTGTGTTTTACGTCCTGACCAAAGCAGCCTGATGCAAATAATTATATATTATAAATTACAATAGTTAAATTTAAAATTACCAATTAAAATATTAGAAATAAAGTTAGTACATTTCATATGTTTAATTAATTAATAGTTGTAAGGAGAGTACTGATAGCTCAATTTCTTCATGTTTTTCAATTTCATTAAAAAAAAAAAAAAAAACAGAAATAGGAATTTTGCTTGAATTGAGGTTGAATGAGTCTTTTGGGTTGACTTATAAATATCTGCCACAGACTATATTTTTATTTAGTTCAATTATTATTTCTGGCTTGCTCTTTTAATTTGTAAAGGGTATCGCAATACACAAAATTGCGTTAATTTTTTTTGTGGTTGAATTTGATGTGCTCTGGACAATGGCACTAACTACAAGCTGTAAAATCGGGGCTCAGTCGGGTTCCCCTAAATGGGAAGTTAATTTCATGGCTTTTGAGCTAACAAGTCCAAACTCATTAAAACGCTTGGAATGGTAGTCAGAAATTAAATGGCGGGGCTTACAACAGATTTACAGACTCGTACACTGTTGACCATAATTTAACCGTTGTGTGGGGGGAGGGGGCGTTGTTGTTGTGGGCGTGGCAAGCTGACTGTCAACGTTTAAATTGCGGTCACAGCGAATAAAAATGAATAAGTGGACGCACAGCGTTTCAGATGCAACAATTTTTTTTTAAAATGATTTCCATGTTGCATGCCATGATGTCGCCGCTGCTGTTGCATGCAACCCGCTACCACATGCAATTTGCCACGCATCAGTTGGACACACAGGATACACACAGCCAGGCCAGTCAGGCCGCCGCCGCCACATTGACCAATCCTACAAATGAACAACGTCCTCGGCCCGTTCAATGTCCACACTTTTCACATTTGTGCTGTTCATATTTCATTCTCCATGACGCTGACAGGACAATGCGGTAACCGAACCCTATGCGGCGACTCCTGGCTACGTGCCCCAATCTATCAATGGGTGTGCGTGTCTCTATGTGTGTGCGTGTGTGTGTGTTATTTTGCATGCTGCAACGTGTGTGTTTTTGCGATGTGAGTGGATGACGCTTGCCCTGCACTGATTCCAACTGATGAAGTTGGTATTTTATGGGCGGTTGCCAGGACACATACGGCGAATGCGGCATTGTTTATCTCCAACAACAGACACCGTCTGTTGACCATTCCATACACACCCCAAACCCTAACCCCCGCACATCGACATATTCCCCTCACCCGCTGCAGTGTCAACAAATGTGATTTTTCGTGTGCACAACAAATTTCGATCATAATTAAAATAAAAAACTAGAGCAACAAAAAAATGATAGTAATAATAATAATAAAAAACAACAACTCAAAGAAAAGGGAGATAGTAAAATGGACAAATGAATAAATGAATGAATGAATGAGCCAAACTAAAAAGGATAACAGTTGAGACGCCGCATATGTTATTGGCAAACGGAAACAAGACTCTTGCTTATTGTGTGTGTATGTGTGTGTGTGTGTGTGTGTGTTCAGCCTGGCAGCTGACAGTTTTTATCCTCACACATTTCTTGTTCGAGCTGCAAATCGAACGGATATGCGGAGGAAACCTCAAACACACTCACACACACACACACAGACACAACAATATCAACACACACACGTAGTCAGCTTACCCTCAATTTCGATTCATCTTTGGGCCTGGCATTTGTTTCCTTTAGCTGTAACTGAGCAGCAGGTGATATACCTAACGATTTCCGGCTTATGATTTGACTTTATTCCTGGCCTTTTGCCCCGCCCCGCCCTCATTCAGCTATCAGTTATGGGGTATTGGCAGCAGCAGCAGCAGCTGCTGCTCTTCTTACTTTCCATATTTGCAGCTTAAGCTGCCTCATACATCATGCCAATCAAATTGGCACACACACACCAACACACACACACATGCAATATTTGCTTCACAGTTATTAATTGAAGCCATTGAACTCTGTGCTCTTGAAATTTATGAGGCCCAATTGCCAACAAATCTAATGACTCTTAAGCGCACAGAGTTCGAGCTGTTGTAAAAGGTAATAAGAAAAGTTTAACTTTATGATTTCTTGCTTAGCAGCAGTGAGTAACAAAAAGAAAATTTGAGCAACAACAATAACAATAACAATAACAAGAATAGTCGGGGCAAGACGGTCCACGTGGCGTATGCTTGTTTGTTGATATTTCTGGGTTCGGGCGCACAATAAAAGCATAAAGTGACAACAAAGCGCCACTGAACAAAATAAATAAATCACAACAGAAGTAGACAGACACGCACACACAAACACACACACACATATACGCACACTCAACACCTACACACACACACAAAATAAAAAGAGCAAGCATTGCAAAACGAGAAACAAAAGAAAATGGAACAAATGAAGAAAACATGAAACACTGTCTGCCAAATACCCTAAGTTTTATGATTTACATTATTCCAAATTACTATAAAATGTAAATTATTTATATATATATATATATATTTATATATATATTTGTATTAAAGTCAGACAATTCTAGTAGTAGTAGAGTTTGGCAAACGATTCAGTTATCAGTTTTACCTACTTATTTTCGATATTGGTTTTGTTGTGCAGTCAAAGCAGCCAAAAGGATTCATATGGCTTCCCCTCATAGGGTAGGCTTTGTCTACGTTTTTTTTTTTATTCATTTTATCGTTGACTGTGTATAAATGGCAACAACAATAACAACAAAGTAAGGTAAAAGTTTTAGTTGTCATGAGCTTTTGTTCTTCAGAGTCCTTTTTTTTCAGTTCGCACGCGATTCATATTTTTGCGAGGCAGACGCCTTCATACGCCGGTTGGGTTATTGTTGTCTCCATACTTGGATTGTTGTTGTTGTTGTTATTGTTGTTGTTAATGTTGTTGCTGGCATTTATTGTACGGCAGTTTGACACAATGCACAACAAGGTGGGCGTAGACAAATGCCGAGCAGTAGGAGCTCAAAGTTGTAACTGCCTCAAAAACAGCAAAAAAGAAACGGAAACTTTGTCATTGTTAGCTTGTTTTGTGGCTCCCTCCTCTGCTCCCGCTGCTGCTGTTAAGCATTTCCGGCTTTTATTGTTCTTAAGCTTGGCCCACCACTAAACGCTTCATCATTGCGCACAGTTTTCATTTTGTTTTATACTCTTCCCTTCTGGCTAGGATTGGGCATCGAATTGGTGTCGTTGCACGTTGAAATATTTATTTGGCTGTTTGTTAATTTATAATGCGCCCCAAAAAGACGATGCGCTCAACGGACTTTTTCGCTTCAGGACATGGCCACTTGTGCATGTCCAGCTCATTACAGTCTATCGCATCCACCCCGCACCCCCGGCACCAATCGTACAATTTTTGCATGTCTCACACAAAATCACCTAAGCACCGAATACATCACGAATTTCTTACAAACTTTGCATACATTTTTGTGAAAATTTACGAGCTGCGAGCTGTGTAAAGTTTTTGCTCTTTTTTTTTTTTACTTATATTTCTCGTTTTCTTTTTTTTGTTATTCTAAATTTACGATACAATAAATTTTGTCAAACACTCGAAGTTGTAAAGCGGACAAAACCCAAAGGAGTTTCCTTTGGCATTGCCTTCTGATTTTTTTTTATTGGGCTGCTTTTGATAAGCCATTAGTCAAAATGACAAACGCTTTGGGTTGATTTAAATTGGAAAGATTTACAATGCATACGTTAAAGGCTAAAAAACAGCTTGAAAACAAGTACCAGTGCTGGTACTGGAATTGGGATTGAGTAGGCTCTACGCAGTGGGCGTAACCCACCCAAAATAAGTCAAAGTAATTTCGATACACTTTGTATTAGTTGCATTGCATGACGTATAGCCTGAATTCAATTAAATACAAATAAAATGAGAATTACCAAAGAAAAGTTTTTCTATTATTTAGTTTTTTTCTATTTCTTCAACAGGTTAAAATAAATATGAATAAAATCGGATCTCAGAGACTATTTGAGTTTGACAAACCAAACTTGAATAATAAGTTTTATTTAGATATCGATAAATTTGTGCGAAAAAAGTAACATTTACTATTTGCAAGTCCCATTTGAATTCAACGTGATTTAAAACGGTTCTGCCAAATATCGAAAAATTAACACTTTTTCGTGATTTATATTTAACCAATCGAATTATTAGTTTAAAAATGCCTTTCTAGAATTTAGAAAATTGTAATGCAATTTAATGTGTATGTTGCTTTTTTAGTATGAAAGATGGTTTAAATTAAATATTATAATCTTGCCATTTTTTGGAATAATAAAATACCAAAAAAAATATCACGCTGAAAGTCTGAATTTTCTACCTTTCTTTTTTTTTTTGGGGGGCTCGGACATTGAGCGAATTAAGGCAACAACGAAATGAAATCTAGGTTTTAATATGAATGTGAAATCGTTAATAACTGTACCTCTAACTTATTTTAGTTTCTCTATTATGTTCTATTATTTTTTAAAAAATGGAAGCCACAACTGATCCTGTGGAAAATAGAGTAAAAATGTACTATTAAAAAAGTTTTGTTAAAAATGTTATTGCTATTTAAATAAAAAAATGCGTATTTTGTTGGACATTGAGGAAGCCCCAAATTAGTCATCCAATTCGAACAATCTTTGAAATTTCTGAATTTGACTTCATTTAATTTTCACCCATTCATTTTTCAAGGAATAACGACTGAATTTATTTTTGTTGTGTTAGTTTACTTTAATAAAGAGCATACGAATCTGAAATATGCACTCACAGTTAAATCTGCATATATCAGATGCCATAATATTTTGGGCAGCGCTTTTAGCCCGCTGGCGACTAAAAAATTCAAAAGCTGCTTTCGCATAAATTCGCCTAAAGCGGAGTCTCTTTCACGAGACCCAAAATCGCATTCGGCCATTTCGAAAATGCCCTCCGAATTTCTCGTATTTCCCAACGTTTACCCGTAGACGAATTCCATAGTTTTTGGTTTAAAGCATTTGCTCATTGAAAAAAGGGTTAAAAGGGTTTAATGAACTATTAGACAGTATGTAACAGGTAGAGACAGGGCATTAAATTTCTCGACCCTTATCTATATTCTTAATCAGCTTAAATTGGGAATTCCAGATATAATACGGATTACGAATTTCGCAACCGGATCCGAATTAACTTCCGATTGCAAAAAATAACAGACACTATGCAAATTTTTAAATTTTTCTAAGTAAGTTCAACATGCGTAAATAAAGTTACGAATTTTTTAAATTCGACCAGATTATTTCGTCTTTTTGCGATTATTTATAAATTTATAAATAAAAAAAAACAATATTTATATGAAATGGCTTTGTTTTATTAATTTATTAAAAATAATTATATTAAAATTACGATAAGCTGCATTTTTTTTTAATTATTTGGCTAATGTTACCAATCATAATGGAATCGTAATATTTTTTAGTAATACATTTATTAATATATTTATTAATCGTAATATTTTGAACGCAGGAAATGCTGAGCATAATGAAATCAGGCATTAATCAGGAATTAATTTAAATGAATCAAATATCTACAATCTGTAAAAATTAGTAAAGATAAATATGAAATAATAATAAGAATATATATAAATAATGATTACACATTAATCACAATAAATAGCGAGAGATAAAATAATAAATGATATCAATATCTATAGATGGAACCTATGGCTATTGATAGGTTAAGGTGTTTGCATGAGGGGTATCTCATATTTGAGCACTCTCTATTCTCTACCCAGGAATTCTTACTTGAATTCGCATATTTTTGTTTTTACTGCTGCTGTTGTTTTTTGGCATGGGCAGCAGTTTCAGCCTGCAAACATTGCCCATCGCGTTTTTTTTTCCTTATGCTGTAAAATTTTTTTGTGGATCGCTTTTTGTCGCATGTGCAACGGTTTCATATCCTGCACTGGGGCAATTAAGTTCGTAATCTGGGCAACATATGTGCTGCATTCGATGTTGCATTGCCAACAACAACAACAATAACAAAAGCACAGATTTTTCGGTCTACAGTGTTTTTTCAATATATCGTCGACTATTTTATTTTTGTGCGTTTAATCAGTTTTGTTTTCTTCTGTTTTTTTCTGGAGGGTCAAGAGGCCGTTGCTGTGTTGTTTACAGCTTTTTATTAACTCTTTCGAATGCGATTCCAGTTTTTATGTTTTTATGGCTGTAGCTGCTGTCTGCCACGTGATTCAGATGGAGAGCTGTAAACTTGCTAATAGCTGCAGAGCCCAATTTGTTGAAGGTTGATGGATGAATTAAATGTAAGTCAATCAAGATAACGAACGATTATTTTTTAAATAAGCGAAGAAAATATGTAAATGGTGATGAGCATGTTTGGCAACACTTAAATTCCTTCAGACATGACTTTAATGTAGATGAAAATGAGAACAATTGAATTAATTTCAGTATGCTCAACATTTCAAACTTTCACATTCTTAACAATTCCAATGAATTTGCGTTGGCAAAATTACAGTTTGATTTAAATAAAAAAGTCAGTCAACTAATTTTTAGTTTGTCTTATCAAATCATAAAACAATTAGTTGAAATATAACATAGTCTTTGCTCAGAACAATATTGGGTTGTTTAGAAATTAGAAATTAATTGTAAAATTAATAAGAAGTTAATTTCTAACTCGGTTTCAGCAATAAGACTTAAAAAATTGTAAAATATTAATTAAATTTTAATAGAATTTTAAAATAGTCATTTACATGTCCTGATTTATCGGCTGTTTGTGAGGCAGGTATTTTAATTTTAATAATAATTTTGAAAACATTGATCCGAATTTCGATAAAAAAAAAAGAAGAAAACAAGTTAAGCGCAGCACATTTTTCACATTTTGTTAGGATTGTTTTATGTTGTTTTACTGTAGAAATATAAGAACCTGAATTTTAGAGTATATCCGGCTATATAAAATAGACGTGGCAAGCTTATCTTAACAAATTGTTTGACACAGACTTACAACAAAAATGCATTCTTCCAACTTGTTAACAAACATCAGGTGAATCCTGCCAGTTAATCCTAGAATGCATTTGGTGTTGTTCGTCTGTCATTTGCATGACGAGGATTGATGTGAAAAAAGCCAAAAGAAGCATTTTATTGACTTGACATGATTATCAGAGACTAGAGTTGACTAACTGCACTGGGATTATCCCCAGAAGAACAGCTGCAAACCCAACAAGCAGCTTTGCAGTTGCATTGTTAACTATGAGCCAATACATATGGATCTATATATAAGCAAACACACACACACACACATCGTGTGTGTTAATATAATTCATTCTACTGTGGCTGCTGCTGCTTCTGCTTCTGGTGCTGGTACTTCTCCACCTGCTTGCTGTCTTTCGGCTTGTCCATTAACTGCTGTTGAAAATCTGTTGGACGAACATTCGAATCCTCGACAGCTGCTTCAATTTTTAGAGCCGAAGCCAGACTCGAAAAACATCCTTTTAATACCCTGCAGAATTGCCAGCTACTTATGCTGGGTATATGCAGGTTAAAGTAAAAGTACACAGCCTATAAATTATACGTAAACCCCATTAACTAAAACTTATTTATAATAATAATAATATATAATTTTATTTTAATTTAATTTATATTTATAAATAATAATAATTTCAAAGCAAAGAATATAATTAAATATTTTACAAAATACAAAATGGTCATATTTTGCCATAAATATTGTTAGTACGATCTCCGAAACGAAAAAAATAAATATCTCAATTATATTTAAAATTTAATTCAAAAATAATGACTTTAATAGTATAGTTATAAATATTGTGCTGATATATTTAATATTTTTAACATATTATATTAATTTATATATTTCGAGTTTTTTGGAGCTGGTACACCAAATTATACATTTCTGTATTTTAATATATTCACCAACAAATTAAACCATTTTTTTTTTTTCATAAATCAATCTACATTAAACTATATTTGACTAGAGGGTATCTAAAACTAAAGCTGGCTCATAGCTTATTCGTACTATTTTTTTTTATTATCCATGGTTTTATGGAAAAAAGTGAAAAAGTTTTCTGATGTTTCCGTTCGTATTGAATTTTTGAATACTACTCGAACCAGATTTACTTCTAATCAAGCGCACAGAGTTATACAGAGTTATTACAGAAACAAACTGTGCATAAGCCATATTTTAATACTTTTTATATTTATTTAAATATTTGGACATTTTGACTTAAAAATGCGCAAAATTAAAATGATTTTTGCACTTGTGTCACTAAATTGCAACGGTTTTCATATGCAATTTGATAACTTGATTTTTTTGCTCTTGCGTAGAATGTGCGTTGTAGATGCAGCTGTTGTTCTGCCGCTGAATACGGGCACTCACACACACACACACACAAATACACACACACCAAGGCTCACACACAAAACGACGACCACACATAGCTACAGTCTGTGCCATAGCTATAGAATTTTTATGGTTTTTCAATTGGTTCAGTTTTTTTTTTCGGTTCCTTGTTGTTTTTGTTTGGCTCAGGCATCATTTTTTTTCTTTCTGTGTATCACAGCATAGACAGCTGTCAGGCGTTGTTGTTGGCAGCGTTTCGCACTCGCATTCGCATCCGCGTGGGTCATTCATTAGTGGAACGCAGCATGAAATTCTGGCTAAAAGCAGAATTCGACTCGATGCCAGTCTTTGCCTGCTTTTGCTTTTAGTTTTTGTTAGTGTTGGTACTGCTGCTGCTGCCAGCAATACAAAAGCACCAACACAAATACACAGGAGACATGCACACACCATCTCGAAATGGAATCAGCCAAGCGGCAACAGCCTTGAGTGATAACATCATCATGTGTTTGCTCTCCCTCTCTCTCTCTATATGAGTGTGTGTGTGTGTGTGTGTGGTGTGTGAGCAGCGAAGCATGCAGGCAACATGCTATGTCAAGGAGCAAGCGATGAAACCCAGAAACTGCAACAGCAACAGCCGCAGCAGCAGCAGCCGCAGTCGCAGCAGCAGCAGCAAAAACAACAGCAGCGTCAGCGACATAAAACCTTGGCAACCAAAAAATAAAATAAAAATAAAACGAAACCGTAGCCAAGAACAAGGCAGACAATGGCAGCCAAGCTGGCAGGCTGGCAGCGAGGCAAAAAAAAAAAAAAGATTAAATCAGGTAGGAAATTTTCGTTTAAGTGGTAAATATATTTTGCACCTGCCGTTAGCCAGCAGCCGGTTAGCATTGCACAGCTGTTGTTGTTGCTGCTGTTATTGTTGTTGTCATTCAGATGATTAGTGCGCAGGCTTCAAGCTGCGACTGCGCAGATACTTTTTTGGGCAACTGTTACCAGCCGCATCGCGTGCGTCTTTGCAGCACTGTGTGGCAAACAAAACCGAACAGAAACCGGCTCACGCACATTGCAGCTTTCTGATGCAAAGGCGTTGCCGTAGCCAAATTGGTCAACTGACAACTGCGCGTGTTCCACTGTGTGTGTGTGTGTGTGTTCGTGGTGTGTGTGCCTGCATGCTTATGCAAACAATCAACAGTCTTTGAGGCGTTCTACTCGCATCAAAACAAGCACGCTAAGCTGTTGCAAGCAGCTCACAAAACACCTGCTCTAATTTGTATGCATCTCTGCGAAGGCATTGATTGTTATTTTAATTGGGTTCAGGGGCAATCAAATATTTGTATTCAGACTCAGCTAAGCGAAGCGGCTTAAATGTGGCTTCATTTGCCAAACTGCTTATAGCATTTTATTTAACAAAATTGTACCTAATATTTATTAATATTTTCCTAAGAATGTTTATTATTAGCTGAGCTTCTGTTATAATTGAAAAATGTTTTTAAGCATGGTTTTTATATTTTTTATATTAGAATTATTATTTTGTTTTAGTGGTTTAAGCGTGGTTTTTATATTAGAATTATTATTTTGTTTTAGTGGCTTAAGCGTGGTTTTTATATTTTTTTATATTGGAATTATTATTGTGCTTTATTTAAATTTATTATTGTTTCATTTGGACTACTTAGAATATATCTTATTTGTCTCATTTGTATATATGAGAAGAACGAAAATATGAATTGATTTGTATTTTAAGATATACAATAATTAAATTATTGTCAAACTCCTAAGATACCAATCACATTTTGTCATTTAATTCATAAGCCATAAAATAATATAATATCAATTTCATTTTTATAAGTGAAGTCGTCTCAATTTTTTACATTTCATAACTATATTCCAGCAATACAAATAGATTCTCGGAATGCACTCCCTTTTGCACTTCGAAACCAATATTGTGAATATGGCATTTGGTGGCATAAAATTCTAAAGCACTCAAATGTAAAAGTACTTGCAACCTCGAAGTGAAGCGTTAACGGCTTAAATGCAGCGACAATAACGGCAGGCGGCAAGGTTTACTTACAGGCCATTAGCTTAATATGGTCAGACCATAACGTGAACCGCATCAGGCTGGCAGAGAGACAACACCATAAAAACCAGCAATAACAATAACAATGTTAACAACAACAACTACAACAATGGGAACCAGGCGACAATGCAATGGGTAAAAATGCAAAAAAAAAGGGCACACAGTGCAGTGCAAATGGAAGCAAGTATTTAAGTTGCACAGTTGCAAGTTGCAGAGTTGAAAGGGCAGCAGAAAGCAACAGCAGAACCACCACCATTAAAACGAGTACACACAGCGAAAAAACTGCGAATTATTTAAAAAAAAATTTTTTATTTATTTATAATCAAAAATGCGATTTTTAATTCAACTATATATTATTTTAAAATATACAATACAGGTTTCTGAATATCAGATCTGACCACAGAATTGGCAAACAAATTCTTTACTAAAATTATTAACTAACAGAGGCAAACATTTTTGGTAGTTTATTAAATTTAATTAGTTCAATTAAAAAACACCTTACAATATTCCGAAAAACTGCATATTTTCACATCTTTTACTACATATTGAAAAGATATCTTTACTTTCTATAATATATATTATTTAGAAAAATATTTCTTAATAATATAAAATATGTATGAAAAATAGATATGAGCACAAAAAGTGAAACATATTTTTATGCTGAGTGCACCGCTAAATATTTTGTAGGGGTGAATGATATAGGGTAGGGGTATTTTGGGTATGGGGTATGGGGAATCGCCGGATGCGTTGTTAGCCGCACAAGTTGCCTGCATTAATGCAATGTGCAACAAGCTAGAACACCGCGCCGCAAATTGACAACAAAACAAAGGCAACTAAAATTAAAAATATACACAAATAGCTAAACAGCATGCAAAGCAACAACAACAACAACAACAAAAGCAACTCATGTTTCAAATGGCAACTGGCAGTTGATTATAAGCCCATTGATGTTACTGGTCAGCGCTGCCCCTCACCTTTGCCACACTCTGTGCCTCCCTTCCCCATCTCCCGCCACAGTTTGCATTATAAAATAAAAGCGAAAATATTGCAAATTGCAAAACACAGCGCAGACAAAGTGCCAACTATAGGGTACAGGCAGTGGCAAGAGAGAGAGGGGGAGGGAAAGGGGACACAGGAATAGAGAAAGAGAAAGGAAGAGTTAGACTATCAAACTGTTGCAGTGGCCAACACGACATGGCCATCAACTCACCCCGTTTATTTTTTTTTTGACGTGTGCACTGAAGCGCACCACCCGAATGGGTTGCCCTACCTCCTCCCTCCCCCTCCGCATACCTTCTATGCACGGAAAGTTGCTTGCTTCTTGGTGGTTAAAGGAGCCCTTCACGTGGCAACAAAGGGCGCCATTTTTGGCATATTCCATTCTGGCCCAACATAAATGCTGCAAATTCAACACGAGCTCCTGAAAACAATGCCGCTAAATAAATTTCATTCTCTCGGCCATTTTTTTAGCTCACTTAATTTTAGCTTTTAGTTTTAGCCTTAATGACACTCAGCTTTTGGGCGGCATTCGGAAACTGCACTTTGCAACATTTCCACCCAAATGTGGCAATAGACAAAACATTTTTTACTGTTGCAGAATGTGAAATATTAATGTGTTTTATGTGTAAAACAATTGAATGGTGAACAATTTTTTATACACTTTATTATAAATGTATGCAGACTAAACTATTGTTTTTTAAGAAAAAAAGAATTTTATAAATATCATTGAAATAAGTGTCTATATTGTAAGGAATTAAATTGATCAGTTTAGAATATGAATATGAATGGAATATGAAATGTTTTAAAAACTTTTGACCTTTGATGAGTCTTACATTTCAGTTAATTTTATTAATTATTTAATAAAAATACATTTTATGCCTCGCTCAAATAAGACGAAAATTCGTCCACTATAACAATTTTCAGATGAACTTATTTTTTAATTAGTTCACATAGCAAACAATAATAATTATTTCATGTGGAATTTTTTTTTTTAACAAAATTGTACGGTTAGTACTGTTTTAGTATTCATATAGAGACAGGCAAAAACATCTGCTTCTTTTGTTTGCAAGTTGATCGAAGGCGCGCCATGTGCCAGAACGATATGCAAAAGGATATTCAGCAAACATATGCACCAAGGAAGCCATAAAAGCTAAAACGAACAAAAAATGAAGACGTGTATTCCAGTTGCAAATTAAGTTCAATTTAATTGTTAATCATTACAAAAAAATGATTATCAATTAATGATAGTTAAGTTTTGCTCACAAAGCAGACTCTAGTTACCATAGTAAGGCATAAGGAAGTGCAAACGGCTCTCTTAAACTCATGCTCTCTCTCTCTCGCGCGCTCGCTCTCTTAGCGTCGCTTATGCATGCTCTGCAACCACAACTCGTACGCTCTCTCGCTCGCATATCGGCGCTCTTTCAAATTTAGTGACGCGACGTCTCGACGGCGTATATAAAGGACGCTGCTGCTGCGCGCCGCTTTAGTCCTACGACGACTGTCGCGCCAACTGCCTCGTACGCGAAGTGCTGCAGCCGCAAATAAAGTGAAAGTCAGACAGTCTTTTTCTCAAGCAAGTTGAGTCGAGTTCTTATCGTGCGTGTGTGCATTTCTGTGTGTGTGTTGTGGTCTTTGTGTGTGTGTGTTTTTGGTTCGGATAAAGCCGCTTGAATAAAAAGCCAGCCCCCCCAAGTGGCAAATGCTAAACAAACGTGCGGCAGAAGAAGCATTAATCGCGCATAATTCAAATATTGTTGGCGCCCCATTTTTTATAAGGTGTTTAGTTAAGGTCCGCTATGAAAGGTGGCCAACATTTGCATAAATACCAATTCTAAATTGAAACTCATTTAAAACCAACCAGAAAACCTTGACTTAAATTTACAATTTACGCATCAATAATGTTGCGCGTAATTGTATCGATGGTGCTGCTGCTGTTGGCGGTGGCAAGCGCGCGTGGCGCCACCACCGGCGTCATCAGCGATGTGAACAACATGTTGCGCGATGTGCAGGCAACCAGCTCAGCCCCAGCCCCAGCACTTGCAAGTGCCCCATCCAGTGTGGAGCTGCTGCGCTTTGTCAATGATGAGGACAACGACGCCAACGAATCCGAGGAGAGCGAGCTAGGCCTGCTCTCAAATGGCGCCCAGGTGTTGCAACCACACAGCAGCAGGAGTAACAGCATCAGGAGCAGCAACAGCAACATCAGCGGCGGACACAAGGGCGAGCAGACCCTGGAGCTGGGCGACCAGGTGCGTCTGCTGACAAAGCAACTAAATGCGCTGATGACGCGTCGGCGCGAGGATTACGAGCTGCTCGAACACAATTTACGCAAATCCCTGCGGCTCACCACAAGTGCGGCCAGCGTGGATGCGGATATGCGCAGCGAATTGGATCAGTTGAGGTGAGTCCACAAATTGATAGCATTATTAGCTCATAGTGGCCCACAAATGTCAATTCTCTTTTATCTCAACTTGAAACTTTGACGGACAAGTTTCGTTTAAGTTTTTTTGTGCGTTAAATTTGTGTGCGTGGCGCCCCACTAATTCTCACACACATGCCACACATTTCCGAGACGCCTCAAGCCAATTTCGCAGCGCTCTGAATTAGGCAACACTTTTTACGACTCGTTGAATTTTTCTTGATTCCCTTTCTAAAATACTCTACAAAATTGTTCTTAAGTTACGACATGGAAAATAATATAATTTTTATATAAGTAAAGAATAATAAAAACAATAAAAAAAAAACAATAAACAATAAATGCGCTTCCATTTTTAAAAACCCTATTCCTATGATATCAAAATTTAAACAATTTATTAATAACAATTTAAAATAAATATAAAATCAAATAAATTATATTAATAATTAAATTAATAACATTAACTAGAATATCTCGTACTATCTTTGATTTAAATCAACTGCGAGCAGTACATTTTTGAAAATCTTCTCACATTATTTAAGCAGTGAAAACTTTAATTTTCTTTCTTGATTCCGCAACTAATTTTTTTGAAGGATCTTCTGTATTCTCATTGCTATTAAAAAAAAGCTTACGTGGCATAAAAAATCCAGCTCGAAAGAACATTCATCAGTCGACCACGAGAAGATAGCGATTCCAAATAGTGTTTTCCCTGTGTGTATTTGCCATAGAAAAAGCAGAAGTTAATTTAAACAAATAAGAAACCGTCAAAAAAAAATCCAGCTCTTTGGGCAGCTTAGCATTGATAGGAAGAAATCGAAATTTGTGATTTCTGGCCTAAGCCAAGCCCAAAGTTTATTTTTATTTTTATTTTTATTTTGTCTGTTTTGTTGGCTGACTAATAATGATTGTCTCATTGACACACACACACACACACAGTGTGTGTGAACAACAAAAATGTCGCTCTCTTAATTTACTGTACAAATAGCTTTGGTTAGTTTCGCTGTTGTTTATATATATATATATATAAATATATATATGTGTGTTTTTTATTTGTTTGTGTGCTCATGTCGTGAAAGTCGTAAACTTTGTCAGTGACACCGTAAATAATTCAACACACACACAACGCATGTGTGTGCCAACACACACACACACACAGGGGGGCAGACATAAACAGGAACTCGCCAGGGTCAGTTGAGCGAGATGTCAACTGTGGTTTATGTTATTCGAGGTTGCCACTCTGCCACCTTCCCCCCATCTACCGCGCACCTCCAAGAAGTTATCTGATTGCGGCACGAGTCATCCCAGGGATACAGTTTTATTGGAGTGCAGGGATGCATCAGTTGAGTAGCTCCTGGGATCTATTAATCTGCCTGCAATTTGCCTTTACTGATTTCGCCTTAATTTAATGTCCCATTCAGCCCATTCCGCATTCCGCATTCCCGATTCCCCATTCCAATCCAATCCCGCCCAGCTTCCATTTCGATAATTAAAATGTGCACACAGCTCGAACAAATTTTCGCCATTTTCAGGATACACGTGAAATTTTCTGTTGTGCATTTTTCAATTTGATTCCATGTCATTGACAGCACTTTCAATTTGTACTTGACGTGTGTTGCTTTCACCTATAAAATCAAAAAAATATACTTTTTCAGTCATGCGGAAAATTGTGCAAATTTCCAATAGCTGCTCTTTTGCTGCGAGTGTTTGGGAAAGGCAAGAATAGTTTACTTTGAGTGATGTGTTTTTTCTTCAATTTGATTGATAATGTGTGCAGATTTATTACAATAAAAATTATGACAAATTTGAGATTGATCAGATTTACAGAAATGCTTCAGTTTTCGGAATTATTATTTCACTTTGCGCAAATTGGAAATTTTTAAATGAAATTCAAACTAATTTAATAGTAAATCCAAATAAAATCGAAACAAAAGATGATTTTCGATAAAAAATTAAAACTAAAATTGAAATTGAAAATCAGAAAAGTCGTCAAGTTTACAACACACAAATGCAAACATGCAGAAACTCAGCGAAATGCAAATTAAAATATATTTCGTATGCGCAACATTCGCACCAAAAAACATGCTTTTTGAGGAAAACTTTTCTTTATGAAAATTTCATATTGTTTTGCACTTTTGACAGCGAACAGTATAAAACACCAGCTGCAGAGCCACAGCAAAATTCAAAAAGTTCTTTACGTAAGCTAACTTGATGGATTAGAGGGGAGGAGGGTTGTGGTACGACTCACATCTTTCTTGAGACGAGACACCCCCTCCCTCTCCTCCACAACGGATTACTTTAATTGTCTGAAATGCCACAAAAATGCGTTCAAGTTTTAAAACTGACTGCTGCCATCTGCCCCAAGTGCTACAACATTTTAAATTTTACGTTTTTTGGCAACGCTACAAAAAAAAAAAGATAACCAAAGAAATGGAATAAACATTTATTTTGCTACGCTTAAACAATATTTTCTCATGCTGTGGCACTTGTTGTTTCTTGTTTTTGTGGCACAAAAGTTTTCGACTGCTTTCTGCACATTTTTTTTGTCCTTTTTGCCATTTTGTGAATTGCAGTTGACTTTGGACGTGATTTGTTTGTCTCCGGCTGTGTGTGAACATTTGTTTTGTCAGTTATTTACCAAATTGCCAGAGTTGCTTTGCCTGTGTGTGAAATCATTGTGGTAGCCCCAACCCCCCCCACCCCACCCGAACATTGTCAACCAAAACGTGGCTAATTGAAAAAAAAAACTGAATGAAAATGATGTCGCTTTTTCATGTAAACCTCACGTTCTAATCTGCAAAATGTCAATATAAATTAGATTTCTACTTCGCACCGCATTTTCCCCATTTTAAAGTCAATTAAAATGTGCCGCACTTTATGCTGTGCCCCTTTCTACACTTGGAAAAATAAGCTACCCTAAATTTAGAAAATATCTCATTTATATTTTATAAGCAAAAATAGAAATAGAAATTAATTTTCTCATAACGTATAAAATTAAATATATTTTTTTTTTGTAAATACCAGAATATTTGTCTAGTTTTCTGGTCGATTATTTTGCTGAGTGTAATTGACGGCTTTGGTAATTCACCAGCTCAACTATAAGCTGCATGCATTGAGCTAAAATATTTATTCTTATTTTTCCGTTTGTTTTCAAATTTGCAGAATCGAAATGCAAACGCTGCGTGCCACACACAGCGGCAACAAGGAGCGGCTGACTGTCGAGTGGCTGCAACAGTCGATATCGGAGATACGCAAACAACTGGTCGAACTGCAACGCACCGCTGGCAACGTGGCCCGGGATGTGCGGCATGGCGGGGCTGCCTACGAGGATCTGGCCACAATCCGGAATGATTACCAACAACTGAAACTGGAGCTGGCCGCTCAGCGTGAGAGACAGCAGCAAACGGAGGTAATCGTGCAGGAGTTGCGCGAGGAGCTGCTGCAGCAGGAGCAGGAGCACAAGCATCAGCTAAACAGGCAGCTAAATGCCAAGCTGAATGCGCCAACTCACAAGTCCTTGGAACAATCGCCCAGCATTGAGGTGGAGAGCAGCAGTCAGGAAGTCAGCCAGGAGGTGAGTACAAAACTGGAGAGGTTTGCCTTGCCCAGCAGGCGGCTAACTTTATGCTAATGATCAGATAAGCACGCAACACACACTCACACACACACACACACACACACACACACAGCACATACACACACTCAGGTACTTCAAGTTTTATGGCTTTGAAATTTCTTTTTGTTGTTGCTGCTCCTGTTT
Source organism: Drosophila fungiperda (assembly GCA_035042345.1). Lineage (NCBI taxonomy): Eukaryota > Metazoa > Arthropoda > Insecta > Diptera > Drosophilidae > Drosophila > Drosophila fungiperda. The sequence goes on from JAWNLM010000216.1 coordinate 3,715,124, forward strand.
TAAGTGCGCCCATAAAGCGACCATCCTGGTTGAGTTTCTGGCCACCTCGTTGCCATTATCTGGCCATTTCATGCCTTATTTTATACCTGGCTGTTAAACCATTGTGTTTTTTTTTTTTTTTGGAGCAGACACGATGTGCTAACGAGCCGTATGCCCGAGCCCGAACCCGACTCCAGCTCTGTCTGTGTGTGTGTGTTGGTCCTTACCTTTTAATGGCTCCTCGTATGCTGCTTAAATTACTCATACGCACCGCAGGACGCCGACATATTTAATATTTAATGCGAACCGCCTCGCCCCGGGCACACCGCTCAGACCCACAGATCTAAGGTCTGGCTGCTCCAGCTAATGTGCCTAACAATATCATTAACATTTAGGCCAGGCCAAATCGCAGACTGAGCAACAACTTCAAATTATAATTAAAGTCAATAAAGCGCGCAAAGTGAAGTTCATGGAAAATTTTGAAATTCTTTTGCGCACAGCAGCATTTTTAAATTCCCTTCCCATGTAAAAGTCTGGCTTAAAAATGTCACACAATTTGCAAGAAAATATTCAAAGTATTTTTATTGTTTTTGAAGATGGGCGAATTCTTCAAGAATTCCACAACAACTCATCTCTTAATTAAATTAGAATAATTTCCATTAAAATCTGCTCATCTAGTCAAAAAAACATAGTTTAAAATCTGAAAAAATTGCAATTTTAAATAGGTTTACAGCTTTACCAATAAAAGATATTATTTTGCATTTCTTTAATGTGCATCTGAGCAACCAACAGGTAAAACCACAACAACTTTGGAGGTGTGAAAAATTGCGGTCTTTGCATGAGATAAAAAACCGATTTTGCGAATGATTTGAAAGAGAGAAAAAGGGGAAACTTCATTAAAGGGATTATGCGACTTTCATATGGATGCGAAATGTATCAGTGGAGCAATCCAAAAACACACACACAAAAAACTGGTTTTGAGCCACCTGCTTGTGGTTAACCCTATTTTGTCCTTTTCCCCTTTTTTTCTGAATCTTTTATCTCTTTTTTTATTATTGTTTGCATTTTTGAAGATATGCTTCCTCTTCACTTTGATGTTTTTTGGATTCATCAAATTTGCTTAGTTGGGGGAATAGCTGGTGGTTGGTGGTAGTGGCAAAGTGGCTGCCCCTCTCTTTCTCCCTCTTCCTCTCTCTCTCTCTGTCGCACTCTTTGTTGTGCTAGCTGATTGAAAAGTGTAGCTCGCTGCACACACAAAGCAATTACATTCACAATCAGCCACTAAAAATGTTGACCACAAATTGCTTTAAAAAGAAAACAAAAGCCAATAAAACCGATGAAAACGATAAAAACGTGCAGTCGGCCGCTTTAAGCGGCTTTCACAACAGGCACACTTCAATCATATAAACACACACACACACACCTAAATATACATATATATATGTATATATATTAATGTAATTTTTAAGGGCACGTCTGTTCGCAAAATAAACGTTCTTTTTGTATAGAATGAAATTGCTGAAAATTGCAAACAAAAAGCAGGAAATCACCTTTTAATCGCCCAAAGCATTTTAGGAGGCACAGCGAGAAGGCGAGGGCGGCAGTGAGATAGAAAGAGGGGGAGAGACAGACAGTGGTAGGAAGAGAGTGAGAGGAGAAGAGTAGAGAAGGGTAGACAGAATTGGTAAACAACGCCAGCTGCTCAGCTCCTCAGCTCCTCAGCTGCTCAGCTGCGCTGTCAGAGACCAGTGACGGCTGCTGTCTTTTGTCTTTGCCCCAAGCCCCCTCTCTCTCCAACCCCGTCTCTTACCCCTGCCAATACCAGTCTTGGCCAGCAGCAACAGCAACAGCAGATGCTCTTGAGTGCCTTGATAATCAGTTTGTTATATGTATTTGTTTTTTTTTTTCTCTACACGTTTATGATGCGCGCAATGCTTCAGCACAATTTGATCCTTTTCATTATTTTTTTGGATTTTCTCTCGTCTGTTTTTATTTTTGTTGTGCTCGCATTTGCCACCAACCTCAACATCAGCAGTTGCCCCAAAAGCAAAACCTGTTGTTGTTTTTTTTGGTTGTGGCTATATCTAGCTGGAGAGAAATGAAAACAATGGCAGTAAATTGGCAAAAAAGCAATTTTTTTCAAAATTGTTATTGTAAAAGCGCAGCAAAGCAGAAATTAGGTTACATAAGAACAATGCGCAAGGATCAAAAAATAAAATAAATTTGCACAGGTGGCTGTGAAAATGTGTAAAATAAATATATATATTTGTTGTGTGCGTCTGCTAAAAATTACGTAAAAAATAAAATAAATAAAATTGAAAGAGAAACAGAAAGAGAAGAAAATTGCAAAGGAATATATATATATAAATATTTATAACAATGTGGCAAATATGCCCCAAGGGAGCACGAAACTTTGAATCATTCTTTTTGAATTTTAGTCAATGTAAGCGGTATAAAAAATTAAATCCGCAATATTTTTAGCGCGTTCAAATCCCGAAACTAGTTCGATTCGAACAATAAAAAATGTATTCATTTTAAATGGTTTCAGTTGGTTACAGTTTAAAAGCTTTACAGATATAGTTGGAAAATTATTACATTTTATTTATTAAAAGTAAAGAGGAGGAATAAAAAAGTAAATTGAAATAAAGTTTGTAAATGTCTTTTTCAAATTTTTGGCAGATTAAAGACCCTTGTCTTAAATAATATGCCAAGTTATTAATAAAAAGATGAGCTGACGTCGACCCCAAAAGTATTTGGAACTTCTATTTCTCAAATAGTTTTATCTGATTGAATAGTTATAAAATATGTACATTTGGCTATTATCTGCTAAAAATATGTCGAGAGTATTATTATTTTGAAATGGGCAACATATTTATTTGGGTTATCGACAACTGCCCGGTTGGGTGTGTAAATTGGCCAACATTCTGACAGCTATTTGGGTTGACTTTAAAAGCCTTTTCAGGTTTGCTTTGTGTGTGTAGAAATTGATTATTTGATGCTGGTAGCACTCACCCAAATTGACTGCTACTAATTGAACCCGAAATAATGGCAAGGCCTTTCATCAGACTATCCCAAATAAATACATACAGCTATATTAAGAAGCAGCTGTCCCTGACAAGTTGGCCGAAAGTCAACAACAACAAAAAAAATGATGTTCTAATTGCAATGTGTGCAGATTCATAACAAAGCATATTCTGCAGAAGGACTCAAGTCCTGGGAAAACAAATCGCATTTTGGAAGCTGTCAGTAGCAACAGTTGAACGCAAATGTTTATCTTTGGTTATTGATGTGATGCGACTGATGTCGGCAGCAGACAAATGCTGAACAAAGACAGAAAGACAATCAGACAGACAGACAGACAGACAGACAGACACAAACAGACAGACAGACAGACAGACAAGTAGTGGAAATTTAGGAGTAAACATATATATTGTACATATGAGAGACTTACTGTTAAATTAGCCTGGCAAACAAATGCGGGAAACACACACAAACACACACACACACACACACACACACACACATATATCAACCAAAATACACAGAGAATGAGGAGCAGGAGCAGAAGTAAAAGGAGAAGGACCTTTCGCAGAAGGAGTAACAAGAGGAGCTGTTGCAAAGGCAACAGAATCCAGTTTCAGGCCAAAATACAAAAAAAAATTATATATTGTTTTTGGGCTTTTCTGTTATACCCTTGCCGAGAGCATTTAAGTTAACAGACTTCTCTAAGCCAAAACAGACATATTTTTTTTTATATATTATTTTTCTTTATCGATTGTGCATCCTTCCAAAGAGCTACTCCATTTAAGTGTCTTCCTAGCCTAAGATATGTTTCCTTAAGCATCTTCTGCTGCATAAGTCGACACAATCCCATATTATGTTCTTTAAGGATTCCTTGCCATTGCACCTAGTCCTAGTTTTAGCCCTGTCGGTTCTTTACCATGGATATTTCTTACTTAAGTCGTTTCTGTTTAAAGCTGGCCTAAACACATTTGGCTGGTTTATACCTGGTCGCTTGACCCGGCTTGATTGCCGCAGACTTCTTTGTTCGTTTCCCCAGTTCTTACCGCATTGTGTATTTTCCTATGCCACAATACGTTTCCATTCTTCTGCTCCCATTTGGCCTCTGCTCGCACATCGCTTCATTTCCCATTTGTGTGCTCCGAGTTGGTCCAACTTGGTCCTTACCTCCGGACCACTTCTCGTCTTATTTAGAGCGATTAGTGCTGCTTGAGTGTTGGAAAGGATGTCGATATATCTCTCTGTTCTCCTTCCTGTATGGTAATCTCTGTACAAATTTGTCATCATCCACAATAAACTGAACCATTTCGCAGTTAACCGCAGAAATCCTTCAAATATTTATTGGCTTATAAATTGATGTATTAAATATTAATTTTAATTTAATTACATTTTTGAAAGTGCATCTGTTAATTAATAGAATAACAAATGTGAAAGGGTATTCAATATTCAACTCTGATTTTATGTTGCTGTTTTTTTTCTCTTTGAATTGGTTTGGAGCACTCGAATGGGCTCCAGCATTTTACCTTATTTATGTTGATATTTGTGCTGGCTTTTGTTTTATGTTACATTCCTTGCCCTCAATGCCCCCCCCCCCCACCCCTTAAGTTGTTGTTGTTGCTCTTCTTGGTTTTTGTTGCCACAATGCCCGCCTTGTGGCAGCTCTGCTGTGGCTGGCAATTTGTTTGATTGCTGGAGTGCTTCTATTTGCTGGTCTTTTCTTGTTTTTGGTTGCATGAGGGAGGATTGGGAGTAAGTTCCATTTACATGCATATATGTAATACTTGGAGATGATATTTATTTTATGAGCGAAATTATCTTTATTGAAACTAGGCATAATCTTGAGATTCATATGTGCCACTTATATCAATGTGTAAGTTTGTGTATGTGTGTGTGAAAGTTTCCCAAGCAAAGTTGTTTGTAGGCGGGCTGCCTCAACCTGCCACATAGACTTGCCACAAAAATATATTTGCGCATATTTGTTGGTCTTTTTTGTTTGATTGAACTTTGTTTCTTTGTTTAAAATTGCTTTGACTTGAGTTTTTAGTTAAAAAGCTCTTTTCTTTGCTGATTAAACATTTCTGAATGTTTCGCTGCAATTCAGCTTCAAATTATGCACACGTTTGCCATTTTTGCCAGGAAATAAGGAAACAGACATCGTTTTTACAAATGGCGGCACCTAAATGCGCATTAACTTAATGACATTTTGTGGCACGCAAACATACATATACACATATATATATGTCTATATATATATATATATGTGTGGATGTTTGGTTGCAACTTTTTGAGCGGCACACAAAAGTCCTATTATATTTTTACGACATTTCAGCCACGACAGCAGCAGCCAAAGTACCTTTTTTTTCTATTTGTACTGCACACACTACACACACACACACACACACACACACACAGAGTCAGTAACTGGTTGTGGCTGCTGCATAGCTGTCGCTAATAGCAAATCCTTGTTAGCCTTCACTTGAGCAAAACATGTCGAAATTCACTTTAATCCTTCCCACGAACCAAGCGTTTTATGCATTTTGCAAAAGTTTGTGTGTATCTGTGTGTATAGGTGTGTGTGTGTGTGTGTGTGCTGTATTTTTGTGTGTGACTTTGCAATTTAATTAGCCTAGCGGCTGCTCTTTTTTAGCTCGATTAGCATTTCCTAATTGTAATAACACACACACGTTGCCTGGCTTGAAATATTTATGCCTCAACTTCTATTTCAATTAGAGCCGCTGACACTTGCCCCAAAATCTCTTTAAAATTGTTATTTGCCCCCGCTTTGACTGCTTGTTAATTGGTATTGGTGAACGTGGGGTGGGCCAACACATAAATCACATTTAATTATATTGTTGACGTAGCCCTCAGTGAATCTCCTTCGTATATCACCTTTTCCACCCACACCGAATTTCGATAGCTTCTCCCGAACTCTGCCTCTGCTTCGTGCTCACTATTTATATATAATATATATATATATATCATTGTATATACATTTATATTGGTTGCTTTGTCAAACATGGTGAATTAGCAATCTTCGTGACCTTTCACATAAAACACAAACGCTGCTCGATGCTCCTGCCACATGGCATAGAGACGTGCTTTGTGGCAAGGCATGAAAGCAAGCACAAAACAACAAACGAAAATTGGCAGCAAAAGTTTTGCGTAGTCGCACAATTCACAATACAACAGAGACATAAATAATTAAGTGAAAAGTCATCAAAAGACATACAAAATAAACAAATAATTTTCTAGATGTGAAGAGTTTTAGTTGATTGCTTTCATGTTTTTATTTATATGAAATTAGGCAAATATTCACTGTTTGTTAAGGGGCTTTTTAATCACAAAAAGGACTTTTGCTTTTTCTGAATACTACACACTTCTATATTTAACCAGTCGGTTAACAGAAGATTTGGCAAAACTATATAAAATAAATATGATAATAATATGAGTTATCCACTTCAGAAAACTGGCAATTCAAATTAAGTCATTATTTATTTGTATAAAATAAATAAAAATATATAAAAAATAAATAAAATAAATATGATAATAATATGAGTTATACACTTAAGAAAATTGACAACTCAAATTAAGTCATTATTTATTTGTATAAAACAAATAAAAATATATAAAAAAAATTAATAAAATAAATATGATAATAATATGAGTTATACACTTAAGAAAATTGACAATTCAAATTAAGTCATTATAAAATAAATATAAATTTGCTGTTTCCACTTACGCAATATATTGAATATTCGTGTCAAATATTACTGGCAAAAGTTGAGTAAAATCTTTTGACTTAAGCTTATAAGACTTTTATTTTCTCTCTCTCTCTTACACACTGTCTCTCTCTCCGTATCTTTGCTTCTCTTCATTCTTGTCGCTTGCTTTCATCACAATAGCTTTCATTTGCTTTCATTTGTGCGTCGCATAATTAAACAGAAAGATTCAACTCTGCTACGATTCATACATACCCACCACCCACCACTCACCACGCGTAGCCCATTTCAACCCACCTCGAAAACTTCCCCACTCATCATGTGTACATTCATTAGCAGAATATTCCATTCACTTTTGTATTTCCAAGATGCCTTATTAGTCAATTACAAGGGACGTTGAAACGAATGTTGTGAATAGACAAAAGCGTAGACGAAATACGAAATAAAATTATTTATTTCAATGGTAGAAGAAGAAGCATGTGTATAACCTGAATAGGAGGAGGATGCGTCTGTCTTTGTCTCTGCCTCTGGCTATATCAGTTGCTGGGCTGCAGGCGTATTCATTACATTTGCATTCACAAGTCACAAATGTGACCCAAATGCCATTACCTTGGTTAACGCTTGTCACTCAGCTAAATTATACTAGTATAACTTGATGTATGTGCACCCATATATCAGACTTAAGCAGGAATTGTACAGACATCAATCCCCGACTGAAACATACCCAAAACTTGGCCTTGGGAACCTTATTTGTCATTATCATTATTAATTAAAGTAGATGTTTGAATGAGAAGTCTGATGAAACAAGCTAAGTGAAGCTGACTTCATATATTTGTGTGAAATTGAATCACCTAGGTATTTAGAAAATTGGCTTAAATTAAAATTTACCATTATCTAGAAAGTTTTACGTGACTTTAGAGACACTTTTATTTTTTTAAATTATTTTCCATTATACTATATATTTTTAAATCAATGCAATACAATAACTTTAAATGTGGGCCGCGAATGAAATTCATTTCAACCACTTTATAAATTATACAGTTTATTATAATTATTAATATTATTTTTATTATTATCATTATTAATTACAAAATCGTTAATATATAAATACAGTGTTCGCATAAAAAAGTATACTCCTTATATATTTTTTTTTGCTTCTGACAATATTTTTTTAAAAACCTTTATCGCATTTGAAAGTTGTACAGGGCATAAAAACCCATATATGAACTTGTGTGGCTCTAACATAGAAAACTGCCAAGTTTCTCCAACAAAATGTCCTTATATATATGTGTGTGTGTGAGTGTGTGACCATACACGGTGTGTGGTGTGTGCTGGTGGGTGTGTCAGCACACTCCCAACGGCGTGGATTTAAGCGTGTGGCTGCCACTGACATTATTGTTGCACACGCCTTTCATCCTTGCATGTCTTCTATCTGTTGCTGTGTGTGTGTTTCTGTGTGTTTGTTTCTGTGTGTGTGTTTCTGTGTGTTTGTTTCTGTATATGTGAGACAAAGTTGTTTGGCGCTGCTGTGGTGCGTTACAAAATGCATTTATAATAAATGGATTTAGGATTCAATTCCCCGCACATAATCCACTGCACATGCATATTACGAGTACGCTAAGACAACGACGACAACTGGGTAGTGAAGGGAAGGGCAGGGAAGGGGACAGACGATAAAAGCGCTTAACTAAAAGCAGCTTTAAAGCTTTGTGTAAACTTAAGCACTCAGCTTAAGCACACAGTGGTCCCTCGAAATTAACAACCTGCAGTTGTCAACAGTATTTACAAATTAAAATAGATATTTACCAAAACTTGTAATTCCGAGAAACTCTTTTATTTAAATGAAGAAATGCAAAGGAGAATACGTAGCTGGGAAGAGACACCAGGACTCCGACAGGCCAAATGTCTTTTAGGCGGCTTTAATCATAAACGATTTAAGCAAGTAATATCCATGGGTAGGAATAGGCTAAGGATACTTGTCGGTCTACTGACAGGACATTGTAGACTAAAAAGCCACCCATCCAAAATGGTGTAGGTTTTGTGAAGTCGAGGAGGAGACCTCAACTCACATCCTAACACAATGTATCGCCCTATCCAGAAAAAGAGGCAGCATCCTAGGGATGCATATTATGAATCTCAATGAATAGAATGAATAGAAGCCCCATCAAAGATTCTGGCATTCATGCAGGAACTGGGATTGATAGAGGAGTTATAAGCTCAGAAGGGGGCTCAATAGATCTACGACGTGCACAAGACCCCAATTTTAGCAATAATAATAAATGAGGTTTTTAAGAAAAAAATAATTGCAAGAATATCTTTGGCAAACACAAATGGCAAATGAAATGATTAGAAATAGGGATTTGAATCGAATTACCAAATATTTTTGTAATATATAGTATATATATATATAATACAGTTACTATAAAATGGAAAAAACACACGACTTTGGTTATTTTATCTAAGCACATTTTCTCTCTAATTGCAGTCGCTGACGAGCAGCGAGCTGGCGGATCATAGACGTCGTCATTGCCGCTTCCAGCAGGAGCAGATACACAATTTGCAGCTGACGCAGCGCAACCTGCGCCGGCAGATGAACGAGCTGAAGTACCATCACATTGACGAGAGGGTGCGGAGCATTGAGCTGGAGCAGCATCGCATTGCGAATGCCAATTTCAATTTGAGCCGTCAGATCGCAACGCTGGACAAGCTGCACACGTCGATGCTGGAGCTGCTGGAGGATGTGGAGGGGCTGCAGAGCAAAATGGACAAGAGCATACCCGAATTGCGTCACGAGATCTCCAAGCTGGAGTTTGCCAATGCACAGATTAGCTCCGAGCAGAATCTGGTCCGTGAGGAGGGCAAGAACGCGGCACGCTCCCTGCAGGCGATGGCTGTCAGCGTCAGCGCTCTCCAAGATGAGCGCGATGGAGTCAAGAAGCTGGTCAGCACAGTGGAGCAACTCCAAACAAATGTCGATCGCGTTCAATCACTTGTCCAGAACGAGCTGCACAATAAGGTATGTAATTAAATCGATAACTTAACTCAAATAATCAAGCTATTCGATTATATTCGATTGGTTTCTATTCCCTGCTCTCAAAATAAAAATTCGTCCTGGAACTGACATTTTTAATGCATAAATCGCGAGGAAAGAAAAATCTACTCATTATGAATAAATTATATTAATTTCCCTAATTAAAGTTTAGATTCTTCTTATGAATTTCAGACTACTTTTATATGTGCTCAAAAAACTTCAGTATTTTCAGTTGTCATTTAATATGTCTAAAGAATGAAAATCGAAAATAAATAAAACAAATTAATTCTAATTCAAAATTAGTTTTAAATACAAGAAACCGTTCAGGCAATGATAATTTGGAGAATTGCCTGTAAAAAAAGTGTTCTTCCCGAAGATTTTATTTATTTACATTAGATAAATAACTGAAGTTTAAGTTTTAAATATTATATTAAGAGACATGGATTAAAAGACATTTCTTATCTACATAAAATGTATTAAAAAAAAACATACGTTTTCTCCCACACACAGCTTTCACACCTCAACAAGCCGCACAAGCGTCCGCATAATCTGCAGGCAAACCAGAATCAAGCGCAGGACTCAGATCTGAGAAGCGATACGGAGCTGGCCGAGACGCTGGTGGCCGAATTGGAGAATGTTGAGGAACAGTATGAGGCAATTGTGAATAAGCTGCCGCAGGACTGCAGCGAGCTGTCAACGAATGTGGATGGGCTGCACCTGATAGCGCCCGCCGGTCAACATCATCCGATGATGACGCACTGCAGCGGCGATGGTTGGACGACAGTGCAGCGTCGCTTTGATGGCAGTGCCGACTTCAATCGCTCGTGGGCGGACTATGCCCAGGGCTTTGGTATGCCGGGCGGCGAGTACTGGATTGGTAATGAGCAGCTGCATCATTTGACGGTGAACAACTGCACGCAGCTGCGTATCCAAATGCAGGATATCTACGACAATAATTGGGTGGCGGAGTACAAGCACTTTTATATATCGTCCCGCTCGGATGGGTATCGGCTGCATATTGGCGAGTACAGTGGTAACGCATCGGATGCACTTAATTATCAGCAGGGCATGCAATTCTCGGCGATTGACGATGATCGCGATATATCACAGACGCACTGTGCTGCTAACTATGAGGGTGGCTGGTGGTTCTCTCATTGCCAGCACGCCAATCTCAATGGGCGCTACAATCTCGGCCTGACTTGGTTTGATGCCGGCCGCAACGAATGGATTGCGGTCAGATCAAGCCAAATGCTGGTCAAGCGCCGCCCCAGCGACGAGTGTGCGCCAAGCAATGGCAATGACAATGAGGCGCCTACGAAAGTGGCAACAACCACAGCAGCCAACGAGCAGACAACGAGCACCACTCGGCCAACCAATGTGGTGCAGTTCGTTGCCTCCGCGCAGGCGTAAGCAAGCAGCTGCCAAAACAGCCAGCTTCCTAGCCGAAGTGAACCACCAGAGCCATGCCTACTATAGTTTGGAGTGCGTGCGTGTGAAACACGCTAAGTGTAAAGTAAAAAAAAATAAAAAAAAAACTAACAAATTGAAAGAGAAATCTAAAGAGAAAGAGATAGAGAAAGAGAAACTCGCTCTAGCGAATTAAGTAGTTTCGATGCGTGTTTCTTGGTGTGTGTAAATAGCTAAACTTCTGTCTAAGTTGTAGTTAATACTATATTTCAATAGAGCTTACTAGCCTCGACAAAAAACAAAGAAAAGTTTAAAAAAAAACAGACGAAATGTGCTTAACAATAGAGCACACAGAGCGTATGCGTAATCTAGTTAATCAAGCAACCTGTCCATGAATATATATATATATATATATATATATTGCAAACCGTACATATTTGTTTTGTCTTTCAGCAGATCTCTTAGAGGCATAGGTTACACGCATACACAAAAATGTTTTGAACCCCGCTCAAATTAAGCAAACAAAAAATATCTGAAAAACATATTGTCGCCATTCCCAATTTTTTTGGGCATATCATCAGAAGCAACAAAACAAATTTGGTGCGTTTATGTCTACAGTTATTTCCCGAATAATGTTAGCTCTAAGTCAAACGCCTGTCTAGTTTAGGCATCTCAGACAAATAATAAGTATATATAAAATGTCAACACTCAACACACACACACAAAGTACGCAAAAAACTAAAGTTCAAATTTGTATAAAATTTGTGAATTTTTATTTGTGTCACTTTGTGTGTTTTTTGTGCAGTGTAGTGTTTTAATGTTAAGCGTCCATATCAAGTACATTGTGAAGGCTTGAAACAGTCATTAAGTATAGTTCTAATTGGTAATTCAAAAGTTGGTATGTGTATTTGTTTTTATTATGAAATGTTATCGGCAGATCCTATCCCTGTCTTGCTTGCTAAACAGTTATATTTGCACAACCTCACACACATTTTGGTTAACTTATGCAACAACCAACGTGTATATGCCAAAGATAACAAAAAAAAACCACAAACCCAATAACAGCTAAAAAAAAAAAATACTCAAACAAAAAAAAATAAAAAACTATTTTCTGCCGTTTTGCATATACCAAAAAATATAAATTATATAAATAATATTAAAAATAATAAAAATCGTTTAGGGGCTAATATTGCGGCTAACTTACGATAAGTCAATATATGGTCAAGCAAGAACTATAAATATGTATGTATTATATATTTATAAATATATATATATATATACATATATATAACTGTAAGCATATATACTTGTATACATTAATTTTATGTACTTTACGTATTAAGTGACTCAAAAGAGAGCGTATTTTACAATAAATGAATTGATGTGAAACCTTTTTCTGTACAACACTTTTCTTAACAGCAGTGAAAAAAAAGCTTCATCAATATTTTATCGTGGCAAAATATTACTTTAAGAGAGTATAAAGGAGCAGACAGAAAAACAACAATTTGGATTAAGTACATTCAGTTTTGGCGAACTCTAAATACCCTACATATAATAATTAAATGAAAGTGGATAGAAGATATATACTAAATAGGTAAAATCATTTTTAATCGAACGAATAATTACAATTTTGAGTAATATATATTTTATACGGACTTCGTATTTAACATGTTCTAGCTTCAATATTTTCGAAATGCAATTAATCATTGATGGCTGCAGTGAATATTATGAACAGATTACTGAGAAACTCTTTTTGTCGAGTCGCGTAAATCTTTGGCATGACAACGCACTCTTGAGATTCTCACGAGTGTTGTCATTGTTAACAACAAAAAAGCAACAACAAAAACAAAAGTCTCTATTTGCTGAGCAATGCTGAATGCGCAGATTTATGGCTGGAAATATTCACGCAACACAACCAACAAAAACAGCTCAAGTGAGAAATCTGCAAGCCAAGTCAGCTGCGACTATTGATTTGGCCAACTTGGTGCAGTGGGCAGCCAATTTGAGTCTAAAGTTCTGCTACAAATCTATAAAGTTCAATTTGATTAACTGCTAAATGTTAGCCCGAAAAGTATGCTATGATTTTTCATGAGTTTTTGCAGACTACTCAATTCGAAGCTGAGTGAAAAAGAGGTTTACGTGTTTTGAGCTCTGAATTTCCATTTCACAATGCCAGCTGCCAGCTTAATATATCTGACAGTCTGGGGGACTGACAGTCTGTGGGACTGACAGTCTGTGGGACTGACATTCTGGGGGACTGACAATCTGGCGGTTTGTCTTATACTCACAAGACATTTTCAGACAGAGTTGCAGCAAATCCTTCGAGCAAAAGCTCAGCTGCAATTTATCAGGCATGAGAAAACACACTTTAATAATGGAATAGTGCACATTTTTTCCATGATTCTCCCCCTCTTGCCGGACCTTCCAACAACACCAATGTTGCAGTTGTTGCTTGACTTTTATATTGAATATTTTTCAGCATTGACTTTTGACTGGGTAAATTGAGTGCACAGGCCGAGACGGGACGAGCAGCGGGTTGGCCAAATGTCATTGAAGATTGACGCACTGATCTTTATTTATGCATTTATTTTGTTGACACTTTTGCACTCAAAACTTCAGGATAACCCAAGGCTGCCATGCAAGACGAAAGAGCAAAAAATACAAAAATATGCATAGCTTTTTATTTCAACTTATCCTTATTTGATTTCAATTTTTCGTAATGCGCTTGACTTTTATTTGCTTGCTATGGAAACTAAAATAAGCAAACAACATTTGACATTTTGGTCGCTCGCAAAAGAGTCTTTTAAAGAAACCCACACAAAATTTATACATTCACAAATAAATACATATATTTTTTTAGCTTTACTTAGGTCAGTCAACAGTTTACAGTGCTTCTGCACCATTTAACCTAAGAACGTTTTTCCGTCTAAAGTCAAATTTAGTGTAAACTGTTCTCGACAAAAGAAATAAAATAACAAAATCAAAAGGAAATGACCCCAAAACCCCAAACTCGTCTTCCGTTTTTTTTTTTTGCCTTTTCTTTCATTAAATATATAAATAATTTTCTATAAAAGTATTTACAAAGGCCGACGCATAAATAAGTGAAAGGAGCACAAATAAAAGCTGAAAGCTGATGCTGCCACACATTAAAAATTCAAATCTATTCATGCCTCTGTGGTCCTAAGTACTTTTTAGTCTGAAATTCTGTGAGTTCGCACTTCCGGCAATTAATCATAAGCCACGCGAAAGGTAACTGAATTTTCTTCTAAAAAAGCAACACGTGTTAGTCTCTCAGCTGCATGAAATTAAAAATATAAATAATTCTGTATTTCTTTGAATGGAAATTTTAAGCAATAAAATTCAATTTCGCTAAGTTGTTTAATTTAAATTTTTGTTGAATTTTATCTGACTTTTGACAGCGAATGCAGGTGAAACTCAGCAAAGTTATGGCGACTATGCAAATTTATATTTATTTATATAGCTGCATATTTCGATTCAGCAGTTTTAGTTAAAAGTTAAATACAAAATCAAATTGTTGACCAACAATTCGAGCGAACTCAGCCGCAGAAACATTTATGTGCTTTTTAGAAAATTGTATGCTCTAATAAATATATATGTCAGTCGTTTAACATAAGTATTATAATTAAACGTTGATTCGATTTGTTTCACTGCTTTAAATTAAATTTAAATTTGCCGACCAAGCGATATTCACATTTTACATTTCACACACATGCTGCGTGTGAGAGCAAGCCATAAAAAGCCAAAAACAATTTAATTAAAAAATACTCAAACTAGAAACTCAGCCTTAACAATAAAAATACAAATAAAAAAAAAAAAGGTAGTCAACAACAGACGTAAAAAAGAACTATAAACTTTTACGATTCCAATGCGGCGTACAAATGACACGGAGAGCCGCAGGCAAAGAGCAAATCCTTGTTAGCTTTCACTTTTAATCAGCTGGTAACTCGAGCTATGAATTTTCTTTAACACCCAACCACCCACCCCCGCAGTGGCTAAGTCCTGCTGCCACAGCATGTGGTGTGGCAAGACCATGGCCACATCCTGTTGCGCGACGCTAAAGGGAATATGCTAATTTTAATTAGCCAGAAAATTTACATATGCTACACACTCTTGTCAACACACACACACACACACAAACACATCGAAACCAGCTTAAGGACTTAAGCAGATATCCTGGACTTTTGCAAATGTTTTGACAGTTTCCACATGTGACAAAAATGCGCACAATAATTGTTCCTATTGGCCATAATGACATAATCCGACTATCCAGCGAAATTAAATGCGCTGAATAACTTTATATTATTTATATATATTCAATTCAATTAAAATTTAAACTTTCCTTTTAGGCTTTATTAAAAATGCATTTAACGTGAAAAATTCATAGTGTTAATTGCACACAGCTGGCATAATTAACCTTTTTCGCGTAAAGATAAATAATAATCATTTTGTGATTTTCGCCAAAATCGATTGAAGTTAATTGCATTTATTGACGCACATGAAAATAAATTAAAAGAAAAATATTTTTGAATTATTGAATAGAGCTTTAAATAAGCAACAACTAGTTTAATTAGCCAAACAATATCTATAATTGACTAAAATGATTTAGTTAATTTCACATTATTGTCAAAATTATAACAAATTTAACAGCAAATATAGGTTTTAACAAAATTTATGATATGTATAAATTGGAGGGTTTATAATTTATTGTATTTCACGTCAAGGTCTTCATCACATTTCTTGTCTTCTCTTAAAACACAGCTATCAAAACATATTCATAAAACATAAATTATATTAAAATATTATTTAAATAAATTGTACTTATTTATTATATGATAAATGAATTTAAGTTTTTAAGAAAATTCGAAAGTTTCTATAAGAAGTTCAATAGAATACTATGAATGAAAACTATTTATAACAAATTAAAAGCGATATTTTT
Organism: Drosophila fungiperda; assembly: GCA_035042345.1. Taxonomy (NCBI): domain Eukaryota; kingdom Metazoa; phylum Arthropoda; class Insecta; order Diptera; family Drosophilidae; genus Drosophila; species Drosophila fungiperda. Next base: position 3,731,238 of record JAWNLM010000216.1, read on the forward strand.
CTAACTGAAAGGAATTTTTTAGAGAAATGAATGATTTAAAATATGCGTATACTATTGAAATTATAATTTTATATTAATATATATTTATTATTTAATGCAATTTAATTACGCTCTTTTAGTTTACAAAATACATGGAATTGTAAACTAAATATCGTAATTAAAACCTTTTAAACAATAAAAAAAAAATTGAATCAATTTGCTAACACGGTATTAATACATTTTCATTAAATTTCTATTATTACTATTATTATTAATATAAAAAATGTTTTTCTTTTGAGTAATGGAGTTGTCAGACATAGTAGTAAAAATTTAGTTTACTTTTTAAGCTACAAAATATTATGAGAAAATAATTTGCAAAACCTTTAAATAATTACTAGAATTGTATCACGACTTGGTTGACAACAAAAGAATTGCCAAATTAACATAACTGCTAGCAAAAATTCAAAGGGACCCAATTTTGAGAAGTGCTTTGTGTTTCTTAACCAAACAGTAAATGGCAAAAAAAAAAAAATTCGTTAAATAAGCCAGCTTATACAGAAGCTATAGTAGTTCATGACTCTTGTCTGAGAGAGATCAAGAATTCACATTTGCATCTGAGCAGCTCCTGGGGGAGTATGCGAGAGGGGAGTGCGGGGAGTTGCCACGCTTTCAAACTCATTCGCCGTTTATGCAGCTCTCTTTTTGGGCTTGAGCTCTGTGTAAATGCTGCTAAAAGTCACATTGCATTCAAATGCAAAACTGCACTGCGAGCACTAACCCGAAAAAAAGACTTATTGTTTTCTGGGTTTTGTCTACTCCGAGCCGTTTTTCCACTTCTTCTTCGACGTTGCAAAAGGGAAGTTTATTGTTGCAAAAGTTTGTTGACAATTTGCGTCAGCCTGGGGCAAAACTTGCCAGGCCAAGAAGCAAAAGAACGCGAAATCAAGCTGCAGGCCAGCTACTGGTAATAAGGCATCAGGCAATAAGTGTACTAAAAATAAACAGTTGCCAAGTCAGTTAGTTGGACAGGGATAGTTGTGGATAGTTGTCTACTCGTTGGATATTAAGTTGGGCATTTGGCTTTCCTTGACGCAGCGTGACTTGGGTTACATTTTTTTTTTTTTTTCCTTTTTTCTTGTCTGGTTTGTCTTTATTTGTTAAGGCTATGCTTAACTTAAATAATTTTACTTTTGTTGCGGCTTTTGGAATTTAATACGGTGGGTCAACGACTGCGATTGTTCCATTGAGTGGGTTGAGAGTGTTCCGAATGCGGGCTTCGGAAATTGTATATCCGTTAGAAAATTATCAATTTATGGTAAAATGAGCACTGATTGGAAATGCCACGATACGATAGGAATTGAAAAGTGCCTTGCTTTGTGGCATTGCTAAATTGAAAATGAATCGAAATGAAAACCAAACCAAAACCAAACTGAACCGAACCAAGGAAAACCAAAGCAATATCGCAACCAAGGCGACTGTCAACCAGCAGCTGGCGGAGGACGACATTGCCAACAGAAGAGAGTCATAATGAGCAAGTCAATAACATGGACAGCACGCATACAAACACAGACCCACACACACACACACACAAACAAACACACACATACATACAGTAGCAATCGATGAGGTTGTGGAGCCAAGTGAAGCTGTTGAGTTCTGCCTCTTGCCTCGTGCAGCATACGATAAAAACCAGATTGCAATTTGTTTTACTGATTACCATGCTTTTGGCCTTATTTGCACGACGGAAACTTTCATTAACATCAAACAGACACAGCCAAAAGCAGCAGTCTATCAGCAAGAGACACGGCTAAAATGAGCACTTCGAGGAGCCACATCTTGCAACATATAATGAACAAATATATATCACAAGATATCTTGTCAAATGGCATCATAAAGTAGCATTGTTCATTAATGCAATTAGCCATGTTGCAAACACTTTCACAATGTCTTTTTGGCAAAAACAGTCAAACTGCATTTGCAATGAACCAAATCCTGGCAAAAGAAATAAATGTTGATTGCATCAAATGGAAATGTGAAATGTGAATTGTGATTCCATGGGACTTGTAGGTATTTGAGTGGCATTCGTATCGTATTCTTATTTCTTCACTTCACAAGTAATAAACAAAATTTAACTATCTAAGTAGAATAATATTAAATATTTTTTTTCCTAAGGCAACATTATTTTATTTTGCTGTTATTGGCTTATCTTGTAAGACCTACCAAATGGTCTCTAAATGTTTTTTTTATCACTATTTTTATTTCCAATTTTTGTTTTGTTTATTTTTAGCTGTACACTTTTCGCAAAACAAAAGCAATTAGGTCTGTCGGATAGTCTAAACATAAATGCATACGCCAGAAAATCGATTTTGTGGTTCTATGAAATACACAGCAACAAAAATAAATCAGTGAAAGTTAAATTCTGGTTAAATTAGGACCTCTAAAGACCTAATGGGCATTAGAGGGTTTAATAAACTTTGAAATCTCATTTAAGTCTAATATTGTCTAATTAAGGTTTTACTTATGTGGTTTGTCGACTTCTCAATATTTACTTAGCGCTAAGCCATTTTTCTCTATTTGATTATCGATATTAAGCGAATTTGTTTGATTTTGACACATGCTTGAAATTGGGCAGTCAATAAAAAAAAACCAAATCTTGCACGTATTTTTAAATATATATTAGGTAAAATCAAAAATAAACAAAGTCAACAAATGACATTGCAATTTTTTGAATCGCAAACTTATATAAGCTAAATCCGATTAGGTGTTCACATAAAAATATATAATTGAACCGATTAATTCTGCCGTTAAATTGCAATTGAGTAGGGAATAAAAAGACTGAATTTTATTTAAACGACGTAAAGAAAAGTGGCAGTATTTAGTTAGCTTAAAACTATTATATTTACTTTAATTGTTTGAAGTACTCAATAAATAGAAACGACAATAAATCTAAGCTTAAAGTGATTACAAATGTAAGCCAATGCAATCCACTGGATTTTATTTTCAGTTGAATTTTACACCATGAGTAAACCAAGATTAATCTACTCCACTGTCAATTTTTGGCTGGCATTTTGGCCGTTGGCCATTTGCAGTTGGTCTGCTCGACTGCAAACACGTCTAATTGGCCGCAACTTGATGTGCAAACATTTGCCACCTTTAAATATGTGTGGTTAGATATTCGAAGGCATCTGAACAATTCCATAAAATATGCAGAGCAAGTGCAACCAATTACTACCGCAAATAATGGCCAAAAATGAGTTTAAAGTATCTCACACTCATTGAGCGAATTTCGCATTTACATTCTGATTGAGCAGAACAAAAGTCAAACCACAAACTCTTAATTTATGAGAACCTCTTGACCAGCGCCCCCACAATCTTGGCCCCTAACCCAGGGCTCAACTCCTGATGCCAGCATTTCGGAAAGAAAGATGTCGAAATTGTATAACTTTGTTTGTAAGTAATTTTAACAAATTTGCGAGACATTTGTGGCCTTTTGTGCAAATATTTAACCTATTTTAGGCCAACACGGTATCCTGTACAGACTTGCCACATTATTTCATGGTCTTTTTTGTATTTATGTGTTTTGTTGCGTTGCGTTTTGTTTTGTGTCTGTGTCTGTGTCTGTGTGAGTTTGTTTTGACTTTTTGTGGCCAACAAGGGCAATTAACTTAAATAATTAGCCAAAGTTTCTACAGTTACAATAAAGTTGTTTTCCAAATTGGGCATGGTTCCGCTCGAGCTGCCATTTCAGCACTAATGGCCACAAATTTCAATAAAATTTCATTGTTCTACTGAGTTATTGTTCCTAAAAGTGTTGGCAATTTAAACCAAGTAATCGTTGAAGCCACAAACATTTTCAAGAAAACCTAGTACTCTTCAAAATTCTATTCAAACCGAGAGAATGGGAGGCAAAACATCAAAGCATCGTAACTCAAATTATACTGGGTCGGAAGACGAAAATAAATTTGGAAATACTCCGATTATTTATCGTATTATCTTTTGGGCGATTGTGTTGATTGTGTTGTGCGTAATCCTTGTGGGTCTCTATTATACAATCCATGCGGACTTTGGAGAATGCTCCAACTTTGACGTGATGTGTTATTGAAATAAAATAAATAGAAAACTTATTTTCACATATCGTAAGTAAGCATGAATTAATCATCAAAATTAGTTTACTAAAGTTGAATTTAGCTACCGAAGAAATGGACGCTGTTCCGCGGAATCCCAGATATAAAAAAATGCATTATATATATTGCACTGTACTTTTTTGTTTTCTTGCTTCACAAATATTTACAATATTTCTGTTGAGAAAACGCCCGCCAATAGTCTCCATTTTGATATCAGCTGTACGCGAAAGCGGGTAATTTATATGCACATTTATTACTAAATTCAAAGGGTGTCAAACCGAAAAAAAATTTAGTCTGTGAATAATTTTTCTGCAACTTATCAGATTATTAATAATACATTTGTGCAAATGTTTGTTTGACTTTGCTGGACAAAGAATATTAGTTTGGCATCGAGTCTCTAATATTGAATATGGGTTCTGATTCCGATTCTGTATTTCAATCGATGAATTTTAAATTCGGCTTGACATCTTGCTGAAAAATTGTATAATTTAAATCGTATTTTGTATTGACTACATTATTTATTTTTAGTACAACTCATGAAGACGCTCAAAATGAAAGAATTCTTCTACCAAGCTACAAGATAATTTGCTGAGTGCTGCATAAAGTTAAACTTACATAAGAAACTGATTTCAATTTTTACTTTTCATACTCGTCAATTAACAAATATGGCCTGCAAAATGTGTCAGTCGTTATTTTACATCGTATTGTTGCTTTTCACCGACCTTAAAATAACATATGATATTGCATATTTGATTGTAGTGGCTTAACTACAGATACAAAACCCTGTTGACCTACTACCCGCATATATATTGAATATTGAAAGCACCTTTTGAAATTGATTGAAGCGATGCCTTTTATGCAGATTCACATTGAATTCGCAATGCACATTCATGAATGGTCCGAATAGTGCAGTTTATGACTGAATGAGTGGGAACAAAGCGCATCGAAATCATACATACACAATATTTATTGCTATAGATTTAACCCAAGGATTAAAACCAACAAACTGCAAGCACTCCATTTTAATTAAGGCTTTAACAAGGATTTGGGATCGAATGGATTTTATTGTTTTAATAAACTTAACCTACAAACTTGGTATTCAAAGACGGTACAAATACAAATAAAAAATGCATTAAGGCACCCAAAAAAAAAACTCTACAATTCAAATAAAAAATATGTATATATTTTATACAAAGTGTCGAAAAGTTATAACGCCACTTTATACCCTGTACATATTTAAATGGGTAAAATGGGTATAATGGATTATAATGCTTGTAACAGGCCGAAGAAGACTTCTCCAATTCCATAAAGTATATGTATTTTTGATCTGGATCAACCATTGAGTCTGGATATCAGAGAGTATAACAGCTATAGATAGTTAAGATATATAATCGAGATTTTTCAACTCTTCAGAGCCTTTGCTAGCTATAAGAATTTCTGACCTGTTGAGATTTTGGTGCAAAACTTATTAAAGATAAATTTGCTAAAATAAAATGGAATAGTAGCTATATATATATATATATATTTCCTATTATTAACAATTGCTCTCTTACGATTTTCCGCATGAAATTGTTTTTAAAATCTTAATAAACTATTCATTTTAGAAATATTTGAGGTAACTAAAAGTAAGGAAAAGTAAACACTAGAAAAATCTTCCTTTAAACTAAGAAAAGAAATGCACTCATTTTTAGAATTTTAAATACTTTATAATAAATTCCCTTAACAGTTAAAGTATGGAGGTTTACAAATGTCTAGACGATTTTTTGAATTTCTAAGTAAAGATAAAAGATTTACATCTCTAAAAAAAAAACATACTTAGGACCATTTTGACTATTGGACATACCCGATTCTTGGGTATTTATTGTTTTATTTTTAAGCCGCTTTTTTAGAATGTTCACAGTCAACGTTCGAGTCACTTGTGACCAAAAGTTTACACAGCCACGCCCACACCAACACACACACACACACACACACACACACAGACACACAGACACAAAAAGTTGTAAATACAAACAACAAACTGCATACTAATGATGTCTCTGTTGTGGTCTGCACTTTTGCGCTGTTAGCTCGCATAATTGGACCCGGGTGTGTGTGTGTTGGTGTGTGTGTGTCTGTTTATCTTTTTATGGTTTACGATTTGTACAGAATAGCACACAATTTACATTGCTTTTTTGCTCAGATACGCGTTTAAGCTTGAAATACAATGACCGCAATTGCTTCATTTTGGTGTAAAAAATAATATACAATTTTAAAATAAGTTAAGAAAAAGATATCCATTAAAGAAATCTAAGGTAGCTCCGCACAGCAAAGAAGCAAAAAAAAATCTAAGATTACTTTAGCAGTGCCACAAGCTGCACAGTTCCGCTCCTTGTGGCAATGCTCTCCAATGCTCTCGCTCTTTCTGTTTTTGCTACGAAAACAGAGAGCACAATATATTTTTTGTTTACTTTTGCTATTGCTATTGCAAAGTAGATATAGTCTGCTATTGTTCTTATATATAGTTCGTATCGTATTTCTATAGCTCTTTCTGCTTTAAACACTGCTTCTTACTTAAAACACTCTTTAATTATTTAGTTAGTTTCGCATTTCAGCTTCTGCCATTATGGCAACTTCAAGGTGAGTTCCCGAAAGCAGAGTCAGTTTGAAAATAAACTGATGAAAATATATGTGTTTATATAGAAAACTCTTAATGTTATTTCTTGGCTGTCGCTGCTACTTTCGCGCACAGCAGGTGAAATATAAATAAACTTTTTCGAATTTTCAACGTAGATTTATTGCCTGTTCTTGGCTGAAGTTTGACATGACCTGCGGTTGCGGTGACCTTAAAGTCACACAAAATCCAACCAAAGTCTCAAGAGATATTATAGAGCTGCTATGCATATTTTTGATAAAAACTTCATAAGTTCCATCCAAGTATTTGCGGTTTAGAGGCACTTATTGAAAGCCTGATAATAAAATATATTTATGTGCATATTTTTGTTTAGAAATTATTAATTGGCACGCACAGAAAAAAGACAACTTGAATTTTGAACTTTTAGAAAAAAAATGATTTTTTTCTCATGCAGTCCTGGCTGCTAGATTTGTTAAAATAATATTTATATATTTATAATAATACATGAAAATAAGGAAATTAAAATAGTTACACCAACGTATAATTTTCACTGTTTGACTCTGACATATCCATGCCAGAAACTCTCACACACACACACACACACACACACACAGATATGATATACATTTACACACGTTCATAAGTCATTATTTGAAATTTGTCTGGTGCCAATCGCAAATTGTCTCTGCAAATAATTGCAGGAAGCTGTAATAAGCAGTCAGCACTCTTAACCCAACCTACCCTGAAACCCTGATGATAATTTCAAGCTCGAAGGAATGCAGTTAACGAGTTGGCAAACAGTCCCCTCGCTGGCAACCCGCTGCGAAATTGGTAATATTATGTTATCAACATTTACATAATTGAACTTTCCGTTTGCCTCAGACACAATTAGATTTACTACTCTATAATAATACAGTTACAAGCAGATGCGCCTCAAAACCAGCCAACGAACAAACAGTTAGCCAAACAGCAGTAAGCGGCTTATATGGTTTATATGGTTTATATGGTTTATATGGTTTATATGGTTTATATATGTGCAATGTTTGTGAGCCGCATGTTCGAAATAGTTGATGTGGCAACCACAAGTTGCTAATTAGCACTAGCTGAAGACGTAAGGCGAACTACTACCTTCTTGCCACATGCAACATGTAACAGGATATGCCACAAAAAAAAAAAACGAAAGATTCTGGTTAGCTACGAGCTGCACATACACACAAATAATATATATATATATATATATATATATATATATATGTATCATTTACCTTGTCTTGTTGCAGCAAAGACTTTGGCCAATTTTTTGTCGAACAATTTGAGAGTATATTGACCTAGTTGTGTGCTGTGCTGCCTCTCTCCCTTCTCACCCACTCCTTGTGACCCTTTTCTTTTTGGTAAGTTAAGCCAAGGCCACTTTGTAACTTAAATCCTTCGGCTTTGTTGTATATTGTGTCTGACTTAAGCCTTTGATTTGGTCTTTATTTGTTCCTCAATTGCCAATGCCATTTTGGAATCCAGCACAACACGTGACTTGACTGGCTTCAATATTATTGTTTGCGATTCTTGTTTTTGCTGAATTTTAAATTGTATTTAAAATAAACACGTTTTAAACAAGAGGCGTTGAAATGCGCCAAAAAGACAAACAAAACATTTCACATTTTAATGCCCTCACATAGATATTATGATTTAATCAAGTATTGAGTAACACATTGAAGAGGTTTATTTTGAGTCAGATTTTATACTCTAAATAGCGAAAGAATTTAAAAGAATTTAAATGGAATATTTGCATTTCCATAAATAATATTATTAATTTTCTACGGCATGAGTAAAGTTTGCATAAAGTAGTTTGAATTAAGGAAATTAATGTACGAGCTAATTAATTTCTTAAGTAAAAAATATTATTAATAAAATCAACTTATTTACTTGTTTTCTTATACTGCGGAATGTTTTTTATTTTATCTGCAAGGGTATTTATCCGTTTACTTCAGGTTTGTCTTTCTTTTTTTTATAAATGTGTTGAAACAACATGTGATGTGGTATATAAATATAGTACACACACACACACACACAAACACACACACACAAGCTGTGTTTATATTTGTGTCTGTTTGCGCTTCCGTATTTCAGATACAATTCTTTTTGTTACAGTTTTTGTTGCTATTCTTATTTTTTTTTTTTTGTTCATTGTGGTCGTAATGATTGTCATTTAACCTCCTTTTTCCCTTTATTGGCAAATCTGCATGTGTTCGATATTTGCATTGCCATTGCATTGTTACCGGAACTGATGTTTTTTTATGCACGTGAATGAAAAAGCTTTAAACGTGCCAAAACACTTCGATAAAAAAATTATAATAAAAAAGTAGAAAACTCAATTTTAGAGAATTCATATTTTCAATGTCAACGTAAAAGCATTAAACACAGAATAATAAAAAATAAAGTAAACTATTTAAAACTAAAAAGTAATATTGTTGCAAACAAAAACCAAAACATAAACTGAAAATGCTTTAATTAAAAAAAAATATAGTGCAATATTTGTTGCATACATTGAGTAAACCACAACTAATTACATAAAACATTTATAGAAATCTTTTTGAGCTTCTAACTAGAAGCATTAAATGCTAAATAATAATTGGAAAAAGTCTTTTAACATTGAATACTCCATTAAATTAGTACAGCTGCTGGAGATAATCAAGCCACATTTTCCAACTGAAAACTGTTTTCTATTTGTCGTCTTCATCACTTGGATGGCTCAAGTTGTAGCCATCAAAGGAGTTGATGTTGCCAGTGGCAGTTGTCCCCAAGTGGACAGCAGTCAAATTAAAGTCCACTCAAAAGCAAATGCAAATATACTGAAATTGCACATGTTGCCAAGGCAGCTGTGGTCAACATATAATAAAACAAATGGGGTATCCAGTGCATCGGGGAGACATGAAATTTGTAAAGTGCATGAATACAAAATGAACTGTGACTACATTAAATTTCGATTTTCCTTTTTTTTCATTTTTACATTCTTTGAGATTCTGCACGAACACACACACTTCTTTAGATACACACAATGTTTAAAAAAAAAAAAAAATTTTATAACAGAAACTAAGCGAATCTGGCCAACGCAGATACAAATGTATCCAGTGGATTCCCATTGTTTGCCAGTGTAAAATGTGGCTTTTTTTGCGCTAAAGCCTCAAATTGAGTTATTAAATGAAATTATGCAAATTAATGTCATGCAATAAGTCTGTGCTGCAAACAATGTGATAAGAATTGAACAACATTCATCCCGTAATCCCAGTCATTTTTTAGTCAATCCATAAGCCTTTAAAAGTGAGATATTCTTGTTGTGCAAACACTATACAGAAAAGCTTAAGGCTTTCGTATTAAAACTCTGTTTTAATCCCGTTTCGCATGGCAACTTTACATTAACACCAAAGTACGCCGTCAAAAATAGTCACAAACTAAAGAATTTCAATTTTGTCAAGTTGCAATAAGAATTTACAGCAGTTTTCGGAGCATAAATAAGTTGGTTAAAAGCCAGAAAAGATATGAAGCATTCTAAAGCAGATGAGTTCATAGTAGAGCCAGATATGTTTTATGGTAGATAAATAGACACTCTCGGAGCACATACACTTAAAAAAAAATTTGGTGAATAAAATGGTGCTGAAAACAAGAAAGTTCATATAGCTTCTAGAATTGGAATTAGAATTTGGTTTTTTTAACTTTTGTCTACTCCAATTAATTTTTTAAAATTCCAAAAACAAGTAATTAAATTTGTTGCCACGACTGCAGTTTTGGTTTTCAGCTGTTGTTCAGCTAATATAAGAATTTCTTAAGAACATTTAAAAACACAATGAATATTACAAATCTTTTTACAAAGTATCAGAAAAATTTACTAAATTCATCATTTTTTAATAATAACTTGAGCTGCCAAAAAAAAAAATTTAGATGCTTTCTAAAATTTAGGTCGAAATGGATATCATCAACAGCTGAAAATTAAAAGCATGTATTGAAAGTGATAATCGAAAGGATTTTCTGCTGGCAAAACATATTTTAATGTCAATGAGATAAGAAAATTATTACTTAATTAATTTCATGGAAAAAAAAAAAATTTCGAATTAAACTACAAGAACTCGAAACCAAGCTTAAATTTCTAGTGGCACCTGCAAGCATTTTGTATACGATTCATTCCAAAGCTTTCCTATGTTCCTAATGCCTATTTAAATTTATTTTTATTACCAAAAATATTAATGTTAAATAGTAAATAACCAAAATATTCAAATTTGGCATACTGACATTATGATACAATTTATATCGGAGTCTTGTCAAATTTCACTTGCAGTAATGTGTAGCGAAAGTTGGCGTCCTCAAGTGAGCTTGAGAGGATTCAACTAATTCACATGCATAAAAGTTTATTCTATTGTTGAAATTTTCAGCAATCTTGCACTTGCTGCACTTCAGGCTATAGTTTCGAAAATGATACCGCAAAAACTTTTGAATAGCGGCGGGGGAGGGGAGTGCGGAATGGAAATGATGGCCACAAAAGCACTTCAAATGTTTCTCTCATATTTCGATTATTTACAAAACGATTCAAATTTTCTCCATTCAGCTGCGATAATTTCAACAATAGCAAGTTGGAAAGTGATCGGGGGGGGGGGGGGGGGGGGGGCATTGAAAGTAAGTGGGCGTTTCTGTGGCATGCTATTGACAATGATTATTTACTCTGCGTGTGGCTTGTCGATTGAGCAAATAACTTTGATATTGTATTGTTCTCATGGCCAATTAGCCAACTCATCCAATACCCAGACTACAACGTACCTTCGTCTTCTCCTTCTACCACTTCCACCTTCCACTCCAACTCCAACTTGAACTGTCGAATTCTCTTGTATATCCCGATTGTTCAGCTGAGCACCCGTCAAATACAATTAAGCGGCTGCTGTTAAATTAGCAGCATAATAAGCCCCAAAATGTAGTTAAGCCGTAAACAAGCACAAAAGCAAAGCCCGATAAATTAAGCGCTGACATTGGAACAAAAGTTTGCTTTATTTGATTGCCTGGTCGCCAATTACTTTAGCTCAATGGCAAAGGCAAAAACTTAGATTAGAAGGCAACCATTGCGTACAAATTCGCGCAGACAATCAAGGAATCAAAATATACCAAAGGTACAACTTAAACATGCAATCGAAGTCAAAGTTCACAACTGCTCAATCTTTGATATAATATTGTTAAGATTGTCTGGTCTAACTTATATATATATATAAAAATTATTATTTACAGCATGACATAAGAGTATTAACAATGTTTTGATATGAAATGGGAAGCACACTTGGTATTAGAATTATTTCCTAAATTTAACATTAATAGAAATGATTTGTACCTTCACAAGATTATTTCACAATTTCAGACTTCTTTTATTAAGAAATATATTTACAATATTGCAAACATGCTAGACATGTTTTTAGAGTTAATTCAGAAATAAGAAACGAAATTAGCGAGAGTTCCAAAGTTATTCAACTCATATTAAATGAGATTACAGGTATATAATGGCTATAATCTATATATAATATTAATTAATAACAATTTAAGTCAAATATAAAAACATTGTTAAATCTAGAAAACTTTTTTCCACATTATAGAAAAATTCGTTCCTTAAAAAGACTCCGGTTCTCAGAAATATAATTTATTATTAATAAGATGCGTCAAAAGCACGACAATTATCGAAGTTTCAGACAAGATTATTGAATGTTTATCCAACACTTTCAGCAAGTGTGTTTATCAGCATGCAAACAGCCAAGAAAAACCAGCTAAATCGCAGACATGGCCCAAGACGTTTATTATAAAATATACACATTGGGCTGCATTTCTGACTTAACATATACTTAAGTATGTGCATGTAGTACATTTATTTTATGCATGACATGGCTTAAGCACACACACACACACACCCAGACACCCACACACACAGAGATGGGAAAATATCTGGTCGTCTTAGCCCGAGATGAAAATGGCTGACACGTTTTCGAGGACGAAAGCCGCACATCACGTTTTGCAATACCCGCATAAAATATGTGAGCTTTTGCGAATCCTGTTTTATAATTACTTGAGTATTTTATAACCAGCAAGTTATACAATATAATCGCAGTGTGCATAAAAAATGCATATGGCATATTTTTAAATTTTAAAGGAACTTAATAAATTATGCAATCTCTGTGCTACCAATTCAGATACGAAATTAAAAATCATAAATAATTTACAATAGCAATATTATTTAGTTATTCAATGTTAAATAATATCACTAAGCAGACAACTTCAACAATAAATTCAATTAAATATAGTTACTATTTAGATTCTCATTAAAAAAGTAAATCAAAACTAATATAAAATTTAATTTATCGGGAAAGTATCTGAGCTTTGTTTGTAATATTAATATTGATACAAAGTAAAAGTAAAGAAAGAGAAATAATCAAGTAATTGCATTGAAAGTCATTTTTCTTCAATAAAATTTCGTTAAAAAAGGGCTTCAAGTCAATTTAATTTGCAAATCGAACATGTTTCGCTAATAATGCTGAGAAACAATAAATTAACTTAAGGACGTGGGAATTTCTTTCAAAATAATTTACAGCACTTCGCATGAGTGAAATATTGTCTCACGCACAACTAATTACTTAGACTGTATATATATCTATGTGTTTTTTTTATTTATTTTTGTTTTGTGTGGAAAATTCCATTTTAATGCTATGAAGAAAAGCATTTGGCAGAACGTGCGAACATTTGCGATGCTTTTAACACTTTAATGGCATTAATTTAAATAAATGCCACACACAACACAACGCAGCAAAAGAAAAACACAGCAAAAAGCAGAAGGGAAATAGAAACAGAAAAAGATTAATTAAAGCAGACAACTGACATTTCTGACAGAAATCAAAAACAATTTGCTGCTAAATTCACGTACATAAATTAGTCATACATATATATAAAATATAAGTTGAGAATCAGGTTAAATTTAATACATAAAGAAAAACTTAAATATCTGCAGGCTATTATTTCTTAAAGATACTTGCCAACAATTTAACTGAATTGATTTTGTTATAGGAGTTTTTTGTTATTGTCAAATAGGTGAACATTATTTTATAAATATACATAAAATTTAAAATTATACTAAAGATAAATAGGTAATGTATAAGAATATAAAAATTAAATTAAATTAAGTCAAACTAAAAGAAGATCTTATTTAACATATTTAATATAACTAAATAAGCTAATTAATGAAAAGAATCTTGAAATGATTAGCAATATTTGAAGTCTGTATTATTAAATTCTCCTATTTATAAATTTTATCACTACATATCAAGAATATTATTTTAAAAAATTAATGAATTAAATGTTCTTATGATGTGAAAAGGAATTTTATATATTTCCTATCATCTATCTATAATGCTATCAAATTTGTAGGGTTTGAAAATATTGTTAGAATGCAAAACTGTAAGAACAGTAAAAAAAAAAATGCATTGAGTCAGTAATCCGTAAAGTACAAAGGGATAATGGCGGTCGACAGTTAGAAGGAATGCAACTGGCAACTGGCAAATGGAAAGTGGCAAGTGGAAAGTGGCAAGTGGCAAGTAGCTGGCCAGTTGGCAGTTGGTTGTCTTTTAAGATTTTCACTCGACTTGAGTCGATATCGTTGGGCAGTTGGTGCCAATCAAAGGCAGTCAGCAGATGCTATTTAATATGAAATAGTAAAACGATTGGGAAAATTAACAGCTTTGATATGCTTAGAAGTGTTTTGAACAGCTTTTGAATAAATATTAGTAATTATGGCATAATATGAAAGCAGCGTCTCAAATTAATTAACGCACATTGAGCTCAATTGTTATGCAATATGTATTTGTGTTGTGTATAACTTAATGAAGTGTAAATATTTGTACCAATTTGTATATAAATGGGTGCACAATTTCGACAAATCAACAAATATAAACAAGCGACGCTCATGCAAAAATATTCATGCAATTAGGCAATAAGTAAACACATCGCCGATCCCAAAAACCACCCAGTGTTTAAAATAAAAAAAGGCTTAACAGACCAAAAAAAAATATGATTGACAGACTGTTCAATAAATAAATACTTTAAAAAATGTACATTGAATATTTATTACGGATTTTCATGAAATTGGTGACTTGTCAAAATCTGAGAAGGATTCTTTTGTGTGATAAACTGTGAAGGAATAGCATCCAATATAAATAAATATCTCTTGGGTTTTAAATTCTTTATGCTGGATAGTTGAAGAACGCCATGAATAAATTGCTTTGAATTGATTTTGAAATGCCTTTGTAAAAGCAGCATTATATAATTCCGGATTTTATGCACAGTCAAATTAATGCCGTGCGAATATTATAATTTTCACTCGTTGCAAAACTCCAGGAAAATTCAACATGGGCAAATTTAATTAGTGCCATGAGGAATTGCGATTGTTGACGAAACGCTGTATGCAGGCAACGAGCCGAAACGTTGGCCATATAAACAAATAACACAATTAAATGTGAAATAAAATAAAAATGTGAAATGGGAAATGAAATGAGCGACTTTTGCATTATTATGGGAGTATTTTTATGATGCATCTGAAATGAGCAGGGCAAACGTAGCAGAAGACTGCACAATAAATGAATAATATAAATAACAAAAAAGTATTATATATACATAAATACATATATATATGTATACATATACTGTTTCGAAGAAATGTTCATGCTTAAAAACCAGACGCGTTGAGCATTTATTCACTGTAGCAAGTGCTTCTGGTTATTACCACGCTTGCTTCCGCAGCAGCAGCTGAAGCGCCGGATGTGATTTTCATTTTTATTTCCGGCAATTAGCACTTGAATTGAGAGTGCAAACGTACTCTTAACTCAGCCACTGAAGTATACTTCTGACGAAATCCATTTTAACGATGATTTAAAACTGCATATCCATTTCCCTCTCCAAAAGGGGGTATTATGATTCTGACAGTGTGTCTGGCTAAGATAATTAATTATAAATTATCTATAAAATGTGAATTGTTATTAAAATTTCAGCTTAACAATATTTATAATAATTACAAATGTCATTAAAATTGTATAAATTGCTATTAAATTAATTGTTTTTTAATTTATATTTGTTCATTTCTGTTTCATGGTATATTTTCTTTATTATATCGTATATTTTATCTTGAGTAGATAAGACATAATAATACTTGAATTAGTAACAGCCACTTCTATTATTAAATTATTAATAATTTAACCAATATAGAATATTTCATCTTCATCATGATAAATCCCAATTGTGTGTTTTTCACCACCAGCACTTAATGGGCATAAAAGCCAACTCTCAAAATTGCACAGACATTTAAAGTTTTAGTCTGCATTTCCGCTGACCGCGGCCACTTTTTGCTTAGCTGCTTTGCCACTAACTGTCAGTGTTTTTTTGCAAACGTTACCAAATTTATGTTTCCGACGTGGTCTTCAACTGTTTCGACGCTGTCTCTGTCACATCCGTAGGCATTAGAATAAGTTTGCTGCAATCGCAGGACAAATACCGTTTGACTTAAACACAACAATTCATTTGTGACAAGTTTATCCGATTTGCCAAGTCACGAAATAAATATCCAAACTTAAATAGATGTATAAAATATTTTATTTTAATTTTATTTTATTTAATTTTATTTAAATTATATTTAATTAATTGTTGTTAAAAAAAAAGGATACCAAATGAATTATTAGCGTACCTTAATAGTTATAGCTCACGGTTCGAAAAAAAATAAACCAATATTTATGTTATAGAAATTAAAATAATTTGTGTTGACAAAATTGTATAAATGAATTTAATAAATATAATTTTCTGCGCTAATCACAATTTTCCATAAACTGGCTTAAAATATATCAAAAGCTTTTACTTATAATAGAATATTATTATTTAATTTTATATACATTTTTCATATCTACTTATTAAGAACTAAATTGGATTTAAATAAAGTTAACCCTACAAATACAAAATATGGAAAACATTATAATTTGAATATAAAATGGGTTGCAACAAATTGTTATATAATATATTCATTTACTATTAACTGTTTTTGATAAGTTTTGCTTTGTGACACTCGTGTCTTTCTTGAGCTTTAAGACTTAAGGCCGAAGTCAGTTTTCCGACACCATCAAAAGTTAAAAACCCGTTGAATGCTGCGCAACCAACTCACGCTTGACATATTTATGTTGACCAAAATTGATGTTTGATGTCGCAGCAAAGTTCGTTATAATTAAGGCAGCTGATAGAGCAGAAAAGCCAGCATCTTGCTGCCTGCTTCCCTGGCTGCAACCAGCCAGCCAGTTAGGATGGTTAACAAGTGAAGCCAGTCGAGAATATTTATCAAATGGCCGCAAACCGGCAATTTGTTGCCTGTTGCCAACCGTTGTTGGCTGGTTACTTAGCTGTCTCTTTGGACTGTGGACTGTGAACAGCGGCAAGAATGAACTCGAAAACCAGCTGGCAGCTGATTTATGATTACAGTCACAAGAGCCTTGGTCTCGGCTGCTCTGAGATGCGCACATATAAAATATTAAAGGCAACCGAAAATTAACAGTCAAATGTTATCGAGTTTTAAATTACTCAAGTCGGAGAACACAAAAAAAAAAAAAGAACCTAAGCAACCTTAACATTTGCAACTGTGGCCCAAAAGAATACCCAAAACCAAAAGCTGTCTGCCTTAATTGTAGCAACATGCGTTTTAAGCCACAAAACAATTCCTGTTACGACTTACACTTTTGCACTGCATTTCGTTAGTCTTTGGCAACAGTTGTAATAGCTGAATTCGTTGCCACTAAAATGAGAGTAAAGCACCAAAGGATTTTACTTAGCTGCATTCCCTGCTTGCCTCTCCATCTCCATCTTCTTCTGCCTCTTTCACTTTGCTACACTTCTAGCAGCTTACATGAATGTTGTTTCTATTGGTGTTGCTCTTGTTGCATGCTACATTTTGTATTTCAAAGTATTTTACATGACGTTAGCTCTGTGCGATTCTACTTTACGAGCTAAGCGAATCCAGTGGGTTGCGGGACTTCATCTTCGGCTTCATCTGAGTAACAAATATCCCTTGGGCACACAGAGCGTATGTGTAATGCGCTTAGTGCCAGAGCAGAATAGTGCAAAGTAAATCAACTAATGTTTATACTTATTGACTGTCTTCCATCGCATATGAGTGCAATACTTTAAAACCAATTTCACTGAGAGTTATTTGCATTTAAATTAATATTTTAATTTTCCGTTGAATGATTATAATCAAATGGAAATTTATTAGCGCTTGAGTTAACAAGAAATTTAATATTAAATTGAAGTATAATTGTTGCCAATTGCTCAAAATATATAAGCAAAAACTATATGCATTTAATGAATGATTGTTCTAAATCTATGGAACAACAAAAAAGATCTTATCTAAATTAACTGAATACAATATTTATCTCTTAGACTTTTCAGCTAACGATAGATTTAAAATTAAATCAAATTTCCACTCGCACAACATACATGTTAACAATACTTATAAGTATTTAATTAATATTTATTGATAAAAAAAAAACACATATCACTTAAGAGGTAAAATTATATTATAATAATATAATATTTTTATGAACAATTGCTAGAAATATAAACACGTTTAGCAAATTCTAAACTACATTGAGCAACTTAAAGACTAGCTAAAATTTATGATATTTAACTAACTTAAATTTCGTATGTGTTAAGCACAAAATGTCACATTCGAAACTACATTTCGAGAAAAATGATTTCAACTTTGACATGTAGCAAATTTTGGTATGCATTAGTTGTGCACAGTCTGTTGGCTTGTAAAACTAAAGACAGTCCAAACGTGTGCTCAAAATCCAAGTGACAATTGAATGCAGCAGGAGGCGCATCATGTAGGAGTTGTGGAGTAGCAGGGGAAAGGGTGCAGTGCAGTCTGACAGCTGGCTGACAGAATTCCAGCTGGCATACCAAAATATTACTTATGACTGGACAGCAAAATGTCCTTTCCAAAAACACACATAAAAGGACACACATGCGATAAGCATATGGAAATGCTGGCTGTGTGTGAATCAGTGTGAAGCACGAAACTGTGCAAAAATTGTCAATATGACAAAACATTGTACGTTGTACGCATTGTCAATAGAAACGTGATCAAGCAAGTTATTGACATCAAATCTGGACGTGTATATATTTTTGAGTTTTGATTTCAGATTTACGAAACACTCGACACACACACAAACACACACACACACACACTTACACAGCAGCAGAAATCTTAGCAATAATAAAAGACAATTTTGTACCATGTTATTTGATGTTGATAATTGCCAAAATCATGTACAAAAAATGCTATTAAATAAATCGAATTACATATATATTCATTTCATAAGCTAAAAGGAGAGTACAGCAGAAATATGGAAATGTATTAATAAATTGAAATTTGCTTTGTCAGTTTTTGCAGTGGTTTTGGTACAATAACTTTACCATTCAGCATTCATCGTTAAATTTAATAAATCAAACAATAAATCGAATATTTCTTACAATATTTGTACAAAAAACATGCCCTTTTATTTTCCATTTAATCATTGTTCGCTTTTGATGTCAACGTCACAAAAGTAACCCAAACAAATATTAAGAGAAAACCTTAAGAGTTCTCAAGTTGAGGCAACCAGACTAGAGAATAACCTGCATTCAAATCTTTATTCATAATATATTGAGAGTTACATATTCATGAAAGCAACTGATCAAGTTTTATTTTACTGGATGGATGCTGAATCATATTTATTATATACTTTCCACAACTTGATATGTGATACCCTTTTCACATCGGTTTTAATTGAACCAGGGTATAACAACAATCAACGACAAAATGCCCAAATATTAAAATTGAAATTTGTTTTTTGAAAAGCGGAAAACAACAGCGTAAAGCAGAGTGAAATAAAAATAAATTGAAAATAATATAAAACAACAAATCCCCAAAGTTTCGAGCCCAAAGTAACTGTGGGGACTGTGTGGCTCTGTGGCTCTGTGGCTCGACTCATGAGTCGGTGCAAACGGAATAATATTTACCCAACGTGATTTTGTTTACCTATCTTTTCAAGCCCAACTGCGTGCACAGGCACCTGCAGACTTCCGCTACACCCCTCCCCAGACAATCTACCCCTCTTCCAGCAAAAATAACCAGAGACGCACACGCACACACAAATTTAGATGGCCACAAATTGTTTGTATTTTGTTATTAGTTTTCTCTGTTTATTTCGCTTCTTTTTTTTTTTTTTTTTTGATTTTTGTTTCCTTTTATTTTCATTACGTTTTATGTGTATCTCTCATTGTGCTCATTGTGTATTTTGATCAACTGAAGTTAATCCAGCTGTCACAGCAAGTATCTTAAAGATACTTTCCCATTGCTGTTCCAAGTTGCAACTTTAAGTTTCTTGACTTAAATTAAGTTGCCGGAAGTTTTTGCAACTGCATAGGAGACGAAAAAAAAAATAAAATATAAGAATGCAAAGGGCAAAACTTGCAAAATGCGAAAAACAAGAGCAAAGACTTCATTTAATTAAAAACTTGGCGCACGCATGTAAAATGCTTCTGTGCAACGAAAACATGTTACATCTTGCATGGACATGGCCAAAAAGTTTTTTGGGTAAACTTCAAATGTATGTTGGATTTTTCATTAGCACTTCTTAATTAGCCCGGACTTTCCCAAGTTCTCTCTTTCTCTTTGACAGTCCGACCACGTAGTACATCTCTGAGTTTTTCATGATACATCTAAATGGCCAAGAAAACTGCCCAAATGTCAAATGTTGGTCCATAAAACTTAGCATTTCGTCCGATTCAGCTTTCAATTCTGTGGCAATTGTATCCAGGGTGCAATCTCTTTTGATGTCCTGAGCACTCCATTGTCTGCGCTTTATTGTACACCGTAAATCTCTATTACCTCTTAGGTGTTCTTAGGGGTGTACTAATTTAATACCATCCACAAAGAAATTACACGCTCAATGCTCGGGATTTGGCTAATTAAAGCAAATTTACTGTGGCTAGTTCTTGGAAATTTTGGCAAGTTTAAGTGAACTTTGCTTTAATATTTATTCGCCTGACAAACGCATTGCTAAAGTTAATTTCAAATTTAAACTTAATTTACTGGTAAATACTCAGATTTATTTAAATTTACAAAAACCCAATTTTTATGAACAACAAGTTATTTGATTTAAATAATCAAAAAGTAAACCAAAGGATTAACTGACTCAATATCAGTCGCAGGATATAAATTGAGTGTTTAAATAAAATCAAAGTCTAAGTAAACATTCTACTTTGTGACCAAAAGTTTTTGGTAAACTTCAAATGTATGTTGGATTTTTCATTAGCACTTCTTAATTAGCCCGGACTTTCCCTATTTCTCTCTCTCTCTCTCTCTCTCCTCCTCCTGTCTCTAGTCTCTTCCTGACAGTCAGACCACATAGCACAGCTCTGAGCTTTTAATGTTACATTTAATTAATTTACTGCTAAATACTGAGATTTCGTAAATTTATAAAATCCCAATTTTTATGAGCAATAAGTAATTTGATTTAAATAATCAAAAAGTAAACTGACTCAATATGAGTCGCAGGATATAAATTGAGTGTTTAAATACAATCAAAGTCTAAGTGAACATTTTGCTTTGTGACATATTTAATCCACAATAAACCATATTTTTGTTTACATTTAAATTATGTACAATAAAATGTTTTATTTATACACTCGATTTGCATAGCTACACACTCTGACATATAAATATTCATGTGGGTTTGCATTTTATTTTTGAAAACCTTTGTTTTCTTGTATTTTTTTCGTGTGTGCCTTTTCTGACTGTTACTGTGAGTGTCTTTTGTATTTGTGACATAAAAAATTACATTTCCATGGTATTTATTTTGGCAGCACCTGTTGGCCTGAGCCTCTCGACAACTTAGGTAATATAGCCACATGCAGTTTATTGTTAATTTTAATGTTTAAATTACGTAATTTTGTGTTTCGCTTGATTTATGCATTTACGCGCCTTAAAATATGCAGCATTCAAATTAATAAAGCAACGCGCTTATAAATATAATCCTTTATTCACATATGGCAGAGGATATTTATTACTCCCAGTGACACACACACACACTCACCTGACCTTTTTTACCAAGCCACTTCAGCATTCCGACCACGCCCACAGATTATTCGCTTTTGGCTTGCGGAGCACATTTTGAATTTATTCACATTTCCCGGCATTAATTGTGCGCTTTTCATTTGTTGTTCGTGTTGTTGTTGTTGTTGTTTTTTGTTGACAATAATAAACGAGCAATTAATGAAATTGCAAACGTGCAGCCTCATAATTAATTATTTGCATTAATTATGAATGCTCTTAAATTAATACAAATTGTAAATATATTTCACTCCAACTCCAACTCTTTATTGCTCAACTTAATTCCAAAAAAAAACACGTTACTAGATAAGCAGCAGCTGGTGTTTAAAAAATATGTTTAAAATTATAAATGGATGTTATGTATAGCTGTGAATTGAAACATTTAAAATTACAAAACCTTTTTATGTGAAATTCGCAGCTAAAAGAATACTTTGGGCAGTTTGCGTAATGCATTTAAATTGCATAGAAAGCCTATGATAGCCCGGCCACTTTGAATTTCTATGCACTTAAGAGCTCATCAAAATAAAAAATAAAAAAATCTCTTGAATAACTCACTGCCCAGTGGCTGTGAATGGCAACTCGAGTAACTGCTAAAAAACTTATTAAATTTGCTATTTTCTCTTTAACAATTAGCACTTGTACCTGGAGCAGATACAGTCAACCCAGGATGTCCGGGACAGTCCGCCAGTCCACCAGCCAGCCAGCCAGTCAGCCAGTCTATCCGGTCTATCCGCAGCACAGTTAATGAAAACTTTTGAATGAGAACTTGAATAAGTAATAAAGCACTTGGCCTGCGTAAAAAAAAAAGAATAAAAAAAAAAAGAACATTGCCAACTGATGATGGGCCAAGCGGGTAGATGGATACTTCAAATCGCCTCGGTGACTGGTCGAGCCAAGCTATTTGCAAAATGCTTGACCAACTTGAGAAACTTTTTGGGTAACTTTTGATGGCATCAACAATTGTTTGTTGTTTTCGCCGAGAGTGCCCCATGCCCCATGTTGCCAGCTAGCAGTGTTGCTCTTATTGTTGTTGTTGTTGATTCGCATAAGTGTTTTAATCGGACCTCAACTGAGGCCTTAAGTGGCGCAAATAAATGCAAATGAGAATATAATGTGGACATATACTTAAAAAGCACTGAGTACATGTTCATCCACTTACAGTAGAAAAAGTGTTTTAGTGCAATAATTATACAATTTGAGCAGGAAAAAAAATGTCATTAAAAACAAGACAAATAATAGAATAAGTGTTTTTTATATTATTTTCAATTACAACCAACAAATACATAACGAATCATTATTAAATTAGAAACTATTAAATAAACTTGTAAGAAGTCTGTAGTCGAGTGAGCTCAACTAGGGAAATGCTAATATTTATTTAGATGTAATGAGAACAATGAAATAATAGAGTTTTCACTTTTAACTTTGGTGTTTCTTGCTCGGTCTTAATAAAATTTAGTATGCCTTTAAATTTATTATGCCTTTAAAATTCATATTTGTATGAAAACTCATATTTCAAATTCAACAGCTCGCGTGATCAGACAATCACAGGACATGGCCACATCGACCCAGCTGGTGATTCTGAGCAAGAATATATATACTTTATATAAAATTAATGATTAAATATATATATTCAATTGAGACAGGTTTATAAATTAATTGTTTAATTATTTTTTAATGATTCATTGCATAAATGGTTACATTTCTTGCACTGATACAAATCTAATTAACATAATTGTGAATAAGTGGATAAATTATGTCCGACTACAACTGACAAATGTGGTTGCCTGTCCTTTAAGTCGGATATCACAGAACTGCACTGTAAGGTGAACCACATTGTCAGTGTGATAAACTCAATCAAAATATGCATAATTGACACAATTTAAATTCAAAGTTTGGCTTGGAAGGCAACACATTGAGTCTATCATACCAACAGCTTGGCAGTCTGACAGTTTATATAATAAATCGTAATTTTGCAGACTTAGTCCGTCTGGAGATGGGTCTGAGGTGACCTCCAATGGTCATGGCTACATGTTACATTGGTAAATATAGTTAACACACACAAAATTCAGTATAAAATTCAATTTGCCGCAATGCCCGAATTATACAAATTGCTTCAATTGCTGATGATGATGATAGATTTTGAAATAATCAAAGTTCTTTAAATAACTTATCTTTATTGTATTACATTGTTCACAATACTTAATTGTATATGTAAATGGAATGAATTTAATTTTGTTAAATTCCAAAAATATTTGACAAATAAAGCTTCTTAAATCGTTCTTTTTCCATTGATGTGAAGGGGCTTTGTGGCTGTGCATTTTGTGTTTGAAAATTCATCGAATTGAATTGTTGTTGTTTGACGGCACCAAAACCTCTATTTTCGCATTCATGAAATATGGAACAATAGACATTACAATCAACTGGCTCTGAGCACAGACATGTTTCTGAATTTGCAGTTGTATCAAGCGAGCACAATTTGCATTTGCATAAAATAAACAATTCAGGTGTATTTCCAATTTTCACGCTACACGTAGATATTGTAATTAGAATTTGCATATAATTATGCAACAGCAGGCTAAGCAACGAAGCTAAACAATTGCAATGTGGCGAGTTCATAAATGTATTAACATTAATTATGTGGCATGCCACAGATATATATGAAATTTAGGTGCAGGTTGAATAAAATTTAAGCATTTGCATTTTGCTGCCAATTAATTTCGATATGTCAACATGAATATACAAGGTATATTTGAATCTAATTTAATAATCAGTTTGAATTTAATCTCGTTTCTGTTTCTGCAACAGTTAATTTAATTTGAGTCAATTTATAAATTTTGTAAACCATTTTATCACATTATAATTTTATATTAATTATGTATGCAGCTTTTAAGCAGTCGATTACACACAGGAGCTAAATGTTGTGCCAAAACATTTAACACATAGAATGCAATATATATTTGTATCTATAAGCTATATATCATATTGTTAAGTTATACATGATTAACAGTTAGTTGGTCTTATCCATGGCATCTCAGAGGAAAATTAGTTGCTGTCCAATCCTAATCAAAAAACCTGCAATCTGGTAAATTTTACGATGATGAAACGACTTTGGCTATAAGACAAAACTATGTTTTGTGGACAAACTTATGTCAAGAACTCATTAAAGTCCAAAAAGATCCTTGCCTTTTCCTTCAGCTTGAGGGATATCGGATGCGCCCTGAAATTAAAAAAATCTCCATCATTTTTGCGTAAAGATCTTTTCTTCTTTTTATTATAATGTACTTAATTTCTTGTCTTTTTTTCAAAGTAGATTCTTATGTTTGATATTTCTACTTTTCATATCATTGGTAGAATAGATTTCTTACGAACAGTCTTAATAATATTCCTAAAATTAGAAATACGCCTAGAAAAATTTTATAATTCTCAAGGAGATTTTCTTTTTTATTACGATATTATTTCTGAGTGCACATGAAAGATTGTTGGGGCGTGGCAGGCTGAAGCGAATTTATTGTTTACCTGTTAAATTATCCTATTTTGTTAGCTTGGATTATTTGTCTCCATGAATGTTATTTTTTTAAAGAATATGTCTAAGAAATAAAACTCAACATTGGACACCAGCATCTTCCTAATGCTTCTCAATAGTCTTCAAATAAAATTATATTAAAAATAATATATATTGCTACTTGCGCACTATACCTAATAAAAGATTTTTATTGACATTTAAATTAAATACATACATACCTGCACACACATACATACAGTCTTGTGCGACTCATGATTGGTTCTTATTTGTTTTTATTACTTATGGTTTTTAAACTTGTAAATGTTTATGTTTTTATTTAAATACAAAACTGATGAATATCCATTTATATTCATTCTTTTTGATGCCTTGAGACTTATAAATTATTGAGATGAACTCAAAAAAAAAACTCAGTTCTCAGTAAGAGTATTTAAGCCTCGGCAATGCGATGCAATCTTTTGTTGTGTTGTAGCAACTTTTACACGATGGATGCGGTTTACGACCGGGAATCCCCAGTGCTGTCAATCAGAGTCAAAGCCAGATTTTTACACTTGCCAAGATAGGCGAGAATGGAGAATCGGCAGCACACAGACTCATGTGTATTGGTAACGTATCCGTATCTACAACTCGATACAGATACGAATTCGTAAGCGTGCTGAGTTATTCGTTGCACATAAAAATACGCAGATAGCACACCAGAGAATCGCAGAGCCAAAAAGATGGTTACAACAATAACAATAACAATAACAATAACCACAACAACATCCAACATCTACTTATGAGCTCACATGCAAATAGCATGGAATAACAGCAGCAGCAGCAGCCTGCAGCAGCCACCACAGAGTATGCAATGGAATATTTTTATACCCTTTTAAAATGGATAAAAAGGGTATAATGGTTTTGTGCAAGTGTATGTAACAGGCAGATGAAAAGTTTATATATTCATGATCAGCATCAAAAGACGAGTCGATATAGCCATGTCCGTCTGTCTGTATGAGCACGCGCATCTCAGAGAACTAGAGATTTGATATTTTATTTTTATTTATTTATTTATTTATTTATATCCGGCGCAGATCAAGTTTGCTTTATATGCTCGATAACTGACTCCGTTTCTCGATTATCGATACATTTCGAATCCGATAGCAATAAAAGCCTCAATTTTTATAGCAGAATCGTTAACACATAATATTCATACGCATAATATTGACCAACTGCCCAAATCTCATCATAAACGGATAAAAACACCAAAGTTACAGTCCAATATATATTCATATTGATCAGAATTAACTTGCTCACATTTGGCTGTCTTTAAAGTGGGCTTAGGGTATATCGCAGTCGAGCTCACTCGACTACAGCATTCCTACTTGTTTAAATTGCTTGCAGTAAGGAATTTTAATATCAAAGCCTTTTCTAAAAAACGAGAAGCACACAACCACCCAACAGTGAGAATCAGAAGAGAGAGAGAGGGAACGAAAGCGAGAGAGAGATAGTGTGAGATAGAGAGAGACCGAGAGAGAGATAGTGTGAGATAGAAAGAGACAGAGCTATAGTTACTGACAGACACGTGAAAAGAGCGCAATCAATTTGTGCTTCATCAAAGTTGTGTACATATCCATCACATAATGCTAAAAGTGGAAAAAAAAAAAGAATTGTTTGGCGCTTATTGAAATAACTACGCCCTCAATGAACTCACAATATTATCTGAGAGTGTGTGTGTGTGTGTGTGTGCATGACGCTAATTGAAATTAATTAAGTATGCATGCCTTGAATAAAAAATAAAAATTTTGTAAAACTATTTCGCTACAAATTCTTATGTATTCTCCTTTGAGTTGAAAAGTTTTTTTTTTAATATTTTATGCATATTTTTTGATATACACTTTTAAATTAACCACTTCGAATACCTATATAACAATGCTAATAAATTTAATCTGAGGTCAACGACAACTCAAGTGCAAAACATAAATTTGCGATTTGGTGAGGCAAACAATTTGTGGAACTAGCGCGTTCGCTTATTATATGCTCTTTCGGTTGCCAAGTATTTGGCCAAAAAGCAACATCAAAAGCCGCCGCCAAAACTGAAATAATTATTTATTAAAGCGGAAATCCAAAGGCCAAATACAACGAATATCTCAAAGTGCTCTTCGCCAGCTAAGCTAATTAGAAACGCACTGGAGCCTCTCTCAAAAGCAAACAACTCATTTGTGCAAAATAAAAACAAACTTTTCGCCATTTGTTGGACAATATTTTGTGTTGCTAAAAAACAAAATAAAAAAACTAGCTAATAAGCTATTTTGCTTTAGCCCGAAAAGACGTGACAATTTTAATAAATTCTTTTACCAAGCAGTCTTTAGACGTAATCCCAAATTGATGAAGGTTCATTTTCAATGCCAAGCAAGCAATTATTATTAACTATGCTCCAGGGTGCCAGAGCTCAGCACTTGCCATTGACACTGGACCTCGCAGGCATCACCAACGAATGGAATATAAAAGTTGTACGTGTCTGGCATACATCTGATTGGCGATGGCGGAGGAGGGGGAATGGAGTGGGCTAACTAGTGCAACTAGTGGCATAAAAGATTCGCGTCGTGCGTCGAGCGATGTTGTTAAATACAAAATACTTAACCATGAGCTAATGAAATGAAATTTCAGCAACCAAACCAACTTAAAATTAAATGTCAATTTACCTACGCACATTTACACATACACACGCACACACACACATACGCACACACTCACATGTGCACAACACGGACTACACAGTGGCAGGCTGACTACCAAATCACATTACGTATACGCTGCGTATGGCAGTACAACAATTGAAACCAGGTTGCCTGGCAACACTTGGCTATGAGAATGGTTAAAGGCTTACGGTGTTGCCAATTGGTAATAATTGGTCGTAATTGCAACGAATGGCTCATTATTGCTGCACGGTGCAACTAATTTGTACGCATGATAAATCAGCGGGAAGTCGGATTGGAATGGAATCAAACACATCCGCAAAGATGTTTACAAATTTGAGTCCACTTTAAGTCGGAAATAAAATTATTGAAAAAAATGTCGCAGCAAATCGCTGAAGCTTGCGCATTCAACTTCAGCCTTGCGTAAAATATTTGAAAAATATTTAAAAAAAAAAAAAAAAAACTAGTTGAGAAAATAATAAAAAATAAAATGCCTTAAAGCAACGCTGAGGCAAATGCTACAAACATTTGCATAAGTTAGTCAGGATGAGGAAGGCGTCCTCTAACGGCATTCAGCTACCTCCATTACCTGCTGCTATATCGTAGCATTTTGCCTTTATTTTATTTTATTTTATTTACTACAACTACAACTTTCTGCCCGATATTGTGAATAGTTGATGCGGAAAATTGTAAATGTGCAGATGCAGCGAGCAAATCGCATTTTATCTCGCCTATAGCCAAAATGCCAAAGACGCTTGCTGCAAATTGAGAATAATAAATAAAAAATATATAAAAATAATAAATAAAAAATATATATATTTAATATTTAAAGGTGTATTCAGAAAAGACGTTTGCTTTAAATTTTAATCTTTTAACTATACATTATTGAATTATGTATTCTAAAAATATACAAATTATCATTTATTTAAATTATATATTATTTTGATAAGAATATGAATTGAGCAAAAACACTTGCTGGAAATTTAAATAATACAAAATTGCATTACAATGCATTTGAAATGCTTAATAAATGTATTTTTTTTTATTAATGCAAAGATTTCAAGAAAACAAATGCAATGAATTTTGTAAGAGCAAAGAAATATTTATATTTTATATTTAAGTTATTCAAATAGGATATTAAAATTGTATTTAAAAAATATGATAAATGGCGTATTACTATTTTTAAATTAGTTTTAAACTCAGCTTTTCGTTTTAAAATTGAAAAAGTTATTTTAAATTTGCAAAAAAGAGATAACTAAAACCATATTTTGTAACAACACTTTATTATTTTGAAATTAAAATGATACGAAATTAACTTAAATTTGATTTGTTTTCGTTTCTCCTTTTATAATAGAAAAAAGCATGTTATTAAATTCTTTTAAAAAAGAAGCAAAACTTTTACGAAACTGTAAACAAATCGTGTATGGAATCTAAAACTCTAATGTCTAATAATGTGTACTGAAAGCCTGTCGTAAGTAATATCTTAAGATTATATCACTTACTATGTCTTTAATGTTCAACTTCTGAGAGCGACAACCATCATTTAATTGATTACTGTTGATAAATTGAATTTTTTCCCACTTGAATTGCATGTAAATGTCAAAGACGTAAAAAACTCATCGTTAAGCTAATTATAATATGCCAAAAAGTGCTCAAGACACAAAATATCACTTAGGTATTTATCTGAAAAATGCGCACAAAACGTTTTTATTAAATTTATCTTTCTCGAAGGACAGCATATAAAATACATAAATTAAACGATATATCATGCTGACATCTTAAATATTGTTAAAAACTGTCACGTTTACATTTTTGTTGCTTACTCATTCAGTTGGTGTTACATAAGTATCATACCTTGAACCACCAAAAGCCCACCCACAAACCCACATCCACCCACTGACTCTGCGGATTTCTGGACTGACAGTTAATGGACCATAAGAAATTCAATTAGAGACGATCTCGTCTTGTTGTTGTTGTTGTTGTTGTTGTCGTTGTTGTCACTGCGGCACAACAGTTCGTTTTGTATTTATGTGTGTGCGTGTGTGTTTGTGTGTGTGTGCGTTTGCCATGCGCTATTCTTCTTGTGGCATTATATTTTTTTATTAATGATACTTTATGCTGCTGCTGTTGTATGCGGCAAAAGCGGCGGCCGTACAAAAGCCAAATATAAAAAAGGCCTTTGCCAAAAGCAGCAGCAGCAATTGTCTGACTGTCATTTATTGTCTGTCACTTTGTCTGTCTGTTCGTCTGGCGCTTATATTCATCAGCCGGGGAAAATTTTACAATGGCGAATGCTGAATGCCGTCGCCAGGAAGTATGCAACGCAAAATTTGTATATTTATAATTTGTGTGTGGCCCAGAACCATGCCGGGTTGGAGTAGATCGTGTGAAGCGAGTTATATGGCTAATTAAAGCGGCTTAAAAACAGCGCTTCAGCTAGTGTCTCGCCGCAAAGGCCTAAATCAGCCAATTGACATCCCGACGCGTTTTAATTAAGCCAAAATAACGCTAAGCAGCAGCTCTAACTCTGCTCAAACATGTCCAACAAAAACCAAAAAGTTTCTGTCTGCCTGTCTGTCTGTCTGTCTGTCGCTCTGTCTGCCCGTCTTTGTCACTGACTGACTGTTGCTGGCTTCTGGGGCCTGTCTGACTAACTGTTTGCCTATTTGCTTTCGTGATTGTGTTAGCGGTTTCTTCGCTGACAGCGGCCGCTGTCTTTTGCCTTCATTAGCGCTGTCAAGTGAACGACGCCTTGTCGTACCATTCACTCCCCCCTCTGCCAACTCCAGTCCCCCCTCACCACATTTATCCAAGCACTTCGCTGCTCATTTGCATAACAAACCCGGCCACGTTAATCAAGTGCTATCGCCATAATCAGCACATTTGTCTTTAAACTTTATGGCCCCACTATCTGCTCGCTCCCAAAAACTGTATGTGACAGCTCATTTAATCCAAAAAAAAACAAACAAAACCAAAAAAAATCACGCATACGTCGCATGTGCCTAAGTTATTTATGCAGCTTTAGTTGCGCTACTTTGCGGGCCTTATTAACTTTACTTTCAGCTAGTGGAGCGTTGATATTTAGCTGGAGCAACTACTTCAGCTTCGCTGACAAACTTCGATTGCTTGGCAAATACCAACAAATCGATCATTTGTCCCACTAGCAAAAAGGGACTGCAACGTTTTGATAGCTGCAAATTGATTTTTTTACTCGTTGCCAATGCAATCCGATACAAACAGCTAACAGCAAACCGTCTATCAAAGCTAGGACCAACAACAATGCAGTTTCTAATGTGCTGCCCTCACATGTGTGCTATGATTTTGTTCTCACACACGCACGCACACACACACACACATGTACACAGCAAACTGCCTGCAGCTGGCATTTCAATCATAGCTGTACAAAAATAAACTACTTAAACTTACTGCTGCTAACGACATACAGTTACTTATAATTGCATTTCTCTCTTACTCGCTTTCCTTTGCGCACATATTTATCAAATTTATTTTATTTATAGTTCATATTTCGTTGGTTTCCCAATTACAGCTGTGCTCATTGCACTGCATTAAATCAAGACTCAACTCGATGCCAAACATTTCGCATTGTTCACATTTTTCACGTATCGCTACACAAAAGCAAAAAAAATACAAAAAAAAATGTATATAAATAAAAATAGTATTAAAAAAAGAGAGAAAAAGAGTAGAAAAAATAGAATCCAGCAAAACCGTCATTAGATTTGTGCACTCAGCTGTGCACATCTCATATTGTACTTCAATTAAACAAAGTTTTCGTTTCAATGGGCACAGCACAAAGCTCTTGAAACTTGAGTCAAAAAATCCAAAAAATTAAGTTACAGTTTATAGCTGACCAAATGGGACCTTTCCCAAAAATATAATAACTGTTTTCTATAGGATAACAGAATAGAGGCTTAGCTGTATCTGACTGATAGCAATAAATCGCACTTAAAGCTAAAGTTTAAAATATTTATTTTCTACTAATCCACTAAATTACGAAAAAATAATTGATTTATTATTCATTGCTTTGAAAATCACTAACTTAAACTTTTTAGATATTTTTCAGATTTAATAAATGTAGTATAATTTTTGGCAGTTTTTAATCAATTTTTAATACGTACTTAAATTAAATTTACGAATATCCATAATGTTTATGAACTCTAATAATTATTATCTTATTTTCCAGAAATTTGAATATACAACTTTTATTTTTAATGCTTTTCCAACTATGGCAAATGAAATTTTCGACCAAGTAAATTTTGCATAAACTATTTAAATTTGCATCGCAAATTGTGCGCGAGGAAAATTCATTTTTTAGTTGTTGGCAGCGTGTGTGTTTATTCGTTTTAATTTAAATGGAGTTTAACATTTTCAAATTTGCATTTTCAATTAATGAACTAATTGAATTCTAGGCGGCTTTTCCCGAGCCAATTGTTTTACAAAACACTTGACCAGCATTTTTCTCTAATTGCTGACCCTAACAGCTAAGCCAGGCTATGAAAAAAAAATACCAAAAGGTCGCCTCTTAATAGAAATTGTACATGTGAGCAAAGTTACAATTACTCAGAAATAAATGGAAACAAAATACAATGCTTGAAAACAGTTTGAAGTGCACTCACAGTGCTTGGCAGGATTTTCATAAATGTTTTTAGTAAGTTTTTAGCCATTTGGAAAATGAATTTTCACAATCATCGAAACAAAAACTAATTTCAAGTGCTTAAAACAAGAGGTTTTCAAGCATATAACTTGTAATAAAGTACAAAAATTTATTTAAATTGATAATGTTGTTGCACCAAAAGGCATAACTGTGATAATAGTAAGGTAATGAAAAATATATATTAAACTATTAACAGCATTAGGAAAAAACGTTCATAAAGTAAAAGATTTTATTTTGTTGTTAAAGGTAAAATCAAACTTATGACATTATCAGGATATACATTCCAACTGAAAGTGCTTCAAAACTCAATATTTTTTCGCTATATCTTTTTTCCCTCCCTCCGCTATAAGATAAAAAATCCGAAGCCCTGTATAGCTTAGTTGAGAAGTTTCGATTTTAAATATATGCTCCTATAAATAAATTCTTTAAGTACTGGCTACAAAAACTTGTTGCTCTAAATTTAAATGCATTTTAATGCATTTTGAATTGTAAGTAATAGTATATAACAACTTTGAGATTTTTGAATTTTAACAGTGTTTTAATATGATTAGTTTATAATATTGGACGATTAAACAATTTATTTATTTAAAATAAATTCATTTTAACAACAATTAAAACAAGAATTAAATCTGTTTCAAAAGTTAAAATACAATTAAAATGATCTAAAGTAAAAAATAAAAATATATTATCTTATACCGCAAATATATATTTATATATATATATATATATATATATATATAAATGGGTATATGCAAGTACAGCATTTATATTTGAACCTTCAATATGTATTTCAAAAGTTTATTTTTTGACAAAATTGTTTTAAATTTTATGTATTTGAAGTTCAGAGAAGAAGAGAAGAATTTCAATTAAAAAATAAGTGAAAAATGTGTTAAGGGTTTCTCCTAATCGAACTATCAACTAGACAAGATCATTCTTGTAAACATTAAAAGTTCAGAAGGTAAATTTTAATTTTATTATATTTATACATTTAAAATCTTTAAAACCCACACGTTTCAACGAAACGGATTTGTATAGGGCACTTAAACATATATATTTGCATTTTTCACAACTACCACTTAAACTTTTACAGAACGAATTTAATCTGTTTCTAAAGATTAAAATTCATTTTATGAATATGCAACTCGTTTAAAATGACAAAGCTAAATGTCAAATCAATATCAATTTGGCAAGTCAAAAGTTTCAATAAAGCTTTTGAAAGTAAAAAACTCCCTTAAGTTGCCTGGTCAAACAAATTGCGGCATTTAAAATATGCCTTTGCGAGCCAGTGCGTATATGACCCGACCAAACCCACAACAATGCAACATGTTCGTACATGCGTGCGGCACCTGACCAGGGTTGAAACCAAAGACAGACATTGCAACATTGCAACATTAACGAAGCAAACGAAGCAAACAGAAGCCGCAGAGCAAGAATCAATTGAAATCAGCATATAGGACAGACCATTCCCCCCCCCTCTCTTTCTCTATATCTGCATTTATTTGTTTCTCTTTCTCTCTTTCACTCCACTCGATACAGAAATCATTGCAATTTTCATTCGTTCGTTTGGAATGCAACCTCTTTCAATGGTTGTGGTAATTTTTGCAATTACTCTGAGCCCCCATGGCGATAGACATTGTAAATTGTGGGGAGGGGAATGGGATGG
Source organism: Drosophila fungiperda (assembly GCA_035042345.1). Taxonomy (NCBI): domain Eukaryota; kingdom Metazoa; phylum Arthropoda; class Insecta; order Diptera; family Drosophilidae; genus Drosophila; species Drosophila fungiperda. The sequence continues at coordinate 3,765,681 of JAWNLM010000216.1, forward strand.
AGAGTGGGGAGTCGGGAGTGGGGAGTGGGGGGCTAATGCGCACTTAAATATTTCATTTTGTGATGTTGGCGCAAGTGCAGCATAAACTGGTCCAGGCAAGAGTAATAACAATGACAGCCAACAATGGCAACAAATAAGCCGAAAAATAAACAGGAACCCTGCTAAACAAATAACAGTAAATAACAGTAGGCCAGCCACAGACACACACACACACACACACACACACGCACATAGACACAAATGGTGCTCTAATCGTCTGCGCATTTACTGCATGTTTTTTGTTTGGATGTTTCGCCTAGGAAAAACTTTGCATGCATGTCCATTGCCGCACCACGGGACGTATGAGTATTGCTCCGTATTCTGTATTCTGTAGCCCCCTTAACAAAATGGGTCAATGGAACTGTATTTTGTTGCAACTGCAACAGCAGCAGCAGCAGACACAAATCGTCGGCGCAGCCGCTACACGCCTTGCAAACGTTGCTGCAAATAAATTTCAAATGCTGTCACATAAATTTTCCCATTTTATATGTTTTCGTTCCATTTCACCTACCTCTCTCTCTCTCTCTCTTTCTCTCTATGTAACTCCATCTTTTTCTATTATTTTTTCTACTTGCTACTGGTCAGTGACGGAGTTAAAAATATAATTTGACTGCACATTAAAGTTCATAAAGTGCTCATAAATAAGCCTGGCAATATTCACATTTCTGCCTCGCTCACTTCTGAGTTGTGTGCGGCACATTTCGCATTTGGCCTATAACAATTAATTAGGTCCGCTCAAAACAAATCTCTTAGCCACAAAACTTGTCGTCTGGGCCTTGCTGCCAAACAAATTACATAAAAACTTTCCAAAGATATCTCACTTGATGTGCTTATTTAATTTAATTGTCATGCAACATGAATGCCTTTTACCAGTTTTTCCCAGAGGCACCACAAGTTTTAAGCTAGCAACTTTTAACTGGCCGCAGGAATTGTGTATGCTAAAAGGGGTATTACAAATTTTTCAGGACCTGTGTGCAAATTAAGCTTTCATAAGAAATAACTGAATATAATTGGAAGGCTTTAAGAACTTCGACTTACAAGTGGAAGATGGTTGCATGCATCATAAATGCTTTCATCAGATTTTGCATACAATTATTTGTATATATCCTGGGTTATGATATTACATACAATTCGTGTCTTGGAAATGGTTATTTTACTTATTTGTCGGCTGACAGAACATTCGGCTGGAAAATTTATTTTAGTCGAGAATTTTACTATTAATAAAAACTAATTATTAAGACCATATTTTTTTTTTGTTTATTTTATTATTGCTTTTTTTAATAATTATAATTAATAGGTGGCTTCATTATTAAAATAATGATGCTTTAACTAATTACATAAAACTAAAAGTTACATATATACTATACGAAATTAAATAACATTATTAAAATTAAATTTTAAAGCATTTCAACTTATTTAAATAATCACAATACAGTTATCTCAAAAATATTTACAACTAACAGCGTTTTGAGATACTCTGCTCGGGTTGCATGCAAAAATCAATAAGCAAAATGACATACTGTATGCGCCGCAGGGGCACACACACACACACAATCACACTCTGGCACACACACACACACATTTACACACATTCACACATACGCCAAGCGCACAAGCTGATTTGAGACTGTGGAGGTACATGCTACATGCAACATCAGCGATGGCTTACCAACTGTTTCATTATTTGTGCAATTTGTACTTTATATTTGCTAACTGGAGCACACACACATACACACACAATCACCCACACATGAACACACACAGCCTTCGGTATAGTTTCTTACCCCTGTCATTAGTTGGCATTTCATTTCTCCTTTAATTATATAGAATTCTAGCTTCATTTGCATTTGCACACGGGCAAAGTTAATTTCAAACTTCCTTTTTGTGGGAATTTATAATTATTATACTAATTAAAAAACGCCATGAAACTAAATATTTCTTAAAATACATGTCAACAACATATAATCTGTTTATTGCATATAATGTGAAGTATTAAAAATATGTATTTTGTGAACCCATTTCATACAGCATTTAAATTGAGCTGAGTACAATATATGAAATAAAAATTAAATCTTTTTAAAGCGGAAAAAAAGAATGCTGAAAAAAACAACTTAAAATATTGAAGACGGACTTGGTACTATTAAAATTCATTTAAAATTTTGTGACTCTGTCTTTCAAATTGGTACCGATCTTTGGATGACTTTCATTTCATAGAAGAATATAAAAACAATCACTTTTTATTGTAGTCTAACTCTAAGAATAAATTTATTTATTTTAAATTAAAAGGGAATAATTAAAAATCTGGTTAACATGTAAAATGGTCCATCATTTATTAAAAGGATTGGCAGAACCCAGAAAAAAAACAACTCTATGAGAACTAAACATGTTTAAAGCTAGTCGCTTAGTAACAAGGATAGGAAGCGAGAGAGAAAGAGAGAAATGTACCCTTAAAACTTTTGTCTCAACTTCAAACTGTCATATCTTCGGTAATAATGGAGAAATTGACGGTTTTCGTTTTTTTTTTTAAATTTGAGAAATGTACCCTTTAGGTTTTTGTCTCAACCTCAAACTGTCATATCTAATAATGGATATAAATGTAACGGTA